>OX030949.1:125647265-127131015 GCA_943735915.1 Pherbina coryleti | reverse complement strand
GCTGATGCTCGCAAGCATTGAATTGAAATGTTTCCACTGCACAAACAAACAAGAAGGTGACTTACCAATGTTCGCAAACTGTGTTCGTGCGCTGGAAACGGTTGGACCGAACGAAGAATTCATCACTACGATTTGTTCGCGATGAATTCTTCGTTCGTTCGGGTAGTGGAAACGCTCGGTCAGTCAATCGTCACTAGACTCCTTTTACATTGATCAAGACTTGAAATCAACTTTTTTTTAAATCAATTGAATTCTGGTGCAAAAGCGATGCATAACTTTTCAAACACAAAAGAAATAAAAAAAATTGACGGTACAGTGCAGGTGTTCTCTTACCCTTTCGTCGCTTCCGATGTGCGGCGAATTGCCTACAAACTCAGACTTGAATTCAAGTCTTGACGAATGTAAAAGGGGTCCTTTAGCCTTTTTGGTGCGTTTAATTTCACGCACTTTACGTCGCCTGCATCACCCTCCCTTGCCTAAGAAAATCAGTTGCTCGCATACTGAGAACTACAGTGTATTTTGGACTATTGAGAATTAAAAATTTATTGATATATCAGTTGTTTTACCAAAGATTGGACGAAAAAAATTAACAATGTAAACACTTGTCAAATTTTAAAGAACAACTTTAATCAACTTTAAACGTCAACGCTACGCACGCTTGAGTGATTTCGAAAAAATTAATAGGACATATCTAGAATTTTTCAATTTCTTCTTGTTCATCTTCCAATGGAATTTCAATAACAATCGCTCCGTCATAATTATGTTTTCACTTCGGTGTACAAGACAATAATGAATTATGCAAAACAAATTTTGATGATATGGACAATAAGGCACCTCACAAAAAAAAGTTGTCCGGGTGCCCCCCCTCAAAATAATCTTTTGTCTATGTTATGACATATTATAAAATATGTATAACTCCTCTATCTTTTGCCTGCTTTTCAATTCCGAGGTATCATTGAAAAGGTGCTGACTGTTACTTTTTATTCTTGTCACTAATTTACCCTTATAGGCATTTTTTATGCTGTCATTGCAATCTTCATTTACACGATTTCAATACGTTTACTCTTAAATTTGAACACATTCAGTCAATCTGGCTAATATCCGAAAGCATATAAAATGCCTATAAGGGTAAATTAGTGACTGAAGTGATGAAATTAGTGACTGAATTAGTGAAGAATGAAAAGCAGCAGTCAGCACCTTTCCAATGATACTTCGGGATTGAAAATCAGACAAAAGATGAAAGAGTTACACATATTTTAATGAAATTTGCAAACAAAATATATATGTATAAAAAAAACACTGCAAAAAAGTAAATATCTTTTGTGGTAGGGCAAATTTCCCAAAGTTTTTGATGCAGAACTCTGTAATTCTTTGATTTACACTATTTATGACAATTTTTTGTACTAAAAATATTATGGCAAAACAGTTATCCATACATTACGCGATTTTCAGAGGATTTTTCGAACCATTCTAACTAGCTGACGGCTATCGTTAGAGCCGAAATATTTGGGAAATCATCATAACATTAAACAAAGTTTATTTTGAGGGAGGACCCAGTCAACTTTTTTCCCTCCATAGAGAGTGAGGCACCTTAACGAACACAAGCGTTTGATGGACTAAACCAGTGGTGTCGTGGCAGTGAGCTGGATTACAAATTAAAAAAAAAAAATAAGAACTTCGATGACGACGAAAAAAATAAAAAATAAAAACAAAATCTGTACACTGAGCTAATATAGTCCTTAAAAAATAAAAAACAAGTAAAATTGAAAATGTTACAACAAAAAAACTAGCCACTACTTGAGTGTGCGCTATTTGAAAATACCAACAAAATATACACCGCATCAATCACCTTGATATCTTTCGACGCGAGCAAACAACAACAATGATATGCACACCTTTTTTTCTTGCTGTCACAGCGCAATACTCCGACAGTCATTTCTACGAATTACAACAAACGCTGAAATATTGAAGTTGTTGTAAGTGAGCTAAAAGAGCTAATTGAGCTATGGAATTTACAACTCTGGACTAAACCATTACTATGTTTCCATGGCGAGTTAACTCGGAGTTAGGGTTTTCGTCGAGTTAAGAAAATGGCGTCGCTAACTCGATAGTGTTTCCATGCACAGCATCGATTTGAGTCGAACTTGTCAATTTCATTTGCATTTTTGTTATTGTTTTACTAGCGAAATGGATACTAAATGGCAGCATTCACTTTGACAGATAGAACCCAGTTAAATCTTACAAGTTTCGTGGAGTTTCGTGGATTTAACGAAACTCAACTCGCGTTTCCATAGCGAGTTAACCCCGAGTAAACCCCGAGTTAACTCGCCATGGAAACATAGTACATGATACAATTATAAGGTAAGCTCATTTTAAGATGGCTGCTCGATTGAGAAATTTTGCAACAACAAAGATGTAGGAGCTACGAACGTCAAACGACAAAAGCACCAACAACAACAAAGAAAAACTAAAAGCTATCAGCTGATTTTGACAACTAGCGCACCCTGCTCTGCAATATGAGCCTACCTTGTAATTGTATCATGGACTAAACTTGAACTGTTTGATGACTGGTTTGACTGAAATGATCGCTAGGACAATGTGAACGTGCCCAAAATATCTATATATCGCTCATTTCTAATTCCAAGATTTCACATATCTAAAATTTGACAACTTTCAAATATAAGTAACATCGATTTAAAAACTTTTAAGCGTGCTTCTATTTACATATTAATAAACCCATTGACAGTATGTTAAATAAACTAGAGTTCAATAATTTGGTATGTAATAAAAAATTGGTGTACTCCTATTAAATAAATTTATTTTCGTATAGATCATTACCAACAAGAAAAAGATTCAACAGGGTCGCATTCAGACAATCAACAAATTAGTGCAGAAAATAAGAAAGCTTAAATCACAGCTAGAAAAACATCCGGAAAACCCGAGAAATAAAGAGCGGTTGAGAAAAACAGCAGAAAATTTAGAGTTCTTAAAGGTAAGCACCTATAAATTTTTCTACAATTTTTATGCTGGAATAACTACAGTACTTTTAACTTTGACTTAAGAAACTAAAATGCTCCGATGCAGTTAAGAAAGTTCTTCTTATAAAGAGTCCTTCAGCCGTTATAACTAATGGACTTTGTACTCCGGAGGAAGTATCACTAGCATTACTCGCCCAAAACAAGATCATCCAAGACTTAATTAAAATTTTTAAAGATCGATTTGACTTATCTGAAACCGATCTTAAGTGGAGAGAAGAACTTTTGGAGCCTAGCAAAAGACGTGTGAAAATCAATAGAACTGAAGAAAAGAAAAAGAAACGAAAAGATGTCAAAGAGCAAAAAGCAAACGAGTGTAAAAGACTAGATTGGATCAAACAAAATAATCCATACATGGACGAAGCAGTTAGTTTAACAGCAACTGGTGCTTGGAAGATTGAACATATCGAATCAGAAATAGAAATTTCATCTTCCTCTATAAATGGGCCAACTTTAAGTAGCAAAAATCCAAATGTAGACAACGAAATAAGAGACCACAAAATGGAAATTGATATAATTACAGAAAAAGTAAAATCTAAAAAAATAAAACCCGCAATGTTTCTTAAGTGTAATGATGAAAATGCTGAAACCAAAGCAGAAAAAATAAACAAAATAAAGCCCCCGCGTGGTCAATCAGATATGTATACAATTGATTCGGATGAAAGCTATAAAAAAACAAATCCCGAAAGCAAGGAAAAAACAGAACCAATTGTGACATATATGGTGGATCCTTTCTTTATAACAGAAAGTGGTGAAAACTATTTGGCGGCCGCTGTAAACATACCAACTCCTTCTAATGACGACACTAATAAAAACGAAATTAATGAACAAAGTTTGATGGCGAAGAAAGAGGAAACATATACAGGATCAAAGCGACGATTTGAAAAAATAAAACGAGACGAACTCAATACAATAAATTTTGTTCATGGTAAAAATGAGAGTTTTAATAATAAATCTCTTCATCCGTCGTGGGCAGCAAAGCAAAAACTTAAACCGGTAATAACAAGTTTTCAAGGAAAGAAAATAATTTTCGACGATGATGACATCGAAAGCGCTTCTATTAAACACACAATAGTTTCAAAGAAAGCAGAAAATAAAAAATTTTCGAACAATAATGCAGCTCTAGATAACTTGCATCCCTCGTGGACAGCCAAACAGAAACAAAAACCAATCATTGCCGCATTTCAAGGAAAAAAAATTTCATTTACTAATGAATATGATGATTGATTGCAGAAACTAGTTTCTTTACTTCCAAAAGAAATTAAGTCTACATTTATTAAATGCTTTAGAACAGCAATTTCACTCTTCAATCTTCGGGACAAAATGCCCACGAATCTTATCAGTTTTCCTTAGCTTATCGATATCGACTTGTGGGAATTTGCGACGCAACAACTCGATGTCTGACTGTGGATTTCGGCGAAGTAACATCATCACTTCATTTCGTGATCGACTAGAATCAATAAAAATTATGTTTTTGTATATTTTAGAATATGAACTAGGGTGCAACTTAACTTACTTCTTAGCTTTGCGTTTTTCGTTGTAGAGTTTTTCTCTATAATGCAGAAGAAATTTGCGTACTGCATGTCCACCATAACCAATTTGACGTGACTTCATATACTTAATGTTGATGTACGACGGAAGCACATGTTCGCAATATCTGGCAATACAGGATTTTCTTAAATTAATGACATTTGGAGAGAGATGGTTAACTTACTTATAGGTATACTTTATTCCAAGGGGATTTGCAACCAATCTTGTAGGACGCTCACCACTCACTCCTGTCTCCAATTCATGATATGCTCTGTTACGCTCACGAACAACCGTTTCCAAATTACGCATAGAGATTTTCACCTATTACAAAGCGAACTTTCATTGGAAAATGTACATAAATCTAAATGTTTAAAAACCTTATCCATTCGTTCAGGGCTTGGGAAGAACTCCATATTATCATGATACTCGTGTTCCATGGTAAGAAGCATATTGCGTTCTTTTAGCAAAATATACCAAAGTTGATGCAGATCTTTATTAGATTTTATACGAAGCTCTTCCTTTTTCCAAGCACGGCCAACTTTGACTTCGTTTTCCGGCCAATTCTTCTTATCATCAAAGAATTCCATCAAATCCCGATGAACCATAGCCGTATGTATTTGATGGGACTTATTAATACAACAATGAGCCGGTGGGTTCAAGCATTGTTTGGCGGAACTAGAAATACACAGGTTACATAAAGAATTTCATTTACTTGAGAAAGGGCTTTTTACCATAACAGTTGTATCCCTTGCACATGAGGAACAGTTCTAGAAGGAATACTGTTTAAAACTGTTTTTATTGTTAAAGTTTTCGTTAAATGAATCAACTTCGATATTGCAGCCATATTTTTATACTTTACTACAGCTTCAAGTGGAACACATTTTATTTCGATCAGCTGTTACCTCAACATAGGGTGTTCCTTCGGCTTAATTAATGATAATACTATTGAGTCAAGACACACTAAGAAATCGATCCGACCGATCAATCGCCATTAGAATGCATGAAAATGTATGAACACGTCCAGAATGAAGTCGCAGATCGTCAGCCGCAACGATATATTGAACAATTAGAGCCCGTACAGAATCAAATATCGTTGCGATTTGCGATATCGCAAAGCAATAGAATGGATAAAAATGTTTGGGCTCTTAGAATCTATTCTATTTTTTCTCTCTGAGTGCTATTAATGTTGCCATATTTCTGCTAGAAATGGGATATGTTCAAAGCCATTTCCTTAGTTTTTATTATCTCTTGTCGTTTCTTGTTTGTGTGTGTTGCATTCACACAATTGAAGAGACCAATACATTGAAATGAAATAGAAAAAATAAATAAAAAAATACTAAATAAAAGCAACTTTGAATCGTTAATCGCAATCGCATCATTCTAGACACATTCAGAGAGGGTCGATATTTGATTCTGTTCAGGCTCTTAGCTTTAATTTTGATATTTTTGTTTCGCATAAGATTGGCTGCGTTCAGCAGGTACAACTGTTGAGTAAATGTATCAGAAAAATAAAAAGATACCAAACAATTTCCACAACATATTCACTAAAGACAGAAAATTTTCACAACACATGTATAAATGATCAGAAAATGATACTTATGCGTTTAGCATGCAGACAATCAACAATTAGAGCCGCCGCACATTACAGGCTTTTAGTCGGCCGATAGTTTGATGCTTGATTGGCCCAACTGACAAGCCAACTATTTAGTTGGTTGTAGGTGCGCACACTGTGCCCGCATAGTTTGCCAATTGCGGGGTTGCATTTGAGAAACATTCTCATGAAGTGTTTTAAAATTATTTGGCTGTTTTCAGTTTTATAAAATTTTTCATTACTGACATATTTTTTATTGATTTTGGTGCGGGTATGAATATTAAACATTTTTTTTATTACATTATTATGTAATAAGTAGCATTCAACATTTTGCGGGCACTTACGCTATCTTTTATAACAATAATTAAAACTTGTTTATCCCTATTTGCAATCTGCAAAAGGCAACACGTATCCCCATTCATACTGCAAAAAGCAGCACTTTTCAACGAAAAATAAAATTACAACAAAAACAAACAAAATGTCTACCAGTTGGCAAACTATTTGATCGGCTAGTGTGCGGACTTCCATAGCACGCCATACCCACTTGGCAGTCTGCAGATAGTTGCCAAACTTTAAAATCAAGTGGAAATCTGACCTCCCATTTGATTTTTTAGTTGGGTTTGATTCAATCGTTTGGTGTGCGTACTTCCATAACACACAATGCCCACATGAAAACAAATCAAACTATCGGCCGACTAAAAGTCTTTAGTGTGCGGTAGGTCTTACACAGCAGTTGTACCAGTTGAACACAGCCATTGCAAAATGTCGAAAAATAAATTTGAATTTCGGAAGTATCGATGAAACACGGGGTGGCACATACAAAAAAGCAGAATAAAGGTTTTTCTATTGTCATTTGTATGGTGAAAAGCTGGCGTTTATGTTGCGTTTAGTTGGTTTTTACAAAAAGCTGGTTTTTGCTCCAGCATAGACGCCTTATAGCCAACTCACACGGGATTGCTTGATTGGCAATCGATGAACTTTTCTTACTCTCTTTCACATTCTGATTGTTGGTAGCTCACACGAAACGCCAATCATAATCTGACATTATTTTGAAAATTTTATATCGCCACCTAGCAACACTATTCAGATTGCTGAATGCTGTCGTGTACAGCAATCTCAAAATAAACAAATTTGGATTGCTGCCAAATGTGTTCATCCACTCTGGCTCTCAAAGATTTTGACAGTTTCACATCGAAAGCAACAACAAAACGATTAGATTGCCTGATTGACAATCACCGTATGAGATGGGGATAACCATGATACAATTACAAGGTAGGCTCATATTGGAGAGCAGGTGCACTAGTTGCCAAAATCAGCTGGTCATTTTTAGTTTTTCTAATTGATGTTTTGCATTTGTCGTTTGACGTTTGTTGCTCCTACAGCTTTGTTGTTGCAAAATTTCTCAATTGAGCAGCCATCTTAATATGAGCTTACCTTGTAATTGTATCATGTTCTATGTTTCCATGGCGAGTTAACTCGAGGTTAGGGTTTTCTTCGAGTTAAGAAAATGCCGTTGCTAACTCGATAGTGTTTCCATGCACAGCACCGAGTTGAGTCGAACTTGTCAATTTCATTCGACATTTTTGTTATTATTTTACTAGCGAAAATTATTTAGCGGCCTCGGTAGTCGAGTTGGTAGCGTGCTCGACTGCCACCCCAGAGGTCCCGGGTTCGATTCCCGGCCAGGCCATGGTCCTTCGCTTTAAACCTTTCTAAATTTTCTATCCACATTTCTAATCAACTGAAATTAAGTTGATGGTAGAGAAGTTTGTGGATGAGATTGCCTTATAACTTGAATTGACTGAGGTAAAGGCATAAAACTTGCCTCTGATTCAAATTCACATGCTTCTTTGGCTTCAACCACGCTTAGAACATCCTACACGTGTTTCACTTGATTGTCCTTTCCTTCCCACTAATCTATCACCCCATTTCGAACCAAGGCAGACTTGACTGAATAGGTATTCCACCTGACATCCTTGGTTAAAGCTAAAAAAAAAAAAAAAAAAAGTAGTAATGGGGATAACAATACGAAACAGCATAGGCCCATATTACACGATGATCGTTTGATCGCGGTCAAAATATTTTTGTTGTTGCTTTCAATGCGAAACAATTGTTCATCCGCTCTGGCTCTCAGTGTTTTTTGACAGCTTCGCATTGAAAGCAACAACAAAAATATTTTGACCGCGATCAAACGATCATCGTGTAATATGGGCCATAGTTTAGATTTGCCAACTATGTTAAACAAAAATGCTTTAAACTTGGACCCCTTTTTAAATTGATCAAGACTTGAAATCAAGTCTGTAAGTTTGTAGATGAAAGACGCGGACATCAACGTGAGAGAGGGTAAGTTTAAAAGGGAATAGCAAACAATTGAATCCAAGTCTTGACCAATGTAAAAGAAGTTGTTCACATAATTTAGTTTTGATATGAGTTCCAGCATTTAATTAAATATAAGATATAAGACTTTGTAAATATCCATTGCATAATTGTAATAATAATTATAAACATCGATACACCTCACCCTGTAACCATAAAAACCTGTTCTGTTAGTTTCTTTTAACATTTAAAAGCTCTTGATATTTTAGTACTAAATTTTTGCGAAGCATCGTCTTGACGAAAGTTTACATGCTTCGCTCTCTTGGTTATTTGTAGTCATTGGGTGAGGTTGTGTCTTCGTTTGCAGAAAATAAACTTAAAAAACTAAACTTGAAATTATAACCTTTGTTTCTTTACTTTTATAAACAGGGTATTGGCAGCATATTCAGATCAGAAATAGAGCCAGTAAAAGAGCTGGTTTTTGCTTTGTAAATAAAATAGAGCCACGCTCTAGATCAACGACCACGCCAATGCAGCTAATGACTCTACTGTACAAAATATAATTTCCTTTGTTTATTTTGAAACCTTTATTTTTTAAACTTATATTTTTTGAAACTTATTTGCATATATTTATACTTCTATTCTTTGTATTATTCTCAGCAACCCATGCTGCGTTCATTCAATTTAGCGAACGTCATGTGCAAGGAAGAGAAAAAGTTATATTTGATTGAGCGCGCCACGAGGTAAGAAAGCTGCAATTTAAGTAAACTTAAAATTAAAATTATCATTTTTCTCGCAGCAAAGAATCAACATATACCAAACTATTAACTACACATTTATATTTACGTTTTTAACAGAACTAGGCACCGTAACTGTAGAAACTATGGTAGAAACAACATAATCCTAACCTTATATTTATCCCTAGAAATTTAAAGTATTTTTTCGTCGAATAAAGCTGAAGAATCAAAAGAAAATACTAGAAATTTGCCTAGTTTCATTTGCAACAAGTTGCAACACTGCACTGTTAGTAATATTGAGCTGTGTTTTTAAAAAATACCGAATGGATTTACTTTTTCACGCCATACGTGTAGTACATTTATCCAACAAATGGATTGAATAATTCTATTCATTCGGATATTAGTTAATTAGTTTATTAATTTATTTTCCTTATACTATGTTCACATACAGGCCGAAAACCGGTTTTCAGCTGAAAAACCTCTTCAAAAAAAGGTGTTCACACTTGAAAAGCAGCTTTTCATTTGACACACATTAATTATATGTTTCTTATTATCACCGTTGCCAGATTGGGCGATTTATCGCCAATTGGGCGCTTTTTTTCTTGTTTTTGCGCTTAAATTTTTAGGAAATCGCCTGGCGATTTTTTGGGCGATTTTTGTTAAAACAACCTTTTTTCATAAACTCATCTAATGTGTTTAAAATTTCAATAAAAGAAAATAACAATTGTTTTAAATGTTTGGAACACTCTGTTAACAATGCGACTGAACACAGCTCACAAGCCCTTACAGGCCGGTTACACAGGCCAGTGACAGTGAAAGTGCGAAAGAATACATGTACTGTTCGAATAATTCGAAAAATTTCGAACTTTCATGCTAGTAGCAAGACGTGCTACACATGCAAGTGAAAGTTCATTAAAAAAATTTCATCGTATGCGAATGTTCTCGCTGCTTTTGCAGTTTGCCTTTATGAGCGATAAAGTTCAATTAATTTAATGATTTGTTTTTGCGTTAATTTTCTTTCCATTATTTTAAATGTAAATTTGTAACTTTTATCTGTAACTTTTCACAGTCTTAATTCATATTTTTCATTTGCCTTTAATTGTAAACAAGCTTTCAGTGTTGCTTCCTGTACGAAATTGAGGGAAATTCCGAAATAAATCCACCAAAAGTAATTAAAAACAGCACTGATATCCCCCTTTTTGACATACACTGGCCGCTGCTGTCAAAATCCACTAGCTCTGAAATTTCGTTGCCAGTAGCGATGAAAGTGGCGTGAAAGTGAATTCAGTGTGAGTGTATTTGTAAAAAAGTGTGAATGTATTGAGTTTTTCGAACTACAGAGCCAGTGCACTGGCCTGTGTAGCATGCCTGTTATCGACAATTTATTTATATCGAAATACTTATTTTTTTGAGACCGTTTCTTCAAAACATCAACTCACTTACTTAATTCATATTTTCAACGAGAAAAAGTTGAATTTTTTCAAGCTTACGTTGAAATCACAACATTTATTCAAAGACTTGTTTCAAAAATTATAAAAGAAGACATTGTCAAAAATTTCAATTTTGATAATTTAGCTACATTCAGCTTAAATAAAATTTTAGCGGATAAAAGCAATTATAAAAGAATTAATGACCTTACATTTCATTATCAGTTCCATGAAGAAATTCACAAATTAAGTGATGCCAGAATTTCATTATAGTTTTAATCAAGGAAATGTTAAAACGATTACCTGGTCTGTTAGAAATTTTTGAAAATGCTTTTATTTTATGTCCGGAAAGATGTTTAAACTATATAAGACCTTCTTTACGTGAACTCCCTCTTCGTTATCTATCTCTTGAAGAGCGACGTGCAAAGAAATCGAATACGAATCTTTGTTGACATTTCCATGGAGCAATGTTTTCAAAAACAAAGTGCCATCTGAAAGTGAAGAATTTTGGTAATCGGCATACAAAATTAAGACAGCCGTAGGCGGAAAAATGTTTGACAATATCTGTAAGTTGGCATTCATCTTGTATAAACTAAATCAATGTATGAACTAAACAATACTTCGAGAATTGACGAAACGGAGGAAGAGTCTAATATGGCTGAAGGAACTACGTTTTTTGTAAAAAGTTTTTTTTTTAAAGTTGCATATTGAAAAATTCTAAAAAGTTATAGTCTCTAAAAAAATGTTCTTTAACGATCAAAATTCTCGTATGAAATGAAGTAGCTTTTTTATTATTTTTTATAGATCTCAAAAATATGAAAATAAGAATATCTAATACTATTAACAGATCTCAATATTATTTGAAAAAATGTATATAATTTGTTTTGTTTTTTCTAATATAATAAATTTCTTAGAAAAAATGGCGATTTTTGGCGATTTTTTTTTTCATTGGGCGATTTTGGGCGATATTTTTTTTAAATCTCGCGCTTTTCTCAAAAAAGTTCTGGCAACACTGCTTATTATTGCGTTTTGTTTTATTGTTCTCGGAAAATAATATGCTGCTATTGGCTACAAGCTTAAGCCCATATTAAACGGTGTCCGTTTGACCGGCATACAATCTATTTTGTTGTTGCTTTCAACGTGAAACTGTCCAAAACCATTGAGAGGATGAACATTTGGAACAGCGGGCTAAATGTGTTTATTCTTGCATGTTGTCGATACAGCGTACATCGTGCAAAAAAGTACATACACATAAAAAAAGCAGGCTGACGAAATGTCAAATATCAGTGACAACCTGAATTTTAGTAATAGATTTTTACTTTACTTACAAAAACAGACTTCAAATCAGGGTTTTTTCTAGTTTTTAAGAGTTTTCGCTGAAAAGCGCACAAAAAGATGCCTTTCTTTTGACAGTTTCTATCTATTTTTTTTTCTTTTTTTTTGACAGAAAAAAATCAAAGAACATTTGATTTTTAAATGATTTTGACATTTTTTCAGTAAATTTAACAAATTACATACCTACAGCGAAACCAAAGCATGAAGCGTAAGCAGAAACAAACTCAAGCAGTAGCGGCTGCCGAAAGTCACTGGAGTTTGAAACGTGTAAGTGGGTTGTGATGGATTTAATTACAAACAGATATTTAAGTGAAACGTAATAGTACGCAGATGTGTAAGAATTATATTAAGATTTCATTTAAGTTATTTTTAAGAATTTAT
Source organism: Pherbina coryleti (assembly GCA_943735915.1). Taxonomy (NCBI): domain Eukaryota; kingdom Metazoa; phylum Arthropoda; class Insecta; order Diptera; family Sciomyzidae; genus Pherbina; species Pherbina coryleti. The sequence continues at coordinate 127,118,663 of OX030949.1, read as the reverse complement.
TGAGTAAAAATGTTACATTGAGTGAAGAGAAAATATTGTCACTTTTCACTCAAATATTTTATTATAAAAACCCGAGTTAGGAATAAATAAAATAAATCTTAGAATCACATCAAATCAAACAGGAGTCGTTCTATTATTCTAAACCAAGCATAAGCGGCTTAAGGTATAATATACGTGTAAATTTTTCGAAAAAATTTTTTTTTTGTTCAATGTGTTCTTTATAGTTTTAAGAATATACATACACATTTTTAAATCGATATTTTATAAAAACAGAAGTTATAACGGTATTCGTTAACCTATGTCTAAACACCATACAACGTAAATAAAAAACTTTAAACGCGATTTCCTTGAAACTTGTTTTTTTAAAACGGTTCGATAGATAACTCGAAATCTATTGTTTCAATTTCAATGATTTTGTTTTGCATTTTGTTCGTTATCCTTTAATCATCCCCCTAAATTCAAGTGTCTATTTTTTTTTGTATTTTTATAAACAAAAAAGCGCGCTCATGAATTTTTTCATGTATTTCATGTATTTTTTTAACTTTTTACTTCCGCCATAATTAAAAAAAAAAAAACCCGGAGGTCTTGCGTAAGGGGTATGCTTAATGTATGGCCTATGCTTCAAAATGTCATTTGATTTTTTTGTTTCCGATACATGAGAAAGGCCATATCCATCGAACCGTTTTGGATGTCTTTTTTTTCCATACCATTTTCAGCGCCCTCTATATAAAAGCCAGAACTGCATTTAAAAAACAAATATTTTTATAAAGTATTTTTTATGTAAAGAGTGATTTTTTAAGTGCCTGATAACTTTTTTTTTTAAAAAAACGCATAAAATTTGCAAAATCTCATCGGTTCTTTATTTGAAACGTTAGATTGGTCCATGACATTTACTTTTTGAAGATAATTTCATTTAAATGTTGACCGCGGCTGCGTCTTAGGTGGTCCATTCGGAAAGTCCAATTTTGGGCAACTTTTTCGAGCATTTCGGCCGGAATAGCCCGAATTTCTTCGGAAATGTTGTCTTCCAAAGCTGGAATAGTTGCTGGCTTATTTCTGTAGACTTTAGACTTGACGTAGCCCCACAAAAAATAGTCTAAAGGCGTCAAATCGCATGATCTTGGTGGCCAACTTACCGGTCCATTTCTTGAGATTAATTGTTCTCCGAAGTTTTCCCTCAAAATGGCCATAGAATCGCGAGATGTGTGGCATGTAGCGCCATCTTGTTGAAACCACATGTCAACCAAGTTCAGTTCTTCCATTTTTGGCAACAAAAAGTTTGTTAGCATCGAACGATAGCGATCACCATTCACCGTAACGTTGCGTCCAACAGCATCTTTGAAAAAATACGGTCCAATGATTCCACCAGCGTACAAACCACACCAAACAGTGCATTTTTCGGGATGCATGGCCAGTTCTTGAACGGCTTCTGGTTGCTCTTCACTCCAAATGCGGCAATTTTGCTTATTTACGTAGCCATTCAACCAGAAATGAGCCTCATCGCTGAACAAAATTTGTCGATAAAACACATTTCGAACCGAACACTGATTTTGGTAATAAAATTCAATGATTTGCAAGCGTTGCTCGTTAGTAAGTCTATTCATGATGAAATGTCAAAGCATACTGAGCATCTTTCTCTTTGACACCATGTCTGAAATCCCACGTGATCTGTCAAATACTAATGCATGAAAATCATAACCTCAAAAAAATCACCCTTTACAATAAACCGCATAAATTTAAAAAAAAATAATAGCTACTTATATCTAACAAAATTTTTTTAAAACAGCTCCTGGTTTTGGTTGTTACACGTATTATACCTTAAAACAATATTTAATTATATTGAAACACTGCCTTGTAGCAGAACATGATATAAAGCCTTACGACTTAAATTAACAGGCCTTGTGGCCAAAACCTCCCTTAGTCCTCTGATGGGCAAAGTAATAGCTTTTAATTTTCACCACAAAAACCATTACATGGCAATCCTGCCTTTATATAAAGAACCTCTATAGCCTTTTACAAAATATTCATCTGTCAAAGGGGCATATTAATACATACAAATCATTGTGGCATAATATTATTGAAATCATTTCCTCTTCAATAGATATTTCAACGTTTTTGCTTTTATGAATAAAAAGTCATTAAAATGTAATTCACAATTTGTTAACTATAACAGAGCGTTTCCACTGCCCGAACGAAGAATTGTAGCGCCACGATTTGTTCGCGATGAATTCTTCGTTCAGTCAAACCGTTTCTACCGCACGAACACAAGTTGAGAACATTGGTAAGTCGCAATCTTGTTCGTTCGTGCAGTGGAAACACTTATTGCTTCATTATGTATTTCTAACTTATTATTTTTAACAACCTAACAAGGTTGAGGCACTTATTGCGTCATTTGGAGGACGATCCTCACAAGGCAACGCGTAAGTTTCAAGGGGGCGATCTTCACATGGCAACGTGTCTGACTGCCTCAACCTGGTGAGGCCAGCATTATCCATGTCGAACTCGTCTCAAGTCGACTCAAACCTCTGCGTAGTGTCCTCTAGAAACGGCAAACTGGCAACCGTTAGTTTGACGGCTAATGTGAGCGGCGGGCTCCCCCTGCCTTTAAAGGGTTGTACGTTGGGTTTGAAGCCCACCACGTAAAAACAAAATTTCAATGAAACGCATAAGAAATAAGATAAAAATGATCCCCAAATCTGATGACGACTACCGCAAACGAAAAACTGACAATGATTTACGGATATGCACCTGGAACGTCCGAACCCTTAATTGGGATGGTGCCTCTATCCAACTGATAGATATCTTAGAAAGATACAAAGCTGATATCACTGCAATCCAAGAAATGCGATGGAAGGGACAGGGTTGCTTACGGCAAGCATCTTGTGATATCTACTACAGCGGCCATGCGGAGCAGCACGAATTTGGATGCGGATTCGTGGTTGGCAAGCGACTACGGCATCATGTCCTGCGATTCACACCTGTGAACGAACGACTTGCCATAATCCGTGTCAAGGTAAGATTCTTCAATATAAGCCTGATTTGTGCGCACGCTCCGACAGAAGAGAAGGACGATGAGACCAAAGACAGCTTCTACGAGCGCCTTGAAGAGGCCTATGAGTACAGCCCCCGCCACGACATAAAAATCGTGCTTGGTGACTTCAACGCCAAGGTGGGAAAAGAAAATATCTTTGGTCCAATAGTCGGAAAGTTCAGCCTCCACGACAATACCTCCAATAACGGAATGAGACTAATTGACTTTGCTGCAGCGTGAAACATGGTCGTTAGTAGCACTAGATTCAAGCATCTCAATATTCATAAAGCAACTTGGCTGTCTCCTGATCAAAAGACGCGCAACCAACTTGATCACGTTTTGATTGACGGAAGGCACTCTTCCAGTGTTTTAGATGTACGCACGATCCGTGCTGCTAATATAGACTCGGATTATTATCTTGTCGTAGGCAAGATCCGTACACGTCTGTGCGCAACCAAGAATGAGCGCAATCCAGCACAGAGAAAGCTAGACGTCTAAAAGCTGCAATCAAAACGAACTGCCGAAGACTTCGCTACTCGACTCTCACTCCTGCTTCAAGAAAGCACTCCTCCGATCGACGATATATGCGCGCAGTGGAATCACATTGCCCAATCTGTAGGTACGGTTGCCGAAGAGGTGATAGGCTATCATCGCCCTCGCCGAAACCAGTGGCACGACCAGGAGTGTCGCGACGCCACTGAAGAAAAATACGCCGCCTACAAAGCCACCCTGCAGTCGGTTGTAACGCGTGCTGCTATAGAGCGATACAAAGAGAAGAAGAGGGAAAAGAGAGACGCATTTTCAGGCGAAAGAAAAGGGAAGCGGAAATGCGTGAGTGCGAGAAAATTGAGATGCATGATGACAGGAATGAGGACCGAAAATTTTTCGAAAAATAAGACGCCTGGCCAATGGTTTCAAGACCGGAGCGTCTTCCTGCAAGGATGAAAATGGGAATCTAGTGACAGGTATCCAGAGTACACTGATGATGTGGAGGGAACACTTCTGAGTAGGGAACACTTTGAACACTTCTCAAGGCGTCTGAATGGTGACGACGACAAAAAGCCCGCCAATAGAGATGATATCCCGGAAACCCCAATTGTCGACGACAGTTGAGCGTTGAAGTTCCGCTGCCCGACCATAGTGAAGTCTTGAAAGCTTTAGCTCGGCTTAAAAACAACAAAGCCGCAGGAGCCGATGACTTACCTGCTGAGCTGTTCAAGAATGGAGGCGAAGCTCTATTTGAATGCATTCATAAGCTTCTATGCAGAATATGGTCGGAAGAATGCATTCCAAACGATTGGAATCTCGTAGCTCATTCTTTTCTGAAACAAAATTCTGCCCTTACAGAATGCAGAATTTTTTAGATTCTGACCTGAATTTACAGAATGTTGACCTCTTTTGAGCTGAGAAAAGAACAGAAAAAATGCAACATTTTTTTTTTTTAATATTGGCTGCACTGTTGTTTTGATTTCTGACTAATTTATTATTGATTATTTATTTATTCTTTTATTCGTCTTCCGATGATGAAGATGACGAATCGAGCAATTCATTTTTAATAAAACTAACCACTTTAACCAACAACATATTGGAATAGGTTAGGTTAGGTTAGGTTAGAAGGGAGGGGCAACCTAACGTTGCCTGCACGGGGGCCTATTGGTCCATTGTGGTTCCCTATTATCTGCGGTCCTAAAAATGTCAAAAACAACTAAGTCTTGTTAGTCACTGGAGCGAGGTTGGTTGAACCAACCGGTGCTCCGTATAAATTTGAAAAGATCCATCAGTGGTACATCCACGAGCTCCTGCAGTTCTCCGTACACTCTGCTTCCCATGTGGCGAAGTCGGCGTTGTTGGAGGTTAGGACACTCGCAAAGCAGATGTTTGATGGTTTCTGTTTCCTCGACATCTCCACAGCTTCTGCAGAAGTCTGGGTGCGGAATTCCCAGTCTCGAGGCCATTGTGCCTATACAACAGTGCCCCGTGAGGACTCCTACTAGGATGCGAGTTTCATTTTTACTCATTGAAATTAGGGATTGGGTCCTTTTTTCGCAGAGTTTAGGCCATAGGTGGCGAGAGATAACACAGTCGTCCCTGTTTGACCAGGAGTTGTTTGTGTTATTTCTGGCTTTGTCATTTATTCTCTTCTTAAATTCTCCGATTGGAGCCATAATCGACCCGATCGCAGAACTTCTTTCCAGTTCTGAGCCCTCTCTTGCCAATCTGTCTGCTATTTCGTTTCCCTCTATGTCGCGGTGACCGGGGACCCAGCAGATATTAATCTTGTGGGGAGGACTCATTCTGATGAGAGCTTGTCGGCAGCTCAGTACAGATTTCGAATTTGTTGTTTCGCTGCGGAGTGCTTTTATCGCAGCTTGACTGTCCACAAAGATTGTTATCCTTGATGGATTTATGTTCTTTGTTAGGATTGTCGTAGCCGCTTTTTCGATCGCGAAAATTTCTGCTTGAAAGACACTACAGTAATCTGGTAGTCTGTATGACAAGGATAATTGTAGTGCACTGCAGTAGACTCCGGCCCCCGTGCCATTCTCCATTTTGGATCCATCAGTGAAGATCTGGATGTCGTGTTCACTGAAAGGGTGGTTCGAATCCCATTCTTCTCTTTTTGGAAAGGAGAATGACATGTTCTGCCGAAACTCTATTTTCGGGTTGATGTAATCCGAGGTGGTAGCGAGATCCTCAGGACTATACTTTGAGAGTATAGAGGCATGTCCATGCGTCCAGTGCCTCCAAAGCTTAGCCTCCTTAAGTCGAAACGCCGCTTTGGTTGCAGTGGATTTCATGTACTCGTCCAGGGGGAGAAGATTCAATATGACCTCCAGGCCTGCCTGAGGCGTTGATCGTTGTGCACCTGTTATTCCTAGACAAGCCAGTCTCTGTACTCTAGAGAGAGAGTTGAGGTAGCTTGTCTTCTCAGTGGCCTTCCACCATACAATCGAGCCGTAGGTTAGTATGGGTCTGACGATAGCCGTGTACATCCAATGGATGACATTGGGTTTCATCCCCCAATTGGTACCGAAGGTTTTCTTGCAGGCATAGAAGGCACTGGTTGCTTTCTTTATTCTTTCATCAGTGTTGCTTTTCCAAGTGAGCTTTGAATCAAGGATTACTCCGAGATATTTTGCTTTATTGGATAGCTGCAGGGTTCTGCCATTTATTTTTGGGAGGCAGAAATTCTCAATCTTGTTTCTTTTTGTGAATAGCACCAGTTCGGTTTTATCGGGATTGACCCCTAGTCCGTTTGGTACTGCCCACGCGACAGTTTCTTTAAGTGCTGTTTCTATCATGTTGCTGATGGTTGAGAGATGCTTCCCTCCCACCAGCAGTACGACATCGTCAGCATATGCTGTAACTTTAAAGCCTTTTTCGCTGAGAGTAGTCAGCAGTTCGTTTACAACTAGGATCCAAAGCAAGGGAGATATGACTCCCCCTTGAGGTGTTCCTCTTGAAGTTGTTTTCCTTGCTTTACTGTTTCCGATTTGTGTGTTGATGATTCTGCTTTTCAGCATTTCAACAATCCACTTGGTTATCTTATCTTCCACTTGTAGATTTTCAAGAGCTGCCCTTATTGAATCTGTGCTTACATTGTTGAAAGCCCCTTCGATATCAAGAAAAGCAGCTAGGGTGTAATCTTTGAAGTGGAGGTTTCTCTCAATTACCGAGACTACCTCGTGTAGCGCTGTTTCCACCGACTTACCTTTAAGGTAGGCGTGTTGTTTGCTACACAGGTTTCGGTCATTAAGGAACGATCTTATGTGTTGATCCAGAATTCTCTCTAATGTTTTCAGTAAGAAGGAAGAGAGACTAATGGGTCTATAATCTTTTGCGGTGGAGTGAGTAGCTTTCCCAGCTTTGGGTATGAAGACTACTTTCACCTCTCTCCAATTTACGGGCACATAACCCAGCCTTAGGCAACTATTAAAAATTTTTAAAAGCCAGGTTGAGATAGCCGGTAGAGCGTGCTGAAGCATAGCGGGGGTGATACCATCGGGTCCAGCCGATTTATACGGCTTGAAAGATTTAATCGCCCACTCTATTTTGTGCTCTGTTATTAAATTGGGTATATCAATGTGGGTTTCTGGGAAGATGCTTCTGGATCTGTACGGGTTCGCATGTATTGCGGGATCGGTACAGCCAGGGAAGTGGGCTTCCATGAGTAGTGTCACTGTCTCCTGGCAAGTTTCCGTCCACGAGTTGTCTGAGCGTTTAAGGTAGCCCGGGGCTACCGGATCCTTTGATAGGATTTTGCGTAGTCGGGCCGCCTCGCTAGTGTTCTCAATGGATTCACAGAAAGATTGCCACGATTTCCTTTTAGCTCTTCTTAGGTCTCTAGTGTAGGAGTTGAGAGCAGATCTGTAAGAGTCCCAGTCTGCCTCTTCCTTGCTTAACCTGGCCCTATTATGCAGACTTCTAACCTCAGTTCTCCTTGCTTTGAGATCGCTGTTCCACCATTTTTGTTTGGGTTTGCGACTCCTGGAGATGGGGCAGAACTTGCAGAAAGCCTTATTCATTTTCCCTGAGATGAAACCGACTGCACTGTCAATGGCTATACTGTCAGAAAGGTCATCCCTACATGGGTGAGAGATCTGAGTTTCTAGCCATCTAGTGTATTCAGTCCAGTTCGTTCTTTTTGGGTTTCTGAATGGTTCTGTGCGAGTAGTGTTCTCAAAATCAATATTAAAGAGTATCCTAAAGTGATCTGAAAAAGAATCGATAGGAGATACCCTCCAGTTTCTAACTAATTCCCTATTTTTTCCTAGTGCAAAAGTGAGGTCGAGAATCTCTTCCCTGACTCTATTATGGAAAGTGGGATGGTCTCCCTTATTACATAATGTCAAGTCTGAAGTAAGGAGATATTCAAAAATGGACTCACCTCTTCTATTGATGTCCTTGCTGCCCCATTGAATGTGGTGTGCGTTTGCGTCGCAGCCCAGCACCATAGAGATGTTCCTGGTGCTAGCGTATGTCGCTAGGTCCCGGACTGCCTTCGGTGGTGGGTCTGCTGCTTCATATGGCATATAGGACGAGGCCAAAATGATTGGTTGATCATTTGACTCCGCCCTTATAGCCACCGTGTCTCCGTCGCTGAATCTGTGAAGAAAAAGAAAATTTAGAGATTTCTTCACAAGAATGCAACTTCTTATCTTGTTACCTTCAGTGGAGTGAAACAGGTTAAACTGCTTCGCCCCTAGTCCTTGTACCCTATTGGCTATTAGCCAGGGTTCCTGGATTAGGGCTACGTCCACATCCTTCTCCTTCATGAAGATCAACAGATCCTCAGTGGCTGCTTTGCAGTGGTGCAAGTTAATTTGCACTGTCTGCAGCATCAGCGCCTTTACCCTCCCCATGCACCCTGACTTTCACTGCCCCGAGCCCAAATTTCAGTACCCCTGATCGACCCCTGATCAGATCTACTGAGGTTTTGTCCATGGCAAAGGTAAGTTCTTTACCGTTGCCATTGGAACCCTTTTTGGACTCGAGTAGTTTCCAGTCTTTCACGTTGGCCCAGTCATTCTGCTTTGCCAACAGTCCAACTATGGAGCTGTCCTCGTGCGTAGCAGGAGGTGGGATCCAAATTTTGGCTAGTCGGCGAAGCGGAAGTGCTGCGCGGGGTAGTACCTTGAGCTTGGCCCCCTCCCAGAGTTCTCCTATATTAGAGATGGTATGGGAGAGGAACTCAAGTGACTTCCCGTTGCTGCACCCGACGATCTTCACCCCCCTGGCCCACCCAGCACCGTCAAACTTATACTCCTCGGAGTCGCCGTTTTCGGTATTGGCCATCATCTTCTTGAGGATCTCGTTCTCCACAAGCAGCCATCTGTCCAGCGATATCCTACCGTCCGGATTTTGCTGGTCGATGATGGCTACCTGCAGGTCACTAGGCGCGCCTTCGAAACCAGGGGAAGGTCTGGGCCTTTTGGGTCCGTTTCCTCTGGTTTCATCCTCTGATCTTTGCCGTTTGGCCTGCAATCCTGAGGTTCCGGCGCGCTCCCCGGTGGAGACTCTGCCTGCCAGGTCTCGAGATGTCCCAGAAGGGGTTCTCGAGTGTCCGGCAAGCACAGCCTTATAAGATGGCTTCACCATGCACGGAGTAGGCGCGGAGATAGTCTTTCTCTCTTCTTTCTTCGAATCGGATTTCCCCTTACGGTTCTTCCTGGACTTGGAAGTTTGTGAGGGGGGATCCGCTTTCCTGGGTGCAGTCTCTCCCTCGCCGTTCGCCTTGGGGGCAGTAGCTAAGGGAGGGATTGCGGGGGTTTGTGGGGCTCTGGGTTCGAGAGAAAGCCCAGCTTCCTTTCTCTCGAAGAGCTTCACAAGCCGTTCGTGCTTTTTTATTAATTTTTTGTCCCTGACTACCAGTGAAACTGGGTCACGGGCCATCATCCTTTTCAGGAAGCGCTTCGAGCTCCTGTAGTTGGAGCGAGCTTTGATGGTCCCTGGGGACAACGGAGTTTTCACCTCTATTGCGGTGGTCTCCAAATTGGAGTCATCCAACAATTCGTCCTCTGTGTCGGTGCCGATACAGGTAGCGGTCGAGGGAGGATTTGAGTCCTCCTCAGTGCTGTCCAAGTAAAGGCGTCCGAGGAGAGGAATTGAATCGGAGGATTCCTCCGAAGGGGGGATTAACGGCACGGACGGAAGGCGATTTGCCGGACATGGGGCTATGAAGGCGCTGGGGTTGGACACGGGCACGGACACTTTAGGGTTGGACTGAGACGAGGGCACAGACGGACTAGGGTTGGACGGGATGCTTGTTGCGACTGCAACAGACAGGACGGAGTCGGACAGGGGTTCGGACGTTGAGGTGTTTGGTTGCCTCGAAAGGCTAGGTTTGTTTGAGTTTGAGTTTGTTTTCTTTTTATTGTTTTGCATGATTGGACCCACGAGTGGCGGAGAAAGGGTGGTCGATCTGCGCAGAGATCCGCATGCGCAGACAAGGCTTATTACATCCGGAGGGCGCCAGGTATCCGGATGGCTCCGTTTGCGACTGGGCTTTTTAATACTGGGCCCCCAGCCAGGCTGATTCTCGGTACGGGTCGCATGACGCCTTAATCCGGCCCAGACCTCAATCCGATGGTTGGAGGTCTGCAAATCGAGCGTCTAGCTATGGAACAGCTTTGTCCCCCCAACTGCAGCCTCCAACCTTGGCTAACTACCGTTCTTGCGAACACTGGAGCAGTTATTACCAGCTGGCACCCACGTGGAGGGTTTGGAAGAGGATTTTGCCGGCCACATATTGGAATAAATTTCAGACATTTTTCAAAATTAGAAATCTTTGCTTATCACAATTTTCTTAGCACAAAGTATAAGTTGTCAAAATTATTTTACTTTGTTTTAATGTTGGTATTACTAGAGGGCAGAATACAGAACCGTCGAATTTTACAGGTCAGAAAATTCTGCATTTGTTATACTTTTGCGGTCAAAATTTTCGAGAAAAGAACAGGTTTTGAGGTCAACATTTTTTTTTAAAAAAGAACAGAAAAAATGCAGAGTTCTTGAAGAGGGCAGAAAAAAAGCAGAATTTTTTTTCAGAAAAGAATGCGCTATCAGTGTGCTCTGCCCAATCTACAAGAAAGGCGATCCCACAATTTGCGCCAGTTACCGTGGGATAAGCCTTCTTAATATCGCATATAAGGTCCTGTCGAGCATGCTATGTGAAAGACTAAAGCCCATCGTAAACCAGCTGAATGGAGCTTATCAGTGTGGCTTCAGACCTGGCAAATCCACCATAGACCAGATATTTACGCTACGATAAATCTTGGAAAAGACTCTTGAAATACAAATCGACACACACCATCTTTTTAAAATCGATCGATTACAAAGCCGCCTTCGATAGCCCAATAAGGAATCATCTATACTCCACCATGTCTGAATTTGGAATTCCTGCAAAGCTCATCCGTCTTTGCAGATGACACTGAGCAACACCAGCAGCACAGTTAAGATCGAGAAGGATCTCACTCCTCCATATGATACCAAACGAGGTTTCAGACAAGGTGATTACTTATCGTGCGACTTTTTTAACCTAATGATGGAGAAGATAATCCGAGCTGCTGATTTGAGACGCAGTGTCACTATATTCTACAAAAGTATTATGCTGCTGGCGTATGCTGATGATATCGATATTATTGGCCATAATACGCGTGAAGTCAGTGCAGCATTCTCCAGATTAGCAAAAGAGTCGAGTCGAATGGGTCTTGCAGTGAATGCATATAAGACGAAATACCAGTGTCAACAAATAAACAGTCCCAGCGTCTTGGAAGCCACGTCACTGTTGACAACATTTCCTTCGAGGTTGTTAAGGACTTCGTCTACTTGGGATCCAGCATAAACTCTTTCAACGATGTCAGTATTGAGATAAAACGAAGGATAACTTTTGCCAACAGGTGTTACTTTGGGCTAAGTAGGCAATTGAGAAGCAGAGCCCTCTCTCAATGAACAAAACTCACGCTCTATAAGTCACTTATCATGCCCGTCCTATTATATACAGCACAAACCTGGACGTTGAGCAGTTCTGATGAAAAGACTTTGGGAGCCTTCGAGAGAAAGATCCTTCGTAAAATCTTCAGTCCAATCTGCGTCAATGGCGAGTACCGAATTCGATGGAACCACGAGCTGTATGAGCTGTACACTGACATCGACATAGTCAAGCGCATTAAAATCGAGCGGCTCCGCTGGCTAGGTCATGTTGAGCGAATGGAAAACGACGCTCCAGCAAAAAAAAATATTCGATTCGGTGCCCGGTGGTGGTCAACGCAGAAGAAGGTGGTAAACGCCCACAGCTTCGTTGGAAGGATCAGGTGTTGGATAACCTGACCACGCTTGGTGTTTCCAACTGGCGCTAGCAAGCGCAAGACAGAAAGGGCTGGCGCAATTTCTTATATTTTCAATGGCTTCAGCCACGATGGCTGCAAACATCGATGGTTGCAGCCGAATTGAAGTTTTAGTGAATGCAGCCGGCGATGGCTTCAGCCGCAAAGATTTGTTGTTGCGTCTGAAGTTGTTTTGTGTGTATTTGTGTATGCGTGTGTGACTGTTTGGCATGACTGTGATGGGTTGCCATTGGCTGATGTCATGTATAGAAAAAGTATTATATACAACAAATTGTAGAAGTTATTTTTAATACATTTTGCTTACAATAGGTGCGTTTTTTTGGCATCGCTATATGTGCTTAACAATATTTTTCATACAAAAAATTGCTTAGCTAAGACAGGATAATTATAGCCGCTTAGCTCATAGTCGCCGATAGAAACACTATTGCCAGATCAAGAAAATGATAGTCTACGTAATTTATTGGCATCACTTTTTGAAAAACAACCATGTTTATGTCACAAAAAAAAAAAAACACAATCAAAAGTAAACAAAGCAACAAATGATAAAATATGTTCTATTTGCACAGAATGGCAATGGCAATGGCACAGAATGCACCCTCATCCCAGCCGTGAATTACCTCGCCTTTGCCAATGGTGAACTTGAAAGGCCTTTGGCGATCACGCGATGAATCAAATTTCTTTCCATCAGCCAGAGTTCCAGTGTAGTGCACAGAGACAACTTGTCCATTCTTGGGAAACGTGCTACCGTTTCCTTCAAGCATGCCAGAAAGAAAATCAATGTGGACATTGACTTGAAAATGGAGTACCTCTTTGAGCCAATCAATGTGCCAGAGTCACCTGAACTGGAGCCTGAGATGCCTTCTACATCCGCTGCTGCTAGAAGCATCAAAAGGAAGAGTTCTTGAGACCTGTATTGTGAAGAAACGAATTTATTAGTATTCTTACTTGAGTTTCCCCAGATATGTCCATTTTGAGCAGAAAATGTTTGAGAATCGAGCAGAAATGAGTAGAAAACAGTTAGATAAAAATAAACTTTGTCAATTTGTGCTTATAAATAATAATGTTCAATATTTGACAGTAACACGCAATGCTGCCAAGTTTTGAAAAAAAAGTTAAGCGAAATATTAAGCGCCGATGAGCGTTTTTTTGGACAAGCGTATATAGCGATGCCAAAAAAACGCACCTAATATTTATTGTTAATAAGCATTTTATTATTCTAGAAAATGTCAAAGGAATGACAGAAGCATGTCACTAAGATCGGCCGTCGAACACAAATGACAACAAAAATGCAAAATGCTGCTTTATATTTAGTAGTATTTAATGGTAGTAAATAAAATTTCCAGTGTTTCAGAGTTGAAAAGAATGATAAAACTGAGCGCATTCATCAGATTTTTTAAGCCAACCAAAATGGGATTGATATTTCCATAAGTCCTATTCCTTAGATCCTTAGAGAGCATTGGGTGTGCATTCTTTTATCTTCAAAGAATGATTTTTTGAACCTACACAGCTGGAAGCCATCGGGGAACATACTCGCAGGGAGATTATTCCACAATCTTACCGTGCGACCGAAAAACGAATTATCTCTGTAATGCGATGTTCTATTGGACATCGAGGCAATGTTATAGGGATGGGCTTGGAGTGCTGACCGAGTGGACCTGGGAAATACTCGAGCTGGTGGTGTCAGGTGAACACTTGAACACTTCCCATGGTAATACCTATATAAAAGGCTAAGGCACCCAACATTGCGTCGATGTCCAAGAGAGTTGAGAGAAGATGAAATATTTTCATCCCCTATCAAATATATCGCACGTCGTTGAATTCGGTCCAGAAGCTCCAAATAAGATCTTGAAGCCCCTGCCCAAATGTGCGAATTGTACTCCATTTTCGGCCTGATGTATAAAGTGTAGATCATGCGGAGATCAGATGGGGTGAAATATCTTTTGCACCGTTTTAAGAAACCTAGGCACTTGGCCGCTTCTTTCGACACATCGAAAATATGATCATTCCAACGAAGATCGGATCTTATCAATATGCCTAGAACGTCAAGAGCATCTGACTCCACAAGATTCACATCGTTCATTTTAAGGGGAGCTAAGGGGCAATTCTTTCGTTTGTGGGTTATCAGACAACACTGGGTCTTGCTTGCATTAAACTCAGCTCTATTACCACGACCCCACTCAGAGATTTTTCTTAAGTCGTTAAGAAGTGTGTCATTCATATTTTGCCTCTTTCTTTCAATCTCCAAAGAGCTCGGGCGTTTTTTGAACGAATATGAATGACAAATGCTGCTGTCATCCGCAAAAGAATGAATTGGGTTATGAGTCAACGACAGAAGGTCGTTGATAAAAACCAGAAACAAAGTTGGAGATAGGACTGAACCCTGCGGTACTCCTGCATTGATGGTGTGCTCTCTGGACGAAACGCCGTCAACAACGACACGGATAGATCTGCCATTAAGAAAGCACGAAATCCATCGGGCAAATGTACTACCGACTCCATATGCGATTAGTTTAGACACGAGCGCTTTATGCCACACTCGGTCAAACGCCTTAGAAATATCCAGAGCAACAACTCTACTCTCACCGAACACATGAACGCATTGGTTCCAGTTCTCTGTGAGGAAAGCCATAAGGTCACCAGTAGAGCGAGCCCTATGGAAACTATATTGGCGATCACTGAGAAGTTCGTTGCGCTCCAGATAGTTCATCAGATGGAAGTTTATTACACTTTCCATGACCTTGGAAAGTGTAGAGCATATCGCAATGGGTCGATAGTTTGCAGGGTTCGCGGCATTGCCCTTTTTTGATACCGGCTGGACATTTGCGATCTTACAACAAGATGGAAATACTCCTGTCCTGTAGGAGATGTTGAAAAGATTGCGCAAAGGCCGAGCTAATGTAGAAGCACACTTTCTAAGTACAATTGGTGGTATGCCATCAGGACCAGAGGCTTTGTTGATGTTGAGGTTTGCAAGGATCCCGCATTGCAGAAGATGTACTTTCAACAAGAGGCAGGGGCTGATTGCTAACCGGGATTGTGGAGTTCTGTGCGAACAATTCAGCCAACAGGTTCGCTTTATCGGCCGGGTCAGTGAAGATTTGGTCATCTTTCAAAAGAGTTGGGATTGACGAAGAAGTCTGGTTCTTCACTCTCTTTACAAATGACCAAAAGTTTTTGCTTCCTTTGGAGCAGAGAAGAACGCGTCAGAGAAGAACCTGTTCTCTGACGCGTGTTTCGCGAAGAAACTTTTCGCGCTTTAAGACTGCATTACAGCGATTCCTAGCTTGGATGCAAAGTCTTTCAGTATCAGCATTCATGTTGGAACGCCAATTCAGAAAGGCTTCGTCTTTGGACCTGACTGCAATCCTGCAAGTCTCATTAAACCAGGAGTGGTCTTTTGGTTTAATGCTTCTTATCTTATTGGGAATGAAAGACCGCATACCCAATAAAATAATTTCCTGTACCATTAACGCCACGGCGTTTACATTTCTATCAGCGAAACATAATTTCCAATTGAAGTTGTGGTAAAAATTATTTAACGCAACCCAATTTGCTTTTTCATAAAACCAAGCAATTCTCTTCGGGGCTTTAGGCGTAGAGGTGCGTAGGCTAGAATATGGAAAAGTAGCGGAGATAGTACAATGGTCCTAATTACCAAGAGGTGCATTGACACTCACTTCATATTTTTCATGATGTGAAGTCAGAAAAAGGTCTAGGACTTTTTCGCTCTGCAAGCCAACTCGTGGAATATAAGTTAGCTCTTTCACAAGTTGAATCAATTGGTTCGATTCGGCAAAGATCTCAACATATTGGCCTTCAGGTGTCGATTGTCCTGAATGACTTAGCCAAGCCGGATTGTGGACATTGAAATCGCCGGCAACAACGATTTCGCTGTCAGGGAACAACCCCAAAATGTACGTAATTGAATCAGAGAGAGAGTCCAGTTTGTTCAAAGTAGGCTACCTCCCTAGATTCGGACTTCTATAAAGGTAACAGAAATGCAGTACGTGCGAACGCACTCTGAACATTACCCAAATGGAGCTGAACTCCGGATCGGCACTGCCCAGATCACGCAGGCACTGGTATGCTATATCTGAACGTATAAAAAGAGCGATGCCCCTATGTAGAGAAAACAATGGCAGTAAGCGATACCCAGGGATATGAAAATCCAGTGGATCTGCATCCTCACTCACCTGGCTCTCGCCTAGCGATGATTCCTTCAATCGTTCGGGCAGTGGAAACGCTCGGTAACAGTCACACACGCATGCACAAATACACACAAAACAACTTCTGACGCAATAATAAATCTTTGCGGCTGAAGCCATCGCCGGCTGCATTCACTAAAATTTCAATTCGGCTGCAACTATCGATGGTTGCAGCCATCGCGGCTGAAGCCATCGGTGGCTGCACTCGTTAAAATTTCAATTCAGTGTGATAATTTTTTAATTTCATTTCAAGTCATCAGTAATTCATGACTTGAAAACAATTTTAATCAGCCTAAAGGCTTAAGCCTAAAGAGTTCACACTTTGAATGCTAGAAAAAAATATTTCAGCTTTTGAATTTTTAAACAAGAGAATGAAAAGTGAAAATTAATTCACACTTTTACAGCTCTATTGTGAAGTATGACTTTGGTCGTGCTCTGTGCAAGGGCAAATGTGAATAATTATGTGAGCAAATAAAAGTGGGTTTTGAATATCCTTTTCCCGCTATAAGAAGTGTGTTTCATTTATTAACAATGTAAGTTAATTGGTCCTTCGAGGGGAGCAAGGCAACGGATCCAAAACATATACCTGTGTTAATATATAAATAACTTTTTTCATATATAAGCATTATTTTGTTAAAGCATCCATTTTAAAATAAATTTTTCTCAAGGAATACATCACAACGATAACATGAGATTCGTTTGATTTTGACTTTTGAATTCGGTGTTTCAGTGATCGTTGATATTTCAAATATGTAACTGTACTACGGCATCGTTCGCTAGCTGATCAGCTGTTTTCGTTGTTTGATTCTGTTCGTATTACAAATTTCAAAAACACGAGCAAACACTGTTTTGAATGAAATTATTGATCGGATAGAAATACAAAATGAAGCTATTAAATTCAATGCTTGCTTTTTGCCTTTTAATTAAAGATTTATATAAGTATTCATATAAAGAATTTAGGTGCGTTTTTTTGGCATAGTAATATATGCTTAACAATATTTTTCATACAAAAAATTATTAGCTAAGACAGGAGAATTTTAGCCGCTTAGCTCATAGTCATCGATAGAAACACCATTGCCAGATCAAAAAAGTGGTACTTTACGTAATTTATTGGTAGCACTTTTTAGAAAACAACTATGTTTATGTCAGATCGGTGATAGAAAAAAGTCTATTTGTATACAAACCAAAGAACTAAGAGATAAGCAAGTGGTGAAGTTGAACAGAAATGAAGTATTTTACAAATACAATGAAGTTAATGCAAACACATAAACATTCAAACAGGGCCGCATTAGGTAATATCGTAAATAATGGCGAAAACTTTTTGGTGTTCAGACGTATTTTTATTATTTAATTTTTATTGTATTTGAAATCATAGATATTTGGAGGACGATCCTCACAAGGCAACGCGTGAGGATCAAGGGGGCGATCTTCACATGGCAACGTGTCTGACTGCCTCAACCTGGTGAGGCCAGCATTATCCATGTCGAACTCGTCTCAAGTCGACTCAAACCTCTGCGTAGTGTCCTCTAGAAACGGCAAACTGGCAACCGTTAGTTTGACGGCTAATGTGAGCGGCGGGCTCCCCCTGCCTTTAAAGGGTTGTGCGTTGGGTTTGAAGCCCACCACGTAAAAACAAAATTTCAATGAAACGCATAAGAAATAATATAACAATGATCCCCAAATCTGATGACGACTACCGCAAACGAAAAACTGACAATGATTTACGGATATGCACCTGGAACGTCCGAACCCTTAATTGGGATGGTGCCTCTATCCAACTGATAGATATCTTAGAAAGATACAAAGCTGATATCACTGCAATCCAAGAAATGCGATGGAAGGGACAGGGTTGCTTACGGCAAGCATCTTGTGATATCTACTACAGCGGCCATGCGGAGCAGCACGAATTTGGATGCGGATTCGTGGTTGGCAAGCGACTACGGCATCATGTCCTGCGATTCACACCTGTGAACGAACGACTTGCCATAATCCGTGTCAAGGTAAGATTCTTCAATATAAGCCTGATTTGTGCGCACGCTCCGACAGAAGAGAAGGACGATGAGACCAAAGACAGCTTCTACGAGCGCCTTGAAGAGGCCTATGAGTACAGCCCCCGCCACGACATAAAAATCGTGCTTGGTGACTTCAACGCCAAGGTGGGAAAAGAAAATATCTTTGGTCCAATAGTCGGAAAGTTCAGCCTCCACGACAATACCTCCAATAACGGAATGAGACTAATTGACTTTGCTGCAGCGTGAAACATGGTCGTTAGTAGCACTAGATTCAAGCATCTCAATATTCATAAAGCAACTTGGCTGTCTCCTGATCAAAAGACGCGCAACCAACTTGATCACGTTTTGATTGACGGAAGGCACTCTTCCAGTGTTTTAGATGTACGCACGATCCGTGCTGCTAATATAGACTCGGATTATTATCTTGTCGTAGGCAAGATCCGTACACGTCTGTGCGCAACCAAGAATGAGCGCAATCCAGCACAGAGAAAGCTAGACGTCTAAAAGCTGCAATCAAAACGAACTGCCGAAGACTTCGCTACTCGACTCTCACTCCTGCTTCAAGAAAGCACTCCTCCGATCGACGATATATGCGCGCAGTGGAATCACATTGCCCAATCTGTAGGTACGGTTGCCGAAGAGGTGATAGGCTATCATCGCCCTCGCCGAAACCAGTGGCACGACCAGGAGTGTCGCGACGCCACTGAAGAAAAATACGCCGCCTACAAAGCCACCCTGCAGTCGGTTGTAACGCGTGCTGCTAAAGAGCGATACAAAGAGAAGAGGAGGGAAGAGAGACGCATTTTCAGGCGAAAGAAAAGGGAAGCAGAAATGCGTGAGTGCGAGAAAATTGAGATGCATGGTGACAGGAATGAGGTCCGAAAATTTTTCGAAAAAGTAAGATGCCTGGCCGATGGTTTCAAGATTGGGGCCTCTTCCTGCAAGGATGAAAATGGGAATCTAGTTACAGATATTAAGAGTACACTGATGATGTGGAGGGAACACTTCTCAAGGCTTCTGAATGGTGACGACGACAACAATCCTGCCAATAGAGATGATATCCCGGAATCCCCAATTGTGGACGACAGCGTTGAAGTTCCGCTGCCCAACCATAGTGAAGTCTTGAAAGCTATAGCTCGGCTTAAAAACAACAAAGCCGCAGGAGCCGATGGCTTACCTGCTGAGCTCTTCAAGAATGGAGGCGAAGCTCTATTTAAATGCATTCATGAGCTTCTATGCAGAATTTGGTCGGAAGAATGCATTCCAAACGATTGGAACCTCAGTGTGCTCTGCCCAATCCATAAGAAAGGCGATCCCACAATTTGCGCCAACTACCGTGGGATAAGCCTTCTGAATATCGCATATAAGGTAACAAATCTTGGAGAAGACCCTAGAAAAACAGATCGACACACACCATCTTTTTGTCGATTATAAAGCCGCCTTCGACAGTCCTATAAGGAATTATCCGTCTTTGCAGAATGACACTGAGCAACACCAGCAGCACAGTTAAGATCGGGAAGGATCTCACTCCTCCGTTCGATACCAAACGAGGTTTCAGACAAGGTGATTCCTTATCGTGCGACTTTTTCAACCTGATGATGGAGAAGATCATCCGAGCTGCTGATTTGAGACGCAGTGGCACGATATTCTACAAAAGTATTATGCTGCTGGCGTATGCTGATGATATCGATATCATTGGCCATAATACGCGCGAAGTCAGTGCAGCATTCTCCAGATTAGCGAAAGAGTCGAGTCGAATGGGTCTTGCAGTGAATGCAGATAAGACGAAATACCTAGTGTCAACAAATTAACAGTCCCAGCGTCTTGGAAACCACGTCACTGTTGACAACAGCTCCTTCGAGGCTGTTAAGGACTTCGTCTTCCTGGAATCCATCATAAACTCTTTCAACGATGTCAGTATTGAGATAAAACGAAGGATAAATCTTGCCAACAGTTGTTACTTTGGGCTAAGTAGGCAATTGAGAAGCAGAGCCCTCTCTCGACGAACAAAACTCACGCTCTTTAAGTCACTAATCATGCCCGTCCTATTATATGTAGCACAAACCTGGACGTTGAGCAGTTCTGATGAAAAGACTCTGGGAGCCTTCGAGCGAAAGATCCTTCGTAAAATCTTCGGTCCAATCTGCGTCAATGGCGAGTACCGAATTCGATGGAACCACGAGCTGTATGAGCTGTACGCTGACGTCGACATAGTTAAGCGTATTAAAATCGAGCGGCTCCGCTGGCTAGGTCATGTTGACCGAATGGAAAACGACGCTCCAGCGAAAAAAATATTCGATTCGGTGCCCGGTGGTGGTCAACGCAGAAGAGGATGCCCATATCTTCGTTGGAACGATGAGGTGTTGGATAACCTGACCACGCTTGGTGTTTCCAACTGGCGCCAGCAAGCGCAAGACAGAAATGGCTGGCGCAATTTCTTATACGAGGCCAAAACCGACTTACGGTTGTAAGCGCCAGATAAGTAAGTAAGTAAAATATTTTACAAAAAATGTCAAAAATACGGGACAAATTTTGTCCCGGCAGGCACTTAAAAAAATACAAAATACGGCACGTCCCGTGAAATACGGGAGATATGGCACGACTAGTCACTCGGCTCATTAACATATTTCCGGGTGCAAAAAATTTGTATCGGGTAAGCTAGTATTTAATATAGGTTATCACTGTCATATATATATTTTTGACCGGAAAAATAAGTCATATTTTAACATTTATTTTTGACCGAAAAATAAGTCATATATTAACTTCTATTTTTAACCGAAAAAGAAACATATTTTAACTGGTATTTTTTACCGAATAAATAAAAGTAAATAATAACAAAAAAAAAAAACAAAACAAAAAAATCGGTAAAAATAACCATTATTTATCGACTTATTTGAAAAAATTTATAACAGTTACGGTCCTTGATTAAAACTTATCTTCAATCGAAAAAAAATGAGGGCCCTATTGCTTGCCACCCTAACGAATGAATGCTCTCATGAAGCTGAACTTGTGTTTTGACAGAATCTCTTGCACATGAATCATGCACACAAATGGCGGGAAACCAACAAACTATAAAGCAAGATTACCTGTGAAATGAAACCTACTTATTATGTGTTTTTTGTGAACTTTCACAACTTTTCACGGCACAACGCATACTTATTTAATTATTTATTATATTTGCGTTCGTTTTAATACAATTTATAGCGATGACAATCGCTAATTATTTAATATTTTTTTTATATTTTTTCACCACGCATTTTCTTAATTATGCTGTGCAAGAACTTGTGTCAAAAAATCATGCTCTATCTCGCTTCCTCAATTGAAGAAAAATCCTTCTACACACGCATGGTATAATAATACATGGTAGCATTGACAGTTGCTTGGGAAATCATATACTGTCAAAAAATATACTCAAAAAGAGAGCGCTCACAATCCGCCATTGAAAACACAAGCAATGTTGAAAACGTTGAAGTGAAAAAAAACAACAACCACAGCAGCTGCTGATGTATTTCCACAAAAAGCTGTTTTTGACAATTTATGTTTTCATGTTGAAGAGAAAATAAGCAGTTGTCAATGGTCGCATTCTGGCCGATACTTTCTACGCAACTGTTTCGCAACTTTCCGGCTGAATGGTATGTAGCATAAAGCGCTCACACAACATGTTGCCTGAGCGGTCGCCATTTTAGGTAGCGAAAATATTTTATGCTACCTCGATTGAGCGGTTTGCGCTCACTTGATGTTGACAGATGAAAAAAGTGTTTTGTTGTGAAGTTGTGCTGTAAAATTATAAGATTAGTATTTTAATATAAAAATACTTAATTAAATATCTTTTCCATGATTTCCTTGCGAATTTAATTTTATTATATTGCTTTAAATTAATTTTTTGAATCGAATCATGAACAGCTGTTTGCAGTTTGACGTTTCTCAAAAAAACCCATTCAGCAGAATGTATCACTTTATGCTACTTCGCTACCTGAGCGCTGTTTCTGCCAGAATGCAGCCAATGCTACCATGTATTATTATACCATGCTACACACGTATAGGAGTGTTCACATTGTCAAATTTTTCATCAAATTGTTGGTCAAACAGTTTGACTACACAAGTGTTCACATTCTCAAATTTTTCGTCAAATTTCATTATTTGCTTGCGCATCGAAGTGAAAACGTTGCCATGACGGAGCAATTTTTATTAATATTTTATTGAAACATGAACCAAACGAAACAAACAAACTCTGAATGTGTCCGGAAATATTTTAAAAATTTGTTCCAGATACATTCTTCTGTTATTATCATGATTATGCGATGTGTTCACGTTGAAATCTTTTTTCAACTGGCAAAATTTGTACTATAAAATTTGACGAGTGTTCACATTGTCAAATTTCTCGTCAAACTGTTGGTCAAACAACAGAAAAATCAAAATATTTTGATTTTCGTCAAACGATTTGACAAACAGTTTGATGAGTGTTAAAGCTGGATTCACTGATCACCTTCAGCATGTTTTTTGCGCAAGCTCTATTACTCTCAACAAGAGAATGTGGCAATTTTGATTCACTGACATGTAAAACATTCTGCAAGTTTTTTGTTTTTTCAATGTCATTCAGCTTTGCCAGATACAATGTTCCTTCATTATAAAGACATGAAAAATAAAATATGCCTATTTCAACTTGACAAACTTCATTCTGGCAGTTCCGCTCAAAAACATTCAGCAAGAAAATTAAAATAAAGTTAATCAAGTTCAAGAGATGCAGCAAGTTTTTGTTACTCTCTCATTGAGTGTGGAAAAAAATAGAGCGCATAAACTCCATATAAAAAAAACTTGAAAACATGCTGAAGGTGATCAGTGAATCCAGCTTAACACATCAAATTATCATCAAATCGTCGTCAAATCCAATATATATTTTTGTTTGTCAAACTGTTTGACCAATAATTTGATGAATGTGAACACTCCTTATAGTATGTGTGCGTAGAACACATAGAAATAAGATATAAGGAATTGGTGTTTCCCTCACATACAGCGTACGTGTGATGAAGTACCTGTTAGAGCGAGACAGGAAGTGTTTTTTGACATTGCTTCTATCGAAAATGTAAACAATGAATATTGTTGTTTCGTAAGTTAAAAACACAGAGTAGACAATGAATGTCATCACTTCAACTTGCTTGATTATGAATATTGAAATCCGAAGTAATTTTATTTTAAGCTTTGCATAGCGCACAAGTCATTTCTTTCCAAAAGCATTGCGCGCCATTTCGAAGTCGAGATCTCGATATAACAACTGTCAAAACACAAGCACAATATCATGGGCGCATTCAGTTTTTGAAGGTGAAGGTTTGTAGTGCGCCCTTGTTTTCAGGATGCATTGCAATCGTGTATGTTTATATATTAAACTTAGCTATAAACGTAATAATTGTCACGTAACTATTGTCTCTAACTATACTCATTTTTGTAGAAAACAGTACTTAGGAAATATATGGTGATTTATCGTAAAAGAAAAAAAATAGAGGTTCTTAATAATATAAATTTGCCTGATTGACATTTTTGACTATCTTGGCGCCCTATCCAAACAAGTAAGGGCCAGTTTCACGACCATTAGTTAACCACTGACCAGAGGTTAACTAACAGATTTGAATTTCACAATCAAAGTTAACAAGAGGTTAAGCCACCAGTGGTGGTGGTTTAAACCATTAGTTAACGAACAGCTGATTTCTGTAATAGAAAAAAGCTTATAAAAAAGCAAAAAGAGAAACGTGAAACAAATAATAATGGAAAAAAACAGATAATGTGTTCATTAATGCACTATTGTATATTAATAGTTCGGTTCTTACTGATTTCATCTACCACTTCTTTCTGGGTTAGATCAATGCTACAATCCAGCACATTGACTTCGTCATTTTGAACTGTTTCCAAGGCATCGCAGTCGTATATGGAATTCATACCAGATACTTGACGCTCGTTCAAAATGGACCGCACTTTGTCATCAGTAGTAGTCAGCAGCAATTTTGCAGGCGGCCCGCCACCAGTCACGTACAAAGACCTCTTTTCAGCTGCCACTCGCTTCTTCAAATCCTTTTTCAGATTATAATATTTCGTTCTAAGAACCTTTAAGCTCCTGTATGTGCGTTCCGCATTCTGGCTATTGAACTCAGATTCTATTTTTTTTCTATGTCCTCTCCTTCTCGTCCGCATGGTATTTATCGGACTGTTTGCACTCAGTTATGCTTTTGTACTTCTGCACGATTTCTAATAGGAGGTCAATTTCTTTTTGTGAAAAATTGGAACATCTTGCGTTTGTAGCATTCATTTTGTCCATTGTGTAACCGAGCGTTTCCACTGCCCGAACGAACGAAGAAATCATCGCGAACAAATCGTAGCGATGAATTCTTCGTTCGGTCCAACTGTTTCCACCGCACGAACACAAGTTGCGAACATTGGTAAGTCGCCATCTTGTTCGTTCGTGCAGTGGAAACACTTAAATTCAATGCTTGCAATTTTTGTTTCTGCAAACGTACTAAATCGTATTAATTTTGACTACTTTCATGCCTTTTAATTAGAGATTTATATAAGTATTTATATAAAGAATTTATTATATAAAGAATATTATATAAATAATTTGATTATATAAAGTGCTAATAAAATAAAAAAGTAAAACAAAATTCTTTTACGTTAAGTTTTAAATATATTTTTTTTCTTTTTTATTTTTCCTACGTTATTAACTACCATTTCAACGAATCTACTACTCTATGCACAAATAAACACTGGATTCGCCCAAAAAGATCGAGCGTCGGCCGATCAGAGCGAACGAAGAAATCTTCGTTCGTTCGTGCTAGAAAAGTGTTTACACTGCGCGAATAGCGCTCGCGAGCATTTTGTAAAAAACCAATGTTCCGAACCTTGGTTCGGACCAAACTGTTTACACTGCCTGAACGAACGAAGATTTCTTCGGCAGTGGAAACGCTCGGTAAAAGAAACGTATTTAATGCATATGTCAAAAACATTTGTTTTATATAGTGTTGCCATATTTTTTTAACAAAATTGCCATTAGTTAACTAAAGCATTGTGAAACCCAAATCATAAAAATTTATAGTTAACTAACAGCCTATAGTTTATTAACCAATTGGTTAATCTGGTTTCACATTTACAGTAAATACAGTGAGGCCTCGATTTTCCGTGATTCGATTAACCGGCAACATCAATCATCCGTGAAAGAAAAAGACAATTTTTTTTTTTGCTTCGATTTAAATTTTTTTTTTGCATCGTTTAACCGTGATAACCTCTAGTATCCGGGATTATAAGCACAATTGTTTTTTCGATTTCTTTTGAATAATCAAACACGATGTGAACATAGCGAAAATGGGGAATTCCCTTGTTTGCATACGATGAGTCAGAAGCATATAACATTTTTTTTTAAAAATTACTTAGCAATAAATTCTTATGCTTGCTTTTTTCTAGCAAAATACTTTTGTTTTCTTATATTATTTAAACATGTACTTAAATGCTTGAATTTGTTACTGTAAAACTATGTAGAACAATATTCCTTTATTAATTAAAAAAAAATATATAAAAAAAACTACTAAAATTTGTTACTCAATTAACCGGGAAAATCGATTATCCAGAATGCTTCCGGTCCCGACCATTACGGATAATCGAGGCCTCACTGTACTTTTCTTTTGTACAATGGACAAAATGTATGCAACACAAAGTGCAAACGCGATATGTTCCAATTTTTCGCAAAAGGAAATTGATTTCCTGTTGGAAATCGTGCAAAAATACAAATGCGTAATTGAATTCAAACAATCCAATAAATATAATGCGTACGAGACGGAGAAAACATGGAAAAAAATTGAATCAGAGTTCAATTTGCCAGAAATCTATCGCGGACATCTTTGGCATCGTAGGTTTGAAAAAAATATGGTCTTGATTGTATTATCCTTTTTCGATGAGGAAGTGTGGCGTGTTTTAATCCGAATAGCTATCAACACCGTAATCCCAATCGGAATCCATTGTTATTTGTTTCACGTTTCTCTTTTTACTTTTTTATAAGCTTTTTTCTATTACAGAAATCAGCTGTTCGTTAACTAATGGTTTAAACCATCACCACTGGTGGTTTAATCTCTTGTTAACTTTGATTGTGAAACTCAAATCTGTTAGTTAACCTCTAGTCAGTGGTTAACTAATGGTCGTGAAACTGGCCCTAAGAGATTTATATTAATCCAAGATAGTCCATATGTTTTGAAAAAATGTGTTGTCCTTTTTTGCGCAACATCCAAATGCGGCCCCTAGTGAATGTTTCTGGATTTGTGTGAACCAACACAAATATTACTATGTTTCCATGGAGAGTTAGCTCGGGGTTAGGGTTTTCTTCGAGTTAAGAAAATGGCGTCGCTAACTCGATATTGTTTCCATGCACAGCATCGAGTTGAGTCGAACTTGTCAATTTCATTTGCATTTTTGTTATTGTTTTACTAGCGAAATGGATACTAAATGGCAGCATTCACTTTGACAGATAGAACCCATTTAAATCTTACAAGTTTCGTAGAGTTTCGTGGATTTAACGAAACTCAACTCAACTCGCGTTTCCATAGTGAGTTAACCCCGAGTAAACCCCGAGTTAACTCGCCATGGAAACATATATCATATCATATATTGCATCGCAAATATTGCAATAGCAAATGCTATTGAAAAACTATTAAAAAATGCTATTAAAGTGCTATTAAAATTGTTTGTCCTCCTCAATTCTTTTTTTTGCAGCTTCTTTTTTTCTCCGCAGACATGGCCGCCACACGACAAAAACAAACGAACTGACGAAAAGCCGTCAATCAAGCCCTTACACACATCAATGCACTTGACCAGCATTGCAAAATATCAAAAATTTTAGATTTTCGTCAATCAAGCCATCAACGAGTCTGTGTGATGCATACAAACAAATATTTACTAACACATACAAATGATTGACGTCAAATGATTGACCGTGTAAGATGCGCATAATAGCATGTTTCCACGGCACTCTGAATCAAGTATTTTGGCTTCCGAATTAAGAATGTGAAATAGGCTATTCCCACGAAGAAATCTTAATTCAGTTTGACTTCTGAAACTATGTAGAGCTGAAAGCAATACTTACCTTGATAGCTGACTTTGACTTTTTGTTTTGTTTGTCTTTCTTCTATTGCTGTTTGTGATAAATTTTCGGATGTTAATTCAAACTGAATCAACTTTGAATGAGGTAATTCAGCTTGTGAAATGTTGTATGGCGAATTAGTTAATTCGGAACATAATTCAGCCTCGAATTACGAATGAGAGCCGAATTACGTTGTTCAGGGTGCCGTGGAAACATGCTATAAGGGATAGCATCAATCCACACGTACACATGCTTGACGTCAAATGATTGACCGTGTAAGGTGCGCATTATATGTTATACTATTGCCCCTATTATGATTTACAACTTTGCTTAAAGTTGAGTTGTAAAATCAAAATCGGTATCATGGCTTACAACCCAACCAAACTTCCAGCTGCAAAGTTGTCCTTCCAGTTGTGTATGTACAATTTTTGGCATTATGAAATACAACCAAACTTGGATGCGGTTGTGTCAAATGTCAAAATTTTACAACTGCATTTTTGAGGTTGTCTGTTGGTTGTATTTAAAAGGAAAGATGGCAAATATATTGTAAGTTGCAACACTTATTAATAAAAAACGATTTTAATTAATTTAAATACCATTAAGGAAAATTACTAACAAGAAGCAGTTCGAGAGGATGGTTTCCTTAATGGAGAAGCACCCAGATGTGGCCAGAGGAAAAGGACACTTTGGATCAAGCAAGCAGCTGACCAATGAGCTTTGGGAACAGTTTTCCGTTGAGCTCAACAGCATTGGGCCTCCAACACGCTCATCGCAGGAGTGGCAAAGGGTTTGTTTATAAAGTTCACTAAGCAAAATTAGATTTTTAAAAAGGTTGTTCTTTCTACAAATAGGTATGGATACACTATAAGGCCAACTTAAAAAGAAAGTTGGTAAACAACAAAAAAAATTTGTCCGCAACAGGAGGAGGGCCGTCCGAAGAAATTAGTTTGAGCCCACTCGAAGAAAGCGTGGCAGAACTAATTAGACTCCACAACTCGATCACACCACCCGGCCGACCTTTTACTCATCCAGCTGCAAGCTGCACCACCACCTATGAATTGGAAAATGATTCAGGGCAGTTAAACTGTCAACTGCCTAGTGAAAATCGATCTCCACTACATCCTAGCGAATCACCTACACTTCCTAGCCGATCTGATCCTACCACATCTCCTCCACGTCCTAGCCGATCTCTTCCAAATCCTAGGCGCAGGCGAACCAATGAGAGTAAGAGCATTGAGGAGCAACGTCTCAGTGCTATTATAACACAAACTAAAAACCATACAGAGATTTTGCAAACACTCAAAACGTTGGAAAAAACTAGCTACAAAAACTATTTAATAAACAAGAAGACCTACGAACTCAAAAAGAAAAAAGTTGCATTGTTGGAAAAACAAATTGCTCAAGCAAGAGAGCTCCATGAGGTGAACATGGCATACAAAGAAAAAAAATTGCAAATGTTGAATGGTGAATATCTAGTATGATCTAAATGCAACTTTTTGTTTTTCAGTTCGTAGGTATTTTTGTTAAGCAAATAGTTTTTTTTCTAGTTTTTTCTAAAGTTTTGAGTGTTTGCAAAATTTCTGTTTGGTTTTTTGTTTGCATTTTGAAGAGGCAGGCTATTCAAATAATAGCTATTTTTATTTTTTTATTTTATTTCATTTTATGTAATACCAATGGCACCTATTACCAATGTATATATTTTTTTTTAGTTTTAATACACATGAAGTGATATTTTTTTTTTAATTTAAGTTGAAATTCATGGACTGTCATTAATAGTTATATATTTTTTACCATTAATATTTTTTTTTAAGTTTAAAGCACACGAAGTGATATTTATGTTTGATAAAATTTAAGGCACATGAAGTGATATATTTTTAAACCTATTTCTAATAAAAAACTTTTATAACATATTTGTTTATTTTATTTCTATATATGATTTTGTTTCCAAAAAAGTTGTAGTTTTTGTGTTAAAAACTTCGCATGATATCATTTCTAATAGCTCTGGCGTACTCAATGCTCGTATCTGGAACATTATTTGGAACATCTTCGACAGTGGGAGTAAAATGTTCTTCATCTATAGGTTCGACGTTAAAATGTTGGCAAATGTTGTGTAAAGCACAACACACATTTACAATTTGCGTAGCCTTTTCTGGTGTGTAATGCAACGCTCGACTTGAAAGCAGACATCTAAATTTGCTCTTGAGAACACCAATCGTTCTTTCAATTATATTTCTGCCTTTGGCATGAATATGATTGTAGCGAGACTCGGGCGAATTAGTGGTAGTGGCTCGAAACGGAGTCATCAGATAAGGCTCTAAAGGGTATCCAGCATCACCTTAAAGAATAATTTTTTTTTTAAACTATAATTGTATTATGAACTTAACTAACCTAAGATCCATGAGTTTTCTTGAATATTGTTTTGCAAGAACTGCTTGTATTCGCTCATGTTCCAAATCAACGAGTCGTGATTGGAGCCTGGATATCGAGCATCAACACTGCGTATCCTCATTTTATGGTCACATGCCTGAGATAACATTTTTTATAATTTATGTATTTAATTATTTAAGATAAACATTTGATTATACTAACAATCATCACATTCAAACTGTAATAACCTTTCCTATTAAGGTATAGATGCTGAACTTCTTTTTTTGGAGCAACAATTCGAACATGTGTGCCATCTATGCATCCTACAACTCCTGGAAAACCTGTCCTTGAATAAAATGATATTTTGGACTCATTTTGTTCCTCTTCAGTGAGTTTGGCGTTTATCCATGTTCCACAAATATGTTGCTCCATAATATTTAAGACTTCACTTAACACCAGTTGGTTGCGCTAGCCCTAAATTGAAGTCATTACCAGTACATTTTTGGTAGCTTCCTTCTCCGAAAAATCGTAGGGCTGCACATAGCTTCAATAATGGTGGTATTGCTGAAACATTGATAGAAGGCTTGAAAAAAACCTCGACTTTCTCCAAAAGATAGCGAAATGCTTCTTTGTTGAGTCTACAATAACTCATAAATCTACAAAATGAAATATTGTTTAACAGTAATTTAAAAATATGCACTTTACTTAGAGTCCGGCAATTCTAAGGGGTTGTTTCGATCCCGCAACGATTTTCGGATGCGCGCAACATTTACGTTACTTTCTTCTCTGTCGTCAAAATACAAATCGAAACTACTTTCCATTTATTATTATTTTTTAACTATATTTTTTAATCCCAAAACCAATCAACAAAAATTTGTCAACGCAAAAACTACAAATTAAAAACAGCTGTTTGTACTTATATTCTGCTGTCAAAAATTTCTGATACATTCCATTTTAAGACTGGAAAACTTCCTTACAACTCAACTTAAAATGGTTGTAAGTCACAATACCGAAAAAAATTCCAGTTGTCTTTCAGTTGAGTTGTATCCGAGACAACTCAACTTAGTTTGGTTGGAAATCACAATAGGGGCATATGTTTCCATGGCGAGTTAACTCGGGGTTTACTCGGGGTTAACTCGCTATGGAAACGCGAGTTGAGTTGAGTTTCGTTAAATCCACGAAACTCCACGAAACTTGTAAGATTTAACTGGGTTCTATCTGTCAAAGTGAATGCTGCCATTTAGTATCCATTTCGCTAGTAAAACAATAACAAAAATGCAAATGAAATTGACAAGTTCGGCTCAACTCGATGCTGTGCATGGAAACACTATCGAGTTAGCGACGCCATTTTCTTAACTCGACGAAAACTCTAACCCCGAGTTAACTCGCCATGGAAACATAGTAATAGTATTAGTTCATTAGGAGCTTTCACATGGACGTACATGTCATCCGACTTGGGCATGTCCGACGACATGTATGATCGTTCGAAAGCAAATAAGACGGTCGGACCGACATGTCGGAATAAAAGGGCTTACACATCGGCGAATCTGTTCGTCGAACAATATGGCGGCGCGAACGTGTGTGAAAAAGCTAGCGTTCAAATTGATCGAACCTGTTCGTCACACAAGCCATTGATTTTTGTTGTTGTTTGTCATAATTTTCGGCAGCTTCCCTTGTTCGACAGAGAAAATCAAAAATTTTTGTAAACACGGCCAACCGTGTGACAAAATGTCGAACATCGCTTCTTAACTAGCGAACTTGTGTGAACATGGCCGCCGTGTGACGAACAGATTCGCCGATGTGTAAGCCCTTTTAAATCAAAAATTTTTGATTTTTCTGCTGGTCGGTCCGACATGTCCGACGTGTGAAAGCATGTCGGTCCGACTCGCTGCATTTATCATTTCTATAAAGTTTTCATCGAGTAAACATCGGCTTAGGCAAAGCAAAAAAGGTTTTTACTTCGTTTTTTTACCGATGTGTTACGCTCGAGAGTCTGCAAAAAATGAAGTCGTCGTACATGTCCGATCATTTGAAAGCTAAACAAAATATTCCCGTTAGTTTGTCGTCGTACAATGTCGGCTGATATGTACGTTTGTTTGAAAGCCCCTAATAGTGTAGACTCTCGAGCGTAACACATATGTACAAACCGAAGTAAAAAACCTTTTTCGCTTTGCATAAGCCGATGTTTACTCGATGAAAACTTTATAGAAATGATAAATGCAGCGAGTCGGACCGACATGCTTTCACACGTCGGACATGTCGGACCGACCAGCAGAAAAATCAAAAATTTTTGATTTTCTTCCGACATGTCGGTCCGACCATCTCATTTGCTTTCGAATGATCGTACATGTCGTCGGACATGCCCAAGTCGGATGACATGTACGTCCATGTGAAAGCCCCTATTGGTAGAACACCATTTCCTTATATTTTATTTCTATGATACCATGATACAATAAGAAGGCAGGGTAAGGAGCTTTGACAAGACCTACTGCTAATGTCAAAATCATAAAATACTGTGCTACCATATCTTAAGAAAAAAATTTCTTAAGAAATGACAAATCCATGTTTCATGGTTTCCGTAGGTGAGAGTTTTATATAAACTGTTTTGCTAAAAATATTGATAAACAAGGAACTTTTAAAAAAGAGTTCATTTATCTTCAACAGTTCCACTATCTTAAGAAGACTTAAAAAAGTTTTTTATAAGATATTGTATGCACATTAGAATAAAATTTAAAAAAAAAGATATAAAGAAAACAAAATTAAACAAAAAGTTATGGGCAATATTAAATTAGTGAAAATAAAGCTATAAAATAACTAAAAACTGCGTTGTTTCAATTATAGACACATTGATTCAAATTTTTCTTTTTTACCCTATATAAAATTCCTTTTCTATGTGTTTATCCCACATTAATGAAATATACAGAAAAGTGGTATCGCTAAAATGCTTTTTCACATAAACAGTAGGTCTTGTCAAAGCTCCTTACCCTACCTACTTATTGTATCATGTATGATACAAACAAAAACAATTGAATTGATCAACCCAGCCGGACACCTAACTGTTAGATATGCCATATATATGGCATATACCTAACGCCAAAGGCGTTATATATGTATATAAATATATAATATATATATATATATATAAAACTCTCCATACAAATTACGTTAGGTTTGTTCTAGCGTTGGGAAAAACCTAACGCCTTTTTGTCTATCCGTGTGATCTGGCATCTCTGTCTGCCACATATGTTTTAAACATTGCAAAAAGCTACAGCTGCTCTGCTCACACTAACAACAAATTCCGTAAAGAATTTAATAACAAACTCAGCTGTTTACTTAAGTACACAGTTAGCGTTCCGCAAAACCTTTCCACCATAGTGTAGTGGTTAGAGCGCTGGCCTTTAACGCAAACAAACACGAGTTCAAACCCATCACCAAATAAAACCAAAATTTGTTTTCTTATAATTTTGTTTAGAAGTGTTTTTTGTTATTTTTATTAATGGGTAGTATTTACAAAAGGTAAATTTAGGCAAAACATTTAAAGAAAATAAAAAAAATATCCCTCAAATATTGGCTATTATTTTTTACTCTAGCAAGGAAATCTTGCGTTTATTTAGAAAGGAATTTGGCTACTTTAAATAATCATTTTATTTCTCTTTCGTGTATTTTACATTTTACATATAGATATAGATATTTTAACTTATTAAATTGAAAACCAATGAAAACCTTCCTGTGTCGGACGGTATTTGAACCGCGGTCTCTGCCACATAAGCTGCGCATTCTACCCAGCGCGCCACGGACATCATATATTAAAATGATCATTTAGGATCAGAGATAAAGAGATGGGAAACTTCGATGTGAAAGGGATAGCACTATGCCTGCGTTACGTCAAATTGAAGTCAATACTAACACAATATTATAGTTGTGGTCGTACATTTTGTTGAGAAACTCACCCAGTTTGGGTTCCAGTAGTGGGATTCTGTAACACATTTCGGCCGATATTCGGTGTCGCAAAGTTCTGTTTGCGATAATTTTCGGAAAGTGGTATTCAGTAAATACTTTTTCGATTTTGTCGGTGAAAGTATCGGAAGTTTGTCGCAAACGAATCGCACAACTTTGCGACGAATATTTTCTTGTAGAAAAGTGAATCGAAAATATCTGTAAGTTTTTTGAAATTAAAATTATTTACAATAAATTAATTTGAAATGAAAAAATTTAAATTTCTAGTATTTTTTTTAGCTTAAAATGGTTTTTAGTTATTTGACAATGGATGCTGCGCTCATGCTCGTGAAATGAATTTAGAACTATCATTTCTTCGAAGAGTTGATTCTCCTTGGATTTAGAGTTGAATAAATTAAAAGAATTACATCGCTTCACGCCAAATACAACTCATGACCTCATTGACTTATTAGACGACCGTATATAGCCAAATAGAATCACTGGTTTTTAGCTGAAAATCAAACAAATATTAGATGCGTTTTTTTGGCATCGCTATATACGCTTAACAATATTTTCTCATACAAAAAATGCTTAGCTAAGACAGGATAATTATAGCCGCTTAGCTCATAGTCGCCGATAGAAACACTATTGCCAGATCAAGAAAATGATAGTCTACGTAATTTATTGGCATCACTTTTTGAAAAACAACCATGTTTATGTCACATAAAATAAAAAAAAAATAATAAAAAATAAAAAACAAAATTAATAATGTTCAATATTTGACAGTAACACGCAATGCTGCCAAGTTCTGAAGAAAAAAGTTAAGCGAAATATTAAGCGCCGATGAGCGTTTTTTTGGACAAGCGTATATAGCGATGCCAAAAAAACACACCTATTGTTTTAAGGTTCATAGTCATATCGGCACTTTTCTATTTTTGTAGGTTTTTGCAGCATTGAGCTTTTATGCGACTGGCTGCTACCAGCTCTAGCTGCTTTCATCATTTTGAATTTAAATATTTATTGAACAGTGTGCGTACGGAAACAGACCTATTATCACAACAATGACTAAATTTCAAAATTTTACATTTTTTTCCCGAGTTAAACCGGGTCTATCAGCGAGTATCTGAATAAAAATGACATTTCTCACCGATAAATAAGCAGTGCTGCCACTTTTTTCACTTAAATTCGTAAACTTTTTTCGACCGAAATTTGTCGCAAAGTAGAAGTTAGTGAATACCGTTTTCGGTATGACAACCGAAAAAAGTCGCAAATTACGATTCCGATCGGAAATTGCGAAAAAGTTACAGAATTCCACTACAGTTTGAGTTGAGTTTGAGTTATTCAGCTGTTTCGGGTTCTCACCCCTGTGTAAAATTTCACTGAGCTTAACCAAACTGACCACGGTCAAAACCTAAACAAGTAGAAAAATTGCTGGTCTTGTACTCAAGTAGCAATAATTTATAATTTTATGTTTTTTTGCCTTATTACAAAAAAAAAAAGAAATAAATTTCAAACGAGCAAGAATGCATTTTATTAATAAGAAAAAATTGCTTTTATCATTTTTTCCAAATAAAAACTCCTTCTTTATTAAAGTAATTAATTATGTTATGAATTTGTTTAAAAATATTCATTATATTTTATCTGTTTTACAATTTCGTATTTTTAAAAACAAAAAACAAATTCAAAATTATCTTATTGTTTAAAGTTAATTAAAGTTTTACAATTATTCATTTTAAAACATGATTTACTTCTTTATTTACACCTATAAAATATAGAAAATATTAATGTACGCAACATTAAATAAATAAAAAATTGCCAATACTTTTCTTAAATTCTTTCTTTATTATTTCGATGGGAATCGAAGGGGAAAAACATCAATTACTGTTCATTGGCGAAATCTGGGCAATCAAGAACTGAATAGCTTGATATCGCTACATCCATTTCTTTGCTATGAACACTGTTGTATTAACTGCAAGTTCCATAGATTTATTTAGCGAATACGGTTTTGCCTCAATTTGTTCCAGTACTTCTTGAACGCCAGAAGCAGGTGTTGAGGCACTGCTTACATTTGTAACCAATATATTTGGTGTTTTAATTGCATTAAATAGTACTTTTAGGTTTTCACCGGATATGCGATCCTCAGCAATATCATGTGTTGCATTATGGGACAATTCTTGCTGCTGTGCGTGAGGATGTTGCGGTTGATTGGCATTTATGAAGATTTTCTGTAATAAAAAAGAATAAGAATTTTTTTATATATCTATTTTACATATAAACTCACTATCTATTTAAAGCCTCTCACTCACTTCATTTGCTTGACTTGCAATTTTCATTGCTTTTCGTTCAAATCCTATTGCATTCCAAGTAAAAAAGAATCCAAACAAGAAAAAGCTTTATAGCTCATGCGAATGTAACCAATTTGATTGCAATTGTGCAAGAACCAGCAAAGTAGAATTGCAGCAGCCACGATCAAAGTAAATTGAATCTGCAAAATATATTATTGTAATTAAATTGCATTTCGAATTTTTTAAATGATTATACAAAACATTTTGTATGATTTAAATTATTAAATTAAAGTACAAATTGAATTGCTCATTTTCCATGCAATTCCCCTTAATTTATATTGGACTGCATTCGGGCTCAATTTTTTTTTATTTAATAATATATAATCTTTAATATTTTTTAGTTAAATTTATTTATTTAGCCAAATATTTCGAACTCCGCCGGAGTTCATCATCAGGGAGAGGATTAAACATAAAATAAACACTGAACAATTTTGTATACAATTTTGAACAGGAAAACAAACGAACGAATTTTTTTATATTAAATCAAAAAAATTACCTTAGGTCGAATGCAGCCCAAATAATGAAATACATATTTTTTTTATCAATTTTACTTACTTGATTTCTTTTCGAACGTTCTTATTTTGATGTTTCTTTTTGTTGAGTTTGAAAATGTTCAGCGATTTTCTCTGCAACCTATTGATAGTTGTTTGTTTATGTTTGATTACAGTATCATACATATCGACATCATATTGTCGATTATTATTTAAATACTACTTACTTTATTTCCATTCGAAATTTCATGCTTTTTGAAATCCTCTTCAAATGTGTAGTCCTGTTTTTGAATGATGTTGTTTTGTGTCCGTCCAGTCTTTTTTTCTTGAATCTGTTAAAATGATTACAGAGTAATGTTTGACTCAATGTATTAATGAAATTAATAAACCTTTTTTTCTAGTGTTTTTTAAAAGCTCAATATAAGATGCTGCTCCAGATAAAGTATTGCTTACTGCACCGTCTTTATCATTATCTTTTTCATTATTCCCATGCTGTGGCAGTGTCTTATCTTTGACTACTTTCGTAATTTTCTAATTTTTGGAGGAATGAGCAGATTCTAGGCTGGTGTCTTCCTGACTTTTTTGGACTTTGGAAGGAGCAGCAATGCGTTCTCGACGAATTTCAATTTATTGTTTAGCTCGAGCGTTTGTTACAGATATCTCATTTGTAACTGGGTTGTCCATTTTAATATTTTGCTATTAACATAAATAGAATTATTTATAATTTTACTCACAATTAATTGAGATGCTTACTATTTTACTCAATAACTTTAGTTCGCTAATGCCATCATTACTAAAAATTTGAGAGACAAGATTCTCATTTGCTGCTTGCTTCGAGGAACACTTAAAACAAATAAATTATCAATATACATATGCAGAGTTATCTCTTATAATAATATTACTTACTTCCACTCCCATTTCTTTAAGTTTTTGGTTCCCTGTTGCTTTCGCCCAAGTGACGGTTCTCATCACCGGGTGCGCCATGTTCCTTGCCATGGAGATTGAAGTGAGGGCCGGCGGAGGTGCATCCATTGGTGTTGTCACCAAATTCATGCACATGGAAACCATGTATGCCCTGGGTGAGACCACCGCATTTCTTAGATTGCAGTGATATCAGCTTTGTATCGTTCTAAGATATCTATCAGTTGGATAGAGGCACCATCCCAATTAAGGGTTCGGACGTTCCAGGTGCATATCCGTAAATCATTGTCAGGTTTTCGTTTGCGGTAGTCGTCATCAGATTTGGGGATAATTTTTATCTTATTTCTTATATATTTCATTGAAATTTTGTTTTACGTGGTGGGCTTCAAACCCAACGCACAACCCTTTAAAGGCAGGACGATCCTCACGCGTTGCCTTGTGAGGATCGTCCTCCGTTTTGAGTTTTATGCTTGAGGGAAAAATAAATAAAACTTTACAAATGATTTTTATTTTTGACCGTAAGATAAAAATAAAGAAAAAAACTTTTATTTCTGAGCGAAAAAATAAAATTGAAAAAATAAAACGAAAATGTGTTTCGACAGATAATTAATTCAACCTATATTATTTTTTTTTTTAAATTCTTGGAAGTTGAAACTTTTTCCAGAAGGACAATTTAAAATATTTATAACCAAGCAAAAAGTATATTTTGATATAAATTTTTTTATTTGTTTGTTAAGGTCTTAGGAAATTTTGTATTAAAAAGAAAATTTAAAGAACATATTTACTGAAAAAAAATTATAAAAATTATAGAAGTTTGCCGTTAGCTAAAGTTTAGTAAAAAATATTTAATTAATATCACCGTATATCACTGAAGGCTATAATTATCATAAAATATAGTACTTTGAGTTTACATTTGTGCAAAAAAAAATATACGTTTACTTGCGGATAAGAAAACCTGTTCATTTGAAAAAACGCTTAAAAATCACATTTTGCATTAATATTACTGATTTCCAAGACAATTTGTACTCTGAAATTTAAAGAAAAATATAATTTAATTCAAAGTCTTAAACGAGTTGTGATCTAATTGAAAATGTTGCTTAAGTTTCTTTTACTTTTTATTTTTTGAAAAAAATGTTATTCTTTGGCAAGATACAGCATCTTCATCCGTTAGATCTGTCTTCCAATAAAGTTTATTTTTGCAAAAAAAAAAAAAATACTTCGGAAGAACCGTCCGAGTAATAAACAATATAAAAATAAAATTTCAGCTCAGCTCCAACAATTGTAATTGATGAACTGCAAATAATAGTGGCGTCCGTGGCGTAGTTGGTTAAAGTGCGTGGCCTCTATGTCAACGAACTTGGAGACCCAGGTTCGAACCCCAGCAGCGACAGAAAATTATTTGAATTAAAATAATTTTTCTGTGCGGCCGCCACCTCTCTGCAGACAATGGCAAACCTCAAAGAGTATCAAAATGCCATGTAAAGCTTCTTGAGAACAAGAACATTCCGTTCATCGCCGTTCGGAGTCGGCGTTAAACCTGTAGGTCAGGTTCTCGGTCAATTGTGTATAAACTTAATAACACGCACAACACAATTGATCATAAGAAGCTAGGTCAAAATCCTTTCAAGGGCTGAAATGGCCCTTTATAATAATAGTACAGGCTACCTTTATTTTGTGTATGATTGACGGACAAGCTGACAATGCCCTTTCATCGAATAAATCATCACAAACGTGCTATATTTGTCGCGCCACATCTAAAATGATGAATCAAGCAAGTAAATAATTTCAAGAAATGGAAGATGAGGCAATGTTTTCCATTAGTCTTTAACCATAACATGCCTGGATTCGATTCATGGAGTGCTTGCTACAAATAGCTTATAAGCTTGATATAAAAAATAGCAAGCTGAAGGTGCTGATCTCAAAACAATTGATCACCTATTGATTCCAGGACTTTTGGAATTGATTTCACTGAAACAAGAAAACTTTATTCATCTCACTATGCATTGTATTATATGCCAGTCACAGTTCAAAAATCAATATTAGAGACTTTCAATTCCAATATTGTTTGTAGTAATTACATTTATAATTTTTAGGTTCTCTGCCATGGTAAGAATTGGCCAGCTCTCCAAAGAAGCTCAAGAGGCCAGAAATAAAGATTTCAGACTAAAGGGAATTTTTTACATGAAAAACGTCAAGAACACTTACATACATAGCCCTTATACTTATGTTAGATTGCTGTTATCATCTGACCCAGTCATAAACTATATTAGGCAACCATCTAAATATAAAAAATCGAAAAGTACTACAGAAGTTCTAGGTCTTTTGATATCCCCAGAAGTGAAAGTTACCTAATTGGAAGTTCCGATTCTGAATAAAGAAAAAATTTATAAAAATAAAAACAAAATTATTTGTTTATTCTGTTTTATTTTTAATATCCATGGCAACATGTATGACTAGCGAACATTAAGATATGTGAAAGAGCATCAGCATAGTTATAGTTGTTTGGGAGATATATCTAAAAGATCCAAATAATTTTTCGCATATTATGTGTAGTTGAATAAACTAACTAAATAAATGTATTCTTTAAAAATACAAATAAGCAATTTTATGGGTTTTTTTTTCTTGTGAAAAAATGTGGTTTGTTTGAGAGTTAGGCGTTGCAGTTGACCTAGATTTCTAATTTTTGTGTTGTTATCTAATTTACTTAACTTAAAAATTATTGGTACAAAATTTCATGACCCTAGCTATTATAGTTTCTGAGATAATGCAAATATAATAAAATTAATAATAAACTGGCTATTTCAGCTCTTGAAAGAACTTTGACCGAACTTCTTATGATCAAATTGTGTTGTGCATGTTATTAAATGTTTGTACACAATTGATCGAGAACTGTACCTACTAGTTTTATGCCGACTTCGAACGGCTAATGTGCATGTTCTCAAGAAGCTTTACATGGCATTATTTACTCTCGAAGGTTGCCATTGTCTGCAGGGAGGTGATGTCCGAACAGAAAACTTAAATCAAGTGAAAAATCCTTCTGTGTCAGATGGAAATTGAACCTGGGTTCTCTGGCGTATGGGTCACGCACTCTATACACTGCGCCACGGCCGCCGGCAATAGATAATGCAAATGTCATCCGAAATTTTAAATATTCCCAAAATATATGTATGTTGTAACTTATTTTTCAAACAAGTGAATATTTTCACGCGAATCACATGATAAGAACAACGAAAAAAGAAAACATCATATCAAATCAGATAAAAATCTTTGTTCTCTATTAAAAAGTATAGCGTATTTTAATAAAGTAAAACTTCGGATAGTTTAATTTTAACTTCCATTTTTTATTTTTAGATAGAGGATCTTTATGAAGAAATTCTTTTCGAAATATACAATAATATCGGCTGTGAGACGAGTGATATTTGTATGGATACTCTTATTGAATTCACACAAGAAGCATTTAAAATTCCAAATGACAAACATGAAGAAATTGCAAACATAGCAAAAAATAAAGAGCCACCAAAGATAAGGCTTAATGTAGAGATCATAAAGGCTGA
The DNA here is from genome assembly GCA_943735915.1 of Pherbina coryleti. Taxonomy (NCBI): domain Eukaryota; kingdom Metazoa; phylum Arthropoda; class Insecta; order Diptera; family Sciomyzidae; genus Pherbina; species Pherbina coryleti. Next base: position 127,077,846 of record OX030949.1, on the reverse strand, counting down.
AAATTTATTACCAAAGGATTCAAATGGGCTTTCCGACCCATTCGTCACTCTTTATCTCGAATCAAACGGAACACATCGTTATAATTCATCAGTTAAACCAGCTACTCTTAACCCTATATGGGAGGAGCATTTTTCATTGTAAGTTGTTTTAAAAATATATTTTATAAGCATATCATTTATTATAACTGGACTGAAAACTGAAGACGGACTTATGTGTTTTATTTTCTTTTTTAAGTTTTTTGTACCAGTCATTCTTAATCTCAGTTTTATGACAAGTAATATAGTTTTAAGTTTCTATATTAACCTTAGAGTTTTGATGTTAGTCGATTCGACTAACCTCGTTTATATTTTATTGCACAGTTCTCTATAAAATTATTTTTTTAAAGTGTTTTTTTTAAATATTAACAAAACGACAAAACTTTTGTTTTATTTTTACTTAAAACATATTGAAATCACAACACAAAAAAAATGTTGTTCATGATTGATGTGTAAAAACTGCATAAAAGTCGGTTGTAGATGCATGTTAGTCAATTCGACTAATAATTAGTATTTATGTATTTATAAAAAATAACAGGAAAAAATACAGGAAAAATTTTGTTCTACAAGCGTGCACAAAAGATACAAAGGGAAATATATTCTGATAACTCTGTTTCAATTGATTTCCAAATTAGTAACTTTTAGAGTTTTTGAAACCCAGTTGCCGCATTGTGGACTTTATGAAATCGAGTAGAAACAAACCAGTGGCAACATGTTGTAACTTCGAAAGTTTCGAAGTTGTCGAATTTATCGAAAGTCGGTATGTTTTAACACTTTCGACAGGCGATATTTGCGATAAAATATCACTTCGATTTGGTGGCGGTGAAGGAGAATCGAAACAAAAATAAATATATGTATTTATCTATTTAAACGTGGTTTCTCTTATTAAATAACAGAAATGTTGAATTATGATTTTAAATTAGTTAAATAATAAAACTGTAGGCTTAAATAAAAGTATATATTTTAAGTTAAACTTAACTTATTACACCTATCCTCACTTCCAGAAATTCTTAAAAAAAAATAACATCAAAACAATTTGAGTGGTTGGTAGACTTTCTGGAGCGGCACCCTGATATGGCCAGCAAGGCATTTATGTGCACCAACAACAACCAAACCATGCATAGTTTGTGACAAGAATTAACTGTTACATGAAATGCAATCACATTAAATTAAATTCAATCGCACTTGAAGAATTCATAATAGAATAATATTTATTGAATTTTATTATCATTGAATTTTATTTGTTATAAAAAAGGCTTGCGTGCAACTGAAAAATGTTCGAACATAACTTCGAAACAAACCAAATCGCCTGTCGAACGAAAATGTTACAACATACTGCCTGATCGAAAACTTCGATTCGATGTTCGCTTCGATAGTGAAGTTACAACATGTCGCCACAGGAAAGTATTTATAGAAATATATGGCCCACTTCTGTATCCATATCCGAACACTCGTCTCGAGCAAAATACTACTACTCGTTCAAATTTGTGAAATTTGTATCCCTAACGATCAAGCAAATGACAAATTGAAACGTCAAAATCAAACGAATACTTTTATGGCTGAATTACAATACTGCGTTAGGTCGGTCGGCCTTTGACAGCTCGACTAGAAACAATGGGTTCTTATGAAGCAACACAAAATATGACCTCATGCATTGCGTCGACCTCATCCCGTAAATATGAATTTGAGGGGGTGACGTACGATCAACGCTATGAGTAGCGACATGCTCAAGCTAGGTCGTGCTTTTGACATTCCATATTAACGCTGGGTTGCATTTTCGTTGAGCAATGCTAAAATGTGGGTATTCTTGGATTCCGATGGAAAACTCAGATTTTCATAGGATTATCGTGGGAATTTATATTTTGATACGAGTTTTTTTAAATTGATCACATTTTTTTAATTAACATGCTGCTTAAGTAGTATAAAAATGATTTTGATGAATTTAGCATGATATTAATATTATTCAATTGTATTTCATATTAAAATTTATGAATTTTTTAGTATATTACAAATAATATTATAAGGGTATTCATGCAAAATGGCAAACTTATATATCGGTCAATTAGATATTTTAATGAGGTTGGTTGAGGACGAATACCCTTAATATCATTGTTTGAATAATATAACACACAAAGGAATGTTGTGGTAAGGTAGATTGGCAAATGCCGTTCACTTTGTTTTTGTAAAGTTGTACCCAAGTACAACTCACTAATTACAAGTGATTCAGCGAGCATTGTACAAGGGGGCGTGGCAGCTCGAATCTGCAATATTGAATAACTTTGGAATTATAGGTCGCACAACATTGGAATTAGGTGTTCGGCCTCGATTTACATGTGCCGTTCCACTGGTAAAATTTTATGGGCGTTGGGAAAAGGGTGTGGCACTTTTTCGGCTTCCCAAATTGTGGGTATAACTTTCGAACTATTAGTCACACATCAATGAAACTCGGTAAGAATGTACTATTTAGTCTTGTCCTTTGACTGGAAAAATGGAGTGAGCATTGGACAAGGGGGCATGGCACCGCCCATATAAGTCAAACTTATGGCATCAAATAGCTTTGGAGTTAAATGCCACATAATAATGAAACTTGGTATGGAGCTGCCACTTGGTAATGTCCATCTACTAGAAAACCTTCAGCCATTCTTATTTTTATGAAGAGAACTTCTGAAATGTACTGTCGAATCGTGGCGTTCCAGAAATCGTTGTAGCTGCAACAAAATGCTGCATACATAAAAATGTTGTAGCTGCTTTGTAGTTAAAATAGGAACACTTTCGATTTGAAGTGGGAAGAGTGTCAATAATGGTTTGTGTATTTGATAAATTCAATGACTTTTAATTTATTTGTCACAACTTCGTCAACATTTTGATGTTTAAACATCGTTGTTTTTTCGAAGCTACTCTCTGCACTGAAAACATAGTCATTTTATTATCTTGTTTTGTAAATATTTTGAAATGTTTTGACCAACTTTCTTGTTTTTATTTTGTTTTTCTTTTGAATTTTTTTATAATTTTGAATTTTTTTGACATATTATCCAAATTTTTGAAGTATTTTTAATTATTTTTCACAATATTTGTCCTCAAATGAGAGCAAATAATTTTAAAAATGCTTTATGAGGGGTTTATTGGATTTATTGGATGTTCAGCCATTTTTAAAAATCCTCTCGTTTATAAACAAACATTTTCAATAATTTTTTTTTTACATTTTCTGTTTTTTTTTATATATTATGAAACAATTTGATGTATTTTTGACATAATTTGTGCTCAGATGAAAACAAAATAAAATTTAAAAATGCTTTATCGAGGGTTTATTGAAGGTTTCCTCCATTTTTAAAATTATCTCATTTATAAAGCATTTAAAAAAGATTTTTAACGCTATTGAACGCTATTATGACACCATCTTTTAATTTTTCATTGATTACAATTATAATTGCATGATTTCGGAAAAAGGGACGTTTTGTGGGATTTTTAGTATAGCTGCTTTTATTGGCATCACCAAAATGACAGACGCACGATCTATCAACGCAACATTTAGTTTTGCAAAGTTTGAGGTCGTCCGTTTTGACAGCTTATATCGTAAAGTTTTTACAACGGAGACCAAAGTACGGTCAAAGGCCGACCGACCTAACGCAGTATTGTAATTCAGCTATTAACTTCACCAGTAACCTTAATAGCTAATTCACAATACTGCGTTAGGTCGGTCGGCCTTTGACAGCTAGAGTAGAGACTCACGTGTTCTTATGCAGCAATTCACAATTCGACCTCAAACTTTGCTCGTACTTTGATCGTAAATATCATACGAAGGGGTAAAGTACGGTCAAAGTACGATATAACGAGATGAGTAGCGATCATGTCCACTCGGTCGTGCGTTTGACATTTCGTGTTATGAAGGGTTGCATTTTCTTTGAGATTTAACATTTTGTGCTATGGAAGGGTTGCATTTACTTTGAGATAGCTTAATATGTGGGTGTTTTTGAGTTTTATGGGATTTGTTATATTAGCCCATGACACAGTTTATAAATTATTTGATTTATGGTATTAGAGTAATTGAATACAATTTTTGATGAATTTTATATTATATAATATTGCTAAATTAATTTTCATTGATGAAATCAAATGAAATCTTTTATTTTGTCTCATTATCTCATGTTACAGTTAAAAATTATGTGATTTACGTTATTAAAGTAAAGAAATGCAAGTTTTAATGAATTTTATATTATTTTACATAGCTAAATTATTTTTCTGTGATTATTTAAAATAAGTAAGCAAATGAAAAAAAACTGGAAGAACTTTTTATTTATGTATTTTAAGAAAAACTTTAATTGGTCATATAATTAGCTATTTTTTTTCAATACACAAATCGCATTTGGATTCCAACTTGCAGTCTATATTTTTAAAAGCTCTTTGAAAATTGTATGCAGGAATTATCAAATTTTTATTATTTATGTTATTACTAAATTGTTTAATGTATCTATGTGATTGATTGAATTTGTTTCGAAATCGTGTACACTGTAACTATTTTTGGCATAGTTGAAGAGGAACGAAAAATCAAATTTTACATTTTTTATTTGTGGAATATATGCATTAAGACATTCTAAGTCCACTCTCAAGTGTTTTAGAAGTTGTATGTATCGGAATTTTTAAAAAAGGGCCTGAAAAGTTTTTATTTTCTTTTAATTTTTTTACAAAACTAAGTATTATGGATATAAAAAAGTTGTGCTGTTACCTTTTCAATGAGCTATTAACCATCAAAATTAATGAATACATTATTTTTGAAGATATAGCATTTACGAAATAACAAAACCACCAAAACGCAAGTATGATATAAAGATAAAATTAATATAAGTAAAAAGCGAATAAAGTAGGCATTACAGGAGTTCGAATGGTAAGTATTTATGTTAATCGCGAGTTTGTTTCTTCAAACTTTTAATGTTTGATGTATGCTGTGAATAAAGAAATGGCCGCAGTCGAAAAATTGTTATAAAAATTCACACAATTGACATATACACTTACCATTTCAATTCCTGTAATGCCTACTTTATTCGCATTTTGCGCCTAAACCACTTAAGAGCGACGTGCAATTTTCCCGGAATTGAACTTAAAAGGTCTTAAGGGAGGTTTTACCTAATTCTGTCGAAATTTTAGCTGATTTTTAAGGAAGGATTGTGAAAGAACGGATAGAGGCATTTGAGTGAAACTTGTTTTATTTTTTTTACATTTTTATTAGATTTATAAAACAATTTTTTATTTTTTGTGACTTCATTTCCGGGTGACAGAGTCGTAACTGCGTCCCTGAAAGAAAAAGTCATAATTTTCTGTGCAGAATATCTTCACTTTGAATAATCTGAAAAAAACAAAATTTTGGTAAGAGTTGAAACATATAATTTCGGGATGATTTTCCAAAAAATTTATTAGAAACAAAATGGCGGCTGCGCAAAGTTAAAATTAAAAAAGGGCTTTAATATCAGGACAAAAGAAGCTGTAACAGATTTTTAAGAACTTTAAAAAAAATCGAAATCATCCCTCTTTAATATATTTTTGGAGCTGCTCAGAAAGTTTTAAGTAAATCGGTACAATAGTTACCGTGCAATCGTGCACAAATTTTTTTTTTAGCGAAGAAGTTACGCATGTCTCGCGGTAAACAGTTCACAAAAAAAATGAAAAAAATTTAATAAAAATGTGAAGAAATAAAAAAAGTTTCACTCAAAATCTATATCCGTTATTTCACAACCTTCCTTAAAAACCAAAGATTTAGCTAAATATGCTGCCACACCTTTTAAAAAATTATTTACATTTATTTTCTGTACAAATAACATTAAAAAAGAGCATAAGTTATCTTTCAGATTTTTGTTTAGTAATGCATGTTTTTTATTAAAATTGCTTTTCGGGACATACATTTTACTGCAACTGATTTTTTTAACACTATTTTTAATTTTTTTTTTTTTGATTAAATCAAATAAAATCTACTTCCATTTTAAATTCCTTGATGTAGGGAAAAGAGACCTTTTGTGGAATTTCTTATGTGACTGCTTGCATTGGCATCACCTAAGTTGATCTTATTGACAGACGCACGACTTGCCAAAGCAGCATTCAAGAATTAAATTAGAAGGTCGTAAGTTCTGACAGCTCATATCGTAAAGATTTTTACAACGTCGATATAAAGTACGGTCAAAGGCCGACCGACCTAACGCAGAATTGTGAATTAGCTATAACTGGCGCACCGGCACTCTCTTGTTCGAAAAAGACGGTGCCACTAGCATCGCCATTGATAACGCACAGCTTTTGCAGGCATATTTCTTTAGTTTTATAACACAATATTTAAGAATGACCACAACTTTATAAGATAATTATAAACTTTTCTCGAACGAGCTAACGTGAAATGAAATTAAAGCAAAAATAAGGTATTTGAAAAGCAGACAATTAATAAAACAAAGTTAAAAATTATAAAACTTCACAACAGCTGACGGCCGACACAGCAATTTTTGACAACTATGAGGTGAACTCACATACACAATACGTGAGGACATAAAAAATGAGAAGAACAAGCACCATTTTGGCGCAAAATCAACAAAAATGACAGCCGAATCGAAGTATCCCATCTCTTTATCTCTGTTTAGGATATTATTTTATTGCGTGACTAACATTTGCATCGCTTAAAGTTTTTTCGCTACTTTTTTTCACATCCTCAACTTGTTTGCTGCGTAAAGGAGCAAGCTATGTAAGCACATACAACTTTCCTTGTTTAACATGACATCAAAATTTAAGAGTGTATTAGTGAACACCAAATTTTGTTTCATTGTGTTTGTAACTACGTTAGAGCTGTCAAGCTGGGAATGCTGGCAAGCATTGACGAGAAAATGTTAAGCGCTAAAAGCTGCTTTACATTGTCCTACAGTGTGTTACGACATGTCAAAATTTTCATGTATGATAGAATGTAGAATGGTGTAAACAACGAAAAGCAAAGTTTGTTTGAACCTGTTTTGATTTTTTTGACATGTCGTTCTACATTTTAATGGCTAAATCCCAATACTGCGTTAGGTCGGTCGTGCGTTGACAGCTCGAGTAGAAACTCACGTGTTCTTAGTAGAGTAGTAGAGTAGAAACTCACGCAATTCGCAATTCGACCTCAAACTTTGATCGTACTTTGATCGTAAATATCATGCGAAGGGGTAAAGTACGATCAAATTACGATATAACGAGATGAGTATAGACAATTTTTAATCGGTCGTGCGTTTGACATATTTTGCTACAGCAGAGTTGCATTTTCGTTGAAAGAGCTTAGTATGTGGGTGTTTTCTAGTTTCACTAACATAGATAGATTTTCATGGGATTTCGTTTATCATCGTTGGATTTATGGTTTATATAATGTTTTTTTATAATTCATGCTAAAGCAATACATGCTTAGTATTGTTAAAGCAATACTTATTGCCATACTTTTCACAAACCACCTTAAGCGCGATATATTAAAGGCATTTATATAGAAATTTATATAGTGGCGACTGTGGCGTAGTTGGTTAAAGTGCGTGGTTACTATGTCAACGAACTTTTGGAGACCCAGGTTCGAACCCCAGCAGCGACAGAAAATTATTTGAATTAAAATAATTTTTCTGTTCGGCCGCCACCTCCCTGCAGACAATGGCAAACCTCAGAGAGTAATCAAAATGCCACGTAAAGCTTCTTGAGAACAAGAACATTCCGTTCATCGCCGTTCGGAGTCGGCGTTAAACATGTAGGTCCGGTTCTCGGTCAATTGTGTACAAACTTAATAACACGTACAACACAATTGATCATAAGAAGCTAGGTCAAAGTCCTTTCAAGGGCTGAAAGGGCCAGTTATTTATTTATTTGTTAATTTATATAGAAAATTGCGGGATTGAGAATTGTGGAGAAAACAAGTTTTGTGGGATTTCTTGCATGGCTGGCTTAATTGGCATCATCTAAGTGGCAGACGCACGACCTATTAACTCAATATTGAGAGTGCGAAATTCGAAGGTCGTGCGTTCTGACAGCTTATCTCGTAAAGTTTTTGAAACGTCGATATAAAGTACGATCGGCGCACGACCGATCTAACGCAGTATTGCGATTTCAGCATCATTTTTATGCCGCGTTTCCATGCTATCACTTACGATCTCCCGCCTATGTTGCCAGAAAAGCACGATAAATAGTACTTATGGTATTTTTCAACGATTGTGGGATGTGGGAATTCTCATGGTATTTTTGGTTAAAATCTCGCGTGGGAAAAAAAATACCACATGTGAGATATTTACCACGCGTGGGAAAACAAATACCTCAAATTACCACAAAATACCTCAAAATACCATAGAATACCTCAAATTACCACAAAATACCACAATACCCTAAAAGAAAATTAGAGGGATTTTGTGGTAATTTGAGGTATTGTGGTATTTTATGGTAATTTGAGCTATTTTATGGTATTTTAGCGAGTGTGGTAATTTGTGGGAATTAAGTGTGAGAAAAAGAGAATTTTGATGGTAATTTCATCTGGCGACACTGTCTCCCACAATCACATTTTTTGTTAGAAAGAAAAAGCATGTGACCTTCATCATATGGGATTGACGAGTGTGAGTGTGAAACAGGCATTCATTTTTTGTTTTTATAGCATGTGATATCCCCTGTGATTTCATGTGATACTAGAAGATAGGAAAAGTTCAGCTTTTTGAACTTTTGCTATAAAAGCGTATCACTTGCTATAAATTTGATTAACATTTTTATAGTTGTTGTTTGTGAGCTGCCAAGTTTTGACAATGAATGAAAAAAAAATTAAACAAATATTGTTTTTTATTGAAATTATGCTCGAGGTTGTCAAACATACGAAATATCATTTCAAGTAAGTTTGATTAAACTATAAATTGGATAATTATTTAAGCGAGTTTCATAACAGCTGTGATAAATGTCGCAAAGGTTTCCATCGTTATGTAGACTTGTACAGAATTAATCCATATAGCAATTGGACGCTGGAATATGACAAATGAAGAGTCTACATAGACCACTGCAAGCAAACGAAATAAACTTTATGCACTTTGAACGCACAGCGCACGTTGGAAAGCGATTTAAATGTACTGCTCCGGTGAATGGTCAAAAAGCCTTTCAAAGCGCTCAGATCTTGCAAAAACATATGGAATGGGAACATATTGAAGGCGTGGAAAATAAGATGCCTAAAGAAGCAGCTGCTGTTCAAAAAAAGCGCAATATATACAGAGCTACTGGTGGGTCAACTGTGCTGACTCTCAAAATTGGTAAAACGTCCGAGTATAACGGTGAATGGTCTGTTTTAGGGTTAGAGTCTTGGACAACCAACAAGGTATATGTAAATGGACAGTACTTTAAATGCGGCATGCTAAACTGAATTAATACAGATTAGTAATACATGCATTAAACATACGGACATATGCTATATTCTTTGAAAATATATTTTGAAATTTAAAAGCAAACTCACATTATTGTATATAATATATATATATATGTTTAAATTTCGTTATTTTCTTATAAAGAAAAAAAAAATAAGAAATTTTTATAAATATGAAATGGAAACCAAACACAAACATGTTGCTTACAGAAAAGAAGAAAAAAAATATTAAACTATTAATATATTATATGCAAAATATATATAAATAAAATAAAAATAAGGGAAAATGAAGAGAATGAAAATTAAAAATCTCATTATATTAGACAAATAATAAACATTAAAACGAACTTAAGTATGGAAAAGTTAAATAATAATTGTTGAAAAAAAAAAAAAAAACTTCAAATATGTTTCTACATTAAATAGTTGATATTCTTGTAAAATTCCAAGAAAAACAATTATTATTTCTCGAGATTTCAAAGAAAAAAAAAAAGAAAGAAAAATTTTCTAATTAAGCTTAAAGAACTAACTTAACATGATATGAAATGAGCCTTAAAATCGTGGAAATGAATTTAAACGAAATCAAATTAACGTAAACAAAAACTGATTTTAAAGATTAATTAAATAAACGGAAATTAAACCTAAATTACCACTAACCTAAATGCGGCTTAAAATTATCGAAATAATCGTAAATAAAAACGAACTTAAATAACATAAAAACAAAACAACCGACCACTTAAATTAATACAACTGAAGCCAATGTAATTAAAACAAATAAGACAAAAGAAAAACAAAAATAAAATTTTAAGATCAAGTAAACCAATTTAAATCTATCTAATATAGAAATGCAAACAAAATTTTCAGATTTTAGTTTATTGGTTATTTTTTTTTTACGAAACTTTGCTTGTTTAATTTGTATGAGTCTAATGAGATAAAAGTAATTCTAAGTCTAGTTATATACTTGTATCTTAGATAAAGTAAAAATAATATAAATAATGAACGAAATAATGAACTAATTTAATAAATTATCGTAACATGTTTTTGTAAAGAAAAAAAACACCTTTCATTTCTTCATCATCAAAGGTAATGCGGCGGGGCAAATAAGTTAGGCATTGGTTTGAAGAGGGCTCCAAAAAGTATCTAAATTGGAGAAGGTTGGGTGGGTGAAGACCGGGTGGGGAGAACAACACCTCCTCCCCTCTCACAATTCGAATCACCATCACCAGTCCGCGTCACAACGAGTTCTTTCTTTTTGAGTTTGTTTGGGTAGAATAGACCCTTAACCCTCTGCACCCGATTTTTTTTATCATCTGTAACCCCCACAGCATCCCACTGTCCAACGCAACCCCACTCCCATTTTCCCTGAGCTACGACCGAAGCATAGCTAGGTGTGCAGAAATCGTGGGACTTGGCTCATTTTCATCGTAGCCAAGTTAGTGGGTAATTTTGTTTGTTACAAGATACGAAGCATTGTTAGTCAGTAGATAAACTAATGTCTAGGCATGGTCATTAATTTGTACCACTAACTTTCTTTTTATATTGAATTAAAACACAGGTTATTTGCGAATTCTGTGTTTTTACTGATTAAAAATTTAATCGAACATTTTTTTTTTCCATTTTGCTAATTAATCATTGGTTTTTGGTTCTGACATATAATAATTCTTAGATTGTCTACCTTCTACTAGGCGCATAAAGTTATGGCAAAATACTCCACATTATGTTGTTTACTGCAATCTCCTGCGCCTTTAGCCAGAGGTTTTGTCGGATGAAGCGCCAGTTTTATCATGAAAGTAGACTGTTTTACAGGCTCATCACATCTTATTGTGGCTGTATTTTATGTTGGTACGCATGTGGCAAACGTACTGCATGGGAGGAAGAGTTATTTCGAGACTTAAAAAAAATAGAATAAAGACCTACCGCTTTTCTAGTCTTCTCTTCGGGCTGCTGCGGCGAACGCAAACCATGATTATATATCAGCCATGTGGGCCCGTAATGGCTTTGTTCCATATGTTGTTGAGGCAGGTGGTCCTCTATGAACAGTTTTTTTAGCTTTTGTGAAACCAATTAATTTATTGTTTACAAAAACGACAAAACATCAAACTTTTATAGCTAGAATGACATATATCCATCTCGCTCTTTATAGGAAGTATTTTGTGATATGGGATAGGAGAAGATCATAGAAGATAGCATGGAAACACGGCTTTAGGTTTGTTTGTAATTTCATCACACATTCTATTGGACCAGAGATGAGTTTTATAACCGAGCGTTTCCACCGCCCGAAGGAACGAAGAAATCATCGCGAACAAATCGTCGCGATGAATTCTTCGTTCGGTCCAACTGTTTCCACCGCACGAACACAAGTTGCGAACATTGGTAAGTCGCCATCTTGTTCGTTCGTGCAGTGGAAACACTTAAATTCAATGATTGCGAGCATCAGTGTTGATCAATATTTGTTTATGCAAACGTACTAAATTTGATTAATTTTTACTACTTTTATGCCTTTTAATTTAGGTTTTATGTAAGTATTTATGTAAAGAATTTATTATATAAAGAATATTACATAAATACTTTGCTTATATAAAGTGCTAATAAAATAACAAAGTAAAACAAAGTTCTTTTGCGTTAAATTTTCAATATATTTTCTTTCTTTTTTGTTTTTCCTACGTTATTAACTACAATTTCAACAAATCTACTACCTATGCGCAAATAAGCAGTGGATTCGCCCAAAAAGATCGAGTGTCGGCCGATCAGAGCGAACGAAGAAATCTTCGTTCGTTCGTGCTGGAAAAGTGTTTACACTGCGCGAATAGCGCTCGCGAGCATTTTGTAAAAAACCAATGTTCCGAACCTTGGTTCGGACCAAACTGTTTACACTGCCTGAACGAACGAAGATTTCTTCATGGAAACGCTCGGTAACCAAAATTTTGGGTCTTAATTCATTGGGTGTTACTTCATTGGAGGTTATTGCATTTGGGGGTTATTTTGTGGAGCCCAAAGTAATATCAGGTGTGTGCGTGTGGGATCGCTATATAAGCTTGTCCAAACGCTCAGTAAGATTTCTTCGAATTTAATTTATTGGAAATCACCAAGCTGCAAGTTACATTTCATCAAATGTTTAAAAGGAAGCAAAATAATGACTGCTTCTATTTTTAATGCACAATTGGCCCTTATAATGCTTACAATAGCTGCTATGTCCCGAATCATTTTAAGAATTTTCAATTTTTAAATTTTTATTGAATGAAAGTGCAATGTGACTGTGAGATAGTCTAAAAGAGAAAACTTAATTTATTTATACAAAAATTAAAAATGAAAGTGTGATGAAATTCAGTTATACTTTCTATCTAACATGTCGTAACACACAGTAGGACAATGTAAAGCGGCTTTTATGAGCGTTTTTTTGGACAAGCGTATATAGCGCTGCCAAAAAACGTACCTTTTACTATGTAAAGATTATTATTTAAATAATTTCTTTATAGAAAGTGCTAATAAAATAAAAAAGTAAAACAAAGTTATTTTGCGTTAAGTTTTCAATATATTTTCTTTCTTTTTTGTTTTTCCTACGTTATTAACTACCATTTCAACAAATCTACTACTCTATGCACAAATAAACACAAATAAAAAGATCGAGCGTCGACCGAATAGAGCGAACGAAGAAATCTTCATTCGTTCGTGCTAGAAAAGTGTTTACACTGCGCAAATAGTGCTCGCGAGCATTTTGTTAAAACCTAATGTTCCGAACCTTGGTTCGGACCAAACTGTGAACACTGCCTGAACGAACGAAGATTTCTTCATGGAAACGCTCGGTAACCAAAATTTTGGGTCTTAATTCATTGGGTGTTACTTCATTGGAGGTTATTGCATTTGGGGGTTATTTTGTGGAGCCCAAAGTAATATCAGGTGTGTGCGTGTGGGATCGCTATATAAGCTTGTCCAAAAAAACGCTCATCGGCGCTTAATATTTCGCTTAACTTTTTTCTTCAAAACTTGGCAGCATTGCGTGTTACTGTCAAATATTGAACATACATAATTATTAATAAGCATAAATTGACAAATTTTATTTTTATCAAAATGTAACACATTTTCTGCTCAAAATGGACAGCTCTGAGGAAACACAAGTAATTATACTAACAATTCCTTCTCTGCATTATACAGGTCTCGAGGACTCTTCCTTTTGATGCTTCTAGCAGCAGCGGATGTAGAAGGTATCTCAGGCTCCAGTTCTGGTGACTCTGGAACATTGATTGGCTCAAAGAGGTACTCCACTTCCAAGTCAATGTCCACATTGATTTTCTTTCTGGCACGCTTGAATTCGTCCTTTCTGGCCATGTAGTATTTAAGGAATCCTAACGTCACCTTACGGCTCCACTTCTTGCGTTTACTGCTAGAATATATAAAAATTGAATTCTTTTGTACTATCAACATGGCCGTATAAGTTTAATGATTTCTTACCACTCATTTTGCTATTCTGTGCAAATAGAATATAATTTATTATTTGTTGCTTTGTTTACTTTTGATTGTGATTTTTTTTATTTTATGTGACATAAACATGGTTGTTTTTCAAAAAGTGATGCCAATAAATTACGTAGACTATCATTTTCTTGATCTGACAATATTGTTTCTATCGGCGACTATGAGCTAAGCGGCTATAATTATCCTGTCTTAGCTAAGCAATTTTTTGAATGAAAAATATTGTTAAGCGCATATAGCGATGCCGAAAAAACGCACCTATCGTAAATTTATGTTTCCTAAAAAACCATTTGGCGTCAGTGGCGTAGTTGGTTAAAGTGCGTGGCCGCTATGTCAACGAACTTGGAGACCCAGGTTCGAACCCCAGCAGCGACAGAAAATTATTTGAATTAAAATAATTTTTCTGTACGGCCACCACCTCTCTGCAGACAATGGCAAACCTCAGAGAGTAATCAAAATGCCATGTAAAGCTTCTTGAGAATAAGAACATTTCGTTCATAGCCGTTCGGAGGCGGCGTTAAGCCTGTAGGTCCATTTCTCGGTCAATTGTGTACAAACTTAATACACGCACAACACAATTGATCCTAAGAAGCTAGGTCAAAGTCCTGTCAAGGGCTGAAATGGCCAGTTATTTATTTATTTTATTTTTAAAAAACCATTTGAAGATTTATCATTTATCTAAACAGAGTTTATAATTAACGCCATTCTGATAATTTAAAAATGCGATTACTCAGAGAAAGATTCAGTTTGGTTTAGGGTTTTCTGATTTAATCCAATTGTATAATTTCAAATAAACACACATTTGGTGTTTTAGTTTACCTCTTTTTAAGTATTTTTATAATATTCATTTGGAGCAACACAAATGGATAAAATAGAATTGATACCATTCGGATCGATACTAAGTAACACCGATTTGGTGTTATAGTAACACCATTTTTTTGTAGTGTGGAACTTGTGTCCGAAGACAATTCAACAACGTGTCGTCAGAGAGAAATGTTGCAGTGCTCTCGACGACCTGAACTTAATGAACGCAACAGCAACAATAATAATTGTTGAATAATTTCTTTATTTACCTAAGTTTAAATTATTCCAAGCGAACAAATCACAAAATAATAAAATTTTCGAATATAAACCCCGCACAGAAAGAACCGCTTATTGAAATTTAAATGAAAACAACATAAACAATTCCTAATGCTTTCATTTTTTCGTACATATGTCAAATTAGAAATAGATTTTAGTTGGCAACAGCAACAATTGTCCTCGCATCCTCTACATGTCGTGTTGTAATCATAATAATATTCGTCTATATATGAAAACATGAATTCTATATTTTGACAATTGGCGTTTTTCGTTGGTTGAAGTCAATGTGTTTAGGCTATAAATGTGCAAATATTGTTGAGTGTAGAAAGTCGCCCATTGTCGACATTAAAATGCCGCCGATTAGAGTAGTCGCCTTAATGAACATCACTGCGCTTAACATAACAGCCCTGCAAGACATGCCTAACTTAAACTCCAACACAATCACAACATTTGCAGCAAAAACCAATACATTCTCAGTTATTTGTTTTTTGTCAGTTTTGTCAGAATGAGACAACAATATAAACATTAAATTACGCAGAAAACAAGCTGAGGGTGTGAAAAACAAAACTTTAAGAGGTGCAAGTGCAAGTCACGCAATAAATAATATCCTAAAACAACCATTTTAAATAATAGTGGCCGTGGCGCGGAGGGTAGAATATGAGCCCGAACAGAACCAAAGCGGCTGTCGGTTGGCGGACCTCTCTCGGAGAAATCCGCTGAGAACACGTCCAGAATAGGAGCGGTTGTCGGATCAGCGTTGCTTTTCGCTGTGTAAATGGTACAAATTCAACACACACACACACAAAACGAAATTTCAGCTCATGGAATGCAACACACACACACCTAAAACAAAACGTCAGCTCATGGTAAAAACTAAGCAAGTAGCACTGAACACATCCAATTCTTAGCTAAAATATGGCAACACTTACGCCACTCAAAGAGAGATCCGCCAGCCGTCGGAGAAAAAATAGAATTGATTCTATTCTGGCGTTTTTCCGTCGCGGATTTCTACGGCCATTTCAATTTTGGTGGCTGCATATATTTTCATGTATTTTGTTGCACAGCGCATCCGACAACCGACAGCCGCTTTGGTTCTGTTCGGGCTCTATGGAACTTATGACAGAGGACCGTGGTTCAAATATCACATGAGACATTAAGATTTTCAATTGTGTTTGATTAATAAAATAAAGTTCAAAAGTGAAAAAGTGATTAAAAATAGACAAATTAATAAATAAACACATTGACCCTTAGTAATAGAAGAGAAAAAAGTCACTCCTAAAGTCCCATTTCTTTAGGTGGTCCTAAGTTGCTTCTAATCATTCGTAGTAATAAAGCAAACTTAGCAAAACTATAATATAGTGCAGCTATTGTGAATTGCACAGCACTTTTACCTGCGTCGCATTGAACACATCCCTTTGACAGCTGACATAACTAAAAATGGAAAAGAACAATTCAAACGTAAGTTTCTTATTATTTTTTGCTTAACTTTTGTTTATTTAATTATAATTTTATAGAAACGTGGACGAGATCGAAATTGGACATGGGAAGAGAAGGAATTGCTCAATGAGGTTCTTACAACATACGTCCACACAGTGGACTCTAAAATCAACAATACAAACATGATTGCAAAGAAAAATAATGCCTGGAAGGAAATTTCTGAAGAAATGGAGTCTTTGCAACCATACCAAAGTTAAAGGCACAATGGATGAGGATGAAGACGTCAGCGCGTTCAAATATTTTAAATTTTAAAAGAGAGGCCAACGCAACTGGTGGCGGCAAGGAGCCAAAAGAACCCGATGAACTGAATTATGCAATTCAAGAGTTGCTACCGATGGACTTTAAGGAAGACATGGCTGAGTTTGATAGCGATGCACATTATGGTGCCGCTGTAAAAGGTAGCACTGGAGCAGGTAGAGGTGTTGCTGCAAGAAATGGTGCTACTATGGATGAAGCTATCAACAGCGGAGGTGCCTTGGGTAGAAGTACTGGTGGACAAAATGTTGCAGCTATAAGTGCCGGTGAGAAAAATGCTGATGATCGAAGTGTAATAGTCGGTGGTGCATATATTGAGGATGATAGTACTTTTTGCGATGGTAGTGTCAGCGACTGTGGTGCTGGGCATCTAGTAGCGGTAAAGCGGTTTGTCGAAAATCTGCATCAAAATAAGGCAATAAAAAAAAAGCTGTGAGTTCTGCAGATGTTTTAAAGAAGAGACTTATACAAATAGAAATGGAAATTGAACATCAAAAAGTATTATTTATATTATGAAAAAGAAATAAAAAATAAAAAACTGGAATTGATTAATATGCAAATTTTCGACGAACAAACAAAGTAATAAAAAAGTTATGTAAATTATTCAATACAAGAACGAACCAAAAGTACAAATAATTATAAGTTTTCTATATGCAATTAAATGACTGTCTTTTATTTTGAAATAAACAAAATTATTGCCTGATTGAAGTCAAAATCAGATATATGAAACACAGGATTTGGAAATGAGATTATTAAGATTATAAGATTAACACATTTAAACGGCTTTTAAAATTATTTCTTGCCCTGCTATTTGTGGTCTCATTAATTATTTGAAAATCTCGAAATATTCTTTCATCCTCCATTTTTGCTTGTAATTATTGTATTTGACACTTTAAATTCGACTTAAAACGCGGCAAATCACAACTAGCATTTTACTATTTTAGAAGTGAATTTCTAAACTTATTTTTTATTATTACTACCGCTTAAATACTAAAGTCGACTTTAAGAAAGATTCGAGTTAGAATTCGTTTATTACTAAGGGCCATTCTTTCTAAAGAAAAGCAAGTTTTCCTTGCTAGAGTAAAAAATAGCGTTATTTCTGGTACAAGAAAAAAAATTTGGCTTTATTTGGTGAAGGGTTTGAACCAGCGCATGTTGGCGTTAAAGGCCAGCGCTCTAACTACTACACTATGGCGGAAAGCTTTTGCTGGACGCTAACTGCGTACTTAAGTAAACAGCTGAGTTTGTTATTAAATTCTTTACGTAATTTGTTGTTGGTGTGAGCAGAGCAGCTTTGCTCGGCAAGACATTAAAATACTTGCGTAAGAAAGAGATATGAAATCACACTTATACGTGAGTTTTGGTTAGATTTTCACATTGCCCTTAACAAACTGATAGAAAACTTGATCTACAGACCAGAGCTGTAAAAGATTGAATCATTTTCAGTTTTCATTCTCTTGTTACAAAATTCAAAAGCTGAACTCTTTTTTTGTAGCATTCAAAGTGTGAACTCTTTAGGCTTAAGTCTTTAGGCTGATTAAAATTGTTTTCAAGTCATGAATTGCAAAACGTAAAGAATGCACACTGGATTGAAATTTTAACGAGTGCAGCCACCGATGGCTTCAGCCACGATGGCTGCAACCATCGATAGTTGCAGCCGAATTGAAATTTTAGTGAATGCAGACGGCGATGGCTTCAGCCGGAAGGATTTGTTGTTGTCTGAAGTTGTTTTGTGTGTATTTGTGTATGCGTGTGTGGTTGTTTGACATGACTGTGATGGATTGCCATTGGCTTGATATCATGTATAGAAAAAGTATTATAAACAACAAATTGTAGAAGTTAATTTTTATACATTTTGTTAATATTTATTGTTAATAAGCACTTTATTATTCCAGAAAATGTCAAAGGAAAGACAAAAGTATGTCACTAAGATCGGCCGTCGGAAACAAATAACAAAAATTCAAAATGCTGCTTTATATTTAGTAGTATTTCATGGTAGTAAATAACATTTCCAGTGTTTCAGAGTTGAAAAGAATGATAAAACTGAGTGCATTCATCGTATTTCTTAAGCCTACAAGAATGGGATTGATATTTTTCATAAGTCCCATTTCTTACAGAGCATAGGATGTGCATTCTTTTATCTTCAAAGAATGATGAATTGTGCATTTGTAATTCATTTACTCTACAGAAGCATAAGATTGCAATTTGGTTGATACAGCTTTTGAATGATTTAAGAGTGTGTGCATTCCGAAATGATTCAATCTTTTACAGCTCTGCTACAGCCTTACCGAAATTTCCGACAGCACTATTGGTTAAATAACGAATCATTTAACCAGTACTTTATTATGTTTCTATGGCGAGTTAACTCGGGGTTAGGGTTTTCGTCGAGTTAAGAAAATGGCGTCGCTAACTCGATAGTGTTTCCATGCACAGCAGCGAGTTGAGCCAAACTTGTCAATTTCATTTGCATTTTTGTTATTGTTTTACTAGCGAAATGGATACTAAATGGCAGCATTCACTTTGACAGATAGAACCCAGTTAAATCTTACAAGTTTCGTGGAGTTTCGTGGAGTTTCGTGGAGTTTCGAGGATTTAACGAAACTCAACTCAACTCGCGTTTCCATAGCGAGTTAACCCCGAGTAAACCCCGAGTTAACTCGCCATGGAAACATAGTAATATGCATAGTTGAATAAATAAGGTTGTCTCGTGGCTGATCGTACTCTCTTCTCAGTACCCATAATTGTCAAAATCAATGAAAAGCGACAACAACAACTTCAACGGCTTTTCATGTTATTAATTTTCGTTTTCAGATTTTGTATGAACTGTCAACTTCGATTTGACATTTATGGGAACTCGCTCTCACCCATGCGACAACCTTATTTATTCAACCATGGTAATATGTAGTAATTGTTTGTCAAATCGTTAGACCCCTTTACATTGGTCAAGACTTGAAATCAATTCTTTGCTATTATCTTTAAAACTTGCCCTCTCTCACGTTGATATCCTCGTCTTTCATCAACAAACTCACAGACTTGATTTCAATTCTTGACCAATGCAAAAGGCGTCTTTGACGAAATTCAAAATATTTTGATTTTTCTGTTGCTTTGAATAAAAATTTGACAATTTGAACACTCGTCAAATTTTTTAGTACAATTTTTGTCAGTTGAAAGAAGATATCAACGTGAACACATCGCTTAAACATGAAAATAGTAGGAGAATGTTTTTGGAACATATTAAGATAACATTATCGAACACATTCAGATTTGCTTGATTATTTTGCTTTATTTATTAATGAAGTATCAATAGAAATTGCTCCGTCATGGCAACGTTTTCGTTTCGATGCTCAAGCCCATGATACAATTATACAGGTAGGTTTGACAACAGGCTTTTTTCTCACGAGATCGTTCATGCATTGTCAAAATCAGCTGTCAACAAAAAAAAAATTAAAAGAAATCAGTCACCAAAAAGTGTAAACAGAAAAAATACAATTTCTGCAAAATATAAATAAAAGAATATATATGGGCAAATGTAACGAGTCTTAATAGTGCATAATTTGTGGCAAGAGCTTTCTGGTAACGATGTTAAATTTTATAGTGTGGCCAAGTGCTATGCAAAACGTCAACGGTGGGTGCAAAGTTGTGGTTTCGTCGTCTCCAAATGAATTTGTGAGAAACAAAAGAAAAAAAAATTGTTTGTTTGATTTTTGACAATACATGTTCGATTGAGAACTGTCACACCTACCTGATTAATTATACCATGCTCATGCCAATAATGAAATTTGACGAACAATTTGAGAATGTGAACACTTGCGTTGTCAAAAGGGCACTCCAAATGATACCACATGTCGGATGGACTTGTCATGTCGTCGCACATGTAGTATTGTTCGTGTGCTAACACGGCATCCACACCTGCAAGTGCAAGTTCGAAAAACTCTATACATTCAAATATTTTTACTAACACACTCGCATTTTCGCACTTGCAGCCTACTTGCAGCGCTACTGTCAACGAATTTTCAGAGACAGTGGATTTTGACACTTGCTGCAAGTAAATGTCAAAAAAGGGGACAAGAGTGTTGTTTTTGCTAATCTTTTGGAGATTTTACCCAGATTTTTCACAATTTAATACAACAAGCACACTGGTAACTTGTTTTCTTCATTTTTTTCATTTTGTAGCTTTGCTAGCTCTCGCAATACTACAATTGTAGCGAGAACCTTTGCATTCGATGACATTTTGTAAATGAACTTGCACTTGCACATGTGGTCGCTGAAACAACTTGCAGCAATTTTCGAATTTTTTCGAAGTTAATATGTATTCTCTACTTGCAAGTGATTACTTGCACGTGTGGCCGCAGCGTAAAAATGAAGTTGGATGGACATGTCCGATGAAAGATGAAAATTTTTTACTGTTTGCTCGGTCCATCCGACATGCGTACGACTTGTGCGATCGTTTGTGGACATGTGTGCGTGTCCATCCAACTAAGTGCATTTTCTCATTCGATAAAAGTTTTTGAGGGAGAAACATCGAGCGGCAAAATGGCAAATGTTATAAACGTAGATTTTTAGAAGGAATTTTTTGAGCTGTATAGAGGGCTCCCACTGACTTGAAAAATAAAAGAGGAATTCATAAAAATAACATTTGTAAATATATCAAGCAGTGCAAAATTGCTCGATGTTTACTTGCTGGCAACTTTAAAATAATGAAGTCTATCCGACATGTGCTACCGTTTGAGACCAAGGAGAAATAGTGCCAATTTTAATTTTTTATTTATTAAGAATATTATATAAATAATTTGCTTATATAAAGTGCTAATAAAATAACAAAGTAAAACAAAGTTCTTTTGCGTTAAATTTTCAATATATTTTCCTTCTTTTTTGTTTTTCCTACGTTATTAACTACAATTTCAACAAATCTACTACCTATGCGCAAATATGCAGTGGATTCGCCCAAAACGATCGAGCGTCGGCCGATCAGAGCGAACGAAGAAATCTTCGTTCGTTCGTGCTGGAAAAGTGTTTACACTGCGCGAATAGCGCTCGCGAGCACTTTGTAAAAACCAATGTTCCGAACCTTGGTTCGGACCAAACTGTTTACACCGCCTGAACGAACGAAGAAATCTTCGTTCGTTCGGGCGGTGGAAACGCTCGGTTAGAGACAAAAAATGTAGCAAGCGTTCCCAATAAAGAAATTTGGTTAAAAATCATCGAAAAGTCCAAAAGCTATCCTGAAATAAAGAAAATCAAATATATATCCTCCAATACTTGGGCAATTATAAAAATATCCAACAATTTTTTAGCCGCGACACCGAAGTGTTCTGCTTGAGAGTAAGAAAATAATGATGTCGTAGCACATGTTGGATCGTTCGAAAGCTCAATCAAATTTTCCCGTTAGTTTCTCATTCGACTTTGTCGTCCAACATGTTGGACCATGCGAAACCCCCTAATTTGATGAAAATTTTGATAATGTGAACACTGCTATAGCTGTAAGCCTGTAATTCGCCATTTTTTTCTTTGCGTCGCTGTTTAATTTTTGCTATACCAACGCAGTATTCTGTGTGATTTTATCGATTGTTCTAAAAATAAGAAAAATATTAAGTTAAACCTTACATATTTATTTATATCAGTAAGTATTACTTACAATGTTGTATTATAATAAAAGTCTATTTTGGCGTGCAAAATAGCGCCATTTTAACTTTTTGTATGTATTTGGTTTTGTCTGTTGTCATGGCGCCGGTATATTCTTTATGAAATATATAATTGTGAATTTTTGTATTACATATTGTAGAAGTACTAGTGCTAAAAATTTAGGATGAAGACCGATGTAAGTCAGGATAGTAATTCTGGAAGCACAAATGCTGAAAATCGTGAAAAGGATCGTGATCGACGTGGACGTGGTGCACGCGGAACTCGTTTCTCTGATGCTGATGGTGCTGGTGGGGGTAACAGTGGAAATAGGGATCGTAGCAGAGATCGTCCAAATTGTCGCGTCTATATATCAAATATACCCTATGACTACCGTTGGCAAGATTTAAAGGATCTCTTCCGACGAATTGTTGGTTCAGTTGAATATGTTGAGCTATTTCACGATGAGAGCGGGAAGGCACGTGGATGTGGTATTGTTGAATTCAAGGATCCTGATAATGTTGAAAAGGCTCTAGAAAAAATGAACCGGTATGAATTGAATGGACGTGAGCTAGTTGTAAAAGAGGATCATGGAGAACAAAGAGATCAATACGGTCGCATAATGAGGGATGGAGTGGCTGTAGCATTAGGTGGACGTGCTCCTGGTGGCAATTTAGCTGATGATCGTGATCGTGGTTTCTCAAGACGAGATGATGATAGGCTGTAAGTATAATAAAAGCCATCATATTAGTTTTGACATTTTATAGATGCTGTTTTAATGTTTATCTGTGATAATCTTATTTTCGCATATATGATCACTTTCTATTGATGGCATCAAGTATAACAAAAAATAAGTAGTTATTCGTATTGAATGAGGGTCTTTGAAGTATTAATTTTATATGATTGTCTACAAGAAGAAAATTATTTTGAAAATTTTATGTGTGATGAGTGAACCTTAAGATGTTGGAATGTGTTTAAAAATGGTGACACTCTATTTGACTCTATAAATGAATTGTTTTTTGAAAGTATGGAATGTAGTGTCTGGAATCTATGGAATCTATTGACCATTATAGGTCTGTTCTACTCGAGAAGTTTTAGTCCAATTTACCAGTTTTATAACTTTTAGTCCGAGAAGCGTTCACATACTCGAAAAAATGGTAAAACAGTGTGCAATCGAGAGTAAAAAATTTCCCCTCCATGTCAAAAATGGCAAATTTTAGTCGAGAAATTTCTTTTGGCAAAAATGGTAAAAGTGTCTACATGCTTTAAATCAGCTGTTTACAGTTAGAAAAAAAATTGCTAAATATCAAAAGTTCGTTGAAACAAATAAAACATATTGAAATGGAAACTAGAAACATGGTAAATGATGTGAAAACTAAAAATAAATGTTTATTTGAGAATTTATTTCAATATTCTTAAAAATCATCAGCATGTCGTCTGCAATGCCGATACTCCACATTAAATAAACGATTGATTTTGATTGTTTACACAATTTAAGTGTGAAAAGCGTTCCCGGACTTTTTTGTGTTTTTCTCTTTTTTTGGGAGATATTTCTTTAATCACGATTTTGACAGTTTTGTCATTTTTAATTCAAAAGGTAAGGGAACAGACCTATTTTAGTATTAAAAAAACTATCTCTTTGCAAGATCAACTTTCGCGTTCATAGCTATGTTGAAATATTTAAAAAAGCAACAAATTTGGGATATGATAAGTTCAATATTAAAATTTATTTGTGCTATCTTAGGGGTAAAATCGATGAACAGGTCGTAGTGCGTTTAATGTATTCTATTTATTTCTTAAGTATGTAGAGTTTATTTTCTAACCTTTAAAATTTATCTATTGAATATAGCACATTCAAATTTTTCCCGTCCTAACTTTCTTTCCATCTTGCTACATCGTGTACATTTTCGCATCATCCACTTCTACACTGCAATCGATAAGCATTGTGAAAATAAGTTTTATTTTTCATATTCAAAAATGGAACATCCCTTTCATTCTTATATAGACGTACTTACTGGAAATAAATCGAAATTTTACCACCCCTATAAGAAAGGTATCTGTAGATCTCAAATGTTCACAATAATTTATACCTGAAATTTTTCTACATGTAATTTTATTTACTCTATAACCGAACCTGGGATACTGGAGTTTCCTGTTTCAAGTTTTTCCTGTTCATATGTTCTTTTAAATTTTTAATGAATTTAGCTTCGTGAATAAAATGAATTTATTTTGTAATTTGTGTAAGTATTTTTACCGGGCAAAACGAACACATCCTCTATTTTCACCCTATCTATTTTTCAGTACATCGGTAAACAAATGTTTTCTTTGGTTTCATTTTAGTTTTATTTTGGGTACATGTTGCGAGAAATTTAATATTCAGCTTCATACCAATAGTTGAGAAACTTGTGTTATAATATAACTTTTGAAATTTCAAGAGAAAAATTTCGGATAGTTATTAATTTGGTATATTGGTGCTGTACATTCATTAAAACAAATGAGCTTAATAAATTATAAAGAGATGAGTAGAATTAAGTGGAGTGAGAGGCCACTGTTTTATTCAGTAATTATGATATAAGTGATCATTAAAACTTCACTCGTTTGTGAAACCCTCAATAGACCCTCAGTTTATCAGATATACACGAACATAGCTCCACACAGAAATTTTATAAAATTTTGAATTATGTAAACGAGTAAAATTTTAAAATTTAAAGTGCTTGAATCAGATTACAGATTGTGCTTTTGTATACTTCTTCACTTGACTGTTCCCATTTTTTGTTATGAGAGTTTTTAAGAAGATTTGTTTTCTAATAGCAGTTTCTATAACAATAATTTAATATTTTGTTGGCTCAGTGGCCTTGCCAATGTTTGTGGTGATAGATAATATAAATGATGTGTTTGTCTTTTGAAATAGAAAGGATGTTTTCCTTGTTTTTAAAAAAAAAAAAAAAAAAAAACTTGGAATATTGCGAAAACTGCGACTTTACGTTTGCTGCCTTAACAGTGGAATATATTTGTAGATTTGCTGATTCGCTAATTTACTCTTTTAGATCTGGGCGTAACAATTTTAACATGATGTCAAATGATTTTAATAATTCATCAAATTACAATTTGTATGGGCTTTCTGCTTCGTTTTTGGAAAATCTGGGAATTAACGGACCTTTGCATAATAAAGTCTTTGTCGCTAATGTGAGTATATATTTATTGTTTATTCTTTATGTTTACAACTTACACATAGATTATCTGTTCGTTTATTATAACGATAAAAGACAATTCGAAAGTTCGCATTCTTCTGAAATAGAACATCTCAACATGGGCGTAGTGATACTTTCCGTTGCGTTTATATTAATTTTGCTTAGATTTTGCAATTCTAATTAACTGGAAATTTAGTTCTTTGAATTCTCTTTGGTTTAAAACAATTGCTTCGTTGGCAAGTTTTTCAAAACACGATTAATTGCTTCAAAGAAGACTATTGATGCAACGGCTTCAATCTCTATGATTTTGATTAATTCTGAATAGAGTTATTTATTTTTACATAGAAAGGAAACATCGTAAAAAGGATGGATTTGTATTCTTTTGGTTGTTTTCTTTTCACATACATCCTTAGACCTATTTGCTATTAAAATATTGAAATTTATATTTGGTTCTTTATTTCTGCCCTACGATGCATATTAACGTCGTTTTAAGCTTTGAAATTTAATAAAAATTCAATATATATTTTATTTAAGCTCATTTATATGGTTTTGAGCTGAATATATTCTTCCAATAGGATTTGATTATTTTTGCAACCTGCATTTTCAAGTGATAACACACATGCCTGCTACCTGAGAACCATTCGGTTTTAATAAACATTCGGAACTCAATTATGTTCCATATTTAAAATTACTATTATGGAACTAAAAAAAAAAACTATTAACTATCTGTAATATTCCGCAGCTCGACTATAAAGTGGACACAAAGAAACTTAAGCAGGTCTTCAAATTGGCTGGCAAAGTTCAAACTGTCGATTTGTCTTTGGATAAAGAGGGAAACAGTCGAGGGTTTGCTGTGATTGAGTATGATCATCCAGTCGAAGCAGTTCAAGCTATTTCAATGCTTGATCGTCAAATGCTATACGATCGTCGCATGACTGTTCGTTTGGATCGTATACCAGATAAAAGCGAAGGACTTAAGTTGCCTGAAGGTTTGGGTGGAGTTGGAATCGGCCTAGGTCAGAATGGCGAACCATTAAAAGATGTAGCTCGCAATTTACCCAACATAATTAACCAGCAGCAACAGGGAGCTCATGTACAATCAGTACAATCGCAGCAACAACAAATGGCTTCACAAAATACTTCAATGATTGGGGGAGGAGGTGTCGGCGGTATGTTCAATTCAACTCTACAGCCAACTCCAGTTGCGCCAGTACAATCCCAAAAGTCACAAGCAAGTGCCAACTTGGCAGCAGCCGGAATAAATCTAAGCAATCTTTCAAGCTCTAACTTAGCTGCGCTCACCAACGTTGTTGGTGGACTTGGTGCTGCTTTATCTAACCCCTTACTTACCTCGTCGCTTTCGAACTTAGGGTTGAATTTAGGACAAGCCCCAATAACTCCTGGAAACGATGATTCCTTATCTTCTGCTAATGCTGGTCTCACCAACAACTATAGCACCGGTGGCAACAACTATAGCTCTGGTTACTCGTCTGCAGGCTTTAACTCTGGCAGCGGTGGCAATAATAATGGTGGTGGTGGAGGTGGTGCTGGTGGATTCGATGGGCAGTTACGCAATTCCTATAATAGCGGTGGTGGAAACATTGGTCAGGATGGCAACGAATATAACACACAAAATATGGATATATTTGGAGGTAGCGGCAGTGGAAACAGTGGTGGTATTGGATCTAACAACCCGAGGAAATCCGATACTATTATTATAAAAAATGTGAGTTCGCTAAATTTTCATAGAATAATTTAAAATTTGAATGTTTTTAAAGATTCCATTAAGTTGCACTTGGCAGACATTACGAGATAAATTCCGTGATGTTGGAGAAGTGAAATTTGCAGAAATTCGTGGCAACGATGTTGGTGTTGTGCGATTTTTTAAAGAACGTGACGCTGAATTAGCAATTGGTAACTATATCAATCTTTTTTTCAATACAAGGAAGTAATTATTATTTTACATTATTACAGCTCTTATGGACGGATCTCGCATGGATGGAAGAACCATAAAAGTTACATATTTTTAAAAGTTGTTCCCTACAGTAATTTTAAAATTAATATGCTGAGAACATTAACCCACTTTTAATTATTTTAACATATATTATCTTAAGCAAAATAATTATATTCTACAAGGTATTGATGTTATTATGTCAATATACAAACCTTTATTACCACCATAATCCAAATCGAAATAAATCCTGTTAAAGGAGAAAGAAAGTAGATAAACGAAGGTGGTTTTTTTAGTTTTACGCAGTAGTTGAAGTTTAAAAACATTTTCTTTATAAATTCCACAGATTCAATGATGACATATAGTCGTAACAAAGATAAATTAGGTTTATCATTTTCCACTTGAAATTTGCCTAACTTTTCTCCTAGTGATCTGAATTGTTATGACAAAGTATCAATTATAAACACGATGAATATGTTTTTTACTTCCACAATGTATACCCGATATTGATAAAATAAAGATTTTACTATGCAAAAATATTGGCATAAAAAAAAAGAAAATAAGTATTATTTATAAGATGAATAAATATTTATAAATAATCAAGTTTTTTTAAAAAAAAAAAAAAAAAATAAATAACTGGCCATTTCAGCCCTTGAAAGGACTTTGACCTAGCTTCTTCTGATCAATTGTGTTGTGCGTGTTATTACGTTTGTACAGAGACCAGAGACTATATATTCTATAGACTTTGCATAAGAATGAATCGAAACGTTCCTCTCGAAGTTTAGCCCGCAAACATTGGGACCTGGAAAAATATGAGAACGTGAAACAAAAAAGCAGGGCTGATCATAAACTTATGTTGCTAGATTTTGTTGATAGACTCTAGAACTACAAAACCTTATCAACAAAGTTGTATGTTAGCCATGTTTATTTTATTTTTTCATTGAATTCTATACGGACGGACGGCTTGCTTGTTTACATTTTTTTTGCATGCTTTTTGTTGTTGCTCAACTTTCTCACTTTTGCAGAATTTTCTTCACTGCTTTGGCTGCATTTCATTGATCGTCAGAAATTTTATATTTATGCGATGTTGTCCATCTCAATGAAGCTATAGAAGATTCGCTGTAACATTTTTAATTCTGATTGGATTGAAATGCACCCAAGGACATAATTACAAGTAATTATTTCACCTTTAAAATTACATAAAAAATTATTTTTTTACTATTCATTGAGCGTCGAAAAGTTATATTTATGCTGTCTTGTATATTGCAAATGATGAAGCCATAGAAAAATCGCTGAAACTTTTTTAATTCTGGTTGGATTGAAATGCACCCAAGGACAAAATTATAGAAAATGTTAACATCTTTAAAATGCCATCTAAATAATTTTTAAACTAAATTTATTAATTTTTTTAACTAAACTTAACTAAAAATTATATCCATCTACCTTGCTGCTGTATTTGCCTTGTTTCCACTAAAATATGCGATACAAATATTTAAATAAATTAAATATACCTTGTTTGTTGTTGCAAATAAACTATATGTATATCAATTACACTATAAAGTACAAGAAAAAAATATTTTTAAATTATGACCTAAAAATCCATTTAGTATGATATAAATTTTCAGACTAAATTTTATTTCAAATCTTTTGTAATAAAAAAAAAAATTCAAAACAGATCTTATTTTAAATATTTCAAATATAAAATCACTTGCAAAAAAATTAAAGTGTGAAAAAATTAAAAGTTAACAAAATTAAATACAATAAAAAAAGATAAAATTAATAATAAAAGCGTAATTTTGTTATTGCTTTATAAAAAAACTAAAAGCTTATTTATAAAACAAACAACGTTAAATATACGTTATTTATTCAAAAATAAAACAGTTCAAATATAAGATAAATAATAAATTAAAAAATACCATTTTGTAAAAATCTTCAATACTTTAAACAGTTTAAAAATCTTAAAAGAATGAAACAAAATTAAAAAAAAAATCAAATAATAACTAAAATTTAACAAAAAGTGTAAAATTAATTATGTAATAGAAAATTTAAATTTGAAAATCAATATTATTTATAAAAATTAAAAATCTTTATATATTTTGAAGGAAATAAGATAGTGTAAAAATAAAATAAAAAGTACAGTTTTTATACAGTACAGAATATAAAGCCATCAATATAAAATAAGTAATCAATAAATCAAATCAAACAAAATAAAATAAATCCATTTCTTAAGTTTCAGTTTTATATTTAATTTTTATTTATATTTATTTATATATATATGTATATATATATGTATATATAGGTACATAATCTTATATATAATTTATATTTTTTAATTTTTGAATTTTTTTTTTATTGCTTTATTTTAACACTTTCATTTTTTTTAATTTTCTTTTAATTTTAACAAAATGGTATTTTTTAATTTAATCTTTATCTTATATTTGAACTATTTTAAACGTATTTTTAATGTTGCTTGTTTTATAAATAAGCTTTTAGTTTTTTTATAAAGCAATAACAAAATTACGCTTTTATTATTAATTTTCTTTTTTTATTGTATTTCATTTTGTTAACTTTTAATTTTTTCACACTTTAATTTTTTTGCAAGTGATTTTATATTTGAAATATTTAAAATAAGATCTGTTTTGAATTTTTTTTTAATTACAAAAGATTTGAAATAAAATTTAGTCTGAAAATTTATATCATAATAAATGGATTTTTAGGTCATAATTTAAAAATATTTTTTTCGTGTACTTTATAGTGTAATTGATATACATATAGTTTATTTGCAACAACAAACAAGGTATATTTAATTTATTTAAATATTTGTATCGCATATTTTAGTGGAAACAAGGCAAATACAGCAGCAAGGTAGATGGATATAATTTTTAGTTAAGTTTAGTTAAAAAAATTAATAAATTTAGTTTAAAAATTATTTAGATGGCATTTTAAAGATGTTAACATTTTCTATAATTTTGTCCTTGGGTGCATTTCAATCCAACCAGAATTAAAAAAGTTTCAGCGATTTTTCTATGGCTTCATCATTTGCAATATACAAGACAGCATAAATATAACTTTTCTGACGCTCAATGAATAGTAAAAAAATAATTTTTTATGTCATTTTAAAGGTGAAATAATTACTTGTAATTATGTCCTTGGGTGCATTTCAATCCAATCAGAATTAAAAATGTTACAGCGATTCTTCTATAGCTTCATTGAGATAGACAAAATCGCATAAATATAACATTTCTGAATCAATGAAATAAGCCAAAACAATGAAAAATTCTGCAAAACTGAAAAAGTTGAGCAACAACAAAAACCATGCAAAAAAATTTTAGTAAAAACAATGAATAAATATAGTTAAAAAATAATTTTTGATGTCATTTAAAAGGTTATAAAATTATCTACAATTTTGTCCTTGGATGCATTTCAATCCAATCAGAATTTAAAAAGTTACAGAATTACGATTTTTCCATAGATCCATTGAAATAGACAAAATCGCAAAAATATAACTTTTCTGACGATCAATGAAATGCAGCCAAAGCAGCAAAGAAAATCCTGCAAAAATGAGAAAGTTGAGCAACAACAAAAAGCATGCAAAAAAAAATGTAAACAAGCAAGCCGTCCGTCCGTATAGAATTCAATGAAAAAATAAAATAAACATGGCTAACATACAACTTTGTTGATAAGGTTTTGTAGTTCTAGAGTCTATCAACAAAATCTAGCAACATAAGTTTATGATCAGCCCTGCTTTTTTGTTTCACGTTCTCATATTTTTTCAGGTCCCAATGTTTGCGGGCTAAACTTTGAGAGGAACGTTTCGATTCATTCTTATGCAAAGTCTATAGAATATATAGTCTCTGGTTTGTACACAATTGACCGAGAACCGGACCTACATGCTTAACGCCCATGGTATAATAATAAAAAAATAATAGATAAATAACTGGCCATTTCAGCCCTTGAAAGGACTTTGACCTAGCTTCTTATGATCAATTGTGTTGTGCGTGTTATTAAGTTTGTACACAATTGACCGAGAACCGGACCTACATGCTTAACGCCGACTCCGAACGGCGATGAACGGAATGCTCTCGTTCTCAAGAAGCTTTACATGTCATTTTGATTACTCTCTGAGGTTTGCCATTGTCTGCAGAGAGGTGACGGCCGTACAGAAAAATTATTTTAATTCAAATAATTTTCTGTCGCTGCTGGGGTTCGAACCTGGGTCTCCAGGTTCTTTGACATAGCGGCCACGCACTTTAACCGACTACGCCACGGACGCCACTCAAGTTTTTTTTAACATTTTTTAAAACACATTCAACCCTATCATGAAAAATTTTCTCCAGCGAATTGTAAAAGGAGGTTTCCTCTTTTAAGATAGTAAATAAAGACTTCACATTTTTATACCCCCACGTTTAAAAAACGTTAAAAGGATATATTAATTTTGTCACTCCGTTTTTAACGCCCATAAGGAAGCGTGGTAGGTATAGAAAAGTATATACTTGATCAGCATCACTACCCGAGTCGATTTATTTATTTATTTACTTATTTCATCTAACAGAGATCAACTCTTACAGACTACTTATATTAAATTATTCATACATAGATACATTTTCAATAGTTTCATTTCAAGTCGTAAACATTGGTGATAAATACATTTCAATAATTTCATTTCAAGTGGTAAATATTAATTGTTTCAGTGGTAAATTTGTTTCAGTTGATTTAGGAAAGAGGAAAAGAAAATTTAGAAAGGTTTTTAAAGCGAAGGACCATGGCCTGGCCGGGAATCGAACCCGGGACCTCTGGGATAGCAGTCGAGCACGCTACCTACTCGACTACCGAGGCGCCCAAGGCGATTTAGCCATGTCCGTCTGCCTGTGATCACGATTACAGCCGTAATTTTCAAGCTATCATCACGAAATTCGATATTTATTTCACTTCGATATATATTTGGGTAGAGTGCGTGACCCCTACGCCAGAGAACCCTGGTTCAATTCCATCTGACACAAAGTTTTGTTTAATAAATTAATTTTTCTGTTCGGCCGTCACCTCTCTGCAGACAATGGCAAACCTCAGAGAGTAAATATTCCAATGTAAAGATTCCTGAGAACATGCACATTAACCGTTCAGAGTCGGCTTAAAACTAGTTGGTCCAGTTCTCGATCAGTTGTGTTCAAACATTTAATAACACACAATTTGATCATAAGAAGTTCGGTCAAAGGCCGAAATGGCCTTAAAACTACGCCTACGTCACATACAAAGTGACTATCAAAAAGGTAAAATCTCACTACACTCTGAATAAGAAATTCAATAAAATCGAGTGAAAACCACGCCTACCTCCCATATAAAGTGAATTTACTAAAAAACTAATATAAAAATTTTTCAAATAAAAATTTTATTTGCTGCTTTAGACTACTTGGTAGGGGCCGGGGGTATTTTAAATTCGGCCCAGTCGAAGTTCATTTCTTACTAGTTTTAGTTATATTTCGAAACTATTTTTAATTTTTTCAATTATATTTGAAAACTATTTTCAGTAGCTATATGGGAAAAAAAACGCCGCAATCGAAAAATTGTTTTAAAAAATCGCGCGATTTTAAATAACAATTTTTAATTTTTTCCCTACATAGCTACCGAAAATAGTTTTGAAATATAATTTCAAAAATTAAAAGTTATTACAAATCGCACGTTTTTTATAATTTTTCACCTGCAGCGCTTTTTCTCTTATAAAGCTACAGAAAATTAAAATATTGAAAAATTAAACATTAAAAGTACAGATCGCGCATTTCGGAAAAATTTTTTATTTGCAATTTAGGGCCTTATTTCGTTATAAAAATTGCGCAACTAAAACAACGAAATAAAGGCCTCATTTGTTTCGTAGATTTCTGTTTTCAGAATTGCTTTCTGTAAAATTAGAAACCTTTTTATTTCTTCCCCCTTTTTTTTTAAGGGTGCATTTTGGATTGACGAAACATATTTATTCGCATTATAGACTTATTGTATTTATTTTAGGAATTATTTTATTTCTTTTTTTTTTAAGTTTAAATTCTTTTATTTTATCCTCCTTTTGAGAGTTATTTTATTTTTCTTGGGAGTTAATTAATTTTACTTGGGAGTTATTTCGTTAATTTTAATTTTGTTGGGAGTTATTTCATCGGAATTATTTAATTTTTGGCTTGGGAGTTAGTTCATTTTGTTATATTTGAGACTTATTTCATTTCTATTGGGAGGTATTTAATTTTTATTTTGGGAGTTATTTCATTGGGAGTTATTTCACTGTGCCGGATACATCTCCTTTTAAATTGGTTCATGAATTGGCTAAGGTAGTGTTCTATTTCTGTGACAAAATTGACTATTTTTTTGGTCTTCTGAATCAAAGGCTTCAAAATGTTATAACTTTTTACTTGATTATTCAATAATGTGTTTATTCTATGACCAATACTATACCCGAATAAATAACAGCCTGTTATATACTTTTGTCCACAGGTGTGGGTTTTCTTCATGTGTTGTGTGCTTTTTGAACTGAATATACATAAAAGTGTAAGTACTTAGAGTTAAAAACACATTTGTGGAGCTTAACGACTATAAAACCACAATAAGTAGTTATATTTTCGAAGCTTGTCATCGCATAAAATATGTTTGGGTAAGTTACATATGTGCTATTCATGCCACTTTTTCAATTGATCATTGTGAGTTAAATTTACCATATTCCGCATTAGGTTTTTATGCGGGTAATAAATAAATGAACAATTTTAAATTAAGCGTGTATACTAAAAAATTGGGTTTTAAACAGGATGGGTAAGCGGTTACTATTGAGCTGTATAATTTCGATTTCGCCAATCGAATAACATTCGTCGTCAAACACAAAAATTAATGTATGTATGCATGCACATGGCGGCCGTGGCACAGTGGGTAGAGTGCGTGAGCCATACGCAAGAGAACTGTGTTTCAATTCCATCTTACACAGAAAATTTTTTCAATTGAATTTGTCTGTTCGGCCGTCACCTCTCTGCAAACGATGGCAAACTTCAGAGAGTAAAATAATGCCATGTAAACTTCTTGATAATATGGACATTAGCCGTTCGGAGTCCGCATAAAACTCGATTACGTCCTATATAATAATTTCTACTATAGAAAATGTTTTAAAATTCCTTTCTTGCTTTTTTGGTAAGTGAAAAATGAATTGATTCTAAAACAAGTTCTGGTATAAGCGAGAAAAGCATCAGTCTGTTTCGATTTGTTTTTTTATTTCCGAAAAATTAACCCTCTGCAACTGACGTGCTCCAAATTTAACAATATTCCTAACGTGGGGTCTAGTAGACCTCACTTTTAAACTGATTTTTGATGATTAAGTTTCTGACTGTAACTCTCTTGACCTTATTCCATATAACAGCTAATAATAAGTAGGCTAACATAAAAATAAAATTTGAAATAAAATACTAAAATACTTGAAATAAAAATAAAGATAAAAACGATTTTTTTGTCTTCGAATTTCATGTTTGTTCGCACCATGACACAATTATACAAGGTAGGAGTGACAACTTGCTTTTACCAGTACCTTGCAGCGACTGTCATTTGCCTGTATTTTTTGTTTTCTATTTTCTTTTCTTCTTTTTTCGTTCTCCAATTTATACTATTTTTGACAGTTAGCGCAAGACGAGAAAACTGTCACTCCTACCTTGTATAATTGTATCATGGTTCGCACGAAGTTCTGATTTTCGGTGTCTGTCAGACTACGACGTCAGCTGCAGAGGGTTAATACTTTTATTTAAAAGAATCTATTTAAAAAGTGAATAAAAGAATCGATTTCTGTAGCGATTCATATTGAAGCGAGAAAAGAATGTACTACTTTTTGTAGGACATCAGCGTGTTAAAAATAATCAATTCTAGAATCTTTATTGGAGAAGAGAATTGATTCTTTTTTCATACACAATTGCTTTTTTCCCGGTGGGAAGGTCTACAAAAAAGACAAAAAAAAAAACAGCAACATGTATTGTGTGCGGTACCAATGCTGCCACCTTTTTGAATGTAAAAATACTACCACTTTTATAAAAGCATCGACAAAAATTCCGTGTCAATGTTTTGTTAAAATGTTTTGCTGAAATTTTTCAGCTTAAACGAAAGATATATTTAAGTTTTAAAAACAAAAATTATCTATAAGGCCGTCATATATTTTTCTTACCACAGAGCTGGTATTTTTACGTATAAACGAGATTTTCATATAATACAGTGCTAGGAAAAGTGTACCAATGCATGAAAAAACAAAATTATAAGATCAGGAAGATACAGAAAGTTTATTACTTAAGTTATTGTTTTTTTTTTGTTACTTTAGTTAGCTGGTTACTTTATTCGGATGGAACTATTAAGTCGCTCCAGCACAAATATACAATTTTACCAAACTAAGTCGCTCCAACACAAATATACAATTTTACCAAAATTCTAACGGCTGTATTCATACAAATTATAAAGCCTTCATAAGAAAAAAATCGAAAAAATTTTAAAAACATTCATAAACGTTCAACACCGTTCAAAACCTCTTTTAAATGCTTAATAAATGAGAGAATTTAAAAATGGTTAAAACATTCAATAAACCCTCGATAAAGCATTTTAAAATTTTTTTGTTCTCATCTGAGCACAACAAATATTATCAAAAATGTAGGTATCAAATTATTTCAAAATGTATCAAAAACAAACAAAATGTCAAAAAGTGTTTCAAAATGTTTGTTTATAAATAAGAGGATTTTTAAAAATGGCTAAAACGTGTTATTAACCTCTCACAAAGCAGTCTTAAAATTATTTGCTCTCATATTGTCAAAAATAATTAAATTTATTCAAAATATTTCAAACATTTGGAAAATATGTTTAAAAAATTCTAAATATATAAAAAATTCCCCAAAAAAAGAGAATGAAAACAAGAAATTTGTCAAAAAATCCCTTCCCTGCCACTATCTAGCAGTGCGTTGCCCTTTTTTTTACATGCAATAACAATAGAGTTTAGCTACTACAGCTTTTTCGCACATTCTCAGCATTAACGCATTCAAAGTCACAACCCAAAAATCTTTGAAATTTTCAACGATATTGATATTAGTGGCTCAAAATAAGTTAATGTGAGAAAAATTTACCCACCAAAATATGGTTGGGCTCAAGGACAACACAAGACATCACGACTAACCATGCAATTACACAATAGTTTTTAATCTACTCTTGAGTTGACCTTTAGACAAGTTAACTTCAAAAAAGCTACAATTGTTAACTAATTTACTCATACGGTTTAATGGAGCAGTTAACATATAATTTGTTCTACTAAATGGTAATTAAATTAAATTGTTAGCATTTCTACTGCTTCTACGATTAAATAAAAAAATAAATAACTGGCCATTTCAGCCCTTGAAAGGACTTTGACCTAGCTTCTTATGATCAATTGTGTTGTGCGTGTTATTAAGTTTGTACACAATTGACCGAGAAAGGGACCTACATGCTTAACGCCGACTCCGAACGGCGATGAACGTAATGTTCTTATTCTCAAGAAGCTTTACATGGCATTTGATTACTCTCTGAGGTTTGCCATTGTCTGCAGAGAGGTGGCGGCCGTACAGAAAAATTATTTTAATTCAAATAATTTTCTGTCGCTGCTGGGGTTCGAACCTGGGTTTCCAAAGTTCTTTGACATAGCGGCCACGCACTTTAACCAACTACGCCACGGACGCCACACGCTTCTACGATTAGAGTTAAAATTTATAAGAGAAAGAAGTTCTGGCGAATCGAATACACCGGTGATAAGTTGGTGCAAATAGACGATATCTGCAGATTTCCTTCGCTCACTCAATGATTCCTCCTCGTAAGGAGGAAGGTTAAAAATGTCAAATCCACTTAATCCCCTTAGGGCAAACCGAACAAAGCATTTTTGGATTCTCTCTATTCTATCAACATGCACATTGTAACTTGGAGACCAAACTTGACATGCAATAACAATCGAGTTTAGCTACTACAGCTTTTTCGCACATTCTCATCATTAACGCATTAAAAGTCACAGTCCAAAAATCTTTGAAATAATTCAACGATATTGATACTAGTGGCTCGAAATAAGTCAATGTGAGAAAAATTTACCCACCAAAATAGGACAACACAAGACGACACGACTAACCATGCAATTAAACAATAGTTTTTAATCTACTCTTGAGTTGACCTTTAGACAAGTTAACATCAAAAAAGCTACAATTGTTAACTAATTTACTCATACGGTTTAAAGGAGCAGTTAACATATAATTTGTTCTACTAAATGGTAAGTAAATTAAATTGTTAGCATTTCTACTGCTTCTACGATTAGAGTTAAAATTTATAAGAGAAAGAAGTTCTGGAGAATCGAATACACCGGTGATGAGTTGGTGCAAGTAGACGATATCTGCAGACTTCCTTCGCTCACTCAATGATTGCATTTTTAAAAGTTTTAAGCGATACTCATAAGGAGGAAGGTTTAAAATGACAAATCCACTTAAGCCCCTTAGGGCAAACCGAACAAAACATTTTTGGATTCTCTCTATTCGATCAACATGCACATTGTAACTTGGAGACCAAGCTTGACTTGCGTACTCCAAGTGAGGACGCACTATTGCATAATACAACGTTGTAGTCGTAATCATGCTATTGAATTCTTTGGCCCAGCGTTTAATAAATCCAAGCATAGAAGATGCTTTTTTACAAATGTTATCAATATGAATGTTAAAGGAAAGCTTCGAATCCATACATATTCCCAGATCTTTAACGACATCCACACGACATAAAGCAGTATCTTTTATTTTATAATCAAAAACTAAATTATTCCTTTTTCGCGAAAAGGTCATAGTTTGGCATTTATCTGGATTAAGAAACATATTATTTTTAGAACACCAAACTTCAAAAGATTTCAGATCGGACTGGAGTAGGGCTGAATTGTCTTGAGAATTTATTTTTCTGTATATCTTCATATCATCCGCATAAATAAGCAGATGAGAGTTTTTAATGATATGGGTCACATCATTAATGGCTAAAATAAACAGAAGTGGACCAAGGTGACTTCCTTGAGGAACACCTGATAACGCAATAAACTCAGTAGACAATACCCCTCGGAATCGTATTTGATAAGATCGCTCTGTCAAATACGATTTAATCCAGTTAACAAAATATTGTGTAAATCCAATAGATTTAAGTTTAAATAGAATTAAATTGTGTGGTAACTTATCAATGCTTTGCTGAAATCAATGTAGATGCAGTCGACCTGGCAGCCAGATTCAATGGTGTTTAAACAGAACGTTGTAAAATCGAGTAGATTAGATACCGTAGATCTGCCATTAACAAAACCATGCTGACGAGTTGTTATGACTTCACGGCAGTGAGTTTTTACCCGATCATACACGATTCGCTCAAAAAGTTTCGGAATCGATGACAGTTTAGCAATGGGCCTGTAGTTATTAACATCATTCCTGCAACCTTTCTTATAAATAGGACTGATGAATGATTTTTTCCAAAACAGTGGAAAATAACTTTCGTTTATAGATTTATTAAATAACAGAGAAAGTGGTTGACACAAAATTGAACCGCATTGAGTTAACACTGCGGCAGGAATCCCATCGGGTCCAGCGCTAAAATCTTCATCGATCGAATCAATATATTTTAAAATATCCTCTGAGGTAAAGGATAAAGAGTCCAAAGATACTCTGCGTGTAGAATTCATATATTCAAAATACTCCATATCTGGATGAAAAGAATCTGAACAAAATGATTCCTTAAAAAGATTGGCAAATAGGCCACTTATTATGACAGGATCGTCTGTAAATCCATTTTTGGTCTTAAAAGATACAGGAAACCCGTCAGATTTCTTCTTAGTATTAATGAATCCCCAGAATCTCTTTGGATCAGACAATATTCTCAGCTTAATATTATCTAAATACTCGTGATATAATGTTGCTGGCTGATTTTCAAATTCCAGAAACAAACGTTTGTAGGTTTCCAGGTCATTTGAGTCCAAGCTACAGACATATTTCTTCCAGGCTCTGTTCCTATAGTTGCGAAGCGTTTTTAATTCCCTAGTGTACCAAGGATATGCTGAGTTTTTCGCAAATTTTAGGCTATACGGCACAGACTGAGAAATCATAGCAAAGAGCTCCAAATAAAAAAAATTAATGGATTCCTCAAGGTTATGTCCA
The DNA here is from genome assembly GCA_943735915.1 of Pherbina coryleti. Classification (NCBI taxonomy): domain Eukaryota; kingdom Metazoa; phylum Arthropoda; class Insecta; order Diptera; family Sciomyzidae; genus Pherbina; species Pherbina coryleti. The sequence goes on along the minus strand of OX030949.1, from coordinate 127,038,219 downwards.
TTAATGCATTCTAAAATATAATTCATATTGCAATCAAGTAAATAATTCTGCTTCAAAAAGTCAGCTTTTTTAAAGCTGAACTCATAAACCTTATCGATTGAACTCGAATTTACCATGCTCTCTCTGTCCGATTTATACCAGATGCTCAATGGTGGATGGTATTCATCTACAATAGTCAGAGCATGGAAGGCCCTCTTAACAATTACATTGTTACTGTCTGTAGTTAAGACCAGGTCAAGAAGTCTTTCAAGACTATTATAAATACAACTAACTTGTTGTAAGTCAGAACATATATTGTCAACAAATATATGTTCTTGGCGGGTCTTCGAATTTGATGCACAAAAATATGTATCATCGTCGGAAGAATGCCATTTTAAGTCAGGCAGATTGAAATCGCCCAACAGTAAAATGTCATTAACGTCAAGTAGATTTACTATATATTCTATGCAATCCGCAAGGCTTGCATAGACTTCAGCACTGCTCTTTGGGGGAACATATGCATTAATAACATATACATTGGAATTACAATGTAACACCTTAACGCATAAAAGTTCAATATTAGAAGAGCAGGGAATATCAATTAAGGAACTGAGAAAGGAATTCCTTACAGCTAAAAGGACACCACCACCAACAGCAGAAATATTGTCAGTGTGTCTATCCCTTCTAAAAACTTGGAAACTATTGTCAAACAATTCCAAGTCAATAATGCTTCCGTTCAGCCATGTTTCTGTTAACGCAATAACATCCTCAGAGAAATTCTGAGACGCCAAAAATATGTCGCGTGTTTAAGAACGTAATCCCCTTACATTTTGATAGTAAAGAGATAATCTATTTAGTTTTTTTGGGTCTGATGGGCGATTTTATTCGTCCTTCTAGACTTATTTTTAGGCGTAAATTCAGAAACGAGAATGTTATCGGCCCACATTTTAGAGTTAAGAACAGATGCAAACTCTTCAGGTGCAACCGTTAGAATAAAGGAGGCGTGGGAAGGCTTGTTACCAATTTTTTTGCATGAGCAGAATGCATTTTGCCTAAATAATATATTTTGCTTGACAAACGTCAATACATTTTCAGTTGTTGTGTCGGGCTGAAGACGTGAAATGAATAAGAGCTTACGCCTCGACACTGCCTTGCGTACTCCAAGTGAGGACGCACTATTGCATAATACAACGTTGTAGTTGTAATCATGCTATTGAATTCTTTGGCCCAGCGTTTAATAAATCCAAGCATAGAAGATGCTTTTTTACAAATGTTATCAATATGAATGCTAAATGAAAGCTTAGAATCCATATATATTCCCAGATCTTTAACGACATCCACAGGACATAAAGCAGTATCTTTAATTTTATAATCAAAAACTAAATTATTCCTTTTTCGCGAAAAGGTCATAGTTTGGCATTTATCTGGATTAAGAAACATATGTTTAGAACACCAAACTTCAAAAGATTTCAGATCGGACTGGAGTAGGGCTGAATTGTATTGAGAATTTATTTTTCTGTATATCTTCATATCATCCGCATAAATAAGCAGATGAGAGTTTTTAATGATATGGGTCACATCATTAATGGCTAAAATAAACAGAAGTGAACCAAGGTGACTTCCTTGATGAACACCTGATAACGCAATAAACTCAGTAGATAAAACCCCTCGGAATCGTATTTGATAAGATCGCTCTGTCAAATACGATTTAATCCAGTTAACAAAATATTGTGTAAATCCAATAGATTTAAGTTTAAATAGAATTAAATTGTGTGGTAACTTATCAATGCTTTGCTGAAATCAATGTAGATGCAGTCGACCTGGCAGCCAGATTCAATGGTGTTTAAACAGAACGTTGTAAAATCGAGTAGATTAGATACCGTAGATCTGCCATTAACAAAACCATGCTGACGAGTTGTTATGACTTCACGGCAGTGAGTTTTTACCCGATCATACACGATTCGCTCAAAAAGTTTCGGAATCGATGACAGTTTAGCAATGGGCCTGTAGTTATTAACATCATTCCTGCAACCTTTCTTATAAATAGGACTGATGAATGATTTTTTCCAAAACAGTGGAAAATAACTTTCGTTTATAGATTTATTAAATAACAGAGAAAGTGGTTGACACAAAATTGAACCGCATTGAGTTAACACTGCGGCAGGAATCCCATCGGGTCCAGCGCTAAAATCTTCATCGATCGAATCAATATATTTTAAAATATCCTCTGAGGTAAAGGATAAAGAGTCCAAAGATACTCTGCGTGTAGAATTCATATATTCAAAATACTCCATATCTGGATGAAAAGAATCTGAACAAAATGATTCCTTAAAAAGATTGGCAAATAGGCCACTTATTATGACAGGATCGTCTGTAAATCCATTTTTGGTCTTAAAAGATACAGGAAACCCGTCAGATTTCTTCTTAGTATTAATGAATCCCCAGAATCTCTTTGGATCAGACAATATTCTCAGCTTAATATTATCTAAATACTCGTGATATAATGTTGCTGGCTGATTTTCAAATTCCAGAAACAAACGTTTGTAGGTTTCCAGGTCATTTGAGTCCAAGCTACAGACATATTTCTTCCAGGCTCTGTTCCTATAGTTGCGAAGCGTTTTTAATTCCCTAGTGTACCAAGGATATGCTGAGTTTTTCGCAAATTTTAGGCTATACGGCACAGACTGAGAAATCATAGCAAAGAGCTCCAAATAAAAAAAATTAATGGATTCCTCAAGGTTATGTCCATTAATGCATTCTAAAATATAATTCATATTGCAATCAAGTAAATAATTCTGCTTCAAAAAGTCAGCTTTTTTAAAGCTGAACTCATAAACCTTATCGATTGAACTCGAATTTACCATGCTCTCTCTGTCCGATTTATACCAGATGCTCAATGGTGGATGGTATTCATCTACAATAGTCAGAGCATGGAAGGCCCTCTTAACAATTACATTGTTACTGTCTGTAGTTAAGACCAGGTCAAGAAGTCTTTCAAGACTATTATAAATACAACTAACTTGTTGTAAGTCAGAACATATATTGTCAACAAATATATGTTCTTGGCGGGTCTTCGAATTTGATGCACAAAAATATGTATCATCGTCGGAAGAATGCCATTTTAAGTCAGGCAGATTGAAATCGCCCAACAGTAAAATGTCATTAACGTCAAGTAGATTTACTATATATTCTATGCAATCCGCAAGGCTTGCATAGACTTCAGCACTGCTCTTTGGGGGAACATATGCATTAATAACATATACATTGGAATTACAATGTAACACCTTAACGCATAAAAGTTCAATATTAGAAGAGCAGGGAATATCAATTAAGGAACTGAGAAAGGAATTCCTTACAGCTAAAAGGACACCACCACCAACAGCAGAAATATTGTCAGTGTGTCTATCCCTTCTAAAAACTTGGAAACTATTGTCAAACAATTCCAAGTCAATAATGCTTCCGTTCAGCCATGTTTCTGTTAACGCAATAACATCCTCAGAGAAATTCTGAGACGCCAAAAATATGTCGCGTGTTTAAGAACGTAATCCCCTTACATTTTGATAGTAAAGAGATAATCTATTTAGTTTTTTTGGGTCTGATGGGCGATTTTATTCCTCCTTCTAGACTTATTTTTAGGCGTAAATTCAGAAACGAGAATGTTATCGGCCCACATTTTAGAGTTAAGAACAGATGCAAACTCTTCAGGTGCAACCGTTAGAATAAAGGAGGCGTGGGAAGGCTTGTTACCAATTTTTTTGCATGAGCAGAATGCATTTTGCCTAAATAATATATTTTGCTTGACAAACGTCAATACATTTTCAGTTGTTGTGTCGGGCTGAAGACGTGAAATGAATAAGAGCTTACGCCTCGACACTGCCTTGCGTACTCCAAGTGAGGACGCACTATTGCATAATACAACGTTGTAGTTGTAATCATGCTATTGAATTCTTTGGCCCAGCGTTTAATAAATCCAAGCATAGAAGATGCTTTTTTACAAATGTTATCAATATGAATGCTAAATGAAAGCTTAGAATCCATATATATTCCCAGATCTTTAACGACATCCACAGGACATAAAGCAGTATCTTTAATTTTATAATCAAAAACTAAATTATTCCTTTTTCGCGAAAAGGTCATAGTTTGGCATTTATCTGGATTAAGAAACATATGTTTAGAACACCAAACTTCAAAAGATTTCAGATCGGACTGGAGTAGGGCTGAATTGTATTGAGAATTTATTTTTCTGTATATCTTCATATCATCCGCATAAATAAGCAGATGAGAGTTTTTAATGATATGGGTCACATCATTAATGGCTAAAATAAACAGAAGTGAACCAAGGTGACTTCCTTGATGAACACCTGATAACGCAATAAACTCAGTAGATAAAACCCCTCGGAATCGTATTTGATAAGATCGCTCTGTCAAATACGATTTAATCCAGTTTACAAAATATTGTGGAAATCCAATGGACTTAAGTTTAAATAGAATTAAATTGTGTGGTAACTTAGCAAATGCTTTACTAAAGTCAGTGTAGATACAGTCGACCTGACAACCAGATTCAATGGTGTTTAAGCAAAAGGTTGTAAAATCGAGTAGATTAGATACCGTAGATCTAACATTAACAAAACCATGCTGACGAGTTGTTATGACTTCACGGCAGTGAATTTTTACCCGATCATACACGATTCGCTCAAAAAGTTTTGGAATCGATGACAGTTAAGCAATGGGCCTGTAATTAATAACATCATTCCTGCAACCTTTTTTATAAATAGGACTAATAAATGATTTTTTCCAAAACAGTGGAAACAGTTCCAAAACTTTCGTTTATAGATTTATTTAATAACAAAGAAAGTGGTTGACACAAAATTGAACCGCATTGAGTTAACACTGCGGCAGAAATTCCAACAGGTCCAGCGCTAAAATCTTCATCGATCGAACTAATATATTTTAAAATATCCTCTGAGGTAAAGGATAAAGAGTCCAAAGAAACTCTGGGTGTAGAATTCATATATTCAAAATACCCCTCATCAGGATCAAAGGAATCCGAACAAAATGACTCTTTAAAAAGATTTACAAATAAACTACAAATAATGACGGGATCGTCAGTAATTCCATCAACAGTTTTGAATGATGAAGGGAATCCATCGGATTTCTTCTTTGTATTTATGAATCCCCAAAACTTCTTTGGATCAGACAGTATTCTCAACTTTATATTGTCTAAATATTCATTATATAATGCAGCTGAGCTATTTTCAAATTCCAGAAACAAACGTTTGTAGGTTTCCAGGTCATTTGAGTCTAAACTATAGACATATTTCTTCCATGCCCTATTCCTGTTGTTGCGAAGAGTTTAAAATCCTTTGTGTACCAAGGGTACGCACAGTTTTTCGCAAATTTGACGGACTGAGAGAACACAGTAAAGAGCTCCATATAAAAAAAATTTATGGAATCATCAAGGTTATTTCATTTAAGTACTCTAAAATAACATTTAATTTGTTATGAAGTAAATGATTCAACTTCAAAAAGTCAGCTTTTTTAAAATTGAATTCATAAACCTTATCGATTGAACTCGAATTAACTATGCTCTCTCTGTCCGATTTATACCAAATGCTCAATGGTGGATGGTATTCATCTACAATAGTCAGAGCATGGAGGGCCCTCTTTAACAATCACATTGTTACTGTCTGTAGTTAAGACCAGGTCAAGAAGTCTTTCAAGAGTATTATAAATACAACTAACTTGTTGTAAGTCAGAACATATATTGTCAACAAATATATGCTCTTGGCCAAGGTAAATTAACCCTAGAACTGTATCGTGGGGTGAAAAAGCACCCCAGACTGGCTTAAATCTCGCGCCAGACACAAACATCTTTCGTTTACGGCCCGGGACCGTAACAATAATTCTGTTTCAACGCATGGTATAATAATATAAGGTAGTATTGACAGTTGCTTGGGCATCGACCATCTGTCAAAAAAAATATCTAGAAAGAGAGCGTTCAATTATTTCTCATGTTTTCGCCATTGTTTATGTTTCAGCGCTTGCAAATAACCAAACATTTTCTTACAAAATATTGCCTATTTTATTTAATCAATAGTGAATTATTATTACTACAACGAAGATAACTTGTGAACTTTGTGTTATGAAGTGCAAACATAAGAAAAAATGTTGAAAACGTTCAAATGTAGCAACCTCAGCAGCTGCAGATGCATATGGACGAAATTAAAGAAGTTTCCAATTATTATTAAAACACCACGGCTGGAAAACGTTAAACACATATCACACATAATTTTTTCACAACTTTCTTTATTATAATTGTGTATTTAACGCACATATTTTGCGGAATTTATTTATTTTTACATTCGTTTAATTCTTGTTGCACGAACAACTGTTTTTGACAAATGGTCGTTGCCTTGTTGCTGAGAAAACCTATACTTGTCAATGCTACCTGTATAATTGTATCATGGTTTCAACGTCTGAGAGTAGAGAGAGCATGCTCGCGGCATCCGTACCACGTGCTTGCTCAAGCAGTGAACATAAGAAGTGCGTCTGAGGTGCTTTTTCACCCCACGATACAGTTTGGCCGTGTGCTATTCGGAAACTTTTCACTCGTGGTATGAGAGAATTTACTGAGTTGAATACAATTTCTGTCTGTCGAAATAAAATTGTAATTTTTGCTGTGCCAAAAGGACGATGAAATTTTGACAACTAGAAATGTTGACGTTTTAGATTTTGGTAGTGCATTAGCACAAGAATTTAATTTAATTTGCGAAATTGTTGATATATATTGAAAATTAGGGATTCTGGTTGCTATGCTGTCGGAAACACAAAATTTTTAACTGCTTTGCGACTCACAAACTCACAAGTGTTTTTTTTTCATTTTTGCTTGTGTCAAAAATTCTCTTTCCGATTGTCAAAAATTATACTAGCCCCTGGGGCTACATGAATTTTTGACAGTCATATTCACCTCACAAGTGCCAAATATTCTCTTTCAGACTGTCAAAATTTCATCATCCGAGTGAAAAGTTTCCGAATAGCACACGGCCTTTGTGTTTATTTTTCGTCATCTTAAATTTTTTTTATTTTCGTGTTGTTTAAACTTTTTGGACAAGTAATGAGTGTATAGTGGCCCCAATTCACATATATTTACATATATACGCTCCCTTCAACTTGATCAGTCGCACTTGTTTTAGGCTTGGGTAGTTCATGAACGAACTAGTTCAATTGAACGATTCCCACTCATGAACTATGTGAACTAGTCAAAGAAATAAAATATAAGGAAATGGTGTTTCTCACACACACAGTGTATGTGTACTGCGGCTTTTTTTCTGATTGGATTTTTGACATTTGCGATCTTACTGCAAAGCAAAAGAAAGTGCGCGAAGAAAACATTCAAACAAATATATAAAAAGCGATTATAATTGCTCAAATTGGATTAATTTGTAAATTAAATATAATAAAGAATATTTAAAATTATGCGTTGTGTTGTGAAAAATTGTTTAAGTGTCCAGAGACTGAAGGAAAAGCTGGTTTCATTTCACAAGTAAGTATTTTGCAATTGTGTTGAAACGGTTACAATTTTTTTAAGAAAAACACTTTATTTAAACAATATTGGTTGTAGTAAAGTGTTTTTTAAATTAAATTTCACAAATTTCTAATCAGAAATTAAAGAAAATCAATTTCTGAATTTAGTTAATTTCCCGCCATTTTTTGCAAGAGCGAAAACGTCAAAACACAAAACGTACTACAAGGGCGCATTCATTTTTGAGGGTGCAATAATTTTTCATGGTGGCATATATTTTAAGGGCGTCATTGTCTTAAATGGATAATATTTTTGTATAAATTTATTTGTTTTATTTTCAGATTCCCACATATGCTAGATATTAGGCATAAATGGATCCGGGCCCTAGAGTTAGATCCCACTTCAGTTACAGCAAGAACTGTTGTATGCTCCAAGCATTTTTTTGAAAATGACTTTATTGATTTTCAAAAAACCAACCGGAGATTATATCCATCAGCAGTACCATTTTTACAAGCTGCCGATGATAAGATGTAAGTCATTCTTTTTTTATTTTTATAACTATTACATATGAAATAATTATTTAGACATATTGTCCCAGTTCCTAACTGCAGCAAAAGTTTGGATGCAGAATTAAATAAAATTAAATGTTCGAATAAAGATAATTTTAAAATTTTACAAAATATTCAGCTAATGCCACCTAGGGAGAATGTATTAGAATGTGGTGAAATCATTCCACATAAAAATAATAATGATAAAGAAAATGATCCAAAGCCCCAAAAGAAAAAGCTCACACTAAAAAGAATGTTGGAATCTGATGATGATTTGTCATCATCCCCACGGAAGAAAGCAGCAAAAAATAAACTTCAGGCGCTTAAAGAAATAGTTTTGAAAAAAAATAGAAAAATTAAAACGTTGAATGAGAAAGTTAGACGTAGATCGTAGCGAATTGGAAGTTTGGCTGAAATAATAGGGGCAATAAAAAGAAATAACTTAATTAACGAGGAAACCTCGGAAATTCTGCAGGATTTAGGAGCAATGAATGCAGATCTCTTCGAAAGAAAGTTAAAAAAAGTACGAGGTTTACCAAACTCCAAAATGTATCGCCCAGAAATTCGATCGTTTGCGTTAAATTTGAACTTTTTGTCACCAAAGGCGTACGAATATGTAAGAGAAAATTTCGATAATTGCTTACCACATTCTCGAACGCTCGCTAAATGGTACGAAGGGATTGATTGCTGCCCTGGATTTACTACAGAGTCCTTCGAGGCAATCAAAGCAGCTGTGGATGAAGCGAGTAAAGCATCGCAAAAAATAATATTGAACTTAATATTCGATGAAATGGCAGTTCGGAGGTAATAATATTAGTGATATAAACAATACTTTTCTTTATTATAATATTTTTTAAGACATATTGACTGGAGCAGCAAAGGAGCCTTGGGATACACATTCGTTGGAGATGGTGATTGCAGTAGTACTGAGGCTACCCAACTACTCGTCTTCTTGGTAGTTTGTGTCAACAAAAGTTGGAAAATTCCAGTTGGATATTTTCCAATTACTAGCCTGGATGCCAGTCAAAAGGTAAATATGACGAAACATTGCTTAGAAACCCTTTTAGCCACTGGTGCGGAGGTAATTGGAGTTACATTTGATGGGGCTGCAGTAAACTTCACTGCAGCAAGACTGTTAGGATCCGACATTTCTGATACTTGTACCGAAAGTGTTTTCAAATTAGATTCCTTAAATACAAAATTTTGTTTTTTACCAGACCCCTGCCATATGATTAAGCTTATTAGAAACTTTTTCGCTGAGATAGGGGAATTTAAGGATTCTGATGGCAAAATTATTAAATGGCAATATCTTCAAAAGCTTGTGAAGTTGCAAGAAAAAGAAGAATTGCATTTAGGGAATAAGCTAAGAAGTTCTCATATTTACTTTTCTGACCAGAAAATGAAGGTCAGGCTTGCAGTACAGGCTCTTAGCAAATCTGTAGCTGATGCGTTAGATTTCTGTAGGGAGGTATTGCTATTGCCAGAGTTTGAAGGTTGCGAGGCTACAGTCAAATTTATAAGATATATAAATAATGTTTTTGACGTTCTTAACAGTAGAAACTCACATAAATTTGGATTTGAAAAAGCTCTATGTAAAGAAAATAGAGATAGTATTCTTAAATTTGAAAATGAATTCGTGCAATATTTGAGTGAGCTTCGCACCCTTAATGGGCAATTGGTAATAAGCCATCGTAGAAAGACAGGGTTTATTGGTATCATAGCTTGTGTAAGGAATATTAAAGTACTTTATGAAAGATTTATAGACAGTAATATTTTATCTTTTATACCTTTTTATAAGCTTAATCAGGACCAGTGTTGCCAGTCTAGCCTTTTTGAGGCTAGATCTAGCCTTTTTTTCTGTCGTCTAGCCTCGAAAAATACCATCTAGCCTCTAGCCTTTTTTTAGCCTTTTTTTTATTCGTTCTAGCCTTTTCTAGCCTTTTTTGATATATTGCTTAAGATGTATGGACCAGAAATCTGCATGAATGGATCCATTTGTTGTTTCAAGTTCCTTTAATTTTTCAACTCCCTGCAAGTCGAGGCAGGGAAACGAAAGTTTGCGCGAATCATAGGCAGCAAGAATTAAGTCGCCAAATGTAGAAAACTGGAAATGTAGAAACTTGAAATGTAGGGAAAAAGTAATTATTTTGCCTACAAATCGTTTATTTTCAAGTCTGTTTTCGAAGTTTGAGGAAATAACTTCGTGTCATCAGTGCAAACTTTGTTTCTCGAGTTGATAATACAGTTTAAATTTTAGGCATTGTATGCATTGAGTATGTTTGTGTTCTTTTTGCTGTTTTTTTATATCCGTTTAAGTAGGAGAGCTTTAAGTAGGGCCGGAGAGGGTTAATATATATGACCGACCCCCAATACTTTTGCAAAAGAAACATTTTTCCCTTGGGGACCTATTCCCTCCAACCACTCTGTAGGGGTTAATTAATTTCGTCACTTTGTATAGAAAAGTATAAGTAGACGCTCGTCAGTGGCTTTCTACGGCAGCGCAGTCGCTTAGACTTGAAAAGTAGAAAGCTTGATTTTTTTTTTTCTACCAATTAATGTAGGGTAGAAATAGAATCAAGTCTGACTTATGACCCAGGGTATGGACCCAGTGCAACCCTGTGCTCTAAAAATAATATATTTGGCAGCACTTCATAAATGAAACGTTGTTTCAGCTGGAAATGGAAAAAACAAATTTACTAGATATTTCAATAAAGTTTTTAAATTCCTACAAGAAATGAGTTAGAAAATAGGTGAATCTAATGATGAAACTGAAAGTACTTCCAGCTCCAGCAATGGGGCTTTGTCTGATTAATAGAATTTGAGGAGCCTCTGGAATTTTGAGCCTCTAATCAGAAACACTCAAAAAATACGGTTTTTACACTTATTATATATTTGAGCTTAAAAGACTGAATTCAATTTTAACCAATTTCAAATATGTTTTGCTTTTGGTGTTGTTTTATGTATATCATATTCATATAGTATGTAAATATATAAATACGTACGTATATTCACAGAGTAAAAAATAATGTAAACAAATCTAGCCTTTTTTTAGCCCTTTTTCTTAAGCCATCTAGCCTTTTCTAGCCCTTTTTTAAAGCCCATCTAGCCTTTTTCCCCAAAAATTTCTGGCAACACTGATCAGGACCATATAGAGTTATTTTTTAGTTCAGTTCGTTCCCATCTAGGCTACAATGATAATCCTTACGTTAAGCAGTTTAAAGCTGCTTATAGGAAACTAATTATCAGATGCAAAATTAGAGAAGGGGGCATTGGTAATTGCATACCATTAGAAAAAATTTAAATTTTAAGTTTAAGTAGTTCTAATCCCATCAAAAAGGACAATTTGAATTCATTCGACTCTAAGCAGGAATTAGTTTTAAATATTGTAGATAATGAAGAAAATGAAAATAATTTTTTAAATGAGCATAATTATTTTGCAGACGCTAGTATTTTGACAGAATACACATCTCACGTAGTTAAGTATATTGCCGGTTTTGTTGTACTCAAATTGCAATCTATTTTAAAGTGCAATGAATGCAAAATAGATTTGGAAGGACCCATTATGGACCCAGAGTCATTGTTTAAATTTAAATCGAAAGGATACTTGAAAATTCCATCGAAATCGGTTGAAGATACTTGCATTATTGCGGAAAAAGAATTGCGTATTCAAACAAAATTATTGGACAAAAACAAATCTATTTTGCATAAAATGTACTTTAACCGAATTTTGTATAATACACAACTCTCCCTTGTAGGAAAAAATATATTTGAGGGACGCATTCAGTCTTCTGGACATTACAATATTGTAATTAAAGCTTTAATTTGCATGTTTTTAAAAACCAGATATTTTTATATCACAAAAAAAATTAATGAAAAGCCAACAATAAGGCAAAAATTGCATAAAAGTATACATTTTAAGGGAATTTAAAATAAAAATGAAGAATAAAGTATGCTTTTATTTAATTCCTCTTTTATTTTAATGCATGTTCATATTATTAGTTGGTTATATTCTTAGTAAATTACTTACATTTTTTATATAGCATATTTTTATTATTATATTGTAGTATTAATTTGTTATATTTTTAAATAATGTAATTAAAAAAGTGTAAGCGAACTTTGCTTTAAAAAAATCACGTCGCTTACAGGTTGTTAAATACATCATGAATTATATTGCTTTTACTTTCTCTACATATTTAATACTAATATTTTCTTTTTTTTCGGGTGAAATAGGCCTACCGGGGAACCGAACACCCAAAAAAATCGGTAACGCGCCAATTTGTATACCTCAAAGGTGGTGTGGAAATACAAAAAAAAATATTAAATTAATAAGTTATTAATCTCTTTCGCTTCGTAGAAATTCTTTCCTATATTTATGAGTACGTTCACTATTTTAAACTATTCACTATACGTTAACTATTTTATTCCAACCAGAATGTATTAGTATGCAATTCCAATAAGAAATAATTTACGCCTTACTTTCCGCTTTAACCGAATGCGGCCCTGAGTAAATCTTTCTGTATTGGTGTAAGCCAACACAAGCAAGAAAAATCCCTCACTTTTAAGCCAATACACCGTTTCCTTATTTCTTACTTCTTTGGAACTAAAGGGTGATTTTTTTGAGGTTATGATTTTCATGCATTAGTATTTGACAGATCACGTGGGATTTCAGACATGGTGTCAAAGAGAAAGATGCTCAGTATGCTTTGACATTTCATCATGAATAGACTTACTAACGAGCAACGCTTGCAAATCATTGAATTTTATTACCAAAATCAGTGTTCGGTTCGAAATGTGTTTTATCGACAAATTTTGTTCAGCGATGAGGCTCATTTCTGGTTGAATGGCTACGTAAATAAGCAAAATTGCCGCATTTGGAGTGAAGAGCAACCAGAAGCCGTTCAAGAACTGGCCATGCATCCCGAAAAATGCACTGTTTGGTGTGGTTTGTACGCTGGTGGAATCATTGGACCGTATTTTTTCAAAGATGCTGTTGGACGCAACGTTACGGTGAATGGTGATCGCTATCGTTCGATGCTAACAAACTTTTTGTTGCCAAAAATGGAAGAACTGAACTTGGTTGACATGTGGTTTCAACAAGATGGCGCTACATGCCACACATCTCGCGATTCTATGGCCATTTTGAGGGAAAACTTCGGAGAACAATTAATCTCAAGAAATGGACCGGTAAGTTGGCCACCAAGATCATGCAATTTGACGCCTTTAGACTATTTTTTGTGGGGCTACGTCAAGTCTAAAGTCTACAGAAATAAGCCAGCAACTATTCCAGCTTTGGAAGACAACATTTCCGAAGAAATTCGGGCTATTCCGGCCGAAATGCTCGAAAAAGTTGCCCAAAATTGGACTTTCCGAATGGACCACCTAAGACGCAGCCGCGGTCAACATTTAAATGAAATTATCTTCAAAAAGTAAATGTCATGGACCAATCTAACGTTTCAAATAAAGAACCGATGAGATTTTGCAAATTTTATGCGTTTTTTTTAAAAAAAAAGTTATCAGGCACTTAAAAAATCACTCTTTAGTTCAGTGTTTCTCGTTCTTTTAGTTCAATTGATATTGCAGCGAGTAGCAGCAAAACGAACGAGAGCAAAAATAACTAAATTCACCAAGCTATGGTTTGAGTACTTGGTTTGAGACTTTTTGTGTCTGCACTAATATAAATGTTGGATTTGATGGCTATCACATATTCATACCAAGTTTGTTTCATTTCATATACCTGGACATGAACAAGGAAACGAAACGAACTAAAAGACCAATCGAACTAAAAGACCTAACGAACTAAAAGAACGAACGAACTAAAAGAACTAACGAACTAAGAGAACAAACGAAGTAAAACATGCAACGAACAAAAAGAACGAACGAACTAGTTCATTACATACGATTGAACTAAAAAGAGCGATCTTTGTTATGAACTAAAATGCCCAAGCCCAGAAGGCACATTCATAGCGCGTATATTGACGAGTCATTTGAATGCATGATACAATTATACAGGTAGCATTGACAAGTATAGATTTTCTCAGCAACAAGGCAACGACCATCTGTCAAAAACAGTTGTTCGTGCACCAAGAATTAAACGAATGTAAAAATAAATAAATTCCGCAAAATATGTGCGTTAAATACACAATTATAATAATGAAAGTTGTGAAAAAATTATGTGTGATATGTGTTAAACGTTTTCCAGCCGTGGTGTGTTAATTTTAATTGAAAACTTCTTTAATTTCGTCCACATGCATCTGCAGCTGCTGAGGTTGCTGCACTTAAACGTTTTCAACCTTTTTTTTTATGTTTGCACTTAATAACATTAAGTTTACAAATTATTTTCGTTCTAGTAATAATAACTCACTATTGATTAAATAAAATAGGCAATATTTTGTAAGAAAATGTTTGGTAATTTGCAAGCGCTGAAACATAAACAATGGCGAAAACATAAGAAATAACTGAACGCTCTCTTTCTTGACTTTTTTTTTTTGATAGATGCTCGTTGCCCAAGCAACTGTCAATACTACCTTATACAGTGTGCAGCTAGTCATGGCAGTTGATTTACTTCTGATTTACTTCTTGCAATTATAAAAAACTTCTTTTGCTGACTGGAAATTTGGAAAGTACCGTTTTATTTTTAAAAGAGAGCAAACAAAAGCTTTAAGAGTTGCCAACAATTAGTACAAATATTTAATCGGGTAAATCAAATGTAACTCTATTTATGACCAGAGGTACCATGACTTTTGCTGGGCAAAAAACTGAAGTTAACGTGATCTCTAATTTTTTTTATTTTTGTTTACATAAATATTTGAAATATTGTTTTGGTTTTTTGTAGTATATAAATGGATATATTAAATAAAAATAAGAATCATATCTTTTGCGACATATTTTTTTAAGAAAGAACGAATGCTTTTATACTGCGGCTGGGGTACCATGACTTTGCTGCACACTGTATTATTATACCATGATTTGAATGCACTCAAGTTGTTCTCTGATAAGTACATTTAGGTGCCTCAACCTCTATCAAAAAGGGTCGATGCCACTGACTACAAATTTACCTTGATATATTTTATAACGATTCCCAAATTAATTTGGCTGTTACGATAACCGCTAGTTAGCTAAACCATTTTGAGATAACCACCAAAAATCATGTTTTTCTTACAAATTTCGGTTGGTGTGGTTGTTCAAAAAACAAACGATCAGAAATAACACTACTGCAAGTTCTTCCAATCTGCATTCAAAAATTTTAAATTTTAGCCGTCGGATCAAGTCTAATGCGGATTTTCATGCATTTTTTATATTTTCACTATAGAATTCATCAAATTGAATTTTTTTTGCAGTGTTTATTTTAACCAAATTTATTGGAAAAATAGACTAAGATATTGATGTTTTCGCAGCAATTTTTGTAATGTTTTTAATGCGAAATCTATATAGTTATTTTATTATTTATATAACTCCGCTATTTTTTTATGAAATTCCGTGAAAATATATGGAAAATAAATTTCAAATCGTGCAGTTCATCTTCTTATCTTAGTTCTAGCCTTTCTTTAAAAAATGTTCAGAAAATAAATCTGCTTATTATTAAAAAGTATTTTGAATTGTTACATTTGATTTTATTTGACCCTTCGCATTACTTTTAACTCTGAAATGCGGTTAGTAAGTAACTAGTTCTTAAATACCGACCAAGTTTAAATGAAATACCTTATTTATTTAAGTCAACTTGAAGTGTTAATAAGGAGAAAACATTGTAGGTATTCACTACTCAATAATTTAAATTTTCTGTAATGAATTATCTTCAACGATGGTTGTTGGTGTGGGAAGTACTGTTGATGTTGACGAGGATCCCGATTTGAAGCGTTCTAAGCGTTGACGAGCTTTCTCCGCCCAAACGTCGTTGGACGTTGTATTCTTATCACTGGCTTCATTACTTGTACCACCAAAACGTTGTTTGCGTTTCTGCAATTTTTCTTCAGCATCTAATTTTGCGATTTTTGATGAAATTACACAACCAAACCGCTCTGCTCGTTTCTTCAGCATTTCTATTTGGTGTACGTCGTCAGCAGTGCTCTTTTCAGTGCTTGTGCTTTTAGATACTGTACCAGTTGCATTTGTATTGATTCCAAATTTTTTTGCGCGCATATCAAGGCGCTCTTGTAGGCTAAGTTGTGACACTTTGGTGACAGCATTATCTTGGCGTTCACTCGAGGTCGCCAGGGTAATAGGCTTGCGATCACTTATTTTGATTACCTTTGTTGTTGGAGGTTCGTTATTTTCTTTGGAGGTGTTTGTTGCAGTGACTGTTGTGTCTGTTACGCCAGCTGTGTTGTTTGTCAGTGACCCAATACCAGTAAATGAACTTTTACGCTTCAGAATAATTTTTTTAGATGGAGGCCTTATTTCAGGATCTTGTAGTTCAAGATCTTTAGTTGTACTTAAATTCAAATCTGGTAGGGCTGTAGGAGTAGTTGTAGGACTTTTGAGAAGCTCATTCTCATCTGCCCCCAGGATTTTAGCTTCATCCTCATCTGTCAATACAGTGTCGTCTCCGTCTAATAAATCTTCACCAGATATTGCAGTGTCCTCCAAAGAAAGCTCGCCATCAATAAGCGCTGTCTGTAGGCGTTCTTGTAGTTCATTCTTGTTACCAGTTGTAGCTAATCCACGAAGTTTTAGTTCGCGCTTCAAATCAGCCACCTTCAGAAATTAAATTATGAAAAATATTATATATTTATAAGTATTTAGTTTGCTTTTATGTTAACCTTCATCTTTGTAACATCAGTTTCCGGCATATTTAATTTCAAAATAAGTTTTCTTATATTTAATTTTCTTACAATCTGGACCTAGTCGTATTCGGAACTAAACGCTGAAAAATATGACGTTTACAGTAAATACGATATCGAGCGCCAGTCATACGATATTATAGGGGATGTTCACAGAGAAAAATGTTAAATTCGAGAATAGTTTATTTAAGGGATTTATACGAGGAGATCATGGTGTAATTAACAAGGTGAACGTGACGTTTACTTATTTCCCTACGGTTGTCAAAAAATGTTGAGAAAGTAAGAAAAAAAGAGACAAGCTGCGGAAAAGTGTCAAATCGCTTGCACTCAATAAAAAATTGTAATAGATTGTTTTGCAACTTTTGCTTGGAATTTACCAACAGCTGTGTTTGACAACGGTGGGTAAAATTTTTTTGAGATAAGCTAAAAATTCACGATCACCTTGTTAATTACACCATGGAGGAGATTAGTCAAATGAGATTCTCTTCAATAATTTTTTCAAGACTAATCTTCTAATTGAATGATGAAACATACCCGGCGTCTCCACAGACAATTGGGCCTATTCTGCACAATCTTTTATGAAAGAATTCTGTTATTCTGTTATGATTTCCTATACAAATTTTTTAGCTGTCAAAAAATCTGCTATGCATTCTAAATTCATATTCTGCATAACAAAATCTGTTATAAAATCTGTTATAAATCATAACAGATTTTCGAACTGTCAAAAAATCTATTCCAAATTCTATAATTGGTATTCAGCGCGACAAAATCTGTTATGAAATCTGTTAAAAACCATAACAGAAAGATTTTCGAGTCTTTTATGATAACAAATTTATATTAAAGTGACAACAGAAAATTCGTAACAGAATAACAGATTTCACCGAATAGGCCCAAATAGTTTATATCATGATACTTATGTCAGACGATATATTGCCAGTGGAGACGGCTCATTGCTCATGAAGAGCAATATATGTCATGATAAATATCTTGATAACATTGCCTGCCATGAACTGTCAGTTTGGTAGTTCGACAGCCAATTTTTTTCATTTTGTTTTATTTTCTTACTGTGAAACCTAAACAAGAGCGTTGAGCGGCGCGTTACCAGCAAAGAACTAAGAGATAAGGAAGCGGTGAAGTTGACCAGAAATGAAGTATTTTACAAATACAATGAAGTTAATTCAACCACATAAACATTCAAACAGGGCCGCATTAGGTTATATCGTAAAGAAAGGCGAAAACATTTTGGTGTTCAGACGTATTTTTATTATTTAATTTTTATTGTACTTACACACCACTTATGAGGTATTCAATATTAATATATAAAATAAAATATTTTTCAGTCAAAAATAACAATTAAAATTAGACTTTTATTTTTTCGGTTTAAGGAAACACTCCGTTTTTTATTGTCTCAGTTCATGTGAATGCGTATTTGAAATCATAGATATTTTACAAAAATGTTAAAAATACGGGACAAATTTTGTTCCGACAAGGCACTTAAAAAATTATGCAAAATACGACTAGCCATTCGGCTCATTAGCATATTTTCGGGTGCAAAAAATATGTACCGGGTAAACTAGTATTGAATATAGAATATCACTGTCATATATATATTTTTTACCGGAAAAAGAAGCCATATTTTAACATTTATTTTTGACCGAAAAAATAAGTGATATTTTAACTTCTATTTTTAACCGAAAAATAAACATTTTTGACCGAATAAATAAAAGTAAATAATAACAAAAACAAAAAAATCGGTAAAAATAACCATTATTTATCGACTTATTTGAAAAAAATTTATAACAGTTACGGTCCCTGATTAAAACTTATCTTCAATCGAAAAAAATAAGGGCTCAATCGCTTGCCACCCTAACGAATGAATGCGCTCATGAAGGTGAACTGTGTTTTGACAGAAGCTCTTGCACATGACTCATTCACACAAATGGCGGGAAACCATCAAACTATAAAGCAAGAGTACCTGTGAAATGAAACCTACTTATTATGTGTTTTTTGTAAACTTTCACAACTTTTCACGGCACAACACATACTTATTTAATTATTTATTTTATTAATGTTCGTTTTAATACAATTTATAGCGATGAATCGCTAATTATTTAATATTTTAATGTTTTTTCACCACTCATTTTCTTTGTTTTGATGTGCAAGAGCTTATGTCAAAAAATCATGCTCTATCTCGCTTGAAAAATTCTTCAACACACGCATAGTATGTGTAAGTAGAACACCACTTCCTTATATTTTATTTCTATGGTTACCAGCCGCTTTGCGTTAACGCTGAATTGTCATCCCTAAATAAAAGCGGCGGCTTTATGTCAGATATGCACGCAGTCAAAAAATTTTTCACAGATATAACAATATTTTCGAATTCTGCAGCCAACTTTATTTCCTAACGCTCTGTCAAAATTGGATTTTCCAACCGCCCAGCGTTGCCGCCGCGTTATTATGGTTTGCCACATATAAATCGTATGGGTATGAGAAATTTTGACAGATAAAAAACGCTTCCGCGCTGATTTAGGTTTGACTGTTAGCAAGACTCTTCTTTAAATTTTGTATAAACGCTTGATATACATAGTTAAGTGACTAAATACATATTTACAAGAATATATTCGCTTTAATGCAGCGAATATTCTTGTTTGATGGTTTCTCACAAATGTTTATATCAAGATATGAAATGCCCACACACAAAACTTTGTTTTGATATGGTTCATATCTGTCTGGGGAAATGACAGCTGATCGGCAATAATTTATTGCCCCTTATGTTTATAAAGTTTAACAGCCTTATTCATAAACACATTTTAGAGGCTGCGTAACTTTGAACAGGCTTTAAACAACAAAACGTTATTCATAACGACTGTACTGTCTTACGCAACGTTGCTCAAGAGCTGCGTAACTTAAACGCTAAAATTTGCGTTTAAAGGCTGTATAAGTATAACCTAACATTTTAAGTAATCAGCTGACTGAAAATGGGATGTGAACATGATCTGTCAAAATAGTAAATTTTATTAAACTAAACTAACTAGTTTTACACTAACTATTAAGTTAAATAGCTAATAAATTTATAGAAAATGTAACCGGTTATTGTAAAAAAAAAAAATTAAATAACTGGCCATTTCAGGCTTAACGCCGACTCCGAACGGCGATGAATGGAATGTTCTTGTTCTCAAGAAGCTTTACATAGCATTTTGATTACTCTCTGAGGTTTGCCATTGTTTGCAGAAAGGTGGTATTTTAATTGAAATAATTTTCTGTCGCTGCTGGGGTTCGAACCCGGGTCTCCAGGTTCGTTGACATAGAGGCCATGCATTTTAACCAACTACGCCCTGGACACAACCGGTTATTGTAATTTGGTTCAAAAATAAAACAATGTAAAATTTTTTTTTTCACAGCAATGCTGTTGGTGGCGGTTTAATATTACGTTCACACCCATGGTGTAATTAAGAAGGGGATACATTTTTAACTTCTCTCAAAAAAATTTTACCTACCCTTGTCAAATAACCTTGTCAAACAGCTGATGGTGAAATCTTAGTAAAATTTCCAAAACAATCTATTACAATTTTCCGCAGTTTGTCTCTTATTTTCTTACTTTCTCAAAATTATTTGACAATCGCAGGGAAATTAGTAAACGTCACGTTCACCTTGTTAATTACACCATGGTTCACAACCATGGTATAATAATACAAGGTAGTATCGACAGTTGCTTGGGAAACCAGCATCTGTCAAAAAAAAAAAGTCAAGAAAGAGAGCGTTCAATTATTGCTTATGTTTTCGCCATTGTTTATGTTTCAGCGCTTGCAAATAACCAAACATTTTCTTACAAAATATTGCCTATTTTATTTAATCAATAGTGAATTATTATGACTACAACGAAGATAAATTATGAACTTTGTGTTATTAAGTGCAAACATATAAAAAATGTTGAAAACGTTCAAATGCAGCAGCCTCAGAAGCTGCAGATGCATATGGACGAAATTAAAGAAGTTTTCAATTAAAATTAAAACATCACGGCTGGAAAACGTTAAACACATATCACACATAATTTTTTCACAACTTTCATTATTATAATTGTTTATTTAACCTACATATTTTGTGGAATTTATTTATTTTTACATTCGTTTAATTTTTGTTGCACGAACAACTGTTTTGACAGATGCTGGTTTCCTTGTTGCTGAGAAAATCAATACTTGTCAATGCTACCTGTATAATTGTATCATGGTTCACACCATTATACAAAAAATAGAGGTAGTTGTAGAACTGATGTACTGAACACATTGACGACGACAGCGACGACAAGCTGTCAAATTAGGAATAGTTCTATACGACATTGCGACATTAGACCAAATTCTCTCCATAAGAAATACATGTAAAAAAATTTGACAGATGTCGTAATGTCGTTGCCGTCGTCAATGTGTTCAGTGCATGACTGTGCTCTCTTCTAATACTGCCATCACTGTCAAAATCCATATAAAAAAAGTTGTTTGCTTATTTTTAATTTCTATGAACTTTTTCATAGCTTTGAGATTTTATATTCTCCAACTCACACGGTGATTGGCAATCAAACAATCTATGTAATCGTTTTGTTGTTGCTTTCAATGTGAAACTATCAAAAGCTCTGAGAGCCAGAGCGGATGAACACAGATTGCAGTAATCTAAATTTGTTCATTTTGAGATTGCGGTACATGTCGGCAATCAGCAATCTGAACAGTGTTGCTAGGTTACGAAATAAAATGTTCAAAGAAATGCAAAATTATGATTGGCGTGTCGTGTGAGCTACTAACAATCAGCATGTGAAAGAGAGTAAGAAAAGTTCATTGATTGCCAATCAAGCAATCCCGTCTGAGTTGGCCAAAAGCAGTTTAATATGCTCGGAGCTATGCTTAACGTGAAATTATATCATTCGTTAAAATGAGTTGGTTCAAGGTAGACTTAACAAGGTAGTCTCGTCTCGGAGTGGTGGGTACTGCAGCTGTCAAACATAAGAAGAGCATAAAAAAGAAAAAAAAAAAACAGCGAATAGAAAACTGTTTTCTATTTAAAACTGTTTGTTTTAGTATGTTGAATATCAACACTTTCTCAACATGTTCCCAAAATTTGGTTTGCCGAAACTCAATAATAAGGACTTTATGCTCACTTTTCTGGAGCATGTTTTTGCGAAAATGAGCAATTTTGTGTGAAAAAATAACAACTTTTTTACAAATTTCAAAACACAATAAAATAAAAAAAGCATTTTTGTTTTTTTTTTTAATTGTAGTATATATAATATCAACACTTCTTAAATATGTTCCCAAAACTTGGTTTGCCGAAACTCAATAATAAAGACTTTACGCCCATTTTCCTGAAGCATGTTTTGTCAAAATAAGCAATTTTATATGAAAAAATAAAAAAATAATTTTCTCAAACTTAAAAAAAATTAATTTGTTTAATAAAACTTTCAAATAAAACTTTTTATCAACAAAAAAGCAAAAAAAAAGGAGCAATGGCAAATAATCTGAATCTTGTTTTCGCTAAAACGCCCTTCACGTTTATACAGGAAAATAAGTTATATGGGAGGTGGGCGTGTTAGTCGGCCGATTTGGTTAATTTTCACACCAGCTATTTATAGCTACAAAATAACTATAAAAAAAAAATAACTATGTGGAGTAAATTTAAATGATCTGGAGCAATTTTTTGTGTAAATATACCTGATTACCGATTTCAGTTATAAGGGAGGTGGTCATTAGTGAACCAATTTAGTTCATTTTCACACCAGCTGTTTATAACTTTAAACGAACAATGTGTACCAAATTTTATTGATCTAGGATAATTGTTTGGGGAACTATTTCATATTACCGATTTCGAATATATGGGAGGTAGGCGTGCCATTCATTAAATTTCAATAAAATTTTGTGAAAATAATTCTTTAATCGTAAAACTAATTTTTACAAAATTTCATGATTCTAGGATAACTTCTTCTGTTTTTGTCCACTCGCTATATGGGCTCGTCCCACTGTGCTGCACGGGTACGAGGTTTTACTCTCTTTTTTCTTTTGAAGAATGTCGGGCCCAAAGTATGCTGGCGGCAGAGCTGTATAAGTTTTAATTCAAGCTGAAATCATTTTTTAACCGACTTCAAAGCTTCTCAAGTTCGTTGGTTTGTCCGCTTTTTTTTTTTTTTTTTTTTTAAATGTATGTACATCGATAACTCCTAAAGTACTTGCCCGATTTCCGTAATTTTTTTATCAACAGATATATACCATGAACGCGGAGGTCCTTTTTTAAAAAAGTGGGCGATATTCGACAAAGGGGCGTGTCAATATAAGAAAAACACTGTATTTCAGTTAATATTGACACTAGGGTTTTTTTAAGTTTACATTAAAAATACTGGGGTAGGCACAATTATTACAAATTGCGGTCAATAAAGTGGGCGTTATTTGACAAAGAGGTGTGGTCATATTAAAAAAACACTGTATCTCAAATAGTATTGACACTAGAGTACTGAAATTTAGTACAGGGGTAGACACAATTTTTAAAATTACTGTAAAGAAAGTGGGCGTTATTCGACAAAGGGGTGTGGCAATATTAGAAACACACTATATATCGAATAATATTGACACTAGGGTGCTGAAATTTAGTGCATGGGTAGGCATAGTTATTACAAATTACAATCAATAAAGTGGGCGTTATTTGACAAAGGGGTGTGGAAATATTGCAAAAACACTGTATCTCGAATAGTATTGACACAAGGGTATTGCAATTTAGTACAGGGGTGGACACAATTTTCAAAAATTATTCTAAAGAAAGTGGGCGTTATTCGATAAATGGGTGTGGCAATATTAGAAACACACTATATATCGAATAATATTGACACTAGGGAGCTGAAATTTATTACATGGGTAGGTACAGTTACTACAAATTACGGACAAAAAAGTGGGCGTTATTTAACAAAGGGGCGTGTCAACATTATAAAAATACTATATCTTAGTTAATATTGACACTAGCGTACTAATATTTGGTATGCAGGTATGTGGGTGGGTAGAATCATTAAAAAAGTGAGCGGGATTGTACACAAGGTGTGGCACTTTAAGGAAAGTTTTTTTTTTTTTTTATTAGACTAAACCAACGCTCAGGGGATGCCCCCTATAAATGCGCAAGCATTGTGTTGATTCGGAAGAAGGGTGATAGTTAGTTGGAGGGTGGAAAGATAGAGTAGTGTCGGTGAAGATTAGTTTTAAATTTACATAGCTCAAAACTGCTGGGGAATACGCTCGCAGGGAGATTGTTCCACAATTTTACTGTACGACCGAAGAATGAATTATCTCGGTAATGCGAGGTTCTATTGTGCATCAACGCAATGGCATAGGGATGGGCTTGGTGAGCTGCCCGAGTGGATCTGGGAAACACACGAGCTGATGGCGTCAGGTCATGTATCTCCCTTGAACACTTCCCATGGTAGTACCTGTATAAAAGGTTTAGGCAACCAACATTGCGTCGATGCCAAAGAGAGTTGAGAGAAGATGAAATGTTTTCATCTCCAATCAGATATATCGCACGTCGTTGAATTCGATCCAGAAGCTCCAAATAAGATCTTGAAGCTCTTGCCCAAATGTGTGAATTGTACTCCATTTTCGGCCTTATATATGAGGTATAGATCACGCGTAAATCAGTTGGAGTGAAGTATTTCTTACACCGTTTTAAAAAACCTAGGCACTTGGCCGCTTAGTCACTACAAAGTAAAAATAATTTTAAATAACTTTTCCCATTAATTTCTTGGTCATATTTTAAAAGTTATTTATATGTATTATAATATTGGAAATCTTATCATTTTCATTTTTTTCATTTTTTGTTTTATTATCATCAATATATTAATTGCTTTATGAACATAAAAGCTTTGAAGTCGACGCTCATCTTTGACACACAATCATGATCTTTTACCATCCCTGCACTATTTGGTGCTTTGTACACATTAAAATTCTCACTAAACTGGTTTGGGTGAGCTTAGGGGTGAGGGGGGCACCTTAGAACACTTTTTGCTTTCAAGCATCACACAAATTTATGTTTTTGAATTATTGCCTTTTTACATAATTTAACGCATATACATATATGGAAATAAACTTTAGTTGAAGTCTACAAATAACTTATTTTTAGTTCGATTTCAATTTTTTTTTTATTTTTTAAATGCATTAACCCCCCTGCGCATGAATTGTCCCGGAGTAAACGCTTCCAAATGCATGAATTTTTTTAGACAATGATTTCCGAAAAGTCATGATTGGTATAGGGTTTTTTGGGGCGCTGAGTCCATTCCCGATATCTGTTGGGGCGAAAAAATCCCCCCAAGAGGTGAAAATGGGGGTTTGGGTGTTGGAAATTTGTGAGCAAGACAAAAACGAAAAAAAAAATAGAAAAAAATAAAAAAAATTAAACGAGGGATGTATTAGAGACTTGGAGCCTCCACGCGGCACATCTTGGGTATATTTTTCCTTCTTGAAAATTATAGCTTATCCAAGTCTTACCAAAGATCTTGAATTTTTCGTTTCGTCAAATTTTTCAACCCCCGACCCCTATTTTCAACCCTTAAGAATTTATTTTCCTACCCAATAATGGCGGATTCAGATCCAGCGACCTCGAAAACCCCCAAGTACCAGATTCCAACCCCGGGCTACGATTTTTCACGTCAGAAATGTTGCTTATTTTATTTCCGGACTCTCCCCTACCCCTGTTTTCAACCCCCCGAAATTTATTGACCATATAAGCAGGGTGTTATCTTGTAGAGGACATTTCACCCTTTAATTTGAGACCTCGCGGGGGTCTCAAAGTTGTATAGATTCAGAGATATGCCCGTTTACTTTTGGACGAGTATACTCGTCATTCTGAATACGGAAGCGACTTCGTTTGGACGAGTATACTCGGGACAGCGCGCAGGGGGGTTAAGTCGTTGTGTTAAAATATGCCCCTTATACGGGGCAGCTTAGAACAAGGCTGGGGCAGCTTTGAACGGTAATTTTTTCCTTTAGCGTTTTTATACAAAAAATACCATAAACAGTTCTTTTTTTATATATAATAAATTCGATTTATTTATAAAGAAAAACCATAAACGTTAACATTAAAACAAAAACTTCAGTTCACAAATAAGTTTTATATTATTAACGCATAAACATCAAAACATAAAAACTAAAATTCAGCTCAAAAATAACTTTTATAATTATTAAGGTACGTAAATAAGTAGAAAACTCAAACAAAACAAATTCAAGTGTTATCAATAGGAACTAAAATTCGCAATTGAGTTCAATAAAATGTTAAAAAAAAAGTACTATTTTCAAAAACTTCACAGAAAAATATAAATTACAGTCATTATTAAAATTAAATGAGTTGTCTCGTTAACCCATTTTAATTTTTGAGAAATCAAAGTCAAAATTCATCATCGCAGCTGTCCTCGATGTTCCAGGTTGGTTTACTGGTGTTGGAAGCTTAGCCTTTATTTCTATGCCATTTATAGACCACTTGTCTTCTTTATCAGGATAAAAAAACTTAAAGAAACCTGGCTTTTTCTTTAAAAAGCTGACGTCAAAGTTGTTGCCATCTTTATCATATATTATGCCAACAAATCCCAACTTTGCTTAATTTTTTTTATTGGAGCATTCCACTAATATATAGTCTTCTGGATTTAATTGGTCGTAGCTCAAATCGATGTATTCCTCTTCATGAGACTCTACAGCAATTAGATCTTCAGATGAATCATCAGCAAAGTTAAAATCGAGATCTGTATCATCATGTACTATGTTTCCATGGCGAGTTAACTCGGGGTTTACTCGTGGTTAACTCGCTATGGAAACGCGAGTTGAGTTGAGTTTCGTTAAATCGACGAAACTCCACGAAACTCCACGAAACTTGTAAGATTTAACTGGGTTCTATCTGTCAAAGTGAATGCTGCCATTTAGTATCCATTTCGCTAGTAAAACAATAACAAAAATGCAAATGAAATTGACAAGTTCGACTCAACTCGATGCTGTGCATGGAAACACTATCGAGTTAGCGACGCCATTTTCTTAACTCGACGAAAACCCTAACCCCGAGTTAACTCGCCATGGAAACATAGTAATTCACTGAAAACAAGCTTTCATTAGAATCTAGAATCCTCAGACTTTTTAGCTTTTATTGGACGTTTTGCATTTTTATTTATCTTGAGACGTTTATTGAAAGAGCTTATGACTGGTTTCTTAACATGCTTTGGACGTTCGATGTAGGAATCCTCTGATTTATTTTTTTCTGGTGTTTCTGTTAAAATTCTTGATTTTCTATCTTAATATTTTTGAATACGGCCTTTCATTATTTATATTGAAAACGAGTTTTTGAGCTCTAGGCCAATCATGTTGAGAACAAGACAACATGTAAAGTCACACAAAAGACTACTGATGAGTTGGTGTAGCGACCAATGAAACAGTCTGTATAGTCAAAGCTGTTGTGATTGGCTCTATACAGAGCCGTTGTTGTTGTTGTTGTTGGCTGTCGCCTTCTTTGTTCTTCATGTTGTCTTGTTCTCAACATGATTGGCCTAGAGCTCAATAACTCGTTTTCAATATTCTTGATTTTCCCTTCTTTCTTCCTCGAATAGTGTGTTGTCTTGGAACAGCTTTCGGAAAAGGCCTTGCGATTTCTGGTGACATAACATTTTCCTTTAAAGCATCAGGATTAACATTGGATTCGTCATTTTCTGAAAAAAAGAGAGGATCAAAAATGTTTGGCACTTCAGTTGATAAATTAATATGTGGCTCAATTTGAGCTATAACATTTGGCATTGGTCTGTTTGTGACTTCTGCACATTCAAAATCTTCGTCCGAAAATGCATTTCTTGAAAACGGATAAATTCCTGGCTTTGCAAAACCTGAAACATTATTTCCCGGCGTAAATGCAGCAATAAAAGCAGTATTGGCAATACTAGCACGATCATGTATTGTAATAGTTTTCCCGGGATGATTCATTAGCCAATCATTTTGCGCCACGAAAAACTTCTGCTTGAATGGTCCCAAAACTGCGACATCGAGATGCTGAAGCCGATGGGTACAGGGATGATTCATTAGCCAATCATTTTGCGCCACGAAAAACTTCTGCTTGAATGGTCCCAAAACTGCGACATCGAGATGCTGAAGCCGATGGGTACAGTGAGGAGGAAATGTTACAAGAACGATACCATGTTCTCGGCATAAGCTTATAGCTTCTATTGTACAATGGCTTTCATGCTTGTCCATCAAAAGTAAGATCATGTCATTCTTTGAGCATCTTGTTTGTTTTTGGATGTGTGCAAGAACTTTGATGAAAAGCAAAGCTGCCATCCAACCACTTGTGGGGCTGTTAACATAACCGACACTACCGATTGGAGCTCCAGCAAGCATATTATCGTGGTATCTAGCTCGTGGAAAGATAAATACAGGAGGAATTGTGTTGCCAGCTGCATTTACAATAGCACACATAGTTATAAGCTGTCCTCTCTCAGCAGAAACACACTGTCCAACTTGTTTTTGACCCTTTTTTGCTATTACGTTTGGTGCTTGAACCACTGTAGTCAGGCCTGTTTCATCTAAGTTTAATATACGGTCGGGAGTAAAGTTAAACTTACCAAGTGCTCTCTGGTAATTGGTTTGGAATTCTTCGACGTTGTGCTTATTAAAGCTTGTTGATCGTGACAAGCTCGTATTTTCAGGCTTTCGAAGTGAAAGGTTGGTGTGTCTTTTCATGAAGCTCTTAATCTAATTGATCTCAGCTTGTCTATTTTCAGTCCACTGCTCGGCGCATTTTTTTAGGAGTGTGGCGTATTGAAATGCTTACATTCGGCCTTGTAAGTATGTTAAACCATAATTCATTCTTGAGCTTCTGAGAAAATAATTTTCAAGCATATCTTCTTCAGCGGTGGTGAAAACCTGTCTTGTGGAGAAATTGCTTGAATAATCTTGACCTTTCATTGTTTTGTTTTGTTTGAATTCCTTAATTCTATAAAATAAGGTATTCGGTAGAACACCGTAAGTGTTGGCAGCACCTCTAAGGGCCAGTTTTTCAGTGCGGGTTTAAACTCTAGTCAAATTAAACCGAAGTTAACTCACCAAAATTGGACGTTTAAACTCGGTTTAAGCAAAAAAAAAGCACATCATATGATAATTTAAGTCAATTCAACTTAAACGAATGCTACAATATTTAGTTAAACCGACTTTTAACGAACCTTTTTGGTGAGTTAAGCTCAGTTTAATTTGACTAGAGTTTAAACCCGCACTGAAAAACTGGCCCTAAGAGTCATTGTTTTGTTTAAAACTGCCGTGATAGCTCTCTTCATATCATCTTCACTGGATCTCGTATTCTTTTTCTTTTTATATGTACGTACCATTGTATTAACCTGAAAATAATTTAACAGTTTATGCAAATACATAATTCCAAATAATATAGATATATAAATTGCTTAGAAATACAAGTTCAAATTCAGCTACATCTGCGAAAGGAGTTAGAAAAAAATTTGTGGGGCACCTTTGAACATGTTCTTTACACTCTTAAAAAAAAAAAATAAAAAATTTAGAATGGCAGAGCAAGAACATGTTCACCCAACTACATTCGGTCGGTGACTGAAAGGACCAGCGAAAATTGTTGACGTTGCTAGAAAACAGTGTTGCCATGTGAAAAACTTTGTTTAAGGATCGAAAAAAATTTTTTACTGAGATTTATTAGCGCTGTTCATGGTATAATAATACAAGGTAGCATTGACAGTTGCTTGGGAAAACATCTTCTGTCAAAAAATATACTCAAAAAAAGAGCGCTCACAATCCGCCATTGAAAACACAAGCAATGTTGAAAACGTTGAGGTGAAAAAAACAACAACCACAGCAGCTGCAAATGCATTTACACAAAAAGCTGTTTTTGACAGGAGATGTTTTCTTGTAGAAGAGAAAATAAGCACTTGCCAATGCTACCTTGTCTTATTATACCATGAGCACTGTTCAAAGATGCCCCATGCTCAAAGAAGCCCCCCTCTCCCCTATAAAGCTCATATTGAATATGACATAGTGTGTAACCGAGCGTTTCCACCGCCCGAACGAACGAAGAAATCATCGCGAACAAATCGTCGCGATGAATTCTTCGTTCGGTCCAACTGTTTCCACCGCACGAACACAAGTTGCGAACATCGCCATCTTGTAAGTCGCCATCTTGTTCGTTCGTGCAGTGGAAACACTTAAATTCAATGCTTGCGAGCATCAGCGTTGATCAATATTTGTTTAGGCAAACGTACTGAATTTGATTAATTTTTACTACTTTTATGCCTTTTAATTTAGGTTTTATGTAAGTATTTATGTAAAGAATTTATTATATAAAGAATATTATATAAATAACTTGCTTAAAGTGCTAATAAAATAACAAAGTAAAACAAAGTTCTTTTGCGTTAAATTTCCAATATATTTTCTTTCTTTTTTGTTTTTCCTACGTTATTAACTACAATTTCAACAAATCTACTACCTATGCGCAAATAGGCACTGGATTCGCCCAAAAAATTCGAGCGTCGCACAGTGGGTTCAGAGACCCCAAAAATGGAGATCAATTCACAGGGGCTACGTATCGAGACAAAAATGGTCACTAAGGGGGTTTTTGGGGTC
The DNA here is from genome assembly GCA_943735915.1 of Pherbina coryleti. NCBI lineage: Eukaryota > Metazoa > Arthropoda > Insecta > Diptera > Sciomyzidae > Pherbina > Pherbina coryleti. The sequence goes on along the minus strand of OX030949.1, from coordinate 127,007,777 downwards.
GCTGATTCTGAATCTGAAGTCAAAATTTTCAAATTCAAAATGGCGACTTCAAAATGGCGTCCATGAGCAGGCTATCTTCTAAACTAAAGGGCTTAGGGACTTCAAATTTAGTATAGAGGGGTTTTTGGGGTCGCTGATTACGAATCTGAAGTCAAAATTTTCAAATTCAAAATGGCGTCCATGAGCAGGCTATCTTCTAAACTAAAGGGCTTAGGAACGTCAAATTTAGTATACAGTGATTAAGAAGACCTTGCAAACTTATTTGTGCGGAAGTTTCACTTATTTTAATATGCTCACGATTGGGATAACATTCTTTCTTGGCTAATTGAACGACAGTATATGAAGGAAACTTATCTGGATCTGCATGTCTTACAACATTATACTGATGTCGTGTTAGGTTGCCCTCTACCAATACAGAAAGTGCTTTTTCTGAGATCATTTGCTTTTGTTTTCCCGATTCCTTAAAACAATTTCTGTATTTAGCTGCTCTTGATGGTGTTGATGTTGTTACTTCGTGAACCAATTTCGAGGCCTCAATTTGGCCTGATGCTCGCAAACTCATTTGAGTGGCATGAGCTAAAAGCGGCAGAGGTGTTTTATCCCTTAACTCCTTACATTTCTTGGTTTTTGTTCGCTCACTACTATCCTCAAAAGCTATTTCTTTTCTTCCTTTTCTTTTTTGTGGTGAGGAATGGAAAGAAATTGAAGAATCCAACCAATTTGAATTAAGTTGCAAAAAACGTTCTTCTTTTCTGCCACATTTTGTCCAACGATTTTTGAAAAAAGAAATGAAACTATCCAAATTTCTTTCCAAATCAACCATATTTATATCCGAACAGCTAATACGTTTTTTGATCTCGTTTTTTAAAAATATAAATTTATCATTAAATTGAATGCAGCCGGAATATATAATATTTTGCATAATATTATAGAGGCTTCGACGAGTCATAAATACCGTATTAGAGCTAGATCCTAAAAATTTTAGATTTTTAAAACTGGTGGAATGTGTTCTTAGCTACTAAAAATTATTTTATTTTTAATAAAATTTTATTTGATTAAAATAATGAGATCGAATCACAATTTAATTATGAAATGTTTTTATAATTTTAACTTGATATTACACAAATAATTATTCAAATAATCAAAAAAAATTAAAAAAAAAATAAAATAATTTTAATCATAAATAAATAATTATTTGTATTTCATTATTAAACAAAATTAGTAAAACACCAAAAAACACAAAATAACTTTTTTAATCCGAATAACTATTTGCCTCATTTCATCACTATATTAATAAGTTAAATGACACTTCACAAACAATAACAATCACAAAAACATTAACAATAACAAAAATAATAAAAAAACACGAATGTAAAACGAAAACAGAAAGAAGAAATACCACAATCGTTGTTATTGTACAAAATAAGACGTCCGCAACCTCACTTTGTTCACAAAAATCAAAATTCTGCCTAACGCGCAAATATGCGCACGATTAAACTTATATTTTTAGAAAGTACACATTCTAAATAATACGAAGAAAAAAAAAATTCATAATAGAACAATTCGGACACAACTATATGTCCATCTAAACATCAAAAATATGGACTTTTTAAGCATTTTTTCAATTCATCACAAAAAATATTTTTACACAACTTTACATCACTTTTTATATTTCATTGCATAGAGCAATACCTGAAATTGAAGGTTCCATCATAAAACTTCTGATAATATTGAGAAAAAAAATAAGATATTCTTTGAAAATACCAAAAAAATGTTTTTTTGCACTTCGCGCCGAAATTAGAAAAATTTGCAAACTTTGACAGTTAACTGTCAGTAAACCAATCAATCAAACGAAAAAAAAATTACAGCTAGTGACGTAGAATTTTATGCACTTTCATTAGATACCAAATACTATTTAGAAAGCTCAAAAAAAAATTTTGAATTAATACCGAGAAAAGTGATGTTTCAACCCTCTGTGCGTCGGCCGATCAGAGCGAACCATGGTATAATAATACAAGGTAGCATTGACAACTGCTTATTTTCTCTTCAACAGGAAAACATAAACTGTCAAACACAGCTGTTTGCGAAACGAAGCGAAAATTAAAGCAAGTGACAAAAACACACATAAAAAACCATGGTATAATAATACATGGTAGCATTGACAACTGCTTATTTTCTCTTCAACAGGAAAACATAAATTGTCAAAAACAGCTTTTTGTGGAAATACATCAGCAGCTGCTGTGGTTGTTGTTTTTTTTCACTTCAACGTTTTCAACATTGCTTGTGTTTTCAATGGCGGATTGTGAGCGCTCTCTTTTTGAGTATATTTTTTGACAGTATATGATTTCCCAAGCAACTGTCAATGCTACCATGTATTATTATACCATGATAAAAAACCATGGTGCAGCTGCTGTGGTTGTTGTTTTTTTCACTTCAACGTTTTCAACATTGCTTGTGTTTTCAATGGCGGATTGTGAGCGCTCTCTTTTTGAGTATAGTTTTTGACAGGATATGTTTTCCCAAGCAACTGTCAATGCTACCTTGTATTATTATACCATGGAGCGAACGAAGAAATCTTCGTTCGTTCGTGCTGGAAAAGTGTTTACACTGCGCGAATAGCGCTCGCGAGCATTTTGTAAAAAACCAATGTTCCGAACCTTGGTTCGGACCAAACTGTTTACACTGCCTGAACGAACGAAGATTTCTTCGTTGGCAGTGGAAACGCTCGGTAACAGATGCATAAATAATGCATGGATCATATTGGCTACATTCAGCGTACTCAAAAATTGCCAACTGAAAGAAAAAAAATCGTTAAGAAGCTTTTATATTCATAAAGTTAATAATATTTTTATAATTAAACAAATTAGAAAAAATTAAAATAAAAAGATTTCGACATAGTAAAATAAGCGCCGGCTGCAAGATGCCTATTGAAGCGCTCTTTTTCCCGCTGGGATGATATAAGCAAATAGCAACCCATCACAGTCATGCCCATCCCAGCGGGAAAAAGAGCGCTTTAATAGGCATCTTGCAGCGCTTCTGTGTAGCAGTAAGTGCTTGCATCCTCCTTGCCAAACGTGCTTCTTTTAACACTGCCATGTCCTAGGAAGGAAGCAGTTCGAAGTTGATTTCGAAAAAGAGAGGGAGAGAGCATACAAAATTATATTGAGCGGTGGAGTGAGCGGGGGATGACCACCATTGCGAAATGGAATGGATGAAAGCGGTGCATAAGGAGCGAGAGGTTGAGCAATGAGTGAAGTACGCTCTATTTCCACTTTTTATAACTCATCAATAATTTTTGTTCTATGCTCAAAGCATGGTATAATAATATAAGGTAGTATTGACAGTTGCTTGGGCACCGACCATCTGTCAAAAAAAATGTCTAGAAAGAGAGCGTTCAATTATTTCTTATGTTTTCGCCATTGTTTATGTTTCAGCGCTTGCAAATAACCAAACATTTTCTTACAAAATATTGCCTATTTTATTTAATCAATAGTGAATTATTATTACTACAACGAAGATAACTTGTGAACTTTGTGTTATTAAGTGCAAACATAAGAAAAAATGTTGAAAACGTTCAAATGTTGCAGCTGCAGATGCATATGGACGAAATTAAAGAAGTTTCCAATTATTATTAAAACACCACGGCTGGAAAACGTTAAACACATATCACACATAATTTTTTCACAACTTTCATTATTATAATTGTGTATTTAACGCACATATTTTGCGGAATTTATTTATTTTTACATTCGTTTAATTCTTGTTGCACGAACAACTGTTTTTGACAGATGGTCGTTGCCTTGTTGCTGAGAAAATCTATACTTGTCAATGCTACCTGTATAATTATATCATGTGCTCAAAGCACATTTGAACAGCATTTAAACCGTGATACAATTATAAGGTAGGCCCAGGAAAAACACACTCTCTATGACTACAAATCAACAACAAAACAATAACAAAGGCGTAGGTATAATGTCAAAATACAATACAAAGCGATGCAAATAAATTGGTTACTGAACAATCGAACTAAGAAGTCGAATGAAAATAATATAAAAAGTTCACTTTTATTTGCTTCGTTGAAAGCTAACATACAATTAATTTTGTATTATATCTTAAAACATAACTCATTTTGTTAAATTTTTAGGGTTTTTGCTTACTTTTCTTACATTATTCCACATAAAATCTGGGTACTCAATACCCAATACCCAGATTCATACTGATAAAAGTAAATTATACATCCCTATCGCTGAACGAATAAACGTCAATTGTTAAAAATGACATTATATCTACGCCAATGTTTTGATTTTCTTTGCTTTGCTTTGCTTTTTCGTTTTTTTTGTCTCCGAATTGGGCCTACCTTATAATTGTATCATGATTTAAACCGTTGCGTGTTTACTCGTTTTTTTTTTTTGTTTAGCCTATTACCGCTTAGCGTGCGATATGTCTTTTGGCTTTGAGAACTGAATCGCAACTCATGAACCAACAAGACAAGATCAAGCAATCAGCAGTGCGAGAAAAAGGTATTTTTTTCGTGCCACGTCATCGGTCACAAAAAAAGCTGTATTGCATACGTTTTTCATGCAAAACATGTGAAAACTTAAATAAAAGTGGAAAATTATAAAATAACAAGTTTAATTCTCGAAAAAAGTGTTTGAATACTTTGTTTGTTTATATTTTCATGCAGTAACAAAATTTAAAGTAATTTTTTTTGCTGTTGCAATTATTGCACGTCGCTACAGCACACTTCATTTTAATAAAAAACACAAAAAATTACTGAATTATCAACACTAATAATTCTTTTAAACTTCAAGAAATAATTTTCACATATAATCGCTACACGTAAACAAAACAATTTGTGACCGATGACGTCAGACCTACCAGCTTTGTTTTGTTTACAATATGGCGGCTCTTTTCTTTGCATGATCTTTATTTCTTGGTTCATGTCGCAACTCATGGTATAATAATACATGGTAGCATTGACAACTGCTTATTTTCTCTTCAACATAAAATAAAAATAAATAACTGGCCATTTCAGCCCTTGAAAGGACTTTGACCTAGCTTCTTATGATCAATTGTGTTGTGCGTGTTATTAAGTTTGTACACAATTGACCGAGAAATGGACCTACATGCTTAACGCCGACTCCGAACGGCGATGAACGGAATGTTCTTATTCTCAAGAAGCTTTACATGGCATTTTGATTACTCTCTGAGGTTTGCCATTGTCTGCAGAGAGGTGGCGACCGCACAGAAAAATTATTTTAATTCAAATAATTTTCTGTCGCTGCTGGGATTCGAACCTGGGTTTCCAAAGTTCTTTGACATAGCGGCCACGCACTTTAACCAACTACGCCACGGACGCCACGACGTCCGTTTCTCTTCAACAGGAAAACATAAACTGTCAAAAACAGCTTTTTGTGGAAATACATCAGCAGCTGCTGTGGTTGTTGTTTTTTTTTCACTTCAACGTTTTCAACATTGCTTGTGTTTTCAATGGCGGATTGTGAGCGCTCTCTTTTTGAGTATATTTTTTGACAGTATATGATTTCCCAAGCAACTGTCAATGCTACCTTGTATTATTATACCATGGTCGCAACTGAATAACAAATATAGCGGAATTACAATGCAGCAGTGGCAGCGTCAGTAGCAGTGTTAGTGGCAGTGACAGTGATCAGCTGTTTCGTATTTTACTGCCTGCAAATTACAATGCAGTAGTGGCAGTATCAGCGGCAGCAGCAGTGTATTTTTAATTTTCCTTTGTCCTTTTATTATTCGAATGTTGCCTCCCTGAATTTTATCGTTCGTTTGCTTGGTAGCAATAGCCCAGCAAGACAGGACTGGCAAATCTCAAATACAACCACACGAATTTTGGTATCAACTAACACATTCACATAATACTTTCCCAACCAGAGACGTTTGCAAAACAAGGAAACTTAAAGTTATATAGGTGCCAGACAGAGATGCCAGATCACACGGATAGGAAAAAAATGTCAGTTTTGGCCCACCGCAACAACAATATCCACGCATTGATTGACCGTACTGACCAAAAAACTGACATTTTTCTATCAGCGCTGAGCGTCAGTTGACGCGTCAGTTGACGGTCAGTGTTCTAGCTGGGAGGTTTGTTCATGATACAATTATACAAGGTAGGAGTGACAGTTTTTTCGTCTTGCGTTAACTGTCAAAAATAGTATAAATTGGAGAACGAAAAAAGAAGAAAAGAAAATAGAAAACAAAATATACAGGCAAATGACAGTCGCTGCAAGGTACTGGTGAGAAAAAAGCAAGTTGTCACTCCTACCTTGTATAATTGTATCATGGGTTTGTTCACGTACTTTACTTGTAAAAACTTGCAGGGAGAGAGTAAAAGAAGAATTGAGATAAAAATATTTACAAAGAGAAAAATAGCAAAAAAAGTACGTGAACAGAAAACTAGTAGAAACTTGCAAGTTAACAGCTGATCAAACGAATTGACATCATATGCTGTTTTTTCTGCTATAATAAATGGTTATAAACATGATACAATTACCAGGTAGTATTAATCGCTACTTTTACTCGTTGCTTTGGGCATATAGTGTCAAATAGCAGTATTGCAATCACAGCAAGAAGTAAAAGGGGATATTGTTGTTTTTTATACTTAAACCAATCATTTTAAATTTTTAGAAATTAAATCTCTGTTTAGGTTTTGTTTTGTTTTTTATATTTAATACTAATATAATGAAATGATTAAATTGAAGTATTCATCTTTATTTTATTAACTCCCTCATGTAAACCTCAAAAACTATTTGAAGACTGCATCAACAATAACAACTAAACTCAACAACACCAACAAATTGTTAGAAAAGTTAGTATATAGTTGTACACCGTTGTATAATATAAAAATAAGTACAACTGTGTTGGCAGTGTCCGCCATAGCGCAAAAGTTCTTATATGTATGTTTGTATGTATGTATCACGCTTGAAACATATAGAAACAAATTCGTTCTTGATGTAAGCAACTTGATGATATCGCGATTCTATTGTTTTACGCTTAACCAAAAAGTGCTAAACCCGCTAAAAAAAGTTTTCATTTCAAAAATATGAAAAATTGTTACAAAAATCGCGCTATTTTCATTTGTAATAACACAATAAGCAACATTGTTTGCACCTACTCGCTATATTTTGACACTATATGCCCGTATTGACAGTTTTTCCACAGCTGATTTTCAGCGAATAATACTACCTGGTAATTGTATCATGGTTATAAGTTATTGAAATCATTTCTTGGGTCTCACCAACATTAACCAGAGATAAAGAGATGGGAAACTTCGATGTGAAAGGGATAGCACTATGCCTGCTTTATGTCAAATTGAAGTCAATACTAACACAATATTATAGTTGTGGTCGTACATTTTATTGAGAAACTCACCCAGTTTGGGTGCCAGTTTGAGTTGAGTTTGAGTTATTCAGTTGTTTCGGGTTCTCACCACTGTGTAAAATTTCACTGAACTTAGACAAACTGACCACGGTCAAAACCTAAACAAGTGGAAAAATTGCTGGTCTTGTACTCAAGTAGCAATAATTTATAATTTTCTTTTTTTTTCTAACTACAAAAAAAAAAACGAAATAAATTTCAAACTATAAAATTTTTCCAAATAAAAACTGCTTTATTAAAGTAATCAATTATGTTATGAGTTTGTTTAAAAATATTCATTATATTTTTTTGTATGTTTAACAATTAAATTTGTATGTTTAACATTTTTAAAAACAAAAACAAAAAACAAATTAAAAATCATCTTATTGCTTAAAGTTATTTACAATTGTATAATTATTCATTTTAAAGCATAGACATATATGTCTATAAAATATAAAAAATATTAATATACGAAACATTAAATAAATAAAAAAATGCAACTACTTTTCTTAAATTCTTTCTTCATTATTTCGATGGGAATCGAAGGGGAAAAACATCAATTACTGTTCATTGGCAAAATCTGGACTATCAAGTACTGAATCGCTTGATATCGCTTCATCCATTTCTTTGCTATGAACACTGTTGTTATTAGCTGCAAATACCATCGATTTATTTATCGAGTCCGGTTTTGCCTCAATTTGTTCCAGTACTTCTTTGTTGAGGTGTTGAGGCACTGCTTGCATTTGTAACCAATATATTTGGTGTTTTAATAGCTTTAAATACAATAGTATTTTTAGGTTTTCACCGGATATGCGATCCTCGGCAATAGCATGTGTTGCATTATGGAACAATTGTTGCTGCTGTGCGTGAGGATGTTGCGGTTGATTGGCATGTATGAAGGATGCCCATCTTCTCGGATTTAGAATATATTTATAAGTTAACTTAAGTACATATCCGATCAAAAAGAATAACAGAATTGGTGCCATCAAGTTGTATGAAAAGGAGAGATTGCCTTTTAAATAAAATGGTTAGGTGTAAAAAATTTAAGAATGCATTTAGGTTAATCATTATTTACTTGAAAACGTAGACATTGTAGCTGTACACTTTTCAATAAGGAATTCGGATTGCTTCATAAACAAGTCATTGAGGTACATTATTAGCACATGATCTGGTCGACAAATCCTTTTTTAATTTCTAGCTTTTCTGTAATAAAAATGAATAAGAATTTTTTATATATGTATCTATTTTACATATAAACAGCCTCTCACTCACTTCATTTGCTTGACTTGCACTTTTCATTGCTTTTCGTCCAAACAAGAAAAAGCTTTATAGCTCATGCGAATGTAACCAATTTGATTGCAATTGTGCAAGAACCAGCAAAGTAGAATTGCAGCAGCCACGATCAAAGTAAATTGAATCTGCAAAATATATTATTGTAATTAAATTGCATTTCGAATTTTTTAAATGATTATACAAAACATTTTGTATGATTTAAATTATTAAATTAAAGTACAAATTGAATTGCTCATTTTCCATGCAATTCCCCTTAATTTATATTGGACTGCATTCGGGCTCAATTTTTTTTTATTTAATAATATATAAATAATATATTATATATAATATATAAATAATATTATAAATAATATATAATATTTAATATTTTTTAGTTAAATTTATTTATTTAGCCAAATATTTCGAACTCCGCCGGAGTTCATCATCAGGGACAGGATTAAACATAAAATTAACACTGAACAATTTTGTATCAGGAAAATAAACGAACGAATTTTTTTATATTAAATCAAAAAAATTACCTTGGGTCGAATGCAGCCCAAATAATGAAATACATATTTTATCTCGGTCAATTGTGTACAAACTTAATAACACGCACAACACAATTGATCATAAGAAGCTAGGTCAAAGTCCTTTCAAGGGCTGAAATTACCAGTTATTTATTTTTTTTTTTTTTTTATATTTTTTATCAATTTTACTTACTTGATTTCTTTTCGAACGTTCTTATTTTGATGTTTCTTTAGTGTAGTCAGGAAATTTAAAATCCTACCTTTTTCTTATCTCAGTTTGAAAATGTTCAGCGATTTTCTCTGCAACCTATTGATAGTTGTTTGTTTATGTTTGATTACAGTATCATACATATCGACATCATATTGTCGATTATTATTTAAATACTACTTACTTTATTCGAAATTTCATGCTTTTTGAAATCCTCTTCAAATGTGTAGTCCTGTTTTTGAATGATGTTGTTTTGTGTCCGTCCAGTCTTTTTTTCTTGAATCTTATAAAATGATTACAGAGTAATGTTTGACTAATGAAATTAATAAACCTTTTTTTCTAGTGTTTTTTAAAAGCTCAATATAAGATGCTGCTCCAGATAAAGTATTGCTTACTGCACCGTCTTTATCATTATCTTTTTCATTATTCACATGCTGCGGCAGTGTCTTATCTTTGACTACTTTCGTAATTTTCTAATTTTTGGAGGAATGAGCAGATTCTAGGCTGGTGTCTTCCTGACTTTTTTGGACTTTGGAAGGAGCAGCAATGCGTTCTCGACGAATTTCAATTTATTGTTTAGCTCGAGCGTTTGTTACAGATATCTCATTTGTAAATGGGTTGTCCATTTTAATATTTTGCTATTAACATAAATAGAATTATTTATAATTTTACTCACAATTATATTGAGATGCTTACTATTTTACTCAATAACTTTAGTTCGCTAATGCCATCATTTCTAAAAATTTGAGAGACAAGATTCTCATTTGCTGCTTGCTTCGAGGAACACTTAAAACAAATAAATTATCAATATACATATGGAGAGTTATCTCTTATAATAATATTACTTACTTCCACTCCCATTTCTTTAAGTTTTTGATTCCCTGTTGCTTTCGCCCAAGTGACGGTTCTCATCACCGGGTGCGCCATGTTCCTTGCCATGGAGATTGAAGTGAGGGCCGGCGGAGGTGCATCCATTGGTGTTATCACCAAATTCATGCACATGGAAACCATGTATGCCCTGGGTGAGACCATTAACTTCACAAGTAACCTTAACTGGCGCACCGGCACTCTCTTGTTCGAAAAAGACGGTGCCACTAGCATCGCCATTGATAACGCACAGCTTTTGCAGGCATATTTCTTTAGTTTAATAACACTATATTTAAGGATGACCACAACTTTATAAGATAATTATAAACTTTTCTCGAACGAGCTAACGTGAAATTAAATTAAAGCAAAAATAAGGTATTTGAAAAGCAGACAATTAATAAAACAAAGTTAAAAATTATAAAACTTCACAACAGCTGACGGCCGACACAGCAATTTTTGACAACTATGAGGTGAACTCACATACACAATACGTGAGGACATAAAAAATGAGAAGAACAAGCACCATTTTGGCGCAAAATCAACAAAAATGACAGCCGAATAGAAGTTTCCCATCTCTTTATCTCTGCATTAACATTATACTTACATTTTCCTCAGCATCACAAATGTTTCTTTTTCCATCCATTTTAATACGAAATCAACAAGAAATAACTTTTGACAGTTTGTTTTTTTTTTGACAAACAGTTTTTTTCGGTAGTTGCAAGTTCTTGCAAGTAGAAATTTTGCTAGCAGAAACTTGTAGCTACTTTTTTCTCTCTCACTATTTTACGCTCTCGTTGTCCTCTCTCGTTGCAAGTTTTTCGAGTGCGTGAACGCTTTACTGGTTAAAACTTGTAACAATTTGTACAAATTTTTTGTAAGTGAACAAACCTAATGTGGCAGTGGCAGTGAATTTAGAAATTGGACTAACATCGGCAGTACTGCTTACTGCCGCTGCTGTAATGTAAATGCTAGCATTGGCTATGTTCACACGTCAGTCAAATGACTGAAGTTCATCACGATATTTTACTCTCTTTTACTCTCTCTGAAAATTTTGACTGACGCCTGCTCACACACGATCTTTTGATTGATGCTCTGACGACGCCATTTGTTACTTTTCTGCTACCTACTATTTTGTGAAATCGTATCGTGCTGTAAACAGAAAGTAAACACAACACAATAAACAAAACCCGATTTAAAATTTTTTAATAGAAAAGTTGTGTTGCATTTCATTTTGTTCGCAAGGGTTACAGATTACATCCTTTTCTCTTCAAAAAAACTACATTTGTTATAAAAAACCTACTAATTAACTACTTTTCTTGATATAATATCCTACTAAACAACAAACAATTAAAATAATGCAACCAATTGACTGATTGATCCAGGTCTAGAGCTCAATCAAAATTTTGACTGACGAGAGAAGAATTTGGAGTTCATTTTCGCTCTGAGATAAAGTTCATTTTTTTTTACGTAGGAAAGCAACAACAAATTTTGACTGATTCAATCATTTGACTGACGTGTGAACCAGAGATAAAGAGATGGGAAACTTCGATTCTGCTGTCATTTTTGTTGATTTTGCGCCAAAATCGTGCTTGTTCTTCTCATTTTTTATGCACTCACGTATTGTGTATATGAGTTCACCTCAAGATTGTCAACTGTTGTTGTATCGACTAACAGCTGCTTTAAGTTAGCAATAATATTGTTTTATTTTCGAAGCTTAAATAAATAGGCATTGGATATGGACATAAAATGAATATAAAAGAGGCTGAAACTTAATTTATGCATGCAAAATCTCTCAACTGATAACATATTAACTTAATATTGCCAATGAAAATGCCTTGAAAATTAAAAAAGCAACTCTAATCCTTATACCGTACACGAACCTTCAATGCATGTTGAGTTTCTTCACAGATTATACAACAACCAGCGTAAATTTGAACCAGCAGCTGACTTTATTTACTTAAGGCGCTACCCAAACTTGCAGTACAAAAAATAGGGTTTTTTCATGAATGCGAAAACTACTAAAATTTTTTAAACGATCGTTATATCATCTAAAAATACATATGTACATTGAACACTTTCAGTTATATTTTTTATTAAAAATTTTGTATGGTCTTGTTAAAAATGACTTTAAAAAATTGTGTTTTTATTTTTGCGTTTTGCGGTGACCAACATTGTGGTGAACTGGATCACCTGAAAGAGAAATAGGCTAATAGATTTAGTTAAATAACAACATAAACTAGTATCTGATCGATTCATTTAAAAAGTATGCAAAGTATAGTTAATGGTTAAATTTTCACTAAAAATACTGTTGTTTTTTGGCTATAAAATGGCCGTTTTTTATCGAATGAATCTGCAAACTTTTAAAAAGATAGGTTCAGAATTTTCAAGTAATTTTTGTCACCGATTAAAAAATTACATTTCGAGAAATTACGATTTAAGTTTCAACTTCAGTTTACACGAAGGAAATAATTTTTAAACAATAACAATAAACAATAACATAAATGCAGCCATCTTTTCAGGACCCATATGGTAGCTCTTCCACCGACGATGATTCTTATAAATTTCCTGTTGCTTTTCATTTTTCTCTCGTCGCGCACCTCTCTGTTACTGCAATCGAGTTGTCGAACCTTCGAGCTAAACTGACAAATTTAAACAATAAGAGGCATCGAAAATTCATTTCTGAAAGTTCCAAACATTATATGAATGCCAGAAATACGAGGCATACGGACCTTTTTGGAGACGTATTACTTCGTAGATAGTTATAATTAAAAAATATGCAAGAACAAAAAAATCGATGAAGTTCAGAGTTACAAGTGTGAGCTACCCCTTAATTTGTTTATGTTTAGTCCGTGGTAAGTTTGTCTAAGCTCAGTGAAATTTTACACAGTGGTGAGAACCCAAACCAGCTGAATAACTCAAACTAGCACCCAAACTGGGTGAGTTTCTCAACAAAATGTACGACCACAACTATAATATTGTGTTAGTATTGACTTCAATTTGACATAAAGCAGGCATAGTGCTATCCCTTTCACATCGAAGTTTCCCATCTCTTTATCTCTGGTGTGAACATAGGCATTCAAAAACATTATTCCTAAAATAACAGCTGATCACTGCCACTGCTTTTAGGGCACCCCAAACGATACTACATGTCGGATGGACATGTAGTTCGGCAAAATAACGGCACTATTTTTCGTTGGTCTCAAACGGTCGCACATGTTGGATGGACTTCATTATTTTAAAGTTGCCAGCAAGTAAACAAATTTTATTTTTATGAATTCCTCTTTTATTTTTCAAAGTCACTGTGAGCCTTCTATACAGCTCAAAAAATTCCTTCTAAAAATCTACTTTTATTACATTTGTCATTTTGCGGCTCGATGTTTCTCACTCAAAAACTTTTATCGGATGATAAAATGCACTAAGTTGGATGGACACGCACACAAACGATCGCACATGTCGGATGGACCGATCAAAAGTCAAAAATTTTCGTCTTTCATCGGACATGTCCATCCAACTTCATTTTTAGCACATGAACGATACTACATGTGCGACGACATGACAGGTCCATCCGACATGTAGTATCGTTTGGGGTGCCCTATTGACGCTGCCACTCCCGCATTTCCCCAACTCACACAGTGATTGCCAATCAAACAATCTTGTCGTTTTGTTGTTGCTTTCAATGTAAAACTGTAAAAAACTCTGAGAGCCAGAGCGGATGAACACAGATTGCAGCAATCTAAATTTGTTCATTTTGAGATTGCTGTACATGTCGGCAATCAGCAATCTGAATAGTGTTGCTAGGTTACGAAATAAAATGTTCAAAGAAATGCAAAATTTTGATTGGCGTGTCGTGTGAGCTACCAACAATCTGAATGCGAAAGAGAGTAAGAAAAGTTCATTGATTGCCAATCAAGCAATCCTGTGTGAGTTGGCCAATTGTAATTCCGCTAATAGGCATGCACTTAAGAAAATAAATATAAATAAATAAATAACTGGCCATTTCAGCCCTTGAAAGGACTTTGACCTAGCTTCTTATGATCAATTGTGTTGTGCGTGTTATTAAGTTTGTACACAATTGACCGAGAACCGGACCTACATGCTTAACGCCGACTCCGAACGGCGATGAACGGAAAGTTCTCGTTCTCAAGAAGCTTTACATGGCATTTTGATTACTCTCTGAGGTTTGCCATTGTCTGCAGAGAGGTGGCAGCCGTACAGAAAAACTATTTTAATTTAAATAATTTTCTGTCAGTGCTGGGGTTCGAACCTGGGTTTCCAAAGTTCTTTGACATAGCGGCCACGCACTTTAACCAACTACGCCACGGACGCACTTAAGAACCATGGTATAATAATACATGGTAGCATTGACAACTGCTTATTTTCTCTTCAACAGGAAAACATAAATTGTCAAAAACAGCTTTTTGTGGAAATACACCAGCAGCTGCTGTGGTTGTTGTTTTTTTTCACTTCAACGTTTTCAACATTGCTTGTGTTTTCAATGGCGGATTGTGAGCGCTCTCTTTTTGAGTATATTTTTTGACAGTATATGATTTCCCAAGCAACTGTCAATGCTACCATGTATTATTATACCATGCTTAAGAACAATGAATAAAAGCTCAAAACTTTGTCTCAGCGTTTGCTTGCTTGCTACGAGAGAAACGCAAAGAAAACAAATATTCGAAGAGTGTGCTTCTTTCCTGCTGGGCCAGCAACAGTGATGAAGCGCTTCGATCGTGATTCTATAGGAGCTGGTGCCATTTCGGACCGCTGGGATGTATTAGCTTTTTGCCTGTGCGCGTTGCTGCACCCTGTAACTATATGGGAACATAATAGGTCTGTTCCATAGAAATAAGAGATAAGGAAGTGGTGTTCTGGAACATGATACACCCAGCAGTTATTTTGGAGTCAATTGAAAAAGTGAACTACCCTGCAAGACAAGTACTGGTTAAATGATTCGTTATTTAACCAATAGTGCTGTCGGAAATTTCGGTTAGTCTGTAGAACAAAGTTTCTATCAGTTTGTTAAGGGTAATGTGAAAAATCTAACCGAAACTCATGCATAAGTGTGATTTCATATCTCTTTCTTACGCAAGTATTTCAATTTCTTGCCGAACACATCTGTTCTGCTCACACTAACAACAAATTCCGTAAAGAATTTCATAACAAACTCAGCTGTGTACTTAAGCACGCAGTTAGCGTCTCGCAAAACCTTTCCACCATAGTGTAGTGGTTAGAGCGCTGGCTTTTAACGCAAACATGCGCGGGTTCAAACCCTTCACCAAATAAAGCCAAATTTTTTTCTTGTAATTTTGTTTAGAAATGTTTTTTTTTTCTTTTTTTATTAATGGGTAGTATTTACAAAAGATACATTTTAGTAAAATATTTAAAGAAAATAAAAAACAAAGCCTCAGAATAACGCTGTTATTTTCTATTCTAGCAAGGAAATCTTGTTTTTCTTTAGAAAGAATGATGTGTTTGTTTATATGTCTATTTTTAATCACTTTTCACTTTTGAGCTATATTTTATTAAATAAACACAATTGAAAAATCTTTATGCCTCGTGCGATATTTGAACCCCGGTCCTCTGTCATATAAGTTCCATATTCTACCCCCTGCGCCACGGCCACTATCATTTACGTTGGTTATTTTAGGATATTATTTATTGCGTGACTTACACTTTCACCTCTTAAAGTTTTTTTCACACCCTCAGCTTGTTTGCTGCGTAATTTAATGTTTATCTTGTTGTCTCACTCTGACAAAATTGACAAGAGTAAAATAACTGAGAATGTATTAGTTTTTGCTGCAAATGTTGTGATTGTGTTGGAGTTTCAGTTAGGCATGTCTTGCAGGGTATTAGTTTTTGCTGCAAATGTTGTGATTGTGTTGGAGTTTCAGTTAGGCATGTCTTGCAGGGTAGTTCATTTCTAGCGCAGTTCGCAGTAGCTCTGTAGTGGAATTCTCAAACGCATTAACGACACTTGTGTTATCGTTAACTGGCCCTTAACAACACTTCTCGTTAACTGGTATTCTCAACATCTTAGCTAGCAATGTTTGTCCTTAACTTTGACAGTTCGTTAATCATATTTGTCGCTCACTTAACTACGACTATTTAGGTGCCGCTAACTTAAACATTAAGAACCTTTTATGAGAATTTGTTTTGTTAAGCTTTTGTGTTAGAAAAGAAAAAATAAAAAAATCAAAATGGCATTCCAATATTTGGCAATGGATGCAGCAATGTTGCAAGACGAAATTGGTATGCGAGAAAGTTCGTCGGAGTGGGCTGTTTTGCGAAGGGTGGACAGTCCATTTGATTTGAGAGAATCAAAATTTAGAAGCTTGTACCGCTTGACACCCGAGATAGCTCATAATATAACCGACTCCATTCGAAATCACTTGCAAGGAAGAACGATTTCAGCTTTATCGGCCGAAAGCCAAGTAAGTATATTAAAAAAGAAACACTTTATAAGGAATCATTAACATGAGCTTTTTATTGCAAGGTACTTGCTGCGCTTCGGTTTTATGCAATAGGATGCTACCAGCGGCCAGTTGGAAACCAAAAAACCATAACGATGAGTCAGTCATCTGTGAGCCGTTCGATTCATCGCGTTACAGATGCAATAAATGCAAAAATTTTTCGGCTTAATGTACGCTTCCCATTTACGCAAATCGAGCGACAAGCAGCACGCACGCTATTTAGAACAGCATCTCAGCTGTTCATGACCCGCGAATCCAGCTCCGTGAGCGCAGGAATGGAAAGGGGCTTACCACCTGTTTTGCCCATTTCCTTTCTGCGCTCTCTTGCCTTCACTGAAGTCCGGCTTTTTAGGTCACGCCATGCCTATCAACGAAAATTTTTCGAAACTTTATTAAAGAACTGCATTTGTGCATTTTGAACTCACCACTTGCCACTGGCTCGCTGACTTCTCCGCTCCTCCAACACTGTTTAGCTGGCCAGCGAGTTCGTCCCACTTCTCGGCTGCTATCTGACGACAATGCATTGCCACGAACTTCCCCTCTGCTAGGCCTTTATTGGCTTCAAAAAAATCCACCATCAATCCATACTGCTCGCCTGTTGCCCGACTTGACCTTTTTTTGTTTGTATTCATTTTTATTTTGTTATAATTGCTTTCGTTGGTTTTTTTTTTCTTTCACTTTTCTATTTTTTTATCTGTCAAATGGCAGTGCTGCCGTATTTTCGATAGAACTAAGCAATATTTGTAGTTAACTTTTTGACGAAACTCTTAGCTAAAATTGTAGCTAAGCAGAGTTTTGAGAATACAACATTTGTTATTGCAAACTACAAACGTCGAAAGTTAAGCATAGCGATTTCGTATCGTTAACTTTTTGAGAATTCCACTACTGAAAGAGTACAAAAGGCGTTCAGTGTAGAACAGTTATCTTTGCTTTTGTTTTCAAAAAGTATTGCTGAAAAAAATAAACGCGTTTTGGCTACTTTTTAAAATTTGCTGCGCACAAGAAAAAATAATAAAAAAAAAATGTTTATATACAAAATGTTTTCTGGTATATGGATGGAAAAGATGGTACAAATGAGATCTTTAGGACCTTTCCGTTGCACTAAATGTTTACAATTTTAATATGTTCACTTTAAAACTAGTTAAAAAGAACCACTTTCAGGCTACTGCGAAAGCAACCAGTTTAAAAATGTTCCTAATGCCACTAGTTCAAATATGGGGAAAAAGGAGTGTTTCTGGGGACAATTGTCTTTTCCTATGACATCAACCCGCAAAAAGCGTCAGTTCGTTCAATGTTAAAGGGTATTGTAGTGGAACTAGTACTGGTCCTTTTTGGAACTAGTTCCGAACTATTTCAAATTTGGTCCACTTTTCTGCTGGGCAATTATACAGGTAGTTTTGACAACAGGCTATTTTCTCACGAGATCGTTCATGGATTGTCAAAATCAAATGAATATTTTTGTTTTGACGTAGAATACGTCATTCTCGGAGGTAAGTAGGATGGTTGATAGTGATCAGGTGTCGGTATTTATATAACTTTTTGAGCCTTTGGTGGGCTTAAAGTACTGATCGTACAATGTTGATGTTAGCACTTGTTGGTCTGCTTGATCCTCAATGCGACAAAAATTCATGTTAGAACTCTCTAACTTATATAAATTTTACACAATTACATGAAATATTAAGGCAACATTTGATGTTTTTGTTTGCTTTAACTTGCTACCTATTTATCGACAGTTTCCGGTTTTATCGACAAAACCATAAAATTTGTATGGGAGCCCCCCTAAGGAGTGGTCGGAGGTAATAGGTGTCAGAGGAAAAAATGCTCCTTTTGCAAAAGTAATGGGGGTCAGTGATACATATTAACCCTTTCCTGCACAAAAACCATAAAATTTGTATGGGAGCCCCCTAAGGAGTGGTCGGAGAGAATAGGTGTCAAAGGAAAAATGTTCCTTTTGCAAAAATAATGGAGGTCGGTAATACATATTTACCCTCTCCGGCACTCTCTTAAAGGTCATATGCTCAGGTGTATGGCATAAATATACAAAAACCATAAAATTTGTATAGGAGCCCCCCTAAGGAGTGGTCGGAAGGAATAGGTGTCAAAGGCAAAAATGTTCCTTTTGCAAAAGTAATGGGGGTCGGTCATACATATTAACCCTCTCCGGCACTCTTTTAAAGGTCATATGCTCAGGTGTATGGAATAAATATTTTGTTAAATAGCTTTTAAAAAAGATGTCATCAAAAGCGAATTGACTAATTCTATGTCTTGTGTTACGACATAGTCGAAACTAATGTATCTTTTTTTTTTTGTTTGCTTTGTTTTGTATGATTTTTGACAATTCATGTTCGATTGAAAACTGTCACACCTACCTGATTAATTATACCATGTTCTGGAATAAAAGTGTGGCATTTTTCTTACTGGTGTATGTTCACGCTAATACATTAACAATCACTCAGGGCCGTATTCGGTTGTAGCGTACAGCTAGGCACAGTTTCTAAAAGGAGTTGTGTATTAAACAAATTTATTTTTAACATATTTGCGTAGTTAAAAAGTTAAGTCAATGATTTATTTATTTATTTATTTTGAAATTATTCTATTTTTGTATTTCCACACCACCCTTGAGGTATACAATTTGGTGCGTTACCGATTTTTTTGGGTGTTCGGTTCCCCTGTAGGCCTATTTCACCCATAAACACAGAGAAATATTAGTATGCAACATTAAAAGATATTAATTACAAATCTAAATAAAATGTATATGTTATGTATATATTACATAATAATTATATATTATAAAAGCAATTCTTCTATATTAAATAAATAATTCAAACAACTGATAGCTTGCTTACGAAGCTTGGTTGCAATCCTAGGGCACAAATCCATTTATATTAGTATCAATAATTTGCGAAAATCTGAAAATAAACAAATAAGTATAAATATTTATTTACTACTTAATTGTGGCGTCCGTGGCGTAGTTGGTTAAAGTGCGTGGCCGCTATGTCAACGAACTTTGGAGACCCAGGTTCGAACCCCAGCAGCGACAGAAAATTATTTGAATTAAAATAATTTTTCTGTACGGCCGCCACCTCTCTGCAGACAATGGCAAACCTCAGAGAGTAATTAAAATGCCATGTAAAGCAGGGATTGCCAAAGACTGATTTTTGAAGAGTGCAACAACAATTATAACAAAAAACCAACAACATCAACAAATCGTTAGATACGTAGTACAATAAGGACTGAGTCATGGTGTAATTAACAAGGTGATCGTGACGTTTACTAATTTCCCTACGGTTGTCAAAAAATGTTGAGAAAGTAAGAAAAAAAGAGACAAGCTGCGGAAAAGTGTCAAATTTGCTTGCACTCAATAAAAAATTGTAATAGATTGTTTGCAACTTTTGCTTGGAATTTACAAACAGCTGTTTTTGACAAGAGAGGGTAAAATTTTTTTGAGATAAGCTAAAAATTCACGATCACCTTGTTAATTACACCATGGACTGAGTAACATAAAAAATACACAAACAAAAAATAGTCGGTGACGAAACCATACGCAAAATTACCAACAAGAAACCTTCAGCGTAGCAAGACGCGATCGCATGCGCTATTTATACCAACAACGACAAGAATAAACAACAACAAACACACGCTGTATGGTTGCGGTGCAGCTACGCCTGTGAACGATTCAGCGAATTACAACAATCATAGAAATATTGAAGTTGTTGTAATATAGTGGAAAGAGTGGAAAGAGTTAGGCGATGGCAATCGCTGATGTAAAGCTTCTTGAGAACAAGAACATTCCGTTCATCGCCGTTCGGAGTCGGCGTTAAGCATGTAGGTCCGGTTCTCGGTCAATTGTGTACAAACTTAATAACACGCACAATACAATTGATCATAAGAAGCTTGGTCAAAGTCCTTTCAAGGGCTGAAATGGCCAGTTATTTATTTTTTTTTTTTTTATTTTTTTATTTTTATTAATTTACTATAGTGATTAACAAAAGGCGCCCTGAAAATAATGACACCATGAAAAATGAATGCGCCCTTGAAGTCGTGTTTGTGCTTTGACATAAGCGCTAGATAAGAAATGGCGCGAAATTAACTGGCACTAATTATTGCTTTTTCACTTATTTCTGATTAGAAATATATTAATTCCGAATTGAAATACACCTTTAAAGAACCAATATAATATAAATAACACTCTCTTATATATTCACTCCCTTTTATATATATATTAATTCCGAATTGAAATACACTTTTAAAGAACCAATATAATATAAATAACACTCTCTTATTTAAATAATCAAACCGATGTGAACAGAATTTGACTATACTTGCGGGTGTGGCAACCCATTTTTAGTACTGTTGTCGACAGTGAGCATACAATCTTAAGGCCCCTATTAGGTACGGCAACTCAACTTAAGTTGAGTGTGTAATTTGTAAATTTGTATTGTCTATTACACATTTGAGGTACATACGTGTCTATCGACTGACAAGTATGTATCTCAGAGATGTGTATGTATTTTTTGTGGTATTAGATTTAACAATGCAACTCTGTGTCGAGTGTAATAACTGTCAAAAACTTACATCTGCTTTGAGCTAGTTGTATAGCGTCTTTTTCATACAAACTTTTTATTTGTTTATTATTTTTTGTTAATTGAGTGAAAATGGATAAAAATACGTAAGTAAAATAAAGTATAAATACATATGTTATGTATATGCATATATTATTATCCATATCATGTATATATTATTTTAGTAGAAATAGCGCATTTTATGTGCTTACTTTGAGAACGCGCTTTTCAGAGTTCAGAGTTGTGGAGCTCATATTTTTATACACATTTTGTTATGCGCTTCTTAAATGCAACTAAAAAATCGTTTAAAAAGCACTTCCACAAATAGGTTAAACAGCTCTTTTATGTGTTAGTCCAAGGAGCGCTGTGTTAAAAAAAAAAAAAAAAAAAAATAGATAAAAGCAAAGCGAGAAAATTTTATTCTTTGTCACATGCGAGGATTGAACTCAGACTGCTGGCTTTACAGCAAAATGTCTTGCTACTCTATTACTCTATACTTTTATTTCCTTACTTTATTACTTGTGAACAAAATACATATACACAAAAATTGAAATTAATGCGAACAGCTGATTCATTTCAACGAAAGTGTCAAAATTTCGGTGTAATCATGCTCCAATAGAAACAGCAATTTTACACCACAGCTCAACTGAAAATGTATGTTATGCGTAATATGGCAAAAAAGTTCAGTTGAGGTGTCTTAAGTCACGTCAACTTAAGTTGAGTTGTCGTACCTAATAGGGGCCTAAATTACCAAATTTTAGTCTAATACCACCAAATCTTTCCGAGGTATACAATTTTTATTAATTTGTGGGTGGTAAAAGGGGTGTGGTTACCTATATTTAGTACAGTTTGCGTCAGCAAGCAAACAAAAGTAATTACTAAATTTTAGTATAATACCACCTTCTGATATATAGAATTTTTATTGATTTGTGGGCGGTAAAAGGGGGTGTGGGGTTTATTGACATCACCTTTCATGGGAAATTTCCAGAAACAAAATCGGTTCACGCATTACAGAGAACATCAATTTCATACACAATGCAACTTATTTTTATATACACCCAACTTTTTTTTACACGGTTTCTTTTTACACGGATTTGAAGTTACACGGTTGGAAAAAAAATTTTTAATCTAGTACGGTTTCAAAATCACTGTAATTATGTTTGTTTTTACCATACTTGGCACCATTGCTGAAATGAACATACATAGTAGTAACTGGGAAATCCCCTTATTCGATAACTCTTACCTACACATTTTGTTCGCAGGATATATTTACATAAAATATTGCTTAATTGAAGTGTTTAAAGTTTATTAGCTCGCAACATTTTATCAATTCAAAACTCTATTACCGGACGAAAGTCACCATTAGAGAATTTGATGAATATCTTCAGTGATGATACCGACTTTAGTCCAGTTCGTCGCAAACAATTGCGCTTGTTATCAAGTAGCGACGAATAATTATGTAGCTATGTAAATATTTTTTCTTTATTCTATTATAATTTTTCTGTTCTTAATTCTGGATTAACAGATTTCTTTTGTTTTTTGCTTGCTCTGTCAATTTTTCACCTGTATGAATTATGTATTTTAAGTTTTAATGCTCAATAAAATTAAATATGAACATACAGTTTGTATGCATATCTGAAATTTTATAGTTTTCGAAGTAAATATAGTTCTTTATTTCATCTTACACGGTTCTCAGATGACATGGAACGTATCCCCCATTTTATTATAGGAAACACCTCTTTTTTTACACGGATTTCTGAGGAACGTATCTACCGTGTAAAAAAAGAGTTGGGTATATGGATAGAAAAAGTATTATATGCAACAAATTGTAGAAGTTAATTTTTAGGCATTTTGTTAATAATATTTATTGTTAATAAGCACTTTATTATTGCAGAAAATGTCAAAGGAAAGACAAAAGCATGTCACTAAGATCGGCCGTCGAAAGCAAATGACAACGTAAATGCATAGTAGTAAATAAAATATCCAGTGTTTCAGAGTTGAAAAGAATGATAAAACTGAGTGCATTCATCAGATTTTTAAGCCAACAAGAATGTGATTCATATTTCCATAAGTCCCATTCCTTACAGAGCATTTGGTGTGCATTCTTTTATTTTCAAAGAATGATGAATTGTGCATTGATGCGTGGTTGATGCAGCTTTTGAATGCATGAATGCAATGAATGTACTTGATAAATTCACCTTATTGAAAATTTATCAAGTATTCGCTATTTATAAAGATTTGGTATTCTGTGATAGAAAGAAAAGCTCTTTAATTGATAAATTTGTCAATATCTCATTTGCTATTGATAAATTTATCACGAGTTGTGGTTGTTAGTAGCAGGCAATATCAAGGTTAATATTAACATAATAATATAAATAATAATAATTATTTTCTACAAATTAATACACTTTTTTGGAACATAAGGAGAATTAAAGCAGAAATCGTTTTAATTATTGCTGCTGTTGTTGTTCGTATATCGAGTGTTGCTGCTTTTCACACTCCTCTCTTTGCTTTTCATACACCTCAAGCTGCTTCTCACGCTCTGCTCTCTGTGTTATGCTATTAATGAGAACGATTAGCTGTTAATAGGAATTCACCTCCTCTGGTGAATTACGAAAACTTTTTATTTATCAAGGTTGCTGTAGAATACTAAAAAAGCTTTCGCTTGATAAAATTCTTTACAAATTTTATTGATAAATGACTTATCAAGAAAACGCAGAATAGGGCGGTAAAAGTGTGTGCATTCCGAAATGATTCAATCCTTTTATAGCTCTGCTTCATATCTTCATATCCTTCATATCTTACAGAGCTTCTGTATGAAGCTTCTTGCTTCGATGCCTATGTTCATCAACTGCATCGTAGGATGTTTGCTCTTTAAATGTTTTTTTAAATTACTGGCCGATGTTTTGTATGAAAAGTTTGTTTTGCAAATATTGCATTTAGCAAAACTGTCATCGACTGGGCTGAAGAAGTCCAAATTAGGCTGATTTTTTTTTTGTTATCAACGGGCTTATACTTAACCCTATTTGTCCCACAATTATTTTTGTGGATTTTTTCGATTTTTTTGCATAAATTAAGGTCAATTGGCCTTAGAAAGAATAAATTTGTTTTAATTTTCAATATTCTGTTCTCAGTTTTTTTGGAAAAGCATGGTCCCATATGGGACCGCTGGGCACAACTGTGCATTTTACTTTTCAAGAGCAAAACATAATAAGGGTTGGGTATTTTTATATTTTTTATTAAAATTAAGTAAAAAAAGTATAAACAACTATTTAATATGAATAATTTTTTAATTTCAGTTTAAATATTTAATTAGTTTTTTTAAAATTATTTTTTAAAAATATGCACTCTGCTATTGCGGTACCATATGGAGCCGCTGGGCACAACTGCATATTTCATTTTTCAAAGTCAAATACGCAGTTGTGCCCAGCGGCTCCATATGGGACCAGCTAAGAAAATCTTTGAATTTTTTAAACTAAAAGAAAAAAAATATAAAAAAGTTTATTTTGGCAGAATATGTCATTTTTTCTGATTCGAAATATATAAATATTTATGGGAAAAAACTTTCGTAATAAATAAAAAAAATCATTTTTCATAACCATGTTTTCAAAAACAGCAATTTTCAGCAATTTTTTTTTTAATGGTTTTTAGTACGAGTGTGGTGAAAAAGTTATGCAACCTAGGAAGAAAAAAGTTACTAAATCTAAATAATAGATATTTTAGTAAGATATTGGCGTCTTTAAAGTAATAAAATAACATTCTCCAGACTTTAAACAATACAACGTTTACGATCATCTTTTGTGGCTCCATATGGAGCCGCTGGGACAATTCGGGTTAAATTAAAATGATTGTTATAATTTAAACATATAGGTCCTTATATAAAAAAATTACCCAATATTAGTCGAAATTCTGAATTCGAATATATTATTGTTGAAGAATTAAAACGCAGCAATTTCTTAGTTAAGTAAAATATACGTCCTTACACGTTGGTAATTTATTTAAGAAGAAAGAAAATGATAAGTCCACAATACAAAAGTGATGTGACAAAATGGTGTATGTATATATGTATTAAGGCCGTGTGCTATTCGGAAACTTTTCACTCGTGGTAGGAGAGAATTTACTGAGTTGAATACAATTTCTGTCTGTTGAAATAAAATTGTAATTTTTGCTGTGCCAAAAGGACGATGAAATTTTGACAACTAGAAATGTTGACGTTTTAGATTTTGGTAGTGCATTAGCACAAGAATTTAATTTAATTTGCGAAATTGTTGATATATATTGAAAATGAGAGATTCTGGTTGCTATGCTGTCGGAAACACAAAATGTTTAACTTCTTTACGATTCACAAACTCACAAGTGTTTTTTTTTTTCATTTTTGCTTGTGTCAAAAATTCTCTTTCCGATTGTCAAAAATTATACTAGCCCCTGGGGCTACATGAATTTTTGACAATCATATTCACCTCACAAGTGCCAAATATTCTCTTTCAGACTGTCAAAATTTCATCATCCGAGTGAAAAGTTTCCGAATAGCACACGGCCTAATAACTCATTTCATTACCAGTGTTCAGATGAAGTACAATATTTAATACTGCCACTTAATCAATGAGTTCAATTATTCAAATACTATTTAAATGGGAAATGGAACTAATACAATTAAACAATTCAAAACTTTAAATTTTAAGCCCCATTTCTTTTATACAAAATAAATGTTTTTCAGTTGATACAGCTTTAGTCAAATTATCTGCAATCATCTCATCAGTGTTTATTTTGATAATTTTGATTAGGCCCTTACTTATGTTATCTCTTATAAAATGATGGCGAATAGAAATATGTTTCACCCTTGGACTAAACATTCCAGTATCTGTCAAATCGACGGCTCCTTTATTATCGCAGTGTAACTGAAGTGGCGGCATCCCATCTTTAATGATTTCTTGCTTTAGCTGACTAAGCCATAATGCTTCTTGAGTTGCTGCTGATAAGCTCATATATTCTGCCTCGCATGTACTAAGGGCCACAGTTGGCTGTTTTTTACTTGCCCATGTTACCGCAGCACTCTGCCATAGAAACACATAACCAGTGCAGGACTTCATATCCTGAAAACTGGACCCCCAGTCGGAATCAGCATATCCACGTAGACTGCTACTTTCCTTTTTATATGTAAGTTTCATATTTAGCGTACCTTTCAAATACCTCATTACTCGTTTTACGGCTTTCCAATGCGCCACTCCAGGATTTTTATTAAACTGGCTCAAAAAAGTTATGCTAAACGAAACATCCGGACGCGTACACTGTGCCAAATACATCATACTACCAATGGCCTCCTGATATGGTATCGTTCGCATTTTTTCAATCTCATCATTGGTCGATGGACTCATCTCAGCAGAAAGTTTTTGATTTGGATCGCTCGGCATCTTTACCGGATCACAATCAAACATCTTAAATCTGCGCAGAATTGATTCTGTATATTTTTGCTGGTCAAGGCTGATGAATCCTTCGTCATAATTGTGGTTAATCCGAATTCCAAGAACATTTGTCGCTTTGCCTGGATCCTTCATGTGAAAATGCTTTTTCAGTGTCGATTTAAGTTGATCTTTCCAAGCGGAGTTATTATAGAATAATAACAAATCATCGACATAGACAGCAATCACCACAAACGAATTTTCTTTGTGTCGTATATTAACGCAGGAATCAGTTTTACATCGCTTATACCCAGCACGTTCTAATACTTCGTTGAGCTTAAGATTCCACTGTCTGCTGGCCTGCTTCAGACCATACAACGCCTTATTTAATTTGCATACACGACCACTTTTGTCGTCATATGCCTCAGGCTGATGCATATAAATAGTTTCATGAACATCGCCGTGCAAAAACGCTGTCACAACGTCCATTTGCTCAATTTTCCAGTCAAATTTAACTGCCAACGCCATTAACAACCGAATCGAAGAATATCGAACCACTGGTGAAAAGGTTTGCACATAGTCGATGCCTTCACGCTGACTATAGCCTTTTGCCACAACTCGCGCCTTGTATCGGACAATTTCACCACTTGAGTCAGTTTTGCGTTTGAAGACCCACTTGCACTTGATGGCTTTATGTCCATCAGGTAAGTCTGTTAAGTTCCAGGTGCCATTATCAATAAGCGATCGATACTCTTCGTCCATTGCTGCTGCCCACTGTAATTTTTCGCTTTCACTCAGAGCTTCCTCGACTGTTGAAGGTTCACAATTAATGGCTACATTAGCAAAATGTGTTGACGTTCCGATTGGATCCAAATAGCTCTCTTCTGACTCGCTCTTGTTAATTACCAAATTCGTCACGCGATCTCCGAAGAAATTTGGAGGTCTAGTGTCGCTATCTGAACGCCGAATGACTTGCTGTTCGCTGTCGTTTCCCAAGTTCAATCTACTGTCTACAAATGTGCTGTCGTATGCATCATCGCACAGTGACTCTTCTGTACTGCCAATAGTGTCATCATTGTGATTTTCAAATTGATCACTTGCGACACTGTTCTGGCCATGTCGCACGCCAATCAAGTTTGAAACATTACTTGCAACATTGTTTTGGCCATGTTGCACTCCATTTAAATTTGAAACATCACTTGCAACATTATTATGGCCATGTTGCACGCCATTTAAGCTATTGCCTGCCGAACTATCTGATTCTAAAATATCCGCAGCAAATTCGAATACTTTATTATTAACATTATCAACAAGATGTTGATAATTAACATTCTCAATAATCTCGACATCTCTGCTTATAACCACTTGATGCGTTTCCTTATCCATTAAGCGATATCCCTTTTGTGTTTCGCAGTATCCAATAAATATAAATTCTTTCGATTTAGCATCAAACTTATGCCTCTTCTCTTTAGGTATAAATGCCATTGCGCGTGACCCAAATACTTTAAAGTGACTTATGTCTGGTTTTGTTCCGCTCCATATCTCATTAGGTGATTTTCCATTCAAAATTACTGATGACGTATGATTTTTTATGTAGGCTGCCGCACTCAGTGCTTCTGCCCAAAATTTTTTATGTAAATTAGCATCCTGCAACATACACCTCGCTTTTTCTGTAAGAGTACGAATCGTTCTCTCGGCTAAGCCATTTTGTTGTCGTGTATATGGTACGCTGGTTTGATGTTCGATTCCATTCTGGTCAAAAAATTGTTTAAACTTATTACAACAAAATTCGGTGCCATTATCACTTCGAAATTTTTTAATTTTCAACCCAGTTTGATTTTCAACCAACGCCTTAAACGAGCAAAATTTCTCATATGTTTCATTCTTATGCTTTAACATATACACAAAAGTTTTTCTACTAAAATCATCAACTAGCACTAAACAGTAATTGTTACCACCGATAGAGCTGCACTCCATTTTTCCAGCCAAGTCCGCGTGTATAACCTCTAACAATTGTTTGGCTCTAGATCCGTCTTTTGGAAATGGTCGCCGTGTGAGTTTACCTTTGCAGCAAGCAACACATACTTCACTGCCACTATCGACAAACGATACACCACTCATAGCACCATTTTTCATTCTCCTTAAGTCAGATATATTCAAATGGCCAAGCCTTCGATGCCATAGCTCCATTGAATTTTTCGCCTTAATTGACATCAGTGCTACATTTTTCACTGCATCCAACCTAAATAAGCCGCCAACTGATGACGCTGTTGCCAACAAGCTTCCATGCTTGTCACAAATTGTGCAACCCTTGGATATGAAATTTATCAAATAACCCTTTTCAGCTATCTTACTTACTGAAAGTAAATTTGTAGTCAGGTTTGGCACACACATCACGTCTTTGACGTTAATTTCCACACACTCTCCCAGAACATACATTTTAAGGTTAACTTCACCACTGAATTCAACTTCCATCAAGTCATTATTCGCAGCTCGAATTCCAGCCAATGAGTACTTCTTTTGTCCGGTAATCCATTCTCTGTGCATCGCCAGAATCAATATACCAATCATTGGTATCAAATTTTCCTGATAGAAACACTGCACTGAACACTACATTAGCTTTGTCTATACTTTTATTGTTTTTATACCTATATGATGACTTCGTTTCCATTGTATTCGCAATTTTTGTTTTTTCTGGACAATTGACTGCAAAATGACCTTTCTTGTGGCATGAATAGCATATTTGACTTGACCTTTTACGAAAGAATCCCTTGTTTTTCACTAGCAACGCCTTTTCAACACCAGATCCCGGAGCAGCCGTCTCTTGCAATAACTTTGTTTTAACTATATCACTTGAAAGTGATTTATCAAGTCCTTCTAGCGCCATTATCATTGGCTGGTACTCCTCTGTTAAGCCACATAGTAAAAACACAGCTAACCACTCATCGGTCACTGTAAAACCAAGATCAGATATCTGCTGAGAAGCTAACATAATTTCAGAAACATACGTGTTCATTGAATCACAGTTTTGCAGCTTTGTACTCACAACTCTTCTCATTAGTGTAATACGACGCGCCAGACCTTTATCCTCAAACGTCTTCTGTAAATTTTCCCAAATTTTCTTGACGCTGGTTTCTGATTTTACGTGCACAAAAATAGATTTTTCTATACTTAAAGCAATGACGGCTTTTGCTTTTGCACATTTTTTCGCTTCAGTTTCTTCGCCGGTTAAACATTTGGATAGGTCCTCCAACGCCAAATAGTTTTCCATAGAGTATTTCCACGTAGAAAAATTCTCGCGACCCTTTAACTTTTCTATTGATGCTAAAATTGATGTAGCCATCTCAAATGTAATATTACTT
Source organism: Pherbina coryleti (assembly GCA_943735915.1). Classification (NCBI taxonomy): domain Eukaryota; kingdom Metazoa; phylum Arthropoda; class Insecta; order Diptera; family Sciomyzidae; genus Pherbina; species Pherbina coryleti. Next base: position 126,977,721 of record OX030949.1, on the reverse strand, counting down.
ATTTCTAACTTCGGTTCTGTCCAACTATATACTTCATTTACAGTTTTCTGATGTTCTCGTTGTTGTTGTTCAGTTGCCGTTGTCGCGAGCTCTAATATTTTTTGTTGTTGTTCTTCTGACTTGATGTCCCTGTCCATGCGGTCAGCGCAAAAAATTTAACCAAACTTACAATACTTCAATGTGCAAAAAAAAATCGCTATGTTAATGGAAAGTCGCTTTCTATTTTTTTTTTGTCTTCTTAAATAAATATCGACGAAATTATTTAACTATGAATCTGGGCCCATAACCTATTATTGTTGAAGAATTAAAACGCAGCAATTTCTTAGTTAAGTAAAATATACGTCCTTACACGTTGGTAATTTATTTAAGAAGAAAGAAAATGATAAGTGCACAATACAAAAGTGATGTGACAAAATGGTGTATGTATATATGTATTAATAACTCATTTGATTACCAGTGTTGCACATGAAGTACAATATTTAATAGAATAAAGAAATCCTTCTTTCAAACTATATGTTTTTAATAATACCAATGGTCGCATTCTGGCTGATACTTTCTACGCAACTGTTGCTCAACTTTCCGGCTGAATGGTATGTAGCATAAAGCGCTCACACAACATGTTGCCTGAGCGGTCGCCATTTTAGGTAGCGAAAATATTTTATGCTACCTCGATTGAGCGGTTTGCGCTCACTTGATGTTGACAGATGCAAAAAGTGTTTTGTTGTGAAGTTGTGCTGTAAAATTATAAGATTAGTTTTTTAATATAAAAATACTTAATTAAATATCTTTTCCATGATTTCCTTGCGAATTTAATTTTATTATATTGCTTTTAATTAATTTTTTTTAATCGAATCACGAACAGCTGTTTGCAGTTTGATGTTTCTCAAAAAAACCCATTCAGCAGAATGTATCACTTTATGCCATGGTAGAATTATAAGGTAGGGCCGACTCGGAGAAGAATGGAGTGGAAAGCAGCGAAAAAGGGGGCTAGTTGTCAAAATCAGCTGTTCATATCGAGTTTCTTTATGTTCATGTTTTGCAGTTGATTTTAGGTTAAACTTTTTACAATCTTTTTTTCAAATTTAACACTTCCGCGGCATTTTATAGATTTATTTACAATGTTTTTACAATATTTCCACTCAAATTAACACAAACTTAACACACGTGTTCGCACTATTTACAAATTGAAAACATGATATTTCTTTTTTCATTTGATATTTCCACCAACTTCGTCATTTTGACAACTACCCAACCTTTTCACTATCCACTCTTCGTTGACGCGTGAGGGCACTGAGCGACTCGGCCCAACCTTATAATTCTACCATGCTTTATGCTACTTCGCTACCTGAGCGCTGTTTCTGCCAGAATGCAGCCAATTTTTATACTACTTACTTATCTGGCGCTTACAACCGTAGTTCGGTTTTGGCCTCGATTAAGAAATTGCGCCAGCCATTTCTGTTCTGCGCTTGCTGGCGCCAGTTTGAAACACCAAGCGTGGTCAGGTTATCCATCACCTGATCCTTCCAACGAAGATGTGGGCGTTGACCACCTTCTTCTGCGTTGACCACCACCGGAAACCGAATCGAATATTTTTTCGCTGGAGCGTCGTTTTCCATTCGCTCAACATGACCTAGCCAGCGGAGCCGCTCGATTTTAATGCGCTTAACTATGTCGATGTCAGCGTACAGCTCATACAACTCATGGTTCTATCGAATTCGGTACTCGCCATTGACGCAGATTGGACCGAAGATTTTACGAAGGATCTTTCTCTCGAAGGCTCCCAGAGTCTTTTCATCAGAACTGCTCAACGTCCAGGTTTGTGCTGCATATACATAATAGGACGGGCATGATTAGTGACTTATAGAGCGTGAGTTTTGTTCGTCGAGAGAGGGCTCTGCTTCTCAATTGCCTACTTAGCCCAAAGTAACACCTGTTGGCAAGAGTTATCCTTCGTTTTATCTCAATACTAACATCGTTGAAAGAGTTAATGCTGGATCCCAGGTAGACGAAGTCCTTAACAACCTCGAAGGAGATGTTGTCAACAGTGACGTGGTTTCCAAGACACTGGGACTGTTTATTTGTTGACACTAGGTATTTCGTCTTATCTGCATTCACTGCAAGACCCATTCGACTCGACTCTTTTGCTAATCTGGAGAATGCTGCGCTGACTTCGCGCGTATTATGGCCAATGATATCGATATCATCAGCATACGCCAGCAGCATAATACTTTTGTGGAATATCGTGCCGCTGCGTCTCAAATCAGCAGCTCGGATGATCTTCTCCATCATCAGGTTGAAAAAGTCGCACGATAAGGAATTACCTTGTCTGAAACCTCGTTTGGTATCGAACGGAGGAGTGAGATCCTTCCTGATCTTAACTGTGCTGCTGGTGTTGCTCAGTGCCATTCTGCAAAGATGGATGAGCTTTGCAGGAATACCAAATTCAGACATGGTGGAGTATAGATGATTCCTTATTGGACTGTCGAAGGCGGCTTTGTAATCGACAAAAAGATGGTGTGTGTCGATTTGTTTTTCTAGGGTCTTTTCCAAGATTTGTCGTAGCGTAAATATCTGGTCTATGGTGGATTTACCAGGTCTGAAGCCTCACTGATAAGGTCCAATCAGCTGGTTTACAATGGGCTTCAGTCTTTCACATAATACGCTCGACAGGACCGTATATGCGATATTAAGAAGGCTTATCCCACGGTAGTTGGCGCAAATTGTGGGATCGCCTTTTTTATATCCAATTTTTATATCAAGTATAAATACTTGAAAAGTGCGCCCAGAACTCACAATGCAAAAATAACACCACACCACATGAAAATAACCACACGAATAAAAACACAACATTCAACGTACATTCAACGAAATTAAAATCACTGCTACTATGATTTTGTGAAAGGGGAATACCAGTATCAGAAATTATTCGATACTCAAAGCTTATAAGAGTCAAAGTCACTGCTAATGCGATTAGTACTTTCCCTATAACATAAAAAAAAAAATATCGGAGTAGCAATCACTGTGACTGAAATATTTTAGTACCAGACTGTGATTGCTACTTTCGAGTAGCGGTGAAAAAATCACTGCTACCAAAATATCGGTCCATCTCTATCAACGAGTGCTTTTGGTTTGATGGTTGGAGCGTTGAACTATAAGTCGACGGGAATGAGTTCAATTCCTGCAGCGGACAAGACATGATTCTTAATATAACATTTTCTTGTTGAAATAGGCGCAAGCAAAAAAAGATACAGTAGTTTCGACTATGTCGTAACATAAGACGTAGAATTATTCAATTCGATTTTGATGACATCTTTCTTGAAAAATATTTAGCAAAATATTTATTCCATACACCTGAGCTTATGACCTTTAAAAGAGTGCCGGAGAGGGTTACTATGTATTACCGACCCCCATTATTTTTGCAAAAGGAACATTTTTGCCTTTGACACATATTCCCTCCGACCACTCCTTAAGGGGGCTCCCATACAAATTTTATTGTGTTTGTGCCGGAAAGGGTTAATATGTATGACCGACCCCCATTACTTTTGCAAAAGGAACATTTTTGCCTTTGACACCTATTCCCTCCGACCACTCCTTAGGGGGGCTCCCATACAAATATTATTGTGTTTGTGCCGGAAAGGGTTAATATGTATCACCGAGCCCCATTGCTTATGCAAAAGGAACATTTTTGCCTTAAACATCTATTCCCTCCGACCACTCCTTAGGGTGGCTCCCATACAAATTTTATGGTTTTTGTTTATTTATTCCATACACCTGAGCATATGACCTTTAAGAGAGTGCTGGAGAGGGTTAATATGTATGACCGATCCCATTACTTTTGCAAAAGAAACATTTTTGCTTTTGACACCTATTCCCTCCGACCACTCCTTAGGGGGGCTCCCATACAAGTTTTATTGTGTTTGTGCCGGAAAGGGTTAATATGTACCACCGACCCCCATTACTTATGCAAAAGGAACATTTTTGCCTTAAACACCTATTTCCTCCGACCACTCCTTAGGGGGCTCCCATACAAATTTTATGGTTTTGTCGATAAAACTGGAAACTGTCGATAAATAGGTAGCAAGTTTAAGCAAACAAAATCATCAAATGTTGGCTTTATATTTCATGTAATTGTGTAAAATTTATATAAGTTAAGCTAGGTCTACACAATATAACGGTTGTACCAATATCGGTTGCTATTTGACGGTTGTGTGCAATTATTGTATCGTTTGGATGCAAGCGTGCGACGAGTTTGTTGCAATATTGCACGGTCGAATGGTAGAATTAGCCAACTGCTGTACGATGAGCGATTATACCAGTGTTGCCAGAGAGACGAACTGAAATTTACCACTATTTAAGAAAAAATTTACCACTTTCGGAGAAAATTTACCTTTTCCCAAAATAAAAAATAAAATAAAAATTTTTTAATGATTAACAACCGTTATAATTTTTTGTTAGTATACATATATTTATCTCTCATCAACAAGCTAACCGTCAACTCTTGACGTGTATAAACTATTTTGTTTCGCTATTTTTGAATTTAATTTACCCCTTACTTTAAACGTTTACTTACTTTTACCCCTTTTACATTGGTTCTCTTTTGAACCCAAAAAGTTTACGATACAACACAAGCGTACCGTCAATTTTTTCCCCCTTCTCAGCCAATTCGCCGCAAGTAGCCAACAAATTCGAAAAATTGCTTTCAATTATTGACCAATGTAAAAGAGGTCTTTGTTCAGCAACTAAAGATGGATAAGAGCCTGAACAAAGACCCGATCTTTGTTGTTAGAAAATACATGCAAAATGTAGAAAAAAACGCAGCTCTTTTTCCGCGACGATAAATCACACAATTATAATCTATTATATTTTTTCTCTTGCGACCGATGATTCTCTCTCTGAGTGCCATTAGTGTTGCCATATTTATACCCCCACGTTTAAAAAACGTAAATGGGGGTATATTAATTTTGTCACTCCGTTTGTAACGCCCATAAGGAGGCGTGGTAGGTATAAAAAAGTATATAAATTCTTGATCAGCATCACCACCCGAGTTGATTTAGCCATGTCCGTCTGTCTGTCCGTCTGTCCGTCTGTGATCATGATTACAGCCGTAATTTTAAAGCTATCATCACGAAATTCAATATTTAAGCTTTTGTCTAAAAAATGAAGGTCAAGTTCGTAAATGCGCCAAATCGGATGAAAACCACGCCTACCTCCCATACAAAGTGCCTTTATCAAAACGGTAAAATCTCTTAGAATTCCACAAAAGTTAATATATGGACTTGAAATTTTGCATATGAGTTCCCATATTTGAAGTGCACTCTAAGTATGAAATTTAATCAAATCGGATGAAAACCACGCCTACCTCCCATACAAAGTGACTTTATCAAAACGGTAAAATCTCTTAGAATTCAACAAAAATGAATATATGGACTTGCAATTTTGCATATGAGCTTTGATGTGCAAAATACACTCTAAGTATGAAATTCAACCAAATCGGATGAAAACCACGCCTACCTCCTATACAAAGTGACTTTATCAAAAAGGTAAAATTTCTCTAAAATCAAATGCATGGACTTGACATTTTGCATATACACTTTGATATATAACGTTTATTATGTGTATGGAATTCAACCAAATTGAGTGAAAACCACGCCCACCTCCCATACAAAGCGACTTTATCAAAAAACAAAACCGAATATTTTCTGTTAAAAAATATAACGAAAACGTTTTTACAGATATACATTTTATTGATTGCTTAAGACTTTGAATATAATTTGGTTCGGCCGTGGGGGTATTTTAACTTCGGCCCAGTCGAAGATCATTTCTTACTAGTTTTTCTAAGAATTGTCTGTGTTTAATGAAATTTGCTTAGTTTTCAGTTATCTTCTGACATTTCTTGTTTGTGTGTGTTGTATTCACACAATTGAAGAGACCAGTCAAAAATTACCTCAAATAGGTAAATTTACCTCAATCTGGCAACACTGGATTGTACAGCCGTTGTATCGTGTAGACCCAAAGAACTAAGTTATAAGGAAGTGGTGTTATTGTGCAAAAGTGTGGTATTTTTCTTATTCGTGTTGGTTGACACAAATACATAAACATTCACAAAGGGCCGTATTCAGTTGCATCGAAGAAGAAGGCTCAATTTGTTTCTGATTCGAATAACATATAAAACAGGTGCTTAGAGTTATACGGTATTAATAAAACGTTTGATAATTAAAGACCTAATAAATTAAAATAAAATTGTATTGCAATACAGAAACATTTACTGAGGGCCATATTCGGTTAGATCGTTAAAGAAGGTCCAAACAGTTTCTAACTGGAATCACATATACAATAGATTCTGGGTTAAATTTACTGATTTTGGTGCTAATTTAATTATATTATATTAAAATAGTTAAATTATTATAAAATATGATAATATAGTTTTGTTTTTATTGTATTTCTACACCACCTTTGAGGCATTTAATATGGTGCGTTACCGATGTTTTATTGGGAAATAATAATATAATATAATATATAATATAATTTGAGATCCACAATACGCGGAAATCTAAAAACAATCAAAAATAACAATAATGTATCATAAACTTTGCTGAAGACAAAAGCGCCCCAGAAGTGCATTAAAGAGTAAAAAAATAATGCGACCCTGAAGCAGTGTTTGCGTTTTGACAATTGTGGTCGCAGCAAATTGGCGCGAAAATTTTTTTTTTTTACTGAGAAGGCTGTTTACAAGCAAACGCTCATAAATGACGAATGCTCATAAATGTCAAAAAACAACCTCTGTCTCGCTCGCTCAATTTACGAAACGGCCACACTTCACGTACACTGTATGTGTAGACAACACCACTTCCTTATATTTTAGTTCTTTGTGTAGACCTAGCTTTAGAGAGTTCTAACATGAATTTTTGTCGCATTGAGGATCAAGCACACCAACAATTGCTAACATCAACATTGTACGATCAGTACTTTAGGCCCACCAAAGGCTCAAAAAGTTATATAAATACCGACACTTGATCACTATCAACCACCCTACTTACCTCCGAGAATGACGTATTCTACGTCAAAACAATATCAATTCTAAGAAAAACGATGTCGGAAAAGTGTCGTTTTTCAGATTTCACTCCAGCAAATCGCATAACCAGGTGTAAAAGCTTCGCTTAAAAAAAAAACTATAAACTTTTCTATGCACCTTAATAATGCAAATTTTTTAAAAAATAACGGTTTTCTCAGTAATAAAAAGGAAACATGATACGAAATCGCTTATAAAATTAAACATATTGCTAAAATGTATTCGATTTGTATATTTTCTCAAAGATAATTTATTATCTTTGAAATAACGTGCTAATATTTTAGATTCATTGTATAATGGTGAAGATACCTGGCGAAGAAGCAAATAGTTTTTTTTAACAGATTTTGTTGCTAGAAAAAAATTTAAAAAAATCGATAGCTCCATAACCAGTACAGTTACGATATTTTGTTCGGCTAGAAATGTTTTATGTTTCTCTACCAGAAAACAATTTTAAATCGCGGCGCCCAAGAAATCGTGATCGTGCCAAAAATAGGCAAAACGAGTTAATATATATAATAATTTAATTAGATTTTATTATAAAATTATTTTTTAGTAGATTCAGAAATGTAAGAGGAACATTTTTAAAATGGAGTTTGCTTGTCGCCTGTTCTTTTTTCCTGAAGAGCAAAGGAAAGTTGAAGGACTTTTAAAGAGTTGCATTGCTTTGCAGCGGTGTTGCCATCAGACAGCGACAAATACAGTTGTTATTTTGACTAAATGTCCACCTTTTTCCTTCAAAATAAATAGCATACAGGTATGAGTGCTGAATACAAAATTAGTAAAAAACACTGCTTTTAAACATTCCTGTTATGGACAAAAAAATTTATTATTTTGATTGATATGATAAATCACAACAAGAAAAATTAGAAAAACACAAATTGTCAACATTATATTTGGTGGAAAAATATATTTATTTTTTATTTTTTTATAGGACAAACAACTTAATATATTCTTTCCTTAATACATATGATACATAACTTAACCATTTTATTAATTTTTAATAATTAATTAAATTTTTATATCCAATTCTCGGTATAGAAGGCTATGTCTTTTTGGCAAAAAAACATTATGAGCTATGAAGCACATTTCAATTTGTCTGATTTTGTTAATAAACAAAAAAATTGCTATCGAGGTTTTGAAAACCCTCAATAAATACACCAAAGACCACTATACCCACCCAAAGCAACTGCTTGGTACGGCATTAAGGTTGACGGCATCATTGAAACATACTTATGTGTATCTTTAAGGATCCTAGACGCAATGCTGTATCAGTTAACAAAGGCCGCTTTCTCGGCATGCTGAAACATTTTCTTGTGGCTCCGTAAGGCCTATAGAACATGTGATTTCATCAAGGCGATGCGAATTTTGTGAATTTCCGATGTTCCGATGCGAATTTTGTGGGAACTTTTTACAACACATAACCCTACATAATGTTAAAGACCATCGCACTCCATCTTCAAAACAGACACAACTCGAAATTAATTTAAAAATTTAAGGAGAAGCAAAAAACCAGTTCGCTTTTCAACGGAATCCATACAAAATAAGGAGACAAAATGATTTTTTGATGAGAATAAAGAGTATAGAGTATAGATTCCCAGCAGAAAAGTGGACCAAATTTGAAATAGTTCTGAACTAGTTCCAAAAAGGACCAGTACTAGTTCCACTACAATACCCTTTAACATGAACGAACTGACGCTTTTTGCGGGTTGATGTCATAGGAAAAGACAATTGTCCCCAGAAACACTCCTTTTTCCCTATATTTGAACTAGTTGCATTAGGAACATTTTTAAACTGGTTGCTTTCGCAGTAGCCTGAAAGTGGTTATTTTTTAACTAGTTTTAAAGTGAACATATCAAAAGTGTAAGAATTTTGTGCAATGGAAAGGTCCTAAAGATCTCATTTGTACCATCTTTTCCATCCATATACCAGAAAACATTTTGTCTATAAACATTTTTTTTTTATTATTTTTTCTTGTGGGCAGCAAATTTAAAAAAGTAGCCAGAACGCGTTTATTTTTTTCAGCAATACTTTTGAAAACAAAAGCAAAGATAACTGTTCTATACTGAACGCCTTTTGTACTTTTTCAGAGCTACTGCGAACTGCGCTAGAAATGAACTAGTTCACTTTTTCAATTGACTCTAAAATAACTGCTGAGTTTTGATGAGATAAAGAGTAAAAAGATGAGTACAAAATTTTGATAGTTGATGGAGGTTATCACTACGAATAGTTTTACATTGAAAAATAAAAATTTTTATATATTGAGTTGTGCCGTTTTTGAAGATGGAGTGCGATGTAATCCATCAATAGAAAACAAAATAAAATACTAAATAAAGTTTAAAGTTAAAAGTTATTAAAAAACTCAACATATATATTGGTTCGGTATATCATGAATTCCATGTCACGCACTGTTACAGCTTGCAATAATTGCAACTGATTTACTTAAGAAGAAATTTTTGCGAAAATTGGTTTGCAATTTTTATTATCTTTATTATTTTTATTATAAAGGTTTTATCAATCCACTTATGAATTTCGGTGATATAAAGCAAAATGTAGTGTACGCACGTGCTACAAAATTTACCCTTTAAAAATTTGATGGCAGCTTCTATCTGAAATTTCTGCGAATTGACTTCAGATAGAATTTCCATATTTTTTACAGCAATAAGAGGTTATCCTAGATTATATTAGTAGTTAAGTTATTTGAGAAAAAAAATTATAAAACAATTTTTTCCACCGTCACGCACATGTTACATTCGTCACGCACAATTACACCGTACGTTCATATTACTGTTACCTTCATATTTACTAAACATATTTACTAAAAACTGAAATAAAAAACAAAAGGATTAAAAATTTCTTATTTTCTTTTTTTTAATCTCTTTTATGTCATGACTAGATACATTTAAGAAAAAAAATTTGAAAATCAATTATTTCAATCGATAAAACCTATTCTATCTTCGATCCAAAAGTCGATGCTCTCAATCACTGGAATTGAAGGAGCTGGAACTTTGGAGATTCTTCAACAGATTCCATGTGGACCTATTCAGGTGTTTTCTCATTTCTTATGCAAAGAAATTCGCCTGGCCTTTGAGAGAGCACCCGTAAAGGATGCACCCGTACAGCAGCAAGTTCAGTGTTTTTGTGAATATGATTCCTTAAAATTGATTTATTTGAATAATAATTTTTATTCCAATTTATTTTAACCCTTAAATGCCCAACAACACCGATTTCAATAAAAAAAATTATTTTTTATTTTTTTTTTTTGAAACGGGTTTTTTACGGGTTATTAAAGAAAACATGGTTGTATCCAAAATGACACAGTGGGCATTCCGACGAAAACCATCAATCAGCTTGGTTGTAGGAGTTCAAGGCAAAAACGTGGAAAACGATTCTTTTTAAGATTACTCAAAATTTAAAAGGTATTTCATGTCAAAAAGCGAACTTTCCGTAAAAATTAAAAAAAAACTATTTTTTTTAGTTTGACGGTCCATATTTCCCAAACCAACAAAGTTATGCCAATAATTAAATTTTTGTTTTATATTTGCAATTTTCTGATTGAAACTACATATCCAGCATTTTAATTTTTGCAATACTTTGAAATAAATAACTTATTTTCTCGGTTGTGTCCAAAAAGATACACTGGGCATTTAAGGGTTAAATTAAATTAAACTCACTTATGAGAATTCCCTCTAACTTGGTAACGTAATTTATGAACGACCCCGTAGTGTGTAAAAACAGCATTGTTGTATAGAAAAAAGTGCAACATGTGCGAAACGCGTGGAATTTTTTTCAATGGAAATAGTAAAAAAAATTTTTTCAATCTGCTTTGCCATCACAATATCCACACATAACAGCATTTTCCGCAAAAAATTTCTTATATTAGAGTCTGCATTGAAACATAGATCAATATTGTCACGCACATGGTACATATTTTCTTAATTTATTTAACTGCTCTTACCACGGTATGTCGTTGATAATTATTTATACATATATATGTATGATTATTAGGAAAATATTAATAAATTTGAAACAAATATTTTCTTTTAATTGTTGTTATAAACAGCGCTCGACCTCACGGCAAATATCAAAATAAAACTGCAAAATTTTCGCTCAACTTATTCAACACGCGAAAGTAAAAAAAAACAAAGAAAAACTACCATTATCTTGAAGAATTCAACTTAGAACGTGTTGTCTGAATTCGATAGAATATATTCTATATAATTTCTCTTCTCTCTTTACAATTTGATTTTTGACCTATGAGGTTGACTTTTTGGTGGAATTCGTGATATACTCAAAGAACTAAGAGATAAGGAAGCGGTGAAGTTGACCAGAAATGAAGTATTTTACAAATACAATGAAGTTAATTCAAACACATAAACATTCAAACAGGACCGCATTAGGTTATATCGTAAAGAAAGGCGAAAACATTTTGGTGTTCAGACGTATTTTTATTATTTAATTTTTATTGTACTTACACACCACTTATGAGGTATCCTTTTTTACTGTCTCAGTTCATTTGAATGCGTATTTGAAATCATAGATATTTTACAAAAATGTCAAAAATACGGGACAAATTTTGTCCCGACAAGACACTTAAAAAATTAAGCAAAATACGACTAGCCATTCGGCTCATTAGCATATTTTCGGGTGCAAAAAACGTGTACTGGGTAAGCTAGTATTGAATATAGGATATCACTGTCATATATACATTTTTGACCGGAAAAGGAAGTCATATTTTAACATTTATTTTTGACCGAAAAAATAAGTGATATTTTAACTTCTATTTTGAACCGAAAAATAAACATTTTAACTGGTATTTTTGACCGAATAAAAGTAAATAATAACAAAAAAATCGGTAAAAATAACCATTATTTATTGACTTTTTTGAAAAAATTTATAACAGTTACGGTCCCTGATTAAAACGTATCTTCAATCGAAAAAAAATTTGGGCCCTATCGCTTGCCACCCTAAGAATGAATGCGCTCATGAAGCTGAACTTGTGTTTTGACAGAAGCTCTTGCACATGACTCATGCACACAAATGGCGGGAAACCAACAAACCTGTTGGGAAAGCAAGATTACCTGTGAAATGAAACCTACTTATTATGTGTTTTTTGTGAACTTTCACAACTTTTCACGGCACAACGCATGCTTATTTAATTATTTATTTTATTTATGTTCGTTTTAATACAATTTATAGCGATGACAATGGCTAATTATTTAATATTTTAATGTTTTTTCACCACTCATTTTCTTTGTTTTGATGTGCAAGAGCTTATGTCAAAAAAGCATGCTCTATCTCGCTTGAAAAATTATTCAACACACGCATAGTATGTGTGAGTAGAACACCACTTCCTTATATTTTATTTCTATGGATATACTAGACCGTGGCGACCGTGGCGTAGTTGGTTAAAGTGCGTGGCCGCTATGTCAAAGAACTTTGGAGATCCAGGTTCGAACCCCAGCAGCTACAGAAAATTATTTGAATTAAAATAATTTTTCTGTACGGCCGCCACCTCTCTGCAGACAATGGCAAACCTCAGAGAGTAATCAAAATGCCATGTAAAGCTTCTTGAGAACGAGAACATTCCGTTCATCGCCGTTCGGAGTCGGCGTTAAGCATGTAGGTCCGGTTCTCGGTCAATTGTGTACAAACTTAATAACACGCACAACACAATTGATCATAAGAAGCTAGGTCAAAGTCCTTTCAAGGGCTGAAATGGCCAGTTATTTATTTTTTTTTTATGGATATACTAGAGAGCTGCACAAGAAGGAGAAAAATTGACTTGCAAGTCATCTACGCTACGATTTCTTCGCGATTAGTTCTTCGTTCGTTCGGGCAGTTGAAACGCTCGGCAAGAAGATTTTAAATAGTCTCCATGTTGAAAAACAGAACACCCTATTAATATTTTTTTAAAATTGTGTGGTTTTGACTTAACATTCCACATGTTGTCGGTAATCATGGCGCGATAACGATGGCCATTCACAGTAAAGCCCCAACCAAAATAGACGAAACGAGACGATTGCAACTTGCCGAACGTTTGCATTCGTTACGTCTCTTTTGACATTTAACCCAAAATGAAACGAGTTCCTCCAATCGTCTGAAAAAAGAAGAAGACTACCTGCACAGCTATTGACGAGTAGAGATGCTAAAAGTTCGGTTGTTACGGAACATGATACAATTATACAGGTAGCATTGACAAGTATAGATTTTCTCAGCAACAAGGAAACGACCATCTGTCAAAAACAGTTGTTCGTACAACAAGAATTAAACGAATGTAAAAATAAATAAATTCCGCAAAATATGTGCGTTAAATACACAATTATAATAATGAAAGTTGTGAAAAAATTATGTGTGATATGTGTTTAACGTTTTCCAGCCGTGGTGTTTTAATTTTAATTGAAAACTTCTTCAATTTCGTCCACATGCATCTGCAGCTGCTGAGGTTGCTGCACTTAAACGTTTTCAACCTTTTTTTTTTTTATGTTTGCACTTAATAACATTAAGTTTACAAATTATTTTCGTTCTTGTAATAATAACTCACTATTAATTAAATAAAAACTTTTTAACAAAAAAAAACCGACCCCAAAATCACTACAAAGTAAAAAATAATTTTAAATAACTTTTCCCATTCATTTCTTGGTCATATTTTAAAAGCTATTTATATGTATTATAATATTGGAAATCTTATCATTTCCATTTTTTTCTATTTTGTTTTATTATCATCAATATATTAATTGCTTTATGTACATAAAAGCTTTAAAGTCGGCGCTTATCTTACTATGTCGAAATCTTTTTATTTTAATTTTTTCTAATTTGTTTTATCATAAAAATATTATTAGCTTTATGAATATAAAAGCTTCTTAGCGATTTTTTTTCTTTCAGTTGGCAATTTTTGAGTACGCTGAATGTAGCCAATGTGTTCCATGCATTATTTGTGCAGCTGTTACACATTATGTCATATTCAATATGAGCTTTACAAGCTCACCCAAACCGGTTTAGGCCCATATTAAACGATGATCGTTTGATCGCGGTCAAAATATTTTTGTTGTTGCTTTCAATGCGAAACAATTGTTCATCCGCTCTGGCTCTCAGTGTTTTTTGACAGTTTCGCATTGAAAGCAACAACAAAAATATTTTGACCGCGATCAAACGATCATCGTGTAATATGGGCCTTAGTGAGAAATTTAATGTGTACAAAGCTTTTAAAATTACTACAGTGTCACCAAGGCACCAAATAGTGCACGGATGGTAAAAGATCATGATTGTGTGTCAAAGATGAGCGCCGACTTCAAAGCTTTTATGTTCATAAAACAATTAATATATTGATGATAATAAAACAAAATAGAAAAAAATGAAAATGATAAGATTTCCAATATTATAATACATATAAATAGCTTTTAAAATATGACCAAGAAAAAAGCGGACAAACCAACGAACTTGAGAACCTCCTCCTTTTTGAAGTCGGTTAAAAATAGGCAATATTTTGTAAGAAAATGTTTGGTTATTTGCAAGCGCTGAAACATAAACAATGGCGAAAACATAAGAAATAATTGAACGCTCTCTTTCTAGACATTTTTTTTTGACAGATGGTCGTTGCCCAAGCAACTGTCAATACTACCTTGTATTATTATACCATGTTACGGAACAGAACGTCTCGTCAAACCGTTTCGTTTAGTTTCGATAAGTTTACGTTTGTTCATTTTGGGTTACAACCATGGTATAATAATACAAGGTAGCATTGACAACTGCTTATTTTCTCTTCTACAAGAAAACATCTCCTGTCAAAAACAGCTTTTTGTGTAAATCAATCTGCAGCTGCTGTGGTTGTTGTTTTTTTCACTTCAACGTTTTCAACATTGTTTGTGTTTTCAATGGCGGATTGTGAGCGCTCTTTTTTTGAGTATATTTTTTGACAAGAGATGTTTTCCCAAGCAACTGTCAATGCTACATTGTATTATTATACCATGGGTTACAACATTGAAATGCATTTAAGCCAGTGTCGGCCGACGCCTATGCACCAGGCATGATTTTTTCGGTACAATTGTACCATTTTGGTACAATTTTACACCTTTCCTACTTTCCTTCTACCGAAGCGTTTTCGATACATTTTATTTCGCTTAGTGAAAGTGTGTTCGTTTTTAAATTGGCACATTGCCAGTTTTAAAATTTTTATAAAATGCAACACTTAAAAACTAACTTATTTTTTCACATTTTTGCACCCCTGATGATTTACTTAAGGCCCAAACATAAGGCATAACCAAAATAGACGATTTGCTCCGTAACGAGTGATGACGAAAATGTTCGCTTAAATGCATTTCAATGTTGTAACCCAAAATGAGCAAACGTAAACTTATCGAAACTAAACGAAACGGTTTGACGAGACGTTCTATTCCGTAACAACCGAACTTTTAGCGTCTCAACTCGTCAACAACAGCTGTGCAGGCAGTCTTCTTCTTTTTTCAGACGATTGGAGGAACTTGTTTCATTTTGGGTTAAATGTCAAAACAGACGTAACGAATGCAAACGTTCGGCAAGTTGCAATCGTCTCGTTTCATCTATTTTGGTTAGGGCTATAATAGGCTCGAGCTGGCTGCAGCTAATGTCAAATTTTATACGACTACATAGAAATGATGCGTACAAACCATAATAGCTCGAGCCAGCTTTTTCGTCAAGTTTCGTTAACTTGATCTGGCTGCAGCCAGAGCTATTCAAATCGAATGCTCCGTAAGGAATCGTTTGTTTTAATTTATTTATAAATTTATTTCCGCAATCCGTTCTAATAATTATAAATTCAAACGAACAAAACGAATTGATGTAGAAATTGTTGAATTTTTCAAAGCAAATGTGAAAAGTAGTTATGACATAAAGGCGAGCACTGCTGAAGTCATTTTGGTCAAATTAAGCATTTGACAGAACTTGAGCTAGCTTCTCGTTTATTTTGGGACCCCTTTTACATTGGTCAAGACTTGAAGTCAAGCCTGTGAGTTTGTTGATGAAAGACGCGGACATCAACGTGAGAGAGGGTAAGTTTAAAAGGGAATAGCAAAGAATTGAATTCAAGTCTCGACCAATGTAAACGAAGTATTAGAAATCAATCAAATCCATATATAAATCATTTTCGAACATCTATTGTTGTCAGTGGCGGATCTACATACGGGCTTTACACTCCCCCCTTCCCCCTTGGAGAATTTTTTGTTTGGGAAAAAAATTAAAACAAGCGCTAAAAGCCGTTTCAGCCCCTCCTTGTCCTAAAAAACTGTAGTTTCAGACCCTCCCCCCCACTGGCGAATCCTAGATCCGACACTGATTGTTGTTCCTGTGTTTTTGTTAAACGAGTATCAACAAATTTGTTCATGGGTTCATTGTAAATTCAGGCGAGTATTCAGTGCAAAGGTTTCTTTTGTATAAAAAGTTTCATTAAAAGTGATCAGATTTGTGCACACGCGCATTGAATACTATATACGCAGTAATTAAAGAAACGCACTGGACGCAAAAGGGATAAATTTATAAAGTTACTAGAATTTAAGAACAAAACTTTTGATAGCAATCTAATTTTAATTTTTTTTTTGTTTTTTGAAGATGCACAGAAAAATGGAAAAAAAAATCTTTGGAAAATGCTGAGAAAGATGAAAATTTGTCTCAAATGCATACAAAAGTTATAAATGTATATTATTTATAATTTATTTTCAATTCTAACGATCACTTAAGCATCAAGCAAAAAAATATGAAGTAGCATTCCTTCAAAAATGGAGGTCACAGTTTCCTTGGAGGGAAAAGAAAATTCGCTATAAGGTCAGAGGCGCACACTAGTGGCCTTGCGCATATAGAACGTAGTTCTTTATCAAACGTTGTAAGAATATTTTCTATTAAAAATTTAATAAAAACCAATAAAACAGACTTAATATAGCAACAATTTCAACTTTTATTAAAACAAAAGATATTTTTCAAATCTAGCGGACAACAATACCACAGTATTGAAGTTAGAAGTTATATAAAATGAAAAATGTTCTGTAACAAAGAATTTAACTGAAATAACTGAACCGTTAAAATGCATACAATTGAATTTAAAGAAATATGTTTATTTTTTTTTTGAAAATTTATTCGATGCCATGTTCTTTCATTTAGTACAATTTACTATGCATTTGTATACCAAATTGAAAAACTCATTTATCAACGCGTGCTTCGTGAAACTTCGTATTTTTAGCCCAACATAAAACTGGCTGTCGTGCTTTTACACCGACGCTGCCGATAAACTGAGCAAGAGCGCTCAGTCGATGTCAGAGATAATGAGATTGGAAACTTCGGCAAAAAAGGGATAGCTGTATGCTAAAATGCTGTCAATACTAATGCAAATATTATAAATGTGTTAGTAAAATTTCACGACAAACTCACCCCTCTCCCTATATTCACCGCTCTCCAGGGAAATTGGGCGCTGGTGAAAATGCAATATTTTCAGCGAAACCACCACCATACACATAGGGAAAAACCAACTTACAATTTCTATTCAAACATATTCATGCATATACAAATCAAAACAGAGTTTTTAAAATAAAAATAGAAAAGTTTTGAAAGAAACTGAATTATATGTTCCTGTTAACGAAAGCACTTGTCAATAGAACAAGTTTTTTATTTTAAATTCAATTTTTTTACATCAAAAATATTTTTTTCTATTATAAAAGCAACTCCATTAATTAGATTGACAATACTCACATTTCTGTATTGACAAGATTTCCTTATCGACTTTTATTAACAATATTCTTGCTCAGCTTAAAACAATTTTCTTTTAAATATGCAAGACTTTTTTGGGTGTAGTACCTCATATACACAATTAGTGATTGCATAAAAAACTGAAGAACAAGCATTTTTATCTGTCAAAATCAACAGAATTCACAATAGAAACGAAGTTTCCCATTTCATTATCTCTGGTCGATGTTTTGCTTTTCGCTAGTTAACACCACGCTTCTATGCGCGCAGTTTATTACGTAATTTTAAATGCTTACACGTAAAAAAAATGTTGAACCAAAAGTGGGAATTAGCAAATTTTTTCTTTATAAATTGTTTTGGGGAGCGAAAGCTTAATTTGTCAGAAGAAAGTAGGGTGCGCTATCAGTGCTTTTTTTATTTTGAGGTAATTTGCAATATAAAGAATATTAGTGCTATTAGGAGTCGGTAAAATGTTACCGAGCGTTTCCACCGCCCGAACGAACGAAGAAATCATCGCGAACAAATCGTCGCGATGAATTCTTCGTTCGGTCCAACTGTTTCCACCGCACGAACACAAGTTGCGAACATTGGTAAGTCGCCATCTTGTTCGTTCGTGCAGTGGAAACACTTAAATTCAATGCTTGCGAGCATCAGCGTTGATCAATATTTGTTTATGCAAACGTACTAAATTTGATTAATTTTTACTACTTTTATGCCTTTTAATTTAGGTTTTATGTAAGTATTTATGTAAAGAATTTATTATATAAAGAATATCAATGGTATTCATGCAAATGGGCAAAGCCCTTATAAATGGTATAAACAAGATAACTTTATCACCCTTATAAATGAACTGTCAAAATTTGTACTGAGAAGCTTTTGCACAAACCAGATATATTTGCTCTTCGATTTAGGTGAGCACATGGTATAATAATACAAGGTAGCATTGACAGTTGCTTGGGAAATCATATACTGTCAAAAAATATACTCAAAAAGAGAGCGCTCACAATCCGCCATTGAAAACACAAACAATGTTGAAAACGTTGAAGTGAAAAAAAAAACAACAACCACAGCAGCTGCTGATGTATTTCTACAAAAAGCTGTTTTTGACAGTTTATGTTTTCCTGTTGAAGAGAAAATAAGCAGTTGTCAATGCTACCATGTATTATTATACCATGAGGTGAGCAAACGAGGTGGCAAACTTATAACAGCAATCAGCAATTACTATTCACAAGTTAACAGCTGACATATCTCTGAAAATGCACAATCGGTTTTAGGGGACGTTCACACAATCTACCTGATAAAAATAACTAATTGCCCTAAATATAACTTTGCCGCTTTGCATGAATACCATTATTATATAAATAATTTGATTATATAAAGTGCTAATAAAATAACAAAGTAAAACAAAGTTCTTTTGCGTTAAATTTTCAATATATTTTCTTTCTTTTTTGTTTTTCCTACGTTATTAACTACAATTTCAACAAATTTACTACCTATGCGCAAATAAGCACTGGATTCGCCCAAAAAGATCGATCATCGGCCGATCAGAGCGAACGAAGAAATCTTCATTTGTAAAAAACCGAAGCATTTTGTAAAAAACCAATGTTCCGAACCTTGGTTCGGACCAAACTGTTGTTCGGGCGGTGGAAACGCTCGGTTATAAGTAAAAGATTACTTTCCGAATAAATATTAAATGTTGATATTAATAATAATTATATGCATATTGATATTATTAATAAAATATTAATATTAATGTCATTATTAATTATTAATTAATTAAGTCAAATTTTCACAGTGTAAGCCAAAGAGAGATTTTTTGCTCTCACTTGGGCGCACACTACTACAAAACTGAAAGAACTGTGTATGTATTTTTGTGGCCGACACTGATTTAAGCGAACATTTTCCTCTTCACTCGTTACGGAGCAAATCGTCTATTTTGGTTAGGCCTTAACGCTACGATCGTTATTGTCGACGAAAAAATAAAAATAAATAATAAAAAATGACAAGGTAGGCTCATATATGAGTGCAGGGTGCACTAGCTATCAAAATCAGCTGGTAATTTTTAGTGTTTCTAATTGTTGTTTTTGCTTTTGTCGTTTGACGTTTGTAGCTCCCACAGCTTTGTTGTTGAAAAATTTCTCAATTGAGCAGCCATCTTAATATGAGCTTACTTTGTAATTGTATCATGATCGTAGGCTCATATCGTAAGTATATCGTGACGTAGATGCGCAGATCGTTGAAAATTATTTTTACATTGCTATAAATTGTTTTTAAACGAACATTAATAAAATATAAAATTAAATAAATACTAGAGTGGTCCCCGTCAAAATCGACTTTTCTTGTTTTAAATTAGATAAAGAAATGATATTAGCTAGAAAAATTATAGTAAAAGTTCTTAAGCTTTTATCTAAGTTGTGCGTGTTGCGTGCGTGCTCACAATACCTTTATATATAATAAAAACCTGGTGTCAGTAGTCGGCAACCCTGGATAAGATATTTATAAGAACAGTTTGAGAGGCAGGAACTTAAAAGTGCATTACTGCATGATCGACTAAACTTTTAAGTTTGTCTTTCTTTAAAAGGGTTTTTGTCCTGGCTAGGATTGACGCATCTGTTTATGTTGAGAGTATATGAACTGGATAACATAAGAACTATGTTTTCTGTGTGCCTGGTATCCAAGCCAAGTCAATGGATGAAAATCGTCCAAGTTAGGGCATTAACATTGGGCAAAACGAAAGTTTGGACAGTACACCAAAGTAATGCTCCAATTCTCCAGGGTAATACTATGTTCAGACTGGGAGCTAAATGCGCATTTAGAGCTTAATTCGCATTTATTTCCTTAATGCTTCTCTAAATGCGAATTTACCCATATAAAATTCTGTCAAGTAAATTCACATAAATTCTACTTCAAATGAGCATTTAGCAGTTTGCGACCCTGTTTCGAAGTTCGAATACATTTTACTCGTTTGTTTTGACAGTACTCGTTATTAAATTCCATCAGCTGTTCGCCATTCGATTGATAAACTTCAACAGTTTTTGTTTTTGTTAAAAAATAAATAGAAGATTCCGTTGGTGAAAACCGATCGCAAAGGACTGGCCTGAAAACAACAAATTATAGAAGACGTGCGCCGCTGCGTGGGAAAACATCCTCTCATCCTTGTCTTTCAGCTGCAAAATATGCACAATAATCTGCTGAATGATCTACGACAACAATGGAAAGCATACTCAAGATTTGTCTTTGGTAAAAATCATACCATGCAAATATTTTTGGGACGTAACAAAGCTGAAGAAGTTGAAACATGTTTCCACAAGCTTTCCAACAGACTTCGCGACAGGATGGACTGCCACTGAAACGCCAAAGCAAGAGGTGACTGGACAAAATATTACTGAGCGGTAGAATATGCTCGCAGTGTTTTTGTAGCCACAGAAACAGTGGTATTAAAAGGAGGTTCACCCGAAGATTTTGCACACTCACTGGAGCCACATTTGCTTTCACTGTGTATGCCTACCAAATTGCAAAGGGAATTCTAGCGTTCTATAGTGACTACACCGTGTGCGAAGAAGGAAAAGTATTGACACCTGCGCAGGCTCGCATACTCAAGCTAATTGCAAATCATAAAAAAAAAAAATCATTTGGGTTAATTGTGAGTTTTATTTAATTTGTCAATGATACATTTGTTTAATTATTAATGAAGTTGTTTATAAATATGTATATTCAAACAAAAATAATAAATGTTTACAATTTTCCGAAAACTTTCTGGTTCGTTCCTGCAATCATATTTTTGTTAAAATGTCAGCATTTTCACAACAGAAATAATATTAAGAAATCTGTCAATTTTAATGCGAATTAAGGGCTTCTTCATAGTTTGAACACTTGACATTTGTAAGAATTTTCGAACTTCTAAATGCGCATTTAAAACTCAGTCTGAACATAGTATAAGAGAGAGACATAATGTAGTTAGACAGATCGGAGCCAAGAAAATTGCGTAGGTGGGAGCGACATGCACTGGCTAAGGTAGGCAATGACCCCAATATAGATGAAGTTAAGCGCGGTATGAATATTAATAGTTATAAATTAGAGGCAGTGATTAAAGTTGAGTTAAAATAGAGGCGGCATTCCAGTGTTTATTCTAAGTGTTTGTTTTTTTTTAATAACAAAAGGTAAAAAGAATGCTATAATTTTTGCAATAAAGTGTTTTAAAGCAATCCTTAAACCAGGCAGAATTTTTACATCGCGGAGGAAAACCTTGTAAAATAGATTTAAAATCTGAAAGAAAGGAAGTAGGAATACCAAAACATATATTTAAACACTCAAGGGAACATGAATTAAAACGAGGAACAACAAGATACGTCGCCCAGAAGCGAGTACAGCACGTCACTGCTGAAATTGTAGCCGACTGGACAACCTTTCGGAACCGGAAACAGATAAATTCCATAAAGAAAAAAAAATTAAGAAAAATTTCATTATAGAGCCATAGAAAATAAGATAAATAGGTTAGAAGTACCTTAAAGGCTCAGTTAATTATCCTGGAATTCCAGTTTCCTTGCGGTATTAATACTAATAATTTTTTTTGTTTATATATTTGTGTAAAAAATTACTCCAAAAGAAAATCATAAGGGAGACTAAACCTACAAAGAAAATTAGAAGAAAATTGTAAAAGAAACAAAATCCTGTAAAGAAAATGAAAGAAAACCCTAAGTAAAACTAAACCTGCAAAGAAAATTAGAAGAAAATTGTGAAAGAAACAAAGTCCTGAAAAGAAAATTAGAAATACAGAAAAACCTGGAAAGATATAAAAATAAAATAATAAAAGAAATTAAAATATGTAAAAATGAATAAATTGATTTTAAAAGAAAAGAATTATAAATGTAAGAAAATAATTTCATCAGTATTTAAGAGTAGTCTTAAGATAAAATTTTAGGATAAACTTGTTAAACTTGATTCACTACAGGGGCGCGAATAATAAAAGGGTTTTGAAATGGTTTAAGTACGCCCACTTTAGAGAGCTCTCTCGAGTTAGGACCAACTAAAGTTTTAGTTCGTTGCATCAATCTAATTATTTGAAATTGTTCTGTGGTGAAACGGGTTGATAGGCCTTAAAGTTTTGTTATAGTTGAAGCAATTTTACTTAAATTATCTTATTTATTTTTATTGAAGCGCATGAATTACCGCAAGCATATATTATTTATTAGATGGAATATGTTCATAAATAAGTTTATAAAATAATGAAGATATAAAAAAAAAAAAATAATTGCGTGCTAAATAGAAGTTCTGGGGGGGTCTCTGAAGGGTTGATATAGGGTAAGTACTTAAAAATGTCGTGAGCGAAGCCATTGTGAAATTTCGTTGGGAAATGGTGGTCGGTCACATGGTAGGGCGGGTGCGCTACAAGACATAACATCCGTCTTGTTCCTCATCAATTGTTTTCAATTTTATCTTATTTAGATTTTTCGGTTATTGTGCGCCCTCGACCAGATGTGGCTGGGTCGAATTTATTACCCTCCCTGACACCAATGAGCTAGTGGAGCTGGGCGCCACATCTGGTACGATACCCAGGGTCATGTAACAGTTCTTAGATATATCCTTACGTGTCATCTTGAGAGATGTACTGCAGCTTAGCCTGTTCTATTTCCTACATCTATTTTCTAAGTAATTTAATTTGTTTGCCTCAATAAATTGTATAAAAAAAACATCTTTCATCTTCCATAGGCGCCTAATATAATTACATAATTAACGAAAACTTAATCATGGAAGACTTTTTAAAGCCTAAATCAAGCATTTCAATTGGTACAGTTCAGTAAGTCTATCTTGGTTCGATGTAAAGTCGATAATATTGCTGAATTTTAAAGCTAGCTTTTTAGAAATATGGAAAGAATTAAAAAAGGTGGGCATAATAAACTGGCTGGGATTCGAACCCAGGACCCCAATATGTCAAGTAATTACGTTTAGATCCTTATACCTACTACCGAGGTCATCATTGTTTTTCTGACTGTTGTTTCCGTATGTTCTTACGTTATTACTTCCTTAGAATTTTCTTTTTATTTGAACAATAAAATATAAGTTGTTTGCTTTCATTCTTCTTGTATCTAGCCATTAATGACTCTATTCTCTCAAATGTAAATATAGTGCAGGCCTTAAACTGTTGAAAACATTTTCGTGCACTATGTGGTATAAAATGAATTGGAAATTTCAACAATCTTATAATGCTATTAAAGTAGCGCACGGTAACAAAATGAGATATCTCAACACAATCAGCCCACGATAGCAATTCTCTTAAAATAGTTTTGTAGGTACTTTACTGTAAGATCAATTGAGCATTACTCTATGCTGTTGTGAGCCTTAAATTGCTCATTCAAAAATAGATTATACAGGAATGTCCCTTGAGATTTTAGGGATAAACTGTTTGATAAACAGTTTCAAACTGTTCAAAAACATTGGTAAGAAAGGTATTTTTGAGTAACTGCCGACTTGAAGCTCATAACTTCTGCTGAAATGTATGAAAAACTTTTCGCAGTATTTTTCTCAAACGGAGAATCCTTAGAACACTTATAATTATTCAAACAAACACGGGATAGCTCATCACAAATACCATGAA
The DNA here is from genome assembly GCA_943735915.1 of Pherbina coryleti. Taxonomy (NCBI): domain Eukaryota; kingdom Metazoa; phylum Arthropoda; class Insecta; order Diptera; family Sciomyzidae; genus Pherbina; species Pherbina coryleti. Next base: position 126,953,353 of record OX030949.1, on the reverse strand, counting down.
CCATGTAGAACTATTCCAAGTCAAAGATTAAAGTTTGGACTTTTCTTAATTTTGACCGATCCTTTTTTAATGCTTTAAATCAATTAATTTATTTGTATATTACATAATCTTGGTTAAGCCCTCGTTCAAAAATTGGCATTTGTTAGATATTTTGAGTAAATCAATAGAAATGCCTTTACCTCAGCCAACTCAACTCTTTTAATTTCCCTGTTATAAATCTAAGCAAAGCGCCATAAACCGACCACTAAGTTATTAATTGTGATGTACTGTGTGAATTGCTGTTTATTTGCAAAATAGAATGGTTACCCATATGGCCATGGTATTGAACGTGTCCTAAAGAATTATCTACGTGGTAAGCAAGCCTGCAACCACTTGTTTCAGCCAAATTTGCGGAAGATGCCTCGATCAATTTTTCAACCTTGAATAAAACATATCAGTAGTTGGTTTCAAAATCATTCAGCGTTTTCATATACGCTCAAATATATACATAAGTATAGAGTACATACATACATATGTATGTATACATATGTACATATTTGATATTTTTTTTTTTCATTTGACATTTTTTATTTTTTTGTGATTTTAAATTTTTTAACTTAAAAAAAAAAACTGTAGTTACTCTTGTGGCGTCCGTGGCGTAGTTGGTTAAAGTGCGTGGCCGCTATGTCATAGAACCTGGAGACCCAGGTTCGAACCCCAGCAGCGACAGAAAATTATTTGAATTAAAATAATTTTTCTGTACGGCCGCCACCTCTCTGCAGACAATGGCAAACCTCAGAGAGTAATCAAATGCCATGTAAAGCTTCTTGAGAATAAGAACATTACGTTCATCGCCGTTCGTAGTCGGCGTTAAACATGTAGGTCCCTTTCTCGGTCATTTGTGTACAAATTTAATAACACGCACAACACAATTGATCATAAGAAGCTTGGTCAAAGTCCTTTCAAGGGCTGAAATGGCCAGTTATTTATTATTTATTTTATAGTTACTCTGTTCTAATGTGAAAAAATTGTGCAAAAAATATTAAAAAAATGACTTTTAAACATCAGATTATTCTACTCAATATCGTACTGATATTAAATGTCAAACAATGTTGTCAAATAATCGCTTGGATCGCTTTATAGCGAAATGTAGCCATTCTAACCACGGCACAGTGCGATATTTCAACAATCTAGGTGGACAAAAATGGAATAAAAAAAGTACTCAAAAATTGTTAATTTTCACATATATTATATAAATATGTCCCACTATTACGAAAACGTACAAAAAAGAGAGTAAAAACAAAAAATCCCTTTATAACTGTACCTCAATTACAAAAAATTTTTTCGTCTAAAATGTTGATGATTTTTACATTGATTTTTAGTTCAATTTAATTTGCTTTTTGTGCAATCTAATTCATATAAACTCGATTTCTTGAAGCAGACACGTGATTATTGTGCAAATATAAACGACCTACATTATAATTTACTTTGTCAAGTGACCTCATTTATTGCCAAAAGCTTCTGAAGGTGAGTAATAATTCGTAATTTCATCAAGTGTTTTTCGTTGTGAAACAATAGTGATTTTGAATAGGTATTGATCGTTATTGAACTTTAAAATTGCATTTTGGGAAAAGCTGGGTTCATCCATAATACAAATCCAACAAAAAAACTTTCGCAAGTTTGCGCGCGTTGGAAATACTCGTTCAAATAAAAATGGCTCTACAAATATCAAACCGGACTTTATTTGATATATGGGTTAAGAAACCAAGCTCGAATAGATTTAATGCATTATTAGCATATGTTTTAGAAGAGATAAATGACTCTAATTTATCGCACCAAGTCTTACTGTCAATAAAAGCAAATATTCGAAATTTTTGCTGTAGTGTTGAAACCAAGTGGAAAAAAGCGACAAGGCATTGTGAGCGCTTTATCTCCAATAATGGGAATTGGCTTCAAGAACACTTTGAATTTTGTAATGTGGTTACAGCACAACCTTCAACCTCAAATAGTGGTCGCGGTAGGCCGCAAAAACCTTTTGATGCTTGTGGTGGAACCAATCAAAAAAACGAAAGGTTGCAACTCTTGTTGCCAATACAAAAAGAGAAGAATTGGCATTTGCAGTGGAAATGAAATTAAGACAGGAAGGAAAAAGACTCCGCTGCTATTGTGAGGGAGTTGTCCTGTTCTTCACCAAAAAGAGGAACTATGCTGAAGAAGTCCCGAGAATCGTTTTTTCAAAAGCCAACACAATTTTCGGCAGATGATGCCATGGCCTTAATGATTGATGGTAATCTCTCAACTCATCAATACAATATTATACGCAATCGGGCTAAAAACTTAGGAAGTAACTTATATCCGGCTTATAACCAAATTAAAATGGCAGAAGAGAGTTGTTATCCTTCAGCAATTAATATTACGGAGGTATCTGCGGAAGTTCTACTTCAGGCCCTTGTTGATCATAATAAAGGGTGTTTTTTTTAGAGGTATAGAACTTCGAATTGAAATAAAACAAAAGAAAATCGTTTTAATGTCCATCAATTTGACTTTATTGGAAGGATAACTTTATGCCATTAATGTTTAAATATGATTTCGGGCATGTGGCCACCGCGGCTGGCTCGAATAAAGCCAATTCTACAGGTCCAATTTTCAACCACTTTTTCGAGCATATGGGGCCGTATGTCGGCAATAACGCCACGAATGTTGGCCTCCAAGTCCCCTAACGTTTCTGGTTTGTTGGCGTAGACGAGCGACTTCACATATCCCCAAAGAAAATAATCCAATGGTGTCAAATCACACGATCTTGGTGGCCAATTGAATCGAATGTTTACTTCAATAAATCGATTGTGACGTGCGCTGTGTGGCATGTAGCGCCGTCTTGTTGGAACCACAACTCATCCACATTCATGCCATCCAATTTATAATTAGATTGGTAAAGGTGTAAGAAATTGTTCTTGAAAATACGAAAATTTCCAAAGACTCTAACCTGGATTTAATAATTAAATGGGGTTGGGATGGTGCTGCGCAGACAAAATATAAGCAGACGTTTGCATGCAAACAACAAACAGATGAAAACCTTTTTTCTATTTCTATGGTGCCAATCCAATTGAATGTAAATTCTGAATGCGGTAAAATTATATTATGGCAAAATCCATCTCCATCTTCAACAAGACTCTGCAGACCGATGAAATTTATCTTTGCTAAGGAGACCACCGAATTTATTACTACTGAGGTTAAAAAAATAGAGCATCAAATTCAGAATTTGGTACCAACGAAAATAATCGTCGGCAATTTCGAGGTTTTGGTAAGGTCTACTTTTGTTCTTTGCATGATTGATGGAAAAATTTGCAATGCCTTATCATCTTGCTCATCCACCCAATCCTGTTATCTTTGCAGCGCTAAGCCAAGTGAAATGAATAATATGGATATAATTTCGAAGAAAGTAGTGAACGCGGAGTTTCTTTCATTTGGCCTATCTCCTCCTCATGCCTACATCCGGTTTTTTTAATGTTGTTTACACATTTCTTACAGACTGCCCATAAAATCGTGGCAGGTCCGAGGATTCGACAATAAAAGTTTGGTAGCGCAAAAAAAGAATCAGTTGCAGGAGGGCTTTAGAAAGGAATTTGGCTTACTTGTCGACATACCCAGCCCAAGAGGTGGTTACACTATTTCGGTAATTCTGCTCGAAAATTTTTTCGAAATAACGAAAAGTCTGCTGAAATAACTGGACTAGATGCAAATCTTTTAAGGCGATTTTACGTGATACTAGAGGCGATTAACTCAAGATTTAAAATTAACGTTGATAAATTTGAGGAGTTTACGAAAGTAACCCGTGAATTATACATTGAGAAATATCCATGGTATCCAATGCCTGTAACGGTGCACAAGATATTGACTCATGGAAAAGATGTTTTATTTTCGTGTATTCTCCCAATCAGGCAGCTATCCGAGGAAGCCCAAGAAGCGAGAAATAAGCACAATAAAAAATACAGAGAATTATTTACTCAAAAATCTTCCAGAATTCATACAAACACCGACTTATTCCATAGACTACTTATTTCATCTGATCCTTTCATAGCCAGCATAAGGAGTTCACCCAAAACCGTGCACAGCAAAATCACTCCTGAAGTGCTGAATTTATTAGAAGAACCTCAAATAAATATTCTCGAAGAAGGAGATTATGCTGACTCATCGAGTTGCTCTGAAAATACTTCAGGAAGTGACTAGGATTTGGTATTAATTATTTTTTTTTTTTAATATTTCTTGCAATAATTATAAAGATAAGAATTTTTTTCTATTTGTTTATGCGTTTTATATATTTATTTAAATAATTTTTAATTTCTGGATTGTCAAAATATCACTGCCTAGCAAGTTGGTTATATGTAAGTTGGGATTAGGTTTTCACCTAATTTTGAATATTTTTAAATTAAACTTTAAGTCATTAAATTTTATCGATTTTTTTTTCTAAAATATATGAAAAAATAAAAATAATATGTCTTTTATTTATAATTGTTACATTTAATCACCAAAAACCTACAGAAATAATTTTGTCCACCTAGATTGTTGAAATATCACACTGTGCACGGTTTTGAAAATATGAAAATTTTCTTTATAGTTGGCACATCTACAGGGTATCCTTCTCATTTTGACATCTCAATAATATTTGTACATGTAGCCGTTTTCCCTCAGCGACTCCCACAAGAAAAAGCTTATCAAAATAATAATATACACAAAAAACATAAAAAGGAGGTTTTATTCCACAGGAAATCTTACTTTCACCTGATGTTTTTCCAACAAAAAACAAAACAACATTTTACGTATTAAATCGGTTGTGTTTTAGTGAATTCTATTTAGAAATTAGAATTTTTCTAATCAGAAATTTGTTTATTCCTGAAATTATAGTTCGTTGGTTTCCCGCCATTTGTGTGCAAGAGTTTCTGTCAAAACAAAAGCTCTGCTTCATGAACGCATTCATTCTTTAGGGTGGCCTTAATATTTTTTTCATATGAAGATAAGTTTACATAGTTATTTATTTTTTTACAGATTTCCTCAAAAACTTGATTTGAAATCAAAATGGATTGGCGCCCTAAGGTTGGATACTCGTCTTGTAAGCACTTAATCAGTTGTGTGCTCGAACCATTTTTATGAAAATGATTATATCGGCTGTTCAAAGTCGAGTCGAAGATTATTTCCGTCAGCGGTACCATTCCTCGATGCTGTCGAAATCTTCCATTATTTTAAATTATTCTACGAAATATTTATAAAAACATTTTTATAGTGACAACCGAATGTAAGATACCTGCAGTTGTCTGTTTCATGAAGCTGAAGGGAATAAGGAAAATCTGAAGATTTTAGAAAATATTCAAATTTTACCACAAGGGTTGCAATTTTAAAAAATCTCCCAGAAATGGAGAAAAACCCTGATGGAGTTAACAATGTTAAATTAAAATAGTTCTTGAAAAAACTACATCAAAAGAGCAATGGAGCAAGTCCACCGATGACTTATCGTCTTCCCCATGCAAAAAAAAGACCAAAAAATAAACTTCGGCTGCTAAGAAAAGTTACAGAGACATCAAATAAGAGCATAAAAATACTTCAACAAAAACTTCGCCGCAACACAAAAATACTTGCTTCTCTCAAAGAATCTCTTAGTTCTTTGGATCTGCATAATCTATTTTTCTATCATTCTTGGTGTCAATCATGGTGTAGTAATAATTAGGTGTTAGTGAGTTTGACACTTCCCTCTCAAAATGATAAATTGATGTCACCCCGCTCCTGTCAAAAACAGATGATGGTTAATTGGAATGAAAATAAATCAGCTAACATGTAGTCGATCGAAACTCAATGCCATGTCCACTTCTTTTGATGGTTTTTATCAGTTGAGGCTTTGAACATTTTTTCATGACATTCGATATATTCTTGAAGCAGACGATGTGAATGCAAAACAATTTGCATGCTGGTCAAAGCTTCATGTCGGTGGCACCTTCCAGCGCACGTTTTTGGTAAAATGGCAAAACTATTCAATGGCGGACTTGGCAAATAGGCGAAAACAACTGCAATAACTTTTTGTCAACACAAAACGGCACAATTAATTGCATTAAATATTTATTTATACTTAATTCGCATAATAACCTATAAAACCTATAACCAAAGAATATACAATATATAGAATGCGCATCTTGGCACAAAACGCAAACATTTTTCTTTCTTACTCATAGATGCGGGGGGTAGCAACAAGACGAAAATGCGATGTGAGCAACATCAAGCAACATCGAACATTTGGCGCGAACCAACCAACGGTTGCAACAGGAGTGGTGTTGTTTGACAAAGCGCACAATGTTTTTGTGAGCTCGATCATGTTAGCATGATCGGCATTCATAGCTTTGCTGCATGAACCAAGAAATAAAGATCATGCAAACAAAGGAGCCGCCATATTGTAAACAAAACAAAGCTGATAGGTCTGACGTCATCGGTCACAAATTCTTTTGTTTACGTGCAGCGATTGGATGTGAAAAATTATTTCTTGAAGTTTTAAAGAATTATTAGTGTTTATAATTCAGTAATTTTTTGTGTTCTTTATAAAAATGAAGTGTGCTGTAGCGACGTGCAATAATTCCAACAGCAAAAAAAAATTACTTTAAATTTCGTTACTGCATGAAAATATAATCAAACAAAGTATTAAAACACTTTTTCGCGAATTAAACTTGTTAATTTTATAATTTTCCACTTTTATCTAAGTTTTCACATATTTTGCATGAAAAACATATGCAATATAAGTAGCTTTTTTTGTGACCGATGACGTAGCACGAAAAATAGACTTTTTTCTCGCACTGCTGATTGCTTGATCTTGTCTTGTTGGTTCATGGCTTTGCTGGCCTTTTTGAAATTTTATTATTATATGAATTGCTGATGCGACAAGTCGTTATGATGTCAAAAAATATAATAAAAAAAACAATCTGAAGTCTGCCATTAAATGCTGTGTGCGGACATGCAAAAAATCAAAAAGAAATTTTCCGAATATTAAATTATTCAAATTTCCTTCCCATGATTTAGCAATAGGTCAAATATGGCGAGAAAAATGCAATATTTCAGATTTGGACTACGGCTCAAATTTGTACATTTGCGACAGTCATTTTTTTAGCTTATTTATGGGAAAGAAAAAACTTAAATCTGGTGCTATTCCAACACTTAATTTAAATGAAGTGGTAGAAGAGCACTTGGAGGAAGATTTTTCTTACTTCGAACCTCCATCTAAAAGACGAAAGTTTAGCGACGATATTGAAGTGTATTGCAGTAATTGCGAAAAATACGTTAAATTAACTGAATTCTATAAGAAGAAATATAATAAAATACTTAGAAAATATAAGAAATTGCAAAAAGAAGGAAAGCTTAAAAGACATACTACATCGTTTAAATTATCACTTACTAAAAAAAGGTCGGTTCAGGAAATAAAAAAAGATATTGAAGGCTTAGAAAGTGTTAGTGAAGAGTCTAAAATTTTTTGCAAATTATTAGTAAGTTCAAGACCTACAGAATATTCTGATGAAGTTAAGTTTTTGGCTCAAAATATATATTATATATCGCAATCAACTTATATATTTTTGAGAAATAAGTTAAATCTCAATCTACCGCATGTCTCTACTTTAAATCGATGGGCTACTATAAAGTTTCTTCAGCCAGGATTTAAAAATTCTGCTTTTGACACTTTAAAAAACAGATGCTCCGAATTAAAAGAAAGTGAAAGGGATAATATGATTTTTTTAATGGACGAAATGGCAATCAGAAAAGATTTAAGGTATAATTTAAAATTAGATCTTATAGATGGTTTTGAAGACAACGGTTTTGAAAGAACCAAAATTATTGGGAAGCAAGTGTGTGTATTTATGCTTAAATCAATGTTTTCCAATTGGACCATTATATTAAATTATTTTATATCAGAAAATGGCCTATCTGCTGATAATCTTTGCAAAATTATTATTGAAAATATAAACATAATAGATAGTATTGGAGTTTCGGTAAGAGTTTTAATTTGCGACCAGGGATCCTCAAATAGAAAAAGTTTTTATATCTTAGGAGTCACTTTAGAAAAGCCCTTCTTTGAGTTCAAAAACAGAAACATATATTGCATGTATGATTTTCCACATTTAGTGAAATCTTTAAAAAATGGGTTGCTGAATTGTAATTTAAATACACCTGATGGGATTGTTAGTTTTAAAATTGTCCAATAACTTTGGAAAATGGAGGTTAATGCAAAAACAAAAATGTGTCCGAAATTAACAAGGCAACACATTTTCCCAAACTCTTTCGAAAAAATGAGAGTAAAATTTGCAACACAAGTATTTAGTCAAACAGTTAAAGCTGCCATTAAGACTATACTTGACACAGTAGGTTTCAAAAAAAATTCTAAAGAAGTAGCTTTATCAACAGCTCATTTCATTGAAAAAGTTGACCGAATATTTGATTGTTTAAATAGTGGTTCTTTATATTCGGATAATTGCTACCGATCTGCAATTCAGCTTAATAATCAGGCACATGAATTTGTAAAATTTTTTTTGGAATATCTCAAACAAGTTTCGTTTGTTGACAAAAAAAAAGAGAGTGTATTTTCTTGACGGTATGAAAATGACACTTAATTCATTGCTTTTTTTAGTTGATCACGTTTTAGGGAAAAATAATGATTTGTTTTTTATAATGACAAAATCATTAAATCAAGATAAGCTTGAGAATACTTTTGCACGACTACGTCAAAAAGGAGGAAATAATAATAATCCTTCTGTATCTGAACTAAACAATATATTAGCGAAACTTATGACTTCAAAAATTGTTCAATTAAGTTCATTCAGCAATTGTGAAGAGGTAACTGATTTAAATTTTAATATATGTAGATCCAAATTTATTGTCTGAAGAGGGTATTAATACTGCAATAGATTTTGATGAAGAATCATATAGGAATGATTCCATAGAGATTGATTTCAATAGCGATTCATGTGTTGATTATTTTATAGAGGATGCTTTCGTGAATTGCAAAGAAATGAATCTTGAACTAGTATCCATTAGATATTTTATAGGATATGTAGCCTACAAAATCATTCCAAAATTGAATTGCGATAAATGTTATCAAGAGCTAAGAAAAGAAGATGAGGTTTTATCTGTTCCTAGTGAACTTTTCATTTTTCACAAAAACTATGAATCAGTCACCGATTTTGGAAATTTAGTAGCACCATCTCAAAAGTTTTTAGAAGTAAACAAAAAACATGTTATTATATTTAACAATATCTTTACAACACAACCGTATAAAATTGGTATTAAAGCTTTTATTGTTGAATCTTGTAAAAGAGCTACTCCAGAATGGTTTAACGAAACCTGCTCTGATCACAAATTAAAAATTTTGGACTACCTTATATTAATCCTTTTACGAAAACATTGTTCTTGGGCCGTAGAAAAGATTGATAATTTAAAAAAGCAACGAAAACTCAAAATAATGACAACCTAGAAAAGTTGTTCAACTTTGTATACTCTTCTTCTTTTTAGTCTTATCATCTCATTAGTCTTGTTCCCATTTCTATTCTTCTTCATCTTTTACATCTTCTTCTTCTTTTTCATCTTCTTTTTCTTCTTCTACTTCTTATTCTTCTTCTACTTCTTATTCTTCTTCTACTTCTTATTCTTCTTCTTCTTCTTTTTCTTCTTCTTCTTCTTAATCTTATTCTTCTTTTTCATCTTCTTCTTTTTCATCATCATATTCGTCTTCTTCTTCTTCTTCTTCTTCTTCTACTTCTTATTCTTCTTCTTTTTCTTCTTCTTAATCTTCTTCTTTTTAATCATCTTCTTCTTCTTCTTCTTAATCTTCTTCTTCTTTTTCATCTTCTTTTTCATCATCATATTCTTCTTCTTCTTTTTCATCTTCTTTTTCTTATTCTACTTCTTATTCTTCTTCTACTTCTTATTCTTCTTCTTCTTCTTTTTCTTTTTGTCTTCTTCTTTCATCTTCTTTTCCATCATCATATTCTTCTTATTCTTCTTCTTCTTCTTCTTCTTCTTCTCTTACTCTTATTCTTCTTCTTCTTCTTCTTCTGCTTCTCTTACCCTTATTATTATTCTTATTCTTATTCTTATTCTTATTCTTACTCTTATTCTTATTATTATTATTATTATTCTATTTCTTATTATTATTTTTATTTTTTTTTTATTATTCTTATTCTTATTCCAATTATTCTTATTCTTATTTTTATTTTTATTATTCTTATTCTTATTTTTAGTCTTTTTATTCTTATTCTTATTTTTATTCTTATTATTCTCCTTCTTTCTCTATATAATGTGTCTTATGTCGTGTCTTTTTTTTTTTTTTTATTTATTTTTTATTACCAAAAAAGCATAATTGCAATTAATTTGATCGAAAACCGAAAAATCAGCTGCGCCCACGAAGTTGCGAAAGTATACAAATTCCGACTCCCTTCTCTCATCCCATCACTTTAGCAAGCGAACACAGCCAGGTTTGATAACAAAAACAATGCACCAGTAATGGTGCAACAACAACAATGCGCACAACACGTTGCGGTATGGAATATGAGAGCGGGTTGTCATGTTTGGTGTGAACGGGTTGCAATGTTGGAGAATATCCAATATATAGAATGCGCATCTCATATAAGAAGAAATTTCGTAATATTACGACCCGCAAACAAAATTTCTTCTTATATGAGATGCGCATTCTATATATTGGATATTCTTTTCTATAACCCATCATCATCTAGCAACTCAAACAAATAATACAATTTGACAAGTATCAACAGTTCCGCTCTTTCGCTCACAATTTTTTGACAGAAAGAAAGCAATTCATAGTGTTGTCAAAAACTCACTAACACCTTATTATAATTATTACACCATGGTGTCAACGATATTGTTCTAAGGAAGATCTAAAAACAATGATGGAGATCATCAAATTGTTTATTTCCAAGAATTACGAAAATTGTTTTCCCTAACATGGGCCTTGATACTTTTAAGATCGTGGCGGTAATTCCAGTGACTTCAGCTACTATTGAAAGAAGTTTTTCAGTACTGAGATAACTGAAAACCTACTTAAGATCCACTATGGCAGAAAATCGACTAAATGGCTTAGCACTATAAGACATTCACAAAGAAATTGAGATTAACCCAGAGGAAATCGCTGAACATTTTTGTAAATTTAATAATTCGACGCCTGAATAACGCAAACTGAGATGTTGAAGATGCATAAGAATTTTTAATTCAATATAATTGTTAACTTTCTTAGCTTTTCATTTTTACTAATTATATTAATTCTTAGTATATTCATTTTATACTAACGTTATTTTAAAACGTAAATATAATTTTTAAAATAAGTGTTCTACATATGTACATCAAAAAGTATAATGAATGAAAAAAAAAACTGATTTGCTAATTAAGCCCTCCCCTCCCTTCCCCCTTTGAACAATTTCTAGATCCGCCACTGCTTCTAGGACTTCTTACAAATAATGTAGAACGCCAAAAATACTGGAGAGCAGGGTGAGCAAGTTGTCAAAATCAGCGGGTAATTTTGAGTTTTTCTAATTGTTGTTTTTGCTTTTGTCGTTTGACGTTTGTAGCTCCTACAGATTTGTTGTTGCAAAATTTTCATTTGAGCAGTCATCTTAAAATGAGCTTACTTTGTAATTGAATCATGTATTTAACAAGATAGTCTCGTCTCGGAGTGGTGGGTACAGCAGCTGTCAAACCTAAGAAGAGCATAAAAAAGAAAAAAAAAACAGCGAATAGAGACGAATTGCTTTTATTCGTAAACATCTGATTTTGACAGGTACTGTACCCACCACAAGGGAGAATTTCAACTACTAACATACCTTGTTAAATATTTTTACCTAGTGTTGGCCCCAGCACCGAATTCGTAAAAATAAAAAAAATTAGGTTGCAGCCCTGTCAGCCATCTTAAATTTTAAAATTCTGACATCAGATTCGAAATCAGCGACCCTCTAAAACTGTTGGATAATGTTTAAAACTCTTAAAAAAGCATATTTTTAGGTGGCAACCCTATAGGGTTAAAAATTACACAATTTTGAAAAACTGAGTACATGAAAGAGAGTATCATCTGTTGCCTCACCACTTCGTGAGCAATTCATGAATAAATGAGGACTTAATGAACGACAAGTGAAGCAATGATGAAGAGGTGAGTAAAAACAGTGAAGAAAAAATATTCTTCTTTATCAACTGTTTTGCTCTTCTTCACTTCATGAACAAAAAAAATCTGCTCAGTTCTTCACGAAAACGAAAATAACAACTTTATTCTTTCCTCATATTCTAAAATGAATGAAAAAGAGCAGAAATGAGCAGTTCATGAATGAGCAAATGCGAACCCTGAAGTGCACATTAAACCTCTGCACGAGTGCGCTTGAAATGCGTTTCAAAACTGGCGGCCTCGGTAGTCGAGTAGGTAGCGTGCTCGACTGCTACCCCATATCCCGGGTTCGATGCCCGGCCAGGCCATGGTCCCAGCTAGCATTTGGAAGATTGTATGACGATCGCGATCATTTCGCGATTCTTTTTTTAATCGTCAAGACGATTGTTAAGTAGAATTTTATATTGCTCTTCCAAATGATGCTATTGCGAGTCGTTGTGACGATTTTTGGACGAGTGAATCGTCGTTCACGCATCTTGGCGAGCATTAAAAGAGTGCAAGCAAGAATGCGACTCATTTTGATGATTGATTGAAGAGTGTTTTTTTTTTTTACTCTACAATCGTCGTTTAACCGTTCTGACGACCATTCGTGTACTTTTGTTACTCTAAAATCGCCGCTTATGCATTCTCGCGATGGTTTGGCGAATTTAACCGTCATGTTTAGGAATCGCCACTTACGCATTCTCGCGATCGTTTGGCGAATTTAACCGTTGTGTTTAGAAAAGTTTACAAAGAACAACTGATGTTTGCTTCATATTAACTCAGTTGTTAGCTAGTGAACACGTGTCCAAGAATTATAGCAAGTAAGTACTTTTTTTTTTCATGCTCTTACAGTTTCCTAATTTGTTTTTCTTTTTTAAGATGTATGTCACTCAAAATTTAAAGGTGACGACGCAGGAATAAATAAAGTGCTAAAGCAACATTTTGTCCATGCTGGTGACCGACTCAGGAAGGGTGATCGGACCAAGAAGGATGACGAAAAAAATTAGGGGGATTTAGCTCCATAATTTATTTTTTATATATTTTGTTTTCTATGTCTGAATTTTGTTTTTTTTTAATTAATAATTGAATTATTTTTATTTTATTTATGCGAGTTTAAACTAATAACATATATTACAATTAAAAAATTAACAATACAGAACAATGCTTTTTATTTTGAAGCGTTTGGGGTAAATTAAAGATCGTCTTGGCAATAGTTTCAAGACTCTTCAGCGATTTTTTCCTGAGCATCGTAGACGACTCAATTAGGCGATTTATTCAAGGGTCGTTTGAAGTAGGAATGAAAGCATCTTACACGATTCTTTTTTTAGCATCGTACACGACTCAATAAGGCGATAGATTCAAGGATCGTTTGAAGAAGGAATAAAAGCATCTTACACGATTCTTTTTTGAGCATCGTATACGACTCGAATGGAAGAGTCGCCGGCTTGACACAGTTTCTCCCGTTGTACTGAACTTCCGCGATCGGAATACGACATCGTCGACGATTTATTTAATCGCCCGCTCCGATCGTGGAAGAGTCGCCTACGATTGAAAATGCTAGCTGGGGTCCTACGCTTTAAAACAGTGGTCATCAAACTCTATACAAGCATACTTTGTTTATGTATAAAAGCTCATTGAAAGCTTTGCACTGACTATACTACTACTGACTATACTACTTGAGTCTCAGTCCAGCTTTCATGCAAGACGATGGTTCGCTTGTTTGATTATTCAGTGGCGCCGCATAAAATTTTCATCTGGTGTATTACAAATCTATGGGGAGAGACGTGAAGGGGAAACAAAAATACTACTGTTCATCATAACATAATTCATATCGAAGAAACATATTAATATTCACTATTTTATGCACTGTTACAAAAAAGGAGAAAACTTTAAAAAAGTATAGTTTAGTTTTAATTTTTAAAATTCAATTTTTATTTAGAAGTGTCAATACTTACTATACGAAAGTGTGTCTTTTTTTTTTTGTTTTTTTTATTCTTTAGGTTTTTTTTCGTTTTTGATTTAATTAAAAGAGAATTGCAACTCCCATTCAAGTAGAGACATTGTGCATAGAAATAGCAAAAACTGATATTTTTATGAGTATAGCATAAGTTGCGTATGCAATCCCTCCGGTTATCCTCATTAGAGGATGACCTCCTCAAATCGGACGATGAGTCCGACATTACTGTCGTGGAGGTTAGTCCCACTTCTAGCAGCGCTAATGCTGAGAGTAGTACAGATTAACCTCCACCACTCAAAGGCTGCGTCCGCCAGTCTCACTCTCCGTCTTATCAAGGGCGGAGACGATATTGTCCTGATCCAGGAGCCGTGGGTAGTCTGCGGCCTGGTATGCGGACTCAGGACTCCTTCATACACGCTGATCTACACCAAAGCGAAAGGTAAACCGAGGGCGTGTATTCTAATTAAAAACAATCTGAGTGTTTTTACTCTCTCTAATTTCAGCAACAAGGACACTGTGAGTGTTTTTACTCTCTCTAATTTCAGCAACAAGGACACTGTGGCCATAAGTGTCGAGACGGGCCATAACAGCTTGTGGCTCGCATCAGCATACATGGCCCACGACCACAAAGTCCTCTCGGAAGACGTCTTAAAAGACCTGGTCTCCAAAGCGGCAGCAGAAAACAAGGACCTGATTATCGGATGCGATGCTAACGCCCACCATGGGATCTGGGGAAGCTCAGATACCAACAAACGGGGTGAGTCTCTTTTTGATTACATCCTTACTACTAACCTTATCATAAGTAACGTGGGTTGTGAACCTACCTTTATTATTAGCAATAGGCAGGAAGTTTTAGACATTACTCTTGCCTCCGATAATATATCTAATAAAATCAAGAATTGGAGAGTTTCAAAAGAACATTCCTTCTCTGACCATAGATATATTCTTTTTGACATAGATGACTTTGCTCCGAGATCACGTAGTTTCCGTAATCTCAAGCAAGTCAACTGGGATCTCTATACAGAAACACTAATGACAGAACTTCCTAACGGACCATCTTGTCTCCCCACTTGTAAAAACTCCTTAGATGACTTAGTAGACAAACTCACTGCGTCAATGAATAAAGCTCTTGACACTGAGTGCTCGCTCAAAACACCAAAAGGAAAGAAAAAGCCACCTTGTTGGGGCACTAAACTAGAAGAGCTCCGAATGAAGAGCAGAAAACTCTTCAATAAGGCAAAAGCCACTAGATCCGCAGATGCGTGGACAATCTACAAAATGGCTCTAAAAGAGTATAAAAAAGAATTACGCAAAGCTCAACGACAATCCTGGAGAAATTTTTGTGAAGAAATATCACAAACCTCCGAGGCGTCGAGACTTAGGAAAATTCTGGCATCTAGTCCACCTAACCCAAGCTTCATGAAAAAAGAAGACGGAACCTGGACCACCAACAGTGAAGAATCTCTTAATATTTTGGTAGAAACTCACTTCCCAGGCTGTTCAAAGATAGGGAATGCTCCAACACAAGAGGTGCATTTTCCATCCGTTGACAACTCTCTACAAATAATTACACAATCGAAGCTAAAATGGGCCATAGAAAGCTTCAAAGCGTTTAAGTCTCCAGCACTTGACGGCATAGCCCCAATTGAAAATCAAAAAACTTACGACATCATAAGCCAATGGCTTATGATAATCTATCAAAGCTGTCTTGACCTAAATCACATCCCAAAACAATGGCGACACGTGAAGGTAGTCTTTATACCTAAGACAGGAAGAAGCTCGCACGTAAATCCAAAAGACCTTCGACCAATCAGTCTCTCATCTTTTCTTCTTAAAACTCTCTAGAGACTAATAGACATCTACTTGAGACAAAAAATAGAAGTAAATCCTATCTCACCCGCACAACACGCCTACACCAAGGGCAAATCTGTGGAAACGGCTCTCCACTCCATAGTATCTATCATTGAAAAGTCACTTCATCAGAAGGAATATACAATGATAGCCTTTACTGACATAGAAGGTGCCTTTAACAATGTCGAGGCGGAGGCTATCACAAATGCGCTGACGGAGCTTAGGGTGGATTCTGCGCTGATAGCACTTATAAATCAAATGCTTGTAGGCAGGATTATAAGCGCGAGTCTCGGATCAGCATCCACGCTAAGATCTGTACCAAGGGGAACACCTCAGGGAGGAGTTCTCTCGCCTCTACTCTGGAACCTAGTGGTAAATGAACTACTGGGTAAACTAGAACGAGAGGGGTGCAGGGTAATAGCCTATGCCGACGATGTTGCTATCGTCACCTCAGGTAAATATGTGTCCACCCTCCGAGATATTATGCAAAATTGTCTTAACACTCTCGCAAACTGGGTTACCGGCTGTGGACTAAGCGTTAACCCCGATAAAACCGAGTTAGTGATCTTTACCAGACAACACAACTTGCCCACTATCAGTCTTCTTGCCCACTATAAACTTCTCAGATCAAGCAAAATAAATTGGAAACCCAACCTGCTCGAGAGAGCCAAAAAAACCAATATAGCCCTATACACATGTAAGAAAGCAGTGGGTAGCAAATGGGGATTACAACCTAGGGTAACTCACTGGCTTTATACAACTGTTATTAGGCCAATATTGTTATACGGTGCTATAGTCTGGTGGCCAGCACTAAACAAACAAACACACCTCAATATACTTCGCAAAGTTCAACGGTCAGCAGAGCTGTGCATCAGTGGAGCGCTAAGAACCACTCCTACTGACGCACTCGATACTATGCTCCATCTAACTCCACTAGATATCCTAACAAAACGAATAGCTGCAAACACAGCGATCCGTCTAGAAGCCACTTCCCAATGGAAAAAGGGCACAATAGGACACTCTGAAACCAGGAAACTCACACCTCAAATACCCAAGAACATAGACTACATCACTCAAAAACTTTTATTCCACAAAAAGTTTGATGTATCTATCCCCTCCAGATACGAATGGGAGATTGGAAGCCCTCCACCAAACAATGCCACTAGAATCTACACTGATGGATCAAAACTAGATGGCAAAGTATGGGGAGGAGTCTACTCTGAATCCCTAAACATTAACCATGCCTTTAGGCTCCCCGACCACTGCAGTGTCTTCCAAGCGGAAGTCACTGCCATACACGAAGCAGTCACTTGGCTTTAGATGAACGAAATATTAGCAAAAGATATTTGCATTCTATCTGATAGTCAAGCCGCTTTGAAAGCCCTGGAATCTGTTGAAATAACATCAAAAACAGTCCTAAGTTGCCGCAGATCTCTAAATGAGATGGCAGAGCAGCTCAATATATTCCTCTGCTGGATCCCCGGATATAGAGACTTCCAAGGTAACTGCAAAGCAGACGAACTCGCTAGAAACGGTACCACCAAACCCCTATCGACAGATAAGGAACAAATTGGAATACCTCTCGCAACATGTAAGCTACTGATAAATGAGCTATCCCTTGTAAACACCAACATCTGGTGGTCAACGGGTAGTACATGCAGTATAACGCGTCAAGTTTGGCCAACACTGAACTTAAGACGCTCAAAAGAACTAATATCCCTTAGAAGGGACCAAATAAATATCGTAATAGGCGTTCTAGCAGGACACTGCCTGATTGGAAACCATGCCCGAAGACTGAATATTCCCCATAACGACTTCTGCAGAAGCTGCAGAGATGAGGAGTTGGTTGAATCCACAACACACCTTCTCTGCACATGCCCATCGCTGACCAGAAAGCGCCATCTCTTCCTAGGTAACTGGTTCTACAGTGACCTAGACGAACTCTCAAAAACTTCGGTCTACCGAATACAAAGCTTCATAAATAGCTCCAACTGGTTCAGATAGAGTGGAAATAATTAACCCCTGGTATCACAACGGGCCAAACTGGCCTAAGTGTGTCTCATAGGAGACAGCCACGTCAACCTAGTTTGTCGCAGGTTTGTCCTGCATGAAATTTCAATAGATACTGACGCAGTTCAGTGCTCGTCCGTGGTTAATATGCATGAACCAAGAAATAAAGATCATGCAAAGAAAAGAGCCGCCATATTGTAAACAAAACAAAGCTGGCAGGTCTGACGTCATCGATCACAAATTGTTTTGTTTACGTGTAGCGATTATACGTGAAAAATTATTTCTTGAAGTTTTAAAGAATTATTAGTGTTTATAATTCAGTAATTTTTGTGTTTTTTATAAAAATGAAGTGTGCTGTAGCGACGTGCAATAATTGCAACAGCAAAAAAAAATTACTTTAAATTTCGTTACTGCATGAAAATATAAACGAACAAAGTATTCAAACACTTTTTTCGAGAGTTAAACTTGTTAATTTTATAATTTTCCACTTTTATTTAAGTTTTCACATGTTTTGCATGAATAACGTATGCAATATAGCTTTTTTTGTGACCGATGACGTAGCACAAAAAAAATACTTTTTTCTCGCACTGCTGATTGCTTGATCTTGTCTTGTTGGTTCATGGTTAATATGTATACAGAAAGCTTTTAAGCACAAAAGCTCAAATGCCCGCGGGCATAGGCTTTGATGATCACTGCCAGTGGTCATGAAACTCTATACAAGCATAGTTCAAAAATAATAAATACTATTTCTATTTTTCTATTATTTTTGAGCATAGTTTGTTTATGTATAAAATTGAAAGCTCATTGAAAGCACTGAAAAAAATACTACTTGAGCCTCAGTCCAGCTTTCATGCAAGACGATGGTTCTCTTGTTTGATTATTCAGTGGCGCCAAAAATTTTAATCTGGTGCATTACAAATCTATGGGAGAGGCGTGAGGGGGAAATGTTTTCAAAAAATTTTGCGATTTACGTATGCTTACTACTGTTGATAATAACATAATTCATATCGAAGAAACATATTAACATTCTCTATTTTATGCACTGTTACAAAAAGGAGAAAACTTTAAAATAGTAAAGGTTAATTTCATAATTTAATTTCAATTTTTAAAATTCAATTTTTATTTCGAAGTGTCAATACTTACTATACGAACCTGTGTCTTTTTTTAGCTTTTTTGTTTTTTTTTTAATTCTTTAGGTTTTTTTTTCGTTTTTGATTTAATTTGAATTCATTGAAAAAATATTTGTTTACTTCTCTAAGCGCTTTTATTTTTCAATTTAACCCGAATTGTCCCAGCGGCTCCATATGGAGCCACAAAAGATGCTCGTAAACTTTGTATTGTTTAAAGTCTGGAGAATGTTATTTTATTACTTTAAAGACGTCAATATCTTACTAAAATATCTATTATTTAGATTTAGTAACTTTTTTCTTCCTAGGTTGCAGAACTTTTTCACCACACTCGTACTAAAAACCATTAAAAAAAAAATTGCTGAAAATTGCTGTTTTTGAAAACATGGTTATGAAAAATGATTTTTTTTATTTATTACGAAAGTTTTTTCCCATAAATATTTATATATTTCGAATAAGAAAAAATGACATATTCTGCCAAAATAAACTTTTTTTATATTTTTTTTCTTTTAGTTTAAAAAATTCAAAGATTTTCTTAGCTGGTCCCATATGGAGCCGCTGGGCACAACTGCGTATTTGACTTTGAAAAATGAAATATGCAGTTGTGCCCAGCGGCTCCATATGGTACCGCAATAGCAGAGTGCATATTTTTAAAAAATAATTTTAAAAAAACTGCAATTAAATATTTAAACTGAAATTAAAAAATTATTCATATTAAATAGTTTTTTATACTTTTTTTACTTAATTTTAATAAAAAATATAAAAATACCCAACCCTTATTATGTTTTGCTCTTGAAAAGTAAAATGCACAGTTGTGCCCAGCGGTCCCATATGGGACCATGCTTTTCCAAAAAAACTGAGAACAGAATATTGAAAATTAAAACAAATTTATTCTTTCTAAGGCCAATTGACCTTAATTTATGCAAAAAAATCGAAAAAATCCACAAAAATAATTGTGGGACAAATAGGGTTAATAACATTATTTATTATTTGGAATACTTTGGGATTGTGTTTTTGTTTTCTTTATAATTTTTTAAGAATTTGTTTTTAATATTTTATTTGTTTGTTAGCGTGGATTATAAGATAAATTTTTTAAAAAATTCACACAATAGAGAATTATCCGAGATCCTTATAATTTAATTATCCGCAAATTATGGTTTGTTAACACACTATTTTTATCTATAAAAAAAAGTAAACGAACCATATAGGTTTTTTATAGTTCATAATGCAAAAATATAACATTTATAAAAAAGCATTATTATTATTGTTATTAATAATTTATTTGTTGTATGAAATATTATTTTTAACACAAATTGTTGTTGACGCACAGTTTACAGAGATGGTAAAACTTTTAAACCTTACTTCTAGAGCAGGCCTAATCAGCGAAATGAATAAAAGGGCCAAAGCCTAATTAAGAAAGATAATCGCCTGATTAAAATAAACAAAAAAATACATTAACAACAACAAAAGTGTACATGTTAGCGTCACCACCATCGACGGCAACCTAATTTGTTGCTTTTTGCAAGTGCAAAGAAAGTGTTATGTACTGAACACATTGACGACGACAGCGACATTACGACATCTGTCAAATTTTTTTACATGTATTTCTTATGGAGAGAATTTGGTCTAATGTCGCAATGTCGTGTCGTCGATATAGAACTATTCCTAATTTGACAGCTTGTCGTCGCTGTCGTCGTCAATGTGTTCAGTACATTAAGTGTAAAGCAGCGCAGGGCGCTCCGTAGCTCACTGAGCTCTCTGGGAGCGCAACTTTTCACATGTACATAAAGCCCACAACAGAAGAGAATTAATTCAGTCGTTCGCAGACGGTGATGCTGTGCAGACCTGTGTCGCTTTACGCTGCAAATTCCATGTACACTCTTAAAAAAACCAACCTATTGATTTGTAGATTATGCATACATTTTTTTTCGTAGAATTTCAGATAGTTTGTATATATTAAGGTTTTATATAATTCGTACATACATATTGCCCATTAAGATTCTTTGCACTGTTCATTCATATTCTTGTTTAAATTAATTTTTTAATAATTAATATTTTATTATGTACTTACTTACTTATTTGATTTAATTCCTTATTATTTACTCACATAGTTTTTGAATTATTTGTATAAATTAAGATTTTATAATAAAATAATTATTCGTATATATTAAATTTTCATATAATGCATTCATATTATCTATTAAGATTCTTTACATTATTCATTCAAACTAATTGTATTAATTAAATTTATAGAATAAATAATGAACAATACCGATAACTAAAAATAAAAACAAAAAATAAAAAAAAAACTTACAAATCTAGATATTTGTGACAACTGTTTCGCTCAGTGTGTGCAATTCGAGAGAGCACCAATACTAACAACACAAAATAAAATGTGACTGTGTTAGAATGCCCAGCCCTGGTGTAAAGTGATAAAAAAATCCCAAAAACAAAATACAAACGCGACAAGCATGCGTAGCAGGACACGAGATCGTCTGAATTTCTATTCCACTAACAAAACACACGCACAACAACAATGCTGTATATTTGGTGGTCGCGCCGCCGTTTCGATGCGTATGTTGTTGTTGTTTGTCATAGTTAATTTTCGCAAGTGCATTTCGTCGTAAATTTGGCGGAAGCAAAATGTGAGTTTTATTCAATGGGCCAATTATTACAACAAGGGCCACAAGGGCCACCTTTGTGATTAGGCCTGTTCTAGAGCATATCATTTACAAATTAAATAACAAATATATTGAACGTATTTAAACAGTATGCATTGAAGGAAAATATATTAATGTAAAAACCTTCATGAGTCTTAAAACTAGGACTAGACATTTTTGAAATATAAATATTAATAAACAACAAAATTCGCAGTCTGTCATACACCACCCCCACCCACTCAAAACCCACACACACGTATGTAACTGCAAGTATGAAGGCGCAAAACATCTGAAGGTAGAATACGGCAGACTGCGAATTTTCTTTTTTAACTATTTTTATAAATTCTAATTATTTTGGTATAAATTTAATATATAGTTATTATCTGACGTGCAACATAATGATTTAAATTTGTTTGTAATTTTAACAATACGATCTTGAATTTGACTGACTCTACTCTTATCATGAAGAATTTTTGTGGAAAAATGCCAAGGTAATTTTAAACACATTTTAAGTAATTTGTTTTGACAGATTTGTAATTTTTTACGTGCGTTTTTGCGCAACTATCCCAAACTGGACATGCATATAAAACTATTGACTGAAATACAACTTTGACAAGAATAACTTTGTTTTCTGTGCTAAGGTCAGATTTTCTGTTGATTATAGGGTATAACATTTTAATGGCAATATTAAATTTCTTAATAACGTTTTGTATATGTAGTTGAAAAGTAAGCTTAGCGTCAAGAAAAACTCCTAAATATTTTACATTGGTTGACCAGGGAATCTCAACTCCATTAATTTTTATTTTCGCAGTTGGAAAGAAGCAAGGCTTTCGTTTTCGTGTGAAAAACAATGCTTGCGTCTTATTAGCATTGATTTTAATCTTCCATTTATTGAAAATGTTGCAGAGTTGAGAGCATTCTGCAATTCAAGAACTGAATTTTGACCAAATTCATGTGAAGAGAATATTCCCGTGTCATCAGCGTAAAATGCGTATTCACAATAGAGAATTATCCGAGATCCTTATAATTTAATTATCCGCAAATTATGGTTTGTTAACACACTATTTTTATCTATAAAAAAAGTAAACGAACCATATAGGTTTTTTATAGTTCATAATGCAAAAATATAAAATTTATAAAAAAGCATTAAAAAACATGTCCGATCGTTTGAAAGCTCAAACAAAATATTCCCGTTAGTTGGTCGTCGTACAATGTCGGCTGACATGTACGTTCATCTGAAAGCCCCTAATCAAATTCATATATAAATAATTTTCCAAAGAACTAAAATATAAGGAAGCGGTGTAGTTATACAAAAATTAAGTACTTTTCATGGTGGTGTTGAATCACACTAATACACAAACATACACACAGGGCCTCATTCGGGAACGAAGTTATAAATGGCGCAAAGAATGGAGCCCTTATTTGAATACTTTTTATTAAATTTCTTTTAAATTTAAAAACTCGTTTGAAATCATATTTTAATTACATATTTTTTTAATTTTATTGTATTTCCACACCACCTTCGAGGCATACAATTTGGTGCGTTACCGATTTTTTTGGGTGTTCGGTTCCCCTGTAGGCCTATTGCATCCATAAAGAAAAGAAATCATTAGTGAATAATGTTAAAAGAAATGCATTCGTAATAATAAATTAATAAATATATTACAAATTTAAGTTTATTATAAATTTATATATATATATATATGTATATATATATATTATATATATATGTATAAATCAGTGTCGGCCGACGCCTATGCACGTGTGCTTCGTGAAACTTCGGTTTCTTACACCGACATAAAACTGGCTGTCGTGCTTTTACACCGACGCTGCCGATTATTCGTAGCAAGAGCGCTCAGTCGATGTTTCGCTTTTGGCTAGTTAACACCACGCTTCTATGCAACTTATGCGCGCAATTTATTACGTAATTTTAAATGCTTACACGTAAAAAAATGTTCAACCAAATGTGGAAATTAGCATATTTTTTCTTTAAAAATTGTTTTGGAGAAGCAAAAACTTAATTTGTTTTAAAGAAAGTAGGGTGCACTACCAGTGTTTTTTTTATTTTGAAGTAATATGCAATATAAATAATATTATTACTATTAGGAGTCGGTAAAATGTTATTAGTAAAAGATTACTTTCCAAATAAATATGTAATATTGATATTAATAATATATATATATGCATATTGATATTATTAATAAAATATTAATATTAATGTTATTATTAATTATTATTAATAACGCGGCCCATAAACAATAAATAATATTGCACATTATTTACCTAGTAAGAAATTTCATTAATTTCAATTCACTTTCATATAAAAAATTTCTTTAAGCCTCTTGCGAAGTAAAATTTTCACAGTGTAAGCCAAAGAGAGATTCTTTGCTCTCACTTGGGCGCACACTACTACAAAACTGAAAGAACTGTGCATGTATTTTTTTGGCCGACACTGGTATAAATATATATTATATATATATGTATAAATATATATTATATATATGTGTATATATATATTATAAATAATAAGTACATATAAATTATTTCTAAAACATATTTATGTAGAACACATGCAAAAAAAAACAAAATTAATTCACATTTATGTCATAAATAATTTAAAATATAAAGACATACATATAAATTATTTCTAAAACATATTAACGTAGAACACATGCAAATAAGAGAATTAATTTATATACAAAATTATTATTCTCAAACTCCTTTAAAATTAATTGTTTTGTGTAATTTTTGCCGTACAGTTGGCTTTTCATTCGTTTTTTTTTTTGTTATGTAAAAATAACGCGTTTTTAAAAAAATTGGAAATCTGTAAAAAACAACAAATTAATTTTATATGGTCATAATACATTAGTTTTATATTGTTAAAAAAGTAGCGCCCTGATATGCATACCACCTCAGAAATTAAATGCGCCCGTGAAGTGGTGTTTGACAGCTAACATATCACAATTTCGAAGCTTTCAATGGCGCCAGATTGCGCCAAATCGACGCGCAGAACACATTTAATTTTTCTTATATTTTTAATAAGAAATACATTTCTTTCCAATTGGAATTCACTTCTCACACATCACTCTTATCAAAATAACAATTTTATTCTTTAAAAACCTCACTTATCTTATGATACTTACTTGTGGAATGAAATCAGCACATTTTTGAAGCGCTGGATGCTGCCGCAGTTTTTCACAATACAACGCATATATAATGAATTCTTTTAATAAATTCTGATTTCACTTTCGAAATTTAAGAAAATTTGAGCGATAATAATCACTTTTTGATTTATTTATTTAATTTATTTTGAATCAATTTCACCGACACTTGCTTTCTTTTGTTTTTTTTTTTATTTTTGTGATGGCTAGCCTGTCAAAAAACACTTGCTATCTCCTTCACTCACAATTTTAGAAGTACTTCATCACACATACACTGTATGTGAGGTAAACGCCACTTCCTTATTTCTTAGTTCTTTGTAATTTTCTAACATCTATTGTTGTTCTTGTGTTTTTATTTAACGAATACCAACAAATTTGTTCATGGCTTGATTGTGAATTTAGACGAGCATTCTGTGCAAAGGTTTCTTTTGTGTTAAAAGCAGGGATCGTAATTCTTATAAGCGATATCCAAAAACTCAAAGTTTAATTCTTATTTTTAGATTTTTATTTTATTCCTCAACAATAAAAATTATCTTATGATTTTTATTTTATTCATCAAAAATAAGAGTTCTTTTTTGATTTTTATTTTTCTGTTCAAGAATAAGATTTTTGATTTTTATTATTTTGTTCAAGAATAAAAATTGTTTCTCAATTTTTATTTTTTCGCTCAGAAATAAAAGTTATTTCTCAATTTTTATTTTTTCGCTCAACTTAAAAGTGATCAGTTTTGTGCACAAATTGAATACTTTATACGCAGTCATTAAAGAAACGCGCTGGACGCAAATAAATTTATAAAGAAGTAAGTAAAATTTAAGAACAAAACGTTTGATGGCAGTCTAATTTTTTTTTATTTTTTTTTTTGCACAGAGAAGCACCGTTGCCAGATTGGGCGCTTTTTTCTTGTTTTTGTGCTTAAATTTTTAGGAAATCGCTTGGCGATTTTTGTGAAAACCACACTTTTTTATAAACTCATCTAATGTGTTTAAAATTTCAATTAAAGAAAATAACAATTATTTTAAAAGTTTTTGGAGCACTCTGTTAACAATGCGACTGAACACAGCTCACAAGCCTTATCGATAATTTATTTATATCGAAATACTTATTTTTTTGAGACCGTTTCTTCAAAAAATCAACTCACTTAATTTATATTTTCAACGAGAAAAAGTTGACTTTTTTCAAGCTTACGTTGAAATCACAACATTTATTCAAAGACTTGTTTCAAAAATTATAAAAGAAGACATTGTCAAAAATTTCAATTTTGATAATTTAGCTACATCCAGCTTAAATAAAATTTTAGCGGATAAAAGCAATTATAAAAGAATTAATGACCTTACATTTCATTATCAGTTCGATGAAGAAATTCATAAATTAAGTGATGATATTTTTACGATAGACATATTATCAGAATGCCAGAATTTCATTATAGTTTTAATCAAGGAAATGTTAAAACGATTACCTGTCATTAAGAAATGTTTGAAAATGCTTTTATTTTATGTCCTGAAAGATGTTTAAACTATATAAGACCTTCTTTCCGTGAACTTCGTCTTTATTATCTATCTCTTGAAGAGCGATGTGAAGCAGAAATCGAATACGAATCTTTGTTGACATTTCCATGGAGCAATGTTTCCAAAAACCATCTGAAAGTGAAGAATTTTGGGAATCGGCATACAAAATTAAGACAGCAGTAGGGGGAAAAATGTTTGGCAATATTTGTAAGTTGGCATTCATCTTTCTTTCCTTGCCACATTCTAATGCATTTGTGGAACGTATTTTCTTCGTCATGAATTTGACCAAAACTAAAATTCGTAACAGAATGAAATTAGATAAGCTAACTTCAATCATTCGAGTAAAATGCTTCATGAAGGCTCAAAACTGTTGTTTCAAGTCACTGCAATTTCCGATGATATGATTTCAAAAATGAATAAATCAATGTATTAACTAAACAATACTTCGAGAATTGACGAAACGGAGGAAGAGTCCAATATGGCTGAAGTATTTAATAGAATGGAACTACTTTTTTTGAAAAAGTTTTTATTTTTAAAATTGCATATTGAAAAATTCTAAATAGTTATAGTCTCTAAAAAAATGTTCTTTAAAGATCAAAATTCTCGTATAAAATGAAGTAGCTTTTTTATTATTTTTTACAGATCTCAATATTATTTCAATAAATATGAAAATAAGAACTTTTATATATATAATACTATTAACAGCTGTCAATATTATTTGAAACAAATGTATATAATTTTTTTTTGTTTTTTCTAATATAATAAATTTCTTAGAAAAAATTGCGATTTTAGCTATTTTTTTTTTTTTTTCATTGGGCGATTTTGGGCGATATTTTTGTTAAATCTCGCGCTTTTCTCAAAAAAGTTCTGGCAACAATCTTTGGAAAATGCTGAGAAAAATGAAGATTTGTCTCAAATGTATGCAAAAGTAATAAATGTAGTTATAAGGATATAATTTATTTTCAATTCTAACGATCACTTAAATACCAAGCACAAAAATATGAAGTAGTATTCCTTCAAGAATGGAGGTCACAGTTTCCTTGGAATGAAAAGAAAATTCGTTATAAGGTCAGAAGCGCACACTGGTGGCCTTGCGCATATAGAACGTAATTCTTTAGCAAACGTTTTAAAATTATTTTCTATTCAAAATTTAAAAAAAACTAATGAAACAGATTTAATTTAGCAACAATTTTATCTTTAACAAAAACAAAAGAGATTTTTCAAATCTAGTTGAAAACGATGCCACAATATTGATTTTAGAAGTTATATATCAAATGAAAAATGTTCTGTAAAAAAAATTTAACTGACAGTTAAGAATTGCTTGACTGAGGATTTTACCATAAACTTATATGTACGTTGTTTTTTTACTGCAAGAAGAGCTCTTAACTTGTTATTTATTAGTTGAGTTTGCTTATTAGTTATTAGTTTGTTTATTAGTTCAAGTTCTTATATTTTTACTTCTAAGCTTTTATTGTGGACGCCGTGGCGCAGTGGGTAGATTGCGTGACCCACGCGCCAGAAAACTTTGGTTCAATTCCATCTGACACAGAAAGTTTTTCAATTGAATTAATTTTTCTGTTCGACCGTCACCTCTCTGCAGGCAATGACAAACCTCAAAGAGTAAATAATGCCATGTAAAGCTTCTTGAGATCTTAGCCGTTTCTAGTAGATCCAGTTCTCGATCAATTGTGTAAAAAAATTTAATAACAATGAATTTCAATTTTACGAATTTTATAAGACATGTTGACTACCTTATTAAATATGAGCAATTCCATGGTCGTCCACGCGACATTCGTACGACTTTGAGGAGCAAAAAAATTAAGAAAATTAAAAATAAAATTTTTTTTTTTTTTAGTCTTCGATAGCATTTTAGTAGCAATATGTTTAGTAAAAAATGTAGATTCGGTAGAATTTATGTTCCCAATATATTAGCAATTAACAGGGGATCTAGCACCCGACAAAAAATGGAACTCGTTTTCGACTGCATATAGAAAAATGCAGAAATCTGCGAAACGCAACAAAAATTTTTAAAACGAATAATTTTAAACTTAAATGGATTAATGTGGCCTGCTGTCATGTTGACATACTTACATCTGTTTTTTTTTTATTAATGTTTAGTGTAATGTAGCACGTGACATCTAGCACGCGACATATTTTTACATCGCGTTTTTAATAAGTATAAGTTAAAAAATTCCAACTCAAAATTTCATTAACAACAAAAAACGTCATGTTTATTACTTGTGAGTTATATATTAGTAATATTAATAAAAAAATAATTTAAAAAACATATGAGGCAACTGAAAAAATGATGAAATATTAGTTTTTGAAAGAATATGCCGTTTGAGCTAACATTAATTTCAAATGTTCCTTATCGAATGCAGTTCCCGGATACCTGGAATATTTGTTATGTCCTTTCATTTCTCTATCAAATTTGACGAAATCTCTTTAATTGTGTCAGCACCAGTATACATGATGTGAATGCCAGTTACGTGCTCTTGTGCACATTTAAAGAGAGAAAATGCATCATTTAAAAGCGTTGCATAATGCATTATGCACGTGTTTTACCCATCTGCATAAATATATATGCAAGTTGAAATAAAATAAAATTGTTCTTTTTAAAAGTAACACGTACGCGAACGCGACACACTTTATAAATCAAAATTAAATTTTTGGTATGATAATTTTATGAAGTAACATTTTTTTAAGATGAGGCCACCAAATTTGGTTTGAATTAAAATTTTTAGACACTTGCCTAGAATGATCGCGAAGTACTGATAACAAATGGTACTTCAGGTACAAGAACGCGACATTATAATATCAATGAAAGCAAAATAAAAATTTAACGTTAATCGAGCTTTGCTTGGTCTCTTTTAATTTTTTTAGTATTTATTTGTCTTTGGTAGAAAAATTTCATAAGATGAGAGGAACCATAAAATAAATATATAAACAAAAAATACTAATGAGAAAAAGGCATTAAAAGTAGCTAAGATCAAGAAAAATATATTTTTAGTTTTCAGGCAAATTTTCTCAAAATAACAACTGAGATAAGCTGTAAATGCATTATATTTTAAAAACTTAAAAAAAAAAATAAATAACTGGCCATTTCAGCCCTTGAAAGGACTTTGACCTAGCTTCTTATGATCAATTGTGTTGTGCGTGTTATTAAGTTTGTACACAATTGACCGAGAAATGGACCTACAGGCTTAACGCCGACTCCGAACGGCGATGAACGGAATGTTCTTATTCTCAAGAAGCTTACATGGCATTTTTATTACTCTCTGAGGTTTGCCATTGTCTGCAGAGAGGTGGCGGCCGTACAGAAAAATTATTTTATTCAAATAATTTTCTGTCGCTGCTGGGGTTCGAACCTGGGTCTCCAAAGTTCTTTAACATAGCGGCCACGCACTTTAACCAACTACGCCACGGTCGCCAAAAATTTATGTATTTTTTAATATAATATTAGAAAAAATTATTTGTTTATTAACATTTTAATTTTCGATCCCGGTAGACAATACTGTGGAAATGCCCATATGTTTGTCATTTATTATAAAAATTGAAACCTTTTGTTAAAAAACACACAATTTAAATAAATGTTTTTTTTAATTTTTTGAAAATTTATTCGATACTATTTTCTTTCATTTAGTACAATTTTTTCTATACCAAATTGAAAAAACTTATTTATCAACCCTGGTGCTCGTCCGTGAGTTCATGGTATGATCATGGTGTAATTAACAAGGTGATCGTGAATTTTTAGCTTATCTCAAAAAAATTTTACCCACCCTTGTCAAAAACAGCTGTTTGTAAATTCCAAGCAATAGGTGCAAAACAATCTATTACAATTTTTTATTCAGTGCAAGCGATTTGACACTTTTCCGCAGCTTGTCTCTTTTTTTGTTACTTTCTCAACATTTTTTGACAACCGTAGGGAAATTAGTAAACGTCACGATCACCTTTTTAATTACACCATGGGTATAATGATACAAGGTAGCATTGACAACTGCTTATTTTCTCTTCTACAAGAAAACATCTCCTGTCAAAAACAGCTTTTTGTGTTAATCAATCTGCAGCTGCTGTGGTTGTTGTTTTTTCACTTCAACGGTTTTAACAATAGGTCTGTTTCCGTACTTTACACTAGGTCTGTTTCCGTACTTTACACTGTGTAAGATTTGTGTAAAACGTGTGCTAGAGAGTAAAAACGAAATGTGAGAATAGTTGCAAAAGTACGGAAACAGCTTCTAGTAAGTTTCGAGCACAAAACAGCTGATTTTGACTGCAGACGGCAGCACAAAATTTAAAACACTTTCACTCAAATTATTAAAAGCCATTTTTAATGCAAAACTGAACAATTACTTAATTTTTATTTATTACTATTTATTTAGTGTAAATAAAATGATTTTTTGACATAAGCTCTTGCACATCAAAACAAAGAAAATGAGTGGTGAAAAAACAATAAAATATCAAATAATTAGCGATTGTCATCGCTATTAATTGTTTTAAAACGAACATATATAAAATAAAAAATGAAATAAGCATGCGTTGTGCCGTGAAAAGTTGTGAAAGTTCACAAAAAACACATAATAAAGAGGTGTAGTTTCACAGGTAATCTTGCTTTATAGTTTGTTGGTTCCCGCCATTTGTGTGCATGAGTCATGTGCAAGAGCTTCTGTCAAAACAAAAGTTCAGCTTCATGAGCGCATTTACTCCTTAGGGTGGCAAACATTTTTGATTGAAGATAAGTTTTAATCAGGGACCGTAACTGTTATAAATTTCTTCAAAAAAGTCAATAAATAATGGTTATTTTTACCGATTTTTTTTTTGTTTTCTTTTTTTTTATTATTTACTTTTATTTGTTCGGTCAAAAATACCAGTTAAAATATGTTTATTTTTCGGTTAAAAATAGAAGTTAATATATGACTTATTTTTTCGGTCAAAAATTTATATATGACAGTGATATCCTATATTAAATACTAGCTTACCCGGTACACAATTTTTGCACCCGAAAATATGCTAATGAGCCAAACGACTAGTCGTACCATATGTGCTGTATTTCACGGGACGTGCCGTATTTTGTAAGATTTTTTTAAGTGTCCTGCCGGGAAAAAATTTTCCCGTATTTTTGGCATTTTTTGTAAAATACCTATGATTTCAAATACAATAAAAATTAAATAATAAAAATAAGTCTGAACACCAAAAAGTTTTCGCCTTTATTTACGATATAACCTAATGCGGCCCTGTTTAAATGTTTATGTATTTGCATTAACTTCATTGTGTTTGTAAAATACTTCATTTCTGTTCAACTTCACCGCTTCCTTATCTCTTAGTTCTTTGGTTCTAGCACACCCTGTGCACTTTGTGTGCTCGAGAGAGCGATTTTATGCTTGTTCTTCTTCTCCCATTTTAAGCACAGAAAGTACGGAAACAGAAAATAGTGTCCCACAAGCAGTGTTGCCAGATTTTTTTTTCAAAAAACTGCTAAATCTGATAAAAAAAAACTGCCTTTTGGACACAAAAACTGCCATTCTAAAAAACGTCATCTATACTATTATGTATATAAAAGAAGACTCACGTATGTTCGGCTGCGAAAAGCTTGAGAATGGCAGGCGCTGTTTAAAAAATTCTTTTTCTCTAGGATAGCTATGGTGCCCAGTTGGGACATGGGATATATAAATTTAATAGCCATTGTTTAAATAATTAATTAAAATCCAAAGAGAATAACCATACAATTTCTTTATTCTTATTCTCAGAGAGAAAAAATTTTCTCATTAAAGCTCTGTGCATCTCAAAAAAAGGTTGTGCCCAAAGCTAATAAGGAAGAACATATGTATATGTAATACTTCTGTATTCCAACTCTGAAATCGAAGAGAGACAGCCATAACAACATAAGATGTTGCTGTTTGTGTTAGTATATTTGAATATATGAAAATTACTACACAAAAAATAAAAAGTCAACCCGTCACAGGGGCGGTTGTTATGAAAACGTTTTCCCCAAACATATAAGAAAACAAATCATATTTGTTTTTCCTAAATCACAGGTACGCACCATTATAAAACAATTATAAGAACGCCTGAAATATGATTAAATTTAAACAAACAAAATTTTAATCAAAAAATTCAAACAACAAAAATTTCAAATAAAAATTATTGACAATGGAAGCACCGCTCCTGAGTTTTTTTTTAAAAATTTAATTTCCTCTATATATTTTCTCGCTCATATAACAATATATCAGCACTCTAATGTTGACGAATATATGAGATAGAACAATATGTCAAAATCGCTGTGAGACAAAAGCTCAATTTTCAAACTCTTTTTGAGAAACATATATAAAATTCAACAACCCAGCGGGAAAATGAGAATTGATTAAAAAAAAAAAATCGTAAATGGAATAGATTCTTTTGCTTACATTTTAGAACGTATTCCAAAGAATATATAAATTAAAGCAAAACATATGAATTGGAATATATCAATCAAAAGTTTATATCAACCAATATATCAACGAATATATCAACCAAACAAATTTTGGCATAAGTGAGAAAAGCAACAGTCTGTTTTGATTTGTTTTCTCATTTCCGAAAATGAATACTTTTTATTTAAAAGAATGCATTTAAAAAGTGAATAAAAGAATCAATTCCTGTAGCTATTCATATGGAAGCGAGAAAAGAATGTACTACTATTTGTAGGACGTCAGCGTCCCACCGGCAAAATGAAAATGGATTCTAGAAACAAAAATCGTAAATAGAATGAATTCTATTGCTAACATTTTAGAATGTATTCCAAAGAATATATACATTTATAGCAAAACCTATGAATTGGAATCTATCAAGCAAAAGTTTACTGATACGTTTTTATTCCAGCCATAATCGATTACGACCCATATAATTATTTTTAATATATAAAATGTTTTTAGATTCCTTGCTTGCTTTTTTGATAAGTGAAAAACGAATGATTCTAAAACAAATTCTGGTATAAGTGAGAAAATCATCAGTCTGTTTTCATTTGTTTTCTTATTTCCCAAAGTTAATACATTTTATTTAAAATAATCATATATGTAATACTTCTATATTGGCAGTACACTGTACTGTGAATGTACCCGAAATTGTGGCGTCCGTGGCGTAGTTGGCTAAAAGTCCGTGGCCTCTATGTCAACGAACCTGGATACCCGGGCTCGAATCCCAGCAGCGACAAAAAATTATTTGAATTAAAATGATTTTTCTGTACGGCCGCCACCTCTCTGCAGACAATGGCAAACCTCAGAGAGTAATCAAAATGCCATGTAAAGCTAATTGAGAATAAGAACATTCCGTTCATCACCGTTCGGAGTCGGCGTTAAACATGTAGGTCCGGTTCTCGGTCAATTGTGTACAAACTTAATAACACGCACAACACAATTGATCATAAGAAGCTAGGTCAAAGTCCTTTCAATGGCTACAATGACCAGTTATTTATTTATATTTGGTTTTTTTTTATGTACTCGAAATTTAATTTTATAACAAAAAAACTCAGGAGCGGTGCTTTCATTGTCAAAAATTTCATTTAAAATTTCTGTTGTTTCAATTTTTATGATTTAAATTGTGTTTGCTTGAATTTTTCTTTTTAAATTTTTATCATATTTCACGCGTTGGTCTCATAATTGTTTTATAATGGTGCGTACCTATGATTTATGCAAAACGAATATGTATGCTTTGTTTTGTTTTATGTTTGGGTAGACATTTTTCTTAACAACCGCCCCGTTGACGTATAGTAGTAGTATATTCAAATATACTAATACAAACAACAAAATCTTATGTAGGCTATCTCTCTTTGATTACGTAGTTGAAACTCATTAAAAATTTAGTTTGCTGCCAATATTGAAGTATTACATACATGGTTTAATAAATAAGGTTGTCGCATGGGTGAGAGCGAGTTCCAATAAATGTCGAATCGAAGTTGACAACTCATACAAAATCTGAATGCGTAAATTGATAACATGCAAAGCCGATGAAGTTGTTGTTGTAGCTTTTCATTGATTTTAACAATTATGTGTACTGAGAAGAGAGTACGATCAGCCACGAGATAACCTAATTTATTCAACCATGATTACATATTTGAAAAGAGCCTATTTAAAAAGTGAAAAAAAAACGATTCTGTAGCGATTCCACTTGAAGCGAGAATATAATGTGCTATTCTTTGTAGGACATCAGCATGTTAAAAATAATCAATTCTAGAATCTATACTGGAGAAGAGAATTGATTCTTTTTTTATGTAAAATTGTATTTTTTTCCCGATGGGGTGTTAAAAATAATCAATTCTAGAATCTTTATTGGAGAAGAGAATTGATTCTTCTTTCCCGGTGGGAAGGTCCACAAAAAAGAAAAAAAAGACAGCAACATGTATTGAGTGCGGTACCAATGCTGCCACCTTTTTGAATGTAAAAATACTGCCACTTTTATTAAAGCATCGACAAAAATTCCGTGTCGATGTTTTGTTGAAATGTTTTGATGAAATTTATCAGCTTAAACGAAAAATATATTTTATTTTAAAATAACAATTCTCTAAGGCCGTCATATATTTTTCTTACCTCTGAGCTGATATTTTTACGTATAAACGAGATTTTTATATATAAGGTATTTACAGATCCCTTCTAAAGTTGATATATAATAACTTTAAAACGATACTTCAATCAAATTGTGAGAACCCCTACACGTAGTTCATTCTAAAATTGGCACGCCTTTTGAAAAGATAAGCTTTCTTTAATTTATTGATTTTTCAATAAAATAAAAATTACAAGAGAAGCTTTCTTTGATTTATTGATTTTTCAATAAAATAAAAATACCTTTCAGAAATGCCAGTTTGCTACGAAAAACAAACATGTTGGAAAGCAAGGCAATTTTACCAGCTTGTGTTATCTTTTTTTTACATGCAAAACAAAATCAAAAATAGTTACCACATGGCAAAATGTTTTAGAGTTAACAGACGGCGTAGTTAACACACCAGATAAAACAAAACTGTGAGTACCCCAATAGTCACAGCGCTAGGAAAAGTGAACCAATGCATGAAAAAAAAAATGATCAGGAAGATACAGAAAGTTTATTACTTTAGTTATTTTTTATTACATTAGTTAGGTACTTACTTTAGGTTACTTTATTCGGATGGAACTACTAAGTCGCTCCAACACAAATATACAATTTTACCGAAATTCAAACGGCTGTATTCATAAAAAATTATGAGCCTCTTACAAAGCCTTCATAAGAAAAAAATCGAAAAAAAATTTAAAAACATTTTTCATGTTGAACAGCTTTCAAAAGCTCTTTTAAATGCTTGATAAATAAGAGAATTTTAAAAATGGTTGAAACCTTCAATAAACCCTCGATAAAGCATTTTAAAAATTTGTTTGTTCTCATCTAAGCACAAAAAATATTGTCAAAATGTATCAAATTATTTCAAAATGTATCAAAAACAAACAAAATGTCAAAAAGTGTTTGAAAATGTTTGTTTATAAATTAGAGGATTATTAAATATGGTTGAAATTTAAATTTTTTTTTAAGGTTTTTAACACACCTCTTATAAAGCAGTTTTTTAATTATTTGCTCTCATTTGAGCACAAATATTGTCAAAAATAATTAAAATTCTTCAAAATATTTCAAACATTTGGAAAATATGTCAAGAAAATTCAAAATATATAAAAAATTTCCAAAAACAGAAAATAAAAACAAGAAAATTTGTCAAAGATTTCAAATTTATCTTTGAATTTATAAAAAAAACAAAAATAATAAAATGACAATTATTTCAGTGCAGATGGCTTAGAAAAACTATTGATTTTTAAATATCAAAATCTTGACGAAATTGCGACAAATAAATAACAAGTCACTGAATTTATCTAATACACAAACCATTATTTCCACTCTTCCCACTTCAATATGAATAAGGCTGTTAAATTTTAAGATTTAAAGTTTTTAATGATATTTAATATTTTTATCGCCGGCGAAGCAGCGGGTATTTGCTAGTTTGTATATAAAATTATTAAAAAACAAAAAATATATGGTTGTATTTAATATATAAAAAGGTTCGTGTATTTTATTCACATATGAAATCATTTTTTCGTTTTCATTATTTTCATTTATGTATTTTACGTTCCATTACATTTCCAACGATATAAAATGAAGATGTGCTCTGAAGTGTTCAGAAGTTATGCCATAAAACATGAAGTTTTAATGAATTTTCAATACAAATTCAACTACACATTAAACTTTCATCCAATTTTTTTTTCTTGATTTTTTACAAAACAAAAAGTCGATATTAAAAGTCGACAGCTAGTTGAAATTATATTGAAAATTCTTTAACACTTCACGTTTTATGGTTCAAAGCAGGGCTGCTTTTAAAGCTGCTGCTGAAGTATAAAGCAGGGAGATTTTAAAACTGCTGCTGAAGTTTAAACCAGGGCTGCTTTAAAAAAGTAATTGAACCATAATGAATGTTTTGGTAAAAAGAATTTATGATAACTACATAAGATTTTATATTCTCATAAAAACTGCATTTTACCTTAAAAAACTGCATAAATAATGAAAAACTGCATTTTTGTCTTTTTAACTGCCAAACTGCTCAGAGTTAAAAAAACTGCCATTTGCAGGCAAAACTGCAATTCTGGCAACACTGCCCACAAGTTACACATTGTACGTACGGAAACAGACCTATTGTTTGTGTTTTCAATGGCGGATTGTGAGCGCTCTTTTTTTGAGTATATTTTTGAAAGGAGATGGTTTTCCAAGCAACTGTCAATGCTACCTTGTATTATTATACCATGATGGTCGGGTACATGGTATAATAATGCAACGTAGTATTGACAGTTGCTTGGGAAACCAGCATCTGTCAAAAAAAAGTCAAGAAAGAGAGCGTTCAACTATGCTTATGATTTCGCCATTGTTTATATTTCAGAGCTTGCAAATAACCACACATTTGATAACAAAATATTGCATATTTTATTTTATTAATAGTGAGTTATTATTACTAGAACGAAGATAATTTGTAAACTTAATGTTATTAAGTGAAAACATAAAAAGAAATGTTGAAAACGTTGAAGTGCAGCAACCTCAGCAGCTGCAGATGCATGTGGACGAAATTGAAGAAGTTTTCAATTAAAATTAAAACACCACGGCAGGAAAACGTTACAACACATATCACACATAATTTTTTCACAACTTTCATTATTATAATTGTTTATTTAACGCACATATTTTGCGGAATTTATTTATTTTTACATTCGTTTAATTTTTGTTGCACGAACAACTGTTTTTGACAGATGGTGGTTTCCTTGTTGCTGAGAAAATCTATATTTGTCAATGCTACCTGTATAATTGTATCATGGGTCGGGTATGGGCACACTACATTTAAAGCTTCTGTGTTGTTTGTCTGTTGTTTTTGATTTATTGTAGCGTTTCGTGTTACCTTTGCTCTTGGTATAATAATACAAGGTAGCATCTCCTGTCAAAAAATATACTCAAAAAAAGAGCTCTCACAACCCGCAATTGAAAGCACAAACAAGGTTGAAAAAGTTGAAGTTAAAAAAAAAAACAACAACTACAGCAGCTGCAGATGCATTTACACAAAAAGCTGTTTTTGACAGGAGATGTTTTGTTGTAGAAGAGAAAGTAAGCAGTTGTCAATGCTACCTTGCATTATTCATGATACAATTATAAGGTAGGCTCATATTGAAGAGCAGGGTGCGCTAGTTGTCAAAATCAGCTGATAGCTTTTCGTTTTTCTTTGTTGTTGTTGGTGCTTTTGTCGTTTGACGTTCGTAGCTCGTACAGCTTTGTTGTTGCAAAATTTCTCAATTGAGCAGCCATCTTAAAATGGGCTTGCCTTATAATTGTATCATGGCATTATTATACCATGGCCTTTGCTCTCATACTTTCTCGCAGCGCTCCCAGAGCGCTCTCTGCCCATAGCCGATCATGGTACAATAATACAAGGTAGCATTGACAACTGCTTATTTTCTCTTCTACAAGAAAACATCTCCTGTCAGGAGAACAGCTTTTTGTGTAAATGCATCTGCGGCTGCTGTGGTTGTTGTTTTTTTCACTTCAATGTTTTCAACATTGTTCGTGTTCTTTATGGCGGATTGTGAGCGCTCTTTTTTTGAGTATATTTTTTGACAAGAGATGGTTTCCCAAGCAACTGTCAATGCTACCTTGTATTATTATACCATGGGCTTTGATCAGGGGCGGTTCCAGGAATATATTTCGGGGGGGGGTTTCAAAAATATTTATGTACGTTATATATAAATTTTAAAGGCCGATGTTGATTTTGAATAAAACACAAATAATTAAGGAAATTATTGTCATTTCTTTTTATTATGATAATATTGGTATGGTTCAATTATGCATGTAACAATATATCGGCTAAATGGCCGCCGCGACCTCGGCGGTTACCTCCATCCGATGGTCCAAATTTTCGATGACGCCGAGGCATAAGTGAGGTTCTATGCCGTTAATGTGCCGAATTATCTCATCCTTTAGCTTTTGAATTGTTGCTGGCTTATCGACGTACACCTTTTCTTTCAAATAACCCCAAAGAAAGAAGTCCAACGGTGTCAAATCACATTGGCGGCCACTTATCAGAAATTAAAGAAAAAGCAATTACTGAATTTAGTTAATTTCCCGCCATTTTTTGCAAAAGCGAAAACGTCATAACACAAAACGTACTACAAGGGCGCATTCATTTTTCAGGGTGCATTAATTTTTCATGGTGGCATATATTTTAAGGGCGTCATTGTCTTAAATCGATAATATTTTTGTATAAATTTATTTGTTTTATTTTCAGATTCCCACACATGCTAGATATTAGGCATAAATGGATCCGGGCCCTAGTGTTAGATCCCACTACAATTACAGCAAGAACTGTTGTATGCTCCAAGCATTTTTTTGAAAATGGCTTTATTGATTTTAAAAAAACCAATCGGAGATTATATCCATCAGCAGTACCATTTTTACATGCTGCCGATGATAAGATGTAAGTAATTCTTTTTTTATTTTTATAAAATTATTACATATGAAATAATTATTTAGACTTATTGTCCCAGTTCCTAACTGCAGCAAAAGTTTGGTTGCAGAATTAAATGAAATTAAATGTCCGAATAAAGAAAATTTTAAAAGTTTACAAAATATTCAGCTAATGCCACCTAGGGAGAATATATTAGAGCCATCATAGAAAGACAGGGTTTATTGGTATCATAGCTTGTGTAAGGAATATTAAAGTACTTTATGAAAGATTTATAGACAGTAATATTTTATCTTGTATACCTTTTTATAAGCTTAATCAGGACCATACCAGGAGTTATTTTTTAGTTCAGTTCGTTCCCATCTAGGCTACAATGATAACCCTTCCGTTAAGCAGTTTAAAGCTGCTTATAGGAAACTAATTATCAGATGCAAAATTAGGGAAGGGGGCATTGGTAATTGCATATCATTAGAAAAAAATGAAATTTTAAGTTTAAGTAGTTCTAATCCCATCAAAAAAACAATTTGAATGCATTCGACTCTAAGCAGGAATTAATTTTAAATATTGTAGATAATGAAGAAAATGAAAATAATTTTTTAAATGAGCATAATTATTTTGCAGACGCTAGTATTTTGACAGAATACACATCTCACGTAGTTAAGTA
This sequence comes from Pherbina coryleti, assembly GCA_943735915.1. Taxonomy (NCBI): domain Eukaryota; kingdom Metazoa; phylum Arthropoda; class Insecta; order Diptera; family Sciomyzidae; genus Pherbina; species Pherbina coryleti. The sequence goes on along the minus strand of OX030949.1, from coordinate 126,913,300 downwards.
TATTGCCGGTTTTGTTTTGCTCAAATTGCAATCTATTTTAAAGTGCAATGAATGCAGGAATTAATTTTAAATATTGTAGATAATGAAGAAAATGAAAATAATTTTTTAAATGAGCATAATTATTTTGCAGAGTGGCGTCCGTGGCGTAGTTGGTTAAAGTGCGTGGCCGCTATGTCAAAGAACCTGGAGACCCAGGTTCGAACCCCAACAGCGACAGAAAATTATTTGAATTAAATAATTTTTCTGTACGGTCGCCACCTCTCTGCAGACAATGGCAAACCTCAGAGAGTAATAAAAATGCCATGTAAAGCTTCTTGAGAATAAGAACATACCGTTCATCGCCGTTCGGAGTCGGTCAATTGTGTACAAACTTAATAACACGCACAACACAATTGATCATAAGCTAGGTCAAAGTCCTTTCAAGGGCTGAAATGGCCAGTTATTTATTTATTTAATTATTTTGCAGACGCTAGTATTTTGACAGAATACACATCTCACGTAGTTAAGTATATTGCCGGTTTTGTTGTGCTCAAATTGCAATCTATTTTAAAGTGCAATGAATGCAAAATAGATTTGGAACGACCCATTATGGACCCAGAGTCATTGGTTAAATTTAAATCGAAAGGATACTTGAAAATTCCATCGAAATCGGTTAAAGATACTTGCATTATTGCGGAAAAAGAATTGCGTATTCAAACCAAATTATTGGACAAAAACAAATCTATTTTGCATAAAATGTACTCTAACCGAATTTTGTATAATACACAACTCTCCCTTGTAGGAAAAAATATATTCGAGGGACACATTCAGTCTTCTGGACATTACAATATTGTAATTAAAGCTTTGATTGGCATGTTTTTAAAAACCAGATATTTTTATAGCACAATAAAAATTAATGAAAAGCCAACAATAAGGCAAAAATTGCATAAAAGTATACATTTTAAGGGAATTTAAAACAAAAATGAAGAATAAGGTATGCTTTTATTTAATTCCTCTTTTATTTTAATGAATGTTCATATTATTAGTTGGTTATATTCTTAGTAAATAAATTACATTTTTTATATAGCATATTTTTATTATTTTATTGTAGTATTAATTTTTTATATTTTTAAATAATGTAATTAACAAAGTGTAAGCAAACTTTGCTTTAAAAAAAAATCACGTCGCTTACAGGTTGTTAAATACATCATGAATTATATTGCTTTTACTTTCTTTAGATATTCAATACTAATATTTTCTTTTTTTCGGGTGAAATAGGCCTACCGGGGAACCGAACACCCAAAAAAAATCGGTAACGCGCCAATTTGTATACCTCAAAGGTGGTGTGGAAATACAAAAAAAAAATATTAAATAAATTAGTTATTAATCTCTTTCGCTTAGTAGAAATTCTTTCCTATATTTATGAGTACGTTAAAAACTATTTTATTCCAACCAGAATATATTAGTATGCAATTGCAATAAGAAATAATTTACGCCTTACTTTCCGCTTTAACCGAATGCGGCCCTGAGTAAATCTTTCTGTGTTGGTGTAAGCGACTCTTCCAGGATCGGAGCGGGCGATTAAATAAATCTTCGGCGATGTCGTATTCCGATCGCGGAAGTTCAGTACAACGGGAGAAACTGTGTCAGGCCGGCGACTCTTCCATTCGAGTCGTCTACGATGCTCAAAAAAGAATCGTGTAAGATGCTTTTATTCCTACTTCAAACGATCCTTGAAACAATCGCCTAATTGAGTCGTGTACGATGCTCAATAAAGAATCGTGTAATATGCTTTTATTCCTACTTCAAACGATCCTTGAATCAATCGCCTAATTGAGTCGTCTACGATGCTCAAAAAAGAATCGTGTAAGATGCTTTTATTCCTACTTCAAACGACCCTTGAATCAATCGCCTAATTGAGTCGTCTACGATGCTCAGGAAAGAATCGCTGAAGAGTCTTGAAATTATTGCCAAGACAATCTTTAATTTACCCTAAATACTTCAAAATAAAAAGCATTGTTCTGTATTGTTCATTTTTTAATTTCAATATATGTATTTAGCTTAAACTCGTATAAATAAATACAAATAATTCAATTATTAATTAAAAAAAAAAAACAAAATTCAGACAAAGAAAAAAAAATATATAAAAAATAAATTATGGAGCCAAACCCCCCTAATTTTCTTCGTCATCCTTCTTGGTCCGACTACCCTTCCGTCACCTTTGAATTTTAAGTGACATACATCTTAAAAAAGGAAAACAAATTAGTAAACTGTAAGAGCATGAAATAAAAAGTACTTACTTGCTATAATTCTTGGAATACATTTTTTTTGCTTCTCGTTTGCTTTTTAATCTTATTGCTTTGGTAGATAGGATTACAATTTTTAATTTTTATATATACTTTTTAATAACAAAATATTTACCAGTCGCGACACGTGTTCACTAGCTAACAACTGAGTTATAATGATGCAAAAATCAGTTGTTCTTTGTAAACTTTTCTAAACACAACGGTTAAATTCACCAAACGATCGCGAGAATGCGTAAGCGGCGATTTCTAAACATAACGGTTAAATTCGCCAAACCATCGCGAGAATGCATAAGAGGCGATTTTAGAGTAACACAAAGTACACGAATGGTCGTCAGAACGATTAAACGACGATTGTAGAGTAGAAAAAAAAAACACTCATCAATCAATCATCAAAATGAGTCGCATTCTTGCTAGCACTCTTTAAATGCTCGCCAAGATGCGCGCACGACGATTCACTCGTCCAAAAATCACCACAACGACTCGCAATAGCATCATTTGGAAGAGCAAAATAAAGTTCTACTTAACAATCGTCTTGACGATTAAAACAAGAATCGCGAAATTATCGCGATCGTCATACAATCTTCCAAATGCTAGCTGGGTTTAAGCCAATACACCGCTTCCTTATTTCTTACTTCTTTGTCCCTGCTCTATACAGAGCCGTTGTTGTTGTTGTTGTTGGTTGTTGCCTTTTTTGTTCTTCATGTTGTCTTGTTATCAACATGCAATAGGCGTAGGCAAAACAGCTAAGAACCATTTTCCCCCGTGTTTCCCAACCGATTTTGATAATTTTTTTTTTAAATCAATAAGATTAGGGAGAAGGAGTGCACCGAATATCTATGGGGGCGTGGTATATACCATACAACCCAAATTTGCGATATCAAATAACTTCACTGTTATATTTCACACAGCCTCGGAAATTCGACCTCAAATCACACGTACCATTCCACTGGTTACATTTAATGGGCATTGAAAGAGGGGTGTGGCATTTTTTAGCAGCACAAATTTTCGGTATAACTTTCGAACTATAAGTAACAAATCAATGAAACTCGGTAGGAACTCACTATTTAGTCGTGTTCTTCGACTGGAAAAATTGAACGAGCATTAGGCAAGGTGACGTGATACCACCCTTACAATTCAAAGTTTGCAAGTAAACACCGTATAACAATGAAACTCAATATGGAGTTCCCACTTGGTGATATCCTTCTACTAGAAATTACAATATGGGAAGTAGGGTACTAGAATGGGCATTTGACAAATGGGTGTGGCTCCGATCCAAATAATTCAAGTATCCAAATAATTCAATGAAGTGTAGGAAACACTTAAGCGTATTAAGACCATTTAGGGTTCTGTAGATTTCGTGTTTAGCCTTTTTTGGGGGTAGCTGATTTCGAATCTGATTTCAGAATTTTAAAATTAAAGATGGTGGATAGGGCTGCCACCTAAATTTTTAGTAGTTTAAAAAATTCGGTGCTGGGGTGAACACTAGGTAAAAATGGGTCGCTGAATCCGAATCCGATGTCAGATGTTCGAAAGTATGATATTTTAACAAAAGGGTTGCAACCTAATAATATTTTAAAGTTTTAAACTTTATGTCAGAATTTTAAAATTTAAGATGGCTGATAGGGTTGCCACTTAATTTTTTTATTTTTACGAATTCGGTACTGGGGCGAACACTAAAAATTATGAAATTTTCAGAAATACAGTTGCCACCTAATAATAATTTTGAAATTCTGACAACGGGTTCCGATTCAGCGACCCATTTTTACCCCAGCCAAGAAATCGTAAAAATAGAAAAAAAAATTAGGTCGCAACCCTTTTAGCTATCTTAAATTTTAAAATTCTGTTTTACAATGTTTAAAATTCGTAAAAAATACATTATAAGGTGGCAACCCTTTTGTTAAGAATTTTATAATTCTAAAATACTGACAACGATTTCGGATTCAGCGACCCAGTTTTACCTAGTGTTCGCCCAGGCACCGAATTCGTAAAAATAAAATTTCTATTTATCAATGGTAGATATAATTACTTGCGCCAAGGTTCTGTTGTTTTAGATGTGATTGATGCATTTTTCGCTGTTATTAATTGTTCTGTTTTTATAAAACGAACAACATTGTGCTGTTAAAGCAAACGGCGAACATGGTTTAATTTGAAGCTGACGAGTGCTCTGCAGTGTTCGTTTGTTATCATTAAATGACTTGGATACGTTCTGCTTGACTAACAGAGTTCTGTTAAGCTCTGAACTCTGCACTGTTGGATCTACAGTTGTAGAAAAAACGAGTGCATTTGTGCAGAGATTTAGTACACACACAAAACTGATAAACAAAAATGACAAATTAAGTTTTTTTATGGCGAAAATAATAAATAAATGAATAAAATCTTTTTTGGGTTAACTACATAACATGTAACGAGATCCATTGCGTTCGAAGACTAATATTTATACCCCCACGTTTAAAAAACGTAAATGGGGGTATATTAATTTTGTCACTCCGTTTGTAACGCCCATAAGGAGGCGTGGTAGGTATAGAAAAGTATATATATTATTGATCAGCATCACCACCCGAGTTGATTTAGCCATGTCCGTCTGTCTGTCCGTCTGTCCGTCTGTCCGTCTGTCCGTCTGTCGTCACGATTACAGCCGTAATTTTCAAGCTATCATCCCGAAATTCAATATTTAAGCTTTTATCTAAATAACTAAGGGCAAGTTCGAAAATGAGCCAAATCGGATGAAAACCACGCCTACCTCCCATACAAAGTGCCTTTATCAAAACGGTAAAATCTCTTAAAATTCCACAAAAATTAATATATGGACTTGAAATTTTGCATATGAGCTCCAATATTTAAAGTGTACTCTAAGTATGAAATTCAACCAAATCGGATAAAAACCACGCCTACCTCCCATACAAAGTGACTTCATCAAAAAGGTAAAATCTCTTTAAATTCCACAAAAAATAATATATGGACTTGAAATTTTGCTTATTAACTTTGATATATAACATGCACTTTGTGTATAAAATTCAACCAAATCGAGTGAAAACCACACCCACCCCCCATACAAAGTGATTTTATAAAAAATGAAAGCGAATATTTTCTGTTAAAACTATGTAGGTATAACAAAAATGTTTTATACAAATACACATTTTATTGACGGCTTAAGACTTTGAATTACTTCGGTTCGGACGTGGGGGTATTTTAACTTCGGCCCAGTCGAAGATCATTTCTTACTAGTTTTGTTAACATAATGACGTTTGTCATAATTTTAATTCTTATTTTATTTCTTAGTTTAGTTTATTCGAGACTTAAATAGGAAGTTTTCTTTCATTAGCATTTGACTTAAGAATAAAATACTTCAAACTATTTGCAAAATATAATAAGGCCGAGAGTGAGGCCTTATCCAGACAATAATAACACAGGCCGACAAAATTTGACAAACAATCTTACCCAGAAACCAGACTTTGCTTTTCCGAAGGATTTTGACGCGCTGAATTCGAATCTGGCCTCGAAAATGCTCTATCACTTCAGGGTTTCGAGATATTCTAACTTAAAAGTGCAAAAAATACCGTTTTTTCTTATTTTTGAGGTTATATAGAACGGCCGATCCTAGTTATTTTCAAAAATTATTGATAGCATCTCAAAGGGCTAGTCTTCCTCTTTAAAATGACTTTGAGTTTACGCTGAGATATCGCATTTTGAAATTTTTAGTTTACGCTGAAATATCGCATTTTATCGTCAAAATCCTTCGGAAAAGTATAGTCTGGTTTCTGGGTAAAAATTTTGTCGGCCTGTGTAATCATTTGGTAAAGTTATTACCATAAATCAGCCCATAATGTGTGAAAACTATGATTTTCAATGCGTACCGTTAACCAAATTCATATAATTCTATTGAAAACATAATAAAACTCGATTAACAAGTCCCACACAGCTACTCAATATAAAGTTTGAAAGGTGTTAAGGGGATACATGCGTTTTAGACGTTGGTTCCAAGGCTGATTTGCCTAATATTTGATAATATTTCTATAGAATTTTCTTTTTACGGTTAAATTCGAGATTTTTCGGGAAATTAGGAAAAATTTTCAATGAATTTCCAGAATTTAGACTTTTCAACTTTGGCGGTTAAAAAAATTTCATTTAAACGTTATCAACTTAATAAAAAGAAGTATGAGTGTAGCGCTCAAACATTTGAGGTATTTTTATGATTTTTTTCTTTTTTAAAGATTAAAGTAATGAACAACGATGTTTAAAGTTTTCAGGTATATTGTAACATCAATTCTACACTCAAAAACATTTTTTATTAAATTTAAAAAAATTTTGATTAGATCTGTTTCCGTACTCGTTTTAAGTAAGTTAAAGTTACTTGAAAGCGTTTCCGTACACTTTTCCATCACGAGAAAAAAGAAGAAGAAGCAAAATGTCACTCTCTATTACAGAAACTTTACTTGAACTTGACTTGAACAATTTCTTCAAGCACAAATCTCGAGCTTCGAACAGCTGATGGTCAAAGTGTCAAAATTAAATTGTTGTGAAAAAAATTTATGAGATTGGTTAGAAAATTAATAAAAATAAAGTCAAAATATGCAAAATGAACGCAATGGAAGCTAATGGTTCCTAGAACACAATTCACTTACAACTTCTTTGAATTTTCCAAAGTCGTTTCCAATTTTCTTGAAGTCGTTTCCGTACTTTTTGGCAAATTTTATCATTTTGACAGATGATAAATTTACTCTTTATTACTCAAACTTTACTTGAAACGAGTTGGGAAACAGACCTTATATGTTCAAAATGGCGCTCAATAAGACCCTCTCAAAAAAAGGGGACCTGGACGGTTTTGTAGATTTTGACCCATTTTTTTATCTGGAAAATAAAAACCAAGAAAATTATAAATCAGTATGAGTGCAGTTATGGCCGGGACAGGAAAAAAAAAAATAAAAATTGACAGAATGACGTGCTTTTGAAATTTAAGTTATAAATACTGTTTTTTACCGGTTATAAAGTGTAAAAAATAATAAGTTTTTTAAATAAAACTTTGATTTTAGTTTTAAATTTGAGATAATTCGGCTGAAGTTTTTTCTTTCCTACAACACATTCTGAAAAAAATAGTTTTGAGATAAATGAGTGCAATGGAGCGAAACGAAAAGCTAGTCTCAACTTTTTCGGTTTTATAACATTTTTTATATTTAGTAAACATCTTTTCAGCGTAAGGCCTTAACTTCCATTCTAACAGGGACCGAAAATAACTGTTCTTTTCGAAATTTCAATTCAAAAAGTCAGGCGAAAAAAATTTGTCTTTTCGATATTTTAATAAAGCAGTGCGATGCTTGTTAGCTAAGGAATAATAATCTTCAAAGATTTTCATTTATTTGGCTTTTTTTAAAAAAGTCAAAATCTAATAGTTATTTTTGACCGATTTTTATTTTTGACCAAAAATAAAAGTTGAAATTTGACTTTAATTTCTACGGTCAAAAATAACAGTTAAAATTTCACTTTAATTTTTTCGGTTAAAAGTATAAATCGTAACAAAAGTATAAATTCTATTTAATCTGCTCTTCTTAACCTTTGTTTTGCGTATAACTACACATATTTTCGGGTGCAAAACAACGTGTGCCGGGTTAGCTAGTAATTAATATAGGATATCACCGTCAATTTTTTAACCTTTATTTTTAATAGAAAAAATAAAACTAAAATTTTAACTCTAATTTTTGACTCAAAAATAAAAGTAAAATTTTAACTTATATTTTAGATCGGAAAAATAAAAGTCATATTTTAACTTTTGTTTTTGACCGGAAAAATAAAAGTCAAATTTTAACTTTTATTTTTGACTAAAAATAAAATCGGTTAAAATATAACTATTATTTGTGGACTTTTTTGAAAAAAGCCATAACAGTTACGGTCCCTGTATTCTTACATAAAGCTAAACATCAGATCAGAAACATAAAATACAAAATTTCTTGACCAAATGAATATTAATTTTGAGTTTTAACTTGATAAGTAGATTAAAGTTATTTTTCATCCATAATAGAAAAATCAATAGAAGTGGTACTGAAACAAAAATGAAATTTTTTATGCTGTTGAAATATACTTAAAAAATTATGAACTTTTAAAACCAAACCGATTGTTTTTACATATACTTTATTTTTACGAAAGAATTAACAAAATCATTCTTTCCATCTACATATGTTCCAGACTGATTTGCCCCCTTAAGCTCAATGCATATAGTTTCGGTTATGTTAATCACACAATCCGACTCTATGGCTTAATATGACAAACATTTCCATCAAAAAGCGCCTCCCATGTTCCCAGGAAAGTTCTTTGAGACAATATCAATTTGCTAAATGTTAAGATGAGATCGAAGAGAAATAAATTTTATTTATGTTCTTTCTATGACACTCATTCATATCTATTTAACTTTTGTCCTAAGTGATATGTGTGAAAATATGAACATTGATCATAAAAGCATACCATATACATAGTACATACAAGCACACATAGTAAATTGGTTAGTTGTATTGTCAGCCAGAAGCTCAGAATGCGAACAGATTGGATTTAGTCTTGTGTTAGACATGATCAGAGACGCGATCAAACTATTGTGCAGTCAACAAGCTTTTTATATAATAATTAAATACTTCAGATTTTACGTTGGACGTTTGTAAATAAGACATTCACTTCGATTTCAAGCATCTTTACAATTTGGACATTCTATTCTTGCTTTTGGTTTAGGCCATAATTCAACATTTCAAGCACACACAAAATAATAAACAAAAGACTGTGATCACATCAATCAAAATGTATAAGAATAAATCGTAGACTGTGAAATAAAACTTCGTTAGAGGTTGTTTGAACTTCATTTGAATAGACAACATTTGTACATACATACTTAATTAGGAGCATCAACCCAAGCTGCATATTTAATTATACGTTTTTTAAGTAAAAGAGAGGAAAAAGGCAAACAATTACAGCTTGTATTTTTTCTTCGTCTTTAATATTAATAAAATTATACCTGTGAACACTATGAAAAACAAGCTAGAAGAAAGATAGAAGTAGCAACAGCTGAAGTAAGCAGGCGGTTAAATATACACATTCCTCAACGTGGTGTTACCTGAAGAAAACCTTACACAATAAAAACTTATTTTACGCCGACTAAAACGGAAGTGTTGCTCCAGAATATTGGATGACAAATTTGTATAGTTTAAAGTCGAGTTTGGATTCAGAAAAACATTCGTATACTAAGGACTTTCGCCATGTTGAGAGCATGTTGTCATTAAACTAAGACTTGGAAACCAAATCGTTAACTGGAAAAACTATAAAAAGCAATACATGCCTTGATAAATTAAACGAAAAGAGCTCAAACCCACTAAAACAGACCTATTTTAGTGGCCTTAATTATTATCATAATAGATGAAAAATAGAAAAATACTAACAACACACAATAAGACAGAGTTAAAGCCTTTGCGCGCAGAAGTAGCCGGGCAAGCAAGCGAGACGTGCTACAAAAGGTGCGGTTTGTATTGTTTGTGTGTGTATAAAAATTGGTAAAACCTGTTAACGGAAAATGAAAGAAAAATTTTCATTGCGAATGTTGATGCTTTTCAAGAGAAATCAATTAATAGAAAGTGAATAAAACAGTTGAATTTTCTGCAGAATTGAATTAAGACAAGTGCAACTTTTCAGTAAATAATTAGAATAAAATTAATGTTTTAAGCAAAAAAAGTACAAACCCCTAGTACATTCCCACGGAAAATTGAGACAAGCTACAATCAAAGTTAATTACTTACTGAAATTTCAATTGAGAAGATAAAGTTTGCATATCTAATTGAAGTATCTAGAAATTTCCAAATCAAGTTGCAGGATTGGATAGTTCATCATCTGCATGCTGCTGTGCACACAGTGGTAAGCACCGGCCAAAGCAGCAACATTTCCAACAATATGAGGGAAGATGACATAGAAATTGCCATTAAAGTTGTCATAGTTGGCAATGGCGGCGTTGGAAAATCTTCAATGATTCAGCGATATTGTAAGGGGATTTTCACAAAAGACTATAAAAAGACCATCGGTGTGGATTTCCTCGAGAGACAAATTGAAATTGATGGCGAGGATGTACGCATTATGCTATGGGATACCGCAGGTCAGGAGGAGTTCGATGCTATTACCAAAGCATACTATCGAGGTGCTCAAGCCTGTGTGATAACGTTCAGCACTTCGGATCGTCAGTCATTCGAAGCTGTCAAGGATTGGAAGCGAAAAGTCGAAAACGAATGCAACGAAATCCCTACAGTTGTTGTCCAAAATAAAATTGACCTTATAGAACATTCTGCGGTTACTTCGGATGAAGTAGAGACTTTGGTACGTCAATTGGGTTGTCGTCTTATACGCACATCGGTTAAAGAGGATGTGAATGTGGCTTCAGTATTTCGCTATTTAGCAACAAAATGTCATCAGCAGATGATGCAGTCGTATAATAATCTAGATCAAAACACGAGTCAACAATCAGCTGTAAGTGCCTTAAGTCCCACATTCACTAAATCCACTAATACAGGCACAATCATCTTGCGTTCAGCCAAAAAGAGTCCAGTACGAAAACGGCGAATTGTTTTGAAGAAATGCAGAATCTTATGACTTACTTATTTGTTTAAGCAAAACCTAATGTATTAACTTATTTAATAATATAAAAAATCTAATTTATTTCAAACTTATACTTGACCTGTACAAGATATTTAACTTTTTTAACTGTGAACTGCGATATGATTGTTTATTATGCTTATATCACATTTATAAGTCCTGAAAACAAAAAGAGAAAAGTAAAAGGTTTCTCTGGGTATTAAAAATGTATTACCTACTATTCTTGTTTTGTTTTTCTATCTTAAGTTTACCCACATTGAATATTTTTATTATAATTTGGCTCTTCTGATTTTAGTATCAAGATGAAGTATTGGATTGTTAAAAATTTATTTAATTCATCATAGATAGAATAAAATACATGAACGTATATCAGGTATGAATCTAATAATCTATATTAATAAAAGTCATTTTCTGTTTGTTTGACCCGAATACAAATCTTAACGGCTGGACGGATTTAACTCAAATTCGGCACACTTATTACTTGAATCCTAACTTAAGTTATGGCATACTTAGTTTTGACCACGCCTCTTCCTACCTACCTACCTTCTACCTACTAGCATACTTTTAGCGAAAATGTTCGTCTTATCAATTTAAAAAATTCTGTTGTTTTGACACTAAAAACATTCACATATTTTCAAAATTGCACAAAATTTCAGTTCAACGCCTTTTTCTTATAACATTGTTTCCTTAGAATAATAAAAAACTATCAGAAATTCGTATGTCTTATTTCCGATACAAATAACTCCGTTGTTTTTGAATATAGTTTGTATTTTTTTCGTTGATAATTTCAAATTTTGAAAGGTACTGTTAGCTTAGGTTAAAAATATTGATTTTTTAATGAAAAAATGGCAAAAAAGCTGTTTTTGTTCTTATATAAAAAAAAACTCAAAATTGCATTTTTAACTACTTTTAACATGACATAGCGTTTAATAGCAAAAATGGTTTCAGTTTTACGAACAATTTTATTGACCATTTCTGTCATCAAAAAACAAAAAAAAAAATTAATTTAGTTCAAAAGTTTTTATTATTTTTTATAGAATAATTATTGTGAATAATTAATAGCTTATTAAAAATTAATAATAATAGCACTAAGAATAATTTTGTGTGAAAAAATTCAGTACATAAATCAGTAAAATGTAAATAAGTAAATAAATATAAATCAATTTTTTCGGCCCCTCGATATCTCTTTATTCTCAACCGATAGAATAACGTGGACCTTTGATAAGAGCTTTAAAGTAATTTAACAATCAATTTAGTGCAGCTTTTTTTCATTATTTGGATTTTTAAAAATATACGGATCAAAATTTTACATTTTTTCACCCGAGTTAAACCGGGTAGAAAAACCCGGCTTGAAAGTAGTAAAAAACCTCTGTTTGCCTCTGCTGTCTGTAATTTTCAACCAATTTAGTTGTTTTTTTTTTTTTAATGTAGATAATTATGATGCGAAGGTTATAGGTTAAAAAAATAGGGCTGTCACCTTATTTATTTTTATTTGTACGAATTCGGGTGGCGAAAAGGTAAAAATGGGTCACTGAATCCGAATCCATTGTCAGAGTTTCAAAAATTATGTAATTGTTTATCAAAGGGCTGCCACTTAAATTCTTAAGTTTTTACGAATTTGATGTTGGGCGAACACTTGGTAAAAATGATTCGCTGAATTCAAATCTGTTGTCAGAATTTCAAAATAATGTATTTTTCCAAATATTAAAAAATTTAGCAAACAAAATATGTTTTTTATTAAATAAATATCATATTAATATAATCAATAAGTCTTATTTATTCTGATATTTTAAAAAAGAAATAAAGTTTTCATAGCACAACGACCATGCGCAGTCTCTATATACATTATATGTATATATATATACATTAACGTACACTAAGGGGAAAAAATATTAAATTTATCCAAAAACTTTTTTAATTTATCCAAAAAGCGAGTCATTTTTGCACCAATAACGCATTTACTTAAATCGACTACGTAAATATTTAAAATTTATTTAAATACTTTTTTAATTAAATAAAATATTAAAATATTTAAACAGAATTCAATAAAAAATATATTAAAATTATGCACGAATATATTTAAATATTTTTCAAATATTTACTATTTGAAAATAAAACTATCGCATTTAAGGAAAATTTATATAAAAATATTTAAATGGAAAAACAATTTATTCGAATATTTTCCACGAGCTGTGTCCATCGAATGCCATTTGGTGGTATATTTTATTTTCCTTTTTACTTTTTTCGTTCTCTAATTTTTACTATTTTTGACAGTTGGTGCAATAATATGGCATCAAATGTCAAAAATAGTATAAACTATAAACAAAAAAGTAAGCTAGAAATAAGAAGGAAATTATGCAGATAAATGACAATCGGCTCAAGATATTCTTGAGAAAATACCGAGTTGTCACTCCACCCTACATGATTTCATCATGCATCGCACTCGCAAATCATATTTGCCAAACTTACAGGTTATATTACTCTTGCAACATTAACTAAATGAGAACTATAAGACCTCCAACTGCAAGAAATATACTGCAGGAACAGAGTGCGATGCTGTTGCTGCTTGTCGGAATATGTGTGTACGTGTGCGATGCTGTTGCTGCTTGCTTGTATTGAATATGTGTGTACGTGTGTGGTATAAATAAAATTCAAATACGGAAAAAAACGAGTTGTAAGGAAAACATTTGATTTATCCACGTAAATATTTAAATAAAATTTATACTCAAGCGTGGATAATGTTAATATGCGTTATTTCCCTTAGTGTAGTAGTAATAAATTTTTTCAGCTACATACATTTGTACATTTGTGAGAATAGTTGCAAAAGTACGGAAACAGCTTCTAGTAAGTTTAAAGCACAAAACAGCTGATTTTGACTGCAGACGGCAGCACAAAATTTAAAACACTTTCCCTCAAATTATTAAAAGCCATTTTTAATGCAAAACTGAGCAATTACTTCATTTTTATTTATTACTAGCCTTTTTCCGGCGCGCGTTATTGCACCCTGCAACTATATGGGAACATTATAGGTGTATTCAAAACTTTTCTTAGACTCATAGTTTGACACCACTGTTATTTTCCACTGCCCGTTACAGTTTCCCAGTAGCAGGAGATCACCAAATAGTAACTCCATTTTGAGTTTGTATGTAAGTATTGCTACTTTTGCTTTCAAAGCTATTCGATAATACAAATTTTAACTGTATGGGCGGAGCCACAACCCTCTTATGTAATGCTCATCCCAGTTTTCTAGAAGATGGACATTGCCCTGTTTTAGTACAGTTGCCGACAGTAAGCATGCAGACTAAATTACCAAAATGTAGCCCAATCGACAAAAATCATAAGAAATATAGCATTTTTATTGATTTGTGGGCGGTAAAAGGGGGTGTGACAGAAATTTAAGCCATCTCGTACTTGAAAAAAATGTACTGCCAAAATTTTAGCTCTATCGGCTAAGTAATTTTGAAGTTTCCAGCCACACACACCCACACACCAGTCACACAGACAGCGTTTTGCTTTTTGTATATATATTTTGGATAAACATTATTGGCTATAACTTTTGATTGGCAAGAGATACTTAGATAATTTTTTCTAATAAATTAATTTTTAGCTTGTATATTTTTTCAAAGTTATAAAAACACAATATTGGAAAAAAAAATTTTGTCCGAAAAAATCTAGGGTAGGCCTTGCTTTTTGAATCACAAAAATGGTTTTTAATTTTTGCGTAAAATTGAAATAACTTTTTTAGAGTTGAAAATTTGCGAATTTGAATTTAAATTATTTTTACAACAAAAACAAATTTTGGGCCTTTTTGTGAGGAAAACTCCAAAATTTCAGACCTTTTTTGAAAAAAATATTTAAAATATATTAACTCAACTAACGGTATTTTTGCAATAAGGTTTTGATAGTACTTTGATGAAGCTTTAAGACAAAAAAAAAAATTTAACAAAATGTATACAAAAGCAGCGAAAATATTTGACTCGAAAGTCGCAAAATTAAATTTCTGATTGTTTTTTTCTCATTTTTGAGCAACGATGTTGCATTAAATATATGTATCTTTGTAGTAAACTTTTTCATAGTTTTCGAGATATGTTCATGTTTTTGATGTGAAAATAACGGAAATTATTTTTTTTGTAAATATTTGCACATGTAACCTAAGAAAACAACTAAAAATATGCGATTTTGTAAAAAATTTGTACTACAGCACCATCTGGTGTCCAAGGTGGTTCAAAGAAGATAGTGCTAAAAAACTCATCGTACCTGAAAACTACTATATACCAATTTTTATTCTAATCGCATGAGCGGTTTGGGAGTTTTAGGCAGTTTTGTAAAAAATGTGTACTACAGCGCCCTCTGGTGTTCAAGGTGGATCAAAATTGATAGCCCACAAACACGCAGCGTACCAAAAAACTTCTATACACAAATTTTCATGCTAATCGGATGATTGCGGTTTTACAAACATAAGTTCCTTTTTTATATATATAGATTATTATTTATTTGTTGTGCGTAAATTTCTTTTTAGGCATACAATTTGTGAATTTATTTATCGCAAAACATAAACAATTATGAAATGTAATTTGACATTTGCTTCTTCTTATTGATGCTTATTCTTCTTGATGCTTGTTCTTACTTTACTCGAAGTCTTGAGTTCTAGCACTCTCTGAGCACTTTGTGTGCTCGAGAGAGCGATTTTATGCTTGTTCTTATTCTCCCATTTTAAGCACAGAAAGTACGGAAACAGAAAATAGTGTCCCACAAGTTACACAGTGTGCGTACGGAAATAGACCTACTATTCACAAGTTAACAGCTGGCATATCTCTGAAAATGCACAATCGGTTTTCGGGACGTTCACACAATATACCTGATAAAAATAACTAATTGCACAAAATATAACCTTGCCGCTTTGCATGAATACCATTAATGTAAAAATATTTAGCCCTTTAATCCTGTTGACGATAAACAGAAACAATAACAAATAACAAAAACGAAACCAACTGATATGTATGTATTTATAAATATGAGTTATACATACATGTTAATAGCAACTAGTATCGCCTTTGGTCGAAATTCGACCATTTAAAAATTGATTTTTTTTCTTGTACTTTTATTGCAAACATTTTTTTCTTTCTACTCATGTGCAAACGTAACCGAACTCATAACGCACCATACGCACCACCAGCAGGAAATCACAAAATAGTAACCCCATTCTGAGTATCCATGTTCTGTGACTTTTACTTTCAAAGCTATTCGATACCAAAAATTTGGCTTTGGCGGAGCTACACCCCTTTGTCCAATGCCCGTCCCTGGATCCTACTTTCTAGTAGAAGGATATCACTAAGTGGGAACTCTATATTGAGTTTCATTGTTATACGGCGTTTACTTCCAAAGCTATTCAATATAAAAACTGAATTGTATGGGTGGTGTCACGCCCCTTGTCTAATGCTCGTGTAATGTTTCCAGTCGAAGAACACGACTAAATAGGAAGTTCCTACCGAGTTTCATTGATTTGTGAATTATAGTTCGAAAGTTATACCGAAAATTTGTGCTGCTGAAAAATGCCACGACCCTCTTTCAACGCCGATAAAATGTAACCAGTGGAATGGTACGTGTAATTTGAGGTCGAATACCGATTTTCGAGGCTGTGTGACCTATAATTCTTAAGGGGAGAAATACATGTAAATGCTCGAAAATCAGTAATTTTTCGTGAATTCTTTGGGGGTGATAAAATAATGAAATCATTTTACACTTTTGACATAATTTAATGACATGTGTCTGGTAATAAAAACCATTTTTTTTTAAATACAAAATGGCGGCAGTACCGGCAAGTCGAGTTTGAAGGCTTCGGAACGAGACGAGAGGGGACGAGTACAGACTTGCTCGTATCGGCAAGTTTTCTTTTGTGCTGTTCTTTCTTTGTTGCTAGAAAGAAAGTAAAATCAGAATTGCTCAAAAAATCTTGCTGAGTGGAAACACAAATGGCAAGTCCAAAAGAGAACTGAAAGCTTGCTGGCAAGAAAAATTGCCGTGTGGAAAAGGGGGCAAAAACTAATAGTTTTATCGTCCTAAAACTTTAAACGCGATTTTCTCGAAACTACGTTTTCAAAAACGGCAGCCATGCAGCTCAAAAAGTAATTAACCGATCGGGCTGAAATTTTGAGGGGTATTAGTCAGCAAAAGGGAAAATGGGACTTACCGATCAATCAGGAATTGCTGATCAATTAGGCGCATACAATAGCCCTTCAGCTTCCTCGAAAAGCTGATTATCTTCCAGTTGTTTCTGTTTCCTGGCTGTACATTTTACAGTAGATTTTATATTTCTCCCCTTAACCCTTAAATGCCCAGTGTATCTTTTTGGATACAACCGAGAAAATAAGCTATTTATTTTAAAATATTGCACAAATTAAAATGCTGGATATGTAGTTTCACTCAGAAAATTGCAAATATAAAACGAAAATTTAATTATTGCCATAACTTCGTTGGTTTGGGAAATATTGACCGTAAAATTAAAAAAAGAGTTTTTTTTTTCATTTTTACGGAAAGTTCGCTTTTTGACATGAAATATCTTTTAAACTACGATCAATTTTAGAGTATCATTTAACAAACAAATTTAGAGTTATCATAAGAGAATGTTTTTCCACGTTTTTGCCTTGAACTCCTACAACCAAGCTGATTGATGTTATACGTCGGAATGCCCACTGCATGGTTGAATTAATAAGGTTGTCGCATGGGTGAGAGCGAGTTCCCATAAATATCAAATCGAAGTTGACAGCTCATACAAAATCTGAAAGCGAAAATTTATAACATGTTAAGACGATGAAGTTGTTGTTGTTGCTTTTCATTGATTTTGACAATTGTGGATACTGAGAAGAGAGAACGATCAGCCCTGAGACAACCTTATTAATTCAACCATGGCCGACTGTATCTTTTTGGATACAAACATGTTTTCTTTAATAACTCGTAAACAAAAATTTTTTCCAAAAAAAATAAAAACGGGGTCGTGCTCAGTGGATCATTTAGCACATCATTTTTATACCCCCACGTTTAAAAAACGTAAATGGGGGTATATTAATTTTGTCACTCCATTTGTAACGCCCATAAGGAGGCGTGGTAGGTATAGAAATTTTATTTTTACGAATTCGGTGCCTGGGCGAACACTAGGTAAAAATGGGTCGCTGAATCCGAATCCGTTGTCAGAATTTCAAAATTATGAAATTTTTAACCCTACAGGGTTGCCACCTAAAAATATGCTTTTTTAAAAGTTTTAATCTCTATCCTACAGTTTTAGGGGGTCGCTGATTTCGAATCTGATGTCAGAATTTTAAAATTCAAGATGGCTGATAGGGTTGCCACCTAATTTTTTTTTTATTTTTACGAATTCGATGATGGGGCGAACACTAGGTAAAAATGGGTCGCTGAATCCGAATCCGTTGTCAGAATTTCAAAATTATGAAATTTTTAACCCTATAGGGCTGCCACCTTAAAATATGCTTTTTTAAAAGTTTTAATCACTGTATTACAGTTTTAGGGGGTCGCTGACTTCGAATCTGGTGTCAGAATTTTAAAATTCAAGATGGCTGATAGGGTTGCCCCCTACGTTTTTTTTATTTTTACGAATTCGATGCTGGGGCGAACACTAGGTAAAAATGGGTCGAAATCGTGCCTAACATTGCTTTGGTTTTAGTTTGTTCTTGTTCTGCTCAAGCGACGAGTGCTCTTTGTAGTGTTAGGCTTGATTTCATTGATGAGAGCAAAATATAGCAAAAGCTTGCACTACAAACGAGTGCTTTGAAACGCATTTCAAGCGCACTCGTGCAGAGGTTTAGTAGAAACTCACGTGTTCTTATGCAGCAATTCGCAATTCGACCTCAAGCTTTAATCGTAAATATCATACGAAGGGGTAAAGTACGATATAACGAGATGAGTAGAGAAAATTTCTACTCGGTCGTGCGTTTGGCATTTCTTGCTAAAGCAGAGTTGCATTTTCGTGGAAAGAGCTTAGTATGTGGGTGTTTTATAGTTTCACTGGCAAAGATAGATTTTCATGGGATTTCGTTTATCATCGTTGGAATTTATAATAAATAAATCATATATGTTTTTTTTATTACATGACGTCCCTGGCGTAGTTGGTTAAAGTGCGTGGCCGCTATGTCAACGAACCTGGAGACCCAGGTTCGAACCCCAGCAGCAACAGAAAATTATTTGAATTAAAAATAATTTTTCTGTACGGCCGCCAATGGCAAACCTCCGAGAGTAATCAAAATGCCATGTAAAGCTTCTTGAGAATAAGAACATTCCGTTCATCGCCGTTCGGAGTCGGCGTTAAATATGTAGGTCCGATTCTCGGTCAATTGTGTACAAACTTAATAACACGCACAACACAATTGATCATAAGAAGCTAGGTCAAAGTCCTTTCAAGGGCTGAAATGTTTATTTCATTTCAAGGGCCAGTTATTTATTTATTTCTTTTTTATTTATAATGTTTTTTTATAAGTCATGCTGTTAAAGCAATACTTATTGCCATACTTTTCACGAACCACCTTAAGCGCGATATATTAAAGGCATTAATATAGAAAATTGCGGGATTGAGAATAGTGGGGAAAACATTTTTTGTGGGATTTCTTGTGTGGCTGGTTTAATTGGCATCATCTAAGTCGCAGACGCACGACCTACTAACGCAGTATTGTGATTTATACCCAAATCGCAAAGGCGCGTTAGGTCGGTCGCGCTTTGACAGCTAAAGTAGAAACAACGAGTTGTTATGAAGGAATCCATAATTCGACCTCAAGCTTTGATCGTGCTTTGTATCGTAAATATCATCGAATCTCATAAGAAGGGGGTAAAGTACGATCAAAGCGCGAGCTGCTGAAAAAAAATTGAGAAGTGTTCAACTCGGTCGTGCGTTTGACATTTGCCGATAGTGCAGGGTCAGAGACTATATACCTATACAGAGACTATAAATTCTATAGACTTTGCATCAAAACCACTCGAGCAATATCACTCAGAGATTCGGATGTCAAGATAGGCACGGCGAAAAACGGTGGCCAGGCGAACTAAAGCGCATGGCGTCGATAAACTTATGTTGCTAGGATTTGTTGATAGACTCTAGAATAGTGATGCATAGGGATGTGCAAGTCGAAGTCGAAATTAGTCGAAAATCGACATTTGGTTGATAATTTTCGACTTTTTTGCATATTAAAAGTCGACTTTTGCTTACGACTTTTTCTTTTTAAGCGAATCAAAATCCTTACGGTACTGACTCCACATGCTCTTATTCTAAGAACTTCTCTTCTCTAATCAAATAAACGAATTCGCTGCTTAAAAATAAATAAAGTTGTATTGGCAACTCTTGTTTCGATAAATGTAAAACAGTGATTGCCACAGCCATAGTATTTGTCTCATTCACTCTTTCGTGTTGGTAAGTAAATAGTAAGTCATTATCAAGGAGGACCATACTCAAATGCTTGTAAATTTTGAGTTGTAACCCTCTTGCCGTTAGCATGCGATATTTTCTATTTAAGAACTACAATTGCAATATTTTGTTTTGTTTTTTTGTATTTTATCTATGAACTGAAGTACCTTGTTTTTGTCTTTTTTTTTAACAATAAAACACATTTTCATATGGAAACATATGCTTCTTAACTTCCGAACAATAGCGATAGAAAGGTAATTCGAAAAAAGTCGGGAAAAGTCGAGTTTTAAATGTTCAAAAAGTCGGTGAGTCGACTTTTACATTTTTAACGCTGAAAAAAGTCGAAGTCGACTTTTGCTGGCAATTGCACATCCCTAGTCCCTGCTAGCATTTGGAAGATTGTATGACGACGATAAAAAAAAAAAATTCAAAAATTGCAAAAATAAAAAAAAAACAACTGAGTTACAATGATGCAAAAATCAGTTGTTCTTTGTAAACTTTTCTAAACACAACGGCTAAATTCACCAAACGATCGCGAGAATGCGTAAGCGACGATTTCTAAACATAACGGTTAAATTCGCCAAACCATCGCGAGAATGCATAAGAGGCGATTTTAGAGTAACACAAAGTACACGAATGGTCGTCAGAACGATTAAACGACGATTGTAGAGTAGAAAAAAAAAAACACTCATCAATCAATCATCAAAATGAGTCGCATTCTTGCTAGCACTCTTTAAATGCTCGCCAAGATGCGCGCACGACGATTCACTCGTCCAAAAATCACCACAACGACTCGCAATAGCATCATTTGGAAGAGCAAAATAAAGTTCTACTTAACAATCGTCTTGACGATTAAAAAAAGAATCGCGAAATTATCGCGATCGTCATACAATCTTCCAAATGCTAGCTCAGCTGGGGTGATGCACAGCGTCCCAGCTAGCATTTTCAATCGTAGGCGACTCTTCCACGATCGGAGCGGGCGATTAAATAAATCGTCGACGATGTCGTATTCCGATCGCGGAAGTTCAGTACAACGGGAGAAACTGTGTCAAGCCGGCGACTCTTCCATTCGAGTCGTCTACGATGCTCAAAAAAGAATAGTGTAAGATGCTTTTATTCCTTCTTCAAACGATCCTTGAATCAATCGCCTAATTGAGTCGTGTACGATGCTCAAAAAAGAATCGTGTAAGATGCTTTTATTCCTACTTCAAACGACCCTTGAATCAATCGCCTAATTGAGTCGTCTACGATGCTCAGGAAAGAATCGCTGAAGAGTCTTGAAACTATTGCCAAGACGATCATTAATTTACTCCAAATGCTTCAAAATAAAAAGCATTGTTCTGTATTGTTCATTTTTTAATTGTAATATATGTAATTAGTTTAAACTCGCATAAATAAAATAAAAATAATTCAATTATTAATTAAAAAAAAAAACAAAATTCAGATATAGAAAAAAAAATATATAAAAAATAAATTATGGAGCTAAATCCCCCTAATTTTCTTCGTCATCCTTCTTGGTCAGATCACCCTTCCTGAGTCGGTCACCAACATGGACAAAATGTTGCTTTAGCACTTTATTTATTCCTGCGTCGTCACCTTTAAATTTTGAGTGACATACATCTTAAAAAAAAAAAACAAATTAGGAAACTGTAAGAGCATGAAATAAAAAGTACTTACTTGCTATAATTCTTGGACACGTGCTCACTAGCTAACAACTGAATTAATATGAAGCAAACATCAGTTGTTCTTTGTAAACTTTTCTAAACACAACGGTTAAATTCGCCAAACGATCGCGGGAATGCGTAAGCGGCGATTCCTAAACATAACGGATAAATTCGCCACACCATCGCGAGAATCCATAAACGGCGATTTTAGAGTAACACAAGTACACGAATGGTCGTCAGAACGATTAAACGACGATTGTAGAGTAAAAAAAAACAATCGTTAATCAATCATCAAAATGAGTCGCATTCTTGCTTGCACTATTGTAATGCTCGCCAAGATGCGTGAACGACGATTCACTCGTCCCAAAATCATCACAACGACTGCATTTGAAACGAGCATCATTTGGAAGAGCAATATAAAATTCTACTTTAACAATCGTCATGACGATTAAAAAAAGAATCGCGAAATGATCGCGCTCGTCATACAATCTTCCAAATGCTAGCTGGGGTTGGCAGACCTTCCAATACAAGCGCAACATTTTTGTTTTAGTATGTGTGTGCGAGCAGACCCAGTCGGAATATGAATCCTCAAAGACGAAGTCTTCGAGACCGTCTCGAAGACCAAGTACGCATTCTCAGAGTGAATGCTGACGCTCTGCAAGACAAGTCATTATATTGTCAGCACAAAATCTTCGAATATTGTCTCATAAGAAATTTTTTTTAATGATGATCGTCCAGCTGCAAAACTCGTGTAAATAAACAACTGAGATGTGCTCTCATCGAGAAATTGCTTTTGTAATGCTCTGATGTCAATGCGGACGCTCTGTAAGACTCGTATGCATATTTTCAGCATGTGTCTATTAATCAAATTTTTTTTTTTAATTTTGAATTATCGACGCGGTTGCAGTCAGTTGCGAATAAATTGTGAGCCTGAAGCACGTGCTAGAGTTTATTGCACGATTATTGTGGTTTTATAAAATATTTCGTTTAAAATAATTAAATTGTGGTTTTGTAAAATTTGTCTCTTTAAATAATTAAAAAAAAAAAATGATTAGTGAAGTGAAGTTTCTGTATATTTTAATGTGCCGTTTTCTCTCTCTCTCTCTCTCTATCTCTCTCTCTATAGTTTGCGCTGTCTGAGCGTAAAAATTTCACTCATGAAGACAACATTCATGCACGAAGAGCGCATCGTTTTGCTTAAATGCGTCCGCTCTGCAAGACATGGATTGACGCCGTCACTGAAGACATTTCAGCAAAATGTCTTGCAAGTCGAAGTTGCCTTTTGTTTGAAATTGTCTTCGAGGACTGCTATGGTAATGGATCGATCCGTCTTGCAAGAAACTGACATGTCTCGAAGACGTCTTCGAAGACGGATCGATCCATTTCCTGCTGGGGAATACTGAAAAAGAAATACTTTTGCAAATACTTTTACACTCATTGAGTAAAATGATAGCATAAAGTGTTTTTTGATAGATAGATTGATGTTCGTAATAAGGATTTAAATAAAAAAATAAATAAATTCCCAAAAAGGTCGAAACATTTTAATTCATTCATATATTGCGTCTTCGCAGCATTTAACAAAATAATTTGCGCATGAGACGCTCACTCACTAAATCTGAAGAAAAAAACTGCATTTTGAAAACAAAAACTGCCGTTCGAAAAAACGATTTGTTAAGCATTTTCTTTAATTTTTTATTATCATTTAATTTATCATTTTAACTCTTTAACTGCCACCATACAAAAGCAATATCGGGTCCTCCGGGCCATTTTTTTTACAGATGTAGTGTATTTTGGTATCAGAAAATCCGAACAAAATATCAGAAAATGTTTTTTTTTTTTATAATTCTGTGAAATTTTGAAATATTTTATTGAGGCACAACATATGTACCTCACGGCCTAATGTCATAGTTTTAAGCAAAATTTTAAGTCCATATATCAATATTTGTGGAATTCTCAGACATTTTATCGTTTTGATAAAGTCACTTTGTATAAGAGGTAGGCGTAGTTTTGTACCGATTTGGCTAATTTTCGAACTTGACCTTTATTTTTTATATGAAATCTTAAATATTGAATTTCGTGATGATAGCTTGAAAATGACGACTGCAATCATGATCACAGACAGACGGACAGACATACGGACGGACAGATGGACATGGCTAAATCGACTCGGGTGATGATGCTGATCAAGAATATATATACTTTTCTATACCTACCACGCTTCCTTATGGGCGTTACAAACGGAGTGACAAAATTAATATACCCCAGTTAAAGGGATTTTTTTTTAATCGTGGGGGTATAAAAATGATGCGCTAAACATAGGTATGCCAGGCCATGCGGAATTGAACTACGTTTACAGATTTGCGTTTCGAGGTAATAATTTTAAACCATGAACTATAATGTGTAATCAAATACTAAGGCACATACGCTGTGCCTCAGGACCTACGTGGACATTTTATTGAGGCACACCGTATGTGCCTCATGGCAGTTAACGTGTTGAGATAAGTAATTCAGGTATTTTTATGTTGGTTTTTTTACATATATTATTATTTGCATTAGTTATACATATCACTATTAAATTTTTGTATCATAGTTTTTGATACGTCAAAGCTTGAACAATTATATTGTTTTTTTTTTTTAAGAGGGTTGGAATTTCTAGTTTTCGCACTAATCTTGTCGTTTTTGCCAATTCAACCTTTCAAGTACTTATTTTCCCTCCTAGGATCTAAGAGGCTTTCAGCCTTGTGGCTTGAAGAGAAAACACGCAAATTGGCGCAAAGAGAGAAGTGAGGTTCTTGTCAGAGACTATAGATTGTATAGACTTTGCATCTGAAAGCCACTTTCAATATTGAACAAATCGTAGGATGTAATTATCGGCACGGCGAAAAACATTGGCACGGGCAGCGAAAAAGCAGCGCTGACGGCAAATTTTTGTTGATAGACTCCAAATCTTATCAACAATGTTGTCGGTAAGCAAAGTTTATTTTATTATTTTCATCGGAATTCTATGCGGACGGACTAGCTTGTTTGTTTACATTTTTTTTGCATGGTTTTTGTTATTGCTCTTCCTTCTTCCTTTGTCTGCAGGTTTTTGTTTCGCTAGGATTTTTAGCTTAATATTTGGCGATCGTCAGAAAATTTATATTTTTCGATTTTGTCTATCTCGATGAAGCTATAGTAAAATCGCTGTAACTTTTTTAATTCAATTTGAATTGAAATGCACCCAAAGACTAAATTTTAGAAAATTTGATCACCTTTAAAATGACATCAAAAATTATTTTTTCACTAAATTTATTATTTTTAACTTAACTTAATATTATATCTACCCAGCAAACCAAACTTAACGACATTATCGAAATTCCGACTAATTCGTTACTATTTCGAACTATCGTAAAGAATTCGTTACTATATCGTTACATCAAATTTCGAAACAGTTTCGATTTTGATGCGAATTTATATCGAGTTTCGATATGTGCGGGTTTTTAAGATTTATTCTTTATCATATGATATTACTGTTCAAATAAATAAAAAATAACAAAGTTGGCCAGGCAAACAACGTTCCTTTTTTTTAAATAAACGTGTAAGAGTGCAAACTAAACAAGTGCGCATTGCGGTGATTGAGGTAAAATTTGTTTTAATCTAAAATAAATTGTTTTCCGTGGTTGTTCTTCAACAAATGTTGAATGTCGCGTCAAGGTTTTAGTAAAACTGTAAAAAAAGAAGTTGCAAGGCTTATGGACTCCATTTTTTCGCAAATACTCACATCAATAACAACACCACCAACAACAACAACATCAGCAACAACAACAACATCAGCAACAACAACAACAACAACAACAAAAACAACGACAACAACAACAACCGTAAGTGTTTTAATGAGTGACAGCGAGGAGTTTGTTCAATCAAAAATCGAGGACTCGTGGCAAATTTGGATGAAACTCGAAATGAGGAAGTAAGTATTGAACAATTAAATATTGATGCCTCTCAAGGCGAAAAAAGCATTTCAATGGAACTCCTGCATGCGAGCACCACAAGAAACCATGGATCGGCGGAGAGTTTAGAAAAGTTCTGAAATAATCAACTCTGAAATATTCAACCAGAGTTGGGCGTTTTGCACTAAATGGTGAGTGCACTAAGCATTTCACTAGCACTAAATATATTGAAAGAAATTATATTTTTCACTATTTTTTTACCAGCTTAGTGATAGTGAAACATCTCTTCACTATCACTTGAGATTTTTGTGATGGTGTTATTTTGTTGCACTCCAACTAAATTTAGTGTTAGTGATTAAATCGTCACTACACTCAAATAGTGCAAAATTTGAGCAGTCACTACATGAAAGCTGCAATTAAAAATGTTTCCACTCAACTTTCAAACATTACTGGTTTTGAAATTATTTAACCAGACTCGAATTAAAGAAAATTCTATTACAATAAAATATAATTTTCTAAATGGGCTAACAATTTTGAAATTTCAAATTTATATAAGTGCAATTATTCAAAATAAACTGTTGAACTTTTCTTTCCATTGAGTGAAAACTTTTTGTGTTCCAATACCATTAGTGCGGGCATTTTTTTTGCACTATTAATTTTAGTGCAAAAAAACAAAGTTGCACTAAATGAATTTTTGTGCATATTCTTTACTTGAAAGTAATAAATAATTTTTCAATATCAGTATATGTCAGCTGAAGCTGAAACTTTAGTGCACTACCCCCATCTCTGTATTCAACTAACATTCGACATTAATTTCAACATTCCTTTTAACATTTTATTTATAACACAGCCTCATTATATCGCTTGAAATTGTTCAATAATATGAAATTTAAATGAAATAAAATTTTTCATTTTCGTATCTCTAAATTAAACCGTTCTTAATTTAAATGCATACCTTCATTTCGATTTCGTAAATACATTTCGTTCCGATTTCGTAACTACATTTCGTTACGATTTCATAATTACATTTTGTTACGATTTCGAAAAGATATATCGTTCCGATCTCATAACTATATTTAGTTACGATTTCGAAACGATATTTCGTTCCGATTTCGTAACGAAATATAGTTACAAAATAGTTACGACACCTCTTCACGAATTCGTGTCAACCCCTTCATACGATTTTCTTTACTATTTCGCAACGAAATCGGATTCCGAAATCTGAAAGATACCGAAATATTCGAAACGAATTCGTCACGATTTCGGAACTTTTGGTTTGCTGGGTATCTATCTAAATCCACTAATTCTGAACCTATATAATAAATATAATTTATTTCATAATATATTGGCCTTGTTGCCACGCAGGACAATCGCAAGCTAGAATAATAAGTCTTGTTGCTGCTGTATTTGCCTTGTTGTCACTAAAATATGCAATAAAAATATTTAAATAAATTAAATATACCTTGTTTGTTATTGTAAATACACTATAAATCAATTACACTATAACGAACAAGAAAAAATATTTTAAAATTATGGCCTTCAGATCCAATAAGTTTTATATAAATTTTCGGACTTAATTTTGTTAAAAATATTTTGGAATTAAATAAAAAACTTATTTTAAATATTTAAGACACAAAATTACTTGGAATAATATTAAAGTTAAAGTTCGAAAAATTTAACAAAATAAAATAAAATTAAAAAATAAATAGAAATAAAAATAAAAGTGAAAGTAAAAAACTAAAAGCAAATTTATAAAACAAACAACATTAAAAATAAATTTTAAATAAAACGCAAAAACTAGAAACTTGTTAAAAAATATAACAGTTTAAATAAAACAAAAATAATAATTTAAAAAATGCCATTTTATAAAAATTGTGAGAAAATTATATAAAAATGAAAGTGCTTAAATAAACCAATAAAAATAAAATAATAAAAATTAAAAAGTGACAAAAGTCTAAATAAAAAATATAAATTACATATAAGAAAAATATATATAAATAAATATAAGTAAAAATTAAATATAAAACTGAAAATTAAGAAATGGATTTATTTAATTTTATTTGATTTGATTTATTGATTAAAAAAAAAAATAAAATAACTGGCCATTTCAGCCCTTGAAAGGACTTTGACCTAGCTTCTTATGATCAATTGTGCTGTGCGTGTTATTAAGTTTGTACACAATTGACCGAGAACTGGACCTACATGCTTAACGCCGACTCCGAACGGCGATGAACGAAATGTTCTCGTTCTCTAGAAGCTTTACATGGCATTTTGATAACTCTCTGAGGTTTGCCATTGTCTGCAGAGAGGTGGCAGCCGTACAGAAAAATTATTTTAATTCAAATAATTTTCTGTCGCTGCTGGGGTTCGAACCTGGGTCTCCAGGTTCTATGACATAGCGGTCACGCAATTTAACCAACTACGCCACGGACGCCACTGATTTATTGATTACTTATTTTTTATTGATGCGTTTATATGCTGCTAAAACTATGCTTTTTTATTTAATGTTACACTTAAAGTATAAAATAAAATATATAAAGAATTTTATTTAATTTTTATAAATAATATTGATTTTCATATTTAAATTTTTATTGATTAATTTTACAATTTTTGTCAACTTGTTATTATTTGATTTTCATTTAATTCTGTTGAAACTTTTAAGATTTTTAAAATTGTTTTAATATTAATATGTTTAATGTTTTAGTATTAATCGCATTGAAGAAGTAGTTGGAAATTTGTAATTAATTTGTTTTTATTCTTTTCAGCGTTTTTTGTTTTTTTTTATTGTCAGTTTTATATATTAAAAAATAAAATATATATTAAAAATTACTATTTTATTCGATATCTTTAAATATCTTAAAAATAATGACAAATTTAAACGAAACAAATTTATGTCTTTATATTTTCAAGAATTAGAAATTATTTTTTATAATATGATATTTTTTGTTTTAAAATTTTTTAAAATCTTAAAATTATTTTATATTTTAAGTGTAACATTAAATAAAAAAGCATAGTTTTAGCAGCATATAAACGCATCAATAAAAAATAAGTAATCAATAAATCAGTGGAAATGAATATTATTTATAAAAATTAAATAAAATTCTTTATATATGTCAAAATGCCGAATTTAATAAAATAAACCAACACAGGGGTTTTATTGTATTTGTTCAAATTAATATTTATTTGTTGAGTATTTAGAAAACTGTTTCTAACACATAAAATATAAGCAATTCAGAAGCGAACCAATTAAACGTCCACACAACTCAACGTCTGCACATCAACTGCTTTCTGTGTATTGTTAGTTGACTGTCGGTGACAGCTCGGCCTCTCCTGACCTTCGTCCTCTTCGGGCGAATCTGAAGAATCATCGTTATCATCGAGATTTGGATCTGAATGACACCACGGTTTCATATGATCACTTGACAAGACGTTGCTATATCGCCTTTGAGTTATTGGCTTGTCTGGTAAATCTTCAACAATATACCGGTCGTAGTCCAAAACCTTAGTCACCTGGTACGGGCCCTTGTACGAGGCATCTAATTTGTGAGACTCCCCTGTCGGTTGAGGAACATGGTCGATCACTACCAAATCTCCAACTGAATATTGACGTGGTTTTCTATGTTTGCCATCGTATCTTTTCTTCCATTTGAGCTTGGCTTCAGCGACATTTTCAGCAGCGACCAGCTGCTTACTTGTAACATGTTCTGTGTTATTATCATGAAGAGCCTGTATTAGCTTATTCTGGCTGACATCTCGAGGATTAAAGTTCAATACAAGTTCGTTAGGAGAAAACTTCGTCGTATCATTACGCTGTGAGTTTATACTCCACTGAACCGCTGGTAATGTCTTGTCCCATTCCTTGTTGTGTGGAGTTGAGCATTTTATTGCACTGAGTACTGTTTTGTTGACACGCTCAGCCTGGCCGTTTGCTCTTGGGGTTCTGACAGCTGTTTTTATATGTTGAATACCATGGCGTTCCAAGAAACTTTCAAACTCTTTGGACGTGAATGCGGTTCCGCGATCAGAAGTAAGACGTAACGGTTGGCCAAAAAGAGACATGACATTCTGCAGCATAGCTACCACTGGCGTTGTTTTGGTATTTCTGACAGCTCGTAGTATTGTAAACTTACTGAAAGCACAAACAAGAACGATTAGATAAACATTACCTTGTTTACTTTTAGGAAATGGACCCAGATGGTCGATGTTGACAGCACGGAATGGTATTGGAAGCACGTCGACGATATGCATCTGGCCCTCGGATTTTCCTCCTTTAACCTTATTTAAACAGCATTCTGGACAGGCGTCAATATACGACTTCACATATCTTCTAATCCTCGGAAACCAGAATGATTTTTCAACACGTTCAATAGTTTTTTCCAAACTGTAGTGGCCAGCATCATCGTGGCACGCTTTTAAAATACGCCATCTTATATTGTTCGGAATAACTAATTTCACGTCGTCTTTTACTTTCCGGTGTAATCTGCCTGCTTGAAGTACGTAGTCCGTTTCGATTTGTTTTTTTATTGATTGGTCACTGGATGCTCTTCCATTAAGAATATTTACCACATTTTGCAACTTTTCATCTTTCATTTGCATGGTATAAATCCAATCTTCATCATAATTAAATACCTGAAGAACTTTATCTGCAACCGTAGTGGTTTCACATGGTGGCAGTGTTGGTGCTCGACTCATCCCATCGACGTGTTGCATTTTAGACCCCGCCCGGTGTATGCACTTGAAGTTAAACTCTTGTAATTTTAACCACCATCGTGCTACACGGGGTGGCAATGGTGAAGTATCTTTCGTCGTTGCCACAGCATTGCAGTCTGTTACCACCAAAAACGTTGTTCCCCATAGGTATTCTCTAAACCGCTCTAAGGTTTCAACGATAGCCAAAACTTCTAGTTCATGGCTTGTATACCGGCTCTCCACCTCACTGCATTTTCGGCTATAGAAAAATACCGGCTTCAGCTCACCGTTTTCAATCTGCATTAAAACTCCCGATAGTCCTAGTGCACTAGCGTCTGTGTGCACTTCGTGGTCTTTCTCGTAGTCGAATAGAGTTAAAATCGGCTTGCATGTCAGAGCTTCCTTTAATTTCTCGAATGATTCAATTTGTGGGGATTTCCACTGGAATGTCGAGTCCTTTTTGAGCAACATTGTCAGCGGTTGAGCAATCCTTCCGTAGTCGTGTACAAATTTTCTGAAAAAACTTGTGACTCCTAGGAATTTGCGAACGTCTGTTGCGTTTGATGGCGTTGGAAATTCTTTTATGCACCTAGTCTTTTCATTTCCTGGTTCAATGCCTGCAGCACTTATAATATGACCCAGAAATTCTACCTTTGTCATCATGAAAGCGCATTTGGATGGTCTCAGCGTTAGATTAACTTCACGTATAGCGTCGAATATTTCCTTTAGCACCACCAGTCCCTTGCTCGTTGTCTCTGTGGCTATGATGACTTCGTCCACATAACTAATCACATTTTTCCGATGCTTCAATCCTTTTATCATACTGACTATCATTTCCTGAAATACCATCGGTGCGTTTACTAAGCCGAAAGGCATAACGTTATATTCGAATAACCCTTCAGGTGTTAAAAAGGCTGTGAAACGCTTGCTGTCTTCTTTCAATGGTATCTGATAATACCCCGAGGTCATATCTAACGTTGTGAAATATCTCTTTCCTGATAGCAGTGACAATTGCTCCTCTACTATAGGCATCGGAAATTGTTTTTTAATTGTAACGGCGTTAAGAGCCCGGTAGTCGATGCACATTCTGCTCTCTCCATTAGCCTTTTTGGCCAGCACCACTGACGCTGCGTATGGTGAAGTGCTCGGACGTATAACTGCATGAGCTAACAGGTCGTCAACAATTTTCGCTAGAGTATCACGCTGCGCAAAGGGTACCTGGTAACGCTTTCCGACAACTGGCTTATCGTTTCTAACTTCTATTTCCATCTGCGTTGTATTGCAGCACCCAAGATTTTCAACACTCTCAGCAAAACAGTCTACGTATGACTCAATAACGGACCGCACATCCTTCTTCTCGCTTTCAGACAACTCGTCATTAATTTTAAAATTCATCTGCGTGTTTTGTTGTATTTGTAGTATTCCATCTTCAATGATGACCCGTTGATTTTCTCGGCATAAGACATCGCGACCTAGAAGAATGTTCTGATGCAAGTGTTTATCTGGAATTATAAACAAATCAGCTTTAATGCATTGATCATCAAACTCAATATCGATGTTAACCGCCTCGATTGCTTTGACAATTGAACCACCAAACCCTTTCAATTGCTTGCAGCATGCCATCCGTTGGCTATTAACCGGTGTTGCTGATTCGCTTATTAATGAAAAATCGCTCCCAGTATCTATGAAGGCCATCACTTCTTGACCATCTATCAAAACTTTTTTAACTACTGGTGGCGTTACAGCGGTATCTGGAATTTTGACAAAATTTTCTTCCACCTTTGCGACCGTTGGCCTTTTTGCAGTCTTGCAGTCTTTACCCTCGTGCCCTATTCTTGAACATATGGAGCACCGTAGCTTACGTTGCGGCTGCGGACATTTGACAGCTATATGGCCCACCTCATTGCAATTAAAACACTTTGGGCCGCGCTTGTCAGTGGTGTTCCCAGCTTCTTTCTTTCCTTCGTCGGTGCTTGTGTTGGAGCGCACTGCCAGTATCGGCGGCAAATTCTCGATTGAGCGCAGTAAAGTGTTGCACGATTGGAAGTTCATCGTGAGCAATGTACGAGTGAGGTTCGAATCATTGATATTATTAATGATATAAGAGTTTATAGATACTTCATCCAACTCACCTCGTCGTCCGATTGTTAACATAGCATAAAAATATTCTATATATGATTCATTGACTTTCCTCTTACGGTACATCAGCTCCCTGTGGACATCTGCGGCGCTTGTCGTGCTTGAGAAATCTCGTTGGAATTTTAAAATGAACTCTGACCATGAATTAAAAACAGGTTGTCCGTCCAACCATTCTTTTGCTATACCACGTAGCTTGTGCTGTACCGCAAACAGAATAGTTTCGTCGCTCCAGTTATACAATTGTTGTAATTGTTGGATTTTCCCGATGAATTGCGATGATGTGGGTGTTCTTTTTAGTGGGTTAAATTCTGGTAAAACTCCTATTATATTTTGGACATCACTTATCGTATTAAGCTGTCCTGCATCAGATCGTGTCGTTAAAATGCTTTGTGGCCGGAATACGCTTGTGACTTCTGCTGCTCGACTGTCCGTTGACTCTTGACTACTTTGTTGAACTCCTGTTCCTAGGCGTGATACTGCAACCACTAAATCCGCTACAACCGTTTGCAGCTCTTCAATTTGTTGCTGCCATGGCTCCAGTTCGTTGAGTTCCTCCAGATCTACCTCGTCCGTTTCCAGTGTATTTTGTAGTCTTTCTATTTTCTCAGTTTTGTTTCCAACTGTTTGCAAGTTTCATTTGCGTAAAAGACGATCCAATTGTGTTACTTTTAAAGAACTTATTTTAGCTAAATTGACCATTGTACTTTTGTAACTTTTGTTTTTTTTTTTTTTTTTTTTTTTTTAATATGATCGCACGTCTGTTCTTTTGCAACCTTTCCGTATGCGTGTCCACCAGCGCCTGTCCTTTTATTTTTGTCACATTCTTCACAAACAGCTTCGTTTATTGTGCCCGATATTCACATAAATACTCGTTGTTCCTTTCGTTGTGTTTCTTCGTGTTTCCCCTGCGTTCGGTACTTATATGCTTTGGAAACTTTCCGTTGACGTTATTTGTGTGCGTTGTTGACTTTCCGTTGCTCGTATAACTATATATATTTCGTGAGCGGTGTCCGTGTTTGTAGCTGTGCGCATGCGTTGCTAACTGTAATTTAACGATTATCCCCTTTTTCACTCTCTGTTTTCGTTTTCTTTGGAATCGCACGTGCACATTTGCTTCGTTTGTTGTGCAATTCTATGAAGTTATCACTACGCTTCCTCGTATCCCACTTCTGACGTTGTCAAAATGCCGAATTTAATAAAATAAACCAACACAGGGGTTTTATTGTATTTGTTCAAATTAATATTTATTTGTTGAGTATTTAGAAAACTGTTTCTAACACATAAAATATAAGCAATTCAGAAGCGAACCAATTAAACGTCCACACAACTCAACGTCTGCACATCAACTGCTTTCTGTGTATTGTTAGTTGACTGTCGGTGACATATATTTTATTTTATTCTTTAAGTGTAAGAATAAAAAAAATATAGTTTTACCAGCATATAAACGCATGAATAAAAAACAAGTAATCAATAAATCAAATGAAATTAAATAAAATAAATCCATTTTTTAATTTTCAGTTTTATAATTAATTTTACTTATATTTATTTATATATATTTTTCTTATATGTAATTTATATTTTTTATTTTGACTTTTGACACTTTTTAATTTTTATATTTTATTTTAATTGGTTTATTTAAGCACTTTCTTTTTATATAATTTTCTTACAATTTTTATTTAATGGCATTTTTTAAATTATTATTTATGTTTTATTTAAACTGTTATATTTTCAACAAGTTTTTAGTTTTTGCGTTTTATTTAAAATTTATTTTTAATGTTGTTTGTTTTATAAATTTGCTATAAGTTTTTTAATTTCACTTTTATTTTTAATTACTTTTAATAAAAAAAAAAAAAATAAATAACTGGCCATTTCAGCCCTTGAAAGGACTTTGACCTAGCTTCTTATGATCAATTGTGTTGTGCGTGTTATTAATTTTGTACACAATTGACCGAGAAATGGACCTACATGCTTAACGCCGACTCCGAACGGCGATGAACGGAATGTTCTTATTCTCAAGAAGCTTTACATGGCATTTTGATTACTCTCTGAGGTTTGCCATTGTCTGCAGAGAGGTGGCGGCCGTACAGAAAAATTATTTTAATTCAAATAATTTTCTGTCTGGCTGGGGTTCGAACCTGGGTCTCCAAGGTTCTTTGACATAGCGGCCACGCACTTTAACCAACTACGCCACGGACGCCACCTAACTTTAATATTATTCCAAGTAATTTTTTATTTTAAATATTTAAAATAAGTTTTTTAGTTAATTACAAAATATTTTTAACAAAATTAAGTCCGAAAATTTATATAAAACTTATTGGATCTTAAGGCCATAATTTTAAAATATTTTTTTCTTGTTCGTTCTAGTGTAATTGATTTAAAGTGTATTTACAATAACAAACAAGGTATATTTAATTTATTTAAATATTTTTATTGCATATTTTAGTGACAACAAGGCAAATACAGCAGCAACAAGACTTATTATTCTAGCTTGCGATTGTCCTGAGTGGCAGCTAGACCAATATATTTATTATGAAATAAATTATATTTATTATGTAGGTTCAGAATTAGTGGATTTAGATAGATAGATATAATATTAAGTTAAGTTAAAAAAAAATAATAAATTTAGTGAAAAAATAATTTTTGATGTCATTTTAAAGGTGATCAAATTTTCTAAAATTTAGTCTTTGGGTGCATTTCAATTCAAATTGTATTAAAAAAGTTACAGCGATTTTACTATAGCTTCATCGAGATAGACAAAATCGAAAAATATAAATTTTCTGACGATCGCCAAATATTAAGCTAAAAATCCTAGCGAAACAAAAACCTGCAGACAAAGGAAGAAGGAAGAGCAATAACAAAAACCATGCAAAAAAAATGTAAACAAACAAGCTAGTCCGTCCGCATAGAATTCCAACGAAAATAATAAAATCAACATTAAAACCGACAACTTTGTTGATAAGATTTTGACGTTTTAGAGTCTATCAACAAATGGTAGCAACACAAATTTGACGTCAGCGCTGCTTTTTCGCTGCCCGTGCCAATGTTGTTCGCCGTGCCGATAATTACATCCTACGATTTGTTCAATATTGAAAGTGGCTTTCGGATGCAAAGTCTATGCAATCTATAGTCTCTGGCTAGAACTACAAAACCTTGTCAACAAAGTTGTCGGTAAGACCCCTTTTACATGGGTCAAGACTTGAAATCAAGTCTGCGAGTTTGTTGATAAAAGACGCGGACATCAACGTGAGAGAGGATAAGTTTAAAAGGGAATCGCAAAGAATTGATTTCAAGTCTTGACCAATGTAAAAGGGGTCTAAGCCATGTTTATTAATTACAAAAAAACATAAAATTTAATTATTAAAACCTATTATTATTATTTTAGTTTTATTTAAATTATTTAATTAATTTAATATTGTATTTAATTTTATAATTATTATTATTTACATTAAAATTTAAAATTAAAAATACAAGAACAAAACCATGCAAAAAAAATTTAGTAAAAAACATGACTAAATATAGTTAAACAATAATTTTGTATGTCATTTTCAAGGTGATAAAATTATCTACAGTTTTGTCCTTGGGTGCATTTCAATCCAATCATTATTTAAAAAGTTACAAAATTACGATTTTTCTATAGCTCCATTGAAATAGACAAAATTGCAAAAATACAACTTTTCTGACGATCAATGAAATGCAGTCAAAGCAGTAAAGAAAATCCTGCAAAAGTGAGAAAGTTGAACAAATGCATGCAAAAAAATGTAAACAAACAAGTCTAGAATTCAAATGAAAAAAATAAAATAAACATGGCTTACCGACAACTTTGTTGACAAGGTTTTGTAGTTCTAGAGTTTATCAACAAATCCTAGCAACATAAGTTTATCAATGCCATGCGCTTTAGTTCGCCTGGCCACCGTTTTTCGCCGTGCCCATCTTGACATCCGAATCTCTGAGTGATATTGCTCGAGTGGTTCTGATGCAAAGTCTATAGAATTTATAGTATCTGTGCAAAGTCTTTAGAATATATAGTCTCTGATATAAATGTTTTTATCCAACAGATTACATTTTTTTAATTATAAGTTTAATTTAATTTTAACTACAATACAATTTCAATACCAGTGCAAATTCACAGCAGAAAAAATAAAGTGGTTTAATGTAATAAAATGTTGTGTTTCGTTGTCTAAAAAAAAAAACACGCGAAATAAATGGGGCATTAATTTCTTCTAATCTTGATTGAAATTACTTAATTCCGACTACTTTTTGAGGATTACCAACTCTATTGCTGTCAAAAGATTAGGTAAAAAATTTTAATCCAATTTGAGTACAATTTAATATTTTTTTTATTTTCTTTTAATAGCTACTTTAGAGATTTTATTAATAATGTAAAGAGTTTTCGCTAACAAAAAAAAAAACTATTCCGAAAGAGGAAATTCGGTGTCATCCTTGGCTTCTAACGAGCGATACTCGTCAGAATCTTCACTAGTACCAATTGATGCAGGAATTGAGGGCGAACAACAACTCGCCGTGGGTAAAACAATAGCTGCCGCTTTCGAAGTTGTAGGAGACATGGGCGAAACAACAACACACGTATTTACAATAGAAGTTGTTGCCGTTTTGTTTGTTGCATTTAACAAATCGGCAGAACCCAACATTAAATCCAGTTCCAAGTTTTTCGATGATGCTGTTGGCTGCTCTGTTATCACAGATTTTTGTTCCAAAGATGTTTCCATTACTGTTGTTGGAACTACTTCATCCTTGCTAACACTTATAAACCGACAAGTTTCGCTCATCGTCGAAAGCGATTCGAATTCTTCTCCAAGGATGCTTGTTTGAATAGCGCGTTCTGCTAAACTAAGTTGTAAAGCTCTTTCGGCTACAGTTAAGTCTATACCCAATGTTGGTGATGTACCTACTGATGTGGATGTTGTTGTCGTTGACTGTAAACTGAAATCGGTTACATCTTTCGAGCAAGTGTCAATAGTGCTATTTGCCGACTGCCGTTGGGAAGAGTTAATTGCAGCGACTGTTGGTAGTTCATTTTGCGACTCGCTTTGTGTAACTGAACGATTGAGAGAGAAATCTGAAACAGTTTAACAAAATGACAAGGTCATTTTCAATCACATAATCATTATGTTTTAAATTCAGAATATTTTTGGGCTTAGCATACACAATAAAGACTAAACTTACGGTCTAAACGTTCTCTGCGGGCCGAATGCTTTGTCTGCAAAGCTGCCAATTTAACACGATAAAATTTCGAGCCTCTTGTAACGCGATAACGATTTTCATCCTTAAATAAAAATAAATTATTTTCCAATCTTGTAAATATAAGAACAAAATAAACAACCTTTCTTGCTTGACAGTACTCTTTATCAATTACGCGACCAATAGCATAATATGGTATTGGTACGCGTTGAGCATCGACTGATGCACCATCTTCTGGCGGTGCCGGAAAACGTAAGTTGAGGTCTGGTAAACTATCGGCAAGAACAAAGTAAAGACTCTGCGAGTCTTGCACAACCATAAATTGTCCGTGACGTATACTCCAAACCACAAAGACGATGTCACCTCTGCTGCATGATTCCAGAGCTATATACTTGTGACCATAAGTATTTGATTTTGAACGTGGCAATGAGCCTACCACACATGCCTGTTCATAGACGCTACTGCAAAAAGAAAAGAAATATTCTTATCAAAACTTTTTTAAAAAATAATTATTTAAGTAAAAAAATTTTTTAATATACCACGTTTTTAAACCGAACTCAAAAGTATAAAATAATTTCTGCTAGAGTCGGGCTTTTTGTTCTCATAAAAACGTGGGGGCGCATGCTATAGGGAATATTAAGCAGTTAAGAAAGCCTTGGTTAAGAAAGCATTTGTCCACTAACAAATTCAAATTTTTAGTTGCTTTAAAATAATTTCTCAATAATTCATCAAAGATAGACATAGATAGGATAATTTTTAACAAAAAAACTCGTCAGTCTTGATTACTACGATAACATTAATATTGAAGAATTCTGAAACCTTAGAAGAAACTGAAATCTTACTGGACTGAACGCGATAGATGTCTGCAAACTTCAATCTGCCTTCAATGCAAGGTCTTTTATTCTGGCAGTCAAGGGACCTGAGTTAAGAAATCATTTGTTCACTAACGTATTAGAATTGTTAATAACACTCCTTACTAGGCTTGTGCTAAACAGTTCCGAGGTCGGAACGAACATGGAACGATTCTTTTGTACAGCGGAACTAGTTCGCGGAAGCATGTCCGCGGAACTATGTAGTTCCTTTGAGCTGTAGTAGCAATTTTTTATGGTTTTTGTATATGTATTCTCTACACCTGAACAGAAGGGCTTTAAGAGAAGGCCGAAGAGGATTAATATGTATGACCGACCCCCATTACTTTTGAAAAAGGAACATTTTTTTCTTAGACACCTATTCCCTCCGACCACTCCTTAGGTGGGCTCCCATAGAAAAACTCAATAGGGGCATATTAATTTTGTCACTCTGTTTGTAAGCCCCATAAAGAGGCATAGGTATAGCAAAGTATATATATTCTTGATCAGCATCACCATCCAAGTCGATTTAGCCATGTCCGTCTGTCTGTACGTCCGTTCGTATGTAACTTATAAGTGCTTAAAAATAACAAACTGAGTACTCTCGAGTTGCAAAACGTGTCCGCGGAACTATCTAGCTCCGCAGTTCCATTTGATTGAATGAAACTCATGCAAATCATATGCAGCAGATTGTAACATGTTCGCGGAACTATTTAGCTCCGCAGTTCCATTTGATTGAATGAAACTCTTGCAACTCATATGCAGCGGATTGTAACATGTTCGCGGAACTATCTGGTTCCGCAGTTCCATTTCATTGAATGAAACTCATGCAACTCATATGCAACAGGTTGTAACATGTCCGCGGAACTATCTAGTTCCGCAGTTCCATTTCATTGAATGAAACTCATGCAACTCATATGCAGCAGATTGTAACATGTCCGCGGAATTATCTAGTTCCGCATTCGATTGAATGAAAGCATGTTCAAAACGAAGTAAACACAGCATTGCGCGCAACAAGAACGTCGAAATGTCATCTTACCATTTCACACATCAGTTGTTTCGTTCGTTCGCAAACATATCTTTGCACTTATAGTCGATCACAAATTCGTGTTAGCCATAATATGTGTGAAAGAGAAGTCGGTTCATATTGAT
Source organism: Pherbina coryleti (assembly GCA_943735915.1). Lineage (NCBI taxonomy): Eukaryota > Metazoa > Arthropoda > Insecta > Diptera > Sciomyzidae > Pherbina > Pherbina coryleti. The sequence continues at coordinate 126,873,379 of OX030949.1, read as the reverse complement.
TTGTAGAAAAAAATTCATTGCAACCGGAACTGTTTGGACATGCTAAAAATGAATGGAAGGAACGATTGGAACTATGTCCGACTGTGAACATAGTTCCAGGAACTATACAGGTTCGGAACGACCCATCTCTACTCCTTACTAATCTCTATAGCATGCGCCCCACGTTCTTATGATAACAAAAAGTCCGACTCTAGCTGAAATTATTTTATACTTTTTAGTTCGGTTTAAAACCGTGGTATATTAAAAAGTTTTTTTTACTTAAATAATTATTATCTGATTTTTAGTCTTTGTCCATTTTTCATTTATTCACATTGCTGAGGCTCGAAATCACTACCTAGCGTATAATAAGGCGATCGCTTTACGCTCTGAGCTACAGAACTTACACTGAAAGATATTCTAGATAGCAATAAATCAAACTACTTTTTAAAAATAACTAAAAAAATTTAATTTCAACTACTTTTTTACAAATTTTTTTTCACCTTCAGTGGTGTTTTTTAAAAAATTTGAATTTATTTCATAAAAACAAAAACAAAAATTTCATTCACATGGCTGAGGCTCGAACTCACTACCTAGCATTTAATAAGGCGATTGCTTTACGCTTTGATCTATAGAACTCACGGAAAATGTATTCTAAATGCGGTAATAAATTCACTTCAGTTGTGAATTTTTGAAATTTGAAAATGTCAATGAGCTTTTCAATTTTGACGTAGAATACGTCATTCTCGGAGGTAAGTAGTGTGGTTGATAGTGATCAAGTGTCGGTATTTATATAACTTTTTGAGCCTTTGGTGGGCCTAAAGTACTGATCGTACAATGTTGATGTTAGCACTTGTTGGTCTGCTTGATCCTCAATATGACAAAAATTCATGTTAGAACTCTCTAACTTATATAAATTTTACACAATTACATGAAATATAAAGCCAACATTTGATGTTTTCGTTTGCTTAAACTTGCTACCTATTTATCGACAGTTTACGGTTTTATCGACAAAACCATAAAATTTGTATGGGAGCCCCCCTAAGGAGTGGTCAAAGGGAATAGGTGTCAAAGGCAAAAATGTTCCTGTTGCAAAAGTAATGGGGGTCGGTCATACATATTAACCCTCTCCGGCACTCTCTTAAAGGTCATATGCGAAGGTGTATGGAATAAATAAACAAAAACCATAAAATTTGTATGGGAGCCCCCTAAGGAGTGGTCGGAGGAAATAGGTGTTTAAGGCAAAAATGTTCCTTTTGCATAAGTAATGGGGGTCGGAGGTACATATTAACCCTTTCCGGCACAAACACAATAAAATTTGTATGGGAGCCCCGCTAAGGAGTGGTCGGAGGGAATAGGTGTCAAAGGCAAAAATGTTCCTTTTGCAAAAGTAATGGGATCGGTCATACATATTAACCCTCTCCGGCACTCTCTTAAAGGTCATATGCTCAGGTGTATGGAATAAATAAACAAAAACCATAAAATTTGTATGGGAGCCCCCCTAAGGAGTGGTCGGAGGGAATAGGTGTCAAAGGCAAAAATGTTCCTTTTGCAAAAGTAATGGGGGTCGGTCATACATATTAACCCTCTCCGGCACTCTCTTAAAGCTCATATGCTCAGGTGTATGGAATAAATATACAAAAACCATGAAATTTGTATGGGAGCCCCCTAAGGAGTGGTCGGAGGAAATAGGTGTTAAAGGCAAAAATGTTCCTTTTGCAAAAGTAATGGGGGTCGGTCATACATATTAACCCTTTTCGGCACAAACACAATAAAATTTGTATGGGAGCCCCCTTAAGCAGTGGTCGGAGGGAATATGTGTTAAAGGCAAAAATGTTCCTTTTGTAAAAGTAATGGGATCGGTCATACATATTAACCCTCTCCGACACTCTCTTAAAGGTCATATGCGCAGGTGTATGGAATAAATAAACAAAACCCATAAAATTTGTATGGGAGCCCCCCTAAGGATTGGTCGGAGGAAATAGGTATCAAAGGCAAAAATGTTCCTTTTGCAAAAGTAATGGGGGTTTATATATTAAGTACATATATAAACCACTGAATACATGTATTAAGTTCATATTAACCCTTTCCGACACAAAAACCATAAAATTTGCATGGGAGCCCCCTAAGGAGTGGTCGGAGGGAATAGGTGTCAAAAGCAAAAATATTCCTTTTGCAAAATTAATGGGGGCAGTCATACCTATGAACCCTTTCCGGCACTCTCTTAAAGGTCATATGCTCAGGTGTATGGAATAAATATACAAAAACCATAATATTTGTATGGGAGCCCCCTAAGGATTGGTCGGAGGAAATAGGTCTCAAAGGCAAAAATGTTCCTTTTGCAAAAGTAATGGGGGTCGGTTGTACATATTAACCCTTTCCGACACAAAAACCATACAATTTGTATGGGAGCCCCCTAAGGAGTGGTCGGAGGGAATAGGTGTCAAAAGCAAAAATATTCCTTTTGCAAAATTAATGGGGGTCAGTCATACATATGAACCTTTTCCGGCACTCTCTTAAAGGTCATATGCTCAGGTGTATGGAATAAACATACAAAAACCATAATATTTGTATGGGAGCCCCCCTAAGGAGTGGTCGGAGGGAATAGGTGTCAAATGCAAAAATGTTCCTTTTGCAAAAGTAATGGGGGTCGGTCATACGTATTAACCCTCTCCGGCACTCTTAAAGGTCATATGCTCAGATGCATGGAATAAATATACAAAAACCATAAAATTTGTATGGGAGCCCCCCTAAGGAGTGGTCGGAGGAAATAGGTGTTAAAGGCCAAAATGTTCCTTTTGCAAAAGTAATGGGGGTCGGTGATACATATTAACCCTTTCCGGCACAAATACAATAAAATTTGTATGGGAGCCCCCCTAAGGAGTGGTCGGAGGGAATAGGTGTCAAAGGCAAAAATGTTCCTTTTGCAAAAATAATGGGGGTCGGTAATGCATATTAACCCTCTCCGGCACTCTTTTAAAGGTCATAAGCTCAGGTGTATGGAATAAATATTTTGCTAAATATTTTTCAAAAAAGATGTCATCAAAATCGAATTGAATAATTCTACGTCTTGTGTTACGACATAGTCGAAACTACTGTATCTTTTTTTTGTTTGATTTTTAATATGCATGTATGTATCAAATAATTTCACTTTTTAGCCAAACAAATAAACGCACAGACAAACAACATAATATTGTGTCGTTATCCAGTTCTGAGCTGCATTTTAAATTTCAAAACTCTAGCTCATCGGGAAGTTGGTTAAAAATGGATTCCAAGTTTTGTATGGGACAGACAAATGAAGTGAAGCTAATAAAAACGTTTTAAAATATCATGACATGGTACATTATTTTTTCAAATTTTGTTTAACAAAGCCTTATTAACATTTACACTGCCAGTTTTTTTTATCCCAAATATCTTTTTTTGAGGGATCTGAAATCTGAGCAGTTGAGGGAATTGTTATTTATATCAATAGAACCAATATTTTGGCATTAGTACCAATGTCTTATAAATGATTAAGCCTAGAATAGTCGTTACAAAATATGCAAGGGATCTACTTTTACTTGCTGGTTTTGACACTTTTAAAACACTGATTTTGGAGAATTTTTCGTTTATCCCATTACCGCTGATTGGTCCTTGACGCAATTTTGATTGCCATGTACTCGCAAAAGTTCTCTAGATAGACAAAAAGTTGTTTTAGACGAATAAAACCTCGCTCATTTCATTTTTAGCATTATTGTGTTACACTAAGGAGGTGAAAAACGGGAGTTAATGCGAAGTTTTTGAATTTTTAAGGGTTGGTCTGGACTATTGAGTACAGAAGCAATAAATAAATAAAATAAAAGTACTAATAAAAGTCAAGCCAGAGCCAGGATGCGGAAATGAGTATTTCAACCAGTTGTCACAATCTGTGTTCTGTGTTAACCGCATTGTCGAGTTGCTAGCTATCTCATTTTTCTGTAAGGGGTTTTTTCCATTTTGTAAATATAAAGAATTAAGTGAAAACATTTCTTTTTGGGGTAGATTTGAGGTAGATTGGCTTAATTTTTTATGAACGGGAATAATGCACTTAGGTACATTGTGAAAAAATTATTTAATTTTATATTATAAAATATATACTTTAAATATACATATTGCATATATATTTCAGTTTGATTTCCTAACACAAAATTCCAGAAACTTTCAACTTTCATTTCCTTTAACTTATCGTATTATGAAAAATTTAGATAAATTAATTTAACTAGATCTTTCTAATCTTGTAACTGTGACGTGAGGAGACTCTTAATTAGGATTATAAACATGTTAAAAAGAAACAGTATTGACTAATTCTATCAAATATAAACACAATTACTTTAAAAATTTGAATTATCAGTTAGTTTGCTAAACTTAAAAAAGTTGTTCAAGTTGTATTAACTCAGCCCCATTCTTATGTCAAGATAATACAGTTTTTCTCGATTATAACTGATGCTAAAATAAATAAAAATTTTGTCTACGTGTAAAAGTGCTTCAAGGTTAATCATATGAATATTTAATATTTAGTCAGCAGATCTGTAGTTCTTAAAAAGTTAAATTGTCTTAGGGTATAAACTGAAATTTAATCCGTCGAATAATATGAGGTGTGGTTCTTAAAATTTTATAGTTTAGAAAAGGAAGGCTTCCTCGGAGGATTATTCAACATACTAATCTCTATCTTTGTTCTAATCCCTATCCTTGTCCTTATCATTATCCTAATCCTAATCCTAATCCTAATCCTTATCCTTATCCTTATCCTTATCCCTATCCCTATCCCTATCCCTATCCTTATCCTTATCCTTATCCTTATCCTTATCCTTATCCTTATCCTATCCTACTCCTTATCCTTATCCTTATCCTTATCCTTATCCTTATCCTTATCCTTATCCTTATCCTTATCCTTATCCTTATCCTTATCCTTATCCTTATCCTTATCCTTATCCTTATCCTTATCCTTATCCTTATCCTTATCCTTATCCTTATCCTTATCCTTATCCTTATCCTTATCCTTATCCTTATCCTTATCCTTATCCTTATCCTTATCCTTATCCTTATCCTTATCCTTATCCTTATCCTTATCCTTATCCTTATCCTTATCCTTATCCTTATCCTTATCCTTATCCTTATCTTTATTTTTATGCTAATATTCTTACTCATGACTTTAACCTTATCATTCCTTTATCACCTTACCGTGTGTTTGTCCTTATCTTTATTTAATTAAAGTAATAACGTTTCATCTATGGGGTCGTTCATAAATTATGTTACCGATTTTCATCTTTTTTTTTTTACCCCTCCCTCCCCCTCCGTTACTCTTCGTTGTGCATTTAAAAACCCCTCCCCTCCCCCCACAAAGTAACGTAGTAGTAGTATATGAAATAACAAAATTAATTGATTAAAAAATATTTGAAAATATTTGGTTACGTTACTATATCTGAGACCCCCTCCCCCCTATCGTTACTTATCGTAGTATATTTTAAAACCCCTCCACCACCCTAAATTGGTAACGTAATTTATGAACGACCCCTATAATGGACCTACTTTTTATAAGTAGCCATATCACGTTCAGTTTTCGCTTCACTTCCGTCTAATTTTTGCCAAAATTTTATAAGTTCTTACTTATCAATCTTATAAATTCCAAATAGATTTAAATTTAAAACGTCCACGTCGGTGGATATATTGCGTGTATTGTCAAAAACCTTGCTTTTAAGACAAATTTTTTTATTTTAGCATCAATGTGTACCGAAAGATTCTTTCCCTAAATGAAATATATGAAATTTTTTGCTCACAAGAAAAGGAATGAGGCTTGGTGGCCTTAAAAACTTAATATATAAAAACGTTGGTGCATATGAATGTCTGACCATGCCAGCTGAACCACTGAATTAAATTATATACTAGCGATACCCGGCGCGCGTTGTTGCACCCAGCAAGTATATTGGAAACGATAAGTAAATTCAAAACTTTTATTAGTCCCTTAGTCTGACACCACGCTCATGTTCCAATACCGTTACAGTTTCCCAGTAGCAGAACATCACTCCCAGGAGACAATTCCATTATGAGTTTCAATGTCCTGTGATTTAAGCTTCCATAGCTATTCTGTATAGAGAATCAGGCCACACTCCCTTTTCCAATGCACAAACCAGTTTTCCAGTAGAAAGACTTTGGCAATTAGTAACTCCATACTGAGTTTTATTGTCATGCGACGTTTAGTTCCAAAACTATTCAATATCAAAAATTTGACTTGTGTGGTCGAAACCATAACCCCTTTTCCTATGCCCGTCCCTGTTCTTTTGTTTATTTATAAAGAAGCTTATTGAATCACACAATGTCAAATCTATTATGCCGTGGTTATGCTTACCAAACATGATTGCCGAACATTTTTTGTTGTTATTGTTTCACGTATAAACTGAGAAATTAACTTTTTCTCAAATTCATTCTCTCGCTCTCAGACCGAACATTTTGGATTGCTGATCGAAACAGAGACTATAGATTGTATACAGAGACTATAGATTGTATAGACTTTGCATCTGAAAGCCACTTTCAACATTGAACAAATCGTAGGATGTAATTATCGGCACGGCGAAAAACATTGGCACGGGCAGCGAAAAAGCAGCGCTGACGGCAAATTTGTGTTGCTAGCATTTGTTGATAGACTCTAAATCCTATCAGCAATGTTGTCGGTAAGCCAAGTTTATTTTATTATTTTCATCGGAATTCTATGCGGACGGACTAGCTTGTTTGTTTACATTTTTTTTGCATGGTTTTTGTTATTGCTCTTCCTTCTTCCTTTGTCTGCAGGTTTTTGTTTCGCTAGGATTTTTAGCTTAATATTTGGCGATCGTCAGAAAATTTATATTTTTGCGATTTTGTCTATCTCGATGAAGCCATATTAAAATCGCTGTAACTTTTTTAATTCAATTTGAATTGAAATGCACCCAAAGACTAAATTTTAGAAAATTTTATCACCTTTAAAATGACATCAAAAATTATTTTTTCACTAAATTAATTCTTTTTTTTTTAACTTAACTTAATATTATATCTATCTTTCTAAATCCACTAATTCTGAACCTATATAATAAATATAATTTATTTCATAATAAATATATTGGTCTAGCTGCCACTCAGGACAATCGCAAGCTAGAATAATAAGTCTTGTTGCTGCTGTATTTGCCTTGTTGTCACTAAAATATGCAATAAAAATATTTAAATAAATTAAATATACCTTGTTTGTTTTTGTAAATAAACTATAAATCAATTACACTATAAGGAACAAGAAAAAAATATTTTTAATTACACTATAACATCATTTTTAAATGATGGCCTTAAGATCCATGAAGTTTTATATATTTTCGGTCTTAATTTTATTAAAAATATTTTGTAATTAAATAAAAAAATTATTTTAAATATTTAAAATAAAAAATCACTTGGAATAAAATTAAAGTTAAAGCTCGAAAAATTTAACAAAATAAAATAAAATTAAAAATAAATATAATTAAAAATAAAAGTGAAATTAAAAAACTAAAAGCAAATTTATAAAACAAACAACATTGAAAATAAATTTTAAATAAAACGCAAAAACTAAAAACTTTTTAAAAAATATAACAGTTTAAATAAAACACAAATAATAATTTAAAAAATGCCATTTTATAAAAATTGTGAGAAAATTATATAAAAATGAAAGTGCTGAAATAAACCAATAAAAATAAAATAATAAAAATTAAAAAGTGTCAAAAGTCTAAATAAAAAATATAAATTACATATAAGAAAAAAATATATAAATGACTATAAGTAAAAATGAAATATAAAACTGAAAATTAAGAAATGGATTTATTTAATTTTATTTGATTTGATTTATTGATTACTTATTTTTTATTGATGCGTTTATATGCTGCTAAAACTATGTTTTTTTATTTTATTCTTACACTTTTACACTTTTTGCACATTTTTTAACACAAGCCAAACCTTTAAAAACATAATTAAAAAATTGAAATATTTATAATTTAAATAAATTTGCGAACATTTCAATAAAAGTCGATAAATATAGTAAATTAATGTATTTTGTAGTTCGAGTTAATTATCATAATATGAAAAGAAAGTTAAAAAATTGTAAAAAATATCTTATTTTGAATGCTTGAAAATATAAACATGTAAATTTGTTTCGTTTATAGTTGTTATTATTTATAAGATATTTAAAGACATCGAATAAAATAGTAATTTTTTATTCACAAAATGAAACCAAAACATCAAAACACGCGGAAAAGATAAAAGAAATTAGTTACAAATTTCCAACTATTTCTTCAATTTGTTTAATACTTTCAATAATTTTAAAAATCTTAAAAGTATGAAACAAAATGAAATGAAAATCAAATAATAACAATTTAACAAAAATTGTAAAATTGATAAATCAAAATTTAAATGTGAAAATCAATATTATTTATAAAAATTAAACAAAATTCTTTAAATATTTTATTTTATTCTTTAAGTGTAAGAATAAAATAAAAAAGCATAGTTAAACAGCATATTTAATAATATAATAAGATCCGTTTTGATCTTTTTTTTTTACAAAATATTTTATAGAAAATTCAGTCTTAAAATTTATACAAAACTTTATGGATCTTAAGGCCATCATTTAAAAATATTTTTTTCTTATTCGTTATAGTGTAATTGATTAATAGTATATTTACAATAACAAACAAGGTATATTTATTTACTTTATTTAATTTATTTAAATATTTTTATTGCATATTTTAGCGGCAACAAGGCAAATACAGCAGCAACAATACAACCTAGTTGTTCTAGCTGGCGATTGTCCTGCGTGGCAACAAGGCCAATATATTATGAAATAAATTACATTTATTATATAGGTTCAGAAGGGATGGATTAAGATAGATAGATATAATATTAAGTTAAGTTGAAAAAAAATAATAAATATAGCAAAAAATACAATACAAAATTTTTGATGTCATTTTAAAGGTGCTCAAATTTTCTAAAATTTAGTCTTTGGGTGCATTTCAATTCAAATTGAATTAAAAAAGTTACAGCGATTTTACTATGGCTTCGTCGAGATAGACAAAATCGCAAAAATATAAATTTTCTGACGATCGCCAAATATTAAGCTAAAAATCCTAGCGAAACAAAAACCTGCAGACAAAGGAAGAAGGAAGAGCAATAACAAAAACCATGCAAAAAAAATGTAAACAAACAAGCTAGTCCGTCCGCATAGAATTCCGATGAAAATAATAAAATAAACTTGGCTTACCGACAACATTGCTGATAGGATTTAGAGTCTATCAACAAATGCTAGCAACACAAATTTGCCGTCAGCGCTGCTTTTTCGCTGCCCGTGCCAATGTTTTTCGCCGTGCCGATAATTACATCCTACGATTTGTTCAATGTTGAAAGTGGCTTTCAGATGCAAAGTCTATACAATCTATAGTCTCTGAGCTAACGATCAAGCAATGCAAGGCATTGAGGATGATTTTTTAAAAAACTTAACACTTTAATTAAAGATACTAATTATTGAAATTTCATTAAGAAAATAACCAATGAACCTTTTGTAGCACAAATGTGATATTTTAAAAAATATTTCAAAAAAATCGGACCAGTACTTATGGAGTTTTGCGGACACAAACAATTTTCACTTTCATTTTATATAATAGTATATATATATAGATATAGATATAGAAGATATAGATATAATTATATCTTATATTCACGTGACATGTTCTTAACCATGGTGAAGTAATTTCAATATTTTTGAGCAAAAAAAACAAAAACAAATTATAATAATAGTTGTTATTTTAAAAAAGAGACAATGAAGCAGATGGAATGAATCAAACACACATCGTAACTGTCATTTTTTCAGTAAGGGTAATTTCTAACTTACAACTGCCTAATTGGAGAACGTACACTACTTTTCTATTACATTTGTAATGTAGAAATGTTGTACCGTTCGAAATGGCTCTTACAAAGAGCACTACTGGGTTGTACTTATATCATGGGGAACCACAGGGATCAACAAAACTATAACCTTTAAAGCTAAATTAATACCAAACTGGAAAAAATTTAAAAGTGCATTATATAAAAGCGCTATTTAAGAGAGAGCTTAATCTGAAAATTTTGAATTTTTGGTGTATAGAGTCTAACGTTTATACAAACCTTCGTAATTCAGCAACGGAAGTCTCCATTTCTACACGACGGGACTTCTCTATTGTCAACTCCTCTTCTAAACGGCACTTGTCTCTACTTAAATATTCTATTTTTTCCCTGAGCCAGCTGTTGCCGTCTTCATTTGTAAGTGAATCCAGCCGGGTCTTAAGTTGATAGTTTTCTTTTGTAAGCATGAGATCCTGCTCCCGAAGCATATCTAATTGCTTTTCTTTTTCCTCAAGCATATCCTTTAGTACACTAACATTAGTCATCACAGATTCCGAATTCATTGGGAATATTTTGGACTGCCAAATAGAACGCTCTGCCTCAACGGCAGCAGCAATCTCCTTATCTTTTATGGACATCAAATCTGAACGTATTTGAGCACAAATAGCTTCGTGCTGAGCAATTTCAATTGTATCATTGATTATCGACGATTTATCAAGACTAGCATCGGAGGGTGAAAGTTCCATAGATGCCATTAACTTAAAACGGCAGCGCAAAGACTCAATTTCAGTTTTATGCTCATGAATTAAGTTTTCTCGTGTCTCAGCGATTGCGCGTTCCTTTTCTATTTTAAGCGATTTTAACTGTTCCTCCGCTTCTTCTAGTTGTGATAAAAGTACCGAACACCTTAGCTGTAATTTTTCCACGTCCGAATTTTGAGCTTTTAGTAAAGACAACTCGGTGTTCTTTTCTTCTAAATTTGATCTCAATTGATTTAGTTCCACCATTTGTACTTGTTCTTTCGACTCATTATATATGCGTAACAAATTCCACTTGTCATCCAGGTTCTTTAATTCTGACTGAAGATCATGCTGATAATTTTCGGTATCTGTGCGAATTGTATCCAAATTTGTTCGCGCTAGTTGCAAGCATTCCACTGATAGTTTTGACATGGCACCTAGAAGGCTACTTAAGCGTCCAACCTCGTCACGTATTGAATTTTCATTTTCCTCGGTGAGTGTTTCAACATTATGCATTTGTAAACAATCTGTTGTGGTACTTCTAGCAGTGCATGACTTTTTTATTTCACTAGTTGAAGTAGCCATGTCGTATAATGTTGTTGTTGTTAAAGGTAACTCAGACTCTTTTACTTTTTCGAAATCTTCCGTATCGGTTTCCGATTCATCAAATATACCTGCATCTCTTTGCAACTCCCCTAGTCGGGGATTCGGGAGTTGCTTCATATTAAATCCTTGTGCCGTTTCAACCTGTTGCTTAAGGAGTTCTTCAAGTCTTTCCTTCTGTTGTTCACCAGACACAGAGTTGAAAAAATTTATCACAGGACCCATATCAGGCAGTTGAGCATGCGCCGTGAGATCGGGCAAATAGGAGGACAGCATATCAATGTCCGATCGTGTTATGTTAGGCAGACGTGAATCAAATACAAGTGGATTTTCGTTGGCAAAGGCTGGCGGCATATCATTCATTCCAGGAAAGAGAATGTTGAGGAAATGTCCCTCAAAGCTGCTATTGAAGAGGCGCCTGCGGTTGATCTCTTCGCTGTGAATCGCTTCAAAATCATCAGCAAGCTTCGAAGCCCATTTTCGAAATTCGCCGGAAAAGATCTTACGACGAACCACCTAGATAAAGAATTAGACATTATTTGGGAATATTATTAATAAATCATCAAACTTACCTCCGTCACCGCCGCAACATATATGCTTGGTGCCTGGTGAATTTGTTCGATAATATTTATATGACGCTCTGCTCTTCGCAAACAGCGATGATAGAACCATAAACGATTATCTAATTCGCTCATCGCATTCTCAATCAATACAATGCGTTGAAGGCGCATGTGTAAATTAAGGCCCAGCTCGTCCTTGGCCTTAGTTATGCAAAATTTGTGCTCACGAATTTTTTGGTGGTTTTTCTGCATAACAACCAATTGGGATTGATGCGATGCGCACAAATCAGGCAGTATTGATGCGTCACGTAAGTGACTTGCACGGTTTTGGTTCTGCTGTAAGGCCGTCGAGTGTTTTTTTTGGTCTTGCACCATACTTTTGATTTTATACTTAAACTCCTCCAATTTACAAAGTCGTTCCCCAAGCCCTTTGATGTCTTTAACGTCACCTTGATCGGCCAGTTTTATTATGTTCTGAACCTCTGCTTTAAGCTTCTCGTAGACCTCTTCATTGAAGGTCCCTAGTCCCTGAATACATTCGTCCGACATAAGTTTTAGCGTATCGTGATTTTCTTTTGCCGATATCCATTGCAACAATGTAAATGTGCGTCGTTGGTTACTGCTTGTTATGGATGTTTCTGTTTCAATTGTACTGTCTTCTGGGGGCTCATATGCCATTTTCAGTTTTTTATTTGGAGAAGTAGATGAAATAGTTTTATCCGTATTCAGGATTTCACTTTCGGTGTGGTCCTCCTTAGTTATAATGGGGTTATGTGCTGCAACAAGAACCGATTGTTGTTGTTGTGATCGAGCAAACACTTCGTCTGCGTCCAAAAATTCATCAAATCCGTGAAAATCTTCTTCAGCTAAGGACATAAGTGCTGGTAAAATAGGAATACGTGAAAGCTTAGTTAAGTCATCTCCGAAATTTCTCAGCAATTCAAAGTAGTTGGCGCGATTCTCCAAGTGTTTGTCAAAAGCTGTACAAAAATTTTTAAACCGTTCACGAACCTCATCGGTCAAGTCTTCCATATTGGCGACTACAGCAGACCAACCCTGTTGCTGTAGATGTTGCTCGTGAATTAAGCGTTCGCACCATTTTTCCTCTTCCCTCGCTAAATCATACATTTTTAACGCTAGTTGAGCACGTTTTACCACTGTTTCGTAGACTGCTGGTAATTCCAGGCATCGGTCGACTTGATCCCGTAAATCTATATCAGCATCTATTTGAGGCATTGTTTGCGGTAGTTTTATGTCACCAGTGAGAAACATATATATCGGATTTGTGTCAGTACCAGCTGAATAATAAGAGACTTGGGTTGATCCTGTCAACATCTCCCCACCGCTTACGAGCAGTACGATATTGCATGCTGGAATACCGTGAAGTCGCTCAATAGTATCTTTGAGGTTTTCGACAGAGGACAGCGCGACTGTCATGTCGAAGGTCATCATACGACCCATGTCGACGTGAAAAACGTACAACATTTTTCTGGCAGTGAGAGCGATTTACTTTAATGTGATGGTTTTTATAGAGAGATTGCAGGGTAAAGTACTGAGATTTGACTTTACTTGATGCTGATTGGTTTTCAGAGCCTAGAACGAATATTCATGAAAATAAAAGTGAAAAAAAATTCTTATTAAATACTCAAAAATATAAAATATAAAAACTAAAAAAATCCATTCTACAAAACTTTAAAATAGCATTTATTCATATGTTTTTGATGAAAATTTTATGTTTCTTATAACATTATCAATTGATTGCTTTTAAGAACATAATGGAATCGCAAATCTGCAACTTCAATTGATAGAAAAGCTTAAAAAAATACAGAACTAGGTTATTTAGAGTTGCGATGTCCATCTATGGTAGGAATAGAGTACTAGAAATGAAAATGTAAAAGAAACCTAATCGAACTCGAGGGTACCAAATAAGCAAATTTTCACAGTTATAAAATTTTTTTTTAAATAAATATTATGACTTAATAAAGGAACATTATAAATAAAGTCAGTTTATATTGAGTTTTGCTTCTTATGAAAATTTATTGATCCTATGTTGTTGGCTTTTTTTTTTTATTACACCATATAATCGAAAACAGTTTTTGAAATATCATTAGGCATATATTGAAGAATATAAAATGCATAAATCGATTGAAAAAACTGTCTGTGTCAGATGGAATTGTAACTGGGTTTTCTGGCGTATGGGTCACACACTTTTCCCCCTGCGCCACGGCCGCCACAGAGTGGGGCTTTTAGTTCTCCTAAAACCGTGGGTCGCATGCTACGGAGAATAGTTAATCATTTAATAGGATTTGCCTAAGCACCTCCTCCTCCCTGTCAACCTTCCTATCATTTTATAAAATGATTATTAATGGACATACCCAGCTGTTCACCATATTTTATTTTCCCAATATAAATATCACTGAGGTAAAGTGCTTCAGTTTTGTAAAAATCCCTCCCTTGTACAAGTTGATCGTTGCATGCCTAGGTCACTGATCAGTATTGATAACCGGATGGACTCATATGCATATTAAAACATACTCCAGAATATAAAGGAACCATTTTAAAAGAACCATTTACTTTTCGATATTTGCTTCTAATGTATGAAAATGTTCTGAAACATACATAGAAGTTGTAAGAAAAAAAAAGAGTTCTGTGTTGGACGGCTTGGGGTAGTTAAGATTTTAATTGGGCATAAAATACATACACTGAATCAAACAATTGTAGTAGCATATATTGTTGTAGCAGCTCATTTTCCATTTAAAGCTATATTTTTTACAAAATACGTTTTAAATATCGAAAACTTTTATTAATATTTATTGGATGGTATTATAACATTCAAAAAACAATTTATAACATTTTCTGAAAATTACACTTCATTTATAAAAATTATTTAAAAAGTAATCCAATTAACTTAAACTCAAAAAATTGTACGTACATTGCTTAAATATCTTAATTTAAGTATTTTATAAAGAACTTAATAACTAGTATGGTATCCATTTGCATTAATGACCTCTCGTAAACGGCGTTTCATCGATTCCACCAATTTGGATGTATCGTCCGGCGATATTTTATTCCACTCCTTTAGGATAACTGTTTTAAGCTGCTCTCGGTTGGTTATCTCATGCTGTCGTACTTTACGCTCGAGCAAATCCCAAAGATGCTCAATAGAATTGAGGTCCGGTGACTGAGGGGGATGTGGAAGTGTCGATTTGCAGTTGTAGACAAGCCGTAAAAGAAATTAGTAGTGAATTATACTTGGGGTCATGCTGGATCTTGGACCAGCATGAAATCACGACCGAGTTCTAATTTTTCAGCACTGGCTCTTAAATTATTTTTTAAAATTGATAAATATTGAAATTTGTCCATTGTAGTTTCAACGAAAGTTAAGTTTCCAACACCATTAGCTGCCATGGCACCCCATACCATAACATTTCCACCTCCATGTTTTACGGTTGTCGTTAAATTTTCTTTATTAAGAGAAGTACTAGGTCCTCGCCAAACGAAACGACGTCCATCTGAGCCAAAAATATTAAATTTGCTTTCATCAACAAAAATAACTTTTTTCCAGAACCGGAAAAACCCGGTTTTTTTCAGATTAAACAAGTTTTTGACTTTATTTACCTACATATATCTTTGTAGTTTCCATTTGACCAAAATAAAACCTATTTTTTAATAAAATAAATAAAGGTACTATGCAGTACTACCCACTGAACCATAAGCGAAGGTTTTGCATAAGGTGAGCGTTTTGCGAAAGTTTTTGGGAAGAATTTTATTCAATTTTTTATTTATTATTTTGTTGCTTAAAAGTGCTTGTTATATAAGATTAAATTCGTGAAAACTGTTCTCCCTTAAGTAAAAACTGTACTCCTTTTTCGAAATTCATAAAAAAACTTATGTAGAGTCTTGTAAAACTTAAAAAAATTTTTTTAGTTGATAAAAATGTCTCATAAATAAACCATTTTCGATCATAAATGAGTTCAGAAATGAATCATAAATGTTTCGTTTTTGCATTCTTAAATGAGTTCAACCATAATAATATCTTTTTATACAAATCATCGATATGTAATAACAATTAATATTATGCAATAATAAAGTTTATAATTCAAATAGGTTCATTTTTTAACTCATTTCTGAACAAAAAAGGTTCGTTTTTTAAAGGCAATTCAGTCTGGCGATTGATTCAAAAAGGGTGTATTTCCGAGTGCCGAAAAATAACTTTTCTATGGTTCTTTTTTAAGTAAATTCCGAACAATAAAAGTACAATTTAATGTTATTTTTTAAGTCATTTCCGAACAGAAAAAGGTTAATTTTTTAGAGACATTTTAATCCGACGAATGATACAAAAAAGGTTTATTTATGAGTGCCGAAATTAAACGTTTCTTCCCGAAATGGTTGATAAATGAATTCGAAAACGGTAGTTTTGATTCACTGGGTAGAATTATGTTTCGAGTTTTTCTTTCAGTCTTTTTAACACATGTTTTATATCTTTTAATGATTATCTATTTTTGTAATTAATGCTTTTAAATTGTTTTTGGGCATTTCATGCAAGAAGCCTTGTTGAATTTCCTATCTTTTTTTAAAATACTTCCAGACTTCGGAGTTCATGTCAAGCTGTTGATAACACTGTGCGACAATTTAAGGGTCAATTGGAATAACCTCAAATATCTAAATGGTTTCTAATAGTGGATTGTATATATATTATGCCCTCATAGTCAGATTTATCGGATTAGGTCAAATAAGAGAGAAATTCAAGGTCAAACTTCACCTTTAAGTCACAAATTTTTTCTTATAACTCTTAAACTAAATTCAAATTCTATGTAGTAACTGAATCTAAATATTTGCAATGGATGATTCTTTACATTTTGAGACCATTTTTTGCTCAAAAAGTTACGTAAGGGGTTTAATATTTTCTTCGAAAACAGGGCTTTTTTAAAAAAAAATAAAAGTTTCAATAGTTCAGTTACTATGTATTTGTCTTCAAAAACAATCAGATTTTGCTGAATTTTTGCATACACCTTAAGTAAAATAAAATAACCCACCTGTGAAAAGATCACAACAATTACATGTGTGCATCCAAAGATATTAGGATTCAAAGATTACCAACGGTGGTAACTTCGTTAATTTAAGCCGTAGCGTAAAATCATTAAAATGAAACTTATAGACCCAACAATTTTCTTCAAAACTGTCCTTAACATTTTAACCGAAATAGTTACCGTTTTAAAGATTTGCGCGTAAATGTGTAATTACAACATATATGAAAAATTAAAACGGTTAAAATAAAAATTTTTTTTTTATTTGTATTTCTTCCCAAGTTCATATATTTTTCATATATGTTGTAATTACACATTTACGCGCATATCTTTAAAACGGTAACTCTTCCGGTTATAATGTTAAGGACAGTTTTGAAGAAAATTGTTGGGTCTATAAGTTTCATTTTAATGATTTTACGCTACGGCTTAAATTAACGAAGTTACCACCGTTGGTAATCTTTGAATCCTAATATCTTTGGATGCACACATGTAATTGTTGTGATCTTTTCACAGGTGGGTTATTTTATTTTACTTAAGGTGTATGCAAAAATTCAGCAAAATCTGATTGTTTTTGAAGACAAATACATAGTAACTGAACTATTGAAAATTTTATTTTTTTTTTAAAAAAGCCCTGTTTTCGAAGAAAATATTAAACCCCTTACGTAACTTTTTGAGCAAAAAATGGTCTCAAAATGAACTGCGTGAAGTTAAATTCGAAAATCCGACGCTAACTTAGCAAAGACACAAACCAATATTTCTTCTCTGTAAAAAGTTAAATTCGTACTTTTTTGCAAAGTACGAATTTAACTTTTAGTACGAATTTAACTAACGACACAAAAAAGTTAAATTCGTACTTCTATGCAAAGTACGAATTTAACTTTGAGTACGAATTTAACTTTGAGTACGAATTTAACTTTGAGTACGAATTTAACTTTGAGTACGAATATAACGAACGACAATACGAATTTAACTTCATTTGTAAGGAAATAACTTTGACATCGACTTGGAAACACAGAAAAGTTGAAAAGTTTATGAAACATTTTAAAATATATTATAAAATTAAAAAATATGCATAGAAATTATTAACAGAGAAAATTTTGGAAATTCATCAACAGAAATTGAAATGTAGTGAAATGTTGTAGAAACATTTTAGCCAATTTAAATGAAAAGATTCTAATTTTCGAAATATAAACCTAGAATATGATTCATATCAATGGACAGGTAATTGATGCACCTTTCCAACGATATATCATTCATATGTGCACACTCAAGATTTTGGACAAAGGAAATTTTTGAAAAAGTATTGAAGTGTAGGCAAAAGGTACTAACTTTGAATGAAAAAATCCTTATATCAGAAATATAAACCTAGAATGATATGTATACCACTGGACAGGTAATTGATGCACCTTTCCAACGATATATCATTCATAAGTGCACACTCAAGATTTTGGCCAAAGGAAATTTTTGAAAAAGTATTGAAGTGTAGGCAAAAGGTACTAACTTTGAATGAAAAAATCCTTATATCAAAAATATAAACCTAGAATGATATGTATACCACTTGACAGGTAATTGATGCACCTTTTCAACGATATATCATTCATAAGTGCACACTCAAGATTTTGGCCAAAGGAAATTTTTGAAAAAGTATTGAAGTGTAGGCAAAAGGTACTAACTTTGAATGAAAAAATTCTAACATCGGAAATATAAACCTAGAATGGTATGTTTACCACTGGATAGGTAATTTATGCACCTTTCCAACGATATATCATTTATAAGTGCACACTCAAGATTTTGGACAAAGGAAATTTTTGAAAAAGTATTGAAGTGTAGGCAAAAGGTACTAACTTTGAATGAAAAAATCCTTATATCAAAAATATAAACCTAGAAATATATGTATACCACTGGACAGGTAATTGATGCACCTTTCCAACGATATATCATTCATAAGTGCACACTCAAGATTTTGGCCAAAGGAAATTTTTGAAAAAGTATTGAAGTGTAGGCAAAAGGTACTAACTTTGAATGAAAAAATTCTAACATCGAAAATATAAACCTAGAATGGTATGTATACCACTGGACAGGTAATTGATGCACCTTTCCAACGATATATCATTCATAAGTGCACACTCAAGATTTTGGCCAAAGGAAATTTTGAAAAAGTATTGAAGTGTAGGCAAAAGGTACTAACTTTGAATGAAAAAATTCTAACATCGGAAATATAAACCTAGAATGATATGTATACCACTGGACAGGTAATTGATGCACCTTTCCAACGATATATCATTCATAAGTGCACACTCAAGATTTTGGCCAAAGGAAATTTTTGAAAAAGTATTGAAGTGTAGGCAAAAGGTACTAACTTTGAATGAAAAAATTGTAACATCGGAAATATAAACCTAGAATGATATGTATACCACTGGACAGGTAATTGATGCACCTTTCCAACGATATATCATTCATAAGTGCACACTCAAGATTTTGGCCAAAGGAAATTTTTGAAAAAGTATTGAAGTGTAGGTAAAAGGTACTAACTTTGAATGAAAAAATTCTTAAATCGGAAATATAAACCTAGAATGGTATGTATACCACTGGACAGGTAATTGATGCACCTTTCCAACAATATATCATTCATAAGTGCTCACTCAAGATTTTGGCCAAAGGAAATTTTTGAAAAAGTATTGAAGTGTAGGCAAAAGGTACTAACTTTGATTGAAAAAATTCTAACATCGGAAATATAAACCTAGAATGGTATGTATACCACTGGACAGGTAATTGATGCACCTTTCCAACGATATATCATTCATAAGTGCACACTCAAGATTTTGGCCAAAGGAAATTTTTGAAAAAGTATTGAAGTGTAGGCAAAAGGTACTAACTTTGAATGAAAAAATTCTAACATCGGAAATATAAACCTAGAATGGTATGTATACCACTGGACAGGTAATTGATGCACCTTTCCAACGATATATCATTCATAAGTGCACACTCAAGATTTTGGCCAAAGGAAATTTTTTAAAAAGTATTGAAGTGTAGGCAAAAGGTACTAACTTTGAATGAAAAAATTCTAACATCGGAAATATAAACCTAGAATGGTATGTATACCACTGGACAGGTAATTGATGCACCTTTCCAACAATATATCATTCATAAGTGCACACTCAAGATTTTGGCCAAAGGAAATTTTTGAAAAAGTATTGAAGTGTAGGCAAAAGGTACTAACTTTGATTGAAAAAATTCTAACATCGGAAATATAAACCTAGAATGGTATGTATACCACTGGACAGGTAATTGATGCACCTTTCCAACGATATATCATTCATAAGTGCACACTCAAGATTTTGGCCAAAGGAAATTTTTGAAAAAGTATTGAAGTGTAGGCAAAAGGTACTCACTTTGAATGAAAAAATTCTAACATCGGAAATATAAACCTAGAATGATATGTATACCACTGGACAGGTAATTGATGCACCTTTCCAACGATATATCATTCATAAGTGCACACTCAAGATTTTGGCCAAATGAAATTTTTGAAAAAGTATTGAAGTGTAGGCAAAAGGTACTAACTTTGAATGAAAAAATTCTAACATCGGAAATATAAACGTAGAATGGTATGTACACCCCTGGACAGGTAATTGATGCACCTTTCCAACGATATATCATTCATAAGTGCACACTCAAGATTTTGGCCAAAGGAAATTTTTGAAAAAGTATTGAAGTGTAGGCAAAAGGTACTAACTTTGAATGAAAAAATTCTAACATCGGAAATATAAACGTAGAATGGTATGTACACCCCTGGACAGGTAATTGATGCACCTTTCCAACGATATATCATTCATAAGTGCACACTCAAGATTTTGGCCAAAGGAAAGTATTGAAGTGTAGGCAAAAGGTACTAACTTTGAATGAAAAAATTCTAACATCGGAAATATAAACCTAGAATGATATGTATACCACTGGACAGGTAATTGATGCACCTTTCCAACGATATATCATTCATAAGTGCACACTCAAGATTTTGGCCAAAGGAAATTTTTGAAAAAGTATTGAAGTGTAGGCAAAAGGTACTAACTTTGAATGAAAAAATTCTAACATCGGAAATATAAACGTAGAATGGTATGTACACCCCTGGACAGGTAATTGATGCACCTTTCCAACGATATATCATTCATAAGTGCACACTTAAGATTTTGGCCAAAGGAAATTTTTTAAAAAGTATTGAAGTGTAGGCAAAAGGTACTAACTTTGAATGAAAAAATTCTAACATCGGAAATATAAACCTAGAATGATATGTATACCACTGGACAGGTAATTGATGCACCTTTCCAACGATATATCATTCATAAGTGCACACTCAAGATTTTGGCCAAAGGAAATTTTTGAAAAAGTATTGAAGTGTAGGCAAAAGGTACTAACTTTGAATGAAAAAATTCTAACATCGGAAATATAAACCTAGAATGGTTTGTATACCACTGGACAGGTAATTGATGCACCTTTCCAACGATATATCATTCATAAGTGCACACTCAAGATTTTGGCCAAAGGAAATTTTTTAAAAAGTATTGAAGTGTAGGCAAAAGGTACTAACTTTGAATGAAAAAATTCTAACATCGGAAATATAAACCTAGAATGGTATGTATACCACTGGACAGGTAATTGATGCACCTTTCCAACAATATATCATTCATAAGTGCACACTCAAGATTTTGGCCAAAGGAAATTTTTGAAAAAGTATTGAAGTGTAGGCAAAAGGTACTAACTTTGAATGAAAAAATTCTAACATCGGAAATATAAACCTAGAATGATATGTATACCACTGGACAGGTAATTGATGCACCTTTCCAACGATACATCATTCATAAGTGCACACTCAAGATTTTGGCCAAAGGAAATTTTTGAAAAAGTATTGAAGTGTAGGCAAAAGGTACTAACTTTGAATGAAAAAATTCTAACATCGGAAATATAAACGTAGAATGGTATGTACACCCCTGGACAGGTAATTGATGCACCTTTCCAACGATATATCATTTATAAGTGCACACTCAAGATTTTGGCCAAAGGAAAGTATTGAAGTGTAGGCAAAAGGTACTAACTTTGAATGAAAAAATTCTAACATCGGAATATAAACCTAGAATGGTATGTATACCACTGGACAGGTAATTGATGCACCTTTCCAACGATATATCATTCATAAGTGCACACTCAAGATTTTGGCCAAAGGAAATTTTTGAAAAAGTATTGAAGTGTAGGCAAAAGGTACTAACTTTGAATAAAAAAATTCTAACATCGGAAATATAAACCTAGAATGGTATGTACACCCCTGGACAGGTAATTGATGCACCTTTCCAAAGGTATATCATTCATAAGTGCACACTCAAGATTTTGGCCAAAGGAAATTTTTGAAAAAGTATTGAAGTGTAGGCAAAAGGTACTAACTTTGAATGAAAAAATTCTAACATCGGAAATATAAACCTAGAATGATATGTATACCACTGGACAGGTAATTGATGCACCTTTCCAACGATATATCATTCATAAGTGCACACTCAGGATTTTGGCCAAAGGAAATTTTTGAAAAAGTATTTAAGTGTAGGCAAAAGGTACTCACTTTGAATGAAAAAATTCTAACATCGAAAATATAAACCTAGAATGATATGTATACCACTGGACAGGTAATTGATGCACCTTTCCAACGGTTTATCATTCATAAGTGCACACTCAAGATTTTGGCCAAAGGAAATTTTTGAAAAAGTATTGAAGTGTAGGCAAAAGGTACTAACTTTGAATGAAAAAATTCTAACATCGGAAATATAAACGTAGAATGGTATGTACACCCCTGGACAGGTAATTGATGCACCTTTCCAACGATATATCATTCATAAGTGCACACTCAAGATTTTGGCCAAAGGAAAGTATTGAAGTGTAGGCAAAAGGTACTAACTTTGAATGAAAAAATTCTAACATCGGAAATATAAACCTAGAATGATATGTATACCACTGGACAGGTAATTGATGCACCTTTCAAACGATATATCATTCATAAGTTCACACTCAAGATTTTGGCCAAAGGAAATTTTTGAAAAAGTATTGAAGTGTAGGCAAAAGGTACTAACTTTGAATGAAAAAATTCTAACATCGGAAATATAAACGTAGAATGGTATGTACACCCCTGGACAGGTAATTGATGCACCTTTCCAACGATATATCATTCATAAGTGCACACTCAAGATTTTGGCCAAAGGAAATTTTTGAAAAAGTATTGAAGTGTAGGCAAAAGGTACTAACTTTGAATGAAAAAATTCTAACATCGGAAATATAAACCTAGAATGGTATGTTTACCACTGGATAGGTAATTTATGCACCTTTCCAACGATATATCATTTATAAGTGCACACTCAAGATTTTGGACAAAGGAAATTTTTGAAAAAGTATTGAAGTGTAGGCAAAAGGTACTAACTTTGAATGAAAAAATCCTTATATCAAAAATATAAACCTAGAAATATATGTATACCACTGGACAGGTAATTGATGCACCTTTCCAACGATATATCATTCATAAGTGCACACTCAAGATTTTGGCCAAAGGAAATTTTTGAAAAAGTATTGAAGTGTAGGCAAAAGGTACTAACTTTGAATGAAAAAATTCTAACATCGGAAATATAAACCTAGAATGGTATGTATACCACTGGACAGGTAATTGATGCACCTTTCCAACGATATATCATTCATAAGTGCACACTCAAGATTTTGGCCAAAGGAAATTTTGAAAAAGTATTGAAGTGTAGGCAAAAGGTACTAACTTTGAATGAAAAAATTCTAACATCGGAAATATAAACCTAGAATGATATGTATACCACTGGACAGGTAATTGATGCACCTTTCCAACGATATATCATTCATAAGTGCACACTCAAGATTTTGGCCAAAGGAAATTTTTGAAAAAGTATTGAAGTGTAGGCAAAAGGTACTAACTTTGAATGAAAAAATTCTAACATCGGAAATATAAACCTAGAATGATATGTATACCACTGGACAGGTAATTGATGCACCTTTCCAACGATATATCATTCATAAGTGCACACTCAAGATTTTGGACAAAGGAAATTTTTGAAAAAGTATTGAAGTGTAGGCAAAAGGTACTAACTTTGAATGAAAAAATCCTTATATCAGAAATATAAACCTAGAATGATATGTATACCACTGGACAGGTAATTGATGCACCTTTCCAACGATATATCATTCATAAGTGCACACTCAAGATTTTGGCAACAGGAAATTTTTGAAAAAGTATTGAAGTGTAGGCAAAAGGTACTAACTTTGAATGAAAAAATTCTAACATCGGAATATAAACCTAGAATGGTATGTATACCACTGGACAGGTAATTGATGCACCTTTCCAACGATATATCATTCATAAGTGCACACTCAAGATTTTGGCAACAGGAAATTTTTGAAAAAGTATTGAAGTGTAGGCAAAAGGTACTAACTTTGAATGAAAAAATTCTAACATCGGAATATAAACCTAGAATGGTATGTATACCACTGGACAGGTAATTGATGCACCTTTCCAACGATATATCATTCATAAGTGCACACTCAAGATTTTGGCCAAAGGAAATTTTTGAAAAAGTATTGAAGTGTAGGCAAAAGGTACTAACTTTGAATAAAAAAATTCTAACATCGGAAATATAAACCTAGAATGGTATGTACACCCCTGGACAGGTAATTGATGGACCTTTCCAAAGGTATATCATTCATAAGTGCACACTCAAGATTTTGGCCAAAGGAAATTTTTGAAAAAGTATTGAAGTGTAGGCAAAAGGTACTAACTTTGAATGAAAAAATTCTAACATCGGAAATATAAACCTAGAATGATATGTATACCACTGGACAGGTAATTGATGCACCTTTCCAACGATATATCATTCATAAGTGCACACTCAAGATTTTGGCCAAAGGAAATTTTTGAAAAAGTATTGAAGTGTAGGCAAAAGGTACTCACTTTGAATGAAAAAATTCTAACATCGGAAATATAAACCTAGAATGATATGTATACCACTGGACAGGTAATTGATGCACCTTTCCAAAGATATATCATTCATAAGTGCACACTCAAGATTTTGGCCAAATGAAATTTTTGAAAAAGTATTGAAGTGTAGGCAAAAGGTACTAACTTTGAATGAAAAAATTCTAACATCGGAAATATAAACGTAGAATGGTATGTACACCCCTGGACAGGTAATTGATGCACCTTTCCAACGATATATCATTCATAAGTGCACACTCAAGATTTTGGCCAAAGGAAATTTTTGAAAAAGTATTGAAGTGTAGGCAAAAGGTACTAACTTTGAATGAAAAAATTCTAACATCGGAAATATAAACGTAGAATGGTATGTACACCCCTGGACAGGTAATTGATGCACCTTTCCAACGATATATCATTCATAAGTGCACACTCAAGATTTTGGCCAAAGGAAAGTATTGAAGTGTAGGCAAAAGGTACTAACTTTGAATGAAAAAATTCTAACATCGGAAATATAAACCTAGAATGATATGTATACCACTGGACAGGTAATTGATGCACCTTTCCAACGATATATCATTCATAAGTGCACACTCAAGATTTTGGCCAAAGGAAATTTTTGAAAAAGTATTGAAGTGTAGGCAAAAGGTACTAACTTTGAATGAAAAAATTCTAAGGAAATTTTTGAAAAAGTATTGAAGTGTAGGCAAAAGGTACTAACTTTGAATGAAAAAATTCTAACATCGGAAATATAAACGTAGAATGGTATGTACACCCCTGGACAGGTAATTGATGCACCTTTCCAACGATATATCATTTATAAGTGCACACTCAAGATTTTGGCCAAAGGAAAGTATTGAAGTGTAGGCAAAAGGTACTAACTTTGAATGAAAAAATTCTAACATCGGAAATATAAACCTAGAATGATATGTATACCACTGGACAGGTAATTGATGCACCTTTCCAACGATATATCATTCATAAGTGCACAGATTTTGCACAAGATTTTGGCCAAAGGAAATTTTTGAAAAAGTATTGAAGTGTAGGCAAAAGGTACTAACTTTGAATGAAAAAATTCTAACATCGGAAATATAAACGTAGAATGGTATGTACACCCCTGGACAGGTAATTGATGCACCTTTCCAACGATATATCATTTATAAGTGCACACTCAAGATTTTGGCCAAAGGAAAGTATTGAAGTGTAGGCAAAAGGTACTAACTTTGAATGAAAAAATTCTAACATCGGAATATAAACCTAGAATGGTATGTATACCACTGGACAGGTAATTGATGCACCTTTCCAACGATATATCATTCATAAGTGCACACTCAAGATTTTGGCCAAAGGAAATTTTTGAAAAAGTATTGAAGTGTAGGCAAAAGGTACTAACT
This sequence comes from Pherbina coryleti, assembly GCA_943735915.1. NCBI lineage: Eukaryota > Metazoa > Arthropoda > Insecta > Diptera > Sciomyzidae > Pherbina > Pherbina coryleti. The sequence goes on along the minus strand of OX030949.1, from coordinate 126,847,177 downwards.
TTGAATAAAAAAATTCTAACATCGGAAATATAAACCTAGAATGGTATGTACACCCCTGGACAGGTAATTGATGCACCTTTCCAAAGGTATATCATTCATAAGTGCACACTCAAGATTTTGGCCAAAGGAAATTTTTGAAAAAGTATTGAAGTGTAGGCAAAAGGTACTAACTTTGAATGAAAAAATTCTAACATCGGAAATATAAACCTAGAATGATATGTATACCACTGGACAGGTAATTGATGCACCTTTCCAACGATATATCATTCATAAGTGCACACTCAGGATTTTGGCCAAAGGAAATTTTTGAAAAAGTATTTAAGTGTAGGCAAAAGGTACTCACTTTGAATGAAAAAATTCTAACATCGGAAATATAAACCTAGAATGATATGTATACCACTGGACAGGTAATTGATGCACCTTTCCAACGGTTTATCATTCATAAGTGCACACTCAAGATTTTGGCCAAAGGAAATTTTTGAAAAAGTATTGAAGTGTAGGCAAAAGGTACTAACTTTGAATGAAAAAATTCTAACATCGGAAATATAAACGTAGAATGGTATGTACACCCCTGGACAGGTAATTGATGCACCTTTCCAACGATATATCATTCATAAGTGCACACTCAAGATTTTGGCCAAAGGAAAGTATTGAAGTGTAGGCAAAAGGTACTAACTTTGAATGAAAAAATTCTAACATCGGAAATATAAACCTAGAATGATATGTATACCACTGGACAGGTAATTGATGCACCTTTCAAACGATATATCATTCATAAGTTCACACTCAAGATTTTGGCCAAAGGAAATTTTTGAAAAAGTATTGAAGTGTAGGCAAAAGGTACTAACTTTGAATGAAAAAATTCTAACATCGGAAATATAAACCTAGAATGATATGTATACCACTGGACAGGTAATTGATGCACCTTTCCAACGATATATCATTCATAAGTGCACACTCAAGATTTTGGCCAAAGGAAATTTTTGAAAAAGTATTGAAGTGTAGGCAAAAGGTACTAACTTTGAATGAAAAAATTCTAACATCGGAAATATAAACCTAGAATGGTATGTTTACCACTGGATAGGTAATTTATGCACCTTTCCAACGATATATCATTTATAAGTGCACACTCAAGATTTTGGACAAAGGAAATTTTTGAAAAAGTATTGAAGTGTAGGCAAAAGGTACTAACTTTGAATGAAAAAATCCTTATATCAAAAATATAAACCTAGAAATATATGTATACCACTGGACAGGTAATTGATGCACCTTTCCAACGATATATCATTCATAAGTGCACACTCAAGATTTTGGCCAAAGGAAATTTTTGAAAAAGTATTGAAGTGTAGGCAAAAGGTACTAACTTTGAATGAAAAAATTCTAACATCGAAAATATAAACCTAGAATGGTATGTATACCACTGGACAGGTAATTGATGCACCTTTCCAACGATATATCATTCATAAGTGCATACTCAAGATTTTGGCCAAAGGAAATTTTGAAAAAGTATTGAAGTGTAGGCAAAAGGTACTAACTTTGAATGAAAAAATTCTAACATCGGAAATATAAACCTAGAATGATATGTATACCACTGGACAGGTAATTGATGCACCTTTCCAACGATATATCATTCATAAGTGCACACTCAAGATTTTGGCCAAAGGAAATTTTTGAAAAAGTATTGAAGTGTAGGCAAAAGGTACTAACTTTGAATGAAAAAATTGTAACATCGGAAATATAAACCTAGAATGATATGTATACCACTGGACAGGTAATTGATGCACCTTTCCAACGATATATCATTCATAAGTGCACACTCAAGATTTTGGACAAAGGAAATTTTTGAAAAAGTATTGAAGTGTAGGCAAAAGGTACTAACTTTGAATGAAAAAATCCTTATATCAGAAATATAAACCTAGAATGATATGTATACCACTGGACAGGTAATTGATGCACCTTTCCAACGATATATCATTCATAAGTGCACACTCAAGATTTTGGCCAAAGGAAATTTTTGAAAAAGTATTGAAGTGTAGGCAAAAGGTACTAACTTTGAATGAAAAAATCCTTATATCAAAAATATAAACCTAGAATGATATGTATACCACTTGACAGGTAATTGATGCACCTTTTCAACGATATATCATTCATAAGTGCACACTCAAGATTTTGGCCAAAGGAAATTTTTGAAAAAGTATTGAAGTGTAGGCAAAAGGTACTAACTTTGAATGAAAAAATTCTAACATCGCAAATATAAACCTAGAATGGTATGTTTACCACTGGATAGGTAATTTATGCACCTTTCCAACGATATATCATTTATAAGTGCACACTCAAGATTTTGGACAAAGGAAATTTTTGAAAAAGTATTGAAGTGTAGGCAAAAGGTACTAACTTTGAATGAAAAAATCCTTATATCAAAAATATAAACCTAGAAATATATGTATACCACTGGACAGGTAATTGATGCACCTTTCCAACGATATATCATTCATAAGTGCACACTCAAGATTTTGGCCAAAGGAAATTTTTGAAAAAGTATTGAAGTGTAGGCAAAAGGTACTAACTTTGAATGAAAAAATTCTAACATCGAAAATATAAACCTAGAATGGTATGTATACCACTGGACAGGTAATTGATGCACCTTTCCAACGATATATCATTCATAAGTGCACACTCAAGATTTTGGCCAAAGGAAATTTTGAAAAAGTATTGAAGTGTAGGCAAAAGGTACTAACTTTGAATGAAAAAATTCTAACATCGGAAATATAAACCTAGAATGATATGTATACCACTGGACAGGTAATTGATGCACCTTTCCAACGATATATCATTCATAAGTGCACACTCAAGATTTTGGCCAAAGGAAATTTTTGAAAAAGTATTGAAGTGTAGGCAAAAGGTACTAACTTTGAATGAAAAAATTGTAACATCGGAAATATAAACCTAGAATGATATGTATACCACTGGACAGGTAATTGATGCACCTTTCCAACGATATATCATTCATAAGTGCACACTCAAGATTTTGGCCAAAGGAAATTTTTGAAAAAGTATTGAAGTGTAGGTAAAAGGTACTAACTTTGAATGAAAAAATTCTTAAATCGGAAATATAAACCTAGAATGGTATGTATACCACTAGACAGGTAATTGATGCACCTTTCCAACAATATATCATTCATAAGTGCTCACTCAAGATTTTGGCCAAAGGAAATTTTTGAAAAAGTATTGAAGTGTAGGCAAAAGGTACTAACTTTGATTGAAAAAATTCTAACATCGGAAATATAAACCTAGAATGGTATGTATACCACTGGACAGGTAATTGATGCACCTTTCCAACGATGTATCATTCATAAGTGCACACTCAAGATTTTGGCCAAAGGAAATTTTTGAAAAAGTATTGAAGTGTAGGCAAAAGGTACTAACTTTGAATGAAAAAATTCTAACATCGGAAATATAAACCTAGAATGGTATGTATACCACTGGACAGGTAATTGATGCACCTTTCCAACGATATATCATTCATAAGTGCACACTCAAGATTTTGGCCACAGGAAATTTTTTAAAAAGTATTGAAGTGTAGGCAAAAGGTACTAACTTTGAATGAAAAAATTCTAACATCGGAAATATAAACCTAGAATGGTATGTACACCCCTGGACAGGTAATTGATGCACCTTTCCAACGATATATCATTTATAAGTGCACACTCAAGATTTTGGCCAAAGGAAAGTATTGAAGTGTAGGCAAAAGGTACTAACTTTGAATGAAAAAATTCTAACATCGGAATATAAACCTAGAATGGTATGTATACCACTGGACAGGTAATTGATGCACCTTTCCAACGATATATCATTCATAAGTGCACACTCAAGATTTTGGCCAAAGGAAATTTTTGAAAAAGTATTGAAGTGTAGGCAAAAGGTACTAACTTTGAATAAAAAAATTCTAACATCGGAAATATAAACCTAGAATGGTATGTACACCCCTGGACAGGTAATTGATGCACCTTTCCAAAGGTATATCATTCATAAGTGCACACTCAAGATTTTGGCCAAAGGAAATTTTTGAAAAAGTATTGAAGTGTAGGCAAAAGGTACTAACTTTGAATGAAAAAATTCTAACATCGGAAATATAAACCTAGAATGATATGTATACCACTGGACAGGTAATTGATGCACCTTTCCAACGATATATCATTCATAAGTGCACACTCAGGATTTTGGCCAAAGGAAATTTTTGAAAAAGTATTTAAGTGTAGGCAAAAGGTACTCACTTTGAATGAAAAAATTCTAACATCGGAAATATAAACCTAGAATGATATGTATACCACTGGACAGGTAATTGATGCACCTTTCCAACGGTTTATCATTCATAAGTGCACACTCAAGATTTTGGCCAAAGGAAATTTTTGAAAAAGTATTGAAGTGTAGGCAAAAGGTACTAACTTTGAATGAAAAAATTCTAACATCGGAAATATAAACGTAGAATGGTATGTACACCCCTGGACAGGTAATTGATGCACCTTTCCAACGATATATCATTCATAAGTGCACACTCAAGATTTTGGCCAAAGGAAAGTATTGAAGTGTAGGCAAAAGGTACTAACTTTGAATGAAAAAATTCTAACATCGGAAATATAAACCTAGAATGATATGTATACCACTGGACAGGTAATTGATGCACCTTTCAAACGATATATCATTCATAGGTTCACACTCAAGATTTTGGCCAAAGGAAATTTTTGAAAAAGTATTGAAGTGTAGGCAAAAGGTACTAACTTTGAATGAAAAAATTCTAACATCGGAAATATAAACGTAGAATGGTATGTACACCCCTGGACAGGTAATTGATGCACCTTTCCAACGATATATCATTCATAAGTGCACACTCAAGATTTTGGCCAAAGGAAATTTTTGAAAAAGTATTGAAGTGTAGGCAAAAGGTACTAACTTTGAATGAAAAAATTCTAACATCGGAAATATAAACCTAGAATGGTATGTTTACCACTGGATAGGTAATTTATGCACCTTTCCAACGATATATCATTTATAAGTGCACACTCAAGATTTTGGACAAAGGAAATTTTTGAAAAAGTATTGAAGTGTAGGCAAAAGGTACTAACTTTGAATGAAAAAATCCTTATATCAAAAATATAAACCTAGAAATATATGTATACCACTGGACAGGAAATTGATGCACCTTTTCAACGATATATCATTCATAAGTGCACACTCAAGATTTTGGCCAAAGGAAATTTTTGAAAAAGTATTGAAGTGTAGGCAAAAGGTACTAACTTTGAATGAAAAAATTCTAACATCGAAAATATAAACCTAGAATGGTATGTATACCACTGGACAGGTAATTGATGCACCTTTCCAACGATATATCATTCATAAGTGCACACTCAAGATTTTGGCCAAAGGAAATTTTGAAAAAGTATTGAAGTGTAGGCAAAAGGTACTAACTTTGAATGAAAAAATTCTAACATCGGAAATATAAACCTAGAATGATATGTATACCACTGGACAGGTAATTGATGCACCTTTCCAACGATATATCATTCATAAGTGCACACTCAAGATTTTGGCCAAAGGAAATTTTTGAAAAAGTATTGAAGTGTAGGCAAAAGGTACTAACTTTGAATGAAAAAATTGTAACATCGGAAATATAAACCTAGAATGATATGTATACCACTGGACAGGTAATTGATGCACCTTTCCAACGATATATCATTCATAAGTGCACACTCAAGATTTTGGACAAAGGAAATTTTTGAAAAAGTATTGAAGTGTAGGCAAAAGGTACTAACTTTGAATGAAAAAATCCTTATATCAGAAATATAAACCTAGAATGATATGTATACCACTGGACAGGTAATTGATGCACCTTTCCAACGATATATCATTCATAAGTGCACACTCAAGATTTTGGCCAAAGGAAATTTTTGAAAAAGTATTGAAGTGTAGGCAAAAGGTACTAACTTTGAATGAAAAAATTCTAACATCGGAAATATAAACGTAGAATGGTATGTACACCCCTGGACAGGTAATTGATGCACCTTTCCAACGATATATCATTCATAAGTGCACACTCTAGATTTTGGCCAAAGGAAATTTTTTAAAAAGTATTGAAGTGTAGGCAAAAGGTACTAACTTTGAATGAAAAAATTCTAACATCGGAAATATAAACCTAGAATGATATGTATACCAATGGACAGGTAATTGATGCACCTTTCCAACGATATATCATTCATAAGTGCACACTCAAGATTTTGGCCAAAGGAAATTTTTGAAAAAGTATTGAAGTGTAGGCAAAAGGTACTAACTTTGAATGAAAAAATTCTAACATCGGAAATATAAACCTAGAATGGTTTGTATACCACTGGACAGGTAATTGATGCACCTTTCCAACGATATATCATTCATAAGTGCACACTCAAGATTTTGGCCAAAGGAAATTTTTTAAAAAGTATTGAAGTGTAGGCAAAAGGTACTAACTTTGAATGAAAAAATTCTAACATCGGAAATATAAACCTAGAATGGTATGTATACCACTGGACAGGTAATTGATGCACCTTTCCAACAATATATCATTCATAAGTGCACACTCAAGATTTTGGCCAAAGGAAATTTTTGAAAAAGTATTGAAGTGTAGGCAAAAGGTACTAACTTTGAATGAAAAAATTCTAACATCGGAAATATAAACCTAGAATGATATGTATACCACTGGACAGGTAATTGATGCACCTTTCCAACGATACATCATTCATAAGTGCACACTCAAGATTTTGGCCAAAGGAAATTTTTGAAAAAGTATTGAAGTGTAGGCAAAAGGTACTAACTTTGAATGAAAAAATTCTAACATCGGAAATATAAACCTAGAATGATATGTATACCACTGGACAGGTAATTGATGCACCTTTCCAACGATATATCATTCATAAGTGCACACTCAAGATTTTGGCCAAAGGAAATTTTTGAAAAAGTATTGAAGTGTAGGCAAAAAGTACTAACTTTGAATGAAAAAATTCTAACATCGGAAATATAAACGTAGAATGGTATGTACACCCCTGGACAGGTAATTGATGCACCTTTCCAACGATATATCATTTATAAGTGCACACTCAAGATTTTGGCCAAAGGAAAGTATTGAAGTGTAGGCAAAAGGTACTAACTTTGAATGAAAAAATTCTAACATCGGAAATATAAACCTAGAATGATATGTATACCACTGGACAGGTAATTGATGCACCTTTCCAACGATATATCATTCATAAGTGCACACTCAAGATTTTGGCCAAAGGAAATTTTTGAAAAAGTATTGAAGTGTAGGCAAAAGGTACTAACTTTGAATGAAAAAATTCTAACATCGGAAATATAAACGTAGAATGGTATGTACACCCCTGGACAGGTAATTGATGCACCTTTCCAACGATATATCATTTATAAGTGCACACTCAAGATTTTGGCCAAAGGAAAGTATTGAAGTGTAGGCAAAAGGTACTAACTTTGAATGAAAAAATTCTAACATCGGAATATAAACCTAGAATGGTATGTATACCACTGGACAGGTAATTGATGCACCTTTCCAACGATATATCATTCATAAGTGCACACTCAAGATTTTGGCCAAAGGAAATTTTTGAAAAAGTATTGAAGTGTAGGCAAAAGGTACTAACTTTGAATAAAAAAATTCTAACATCGGAAATATAAACCTAGAATGGTATGTACACCCCTGGACAGGTAATTGATGCACCTTTCCAAAGGTATATCATTCATAAGTGCACACTCAAGATTTTGGCCAAAGGAAATTTTTGAAAAAGTATTGAAGTGTAGGCAAAAGGTACTAACTTTGAATGAAAAAATTCTAACATCGGAAATATAAACCTAGAATGATATGTATACCACTGGACAGGTAATTGATGCACCTTTCCAACGATATATCATTCATAAGTGCACACTCAGGATTTTGGCCAAAGGAAATTTTTGAAAAAGTATTTAAGTGTAGGCAAAAGGTACTCACTTTGAATGAAAAAATTCTAACATCGGAAATATAAACCTAGAATGATATGTATACCACTGGACAGGTAATTGATGCACCTTTCCAACGGTTTATCATTCATAAGTGCACACTCAAGATTTTGGCCAAAGGAAATTTTTGAAAAAGTATTGAAGTGTAGGCAAAAGGTACTAACTTTGAATGAAAAAATTCTAACATCGGAAATATAAACGTAGAATGGTATGTACACCCCTGGACAGGTAATTGATGCACCTTTCCAACGATATATCATTCATAAGTGCACACTCAAGATTTTGGCCAAAGGAAAGTATTGAAGTGTAGGCAAAAGGTACTAACTTTGAATGAAAAAATTCTAACATCGGAAATATAAACCTAGAATGATATGTATACCACTGGACAGGTAATTGATGCACCTTTCAAACGATATATCATTCATAAGTTCACACTCAAGATTTTGGCCAAAGGAAATTTTTGAAAAAGTATTGAAGTGTAGGCAAAAGGTACTAACTTTGAATGAAAAAATTCTAACATCGGAAATATAAACGTAGAATGGTATGTACACCCCTGGACAGGTAATTGATGCACCTTTCCAACGATATATCATTCATAAGTGCACACTCAAGATTTTGGCCAAAGGAAATTTTTGAAAAAGTATTGAAGTGTAGGCAAAAGGTACTAACTTTGAATGAAAAAATTCTAACATCGGAAATATAAACCTAGAATGATATGTATACCACTGGACAGGTAATTGATGCACCTTTCCAACGATATATCATTCATAAGTGCACACTCAAGATTTTGGCCAAAGGAAATTTTTGAAAAAGTATTGAAGTGTAGGCAAAAGGTACTAACTTTGAATGAAAAAATTCTAACATCGGAAATATAAACCTAGAATGATATGTATACCACTGGACAGGTAATTGATGCACCTTTCCAACGATATATCATTCATAAGTGCACACTCAAGATTTTGGCCAAAGGAAATTTTTGAAAAAGTATTGAAGTGTAGGCAAAAGGTACTAACTTTGAATGAAAAAATTCTAACATCGGAAATATAAACCTAGAATGATATGTATACCACTGGACAGGTAATTGATGCACCTTTCCAACGATATATCATTCATAAGTGCACACTCAAGATTTTGGCCAAAGGAAATTTTTGAAAAAGTATTAAAGTGTAGGCAAAAGGTACTAACTTTGAATGAAAAAATTCTAACATCGGAAATATAAACCTAGAATGATATGTATACCACTGGACAGGTAATTGATGCACATTTCCAACGATATATCATTCATAAGTGCACACTCAAGATTTTGGCCAAAGGAAATTTTTGAAAAAGTATTGAAGTGTAGGCAAAAGGTACTAACTTTGAATGAAAAAATTCTAACATCGGAAATATAAACGTAGAATGGTATGTACACCCCTGGACAGGTAATTGATGCACCTTTCCAACGATATATCATTCATAAGTGCACACTCAAGATTTTGGCCAAAGGAAATTTTTGAAAAAGTATTGAAGTGTAGGCAAAAGGTACTAACTTTGAATGAAAAAATTCTAACATCGGAAATATAAACCTAGAATGGTATGTATACCACTGGACAGGTAATTGATGCACCTTTCCAACGATATATCATTCATAAGTGCACACTCAAGATTTTCGACAAAGGAAATTTTTGAAAAAGTATTGAAGTGTAGGCAAAAGGTACTAACTTTGAATGAAAAAATTCTAACATCGGAAATATAAACGTAGAATGGTATGTACACCCCTGGACAGGTAATTGATGCACCTTTCCAACGATATATCATTTATAAGTGCACACTCAAGATTTTGGCCAAAGGAAAGTATTGAAGTGTAGGCAAAAGGTACTAACTTTGAATGAAAAAATTCTAACATCGGAAATATAAACCTAGAATGATATGTATACCACTGGACAGGTAATTGATGCACCTTTCCAACGATATATCATTCATAAGTGCACACTCAAGATTTTGGCCAAAGGAAATTTTTGAAAAAGTATTGAAGTGTAGGCAAAAGGTACTAACTTTGAATGAAAAAATTCTAACATCGGAAATATAAACCTAGAATGATATGTATACCACTGGACAGGTAATTGATGCACCTTTCCAACGATATATCATTCATAAGTGCACACTCAGGATTTTGGCCAAAGGAAATTTTTGAAAAAGTATTTAAGTGTAGGCAAAAGGTACTCACTTTGAATGAAAAAATTCTAACATCGGAAATATAAACCTAGAATGATATGTATACCACTGGACAGGTAATTGATGCACCTTTCCAACGGTTTATCATTCATAAGTGCACACTCAAGATTTTGGCCAAAGGAAATTTTTGAAAAAGTATTGAAGTGTAGGCAAAAGGTACTAACTTTGAATGAAAAAATTCTAACATCGGAAATATAAACGTAGAATGGTATGTACACCCCTGGACAGGTAATTGATGCACCTTTCCAACGATATATCATTCATAAGTGCACACTCAAGATTTTGGCCAAAGGAAAGTATTGAAGTGTAGGCAAAAGGTACTAACTTTGAATGAAAAAATTCTAACATCGGAAATATAAACCTAGAATGATATGTATACCACTGGACAGGTAATTGATGCACCTTTCAAACGATATATCATTCATAGGTTCACACTCAAGATTTTGGCCAAAGGAAATTTTTGAAAAAGTATTGAAGTGTAGGCAAAAGGTACTAACTTTGAATGAAAAAATTCTAACATCGGAAATATAAACGTAGAATGGTATGTACACCCCTGGACAGGTAATTGATGCACCTTTCCAACGATATATCATTCATAAGTGCACACTCAAGATTTTGGCCAAAGGAAATTTTTGAAAAAGTATTGAAGTGTAGGCAAAAGGTACTAACTTTGAATGAAAAAATTCTAACATCGGAAATATAAACCTAGAATGGTATGTTTACCACTGGATAGGTAATTTATGCACCTTTCCAACGATATATCATTTATAAGTGCACACTCAAGATTTTGGACAAAGGAAATTTTTGAAAAAGTATTGAAGTGTAGGCAAAAGGTACTAACTTTGAATGAAAAAATCCTTATATCAAAAATATAAACCTAGAAATATATGTATACCACTGGACAGGAAATTGATGCACCTTTTCAACGATATATCATTCATAAGTGCACACTCAAGATTTTGGCCAAAGGAAATTTTTGAAAAAGTATTGAAGTGTAGGCAAAAGGTACTAACTTTGAATGAAAAAATTCTAACATCGAAAATATAAACCTAGAATGGTATGTATACCACTGGACAGGTAATTGATGCACCTTTCCAACGATATATCATTCATAAGTGCACACTCAAGATTTTGGCCAAAGGAAATTTTGAAAAAGTATTGAAGTGTAGGCAAAAGGTACTAACTTTGAATGAAAAAATTCTAACATCGGAAATATAAACCTAGAATGATATGTATACCACTGGACAGGTAATTGATGCACCTTTCCAACGATATATCATTCATAAGTGCACACTCAAGATTTTGGCCAAAGGAAATTTTTGAAAAAGTATTGAAGTGTAGGCAAAAGGTACTAACTTTGAATGAAAAAATTGTAACATCGGAAATATAAACCTAGAATGATATGTATACCACTGGACAGGTAATTGATGCACCTTTCCAACGATATATCATTCATAAGTGCACACTCAAGATTTTGGACAAAGGAAATTTTTGAAAAAGTATTGAAGTGTAGGCAAAAGGTACTAACTTTGAATGAAAAAATCCTTATATCAGAAATATAAACCTAGAATGATATGTATACCACTGGACAGGTAATTGATGCACCTTTCCAACGATATATCATTCATAAGTGCACACTCAAGATTTTGGCCAAAGGAAATTTTTGAAAAAGTATTGAAGTGTAGGCAAAAGGTACTAACTTTGAATGAAAAAATTCTAACATCGGAAATATAAACGTAGAATGGTATGTACACCCCTGGACAGGTAATTGATGCACCTTTCCAACGATATATCATTCATAAGTGCACACTCTAGATTTTGGCCAAAGGAAATTTTTTAAAAAGTATTGAAGTGTAGGCAAAAGGTACTAACTTTGAATGAAAAAATTCTAACATCGGAAATATAAACCTAGAATGATATGTATACCAATGGACAGGTAATTGATGCACCTTTCCAACGATATATCATTCATAAGTGCACACTCAAGATTTTGGCCAAAGGAAATTTTTGAAAAAGTATTGAAGTGTAGGCAAAAGGTACTAACTTTGAATGAAAAAATTCTAACATCGGAAATATAAACCTAGAATGGTTTGTATACCACTGGACAGGTAATTGATGCACCTTTCCAACGATATATCATTCATAAGTGCACACTCAAGATTTTGGCCAAAGGAAATTTTTTAAAAAGTATTGAAGTGTAGGCAAAAGGTACTAACTTTGAATGAAAAAATTCTAACATCGGAAATATAAACCTAGAATGGTATGTATACCACTGGACAGGTAATTGATGCACCTTTCCAACAATATATCATTCATAAGTGCACACTCAAGATTTTGGCCAAAGGAAATTTTTGAAAAAGTATTGAAGTGTAGGCAAAAGGTACTAACTTTGAATGAAAAAATTCTAACATCGGAAATATAAACCTAGAATGATATGTATACCACTGGACAGGTAATTGATGCACCTTTCCAACGATACATCATTCATAAGTGCACACTCAAGATTTTGGCCAAAGGAAATTTTTGAAAAAGTATTGAAGTGTAGGCAAAAGGTACTAACTTTGAATGAAAAAATTCTAACATCGGAAATATAAACCTAGAATGATATGTATACCACTGGACAGGTAATTGATGCACCTTTCCAACGATATATCATTCATAAGTGCACACTCAAGATTTTGGCCAAAGGAAATTTTTGAAAAAGTATTGAAGTGTAGGCAAAAAGTACTAACTTTGAATGAAAAAATTCTAACATCGGAAATATAAACGTAGAATGGTATGTACACCCCTGGACAGGTAATTGATGCACCTTTCCAACGATATATCATTTATAAGTGCACACTCAAGATTTTGGCCAAAGGAAAGTATTGAAGTGTAGGCAAAAGGTACTAACTTTGAATGAAAAAATTCTAACATCGGAAATATAAACCTAGAATGATATGTATACCACTGGACAGGTAATTGATGCACCTTTCCAACGATATATCATTCATAAGTGCACACTCAAGATTTTGGCCAAAGGAAATTTTTGAAAAAGTATTGAAGTGTAGGCAAAAGGTACTAACTTTGAATGAAAAAATTCTAACATCGGAAATATAAACGTAGAATGGTATGTACACCCCTGGACAGGTAATTGATGCACCTTTCCAACGATATATCATTTATAAGTGCACACTCAAGATTTTGGCCAAAGGAAAGTATTGAAGTGTAGGCAAAAGGTACTAACTTTGAATGAAAAAATTCTAACATCGGAATATAAACCTAGAATGGTATGTATACCACTGGACAGGTAATTGATGCACCTTTCCAACGATATATCATTCATAAGTGCACACTCAAGATTTTGGCCAAAGGAAATTTTTGAAAAAGTATTGAAGTGTAGGCAAAAGGTACTAACTTTGAATAAAAAAATTCTAACATCGGAAATATAAACCTAGAATGGTATGTACACCCCTGGACAGGTAATTGATGCACCTTTCCAAAGGTATATCATTCATAAGTGCACACTCAAGATTTTGGCCAAAGGAAATTTTTGAAAAAGTATTGAAGTGTAGGCAAAAGGTACTAACTTTGAATGAAAAAATTCTAACATCGGAAATATAAACCTAGAATGATATGTATACCACTGGACAGGTAATTGATGCACCTTTCCAACGATATATCATTCATAAGTGCACACTCAGGATTTTGGCCAAAGGAAATTTTTGAAAAAGTATTTAAGTGTAGGCAAAAGGTACTCACTTTGAATGAAAAAATTCTAACATCGGAAATATAAACCTAGAATGATATGTATACCACTGGACAGGTAATTGATGCACCTTTCCAACGGTTTATCATTCATAAGTGCACACTCAAGATTTTGGCCAAAGGAAATTTTTGAAAAAGTATTGAAGTGTAGGCAAAAGGTACTAACTTTGAATGAAAAAATTCTAACATCGGAAATATAAACGTAGAATGGTATGTACACCCCTGGACAGGTAATTGATGCACCTTTCCAACGATATATCATTCATAAGTGCACACTCAAGATTTTGGCCAAAGGAAAGTATTGAAGTGTAGGCAAAAGGTACTAACTTTGAATGAAAAAATTCTAACATCGGAAATATAAACCTAGAATGATATGTATACCACTGGACAGGTAATTGATGCACCTTTCAAACGATATATCATTCATAAGTTCACACTCAAGATTTTGGCCAAAGGAAATTTTTGAAAAAGTATTGAAGTGTAGGCAAAAGGTACTAACTTTGAATGAAAAAATTCTAACATCGGAAATATAAACGTAGAATGGTATGTACACCCCTGGACAGGTAATTGATGCACCTTTCCAACGATATATCATTCATAAGTGCACACTCAAGATTTTGGCCAAAGGAAATTTTTGAAAAAGTATTGAAGTGTAGGCAAAAGGTACTAACTTTGAATGAAAAAATTCTAACATCGGAAATATAAACCTAGAATGATATGTATACCACTGGACAGGTAATTGATGCACCTTTCCAACGATATATCATTCATAAGTGCACACTCAAGATTTTGGCCAAAGGAAATTTTTGAAAAAGTATTGAAGTGTAGGCAAAAGGTACTAACTTTGAATGAAAAAATTCTAACATCGGAAATATAAACCTAGAATGATATGTATACCACTGGACAGGTAATTGATGCACCTTTCCAACGATATATCATTCATAAGTGCACACTCAAGATTTTGGCCAAAGGAAATTTTTGAAAAAGTATTGAAGTGTAGGCAAAAGGTACTAACTTTGAATGAAAAAATTCTAACATCGGAAATATAAACCTAGAATGATATGTATACCACTGGACAGGTAATTGATGCACCTTTCCAACGATATATCATTCATAAGTGCACACTCAAGATTTTGGCCAAAGGAAATTTTTGAAAAAGTATTAAAGTGTAGGCAAAAGGTACTAACTTTGAATGAAAAAATTCTAACATCGGAAATATAAACCTAGAATGATATGTATACCACTGGACAGGTAATTGATGCACATTTCCAACGATATATCATTCATAAGTGCACACTCAAGATTTTGGCCAAAGGAAATTTTTGAAAAAGTATTGAAGTGTAGGCAAAAGGTACTAACTTTGAATGAAAAAATTCTAACATCGGAAATATAAACGTAGAATGGTATGTACACCCCTGGACAGGTAATTGATGCACCTTTCCAACGATATATCATTCATAAGTGCACACTCAAGATTTTGGCCAAAGGAAATTTTTGAAAAAGTATTGAAGTGTAGGCAAAAGGTACTAACTTTGAATGAAAAAATTCTAACATCGGAAATATAAACCTAGAATGGTATGTATACCACTGGACAGGTAATTGATGCACCTTTCCAACGATATATCATTCATAAGTGCACACTCAAGATTTTCGACAAAGGAAATTTTTGAAAAAGTATTGAAGTGTAGGCAAAAGGTACTAACTTTGAATGAAAAAATTCTAACATCGGAAATATAAACGTAGAATGGTATGTACACCCCTGGACAGGTAATTGATGCACCTTTCCAACGATATATCATTTATAAGTGCACACTCAAGATTTTGGCCAAAGGAAAGTATTGAAGTGTAGGCAAAAGGTACTAACTTTGAATGAAAAAATTCTAACATCGGAAATATAAACCTAGAATGATATGTATACCACTGGACAGGTAATTGATGCACCTTTCCAACGATATATCATTCATAAGTGCACACTCAAGATTTTGGCCAAAGGAAATTTTTGAAAAAGTATTGAAGTGTAGGCAAAAGGTACTAACTTTGAATGAAATAATTCTAACATCGGAAATATAAACGTAGAATGGTATGTACACCCCTGGACAGGTAATTGATGCACCTTTCCAACGATATATCATTCATAAGTGCACACTCAAGATTTTGGCCAAAGGAAATTTTTGAAAAAGTATTGAAGTGTAGGCAAAAGGTACTAACTTTGAATGAAAAAATTCTAACATCGGAAATATAAACCTAGAATGGTATGTATACCACTGGACAGGTAATTGATGCACCTTTCCAACGATATATCATTCAGAAGTGCACACTCAAGATTTTCGACAAAGGAAATTTTTGAAAAAGTATTGAAGTGTAGGCAAAAGGTACTAACTTTGAATGAAAAAATTCTAACATCGGAAATATAAACCTAGAATGGTATGTATACCACTGGACAGGTAATTGATGCACCTTTCCAACGATATATCATTCATAAGTGCACACTCAAGATTTTGGCCAAAGGAAATTTTTTAAAAAGTATTGAAGTGTAGGCAAAAGGTACTAACTTTGAATGAAAAAATTCTAACATCGGAAATATAAACCTAGAATGGTATGTATACCACTGGACAGGTAATTGATGCACCTTTCCAACAATATATCATTCATAAGTGCACACTCAAGATTTTGGCCAAAGGAAATTTTTGAAAAAGTATTGAAGTGTAGGCAAAAGGTACTAACTATGATTGAAAAAATTCTAACATCGGAAATATAAACCTAGAATGGTATGTATACCACTGGACAGGTAATTGATGCACCTTTCCAACGATATATCATTCATAAGTGCACACTCAAGATTTTGGCCACAGGAAATTTTTGAAAAAGTATTGAAGTGTAGGCAAAAGGTACTAACTTTGAATGAAAAAATTCTAACATCGTAAATATAAACCTAGAATGGTATGTATACCACTGGACAGGTAATTGATGCACCTTTCCAACGATATATCATTCATAAGTGCACACTCAAGATTTTGGCCAAAGGAAATTTTTGAAAAAGTATTGAAGTGTAGGCAAAAGGTACTAACTTTGAATAAAAAAATTCTAACATCGGAAATATAAACCTAGAATGGTATGTACACCCCTAGACAGGTAATTGATGCACCTTTCCAAAGATATATCATTCATAAGTGCACACTCAAGATTTTGGCCAAAGGAAATTTTTGAAAAAGTATTGAAGTGTAGGCAAAAGGTACTAACTTTGAATGAAAAAATTCTAACATCGGAAATATAAACCTAGAATGATATGTATACCACTGGACAGGTAATTGATGCACCTTTCCAACGATATATCATTCATAAGTGCACACTCAAGATTTTGGCCAAAGGAAATTTTTGAAAAAGTATTGAAGTGTAGGCAAAAGGTACTAACTTTGAATGAAAAAATTCTACCATCGGAAATATAAACCTAGAATGATATGTATACCACTGGACAGGTAATTGATGCACCTTTCCAACGATATATCATTCATAAGTGCACACTCAAGATTTTGGCCAAAGGAAATTTTTGAAAAAGTATTGAAGTGTAGGCAAAAGGTACTAACTTTGAATGAAAAAATTCTAACATCGGAAATATAAACCTAGAATGGTATGTATACCACTGGACAGGTAATTGATGCACCTTTCCAACAATATATGATTCATAAGTGCACACTCAAGATTTTGGCCAAAGGAAATTTTTGAAAAAGTATTGAAGTGTAGGCAAAAGGTACTAACTTTGATTGAAAAAATTCTAACATCGGAAATATAAACCTAGAATGATATGTATACCACTGGACAGGTAATTGATGCACCTTTCCAACGATATATCATTCATAAGTGCACACTCAAGATTTTGGCCAAAGGAAATTTTTGAAAAAGTATTGAAGTGTAGGCAAAAGGTACTAACTTTGAATGAAAAAATTCTAACATCGGAAATATAAACCTAGAATGGTATGTACACCCCTGGACAGGTAATTGATGCACCTTTCCAACGATATATCATTCATAAGTGCACACTCAAGATTTTGGCCAAAGGAAATTTTTGAAAAAGTATTGAAGTGTAGGCAAAAGGTACTAACTTTGAATGAAAAAATTCTAACATCGGAAATATAAACCTAGAATGATATGTATACCACTGGACAGGTAATTGATGCACCTTTCCAACGATATATCATTCATAAGTGCACACTCAAGATTTTGGCCAAAGGAAATTTTTGAAAAAGTATTGAAGTGTAGGCAAAAGGTACTAACTTTGAATGAAAAAATTCTAACATCGGAAATATAAACCTAGAATGATATGTATACCACTGGACAGGTAATTGATGCACCTTTCCAACGATATATCATTCATAAGTGCACACTCAAGATTTTGGCCAAAGGAAATTTTTGAAAAAGTATTGAAGTGTAGGCAAAAGGTACTAATTTTGAATGAAAAAATTCTAACATCGGAAATATAAACCTAGAATGATATGTATACCACTGGACAGGTAATTGATGCACCTTTCCAACGATATATCATTCATAAGTGCACACTCAAGATTTTGGCCAAAGGAAATTTTTGAAAAAGTATTGAAGTGTAGGCAAAAGGTACTAACTTTGAATGAAAAAATTCTAACATCGAAAATATAAACCTAGAATGGTATGTATACCACTGGACAGGTAATTGATGCACCTTTCCAACGATATATCATTTATAAGTGCACACTCAAGATTTTGGCCAAAGGAAAGTATTGAAGTGTAGGCAAAAGGTACTAACTTTGAATGAAAAAATTCTAACATCGGAAATATAAACCTAGAATGATATGTATACCACTGGACAGGTAATTGATGCACCTTTCCAACGATATATCATTCATAAGTGCACACTCAAGATTTTGGCCAAAGGAAATTTTTGAAAAAGTATTGAAGTGTAGGCAAAAGGTACTAACTTTGAATGAAAAAATTCTAACATCGGAAATATAAACCTAGAATGGTATGTACACCCCTGGACAGGTAATTGATGCACCTTTCCAACGATATATCATTCATAAGTGCACACTCAAGATTTTGGCCAAAGGAAATTTTTTAAAAAGTATTGAAGTGTAGGCAAAAGGTACTAACTTTGATTGAAAAAATTCTTACATCGGAAATATAAACCTAGAATGGTATGTATACGACTGGACAGGTAATTGATGCACCTTTCCAACGATATATCATTCATAAGTGCACACTCAAGATTTTGGCCAAAGGAAATTTTTGAAAAAGTATTGAAGTGTAGGCAAAAGGTACTAACTTTGAATGAAAAAATTCTAACATCGGAAATATAAACCTAGAATGGTATGTATACCACTGGACAGGTAATTGATGCACCTTTCCAACAATATATCATTCATAAGTGCACACTCAAGATTTTGGCCAAAGGAAATTTTTGAAAAAGTATTGAAGTGTAGGCAAAAGGTACTAACTTTGAATGAAAAAATTCTAACATCGGAAATATAAACGTAGAATGGTATGTACACCCCTGGACAGGTAATTGATGCACCTTTCCAACGATATATCATTCATAAGTGCACACTCAAGATTTTGGCCAAAGGAAATTTTTGAAAAAGTATTGAAGTGTAGGCAAAAGGTACTAACTTTGAATGAAAAAATACTAACATCGGAAATATAAACCTAGAATGGTATGTATACCCCTGGACAGGTAATTGATGCACCTTTCCAACGATATATCATTCATAAGTGCACACTCAAGATTTTGGCCAAAGGAAATTTTTGAAAAAGTATTGAAGTGTAGGCAAAAGGTACTAACTTTGAATGAAAAAATTCTAACATCGGAAATATAAACCTAGAATGGTATGTACACCCCTGGACAGGTAATTGATGCACCTTTCCAACGATATATCATTCATAAGTGCACACTCAAGATTTTGGCCAAAGGAAATTTTTCAAAAACTTAGTAATTATATGCAACTTACACTTCAATCCTTTTTCAAAAATTTCCTTTGGCCAAAATCTTGAGTGTGCACTTATGAATGATATATCGTTGAAAAGGTGCATCAATTACCTGTCAAGTGGTATACATATCATTCTAGGTTTATATTTTTGATATAAGGATTTTTTCATTCAAAGTTAGTACCTTTTGCCTACACTTCAATACTTTTTCAAAAATTTCCTTTGGCCAAAATCTTGAGTGTGCACTTATGAATGATATATCGTTGGAAAGGTGCATCAATTACCTGTCCAGTGGTATACATATCATTCTAGGTTTATATTTCTGATATAAGGATTTTTTCATTCAAAGTTAGTACCTTTTGCCTACACTTCAATACTTTTTCAAAAATTTCCTTTGTCCAAAATCTTGAGTGTGCACATATGAATGATATATCGTTGGAAAGGTGCATCAATTACCTGTCCATTGATATGAATCATATTCTAGGTTTATATTTCGAAAATTAGAATCTTTTCATTTAAAGTGGCTAAAATGTTTCTACAACATTTCACTACATTTCAATTTCTGTTGATGAATTTCCAAAATTTTCTCTGTTAATAATTTCTATGCATATTTTTTAATTTTATAATATATTTTAAAATGTTTCATAAACTTTTCAACTTTTCTGTGTTTCCAAGTCGATGTCAAAGTTATTTCCTTACAAATGAAGTTAAATTCGTATTGTCGTTCGTTATATTCGTACTCAAAGTTAAATTCGTACTCAAAGTTAAATTCGTACTCAAAGTTAAATTCGTACTTTGCATAGAAGTACGAATTTAACTTTTTTGTGTCGTTAGTTAAATTCGTACTAAAAGTTAAATTCGTACTTTGCAAAAAAGTACGAATTTAACTTTTTACAGATACTATGTTTCCATGGCGAGTTAACTCGGGGTTAGGGTTTTCGTCGAGTTAAGAAAATGGCGTCGCTAACTCGATAGTGTTTCCATGCACAGCATCGAGTTGAGTCGAACTTGTCAATTTCATTTTCATTTTTGTTATTGTTTTACTAGCGAAATGGATACTAAATGGCAGCATTCACTTTGACAGATAGAACCTAGTTAAATCTTACAAGTTTCGTGGAGTTTCGTGGAGTTTCGTGGATTTAACGAAACTCAACTCAACTCGCGTTTCCATAGCGAGTTAACCCCGAGTAAACCCCGAGTTAACTCGCCATGGAAACATAGTAAGAGAAGAAATATTGGTTTGTGTCTTTTCTAAGTTAGCGTCGGATTTACGAATTTAACTTCACGCAGTTCTCAAAATGTAAAGAATCATCCATTGCAAATATTTAGATGCAGTTACTACATAGAATTTGAATTTAGTTTAAGAGTTATAAGAAAAAATTTGTGACTTAAAGGTGAAGTTTGACCTTGAATTTCTCTCTTATTTGACCTAATCCGATAAAACTGAATATGAGGGCATAATATATAGACCATCCACTATTATAAACCATTGAGATATTTGAAGTTATTTTTTCGTGTCGCACTGTGTAATTCAATATATTTTATAAAAAAAATTGATTGTTATAAAAATCATGTTTAACTTGCATTAAAAACGCCAGACGCTTGAAAATGCTGTTTTAACAAAAGAAAACAAAAAGAAATGACCAAAGCATATGTTTAAACGACCTCAAATAAAGCAGTATGAATAGAAGCCAGAGATAGAAATGTTAGAAACGTAAGTGAAATGTAAAAACGTAAGTAGAAAAAAACAGAGTCGCTCAAATGCAATAAAAAAAGTGGTTTGAAGAATTTTACAATTTCAAATTGGAGATTAATATGTTTCTAAACTATTCGAGCAGTCGAATAATTCGAGCCAAAAAACCGGTTTTCGAATTATTCGGAAATAGCGATTTTCAAAAAAACCGGTTCGAATAATAAAAAAAAAACCGAAACACCGAACAATTCAAACCGGCTTTGCATACCCTACTTTGTAACCATGTGAATGTAAACAATTTCTTCTTGTTTGCGGATTTACGGATGGACCTCCATGTTCTGCAAGGCTTGCCGCAATTTTTTGGGGGACCAATTTTCGGGTCCGCTTTTACCATTCGTTCAATTAATCGACAATATTTTTTTCCTACCTCTTTCAGATGCAATATCAAATGATTTATTTCGTTTAAAATTGTTTACAACAATATGGATTGTTGAACAAGGTCTATCAACAATTTTACTTATTCTGAATAACTTTTTCCTTAATTTTTTAACTTAACGATTAATTTTTTTACGACTATAGGAACTTTTTGTGTTAAATTCATTTTTAAAAAATTTTAATAATCTTTTGTACAGAGCTTTTAAGCACGACTAATTCCTTTCACAAAATGGAATTCCGTAATTAATTTGGCGTAACAGTTAAAATTTTTACATTTAATCGAGCTTTTTACCAATATGATGTAATTTTGTGTAAATTGCAATTATGGGGATAGCCGCTTTCATGAATTTTCGTAATTATTGAACTCAATTAGTTGTTTTTGTTTTTATTATCATTAGTCATGTGTAACTAAAACATATCAAACATGCTTATTCAATATATGTACATTATTTTAGAAAATACAATGGCTTTAATAAAAAATGATCTACTGTATGTGCAAATTGTGGCGTCCGTGGTGTAGTTGGTTAAAGTGCGTGGCCGCTATGTCAACGAACCTGGAGACCCAGGTTCGAACCCAACAGCGACAGAAAATTATTTGAATTAAAATAATTTTTCTGTACGGCCGCCACCTCTCTGCAGACAATGGCAAACCTCAGAAAGTAATCAAAATGCCATGTAAAGCTTCTTGAGAACGAGAACATTCTGTTCATCGCCGTTCGGAGTCGGCGTTCGGACGTTATTAAAATAGAAGTAGTTTTGATATTAATTCCAAAATTTGTTTTTTCAGCGAAATGATTCGAGCTACGAGAAAATATGATATGAATGAAATGTTTAGAATTAACTGAAATATACAAAAAAGTAAGTTTAGTCATTAATTTTTATTATTATTTTTATTTTTCTAATGTTTATTATTGTTCGAACGTCATGTGTCGGACGTCATTAATTTTTCCACCATTACATTATTTTACTTATAGATATTTTTTTTAATTATTTTTAATATTAACATCTCTCTACGTTTAAAAAATAGGCTGCTCGAGCAATATTAATAGAGGTTTCATTTTTGCAATATTTTTAATATTTTGCCATCTATTGTGGAGCGATGTTACATGGTTTTCAATTTTTTGACGTTTATGTACATTGCCTGCATTTTTGAAATAAATACCTTGTCTTTTCTTCACAAAAAACTGGCGGTAAAAATTCATGTGTACCTTCAATTTTCGTTCCCTTTTGTCACCACCAATTCGCCGCAAATTGCCAAAAAATTGTCCGAATTGCTTTCAAGTCATGACCAATTTGAAAGGTGTCAGCGTAAATTAAATTTAAAAGATGCTTAAACAAAACAAATTCCTGAAACCTCAGCTAAAGAGATCTACAGAAAGAGGTTGAGAATTCATGCCTCGACAAAGGGCTTTATGTTTTTGTATGATCAAATTGAAGAAAGTTTTTCTATTTAAAATTTTTGGATAAGGGTGAATGGTATGGTATGACTATTATAATATCGTCGCTCGTATGACTAACCGTCGTAACTAACATTTTTTGCGAAATTGAGTTAAAGATGTCAATATATTTATTTAGTCATTATGTCGGAAGATATTGCAACTATAAATAAAACAGTTTTACTAAAAAACGTAAACGGCTTTGAGCGTATCTGAGATATTATACGTTAAAAATAAACGAAAAAAGAAAAACTGCTCTCCTGAACAATTAAGAAATTTCAGATACGTCAGTTAGTCATACAAGCGACGATATGATGGTATGGTATGATGGATATAGTATGATTAGTTGATGGTACGGTATTATGGTATGGTACGATGATATGATATATAGATATATGGTATGTTGGTAGGTATGGTTTGGTGGTAGAATATAATGGTATAGTATGATAGTATTGTCTGATGGTATCGTATGGTGGTAAGATGAGCATGGAAAGATGGCATGTTATACTTTTATGATGGTATAGGATGTTAGTACAGTAAGATGGTATGGTATAATAAAATTTAACTTTTCGAAATTGTACATATAAAAACAGATTTAATCAAATCTTGCAATTATATGAAATGGGACTTTTTTTAGTAAGACTATATTTAAGAGTTAATCAATTAATCACTTAAAAATCTCTGCTTTTTTGTGTTCAAGTTTCACTTCTGCTGTGCGTGGCGGCCCCACACATATTTTTATTAGCTAACTGGTGGTCCTTTTTATTTTTTCCTTAAAATTTTTGCGATAAATACGCTTTCTCTCCTCTTCTTTTCTACAAAATTCGTCTTAAAAATGCTTTATGAGAGGTTTATAGCATGATACAATTATAAGGTAGGCCCAGTAAAAACACGCTCTCTATGACTACAAATCAACAACAAAACAACAACAAAGGCGTAGGTATAATGTCAAAATAGAATACATAGCGATACAAATACAAGAATTGGTTACAGAACAATCGAACTAAGTAGTCGAATGAAAATTATATAAAATGTTAACTTTTATTTACTTCGTTGAAAGCTAACATACAATTATCTATATATATAAAAATGAATCTTGGTTTGTTCGACCACTTAAAACTTGAAGACTACTGGACCAAATTGGATACTTCCTTCTGTGAGTTTGTTCGTAATTGTTCCGCGAAGGTTTTGGAAAAAATTTACGGAACATTGGACAAGGGGGCGTGGCACCTCCCATACAACCCTAATCTACGGTAGCGAATAGCTCTGAAGTTATAGGTCGCATAGCATCGGAATTCGGTGTTCTATCTCAATTTACAAGAGCCGTTCTACAGGTAAAACTTTATGGGCGTTGAATGTGGGGCGTGGCACTTTTTCAGCAGACCGGATTTTCGGTATAACTTTCAAGCTATAAGTCATACATCAATGCAACTTGGTAGGAGCGTACTATTTAGTCGCGTCCTACGACTAGCGAAATTGAGCAAGTATAGGCCAAAGGGGTGTGACACCGCCCATTCAAATTTATGATATCGAATAGCTTTGGAACTAAATGCCGTATAATAATGATATTCAGTATGGAGTTTCCACTTGGTGATATATTTCTACTATAAAACTGGGATGAGCTTTGGAAAAGGGGGTGTGGCTACGCCCATACATTTAACATTTTTGATATCAAATAGCTTTGGAACTAAATGTCTTTTAACAATGAAATTCAGTATGGAATTACTATTGGGTGATATTCTTCTACTAGAAAGCTGAGACGTCATTGAAAAAGGGGGTGTGGCTCCGCCCATACAAGCTAAATGTGCGATATCGAATAACTTTGGAATTATAAGTAGCATAGCCTCGAAATTTGGTTATCAATTTACACGAGTCGTTCCAATTAGAGATAGAGATAGAGATAGAGATAGAGATAGAGATAGAGTTAGAGATAGAGATAGAGGATAAAGATAGTGATAGAGATAGAGATAGAGATAGAGGTAGAGATAGAGATAGATATAGAGATAGAGATAGAGATAGAGATAGAGATAGAGATAGAGATAGAGATTGAGATAGAAATAGAAATAGAAATAGAAATAGAAATAGAAATAGAAATAGAAACAGAAATAGAAATAGAAATAGAGATTGAGGTTGAGGTTCAGATTGAGATTAAGATTGAGATTGAGACTGAGTTTGAGATTCAGATAGAGATAGAAATCATTTCCGCTACGACAGCAACGCGTTTGCTTAATGACTTAGAAAAAATCTCTGAGTGAATGATCTCTCTGAATGATCATATTTTCGATGTGTCGAAAGAAGCGGCCAAGTGCCTAGGTTTTTTAAAACGGTGTAAAAAATACTTCACTCCAACTGATCTACGCGTGATCTATACCTCATATATAAGGCCGAAAATGGAGTACAATTCGCACATTTGGGCAGGGGCTTCAAGATCTTATTTGGAGCTTCTGGACCGAATTCAACGACGTGCGATATATCTGATAGGGGACGAAAACATTTCGTCTTCTCTCAACTCTCTTGGGCATCGACGCAATGTTGGTTGCCTAAGCCTTATGTACAGGTACTACCATGGGAAGTGTTCAAGGGAGATACATGACTTGACGCCATCAACTCGTGTGTTTTCCCGGTCCACTCGGGCAGCTCACCAAGCCCATCCCTTTACCATTGCCTTGATGCCCAATAGAACCTCGCATTACCGGGATAATTCGTTCTTTAGTCGTACAGCAAAATTGTGGAACAATCTCCTTGCGAGCGTGTTCCCCGACGGTTTCGAGCTGTGTAAATTTAAAACAAATCTTCACCGACACTACTCTATCTTTCCACCCTCCAACTAACTATCACCCGTCTTCCGAATCAACACAATGCTTTCGCATTCATAGGGGGCATCCCCTGAGCGTTGGTTTAGTCTAAAAAAAAAAAAAAAATAAATAAAAAAAAATAAAAAAAAAAAAAAAAATAAAAAAAAATAAAAAAAAATAAAAAAAAAAGTTAAAAGTAAATTATACATCACTATGGCTGAACGAATAAACGTTAACTGTCAAAAGTGACATTATAGTAGGAGAGCTGGTAGACATTTTAGGGTACGTGTTTGAGGCACTCTAAAAACTTGCATAATACTTCCATTGTGATATATAAATTCAAAAACCCAGACCTGGCTGAGGGGTAATGGGACCTAACCAACAACTTTTTTTTTTTAACAAGAAAAATATTTCACGCAAAAAATATATTTGAGGCATTTTGAAACTTTTATACTTTTAAATTTAGTATTTGAAGATTGCAAAAATCGGTTAAATATTTAGTCGGGTCTAAAACCTTGTCAGGCCAGGTGTTTGTAAAATTATATTAAAAAGAAATCGAAAAAATATATTTGAGGCACATTGAAACTTTTAACTGCATATAATTTTTAACTAAAAATAAATATTTCCAAAAAGACAGGTCATTTCGGTGGGACATTCTATCTGCCAGGTGACCGAGAATGTTAGAAATTGTCGACCTTGCTTACTTACTTAAATTTAATTTTATAAGAATTCTTAATTAATTGAACTTAAATTCCATTACTTTTCACAAAATGTATCAAATCAAAAAATCAAATGAACCCAAATAAAATACAAGTAGTAATACAAGTTTATTAAATAAATAAAATGGAAAATGCGATTATGAAAAAAAAAAAATAAATAAAATAAAAGCCCACCTGATGTATCATTTTTATTCGGTATTATCGAGTTTTTTATTAAAAATAACATTAAATACTCAATTCGGGATGCAATTTCCGTCAAACCAGTGTGTTCAAGACTCTATGCCTTGAGCAGCGAATGGGCCTTTGAGCACTTTAACTCAAAGGTTGTTGAATTATATTTGGTCCTTTGAGCACTTTAACTCATAGGTTGATGGATTATATTTGGTCCTTTGAGCACTTGAACTCAAAGGTTGATGAGGAAAATAAGTTGACAACCACTTGGTTTGGATATCAAAATAATTATCAATTTTATTAATTAAAATTCGGTGATTAAATACTAATATAATAACAACGTTAACAAAAAATAAATTACAAGCATAAACATTAAGTTAATTGAGCAATTTTACAACAATCGTAAACAAAAGAAATTAAAAGCAAAAAAAAGTGCAACATACAAACATTTACCTAAATAAGCTAAAACGACCATAAACGGTGATTGAACTTAAAATCAAAACATGCGAATTAATCATTCTTTGCATTAAAAGGAAATAAGCAATTTAGCACTTTTGCAGGTAGCTCAACTTTAAATAAATGTTTGTTTGTTGATGGTACAATTTGTGTAGTATTATTTATGTACATATGTCTGTACAATTGTACATTCTGCCCGGGTTGAACGCAGTTCAAAAATGATGTTGCCCATCAACGGCGCTATATGTGTACAGAAAAGTCTGCTGCTGTTCTTCTCCTGGGTGCAGGGTCGGGTTTCATGTCTGAAGTTCTTCTTGTCTTGGTGCTATGTTTAATGTACTTATATCTTCAAAATGGATGCCCAAGTGCGGTCTGAATCTGGTTACTTTAATTTTGTTGATGTTCGACGTTTTTTCGATGTTGGTCTTCCTGTATCTTCATCAGCCTGTTTTGAAGTTGTTGAGACACTTGTGTTTTCTATGGCGTCCTGTGAGTCATAACTGTTTATTGTCAGTGGACTCAGTGTTAATTGGAAGTGGCGCTAGACGGTGGATTGGTCTTTTTAATATCCCTGAAGATGTTTTCACGTCCGCAACTCGAATAAAACCATCATTACCAGTGTATGTATCGATGATTCTTCCTAGAGGCCATTGCTGAACTGGCAGGTTGTCTTCTTTTATAAGTACCATAGTGCCTTTCTTGATATTTGCTGATTTATGGTTCCATTTGTTTTTGTACTGCAGTTCGTTAAGATATTCTCTTGACCATCGGTTCCAAAATTCATGTTTTAGTTGGGATACTAATCTCCATCTATCTAGTCTACTGGTATTTATAGGTAGCGCCTTTGTGTCAATTTGTGCATTCATCGGCTCTCCAATCAAGAAATGACCTGGAGTTAAGGCAGTTAGATCAGTTGGGTCGTTTGACATTGGAGAAATTGGTCTGGAGTTGAGTATTGCTTCAGTCTCAATGATTATCGTCTCCAGTTCTTCGTATGTCAGCGATTCTGTTGAAACGTTTTTTAGTAGTAGATGTTTTGCTGACTTCACCGCCGCTTCCCATAAACCCCCAAAATGAGGGGCACGTGGTGGAATGAATTTAAAGTTTATACCACGCTGACTGCATGTTGAAAAAATAATTTCTTGTGCCTTTGATTTGAAAATAGTTGTTTCTAACTCCGCTAGCTTATTCTTTGCTCCCACAAAGTTGGTGGCATTGTCACAATATAAATTTTGGCAATGACCACGTCGTCCGATGAAGCGTTTTAATGCTCCGATGAATGTTTCTGTTGTTAGGTCACTTACCAATTCCATGTGAATTGCCTTGGTGGCAAAACAGCAAAATAGAGCAATATAAGCCTTGTGCGGTCGTTTGCCCCTCAGTTTGTAGTGAATCCAAAATGGTCCACAAAAGTCCACTCCTGTGTTGATAAATGGTCGCGCAGGAGTTACTCTTGTTGCTGGCAGATTTCCCATTATTTGATGAAGCAATTTTGGCCTTGCTCTTGCGCAAACTATGCAATTCTGTACAATAGATCGTGCCATTGATTTGCCCTTGATGGGCCAGAATCTTTGCCGAGTGATCGCTAAAAGTGTTGTTGGTCCACAGTGCATGTTATCCTTGTGAAACATTTGCATAATTAGTTTAGTTATAACATCATTGTAAGGCAGTAGCATTTGGTGTTTTGCATCATATGGTAATGCTGAGTTTTTTAAACGACCGCCTACGCGTAGAATTCCAGCATCGTCAATGAATGGCGTTAGACCGATGAGCGTACTGGTTTTTCTGATTTCCGTTCCTTTGGTTAATTGATTTATTTCATCGCTAAAGTCATATCTTTGCATGGCACGAACTATAGATATCAAGGCTTCATCTAATTCTTGTGGTGTCAAAATAATTTCATGTTGACGCGAAAGGTTGCCGCATTTGCTGTGATTAATGAAACGACGAACATATCCCACGACACGTTGAAATTTTTTAAAAGAATTTCCATGGTTAATTGTATAGAATAGGTCTTTATTTTCAAGCGTAGTTAAAACTGGTGGTAGTGGTTTTTTCTTTCGTTCTTCTTCAGTTTCTATCATTAAGCTCTTCGAAAACTTAGTTGGCCAATTATCTTTTGTTGCATGTAAAAATATTGGACCGAAGTGCCATAAGCTACATTTAGCAAAATCTTTTGGAGGTATTCCTCTTGAAACCAAATCAGCAGGGTTATGACGTGTGCTTACATGTCTCCATTGTTCTGGTAGGCTTAGTTCGCGTATTTTTGTTATTCTGTGAGCAACAAAAACTTGGTATTGTGCCGTATCAGAGTTTAACCAAGCTAATACAATTTGCGAGTCTGACCAGTAATATGTTTTGTAGCTACTATATTGCAAATCTTCCTTAACTCTGGTTGTTAGCTGAGCTCCCAATACGGCTGCGCACAATTCTAACCTTGGTATTGTAGTCTTTTTTATTGGAGCAACTCGAGATTTTGCGCACAATAACCTAACAAGAATTTCACCACTGGTTAAAACAAATCGAATATAAACTGCTGCACCATATGCCTTTTCTGATGCATCAACGAAGGTGTGAACTTGTATTTCCTTGGGTACATAAGATGAAAATATGTGTCGATTGATCTTGAAGTTGTTTAACTCTTCCATCTCTCGCCTGAAGTTACTCCATGTTGTTTGTGACTCAGTCGATAGTGGATCATCCCACGATATTTTTTGTAGCCACATCTGTTGAAGAAAAATTTTTGCCTTTACTACAACAGGTGCGAGAATACCCAATGGATCAAAGATTTTGCCAGATCTGATGCAACTACGCGTTTTGTTAGTATGGTGTTTTTATTCAAGTTGGCCTTGACGCAGAATTGATCAGTTTTTGGCAACCATGTCAAGCCGAGCGTTTTTATGGCTTGTGTACCATCATCGTCGAGATCCAAGTTAACTTCTTGGTCTTCTTCTGGAATTTCTTTTAACAGTCTTGGGTGGTTGGCGCACCATTTTCTTAAGGTAAATCCTGCTTCATACAGAATTTCAGTGAGCTGCCTTTGTTTTTCGATTGCCTCCGTCAAACTATTGGAGCCAGTCAAACCATCATCTACATAGAAGTCGTTTTTTAATGTTGTTGCCCCTAATGGTCGTTTATCTTGATTACTCATTGCAAGCATTTGTAAGCATTTCGTTGCCAAATAAGGTGCTGCTCTCGTACCGTAGGTAACTGTGTTAAGCTGGTAACAGTTGAGGGGTTCTGAAGAATGTTCTCTCCACCATATGAGTTGGTATCTTCGATCTTCACTATGCATGTTGATTTGTCGATACATTTTTTGAATATCGGTTGTAAAAACGAATTTAGGTGTCCTGAAGCGAAGTAGTATTGAGAACAGTTCACTTTGAACTGTGGGGCCGTTGAGCTGTAAGTCGTTGAGTGATAATCCCGAAGACGTCTTGCACGATGCGTCAAATACTACCCGAAGTTTTGTTGTGCTGCTATCAGGTTTAAGTATACAATGGTGAGGAATAAAGTAATTTGGAAACAAAACATTATCCAGGTTTATCTTTGTCATGTGGCCCAAACCTTCATATTCGCGCATAAAATTGATGTATTGTGTCTTGAGGTCTGGATTTTTGGTGAGCCGCCGTTCTAGTGCCATAAATCGATTATAAGCTGTATTTTTAGACATTCCCAATTCTGTTGGTTTTCTGGATAATGGAAGCCTGACAATGAATCTGCCGTCATTACCGCGTTTTGTATTTTGTGTGAAGTGATTTTCACATTGTCGTTCAACTTCTGATAGTGCTGGTTCAGTCTCATTTAGTTCTTCGAGTTTCCAAAATCTTTCAATTAGAGTATTGGTTTCGTCTTCACCAGTGAGAACTCCACATACAACTGTGTTGACGCATGACTGAGTCATCTTGCCAGAGAAGACCCATCCAAAGACGGTGTTTTGTAATATTGGCATGTTGTCATCAATTTTAATTTTTCCTACAGACAAGACTTGATGGTAGAATTCGGCTCCAATCAACACATCAATTTCTGTTGGCTGGCTGAAGGTTGGATCTGCTAGTGGTATATTGTCGGGAATTGCCCATTTAGAAGTATCCAATGCCGTCGATGGTTGTGGTGATACAATTTGTTTTAAAACAACAGCCTCTAGTGGCGATGTGTAGTTATTTGTTTTAGATTTCATAGTGATATGAATGCGATGATGGCTGTTTTGTTTTCCCTTTCCAATGCCTTCCAAGTGAACTGATGTTGATTTAGGAGACAATCCTAATTTCTTTACAACTCTTGATGTGACTATGTTTACTTGCGATCCCGAATCTAAAATGGCCTTGCATTCTATGGTCATGCCATTGGAAGCCATCAGGATAATTTTTGCTGTGCCTAGTAAAACATATGACTGTTTCTTGTTACTGTTTAATGCTGACAGTGAGACCGAGTTATTTCCAGGTTGTGTTGATGTATGCTCTTGTCCTTTTAGATTCGATGATTCCACATGCAGTAGTGTGTTGTGTTTCTTATTGCACTTAGTACAAGTGCGTGATTTGCATTCTTGAGATGTGTGTCCTGCCTTGAGACAATTCATGCACAAATTCTTGGATTTTACTTGGTGAATCTTATCCTTGGTGTTTAATTGCAAAAATTGGTTGCAGCTGTATAATGGGTGCTGACCATTCTTACATACTGCACAACTATTTGTCTTTTCTCGTGTTACAACGGAAGAAACTATTTTACTGGGTGCCTTTTTATCCTTGCTCCCCAATGCCTCAAGTGATTGGAACCTGTGTTCCAGAAATTCAAAGAAGTGAGATATCGTCTGCAATTCTCTTGGTTTTTCTAATGATTGTTCGTATAACATATGTGTTTGCTTATCCAGTTTTTTAAGCAAAAGGTGCAACAATAGCGGGTCCCAGCTTGAAGTGTCGATTCCCAAATTTTGTAACGCAAGGAGACTCTCATGAGAAACGTCGTGCAATGCCTTTATTGTGCTGGCGCTTGGTGTGTCAGCAGAGTGATTTGGTTGACTGAGGATTTTTTGGATAAGTGTTGATGTTAGCAGACGTAAATTGTTGTATCGGTCTTGGAGCATTTTCCAAGCAGCCTCATAGTTCTCTGAACTCAAAGAGAAATGTTGAATTAATTTTGCTGCTTCTCCACTCAATGAAGACTTCAGGTACCATATTTTTTGCACATTCGGAATTGTTCTTTTGTGAATCATTTCATTAAATAGGTCGTAGAATGGTTTCCAAGATAGATAATCTCCATCGAATTTAGGAATTTGAACTTCTGGTATTCTAATAGATTCTTCCCGTGGGACGTTGTTGTTGACTTGTTGCATTGAAGGAACACATGATAATTTTATTGTTAATTTTTGTACTGTTTCTTCCAGCAAAAGATATTCCTCAACATTGTATCCATTGCTTTGGGGATCATCATACAATTCCCAAACTTGGTAATTAAGTGATTCAATTTCTTCCCACAACTTGGTTAGTTTGTTAAGATTCACCTTGTAGTATTGTGGAGGTTGTATTTCATCTTCCCTTGATAATGTTGTTATCAGTCGTTGTAGCGATAAAATAGTGGCATGCTGCTTTCGTATTACCTTGGTTATTTCAGCAGGCTGCACTGAATTGGGTATTGGCTTTGAATGAGTTTGTAGGTTAGCTGTTGATGTGGTGCTTAATGCATCGATATTTTCCTGAAATATTTTGCTATATTTTTCGAATAGGTCTCGAATCACAACGTAATAATCCTTCGTGAAATATTCATGTCCCGAATCTAGAGTGTCCTTTTCTCGAATCTCCGAATCATTTGTGTCGAATTGATTCCACAAGGAATTCAAATCACGGAGTCTTTGTTCATAATAGGGCTGTGTCTTGCGATCGGTTGAATCTTTTCTGAAGTTAGTGATGATTCGTTGAATCGAACTTCCTAGCTCCGATTGTTTGGTGTACAAGGCATCCATGATGTAGATGGCTTCCTGCAGCACCTTGATAAAATGTGTTGAATTACTCAAGTATCCTTGCCTTGAGTTATATGAATAACGTGATCTTATGTAATCACGTCGGGGTCACCAAATGTTCAAGACTCTATGCCATATTCGCGCATAAAATTGATGTATTGTGTCTTGAGGTCTGGATTTTTGGTGAGCCGCCGTTCTAGTGCCATAAATCGATTATAAGCTGTATTTTTAGACATTCCCAATTCTGTTGGTTTTCTGGATAATGGTGACAGTGAGACCGAGTTATTTCCAGGTTGTGTTGATGTATGCTCTTGTCCTTTTAGATTCGATGATTCCACATGCAGTAGTGTGTTGTGTTTCTTATTGCACTTAGTACAAGTGCGTGATTTGCATTCTTGAGATGTGTGTCCTGCCTTGAGACAATTCATGCACAAATTCTTGGATTTTACTTGGTGAATCTTATCCTTGGTGTTTAATTGCAAAAATTGGTTGCAGCTGTATAATGGGTGCTGACCATTCTTACATACTGCACAACTATTTGTCTTTTCTCGTGTTACAACGGAAGAAACTATTTTACTGGGTGCCTTTTTATCCTTGCTCCCCAATGCCTCAAGTGATTGGAACCTGTGTTCCAGAAATTCAAAGAAGTGAGATATCGTCTGCAATTCTCTGTGAAATAGAAGTGTGAAATAGAGTGAATAGAAGTGTATCAGCAGATCGTTTCCTTCCATTTCTATCAGGTGTTAAAGATGTGGAAAAAGGGATATATGCATTTCACCAAATGATAGTTGTATGTATTGCGATCTTAAGAGTTGCTGATCTAATTCGGCTTAACACGGAGGCAAAGTAGAGGGATCAAAATTTTTAAATGATTTTTAAAAGGCTCTTCTTTCTTATTAGCTTTGTAAGTAGAACAACATTTTTGAAATCTTGAAATTTCTTGAATTCTTGAAAATGATGAATTTAGTGTTTAAAAAATAGCTTGCAACAAATTTCGTCAAAGTAAGAGCAAATTTGTTTAAAACTTTTGAAAAATTCATATGTTTTTTAAGCAAATTAAAGCAAATTATGAACACATTTTTTTTAAACACATTGTGCAATTTTAAGCTAACTTTTTTTTCAGTGTATATTGTGAAATTCTTAAATTCATAAATTTCACAAACAAATTTTTCCGAAGTTTGAATAATTTCATCTTGTGAATCGGTTATGTTTCACATGGATGGTTATGGTGGCGTCCGTGGCGTAGTTGGTTAAAGTGCGTGGCCGCTATGTCAACGAACCTGGAGACCCGGGTTCGAACCCCAGCAGCGACAGAAAATTATTTGAATTAAAATTATTTTTCTGTACGGCCACCACCTCTCTGCAGGCAATGGCAAACCTCAGAGAGTAATCAAAATGCCATGTAAAGCTTCTTGAGAACAAGAACATTCTGTTCATCGCCGTTCGGAGTCGGCGTTAATTGTGTACAAACTTAATAACACGCACAACACAATTGATCATAAGAAGCTAGGTCAAAGTCCTTTCAAGGGCTGAAATGGCCAGTTATTTATTTATTTTTTTATGAATCGGTTATGTGTGCAACTCCAAGATTTGTTAATGCCGTATGATAATTTAGAATTTTCATTAATATTATCAACGGTTTTATCCTTTTTGAAAAAATTATGGATTACAATCGCACCCTGTTAGTGCATGAAAGCCAGGTAAACTAGTGGATAAAGATGCCCTTATTCGATGTGTAATTTTGTTGTTGATATATCTATTTGATTTCCAGTACCATATTAAATTAAAATCTCAAGGTCGTCGCTTTGAAGGTGATCCATGTTTCCAAGCAAAATTATTAGAACATCTGTATCACAAGTTTTAATAAGAATATTTGTCTTTGAATTTACCTTTTAAAAAATTGTGATCCCTCTACTTTGCCTCCGCGTTAAGCCGAATGAGGTCAGCACCTTTCAAGATCGCAATACATAACTATCATTTGGCGAAATGCATATATCCGTTTTTCACATCTTAAACACCTGATAAAGGGTGTTTTTTTTAGGGGTTTGTTTTTCGAATAGAGACAAAACTGGCATTTTGTGGTCAAATCTGGCAACTCTAATGTCATTTATGTTCAGTTTGGTTTGCCATAACATCATGAACAGGTTGACAAAAGAACAACGCTTGCAAATGGGCCGAAAATGAGATTGATCTCGATGCTGATTTTCAACGCAAAATTTTGTTCAGTGATGAGGCTCATTTTTGGTTGAATGGCTACGTCAACAAGCAAAATTGCCGCATTTGGAGTGAAGATAATCCCCATGAGATTCTTGAGACGCCATTACATCCACAAAAACTGACTGTTTGGTGTGCTCTATGGGCTGGTGGAGTCATTGGGCCATACTTCTTCCGAAATAATGCTGGAGAGTCAGTTACCGTTAATGGAGACCGGTATAGAGCCATGATAACCGACTATTTTGTTCCCGAATTGGATGGCATGAATGTGGATGATTTGTGGTTCCAACAAGACGGCGCTACATGCCACACAGCGCACGTCACAATCTATTTATTGAAGGAAACAGTCGATGAGCGCATAATTTCGCGGAATGGACCTGTTAATTGGCCAGCAAGATCGTGTGATTTGACACTATTGGATTATTTTCTTTGGGGATATCTGAAGTCGCTCGTCTACGCCAACAAACCAGAAACGTTAGGGGACTTGGAGGCCAACATTCGTGGCGTTATTGCCGACATACGGCCCCATATGCTCGAAAAAGTGGTTGAAAATTGGACCTGTAGAATTGGCTTTATTCGAGCCAGCCGCGGCGGCCACATGCCCGAAATCATATTTAAACATTAATGGCATAAAATTATCCTTCCAATAAAGCCAAATTGATGGACATTAAAATGATTTTCTTGTGTTTTATCTCTATTCGAAAAACAAACCCCTAAAAAAAACACCCTATAGAAACGGAGATTGCATCCCGAATTAAGTATTTGATGTTATTTTTAATAAAAAACTCGATAATACCGACGATAATGGTACATCAGGTGGGCTTTTATTTTATTTTTTTTTTTCATAATCGCATTTTTCATTTTATTTATTTAATAAACTCGTATTACTATTCATATATAATTCAGAAGGTTCCGAAGAAGAAATCGACTATTCAAGCACTAATGAAGAGTTCGCTGAAGATGAAGAACTAAGAAATTCTGACGCTGAATGAAAAATATATTGAATATATTATCTTTTTACGTATATTATTAGTTAATTGAATTAAATTTTATTTTTTATTTGGGTTTATTTGATTTTTTGATTTGATACATTTTGTGAAAACTAATGAAATTTAAGTTAAATTAATTAAGAATTCTAATAAAGTTAAATTTAAATAAGTAAGCAAGGTCGACAATCTTATATATATTACGCAAACCCAAATTTTGTCCGGCATAAGGCTTTTTAAGTGCAAGTCCAATTTTAATAAATTTAGTATGGTTTGATAGGTTTAGACCTGTAGATGTGCAAACTGGACTTTTTATTTCTTAAAAATTTATATTTTTGAAGTTATAGCTTATTAAAGTTTGGATATAATTGCATATAATTGTTGTTGTTATGTTGGTTTTTCTTTTATTAACAGAGCAGCTGAGAACAACGTTATCAAACTCAGAGCAAAACTATTCGCTGCTCACATTTCGCTCTCTTCTGTCTCTTCTTAATAGAGCGTCTGTTAACAACAAAAAACATGGTATAATAATACAAGGTAGCATTGACAGTTGCTTGGTAAATCATATACTGTCAAAAAATATACTCAAAAAGAGAGCGCTCACAATCCGCCATTGAAAACACAAGCAATGTTGAAAACGTTGAAGTGAAAAAAAAACAACAACCACAGCAGCTGCTGATGTATTTGCACAACAAGCTGTGTTTGACAATTTATGTTTTCCTGTTGAAGAGAAAATAAGCAGTTGTCAATGCTACCATGTATTATTATACCATGAACAAAAAATATATAAAGCTCTCGCAAGCCGCTCGCGCTGAACGCTAGCAACCAAGATACATACAAGTTTTTTTTATTGCAATTTTCCGCTCACATTTCACTTAATTCTGCCTCTTCTTTATATAGGTTATGTTATTATAGTTGCTAGGGGCAGCAACGCGCACCGGTAGTCACTAGTTTCTAACATTCTCGGTCACCTGGCAGATAGAATGTCCCACCGAAATGACCTGTCTTTTTGAAAATATAATCAAAAGTGAAAATATAATTTTTAGTGAAAAATTATATGCAGTTAAAATTTCAATGTGCCTCAAATATATTTTTTCGATTTCTTTTTAATATAATTTTACAAACACCTGGCCTGACAAGGTTTTAGACCCGACTAAATATTTAACCGATTTTTGCAATCTTCAAATACTTACTTTAGAAGTATAAAAGTTTCAAAATGCCTCAAAAATATTTTTTGCGTGAAATATTTTTGTTGCTCAAAAAAAAAGTTGTTGGTTAGGTCCACTACCCCTCAGCCAGGTCTGGGTTTTTGAATTTATATATCACAAAGGAAGTATTACAAGTTTTAAGAGTGCCTCAAACACGTATCCTAAAATGACTACCAGCTCTCGGACTATTAGGTCTGTTCGCGTACTCGAAAGATTTTAACAATTTGTACAAGTTTTACAAATTCTTACAAGAAATCCGCTCGTGTACCAAAAAAACTTGCAATTGAGAGAGAAAATGAGAGAGTAAGATTTTGTCTCTTTGTTCAAGTTTTGAAAAGTTTTTTCTGGCTGATTTTCTACTTGCAAGAAATAAAAAAAAACAAATATCTAAAACAGATGTTTCTATTGTACAAAAATACAAAAACAAAAATGAGCGAACCAACGCGAAAATTGGTAAGTTAATCA
This sequence comes from Pherbina coryleti, assembly GCA_943735915.1. Lineage (NCBI taxonomy): Eukaryota > Metazoa > Arthropoda > Insecta > Diptera > Sciomyzidae > Pherbina > Pherbina coryleti. The sequence continues at coordinate 126,808,699 of OX030949.1, read as the reverse complement.
AATTATTATTATTAAAGCTATTTTTTTTTTAAATTCAAGCAAAGACCCAGCAAAAACACATGTTTAAATACAGCTTCATCAGGATCCACTTTTCAAGAACATATGTGGAATTTGCCATTTTATAGTTGTCATGCGTAACTTTTTCTCGCCGAAAGTCGAGCTTTTTTCGGTTTTTGTTATTTTTTTTTCAACTATTCCGACAGTTTGACGTGCATTGCAAATTTTGAAAAATTTTCTGTTCGAGTACTTTTTCAGATTTTTTATTGTTTTGTGAGAGTTTTTCCTTACTCTCAAAAAATTTTTACTGGCAAGTTTGTACTGGAAAAGTACGCAACCAGACCTATTATATCTACGCCGAGGTTTTGATTTACTCTGCTTTTTCGTTTTTTTTTTTTTATCTACGAGTGGCCTACCTTATAATTGTATCATGAAGAGAGGTTTATAGCACGTTTCCAGCCATTTTTAAAAATCCCCTCATTTACAAACAAAAATTTTCAAGCATTTTTTGACAATTTGTTTATTTTTGATATATTTTGAAAGAATTTGATATATTTTTAACAAAATTTCAGCTTAGATAAGAACAAAAAAAAGGTTTAATTTTTTATCGAGGCTTTATTGAAGGTTTCAAAACATTTTTAAAATTCTCTCATTTATGAAGCATTTAAAAAAGATTTTTAATGCTATTGAACGTTTATGAATGTTTTTTAATTTTTTTAAGCTTTATAAGAGGTTCATAATTTTTTATGAATGCAGCCGTCAGATTTAAAATTTTTAATGATATTTAATATATTTATCGCCGGCGAAGCAGCGGGTATTTGCTATTATAAGAATATATGTATTTTTCGATAAAAATGTTAATAAATATACTTTATTACTTAGACGATAACGATAAACTGTTAATAGTCTAAAATTTTATACCGAGTAACGAGATTCTACCGAATATGAATATGTTAAACTGTTTTCTTTTTCTAAATAACTATTTTTAAAAAATTCAAAAAACCCGAGATTATATTAAAAAAAAATTACATGTAAATCCCATGATCTTGGATTGTATTGGCAAAGCACGCTCAATTTTAGAACATTATGGAATTGCATTAATAAGAGTTTTTAATGAAGTACGATTACATGCAACACCCGTAATTCCATATTAAATGATAGAGATGTTTTATTATCACTTCAAAGGCATGTGTACGGTCAAAAACTGTACGGTTGTTATTGTATAGAAACGTTGGTGCTTGGGTTTTTGGCGTATTAAGTTAAAGTTGCAACGTATGTTTGAATTGGATTCGGTTTCATTCTTATTTTTGTGGCTGATCTCAATTCAGCAAATATTTTTTGCGCTTACGGACTGAAACTTCATTGCAATCCATAAAACAAGCAGTCGAATTTTCAGTATGATTGATTTTAGAATAAAAATTGCATCAGTTTTTAAGTGATGTGCAGTATCAAAAATGCAATGATGTTGGTTGGCATCAGAGTCTTGACGCAGTATATTTAAGCGATTAAAGTTTCTACCACAATTGAACCTAAATGTTTTAATATTTTGGATTGCTCGCTTTACTAATTTATTCGCTGTCTGCGAAGTTTATAGTATGAACAGACTGATGAAATAGTTGGTAAACACATCAAAAGATAAAATCATAGCAGCGAATTTGAGAAACAAATATATTGTTGCTTATAATTTAGATGTTAACATAAACAAAACATGTAGAATTTAACAATTTGTTCACTTATTAACTAAATCAATTTTCAACCGACCTTACAATAATTAACCAATAATATTGTTGTTTATTACCAAAAGCTAGTTGCAGAATAGCGTTGAAGATTTTCTAGCAGCAACACAGCAAGAAAACGTCAACAACAAACGTCGATTGAAGAACACAACAGCAAAGTATGACGGACAACACGATGTAGAAAAAGAAAAATACGATTGAATGAAAAGCACACTGTCCGTCCGTCCGTCCGTGGAACGAACAAAGCATACAACAGTAATATATTTTTTCACTTTCTTTTCTTATTCAAGTTTTCCAACTATTTGTTCAACTCAATCGAAAAAATGTCACCATCAAAATATATTTTTCAGGCATGAACTGAACTTATTTTTCCAAACTTTATTCTTATCACATCCATACATTGCAAACTTTTTGCTGCAAATAATAAAAGTCTTGATATTTAATTTGAAAATATTGAAAAGGTACTAAAACGAAATAACAAATGAATATAATTTTCATATCGCGTATAAGAAAAATAACAACGCACTTTATTTTTTTAGATATCCGAGTAGTTCAATTTACGAAATAAAAATGACCTGTCTTCCGAGTGGTTTCTTTAATCAGCGAATTTTGGGCGGAAAGCGTATGTTAGAAAAAACACTAAAACGTAATATGAAAAACAACTGTCTAGTGGTCTGTGCTACCAGACTGCTAGATTTCGGAACGGTCTCCGACGTTCCGTTGCGTTTAAGCAAAAAATTTCATTGACGGTTATATATATTATTTCTTTTCTGTATTTGTTTTGTTTGATGTTTCCGAATTTATTTTGAAATAAAACATTGTTATAAAAGACATAAACTTGTTTCCATTGGTATTATATTCACTAGACCGATGGACTCAATTAAAATTCGTATATTTAGGCCCCTATTAGGTACGACAACTCAACTTAAGTTGAGTGTGTAATTTGTAAATTTGTATTGTCTATTACACATTTGAGGTACATATGTGTCTATCGACTGACAAGTATGTATCTCAGAGATGTGTATGTATTTTTTGTGGTATTAGCTTTAACAATGCAACTATGTGTCGAGTGTTAAAACTGTCAAAAACTTACGGCCCCTATTAGGTACGACAACTCAACCTAAGTTGAGTGTGTAATTTGTAAATTTGTATTGTCTATTACACATTTGAGGTACATATGTGTCTATCGACTGACAAGTATGTATCTCAGAGATGTGTATGTATTTTTTGTGGTATTAGGTTTAACAATGCAACTATGTCTCGAGTGTAAAAACTGTCAAAAACTTACATCTGCTTTGAGCTAGTTGTATAGCGTCTTTAGAGGTGCCCAAGCCCTATGCACTTGGTGCACATTTGTTTTTGTAAAAGCACTTAGGCATAGGCTGTGTATTCTAATATACACACACAGCACTCCGCACTAAGCAATACAAAATACACAAACAAATTTGTCTTTTTTGTTTTTGATCTTTTTTTCGTTGCTTATACCGAAGTGCAAGCAACAACACTTTCGTATGCTTTGTTGGTACATTTTGGTGACAGTGATCTTCTACGTAGATTTTGTTGTTGTCTAACATAGTATGCTTTCGTTTACGAAAGGTTGCAGGATTTTATATGTATTAGTGTTTGCACTTCCATAAGAAAGTTTTGGGCACTCCTGCTCTATACTATTATTTCCTTGCTTTATTACTTGTGAACAAAATACATATACACAAAAATTGAAATTAATGCGAACAGCTGATTCATTTCAACGAAAGTGTCAAAATTTCGGTGTAATCATGCTCCAATAGAAACAGCAATTTTACACCACAGCTCAACTGAAAATGTATGTTATGCATAATATGGCAAAAAAGTTCAGTTGAGGTGTCTTAACTCACGTCAACTTAAGTTGAGTTGTCGTACCTAATAGGGGCCTTAATCCAATTATAATAAATTGTACGTAATGCTATCTAATACCAGTGTAACAGGGCGATAAGGTCAATTAGACCATTTTTACATTGGTCAAGACTTGAATTTAAGTCTGTGAGTTTGTAAGCAATTCGCCGCACATCGGAAGAGACGAAAGGGTAAGAGAACACTTGCGCTGTACCCATGGTATAATTAATAAGGTAGGTGTGACAGTTTTCCAGCGAACATGAATTGTCAAAAATCATACAAGACAAAGCAAACAAAAAAAAAAAAAACAAAAAACAGACGAGTTTGACAATCCATGAACGATCTCGTGAGAAAATAGCCTGTTGTCAACCCTACCTGTATAATTGTATCATGCGCTGTACCCATGATACAATTATACAGGTAGTATTGACAACTACTGATTTTCTCAGCAACGAGGAAACGACCATCTGTCAAAAACAGTTGTTCGTGGAATAATGTGAAACGAAAGTGAAAAACATAACCTAAATAAAATTTGTGCGTTTAATATAAAATAATAAAAGTTTTGAAAAAACTATGTGTGATTTGTGCTAAACGTTTTCCAGCATTAAATTTTATTCAATTATGCACAATTTTATTTGTAAACTTATTTCATTTCGTCTGCATTTCGTCCATATGCATATGCAGCTGCTGAGGTTGCTGCATTTGAATGTTTTCCACATTTTTTTTTTATGTTTGCACTAAATCACATTAACAGATCGATTCTGTGCGTTACCGGTAACAGCAATATTGTTACCAAAACTCGTTACCGGTCTTATAAATCGGTATTCTGTGCACTCGGTAACGCTGTCAAATGTCGTAAACTCACCTTATACAAATGAAGCTTGCTCTATTGTGTGGTGAATTATAAACAATGGAAAGTGAGAAGTAAATACATAGAATTAATTGCATTATGTTAACTTTTTATATAATATTTGTTTTTTTTGGCAGGAAATATGCAAGCACTACGCCGGCGCAGCTGCGGTGTTATCTATATTTAATTTATATATTAATTTTATGTAAATTAATAAACATTACACAGTGAATTGCTATAAATTGTTATCATTGAAAAGTGCTGAAGAAGCAGCAACAGTGAATTTAACATCGTTTTTTATTTTAATTTGCTCCAATTTCAATATGAGGATTTTAAAATTAAATCAATTACTCAAAATACCAGCAATTTGTTGTAATGCAAGCTAAATAATGTCTTCTGTTTTGCTTGTTACCACCTAAAGAGATGATAACAATATTCACCGGTAACGCTTGGTCGCAGAATACCAACAGAGTGTTCAAGTTACTAAAAGGTGAATTTCTACGGTAACAAGATTAATGTTACCGCGACATAATTGATCTGTTAGTTGACAAATTATTTTCGCTAAAGTAATAATTGGGCCATAGAAATAAGATATAAGGAAATGGTGTTTCCCTCATATACAGCGTACGTGTGATGAAGTACCTGTTAGAGCGAGACAGGAAGTGTTTTTTGACATTGCTTCTATTGAAAATGTAAACAATGAATATTGTTGTATCGTAAGTTAAAACCACAGAGTAGACAATGAATGTCATCACTTGAACCTGCTTGATTATGAATATTGAAATCCGAAGTAATTTTATTTTAAGCCTTGCATAGCGCACAAGTTATTTCTTTACGAAAGCATTTCAAAGAAAATATCATACATATGCCTATCAATTGCGCGCCATTTCGAAATCGAGATCTCGATATAAGAACTGTCAAAACACAAGCACAATATCATGGGCGCATTCAGTTTTTGAAGGTGAAGGTTTGTAGGGCGCCCTTGTTTTCGGATATGTTTATATATAAAATTTTTTGATTTATTTATAGTTTTATTTCTAAGGATTTTTTAGTATGAATACATACTATTCGCAGAATGTATTTGCGCTATTCGCAGATTTTTGCTTTTTTATAGATGCTGACAAACACTATTTCTATTTTCTGTCACGTCACGTAGCCCTTTTTGTTGCCTAATATCTTATCCCCATACTTTCCACAGCTTGTAGTTTATACACTGAATATAGTGCTTCTAAAGTGCTATCCATAATTCAAAACATGGAAAAAAGTTTGAGTTTTCATATGTTTACCTTCATATTTCAGCTGTACGACTATTACGTGCGTAGCCATGGAAAAACCCAAGTACAGGGCAAATTATTAAGATGTCAAAAGTAGCGTACCTTTAACATAGCCTCGAAATTTTACCAGTTTATTAAATGGGAAATTTTAATCGTTACTATACGTAACTATTGTCTCCAAGCTATACTCATTTTTTGTAGAAAACAGTACTTAGTAAATATAAGTGATTTATCGTAAAAGAAAGAATATAGAGGTTCTTAATAATATAACTTTGCCTGATTGAAATTTTTAACTATCTTGGCGCCCTATCCAAACAAGTAAGAGATTTATATTAATCCAAGATAGTCCATATGTTTTGAAAAAATGTGTGGCCCTTTTTTGCGCAACATCTAAATGCGGCCCCTAGTGAATGTTTCTGTATTTGTGTGAACCAACACAAATATGATGAGTACTTCATTTATGAGGAACAACAGCGCTTCCTTATATCTTAGTTCTTTGAATTGGGCCTATTCGGCGAAATCTGTTATTCTGTTACGCATTTTCTGTTATCAATCGTAACAGATGCCGCTCAAAAAAGATCTGTTAAAATTGGTATTCAGTAGGTCTGTTTCCGTACGCACACTGTGTAACTTGTGGGACACTATTTTCTGTTTCCGTACTTTCTGTGCTTAAAATGGGAGAAGAAGAACAAGCATAAAATCACTCTCTCGAGCACACAAAGTGAACAGAGAGTGCTAGAACTCGAGACTTCGAGTAAAGTAAGAACAAGCATCAAGAAGAATAAGCATCAACATAATTGTTTATGTTTTGCGATAAATAAATGCACAAATTGTGTGCCCAAAAAGAAATTTAAGTACAATAAATAAATAATAATAAATAAAAATTAAGTAATTGTTCAGTTTTGCATTAAAAATAGCTTTTAATAATTTGAGTGAAAGTGTTTTAAATTTTGTGCTACCGTTTGCAGTCAAAATCAGCTGTTTTGTGCTTGAAACTTACTAGAAGCTGTTTCCGTACTTTTGCAACTATTTTCACATTTCGTTTTTACTCTCTTGCACACATCTTACACAAATCTTACACAGTGTAGAGTACGGAAACAGACCTATAGTATACAAAAAACAATGGCTGCCTTCAGCCGACTCAACAGTTGCCGTTTAGAACAACAACACATTCAGAGCTGAAAAGGAAAACCATTCAATTCGTTTTTATTTTCAAAAAAGTGAATGAGTGAATAACGAAATAATAATCCATTAAATGAATGCAAAACTCATTCATAAATAAAAATGTTATTTCACATTCAAATTTAAAAAATTTATTAATTATTCGTTTTATATATATCTTTTAAAGAATAAAAAATCAATAATAATACTACGTTCACACCTAAGCCAAATGAGCAAATTTGAATATCTCATTAAAAAGTGTTCACACTTATAAATCTCATTTTGTTTGACGGTTGTTTTTGTTGTATTTTCATATTTTGTTTTGATAAAATTTTTCTGTGTACAAATTTTTCTTACATTTTGCTTTGAAAGGTATGTTCACAAAGCAGTTTAATATGCTCAGAGCTGTGTTTAACGTGAAATTATTTAATTTGCTACTCATTTCGTTGAAATGAGTTGTAATAAGTTGGAATATTTCTATGGGAAATTTAATTTTTTGGTTTCAGATTAGCCGTTCCTGACATTAAGTTGCAGCAGCGGGACAACCTTTTTTTTAGTGCTTGATTTCACTATCGATGATCATCGCCCTCTACCGGCTAAAGAAGTAATAAAAAAAATTTTTTTTTGTTATCTTCAAACATTTATAAATATGTCACAAAAAGTTTAAAATTGATATTCAATACATATGATTGAAAAAAAAGCATATTAAAAATATGTTTTTTCTACCAAAAGATTGGTACTACTACCTCAAATAAAAAGTTTTACCAAAAACGTAGTACCCAGTAGCAGAGTCGCTTCTTATAGCAATTGAACAAAAAAAAAATAAATAACTGGCCATTTCAGCCCTTGAAAGGTCTTTGACCTAGCTTCTTATGATCAATTGTGTTGTGCGTGTTATTAAGTTTGTACACAATTAACCGAAAACTGGACCTACAGGTTTAACGCCGACTCCGAACGGCGATGTACGGGAATGTTCTCGTTCTCAAGAAGCATAGCGGCCACGCACTTTAACCAACTACGCCACGGACGCCACAGTTATAGCAATTGAATAGTGAAAGAATTATTAAAATTGGTTCAGTGGTTCCCCCGTGATTGAACGATAAAAATCCGAGAGATTTTTGTAAGGAATGATTTTTCGAAGGAAAATTCTAAGGAATGGGACTTATGGAACTGATGATGCACTCAGTTTTATCATTCTTTTCAACTCTGAAACACTGGACATTTTATTTACTTCCATGAAATACTACTAAATATAAAGCAGCATTTTGCATATATGTTGTCATTTGTTTTCGACGGCCGATCTTAGTGACATGCTTTTGTCTTTCCTTTGACATTTTCTGGAAGAATAAAGTGCTTATTAACAATAAATATTATTAACAAAATGTATAAAAATTAACTTCTACAATTTGTTGCATATAATACTTTTTCTATACATGATATAAGCCAATGGCAACCCACCACAGTTATGCCCAACAGTCACACACGCATACACAAATACACACAAAACAACTTCAGACGCAACAACAAATCTTTGCGGCTGAAGCCATCACCGGCTGCATTCACTAAAATTTCAATTCAGTATGCATTCATTACGTTTTGCAATTCATGACTTGAAAACAATTTTAATCAGCCTAATAGCATGTCCTCACTGTAGGTTTTAGCTAGAGTTTTAGTCACTTTCAAGTTTTAGAGCTAAATCATTCCAATTTTGAAGTGTTTTACCATACAAAATAAAAATATTCTTACGAAATTAAAACACTCGGTTTATAGTTAAACTTTGCTAAAAGTAGTGTGTTTACTGCTTAATCGATAAAAAATATCGAATATTTCCGCCATCTCTAAATGTCAAATATTCAAATAATTAAAACAATGGATGAAGAACATCAGGTTTGTGAAAAATGAATTAATTGATTAATCACATGGTATAATTATAGAGGTAAACTCATAGTTGAATAAATAAGGTTGTCTCGTGGCTGATCGTACTCTCTTCTCAGTACCCATAATTGTCAAAATCAATGAAAAGCAACAACAACAACTTCAACGGCTTTTCATGTTATTAATTTTCGTTTTCAGATTTTGTATGAGCTGTCAACTTCGATTTGACATTTATGGGAACTCGCTCTCACCCATGCGACAACCTTATTTATTCAACCATGGGTAAACTCGCTAGATGAGAGCGTACTGCCGCGAATGTCAAAACGAAGTTGACAACTCATATAAAATCTCGAAGCTATGGGAATGACAAGAGAAAGCAAGAATTGGCAAAATGTAAACGAAGTTAAACGGTTGAAGCTGTCTTTTTGCATTAATTTAAAATTGTAGTAAATGGTTATTTTTCGTGTTTTTATTGATATTAACCCTCTAGTGCGCAAGAAAACCAAATTAAATAAAATACTACTTAAACGAAAGGAAATGGTTAAAAAACAAACTTTTGTTCTAGCAGTTTGTATAATTTTCATTTATAAGGGCGCAGGAGGCGAAAAATCCTTTGATGCAAATTTGCATCATTACGCATTTAGCTGTAAATTCAAAATCTAAAATTTTTATATTTCAATAGTGATTTAAATGGATAATGTTTTTGTTTCTTTTTAAAAACCAACGTATTATTTATTTATTGTTTATGAAATTTTACATTTTTTAAAAAAAAAAAGATAACATTTTACACTTAAAAAAAAAAAAAGATAATATTTTAATTTTGTTCATTTTTTATGAAATTTTACAAAGCAGTTTTTGGTTTTTGATAGACATAAAGCTATGTTACACTTGCTACAAATCAGTTGACTTTGGCCCTTACAACCCGGCAGCTTGCATCTTACCCTATTTTCTTGGAATTCCGGTAAGTGGTCCACATGATCGTGCCTGATATCTACGGATGGTATAGCTGATGCTGGACCCCGTTTTTGCTTTTGGACATGCAATCTTTCGACAGAAGGTGAATCGTTGGTTCTTGGACGTTTCTGTTTTGTGTTTATTTTTAGAAGTGTCAATGCCAGATCTTTACGAAATTTTAATAGTGTAAGAGTCGTATTCCCTGTTGCTCGCTTATACAAAAACCAAGCATTTGTAACTGCTAGGTCCAGTAGATGGTAAACTAAACGCATATACCATTTTCTGGTTTTCATTTTGATTCGGTTCCGCCCCATCATGCTGTCTAAGAGATCAACACCGCCCATATGACGGTTGTACTCTTTGACAATCGCTGGGCACTTAACCATGATCGACTTGCGTTCCCGACGGTCGAATCTGCTAATATCATTTTCTGGTTCCACGCCAACGAATGAGGACAGAAGAGTTACGTTCTTATTATCTTTCCACAAAACGTTTGCGAGCTCTAAACCTTCAAAGTCAGCAACGAATTCAAATGATGATCCCCTAGGACATTTTTTTATTTCTTGATCAGTTGGTAATTTACAATTTGGTATCCTATTTCGTCTGACTGTTCCAACTGTATGTATGCCCTTTTTTCCTAAATAAACAAGCAACGGGATGGCAGTATAATAATTGTCGAAGTAAACTTTATAGTTACATCCATTTGGGACTTTTCGTAATAGTCGTACAACAACGTTGGCAGATGCTCCGAGATCAGGCTCACTTGGCAAACGTTTATGCGGCAAATTGTCTTGGCCCGTATATATTTCAAAGTTATATGCAAAACCTGATACTCCGGAAAGTACAAATAATTTGTAGCCCCACTTGTGTGGCTTTGCAGGCATATATTGTTTCAAGTGATGCGAGGCTTTACTTGCGCACATTTGTTCATCAACAGATAAGCGTTCTTCTAACGGAATGGATGAAAATTTTTCCTTTAAACAGTCTACCAGTGGGCGAATCTTGTATAATTTGTCGTAACAAGGATCTGTTTGATCGGCAATGAAATTTTCATTATTGTTCAAATGAAATATTGATCGTATCTTTTCAAATTTTTTTTGGGGCATGCATTCCTTGACGCAGTCCAAACCAATTTGGCTGTCCCATAGAAGGCGTATATTGGTGTAATTCACTATTGATGACAAAGTTAGGATGCCCATAAATTGGTATATATCAGATTTTTCCAAAATAAAGCTCTCTTCAATATTTTTTTGCTTCGCATACAAATTAGATTCCTCAACTATATGTTGAAAAATGTCTTCATCAAAGAAGTAGTTGAAAAATTGGAATGGAGTCTGAAAGTTCTTTATAAATTCCGGCAAATCGGTATTTCCTCCAAATTTTATTTCGTCTTCACTGTCAGAAAATTTAGTTTTTTTCCAGACAATATGTCTGCAAGCCTCTCGTGTTAAGAAATTTGAAGCACCAAGTAGATTTTCCGGAATTTCTGGAGCTATATTTTCAGTTACATTTTCATCTTCACTATTCAAGTCGTTCATCAGATCCACAATATTTTCATCACCCAGAATGTGCTCTAGATCTTCATTATTTAGAAGCTTACCTTCCATAATTTCATCTTCATCATCGGAGTCGTCTAATTCATCTTCACTTGCAGCAGGATCCAACAAAATACGGAGAATATCCTCCTCTAAAAGTTGTTTTCTTGCCATATCCTGAAAATTCGTTACATACGAAAAAAATTTTTTTACTATCACTTAAATGCGCAGTGATGCAAATTTGCATCAAACCGTTTTTTATACACAGCAAAGTACTTACCACAAAAAATAAATAAACACTATTAGATTTTTAATAAAAAAGAGTGTAACTTATCTAAAAATCAAAACTGTTTAATAAACTTGTTGAAATCAGTTGCAGGCAAGGTCAAATAACACACTGTTTCCTCTACGCACAACAAACTAATGAGTAGAAACTTTAAAATTCCACAATAATTCAATGCTGCTATAACGGTACTTCAAAAGCAGAGAAAACGACGCCTGCTTAAATGGAGACAACATATAACAAACATTTACACAAAACTGTTTTCAAATTTTGAAACTACAGAGAGATTTTCGGTATGATTCAAATTTGCATCACGGCGCACTAGAGGGTTAAACTAATTTAAAATTGTTTCCAGCCAACCATCATTGAAAATTAAGCGCAAAAACTATTAACCGCAAGCAGGGACCACAACTAAACAACAACAAAAGTACAGCAGTAAGTACACAGCTGATTCTGACAATATCGGCAGTAATGACAAAAGAGAGCACAATCAGCGCTGCGACTACCTCTATTATTATACCATGATTAATCACCATTGCAACAAGACTCTTTAAACATGAAATGCTTGGCCTTTCCTCACTCATTTTTTTAATGAAAACATATATTCGAAAACAGCTGCTTAACCTTAAAACTGAATTGCGCCAGTGCATGGTGTAATTAACAAGGTGATCGTGACGTTTACAAATTTACCTACGAATGTCAAAAAATTTTGACAAAGAGAGAAAAAAAGAGACGAACTGCTGAAAAATGTCAAATAATTGTTTTTTTTTTGTACAAGTAAAGTTTGATATATTTTTGTATGCTGCAAGTTTAACTAGGCAATGGATTCGCATTATTTCGATGATATTAAGGAACCTGCATGAGCAAATGGTCAGCATTATAGTAAGTATAATTGAACATTCGTCAGAGTATGTTTTAGTTTTGTTTTTTTCTCATATGCATCATCAGCAGCCTTGCAAACAATGAATTCCGTGCTGGACAATGTTGCAGACTTCAGAGATTTCAAGACGCTGCTGTGAACCAAGACCAATGCGCTGGTCATATTCGTTGACTACAACTAGATGTGCACTCTGCATTCAAAGTGTTCCAGTATGCAGCTGCGTCAATTAAAGCTATCGGTGCTATGGTACTGCTTGATTGCTATGGTACTGCTACAGTGCTTTGTTTTGGAGCTATTGAAGTACATGAAACCTGACTACTCAAAGGCGGTAACAGCTAAAAGGCAAAGGTTATCTGCTGATTGCAATGAATGTGTAGAGGACTGAGAATGCGCTGGCACGCAAGGCTTATAGGCATAATTGAAGATGGCTGAAAACTCAAAATGTAAAAATTTTTTTTTTGTGGAATAATTGTATTAACCCCTTCTAAGCTCAAATCTGGAAAAATTTTTCGCCGCTCTCAAGTGGTTTATAAATTACAGTGCTTGAAAGTTGAGAAAATGGACTTCAATATATGTAAAAAGCTATATCTTATAAATTAATGCATGGATTTTAATGATTGATACCTTGTTGAATAGGTAACAGCATAACCTTTCCTTTGATACCCATGATGCTAGGTTTTGTTCGAAAATTTAAAAAGAAAACAAGTTTTTGAAGTCCATTTTCTCAACTTTCAAGCACTGCAACTTCTAAACCACTTGAGAGCGGCGAAACTGTTTTTCAGCATTACATTTTTTAGCTTCAAATACACATTTTCAAAAAAAAAGTAAAAAATCCATTTTCAGTCATCTTCAATTGTTCCGGCTTACAATGTCATTTGGTAAACGATTTGGAAAATTTTAATACAAATTGATTAAAAAAGTTAAAATTGGTCGATTAGTTTTTTTGCAGTAGTGTGACTTGTATTAAAAAAAATTATGTTTCGAGAAAAACGTGTTTAAAGTGAAATTTACTCGTTGCAACTACTCTGGTGCACCGAGTTTTAAGCGCAAAAAAATCTATATTAAAAGCGATATCGGTATAAATGTTTTTTACATATTCTTAAATAGTTGCACAGCAAAAATCAATTTCAAATAAACCTATTTTTTTAATTTTTGATGAAATTAATTTCCTTTTTTTTTATTTATTGCCATTTAAGAAAATAAAAAGAAAACAAGCATTCCTTTCCACACCACCTTAGAGGTAGAATGCAAGGTGCGTTTTTTTTTACATGGTATCCCCGGTAGGCCTAATCCATGGCTTTCAAAGAGCAATAATAACAAAACTAAAAGAAAACAAAAGAATGAAACGAAATTTAGGAGATCATCTTTCTAAAATTATGCATTTTACTTACACGTAGATTCTTCTTCTATCTTTAACTTAAAGCAAGACCTTAAATAATTTTGTGTTACCCATAAGTCTCTGCTTGTCTTTTTGAACTTTAAGCCTTTGGTTAAGGCTCTTCACTCGAAAGTAAATGCGGCACTTAAAAAAGAAGAACTTTATTTCACTGGCTAATGTAATGTGTGTACTTTGTTGAACTAAGTGAGTTTTTATATTGCCCATTTCAGAAACTTTGTCACCATTAACACGGTAAAAAACATGTTCTAATTCCTTGATGTATTCAAGGAACTGAACAGTAGGTTTCTTTAGGTGACCCTTTGAAACTTCATCGACCCAAGTCCATGTGGTATTGTTGTGATCCTCAAACTCACTTAGGCTCAGTTTTCGGACTATATAGCCAGCTATATATTCGAGCCCATCTCCATGAAGTTCATCGAAGTCTTGCGATATTATTTGAGGAGGAAATCGCTCACAGTCGCTACTTTGCTGGTCAATCTCTTCAGGTATAATTGAATCGATTGCTTCAACTAGGTCTTGTGAAAAGTTTGAATAAGATTCAACAGAAGTTTGTTCACTTGAATTGGCATCGTCAGCTGTGTTTTGAGATTGAAATGCTCCAAGCCAATTTGTGGTATCAACCTCGACGTTGCCTCTATTGCTTACAACTTCTGAATTTCTTGCTGCATAATAAATTATTATTTGATGTTAAATATGAAGTAATTTTACTTAGTTTAATATGAAATAATTAAGTAATTATTTTAATTGAATATGAATTGCTTACTTACTTTTATATTGCAATAATTGCATTATGTATATGTACAATACTTGAAATTGTATTATTATCATAGTTCAATTTAGTGTTAATATTTTATAAATCATACTTAAATTAATAATTAATACAAAATTGTATTTTTACAATTTCTTGATATTGGTACTTTAAATAAATGCAAGGTATACATTTATTTTATAAATCTTCTTATAATTGATTCTTAGAGTTAATCAATTCCAAAGTTTCTCCACAAAGGAGTGCTTATGAAAGACTTATACATATTTTTTTAAGAAATATCTTAGGTTGTCTCTATCTTATTAAATAATAAAAGCGTCTTGGGAATATATTTAACTCAAGGGGACTTATAAATAGGTTACAAATTTGTATTCTTTTTTTTGTATTCTTTAAATGTTAATAAATATGTGTGCAAAATTTGACAATGATCCTTCTATGAAAAAAAATTCCTGAAAAAAATTTTTTTTTTAATTTGTAACCTATATGTCCCCTTAATACAAATATTCAGTACAAAATTTTCTTAAAAGTATTATTGATATTAATAATTTAGATTAGGTTATTAAACAATATTACATCCTTATTATTAGTTAAAATTAGTTATAGGTAGTTAGTACTAGATATTTATTACTAAGTTGTATTAGAAAATATTTTATGATATGTTTTACTTATTTTTTTCATAACAGCAATAGAAATAAAAATAGTTTTTTCATAATTTATATGATTGTTATAAATTATGTAACTTATATTTGACACCATTGTCACTAAGGATTATTTTCAATCTTAAAACTTATTTCAAAATAATTAATTTAAATCTTATTAAGCTTTAATTAAAACTAATATTTTCATTGTAAGTTTCAGTCCAAATTTTTTCATTAAAACTAACTATTAAAACTAACACTTTCATTAAAAGTTCTCGATGTAATTATAAAATAATCCAATGTGTATGGCGTAGTTTAGAAAAAAAAGAATATAACTGAAGGAAAAAAGTCATGAATAAATAATTATAAATATTGGAGAGCTAAAAACTTACCTAAAATGTATTTTCGCAGCCTATACCTAAACTGCAGTGGTGTTGGGTGGTCATGAAAACCACCTTTGCTTCGCAAAGTACTAAAAAAATGTTCCAATATGTCTTGGTTAAGGCGGCTGACCAGCACATATTCCAAGTCATATTTAACTTTCACATATTGGTACAACATGCGTAGGGCATTATTTGACACCAAAATACCCCTCTGAAATGGAGCAAGGCATTTTCTACCAGGACACAATGGTTGTGACATTACTTGGTCCATTCTTTCTAAAATACAGTCTTGGTAAGGAAGATCTCTACCATAAGGCTTCTTTCCAGGATAGTTCAATGTTTCCATCTTCGAGTTGTGGATATCGAACCAGTCGTTAACCAACTCAACGAAATTGGCTGTTTCTAATGGCTGATATATCTCCTTACCAAGACTATAGCATCGTCGTATACCAGCAGCAACGGTATGTGAAAAAAGCTGTGCAGCGAGTTTCACTTTTTGTCGACCTGTGCATTGAGATAATTTCAAATATTGGTCGCATTCTGGCCGATACTTTCTACGCAACTGTTGCTCAACTTTCCGGCTGAATGGTATGTAGCATAAAGCGCTCACACAACATGTTGCCTGAGCGGTCGCCATTTTAGGTAGCGAAAATATTTTATGCTACCTCGATTGAGCGGTTTGCGCTCACTTGATGTTGACAGATGAAAAAAGTGTTTTGTTGTGAAATTGTGCTGTAAAATTATAAGATTAGTATTTTAATATAAAAATACTTAATTAAATATCTTTTCCATGATTTCCTTGCGAATTTAATTTTATTATATTGCTTTTAATTAATTTTTTTTTAATCGAATCACGAACAGCTGATTGCAGTTTGACGTTTCTCAAAAAAACCCATTCAGCAGAATGTATCACTTTATGCTACTTCGCTACCTGAGCGCTTTTTCTGCCAGAATGCGACCATTGATCAACTTATTTCAACACATTTTATAAAGGCATTAGAATACCTGTACTCTTCACTGTCAGGTGTTCATCGCTCAATTTGTAGACAATAGACACATCCGATTTAGACGCATGATTTGTCAGCTCTTTGATTGTTTGCGGAGCTAATAGTTTATTGTCTACTAGAAGTCCAGTGTCTAAGAAGTGGTTCCGAATTAGCTTCAGAAGATGTGGTACATCTGCAAACACAAAGATTTTTGAATCCTTATCGTAGGGATGTTCGAACCACGGCTTTTCTGCAAAACAGATGTGAAAATAAAAAATTTATATATTTACAAACTATCAGAGTAATCTTGACTTACGATTTGAAATTTGAAGCTCTTTCCAAAGATGTTGGTTTGTTGGCCCCATATCAGATACCATTCCGACCATAGCGAAACCAGCTTCGTCCAATGATGCAATTATCTTACACATTATGGCCTTCGTCATTTTGCAGTCAAAGTTGTAGAAGACAGGCAACTTCCACGAAGCTTTCAAGCCTCTAACAATGGCCACTTGTGCATATTTTTTTGGGCTTCTTATGGTATCTGACGTTGGGTCGTACTCGTATGCCTCTTGTACCTTCATTTCGTCGAATGACAAAACGCAAAGTTTGTCTTCATCCGCAAGGTTACTTTGCGACTTCAGGCATTCAATGGCACAACTAAGTATACCTTCATCAATGCAAATTTTTTTCGCCCATGTTGACAAGGTTCCGAAATGTGGCCAGGGAAAACCTTTAGCATATAAATGCCGGTAAGCCCTAGCAGAGGCTGCGTGTAAGCAGATGGCGCTGGAAATGTCATCCCAACCCCAGAATACTTTTTTTTCAGGATTTTCCAATTTTTTTACTTGTCCTTTTGTAAAAATTTTGCTAATGGAAGAGAAAAGCGTAGCATTTTTTTCGATTTGCTTACGCAGGCTGGCGTTTTCCTCATCGAGTCGCTGTACTTTCTCTTTCAAAAGCATAATTTCCACTTTCAAACTATTTTCCAAGAAATTTTCACTTAAAAAATTGGTATACAAAGTAAAATTAAAACAATATTTATATCTAAATAATGAATGAACTTACAGTGTTTGGGTGCTACAACTTATGTGGGTGGGATCAGTTTGCATAGGCAAAGGCTCGGAGTTCGTTTCCATGCACGTAGGTTCAGGTACATTCACATGGATCTTTGGCAATGCACCTGGTTGCAACCGGACCCTTCTTGAAGAGCATCCTGGTTTATTTATGAAATCAATGTCCGTAAAATGGTTCTGGCAGATTAAGTCACTGTTCTTTATATTAACTCCACAAGCAGCAACCCAACGTTGGCGCTTCAACTCACATAATGGAGGTTTAAAAAATGTGAATGTTTTACATTTAAAGTTTCTGTTTTTGCACAAAGCACAGCGTCTTAATAATTTATTATCCATTTTTACACAAAATAATTCAAGAAAATCACTTGCACTCAATAAAAAAGTTCACAGATTGTTTTGCAACTTTTGTTAAGAATTAATTAACAGCTGTTTTTGACAAGTGTAGGTAAATTTTTTTTGAGAGAGGTTGAAAATTCACGATCACCTTGTTAATTACACCATGGTGTGGACAGTCAAGTTTTAGGGAGTAGGTTTATAAAACTTTGATAACTAAAACCGGCAGTGAGGACATGCTATAAAGGCTTAAGCCTACAGAGTTCACACTTTGAATGCTAGACAAAAAGATTTCAGCTTATGAATTTTTAAACAAGAGAATGAAAAGTGAAAATGAATTCACACTTTTACAGCTCTGTGCGCTAGGTAGCTCAAGTGTTGCGGCTTTTATGTATGTATTTTTGAAGCGATTACTTCGTTAGGCGCGTTTAACGTTTTCTGATCAGTGATTTTTTCGATTCAATAGTCACGATCCCGTTATACGCTGCCACTGCTTTTATTTTTATATGTTTGAACACGTACGCACTCGCATCGTAGTCGTTGCTAACATACAATCTAACGTTTGCATTTTTTTGTTGTTGTGTTTCAACATTTATATCATGCGTGTGCATGGTATAATACTACAAGGTAGTATTGGCTACGTTCCGCAATCACAACTGTTGTGCAACTGTTGAGTAAATGCCTGCGGAACGCGTAAGTATCAATTTCTGATCAGCTCAACATGTTGTGAGAACTGTCAGTTTTTGGTATCATTTTATTTTTCTGATACATTTACTCAACATGTTGAGCACAACAGTTGCACAACAGTTGCACAACAGTTGCACAACAGTTGTGATTGCGGAACGTAGCCATTGACAGTTGCTTGGGAAACCAGCATCTGTCAAAAAAAAAGTCAAGAAAGAGAGCGTTCAATTATTGCTTATGTTTTCGCCATTGTTTATGTTTCAGCGCTTGCAAATAACCAAACATTTGCTTACAAAATATTGCTTATTTTATTTAATCAATAGTGAATTATTATTACTACAACGAAGATAACTTGTGAACTTTGTGTTATTAAGTGCAAACATAAAAAAATGTTGAAAACATTCAAATGCAGCAACCTCAGCAGCTGCAGATGCATATGGACGAAATTAAAGAAGTTTTCAATTAAAATTAAAACACCACGGCAGGAAAACGTTAAACACATATCACACATAATTTTTTCACAACTTTCATTATTATAATTGTTTATTTAACGTACATATTTTGTGGAATTTATTATTTTTACATTCGTTTAATTTTTGTTTCACGAACAACTGTTTTTGACAGATGCTGGTTTCCTTGTTGCTGAGAAAATCAATACTGGTCAATGCTACCTGTATAATTGTATTATGATGCGTGTGTAGTTTTGTGCTTTTTACAGTGTGTACGTAAATATAGGGTGGGCCAAATAAAAGTTTTTTATGAGTTTTTTTTATAAAATGAGCAAATTAAATTTTTTCCATGCTATAATACATGGAAAAAATTTAATTTTTTTAGTGCTTGAATCGTTTCCGGAGTGTTGGCATAACATCTGTCCTTCACGGTTCCCCACAAAAAAAAAATCCAAAGGCGTAAAATCGCATTTCCGAGGCGGTCAACTGACATTGCCAAGACGACTGAAAACACGATTTGGGAATTTGGTGCGCAAAAGATCGATTGTGGTATGGGCTGAGTGGCCCATGCACCCATAGAATGCACCAATGGCCCATAGAACTACATCTTATTTTTTTTTCGTGAATGTGGACCTGTGTGCCTATAATCGTGCTAAGAAATTTTCTCGAATAAATCAAGAAAGAAAAAACAAAACATATTGAAATTTAAAGCGTAGTCAGTTGCAGTTATTGAGGTAACTTTTTTACATAAGTTGCATTATAAATGTCTCGAACTGTTGCAAAAATCGAGGAATTGCGTGTATCAAGGGTTGAGATTATCGATTCTGTACTGTGATATTTTAAATAACATAAAAGTTATTATTTATGTACATAGATATATCTTTTAGGATTGGAAAATGAGAAGTTATCACTTTTATTGTGTGGTCATAGTAGGGCTGCCAGGTCCCGATCTCCACGTGGGTTGTCCCGATTTTCAGCCTAAAAATGTGCGTCCCGCGAAGACCTCACGCGGGACGCTAAATGTCCTGATTTCTCGAAAAACAATTTTATTTTGTAATATTTTTACCATTTTTTAAAAATATTTCTTACACTGAAAAAAAACCATTAGCTTAAAATTGAACAAAATGTATTAAAAAAAGTGTTCATAATTTGCCTTTTTTTCATATGTTTTTCAAAAGTTTTAAACATATTTGCTCCTACTTTGACGAAATTTGTTGCAAGCTATTTTTTAAACACAAAATTCGTCAAACTAATAACAATTGTCGTCAGTTTTAAAACATTTTTTCTGTGTACGTTTTTATTTCTACGTGACTAAATTTGTAGGCTTTTTGTACGCCACTAATTAATTTAGCCGAATCGTATGCTTTTCAAGACACCGAACATTGCGTGAAATAAAGAAAAAGGTAACGAATAACACAATAACATCATTCTTTGTGGATATTGTTCATGTTGCTTTGCTCATTTTCACCCACGATGTTCGCTAAGTTCAACATATCGCATCCTTTTCTAGCAACCAAACATAGCTAGATCTCAAATAATATGCAAATTTTGAATTTGTAGATATTAATATGTTTATTTATGTTAATAAAAATATAAGTTTAATTCGTTTCTATAAATCTCTGTCCCGATTTTATTGCTTATGTACCGCTTTTTTTTTTTGTAAAATCCGGATTTAAAAAAAAAAAAACTGACAGCCCTAGGTCATAGACACACCTTCTTTTTTTTTAACTGGGAAAACAATAATAAATTTTGACTCACTCACTTTGACTGATGTGTAAATTTTCCCTAAGTACTCTTTTAATGTACTTTTCATAAGTCCAGATTTAGAAACGTTGAGATTGCTGTGTTTTTTCGATAGTGACACCAAATTTGTATTCCTCTGAATTTGTATTAATTTGAAAAGCGTTTCTTTATTTCGTTACGTAGATAAAAAAACAAATAAAAAAAAGTAAGAAATAGGTACTTAAAATCGCCACCTGCAAATCAACCCAAATCAAAAGTCCAAGCAATTGTCCATTTGCTGAATGCGCTTAATGTAGACAAACCTTAACTTTTGGTGCTTGAACACTCATCGCCTTCTCTTCAATTTTATGCCTGTTACACGATCTGTCACGAAAGAAAAAAATTTGTACTGATTTTTCGAGGATTATAAAGTTATCTTTTTATTAAATAAAATGTGTGAAATAACTAAATTCGTGCGCGTCTAAATAAATCAACACTTAAAAGTCGATTTCAATTTAATACATTCAACGCATAAATATTTCTTTTTTCCCTAGATACTGACATTTTCTCACTATTTGCTTGCATATGCAAGTTCCCATAATTTCCATTCATCTAATTAGGAATTTTCAAGCTAATCTCTTATTCTTTCTTATGATAAATTATTATTTCATGACAATTTACTAATATTTCAACTCTTTTTCTTTGAGAAATTTTTCCAATTTAAAAAATGTAATTGTTATGTAAAAACGACCGTATATAATTTATTTCATTGTAAAAAAAATTAACTCAATAAAAAATGATGAACATTCAGAATATTCAGAATGTCGCTGATTGTGTGCCGCTTTATTTGCCGCACAGTCTTTATCTCAAACCTGTGGCCAGGATGAATATCTCAGTGTCACTGCCCAACAATAAATTAGGCAAGTCAATATCTAATCTCGATATAATGGACAAATTGAGCTCAGCTCTTAAACCCGATAAATTTCTTGTGCTCAAAGTAAGTAATTCAGATCTTTTCAAGAAGCTTAGCCATAACCTCTTTCCTACAATTGTAGGTATCAAAAAGTACGCTTGAGTTCATTAGATTTGAAGCGGAACTGGACGATCGTTCCAAATTACGCTCAGCAATAGCACGCATTGACGGTGTTGCGTTAAAGATTACAGGTTTTAATGAATCATTCAAAGTTCGTGCCAGCGAGTCAAAAGATGAATTCCCTACACGCCATGATTGGGATTCATTTTTTCGTGATGCAAGTAGCATGGACGAAATGAAGGCCGGCGAACGTCCTGATACAATCTATATTTCTCATCTGCCAATACGTTGGTTCTGCCCACGCCACATGGAAAACGACGAAAACGTTAAGCCAAGCGAAAGCATATTCCGGCGTATCTTTGAGAAATTTGGCAGGGTACGCAACGTGGATGTTCCGCTGTGTGATCCTTATCGTAATAAAATGAATGCAGACATAAATGGAATGAAAACGTTCAATTTTGACCAAAACGTGCTGTTTGAAGCGTGAGTTGATATAAGATTTATAAATTTTAATATGCTGCGGATTAATATTTAAGCACGAAAATATTGATACAAAGCCCGTATCATAAGCAGATTTTCGGGATTGACCAGAATTTAAAATACCCCACGTCCAAACCAAAATATATGCAAAGTCAAAGCAACCAATAGAATGTTTATCTGGAAAAACATTTTCGTCATAGTTTTAACGGAAAATATTCAGTTTTGTTTTTTTTTATTAAGTCACTTTGTATGGGAGGTAGTCGTGGTTTTCACTCGATTTGGTTGAATTTCATACTCAGCTCATGATGAATTTCATTTAAAAATCTAGATAAAACTGAAATTTTGAACCCGACCACCTCAGATATCGATGAAATTTTGTTCATAGCTAAATTTGATCAATACAAAAAAACCCTCATTTTTAGAAATGACTGTTTTGCGATTTTTTGAGCGTGGCACAGTGGGAAAGTTTTCGAAAAAACGCGAAAATGGTCGAAAAGAGCTCCATTTAAACTGCAATAACTCAGAATCGGCTGAACTGATTTCCATGATCTTGGTATCATTAAAAAGATATTTTAACAGGCTTTATGACACGTTTAAAAAATAACTGTAAAAAAACTGACTGTAAAAAATTTTATAACAAAAAGAAAATTTTACCTAACGAAAAAACCAAAAAGATCAAGGGTTTTTTTACAGTGTATTACTTTTTTAGAAAGGTTTATCCTTCACCTATAACATATCAAAAAATAAAAATGGGTTATTTTTTAGTTGTTTTTATATAATTTTTTAAGTAGTGGCACTTCTAGTAATTGCCCATATATTTTTATATTGAAGCCACGAAAAATAGCAAAACATCTGTTATATTACTGAGAAGTGTTCAAATTTCAGTTATATTCAAAATATACTTATAATGTGCAAAGATTATTGATATAATATGCATAAAAGAAAATTATGTATGTATACAGGTAAAAAAAATAAACATTGTCCCAGAAAAATTATGAATATGTTTTAACCCCAAAAAGTTCTTGCGGCCGTACCAGCCCAAACCAATAAGTATACAGGTAAGCGCATAAAATGCTTACTGTAACTGTGTTTCTAGGATTAGCAAAATAAACACACTGCAGGTACCCCTAATTAAAGAATTGATTTTAAAATTGCCTTCAATATTGCTATATAAATGCACCTGATGAACGTACCGAAAGTTTTCGAAATAATTCGAATAAGAAGTTTTTTATTTTTTAAACGTGTCATAAAGCCTGTTAAAATATCTTTTTAATGATACCAAGATCATGGAAATCGGTTCAGCCGATTCTGAGTTATTGCAGTTTAAATGGAGCTCTTTTCGACCATTTTCGCGTTTTTTCGAAAACTCTCCCACTGTGCCACGCCCAAAAAATCGCAAAACAGTCATTTCTAAAAATGAGGGTTTGTTTTTATTAATCAAGTTTAGCTATGAACAAAATTTCATCGATATCTGAGGTGGTCGGGTTCAATGCATCTCGATTTTTACATGAAATTCATCTCATATTAAATATCAAATTTTTTTTTTGGCAACCCTGGCATCAAAAGTCAAAGTTGTGCGCCTTTTTTTGATCTGCAAATATTTTGCAAAATTTATATTATTTTCAATTAAAAGTGTCTAAAATAGTAAAATACATAAATGAAAATTTGTCATAAAGTATCCCTAAATTAATCAGCGTGGAAAATGGCTCCTAAACGACGAAACAACACACCTAAGCTGAAATGCAAGTGCTGCAATCTCGCAGTGGATGAAGACGATTGCATCCAATGTGGAAAATGTCAGAGCTGGATACACGATTTATGCAGTGGGCTGAACAAAAAGCAATATATGGAAGCGTCTGCAGACGGTTGTACTCCAACGACTTGAAGTACATCTGTCCTGAGTGCAAAGAGTCTCGCTTGTCCACTGACAACTTCCCGCCGAATCAGTTCAACTCAATAATGTCGCAATTCACTGATATTAGGAAAACGCTGGGTTTTCTGTCTCAACAATATGAAGATTTCTTAAGTAACTTGAACCAAGCAAAGAAAAATATTGAAAGCTTATCAAAGGAGAACATGGAGTTGCGCAGTGAGTTGAATGAAGTGAAAAGTAATTTAAAAATATTAATGGAAGACAAGGTACGCAATGATTGCATTATACGCGGTCTAGAGGACCCCTCGAATAGCAAGTCTGCAACTGAACTAGTTGATGGCCTCATAAAACGTCTCAAGGTAAATGTCACGAGCAATGATATTGCGCAGGCCAGTTTTTTTAAACCTAAAGCATTCAACCGTGGTAATGTAAGCGCTAACGGAGCGAAGTCGGTGATGGTCAAATTTAACAGCTTTGAAACAAAAGAAAAATTACTGGCTGCAAAAAAAGACATAAAACAAGATGCTGAATTAAAAACAAAGATTTTTATTAATGATTTCCCAACAATAGAGACCCTGCAACTTTTTAGTCACGCTAAAACTCTAAAAGATGTTGGCTACAAGTTTGTCTACACCAGAGGCAACAGAATTTTTGTAAAAAAAGCGGAAGGTTCCCGCGCAGAAATCATACAAACATATCGACGCGTTGATGAATTGCTCCTGGCATCCACAGCACCTGTAATACGCCGCAATCAACCTCATGGCTCGCGCGAAACGACGCTGGAGTTATCCAACACTAGAGGTCATCGCACATACCGACCAGAGGAGCGCATTGAGGAAGACGGAAATAACAACTACTCAATAATCACAAACCATTAAAATCATCTCTATTTATTAAACAGACTTACACTTTGTGAATAATATATTTTAGCATGAATTCAGTTTTTAATATTAATAATAATTCTACAAACCGTTCATATTCTACAATGTTTTATTCCACTAACCATTCATTAAATGTTCTATCACTTAATGCAAGAAGTCTAGCATCACTAGATAAATTCAATAGCTTTCGTTCGAAATTAGCCGAGCTTAATGAAATGCCGCAAATAATTTGTATTCAAGAGAAGTGGTTTTCTAAACATATTTTGCAGATTTACAATCTGCCGGGCTACAATAAAATATGTTGTTGCAGAGATGATCAATATGGCGGACTAGCGATTTATGTTATGGATCGATTGCAACATCAAACTGAATCTGTAATTAATCAAGATTTTTGCCATATCATAAGAATTTCGATTCCTTCTCTAAAAATCGAGAACAAGGCGTTAAACCTCATTGGACTATACAGATCACCTAAATGTTCCGTGGAGTCATTTATCGAACTGCTAGAAGACGAGTTTGAAAAATGTAATTTGAATTGTCACAAATGTTTGGTAGTAGGCGACTCAAACATCGATGTCCTGAAAGATACGCCTGAGAAGCGGGCATCGATGAACTTATTGAACTCTTACTGTGTAGAAATATGTCACACTCTGATTACTCGCCCGGTTTCTAATTCATCAATCGATAACGTCTTCTCCAACATTGACACAGCTAAAGTACATGTTACTTCGAAACCCTGCACATTAGGTGACCACAATTTAATACATTGTACGGTGAAAATGAATTGCCCACAGGTAAAATACAAAATAGTTGAAAAAGTCAAGTATGACTTCGAAAAAATAAAAAATGAAATAGACTCAGCTCTTGCTCAAACTCGCAATCGTGATGGGCTCAATGATCCTAATTCGCTCTATGAAGATATAAAAAATGCTATACTAACAGCTGTGGCGAACAACAAATCGCAAATTACTACACGCACAAAAGTTCAACACATAATGGCCCCATGGGTTAATCGTAATTTTATCTCGATGGTAAATGTAAGAAAAAAACTATATAAGCAAATTAAAAAGTATCCCGACAGAAATGATTTGAGAATAAGATTAAAAGGTATCAATAAAGTTATCAAAGAAGCGAGGAAAATTCTGATTAATGTGTATTATAGCGAAAAACTTAGCAAAGTAAAAAATGATAGTAAAGGAACTTGGAGAATTCTCAACGGAGTTTTCAATCGAGAACACAAAAGCACTACAGTTGACAAAATTGAATCGGAAAATGGAACGATTCTGTCGAATCCGGCTCAGGTGGCCAACTGTCTGAATCAGTTTTTTGTTAACCGTGCAGCAGAAATAGCAGCAGGCCTCGAATGTGAAGAAGACGACAACATAAACGCATTTTTAACACTACACGAATCTGTGCATTCATTTCAACTAGAAGAATCCAGTGAAAGCGAGATAGAAGGCATAATAACAGAGTTAAATGAAAACAAAGCGGCAGGAATCGATGATATTCCCATACTAGTCATAAAGAACTCATCCGTGTCCATTTCTAAAGTATTGACAGTGCTCTTCTCGGCAATGATAAAAACGGGCCTATATCCAAGCAAACTAAAAATTCAAAAAATGCTGCCAATCTTTAAAGGAGGGAACAAAACTCAAACTCAAAATTACAGACCGATAGCAATATTACCAGTGCTAAACAATGTTGTGGAGAAAATTATAAAACCCCAAATATGCAACCATCTCGAAAGGATAAACTTTCTGTACAATTATCAATATGGATTCCGAAATGGTTCCGGCACGCAAGCCGCCCTAGTGCAAGCGGTGGATGACATCTGTTCAGCCCTAGATCGAGGATGCGCTGAAGTTGGAGGCTTATTCATAGACTTGCAGAAAGCGTTCGAATGTGTAAACCATGAAATCTTGCTCGAAAAGCTCCAATATGCGGGATTCAATGGAAAAACTTTAGACTTGATCGAAAAGTTACTTGATGGATAGGTATCAAATAGTTTTCAACGGTAAAGCTAGTAGCAGAGTTGAGAAAGCTTTTTGTGGAGTCCCTCAGGGTAGTGTACTTGGACCAACTCTTTTCTTAATGTTTATTAATGACATAAAAAATATCACCTTAAACGGTAAACTTTTCATGTTCGCGGATGATATCGCTGTTTTCTACCCATCGAGGAGCAGAATTGCATTACGAGCGCATGTTGAATACGACATCTCCATACTACAGGAATTCTTCCGCTTTAACAAGATATCAATGAACGCAACTAAAACGAAATTTATACTCTTTTCACCACGTCGACGTGAGGTCGATACTTTTAGACTCACCATCAACGAATCGGATGTTGTAGAGGAGAAACAGATTAAGTTCCTGGGACTCGTGATGCGTAACAATTTATCATGGAATCGTCATATAACAAATCTACAAAGCAAATTGTCGTATGGACTTGGGCTGCTGTTCAAATTCAAAAATAAATTATCGGAGGAAACTAAGTACCTTATCTACGAAGCGCTTTTTCATTCTTATTTAACGCATATGCCAATGTGCTGAGCCTACAAAAACACTGTGGAGCTGAAAAAACTTCAAAGAATCCAAAACAAAGCGGTGAAACAAGTGTTTCGTTTGCCAAAGAGGTTCCCCAGCTGCCAGCTCTATTCGTCTAAATTTAAATCTATTCTACCAATACACGGTCTGTACAAACATCAACTACTAGTTCAAGTTTTCAAGAATTTACACAACTTAAACTACAACACAATCCAATTGGCCTATCCAACACATTTATTCAACATCAGAGGCACCAACAACTTAGTTGTGGCGAGATGCAGGTTGGAGACCACAAAGCAACGGTATCTTTATGCAGCACCGACGGCGGTTAATGAACTACCCTCTGATTGCAAAAATGCAACGTCTCTAGGCTTATTCAAAAACAAAGTAAAACAACACTTGCTGAGCAATTTTGAAAATAATGTATTGTAATATATTGTAAATATGTAATATTAAATTGTAATTTTAAGACTATGAATTGAAGTAAATTAGTTATGCCAATGAGGCAAGCTCCTTTAAGGCTTTTATAAGGCAATGGAGCAAAACTTCCTTATTTTGTAAATATACATGAATTGAATAAAAAAAAAAAAAAAAAAAAAAAAAAATATCATATCTATATCTATACTGTTACTAGCTGGTACCCGACGCGTTGCTGTCGTAGCGGAAATAATTTCTATCTCTATCTGAATCTCAAACTCAGTCTCAATCTCAATCTCAATCTCAACCTCAACCTCAACCTCAATTTCAATCTCTATCTCTATTTCTATCTCTATCTCTATCTCTATCTCTATCTCTATCTCTATCTCTATCTCTATCTCTATCTCTATCTCTATCTCTATCTCTATCTCTATCTCTATCTCTATCTCTATTTCTATCTCTATCTCTATCTCTATCTCTATCTCTATCTCTATCTCTATTTCTATCTCTATCTCTATCTCTATCTCTATCTCTATCTCTATCTCTATCTCTATCTCTATCTCTATCTCTATCTCTATCTCTATCTCTATCTCTATCTCTATCTCTATCTCTATCTCTATCTCTATCTCTATCTCTATCTCTATTTCTATCTCTATCTCTATCTCTATCTCTATCTCTATCTCTATTTCTATCTCTATCTCTATCTCTATTTCTATCTCTATCTCTATCTCTATCTCTATCTCTATCTCTATCTCTATCTCTATCTCTATCTCTATCTCTATCTCTATCTCTATCTCTATCTCTATCTCTATCTCTATCTCTATCTCTTTCTCTATCTCTATATCTATGTCTATCTCTATCTCTATCTATATCTCTATCTCTATCTCTATCTCTATCTCTATCTCTATCTCTATCTCTATCTCTATCTCTATCTTTATCTCTTTCTCTATCTCTATCTCTATCTCTATCTCTATCTCTATCTCTATCTCTATCTCTATCTCTATCTCTATCTCTATCTCTATCTCTATCTCTATCTCTATCTTTATCTCTATCTCTATCTCTATCTCTATCTCTATCTCTATCTCTATCTCTATCTCTATCTCTATCTCTATCTCTATCTCTATCTCTATCTCTATCTCTATCTCTATCTCTATCTCTATCTCTATCTCTATCTCTATCTCTATCTCTATCTCTATCTCTATCTCTATCTCTATCTCTATCTCTATCTCTATCTCTATCTCTATCTCTATCTCTATCTCTATCTCTATCTCTATCTCTATCTCTATCTCTATCTCTATCTCTATCTCTATCTCTATCTCTATCTCTATCTCTATCTCTATCTCTATCTCTATCTCTATCTCTATCTCTATCTCTATCTCTATCTCTATCTCTATCACTATCTCTATCTCTATCACTATCTCTATCTCTATCTCTATCTCTATCTCTATCTCTATCTCTATCTCTATCTCTATCTCTATCTCTATCTCTATCTCTATCTCTATCTCTATCTATATCTCTATCTCTATCTCTATCTCTATCTCTATCTCTATCTCTATCTCTTTCTCTATCTCTATCTCTATCTCTATCTCTATCTCTATCTCTATCTCTATCTCTATCTCTATCTCTATCTCTATCTCTATCTCTATCACTATCTCTATCACTATCTCTATCTCTATCTCTATCTCTATCTCTATCTCTATCTCTATCTCTATCTGTATCTCTATCTCTATCTCTATCTCTATCTCTAACTGGAAAGACTCGTGGAAATTGATAACCAAATTTCGAGGCTGTGCTACTTACAATTCCAAAGTTATTCGATATCGCAAGTTTGGCTTATATGGGCGGAGCCACACCTCCTTGTTCAATGACGTCTCAGTTTTCTAGTAGAAGAATATCACCCAATATTAATTCCATACTGAATTTCGTTGTTAAACGACATTTAGTTCCAAAGCTATCTGATATCAAAAATTTAAAGTGTATGGGCGGAGCCACACCCCTTTTTTCAAAACCCATCCCAGTTTTATAGTAGATATATCACCAAGTGGCAACTCCATACTGAATTTCATTATTATACGGCATTTAGTTCCAAAGCTATTCGATATCATAAATTTTAATTGTATGGGCGGTGCCACACCCCTTTGGCCTATACTGGCTCAATTTTGCAAGTCGAAAGACACGACTAAATAGAACGTTCTAACCGAGTTTCATTAATGTGTGACTTATAGCTTGAAAGTTATACTGAAAATTTGGCTGAAAAATGGCCACGCCCCACATTCAACGCCCATAAAATTTTACGTGTGGAACGGCTCTTGTAAATTGAGATAGAACACCGAATTCCGATACTATGCGACCTATAACTTCAGAGCTATTCGCTACCGTAGATTTGGGTTGTATGGGAGGTGCCACGCCCCCTTATTTTAGGGGGATGAAAAATAGATGTTGTTCGATTCTCACCCCTGACTAATATCCTCGCTAAGGATCACGAAAATCGGTCGAGCCGTTTCGGAGGAGTTCGATCACGCACCCCGTGACAGAAGAATTTTATATATTAGATATAAAATGAAAGTGAACATTTTTTGTGGTAGCTAAACTCTAAAACTACTCCACTCCACAATGCTTGATCGTTAGCGTTTCATGCGTTTGTGCTGCGAGAGCTTCAATAGACTCTACTCTCTTCTTTCTCAGAAAGCACAACACAACAAAATAAATAAACAAATAGTATATATGTATGTATGTTTATTTGTTTCGCGGCATGCAACTTTAATATTTTTTGTGGTTTTTTAGAACTTCAATGCACCGACGGGCCATGGAATCCACTAGTTTGTCACAAATTGAGGAATCAATAGCATACCAATCATCCTCCACTTTTTTCCACAATTCTTCTTTGTTTTTGGATTTATAGCAAGCTATTTCCCTCTTTAAGATCCCCTTAAGGTGTTCAATTGGATTAAGGTCTGGTGACTTCGTTGGTCATTCCAAACCAAGTTATTTGTATCCACGAGATCTGCAATTCTAGCTGGTAAAAGTTAGATACAAAAAAGTCAGCAAAGAGATTAGCAGTGGAAGCGGCGTCATAAGAGCACGTATTATTTAAAAACATAGATATAGGAATGCTTGAAGATTCTTTTTTAGATTTAACGAATCGCCAGAAAGACTTTGGATTTGTTTTGATATTATGTTCAAATTTTAGAATATATTGTCTATATAGATACTTATCAAGAAAATTGATTTGCCTCGTATAGTGCCTATAATTGAGAAAATAAAATTGATTTTGAGTTCGCAAAAACTTTTTATAAAATTTTGAACGCAAATTCTTTAACTTTTTAAGCCCCCGGGTGTACCAGGGTAACTTGTAAATGAATTTTTTGATTCTTGGAATATGATCATTACATACAACGGAGATTAGGGACTTGAATTTATAAAAACAAGTGGAAGTGTCAAGGTAATTAAACTCGCTAGCCCAATTAATACCCCAGAATTCAGAGTTTATATGCTCAAAGTTGCAAACTTTGAAATTGTAATTAGAGTTATCATTATTATTAACTAACTCACGATATTTATAAAAAGAAATTTGTATCTCCAAAGGAACATGATGAGCACTCGAAACTGAAATTGGAAATGCAGATTCAAATAACTTAAAATTTATATTGCTAGTAATAAAAACTAAATCTAACAATCTTTTTAATAAGTTAAAACAGGAATTTATTTGATTTAATCCAAGAGATAGAAAATTATCAATAAGATTCAACTCAGCGTAACTAGATACATTCGAAGGAGAAACATAAGAGTCAGATTGTTGATTCAGCCAAAGTACATTAGGAAGATTAAAATCACCGAGTACTAAAAATTGTCTGTCATCATCAACGTAATCAGCCGCCAAATTTGAGATGTTATCAGTGTGCGATTTATAAAGATCCAGTGAGCTATTTGGTGGAATATATGACACACAGATTATAAGAACTTCAGATATACCCTTTATGGAAACACAGAGCTGATCAAGCAATGGATCCGCATTTGGAAATCAAATATTTGATGATATCAAAGATCGATTCACCGCAATTAGTACGCCACCACCTCGAAAATTTCCAGTACTATTGGAGTCGCGATCTTTTCGATAAACGAAATATAAATTTGCATAAAAAAATTCTTCGTTCTAAAAATTCCCATTTAACCACGTCTCAGTTAGAACATATATATCATACAAACATTGTGCTGTGGCAGGGAAAATAGCATTAGACTTAGTCCTTAGACCAGACACATTCTGATAGAAGATTTTAATAACATTACTAGTCGAAATATTACTACTAGAACTGAAATTAGGGACCGTTATTGAAGATTCATTTGAATTTGATTTTTGGGAAAAAACACAAACTCTTTGATCATCACATCTACCGGCCACAACATTGGACTAGTTACTTTATTATAAAGTGATGATGAAATTCCAAGCTTGAAATTGACACTACAAAGAGAATTGATAGGAATGCCTTTTTTTCACTAATTTCGAACAGGAAAGATGATGTCTTGCTATTTTCATATGTTTAATTACATGTTCAATAATGTCTTCTTCAGAGACTGTTGGCAAGAAAGACGACGGATGGAACTATGTTTTCCGATCAACCACGGCCAATTCAGAATTAACGTTCTGTCCAACAATGACATGACTCAAAGCGCTATTAACATTCGCAATAGTAGAGTCATTAGACACGAAGTTCGCAAAGCAGTCGAGTCTTTTCGCTCTTTTATCATATTAGCATTTTGACTAACTTCTTGCGCCTTGAATTTTTTTTGTATTTGCGGGAGTTTCGTATGTATATTAGCACGGTTGTTAGTAGGTGTACTGCGATTTACATTAGCTACTGCAGGAGAGCTTAAAGAGCTACGCCGCAATGTTTTATTATATATGTATACTGGTCTTAGCTTTTGAGCGCGTTAGAATACATTTATCTTCTATTTCATTTTGCGATACCGTTACTACCCACGATAGCAACTTCAGCATCAGCTGAATCACATATATGATTTTTTTCAAGAAGAGTTCTACTTGCATTTACTATATCCAGTATAAGTTTCGGTACAGAGTGATGAATACAAGAATCACACTGATAGCATAAGTTTTTGTTAGATTTGAATTGCACTCCACGATCAGCACACCTAATATGCAGTTTTCTACAACAAAAACTGCAAGCAATGTACTCATGTACGATGGCAGAAGCGCAAACAAAGCAAGCTAACATTGTCTTATTGTTATTGTAAGATTGTATATTAGCGAGAGAGTAATTAAAAATTTACTTATTAGAAGAAAAACGAACTTGTTTAGCCGGCGGTCGAATGATGACTCATTTTATTGATTGCTTAAGACTTTGAATGTTATGTGGCGTCCGTGGCGTAGTTGGTTAAAGTGCGTGGCCGCTATGTCAAAGAACTTTGGAAACCCAGGTTCGAACCCCAGCAGCGACAGAAAATTATTTGAATTAAAATAATTTTTTCTGTACGGCCGCCACCTCTCTGCAGACAATGGCAAACCTCAGAGAGTAATCAAAATGCCATGTAAAGCTTCTTGAGAACGAGAACTTTCCGTTCATCGCCGTTCGGAGTCGGCGTTAAGCATGTAGGTCCGGTTCTCGGTCAATTGTGTACAAACTTAATAACACGCACAACACAATTGATCATAAGAAGCTAGGTCAAAGTCCTTTCAAGGGCTGAAATGGCCAGTTATTTATTTTTTTTTTAAGACTTTGAATATACTTTGGTTCATACGTGGGGGTATTTTAACTTCGGCCCAGTCGAAGAGCATTTCTTACTAGTTTCGTATCGGATGCTTTCTTGCAAAAGCTACTCTGTTACGAATATTTTTTTTGCTCAAGTATGGTTCTTTTCTTGCAGAATGCGCTTTAAAATAATTTTCTATTGATCTTTTCCGTATTGTGTGACTAGTTACTAATGCATTTAACTCTTTTATGATTTCTTCTGATGAAAAAAAACGGATTTTTTTTTAGTTTGTCGAACCATCAAGACGTCGAACTTCTTGAGTTCAAAATTAATAGCAGAATACATTTTTCTTTTCTTTGAACACTTCAATAACTCAGCAATTTCACACTTTATTTCGTCTTATTTTCTCAATTTTCGAATGAATTTGCGTTCAACATCTGTTCAATGCACTGCGATTCCTATTCTATAAAAAAAGGTGCGAATTTTTTTCAATACTTGTTTAACACTTTCTAAACGGTATTTGTATTAATTTTTTTAATACTTGTATATTAACCCAGATATGCCGACCGTACTACATGTAGTACACCTGCTTTTTTCAGTATGCTGCATTAACATAGCTTTAAATTCGCTGACCAATTTGTTGTTGCGGTACAAAACATAGCGGTCAAGAAAACGTACATTGATAAATAAGCTTTGTCTATTGTAATTCCTGGAGTGTTTTTTTTTTATCAAAGGTGTCAGTTTTAAAAAATTATCAATAGTGTGAAGATGTCACCTGATTATCATTTCTATAATTTTTTCCATCACTGTATATATTAATTTTTGTGCAATTCTAACAGATTTTACCGTTTTGATAAAGTCACTTTGTATGGGAGGTCGGCGTGGTTTTCATACGATTTGGCTCATTTTCGAACTTGATTTTTATTTTTTAAAAAAAGCTTAAAAATCGATTCCTTTTTTTTCATCATTATTTCATGTTTTTTTATAGAAGAAGAAGATGAATTTTGAATATACATCTACATAACATGTTTACAATAAACAATTAGCAATACGTAGAAAGCATACAAAATAAATCTCAAATATACTTCTGTATTCAGTAGCCTAATGGCTAGTGTAGAACCAGTGAATAATTTAATATCAAATATTAAGACTAATAATTAACTAGTACTTAAGAAATAGTAACTTTAATTAATATTGGTTTTTTTTAAAGATTTTAATTTAGTTACAAGAAAGCAATAAAAGCGATAAAAGACTAACAATGTTGAAATTAAAAAGCGATTACATGAAATTAAAAAGAGGTTTCAAGTAGGAAATCTTAACATGAATCCAACTCGGGAAGTATCCAATTGAAAAAGCCAAGCTTTTACTTTATTTAGAAACAAATTTTTTGAGCGTATTGCCCGTATGTAATCTGGAAGCTTATTAAATAATCTAGGCGCTACTGACGAAAACGATAGTAAATATAATTGTAATGAGTTCGGTGGAATGACTATCCGGTTTTGAACATTTGCTCTCAGAATATAGAAGGTGGAGAATCCATTATTTAAGTAACCAGACCTTATATAGAACAATTTTAAAATTTTAAAAATATATAAGTACTTTAGAGGTAAAATTAAATTTTCTCGAAAAAGAGATAGGCTATATAATATCTATTTTTCTTACAGATAATTAGAATGGCCTATTTCTGCAGGACCAGTATTGGCTGTGAGTACCTCCCCAACAACTCAGGCCATATTCTAATTTAGAATCGAATAAGCTATAGTAAATATTTCTTAGTAAAACTAGGTTACATGATAAGCTTAATAAATAAAGACATCTATTTACATTTAGTAAGTAGTTCTTTAGCTTAGATGTATGTTCATTCCACTTCATTTAGCTATCAATTAATTGACAACATTAGAATAATTGTAGATTCCAGCATTATTAAGCGAATGTGTACTGCAACAACTCGATTGAAGAAAAAACCTGTCTGAATTCGTTATATTGCTTGTTAAGTCAAAAAATATCAATTTCGTTTTATCACTTATTACCATATTATGATTTGAAAACCAGCATCTAATTAAATTTAAATCATGATTAATAAAGGCCGATAGAGTGTTTTCTTGAATCACAGCTAAAAATAAATGCCATATCATCTGCAAAGCCTGTAATAGAACTTTTGAACTTTTGCAAAAAGAGTGAATTTATATAAATCAAAAAAATAATAGGGCCTAAAACTGAGCCCTGAGGAACACCTAGGGAAATTTTGCTAATTGGGCTGACAGAATTTTTTACTTTAACCCTTTGTTGTCTGATGGCCAGATATGAATTAAACCAATTCAAACAAATGCCCCTAAAACTATATCTTTCTAATTTTCTCAAAAGGATGTCGAGGTTGACAGTGTCAAATGCTTTAGTTATGTCAAGAAATAGAGTAGCAGTACTTGTTTTATTATTAAGCAAATCGTAAACATCTGTACAAAAATTTAGCAGAGCATCCTCAGTGCTTTTTCCTTACCTAAATCCGAATTGATTATCTGAAAAGAAATGTATATGACCAAGAAAGGAAACAATTCTTTCCTTCATACCTTTCTCAAATATTTTTGAAAAAACTGGTAACAGAGAGATAGGCCTATAATTATTAAATGAGATTTTAGCGCCTTTTTCATGCAATAGCATCACATCTGCAACTTTTAATTTGCATGGAAAAATACCTTTATAGTCACTTTCATTAAAAATATGGCACAATATTTCAGATATATTAAAAGCAATTTGTTTTTATACACACATTGATACACATTCAGTGGTGCAAGAATTCGAATTTTTCATTTTTACAGATAATGTTGTAGATAATATTGTAGATTTCAAAAGACGAAAATGGTACAAAAACAAAACTAGATGAGACGTTTATATCACAGAAATCAGACGAAATCAAGGAAGTATTATTAGCACACTTTTCTACAGTTTTCTCACCAATCGTCGCAAAAAATTTATTAAATTCTTCAGCAATAGCAGATTCAGAGCCCGAACAGAACCAAAGCGGTTGTCGGTTGGCGGACCTCTCTCGGAGAAATCCGCTGAGAACACGTCCAGAATAGGAGCGGTTGTCGGATCAGCGTTGCTTTTCGTTGTGTAAATGCTACAAATTCAACACACACACACACAAAACGAAATGTTAGCTCATGGAATGCAACACACACATACAAAACAAAAGGTCAACTCATGGTAAAAACTAAGCAAATAGCACTGAACACAGCCTTTTCTTAGCTAAAATATGGCAACACTTACGCCACTCAAAGAGAGATCCGCCAGCCGTCGGAGAAAAAATAGAATAGATTCTATTCTGGCGTTTTTCCGTCGCGGATTTCTACGGCCATTTAATTTTTGGCGGCTGCATAGATTTTCATGTATTTTATTGCACAGCGCATCCGACAGCCGCTTTGGTTCTGTTCGGGCTCTTACACAACGAAAAGCAACGCTGATCCGACAACCGACAACCGCTCCTATTCTGGACGTGTTCTGTAGTGCTCACAATCCGCCATTGAAAACACAAACAATGTTGAAGTGAAAAAAACAACCACAAGTGGTAGATATGTCACACCACCGGCTGAAGTATTAATTTTGTATTTCGTTTTTGTATATTTAAGAGTAAAATAGCAAAATTAACGCCCTTTGAAAGAGCACGAATATATCGGTAATAAATAAAGCTAGATAAGGAACGAAATGAAGAATATAAACGAAAGCAAAAAGAATGGTACCTATGTTTGACTTTGACCTGATTTTTATTTTTACTAACTGATATCGCCCATTTCACATTGAAGTGATCAGTTGCGCTGATCATCTTCGATTTCGCTCAAATATTTTTCTTGTATTGCTCTGTTGATTTGAACACCAAATTCGAAGTTATAAATTTTTAGAATAATTTTTCGCGGCCAAAATAGGGTCTATTTTGAGACAACGTAGCTCAATCAACTTAAGACCGATTACCGGTAATATAGTATCATTGGAAAAGTTATTTCATCTATTTTGAGGAAAAGAACAAAATTTGTTAAAATATTGCAATAAGTGGACTCATTCTTAATTTGTTTAAGTTTAATACCATGCCAGCAACACGTGCTATAATTTTTTTTCTTTTGTATAATTTGCTTTTTTTACGTTTTTACGTTAGGTAATACCTTTCCAATGATATAAAATGAAGATGTGGTTTTAAAGGGTTCAGAAGTTATATTGTAAAATGTGAAGTCTTAATAAACGTTCAATACAAATTCAACTAGCTATTGAATTTTTAATTTTTTGTAAAAAATAAAGAAAAAAAATTTGAATGAAAATTTATGTATTGCTTAATTATATACTTTATATTTAATTTTTATTTTTTTTTTTATTCAAAAGAATAAACCTGTTTTTTGTTAAACTCCCAATTTGATTTATAATATTTGGTTAAGCGCAACAAAATGTATTGAACGTCACCCTGTTGTTTTTTCTGAAATTGCTTATTATATAACACTTTTCTATTATTCATTGCTGCAAGTCTACTACTTTGAAAATAACCTCTACGTTGATGTCTTTTTGGTGAAAAATAAGTAGGTATTTTTGGTAAAAACACATTATTTCTGTAATTGAAATGGCGATTTTTTCAAAAGCTGATTTATCTGATGAAATAACGTTACAAACATCACAGTAAGCTTTAATTTGCAACATTTTTAAATTTTTTGTGGTTTTTTTCGCATATCTGCTATGTGACGTTCAATACAAAAATCGTATAAAAACCAAAGAAAAAATTATTTTTTGCAGGGTCTAAAAATAACTTAAAATTCTCCATTAATTTTCGCTTAATTTGACCACTCTAACGGAAAAATTTAAAAAACTTTAAAAACAACTCATGAAAACCTCTTTGTGTACGTTTTTTTTTCCAATTGACCCATATATACTTTTCTATACCTGCCACTCTTCCTTATGGGCGTTATAAAATGGAGTGACAAAATTAATTTGAGGTTTTTTAAACGTGGAGGTATGCAAATATAGATAATTATGAGATTTCTTCGAAAAAATTTCCAAAATGAATAAATTGAGAAATAGGTCTACGTTTTTTTTTAGTGATTTTCACGATTTTTTTTTTACAAAGAAGGAATATATAGGTATAATTTATTAAAACTATGAGAACATTCTAAAAATATATTTAAGGGCCAACTAAAGTTTTCGGCGACCAAAAATCAATTTTTCTTTTGCATATTTCGAATGTATAACATCTTAAAAATATTCTAAGAAAGTTTTAATGAATAGATGATATACTAAAATTGTTGAAAATAAAATTTACATTTGTCTCCGAGCGTCTTTCTTAGTGAAGTAAAAATTTAAACGCGTTTTTCTCGAAAAGTGCTTTTTGAAATTGGTGACCAACATTACTCAAAAACTATACCAATGATCGGTCGTGGCCGAGTGCGTTAAACACTTGTATTTTTTTGTTTCGTTATTTAGCTATATGCTATTATTTAACCGACTTCAAAAAGGAGGAGGTGCTCAAATTTGTTGGTTTCTTATTTTTTTTTTAATGTATGTAGGGGAGAGTCGTCCCCGTTGTCACAAGTACTAGTTGTCACAACACAGATATCTTCAGATTCAACATGTTATCGAGTTGGATATCAATACCATCTCTAAGCTTTTGCAATTTCTACCATCCCAAGAAAGTTCAAGTGCCGTTAGTTTTCTTTTGCAAAAATGATAAGTGATTTAAAAAATTAAGTTGAACTTGTATATTTTTATAGTTTTTTGAAATTTGTGATTAGACAGTAGGAAGTGAGTAATATTAAACTTCTTATATATTTCCAATACAATTAATATCGTGTAAATAAGTATATAAATTTTTGGATAAAACTTAATAATTAAATTTAATGAATACTGTTGAAAGTTTTTTGCTAATAGTACAGGTTGTCTCAGCGCTTGTGGGGCTTATTGTCACTGTGACAACTTACCCCACCTAACAAATAATTTTATATAAGCATTCTTAAGCTATGTTATGTTTTATGTTTTTAGAGGAAACATGCCAAGAAATCGCAAACGACTTACAAACCTAGGTCAGACATCTTCAGAAGTCATGATGCAAGCAGTAAAATCAGTAGGCCCAGGAGCTTCAATCCACAGCGTAGCGAAAATTTATAACATAAATTATCGAACTCTTGCTCGATACTGCAAAAAAAATAAACAAAATGAGTCTGATATCTTATCGGTTGGATATGTGAAAACACGACAAATTTTTACAAGGCAACAAGAACAACAACTGTCAAAATACTTGCATCCGATATATATTTTGGTTTGAGTCCAGTAGAGGTCCGGAAGTTTGCTTTTGAATATGCTGTGGCTCTTAATAGAAAATTCCCAGGGGCTTGGTCAGAAAATAAAATGGCTGGCAAAGAATGGTTTAGGGGGTTTATGGATCGAAATAGAAACTTAGTGTAAGAAAACCAGAGGCAACAAGTCTTGCTCGAGGTACAATTTTCAACGTGCACAACGTTAATATGATTTTTAATAATTTGACAAGTGTCCAAGAGTTACAAATTTACTGGAAGCGATATATGGAACGTTGACGAAACAGGTATCACCTCTGTGCAAAAACCACAACGAATTGTTGCACGAAGAGGAATTAGGCAAATTGGGGCTATTACTTCGGCAGAGCGGGGAACTCTAGTTACTTTAGCTCTTGCAGTATCAGCTACTGCAAACTCAATTCCACCGTTTTTTGTTTTTCCGCGCAAGAAATTTAAAGAGAGTTTTGTTTCTAATGGACCAACTGGATCACTGGGCGTTTCCAATCCCTCAGGTTGGATGAATGAAGACTGTTTTTATATATTTATACAGCATTTTGTTGGGCAAACTAGGTGCAATCTTGAGCGCCCAATACTGCTTTTATTAGACAGTCATGATTCCCACCTATCAATAAAGACATTAGACTATTGCAAGGAGAATAGTGTTGTAGTATTGTCGTTTCCTCCGCACTGCTCCCACAAGTTACAACCATTGGATCGTAGTGTCTATGGTCCTTTAAAACGATATGTGAATATTGCTTGCGATGATTGGATAAAAAATAATCCAGGTAAAACCATGTCAATTTATGACATACCAGGTATTGTTAAGACCAGTTTGCCAGCAGCTATATCTCCTCAAAATATTATGTCCGGATTTTCAACGACTGGCATTTGTCCTTTAAATCGACTGATTTTTAAGGACATCGATTTCGCGCCATCTTTTGTCACAGACAGACCAGGTATTGACCAGCAAGCCATTCAATTGACAGTTCAAAACGACAACAGTGTGCTGAAAGCAAACCAAAATAGTAAAGGTTTAGAACAAGTTTGTAAAACACTATCTCCAACTCCTGGAACTAGTTTCCAATTTGTAAACACATTGCAAACGCCTCGTCGAACTTTTTACGAACCAACACCCAAAACTCTTCGACCATTTCCTAA
Organism: Pherbina coryleti; assembly: GCA_943735915.1. Taxonomy (NCBI): domain Eukaryota; kingdom Metazoa; phylum Arthropoda; class Insecta; order Diptera; family Sciomyzidae; genus Pherbina; species Pherbina coryleti. The sequence goes on along the minus strand of OX030949.1, from coordinate 126,767,476 downwards.
AGCTCCGCAACGGAAGACAACTCAAAATCCAAGGAAAAGATATAGTGCAATTTTAACTGATACTCCAGTAAGGAATAGTTTGCAACAACTGCAAAAGTGCAAGAAGCTAAAAAATTATCTAAAAAAAGAAACGTCAGAGCTAAACGGAAATCAGCTAGTAGCGATGAAGATAACGAGGATTCAATATGTGTAGTATGTTGTCAAGCATTGTCGAGCGTCAAATCAAAACAAAATTGTCGTCAATGCATAAAATGCAAACGCTGTGCACATTATGAATGCATTGAAAGCGAGAGTTTGATATATTACTGCTTAAATTGTGCATCGGAGCGATGACGATTAATCAGTGTGACAACGGGGACTACGTGTTGGGACAAGTTACCCCACACGTGGGGTAAGTAGTCCCAGCCGAGGTAATTTTTTTTTCAAGAAAATTTTATGTTTTAATTTTATATTATATACGTTACATTAATCAGGATTGAAGAATAAATGATTGAATTTATGTTTTAAAGTCTTTTAGTACTATTATTGCTTGATTTGTAGGAGTTACAGCGGTTCATTAAAATTTTGTGACAACTAGTACCACTCTCCCCTACATCGAAAACTCCGAAAGCACTTGCCCGATTGCCAAGATTGGTAATAAAATTCGTTAAAAGAATGGTTATTATAAAACACGACTTTATTTCAAATTCTAATAAAATGGTTATATTTATTTTTATTATTATTTTATCTTAATCCTTTCCTGCCCTAATTAATTTCAGGAGGGTTATTTTTTGTAAGGCCATACATGTATTGATTTCAAGGTCGTATGATTCTGGCTTACTTTCTTAAACAAACAAAAGATCTCGTTATTGTGTTCAGTGATCGAAAGATTTAATTTTATAAAAATCTGATTATAATTGCGCCGACTTTAAAGGCTTTATATTCATAAAGAAATTAATATATATATGATATAAAACAAATTAAAAAAGATACACCAGTTTCGACTATGTCGTAACACAAGACATATAATTATATAATACTTAAATTAGAAACAGTCGGGTTATAACTCGATTAATACTATTATTAATACTAAATAATAGAAAAAGTTGGTACAATTTTTTAATTTTTTTTCCATATCATATATGGGCATTTCCGTGGCTTCGCACGTGACAATCGTACGGCTTTAATAAGTGGAAAAACAAGGAAAACTTCAACTTAAAATTTTCTTATGTTGATTTTTCAATAGCTTAATGAGCACACTATACAAGCTGTAAAAACTAAGAGTTATTAAAAGTTCGACTCTAAGATAGAAGCCATCAAAAATGATACGTTACGTGACAAAATATAGAAGTGCTTTTCAACTACATCCATAATAATACAAAAATCTGCGAATTATGACCGAATACTTTGATGAAAGCCTTTTTAATTTAGTATGTTAAAATAATACTTACACGCATAATTATGTCGCGAAAAGATCTTTATTACTTTTTGATATATAAGTCATAATATGATACGTTACGTGACTTGCGTTATGTGACATATTCTTCCCTAACAATATTCATGAGAAATTGTTGATATATTGTTTTTTTTTTTTATTAAATACTAGCTGACCCGGCAAACGTTGTTTTGTCCAAACTTAATAATCGACGTTTCTACTTTTTCAATAGAAGACGGTGTAGTTTTGAGAGACAAACACAATTACCAAATTTTAGTCTATTATGACCAAAACCGTTTGAAATATAGCAGTCTCATATATTTGTGGGTGGTAAAACATATTTTTAGTACAGTTTCCGACAGCAAGCAAACAAAATAAATTAGTATAATAATTTAAAAATGTATTTATAATACCAAATTTTAGTATAATACCAGCAAAATCTTCTGATATATAGAGTTTTTATTGATTTGTAGGCGGTAAAAGGGAGGTGTGGCAACCCAGTTTTAGTAAAGTTTCCGACAGTGAGCATACAAACTAAATTACCAAATTGTAGTCTAATACGACCAAAACCGTCGGAAATATAGCATTTTTATTGATTTGTGGGCGGTAAAAGAGGGTGTGGCAAATTTTTTCTACATAGTGTCCTTCCTTGAGCCAATACGAATCCATCAAGCTCAAAATTGTAAAAATTGAACGACCCCTTCTTGAGTTATGCGCGTACACACGGACGTCAGTCATTTTTATATATAAAGACTAGCGATACCCAGCGCGCGTTGCTGCACCCGGCAAGTATATTGGAAGTAATAAGTAAATTCAAAACTTTTATTAGTCCCTTAGTCTGACACCTCGCTCATGTTCCACTGCCTGTTACAGTTTCCCAATAGCAGAACATCACTCCGAGGTGACAATTACATTATGAGTTTCAATGTCCTGTGATCTCAGCTTCCATAGCTATTCTGTATAGCTAGAGAATAGGGCCACACACCCTTTTCCAATGCACATACCAGTTTTAGCTATTCAATTTAGAAAATTTTACTTGTGTGGTCCAAGCCATAACCCCTTTTCCTATGCCCGTCCCAGTTCTCTTGTTTATTTATAAAAAACTTATTGAATCACACAATGTCAATTCTATAAAGTAAAAAGTCAGCCGTTTGTTCCTTTTGTTCATTTATAAATTACAGGAAAACCACCGTCAAAACATGTGTAGAAAAGTTGCATGCAGCGAAACAAATAAACATACGTACATACATACATACATAAAGTCGGGTTGAATCTCATTCTCATCAAAAAAATCCTCAACATGCTAAAGGTGGTCAGTGAATCCCCTTTTAACAAAACTGTGTTAGAATAATTCTCCACATCAAAACTACTTTGAACATATTAGAATGTACTTCGATCCAATTAGCTTTAAGCGCAGCAAAGTATGTATGTATAATATGTATTTGTTTGTTTGTTTTGTTGTTTTGTGCTTGCTGAGAACAAAAAGAATATAGTAGAGAGCAACATGCAGTTTATTGAACTCTCGCAGCACAAACGCATGAAAAGCTAACGATCAAGCAACGCATGGCATTCTGGATGATTTTTTAAAAAACTTAACACTTTAATTAAAGATACTTATTATTGAAATTTTGTAAACAAAATAACCAATGAACCTTTTGTAGCACAAATGTGATATTTTAAAACTTATTTCAAAAAAATCGGACCAGTACTTTTGGAGTTTTGCGGACACAATAAATTTTCACTTTCATTTTATATAATAGTATAGATATAGATATAGATATAGATATAGAAGATATAGATATAGATATAGATAGATATAGATATGTATATAAAGAACAAAAAAACTTTAATTCATGACATTGTATGTAGATTTATTAAGAAAATAAGGATAAGAATATCAATTAAAGCGAATTAAAAAAATTTCGTAAAATGGGCTTTGTTTGCCCCCGCTGCATTTTTTTTTTTTTTTTTTTTTTTGTCATAAATTCTTATTGTAACGCAGGTTTCCAGCCGCGAGAGCAATCTTAACATATCTCTTAAAGTACAACAGTTTAATTTTAATCTCACTTATCCTCTCATGGGAACTGGATTCAGCTAAAAATGACTAAAAATCTAAAAATGTGATTATTTCTTAAGATTATACCAGAAATAATAGTGGTTTTTATTAACATTTTATTTTTCGAACCTTTTTAACTTTCGGTGGAAATATCAATATTTTATTTTGCAATGACGTTACGTGACATACTTTGAAACTAAAAATAATAATTTGTTTGGTAATTTTGCCCCAGTTTAATTTAATTTTTAAAGTCTATGCATTAAACTTGCTTTAAATTCTACTTTTTAATCACTTACATCTGGCAACTCAAAAGTAATGACAACAAATGATATTTTTATATTTTTGAACTACGCACGTGACATTAGAAGATCAATGAAATCAAATTACAAAATTACCGTTAACTGATCTTTGTTTGCTCTGATTGCATTTTTTTTTAGTTAATTGTTATTGTCATAGACACATTTTGCGGTAGGAGTGTAATCGGAACATCTCTCTTAAAGAAGTAAATATTAAAGAAAAAAATGTATTAAAAGTTACCAAGAACGAAAAAAATATAAATTCAAATTTGCAGTCAGTTTTCTTATAACGGCAACTGAGTTAAGATATTAATTCTTTCGTTTAGATAATATCATATAAGAACGTATTTTCTTAGCATTGTATTTTTTGGTCTCGGTGGACCTTTTAGCGGAAATGCCTATATTAATAATTTATTAGTCAAAAGATAGTACAATTTATTTTTAAGTACTAAAGGCTTTTTATACAAGACAAGATGAAATTTAATTATCATTATTGAAAATTTTTTATTAAAATTGGCTTATGATAGTCAATATATCTTACAAATACCATGTCGATACAGGAACTTCCCAATGTTGTTGAAGATATTTCAGACAGGAGGTTCAAGTTGTAATTTAAATTCATAAAATTTACATTGTTCACTTAGTAAACGCAAATTTAAAGAAAAAAAATTGCACAATTATCGCAACTTACATTTGCGTAAACTTGCATAAACTTTTACCTTATTTCCTTTCAGTTCTTCTTTGCTTGCAAACTACATTTTTTATATAGGAAAAATCTGTCTAGTTGCATTGAGGAAGGTTGTACTGTGGTTGCTTTTTTCTCCATACAAAAATTTTGACTCTACACTGTGTGGAATTATATGCCGCGGAATTTTCATTTTTACAGCAAACTAAGCTTTAAACAAAGAACCATGCGCAAAGCAAACAGACACATCAAATGCTGGTTTTATATATTTTTTTAACTGGCAGTGCTTTAATCAGCAACACTCAGTACATATATATATATTATTATATACAAAAACCAATGCAGTCGATAAATAGGTAGCAACCTTAAACAAGAACCATGCACAAAGCAAACAGAAACATCAAATGTTGGCTTTATATTTCATGTAATTGTGTAAAATTTATATAAGTTCGAGAGTTCAAACATGAAATTTTCTCCCAGTGAGGATCAAGCAGACCAACAAGTGCTTACATCAACATTGTACGATCAGTACTTTAGGCACACCAAAGACTCAAAGTGTGACCTAAAAACGCTATCAACTGCCGCTTGATCACTACAACCAAGAATGATAGAAATACAGATTACGACGTCCCGCTCAGAAAATTGAAATGTTCTGCGCATGTAGGACAAATGACGTCACGCGAACTGTGTTCCTATTGGTTAAAAATTTTCAGCTGCCAAACTACAAATGTTTGTGTAAACATGACAGTGGGACAATTTATTATTTTTCTCTTCAAACTATTTTATAGTAAAATAAGAAACAATTTTTATGCCCCCACGTTTAAACAACATAAAAGTGGTATATTTATTTTGTCAGTCCGTTTGTAACGCCCATAAGTAGGCGTGTCAGGTATAGAAAATATATATATTCTTGATAAGCTTCGCTAACCGAGTAGATTTAGCCATGTTCGTCTGTTTGTCCGTCTGTCTGTATTGTCTATTATCACGATTACAGCCGTAAGATTTCAAGATATCATCACGAAATTCGAAAATTAAATCGGATGAAAACCACGCCTACCTCCCATACAAAGTGACTTTATCAAAAATGTAAAAATCTCATTAAATTCCACAAAAATGAATATAAGGACTTGCAATTTTGCATATAAACTTTAGTATATAACATGTACTGTGTGTATGAAATTGAACCAAATCGAGTGAAAACCACACCCACCTTCCATACAAAGTGACTTTATCAAAAAACAAAAGAGAGTATTATCTGTTAAAACTATGACGAAAATGTTTTTACAAATGTAGTAAAGTTTTTTTTTTGTTTTTAAAAAAATAACAACTGGCCGATACGCCCTTTTACGCTTATGACAACTGAACTGAACAATTTTCACAACACATATATCGACGAGCTGCAAAACTTCTATAAAAACTAAGTGAGCATCAAGATGGGATTTTTCTCGCTCAGTATTTTTTAACAAAGTGTTTTTCTACAAAACTTTCTTACACAAATAAACATTTTATTGACTGCTTAAGACTTTGAATATACTTGGTTCGGCCGTGGAGGTATTTTAACTTCGGCCCAGTCGAAGATAATTTTTTAATAGTTTTTTAATTACGTTGTTGTTTAATTAACTTTATTTTTCGTAAAATTGTATTTTGAAAAATTACTTTATTTAGAAACTTTATTTTAAAATACATTCCATTTAAAAAAATTTTATATTTCTCCATTTGCTTCAATGTCTCTTGCTTCTGTCAAATGTTTTTGCAAACATCAGCTTGTAAGCAATAGTTTTTCCCCATGCGATAAAAAGTGAATCGCATGATTTCTGCGTATCCATTCATAAATTTTATGGCTTACTTAACCCACCTTCACTTAGGTGGTTCACCCATGAGTAGGGGGAGTCCCCTAGAGGATAAGCTGTAAGAACGGGGTTTTCTTTTGCTTATTTCTGGCAATTTAAGCCAGCTAAATTCTCCAAACCAGCATACTCCTGGTTTAATAGCTCGTTCACATTATTTTCTTTTTGAAATATTTCTTCTTCGATGCTAGGATTAACACTCTAAAGTATAGAACCTGAAAAAGGAAAAAGGGATGATAAACACGGTTTCAATTTTGTTGCATGCTAAATAAGTTGAAACTTACACATTTCAAATTTCTTTCAAAATCTTCCTGCTTGAAATGTAAGGAACGAATTGTCTCATTTTGAGTATGGCATATATTCGATTGCAAAATATTACCCAAAGCTTCCTTTGCACAGCATTCTTCAGAAAACTGTAAAAGTGTGCAAATTTTCCACCAGCTATAAAAAAAAATGCAAACATTTCAATAAAAACACAAAATATTAATTTTTAGTTCACTTCCTCACTTTATTTTTTACTTTTGGTTTGTTTGCATTTGCCCACTGCACACCTTTTGTTTACGTTTTTGTTTCTTATATTTTTTTCAGTTTTTCTTTAAGCTGCAACTTTATTTAAGCACTTCACTGAATGTTTTTAACAATTAAATTGTTTTATTATTGTTTTATATTAAATATAACGCGTAATTTGTTATAAATACCAAAAGCCGATATAAAATTTGTTTTTGAACTGTCAAAGTATTTTTAATTGTAGAGTTGCCAACTCTCACAGAATAAATATACATTTTACACATTTTTATGCACAACGTGATAATTTTCGCGTATGAAGCTATTTTTATATATAAGAATTAAATAAATGGAGCAAAAATAAGTATTGCATGCATATTTAGCAATTATTTCGTATATAATTCAATTGATTTGCTACATTAAATTGTCTCTAAGTGAATTATTTAGGGATTCATAGAGTTGGCAACCCTTACAATGGACAAACTACGTCATATAAGGGGAAATTATGCGCATGTCGTAATCTTTGTTTCTATCATTCTTGACTACAACCGCCCTACTTGCCTCCGAGAATGACGTAATTCTACGTCAAAAAAACTAAAATAGTAAGATTTTCAATATAATAATAAAATAAATTATAAAATTTGACCAAGAAAATAATAGGAAAAGTAATTTAAAATTTTTTGATTTAAATTTAATGTCACCTATTCATTCAATTATATTGAAACTAATTGTTGAGCTCGAGGCTTAGCATGTTAAGGAAGAAAACAACTAACAACAACAACAGTTCTGTAAAGAGCTTCTAACTTATTGTTTTAAAAACATATTTTTTGTGCCCCTTTCCGGTAACTTGTCTTACTTCAATCCTTAAATCATTTCTTTTTTTACAGTTATGTTCAGTTCGAAGAATATGTTGGATTTGTGCGTGCCATGGATGAATTCCGCGGAATGAAGGTGGTGCGTAAATTTGTGGATAAAACCCAAGCTATCAACATTTGTGTACAATTCGATAAGAGTAAGCATCTGAGCGATGCTCAAATTCAACGCAGAGAACGAGTGCGAAAACGACTTATCAGCAAGGTTCAAAACGAAGAAGAGGAACGCGAGCGTCAGAAAAAAATAGAGTTGGAACGTTTGGAAAAAGAAAGGTTTGATATTTAAAGATATCCCTCGTGTGGGATTTTGTAAGAAAGTAATATATTCATTACAACTCAAGAACAATTTCTAAAGTTTACAAAAATTGCTGACAATTTTTGAAATTTTAAAAATTGGTCTTGTGTAAAGTTCCTTCCTGCAATAGGTAGAAACCTAGGTCTTTAAAATTAAATTAAAACATTACGTAAAAAAAATGCCCAAAATACTTTTGAAGAGAGCAAGTATTACAGGAAAAAAGAGGAACAATTAAAATTTGCTGAACTAGAGCGCCAGCAGGAACGTGAAGAACGTCGCAAGGAAAAACATTTGAAGAAAATTCAGGAACGTGGGCAGGTAGAGATATCGCAAAAGATACGCATAGAGGAACGAAAACTTATGATCGCTCAACGTAAACTGGAGAGCATTCGAATTTTAGAGCAATTATTTGATCGAATAAAGGTAAACAAATCAATATTTTTTAATAAATATTTCATAACTATTTATTGATTTTCAGATGAAACACCAACAAAAGCACTCAACAACGAAGTTAGTTGTGCAGAGTTTGAATCATAAGGTGGATCTTCGCGATCGCTTGGTTGATAAATACAAATCAGCCACCGAGAAATTGCTTATTGAGCAAAAAAAGAAAGTACAAGATATTAAGAGCAAAACTCCACTCCTTGGGCTGCTTAAATTGAAAAAACCTAAAGAAGCTATGTCCGGTAGCGAAGATGAGGAAAGCAACAATATGAAAAAAGACGCAAGATCTTCGAATTCGCTTGTCCCAGTATCTGATGGCACTATGTCAACGCAGTCAACTGCTGTGGATGGCCTGCCCTTTAATCCGTTCAAAGCAGCTGTTGCCGCTGCTGCAGCGGCTGGGGGTGGCGTGGGACAAGCGATAACAGGAAACTATTCAGCTGACATGACCAGCGAGTGGATGAAGTCACTCTCAATGTTTCCCTATGTTCCACAGGTGTTTCCAGGTATGACAATGTTTCGTCCGAACTTTCCATCGCATATCTCCAATTATCGAGGATACGCTCCTCGCATGCGCGCTCGCGGCAGAGGTGGTCGTGGTAGAGGCAGGGGTGGTACTTACGACAGTTCTGCTTCTTATTACAATAATTACAAGCATTATAATTATGAGGACGACAACTACGATGCCGATGATAGTTACTATCATAAATCATCTTATTCTCGCTCTAATCGTTCACGTTCAAGGTAAGAAATAACTATAAAACAATAGTAAACATCTTCCATTAAAATTTATAAAGGTACCCTTTATAGGAACGAATTTATAGAGTGGAACGAATTTTTAACCTCATGTGCTTCATAATATTTTTGAAAACTACGAGTAAAAAAATAAATTTCTGCATCTTTAGTTTTTTCTGCGATATAACTTTTGACTGCGCCCGAGGGTTTATATATTTCATGCCAGACTTATTTTTTTTTTTAAATCCAAAGTTTAGTTTGAAAATAAGTTCCTAATTTTTTGATGCAAGCCTCTTCATTAACGCATAAATGATAACTTTTCAAGAGTTTCCTATGATACCATGTATGCGCTAGAATATATTCAGGATCAAAGATCACCGAAATCGGTATTCGTTATATCTCCGCTCCTCTTTGTAGGACAGAAAATATGCTCAGAACAAAATTGTAGATCAGATAACTCTCTACAAAAATGCCCTTAACAGTTTTAACATAAAACAAACAGTTTCCACGCTATGCGACTAGATATGTTTGAATAACGCAAAGTAGAAATTTTATATTAATTTTGAGCAGAGCGGAGATATAAACAAATGGCCGATTTCGGTGATCTTTGAATCTGAATATCTTCTAGCGCATACATGACAAGTTGTTATTAATGAGTAAATGAGGAGGTTTGCATCAAAAAAATTAGCTCTTAAGTTTTTTGGATTTCAGAAAAAAATAGTCTGAAAATGAATTATATAAGCCCTTGGGCGTAGTCAAAAGTTATGTCGCAGAAAAAAACTCAATATGCAGAAATTATTTTTTTTTAGCGTAGTTTTCAAAAATATATGAAGCCCATGAAAATTTTTGCTTCCATACATTTCGTTCCACTCTATTATATATATTTATATATTACTAGCGATACCCGACGCGCGTTGCTGCACCCCGCAAGCATATTGGAAATAATAAGTAAATTCAAAACTTTTATTAGTACCTTAGTCTGACACCACGCTCATGTTCTACTGCCCGTTACAGTTTCCCAGTAGCAGAACATCACTCCTAGGTGGCAATTCCATTATGAGTTTCAATGTCCTGTGATTTTAACTTCCATAGCTATTCTGTATAGAAATTCGGGCCACACCCCCTTTTCCAATGCACGTGCCAGTTTTCCAGTAGAAAGACTTTGGCAATAAGTAACTCCATACTGATGGAGTTTCATTGTCATGCGACGTTTCGTTCCAAAGCTATTCAATATCAAAAATTTAACTTGTATGGTCGAAGTCATAAACTCTTTTTCTATGCCCGTCCCAATTCTCTTGTAGAAATACATTCTGAGTTTCAATGTTATGTGACTTCTACTTCCAAAGCTATTCGATACCTAAATTTGAATTGTATCGGCAGTGCCACTTGTCCAATGGTCTAACTAAATAGTACGTTTTTACAGAGTTAAATTGATATGTGACTTATAGTTCTACAGTTATACCTTAATTTGGGCTGCTGAAAAAGTGCCGCACCCCTCGTCCAACGCCCATAAATTTTCAGCAGAAAATTTCATTCGAATATTAAATTTCGATGCTGTGTGACCTATAATTCCAAAAATATTCGATATCGCATATTCGCAGAAGGAAGTATCCAATTTGGTCCAGTCGTTTTCAAGTTTTAAGCAACCGAACAAACCAAGATAGATAAGAATATAAATTGATATACATATATAAGAGAGGGGGAACCCCCAGCATATTTATATAGCTCTCCCCCCATTTGCAGTACCGTTGTCGACAGTGACCATATGAACTAAAGTACTAAATTTTAGTCTGATAAGACCCAAACCGTCTGAAATATAATACTTTCATTGATTTGTGGGCGGTAAAAGGGACGCTCGTTCTTGAGTTATGGAATTACAAACACAAATGGGAAATATAGATATGGGAAAACCTTTAAAATGCCATATCTCCGAAACCAATGGGCCAATTTCGTGCAAACTTCCCCAACGTACCCTGAAACTTTGGTTGAAATCGGTCGACCCGTTTCCGCAGCAACTGGTGACATCAACACTACTTTTTATATAAATAGATTTAATATTTACAACTATCAACTAATATGCACATACTTTTCCAGCTATAAACAGGTTAAGGTATTCTGATATTCTTTGTTAGCTAATATGGATTCATTACTTTCATTAAATTAGCATAGCCATTATTTTGTCGTGCAAAAATGGATCTTGATAAGTGTTTTATCTAAACTTTAACCTTTGTAATGTGAGCTTAGTAACATAAAAAAAATAAATAACTGGCCATTTCAGCCCTTGAAAGGACTTTGACCTAGCTTCTTATGATCAATTGTGTTGTGCGTGTTATAACGTTTGTACACAATTGACCGAGAACCGGACCTACATGCTTACCGCCGACTCCGAACGGCGATGAACGGAAAGTTCTCGTTCTCAAGAAGCTTTACATGGCATTTTGATTTACTCTCTGAGGTTTGCCATTGTCTGCAGAGAGGTGGCGGCCGTACAGAAAAATTATTTTTAATTCAAATAATTTTCTGTCGCTGCTGGGGTTCGAACCTGGGTTTCCAAAGTTCTTTGACATAGCGGCCACGCACTTTAACCAACTACACCACGGACGCCATGTAGATTCCTTTTAAACAAGTCAATCTCGTTAGAGTATTTGCCAAATAGGATGAATTGAGAATGGGAAGGAATTGATTGATAAGCTTAATTTTCTTTTTAAATCAACCATTAATAGGTCTCTAGTATAAAAACTGTACAAAAATGCAATTCGGGGGACGCCAAAATTGGTTCAGACCAAAAGCAAATATACCAATCGAAAGGATTTTTTACATACTATTTAATTTTGGAACGAAAGGATTTTTTACATACTATTTAATTTTGGAAATTGGAAGTCAGATTTTTCCCGTACAAGTCGATACACTTGTGTATAGTGTATATCGCCGATAACAGCGTGTCAATACATTAACCCGAATCTTCCTACATAATTTTTTTGAATTACAAAAAGACACTTACGATTAAACATCACTAACATCAAAATGATTTTAATTGGAAAAACGAACAATTCCGCGTTCTGCAGAAGCTTAAAAGTGACGGTTTCTGCATCCGATTGGATAAGATGATCGGTGGGATGATATAACGTCCACCGACATAAGGTCCATGGACATATGTCCGTTTCAAACAGAAACACGTCAAACATGGACATTATGTCGGTTTGAAAGGGACATAATTTCCAAATGCGAGATACAAAAAACTATTGATTTTGAGGCTTGGGGAAAGTAAAAATTAAATTCGAACGATGGCGACATGCTGGCCCGGTTTCGTTGCGCCCGGCCGCTCCTGCGTTTGTTGCGCCTGGGCGCCGCGACATGTTGAGACAATACACCCAATAATTTGGGCTTTTATTCATAATGAAAAATCGCCCAAAAAACAGATGAAAAATCGCCCAAAAGTGAAATGAACAATAGCCCAAAATATTGGGTATTTATTCATAATGAATAATTGTCCAAAAATACGATGAACAATCGCCCAAACGAAAGAAAGAAGATATAAGGATCCAAATTAAATGCCAAATTAAAATATGAAAAAACGCTCGAATTTTTGTTTATAGCCAAAAAGTTAAGAAATTTCAACCTCGTTATGATAAAATGGGTTGCCCTTGTACGGAAGGTAAGAGAATAGTATTCCGTATAAGGGCAAATAATTTTATCATAAAAAAACACCATTTTACCTTATCCGGAGATATGGTAAAAGTTGGACCAACTACCATATTTTGTCGGATTAAAAGTAGGAGTAAAAGTAAAAAAAGATTTATGTTGATTCCATTGGTAATTAAATCGAATACTATCTTTTCTTATAAATTTTAAGTCAACAAAAAAATGTTGATTGCTCTTATGACAAATTGATAATGCTCAAGTCTTTATTAGAAGAAAAAATAACATTAATTTTTATGTTTAAGCTAATGCAGAAAAATAATGAATAAGATTTGCTCTAGTTTAGTGAAGTTCACCAGTGATGTCTTTTTTTTCGGTTATGCCTTGGATAGGAGGGACTGCTGTTGAAATATAAGGTCTCTTTATTATTTACATAAAGTTATAGCTCCTTTTCAAAACCAATGAGCCTATGCTGCTTTTGGTCTCCTGTTAAGACATAAGGAATTTGTCATAAAAGCAATCAACATTTCCTTGTTCAATCTAAATTTTACAGAATTAAGCACAGTTAAGATTATTTGCATAGTAATTAAGAGGTTACATCAATCATGAGTTTAAAAATAGAGCTTTATTAAATAATTTTTTCCTTACTGCTTATAAAGCAAGAAAAATAGAGTTTTACGCGTTTAATATACATTGCTTAAGATAAACTAAAACACTTAATTTGGCTTTCTTATAAGCAATATCGACAGAAATAGCGTCCGGCCAACTATTCAACCCTTCAGGAGATTCAGTTTCCAACATGTTCAATCTCCAAATATTTAACAAAACTCGAAAAAGCTCAACTCAAAAATTGTTCAAAATGTTCCTGTTAATAGCAATAAGTTAACCACGTCTCACTGAAGTTTATGGTACATACCTTTCTGTTCTTTTCGGAGTTACCCACTACTTCCTTAAAATGGATCAAAGCTTCTTTTTATTTGGTTCAAAGTCGAAAGTTAAAGCTCTTTTGTCCCATGAGGCTAAAAATATGACGTTTTTGGCCGAGCGCAGGTTCGAACCCTAGCTGAAACAACAAAAAGTTTTTTCAATTGAAATTAATTTTTTTGACTTGTCGTCACCTCTCTGCAGACATTGGCAAACCTCAGAGACTAGATAATGCCATGTAAAGCTTCTTGAGAACATGCACATTAGTCGTTCGGAGTCGGCATAAAACTAGTAGGTCCAGTTCTCGATCAATTGTGTACAAACATTTTATAACACGCACAACACAATTTGATTATAAGAAGCTCGGTCAAAGTCCTTTCAAGGGCAGAAATGGCCAATTAATTTTTATTTGGAACAAACTAGGATGATAACCAATACCATAATATTTCATATAAAATTGGTTATAAATCAACAAACTGATGCCAATATTATTGTTAGTGTCATTTGAAATATATGGTATAATGCTGTTTAAATTAACCAACAATTATATTTCTTGCTTATTTGATTACAGAAATCGTTCAAGGTCACGTTCGCACTCACGATCCCGAACACGTTCATATTCTCGATCACGTAATCGTCACTATTCGAAGCGGTCAAGAACAAGATCCCGTACTCGTTCCCGATCACGATCATACCCTCGCCAGAGACGAACTCGCTCCAGAACTCGATCGCGATCACGTTCCTGGACACGTTCTCGGAGCCGAACTCGTTCTAAATCTAAGGAACGTCGCACTAATACATCCGCTTTAAGAACCGATTGTGACGTCAAGTCTCATGGACGCACACGTTCCAAAACACCAACACCGCGCACCAATAAAAAACTAGTTTCCACACGACGTTCTCGTTCCTCATCTCAAGGTTCGAGCAGATCACGATCTCGATCGACCACTTCTCGTGCGTATGGGTCTAAGCGGTCCTGGTCACGTAAGGACAAGCATTCATCGCGTAGTAGCAGTAACCGCGTCATAAAGGAAATTGAAAAGTTTGTTCCAACTGCCGAAGAAATAAAACGCAGCATCGAGATGGACCCCAGGTGCGATGAAGAGCAGAATTCAAAGGATAAATCTCGTAAGCGCAATAGTCATTCGACCTCTTCAATTGTTAATAATAGTGCGATGGCGGACACAGATCCAAATGAGAGACAAGAACATAACGACGAGAAATCAAAATCATCACCTGATTCAATAGATAGAACGAACATACTTCAGGATGCAACGATTTAACACGATAGTTTTAATTATAATAAAATATTTAACTTTATTTTAAAATACTTATGCAGTTAATGCTGCTAGAATTAATTGTTTAAGATCTTTAAAGAAATATTTGCGTGTAAATCCTAAGAAAATTGATTTACTTTATTCATGACATAATTTAAACAAACCCAATAAAAAATTAACTTTCGCCGATCTGAAACTATTAATTTAAAAATAATTTTGAAATGCTGATAACGCTCGTACTCTATGGTGCAGACATAATCTAAATCGAGAAATCAGAGTCTCAGTTAAGCCGGAATTTGTTTATATTCTACAGTAATTCTTTAAATATTCACATAATCCAATATTAAAAGACTTAAGTTTAATTTAAACATATTTCTTACTTTGTTGTACAACTAGCATGATATTGTTATATTTTTATCTATTTTACTGATGTTTGGTTTTGATACAATCAGTTTTCAACTTCTTTATAAACTAAAAACGTCTATTGTTGCGGCCACGATGGCGACTACCACCGCCTCCTCTCCGATTATTGTTGCCTCGGTTTCCTGCAGCATTATTGCGATTGGCATTAAAGCCCCCACTGCCCATGTTACCTGGCCCAGGACCACTTTGACCCCCATTTTGGAACATTAAGCTATTGTCTGTATCGTCAAAATTATTTCCATCGTTGTAATTCATGCTACTGCTGCTGCCGCTACCGAAAGCTCCCGGACTATCATTGAACGAGCCGTTGTTGCCAGTGAAACCATTTTGATTAGGACCTGTTTGCCTTGGCGTCGATCCAACCCCATTTGTGCCACCAGACCAAGGATTCGTGAAATTACCAGCGTTATTTTGATTTGGTGTAAAGCCACCGGCCCACGGATTCGGACGGCTTTGTATTTGTTGTTGTTGTTGTAGGCGGAAATCTGAGTCTTGCAGACTTGGCGATTCTCGCAACGTTTGAGTCTCATCTGCGGGATCTCCTTTTTGCATTTTAATTGAGAGCAGGCAAGGCATAAATGGTTTTTTTAGACTGAGCAGCTCTCGCACAAACACAACCTGAGGGTTATGTTGTCGGGGTTCAAAACGGGATTTTTTTACTGTTGACGACCTTTCACTGTTTTCACGTCCCTCCAAAGTTGGTGAACGTGACCGCGAACGTTCACGCACTGGTATAACATCGCGCAGTTCATCCAGTTTGCCTGCGTCAATGTATTTGTTTAGATAATCTGGTCCTTGTCGAACAGCAATCATTAGACGGGAGTCTGGATGCACTCGTATAAAACGTCCATACACAAGTATACCCACAATAGCTTGAGGGTCCATGGTGGTGAGTGAACCACTAGCTAGCATGGACTCAATGCAGTTCTCACCTAATTGTATATGCGGCAAGTTAGGATCCTTGATGTCACGAGGTGGAGGTTCATCATACATGCCACTACCATCATCAGGGCGTCTTGTACCACTCCATTGCGCTTGAAAGTTGCGTGGGATTGGCTTGCTGTAAGGTACTTTCTTATCCTTATCTGACATTTTTGTAGGATCAAGATCGAGTCCGGGAATAAAGCCCTTATCGGCAGTAAGACTCTCAGTGAATTCAACTTTGTCTTCAGGTCCCATGCCAGGAATGACGGCGTCATCTACAAAGAAAAATGAAGGAATTGAGACTCAATTTCAACTCCTACATTTTTTTTTTTTAAACTTACCATATTCACAATCATCTAGAGCTGCCAAGCTAGCTGGCAGTGTATTTAAATTGTATTTATCACGCATAAGATCTCCAGGGCGATTCCGTGTCCAGAACTTAATTGTGTGATCGTTGGAGCCAGAACAGAGAATATGTCCCAGTGGATGCCAGGCCAAGGTCCAAACAATACTATCGTGGGCAGTTTCAATGCAACCGATTTCTTTGTCAGTTCTGAAGTAAATTTTTTTATTTAAACTTTCGCAAATATTCCAAATATATTTGTTTAATACTGACCCCACATTCCAGAATAATATAGAACCGTCAGAGCCACCTGAACAAAAAAGCCCCTCATGTACTGGGTGCCAGGAAACCGAGCTTGCTTCTTTTTTATGACCTCGAAATACTTGTACCTCTTCACGCAAGTTACGCAAATCGAAAAGCTTCAACAAATGATCACGTGAAGCAGTTACCAACCAGTTGCCGTTATCATTCCAACGCAAGTCCATGACTGTAGACTTGTGAGCATGCCTGCAAAAAATTCATTGATTTGATTTATTTACCTTCTAATGAATAAATACAAAAGAATTGACTTACAATGTAGCCAGGGCGCTACCGCTTTTAGGATCCCATAGTTTGATGGGTTGTTGGTTATCTTTGCTCCCGGAAACAATAAGTCCCTTTTGAGGATGCCAATGAACGCATTTTACATCTGCTCCGTGACCTGCAATGTACAAAAATGATGTCAAATATATGGATAATACAATTTTAGTATCATCTGACTACTAAGAATAACTTTTAAATATAACTTTAAGAAGGTTTTACCTTAAACGGGGACAGTAGCTTCGAAATGGGTTTAATGAATAATTAATATGTTGGCCTTTGAAAAAAGTACTCTGGGCGTCTAATATACCATTCGGAATTTTCAAATTAACGAACAATTTTTATTCAGTTAAAACTTTATCAAATATGAATATATAAGAAAGTAGTTGACATTTTGATATTGTTGTTTTAAACGGAATATTGCGTTTAAAACGCCCTGTTACAAAAAATTAATTCATAATATTGGAAGTCCACTGTATATATTGTGAAAGATCTCTAAAATTCTATGGAACGTTTAAGTACTTAAATAACAATAGTAAATTCTATTACCATTCATTAAAATCTGTTCAAGCTGTCACAATTGTTCAAGCTGTCAGTAGAAAGTGTTTTCAAGTAATTTAACACAACGATTTCTCGTGATCGCCTCGATTTCTCGCTGGACAAGGACTTAGCTTGTGAATTTAACTCTTTGATAACCCAAAGTAGTTGAATTATTAGGCCTTTTGGTTCTAATGTGTAAGGAATATAAGAAACTTTTCGTAATAAATTTTAATGTACGTTATTAAATTGTACATTAGCTAATTCAAAAATTAATCGATTTCATGCCTTTTCTTAACTACAGCCCGTTGAAGTTTGTTATCAACATTGTTTTACGCGACACTCACAAAGTCAATAACAAAAAACCGAATGGCCATTTCACAATTTGAAAGAACTATTCAACTGTGTTGTGATGTAATTAAATTTCTGTAAGCAAATTACCGAGAACTGACCGATGTTCATGTTCTCAGTAAACTTTATTGAGCCATATTTTTAAATTTTGGTCATTAATGATTTCCTTCCATTAATGATTTCCTTAAAAAACTGCCTAAATCTGTCATTTCGATTGCGATAAGGGGCTTCCAAGAAAAATAGTTTATGGTCAAAAGAAAAAAAAAAAGTTTGTCACCAGTGTCGTAAGAAAGACAAGTCAGTTGGGTCGGATTTAACAATCTTATTTAAGATTTGTAGGATTAAAAGATTTAAAAATTTCCCACATCAATTGCCGCCTGCTAATGGAAGCTGATTTATTGTTCGGTTTAACTTTTTTTTTTCCCCTGGAAAACTATTGATTTTCATATTTAGTAGTTTGTTTTTGTATCGATAATATATTGGTCACACTGTATACTTTTTAAAAAATATATGTAAATCAGAAATAATCTGACAACTTCTTAATATAACATAATCAAAATAAATCGCCTAAGGTAAAAGATATTAGAATATCTAAATATTTATTTTAGAATTAGCGTACTGCACTTATTTAACTCTTTACATGCTGTGCATATTTAACCCTTTACACGTTAATTTACTATATCAATAAGCAACCAAAAAAAATTCCCACTCGCGAAAACTTAGTTATTGAGCAAGGGCTTAAAGTGTTTATAAGAATCCTACTAGTTTTCTTAATTTAGCTTTAATGTCTACACTATTTCCTAGTAAAATGCAGAGTAAATCATTAAATAAATCTTTAAATAAAGTAAATCAAATTAAAATTCAGAAATTTCTTCGTTGTTTAAAAAATATCGGTTGGAGTTGAAAAATTTTATTTCAACTTTTAATCAATCCCGTTAAATTATAGGTAGTTTTTAACGTCTTTTGATGTTTTCTGAAAATGAAATTTCTGAATTTAAATAAAAGTTTTCTGTTTTAACTAGCTTACTAGGAATTTGAAATAATGAATAGGAATTATTCTTGAAAACATTTTATCATCTGCAAGGAGGATGATTTTTAGCATTAAACTATTTTTGATCAGATCTTGATCTTACTTTTTAAAATCCAGACTTTAAATTTTTGTTTTAAAAAAATCTTGTTTTTTTAAATCTTATTACAGGATCACGTGTCAGTAACGGGTTTTTAGCTACAATGAAGAAATAATTTCTGCCAATTTTAAAGAGAATTTTTTGTAAATATTGGAATAGTATTCCTTTTAATTGCGGATCAAATTAAAAATTCGTTTATCCATAATTATATACAAGAACTTAGGTAACTTTTTCCTATTAAAAATCCTAAGCTAAAATAAAATTAAAATTCTTTTTAGAAATGGTTATATCAGTCATATTTTATTTCACAATATTTGAAAAAAAAATTTTAAAAATACGATTTTGAAATGCAAGATATAAACGTCAGTTCGAGATAAAAAGCTTCCTATGAAAATGATGAACATAATAAATTTTTGGTCAATTTCTAAAAACCAAAGAAAATTGCATTTTAAGTGTGATTATTCGAAAACACGATTTGGAAAAACTGAAGATAGCGAATTAATTAAAACCTAAAATGAGGATATTTTAACTGTGAGGCAGAATATATCTAAAAACTTACATATACAATAGAAGAGTAAAAATGAGAATTTAATATAAAGTAAAATAACATGTATTACATACCTCGCAGCACCCGTTCCTCTTGGTACCGTAGAAAATCCCAAACACGTAGGGTACCATCATCACTGCAGCTCACAAATTTACTATCCGTTGGACTAAAACTGTATTTTTGTGTTTTTTATTTATTATTTTTTTTTTTAATTATTTGATATGTCAATTGTGGCCAAGTAAAAAAAATGCGTACAGAGAAAAGAGAAAAAAGATGGAATAAACAAAAGTACGAAAAGGATCGCAAACTAAAGTTGATACATTATTTTAATACCTAAAAGTACTTAAAATGTTTTACTAGTGACTTTGGGAATTTTTACTTAAAAGGTGGTTGGAGAAGATTTTGAGAGCTTACATAAGGATTTTCGAAAATCTTCGAATTGGAATAGTAGTGTCGTCTATTTGTTGACATTAGCATTTCATGCTTAAAACAATTCAGTCTGACACTTCTTTGGTTTCAGTGTAGACAAAGTAAATTTATAATAATTTTATAAGTTCATTAACACGAAAATTGTTACTATTTGAGAAGAATAAGTGTAAATAAATTGTTTCGCAATAAAAATACGTTCCCTTTTTCGAATAAAATTAACTTTATTTGAGTATAGCTTTAACTTGCAATTAAAAGACTTCTTTGGAGTTTTTAGAAAATGTTATCACTTATATTTAATTAATTTTACAGAAAAATTCATAAAGTACAACACTCTGGTGTAAAATATAGAAGAACTGCCGCCTACACGAAGTGCTGTTTATGACGTCATTCTGCGATGTTTGCAAACAAAAATTAAAACAACAAAGAACTGGTATGGAGCATTTATATTTTATCCCCCCCAACATATTCAGAAAAAACAAAATTTATTGTAAACGTAGCGTTTATTAAATTGATGCAGCGGCTCAAATATCATAAAAATGAAAGTGGTTTATTTATTTATTTGAAAATTTTCAGTCTTTTGCATTTTATTGATACTTTCTTTAAGATCACAGTTCAAGTCGTACAATTGTTTAAAATAAGCATTGTTTCTGATTTAATAAAATATTATAGAAAACATTAAATTATAAGCTACCTAGTATGTAAGTAGTGTGAAATGTGCTTGGAAGAGGTTTTTTTTTATATATTTATTTATTTATTTCTCATAAGTTCTAACATATACACGCACAACGTTCACAACTACTACATAAGCTGAGAGTAATTTTATATATTTCTAAGTTATTTTCTTGTTTTTCTTTTGCATCAAATAAATTTTAAATATACCATCAAAAGAATAGTAACTAAATATAAAAAGTTGTATGAAAATTTTATTTGTATGTTATACCTTATGCCCCTAATTGGCTCCTTGTGTGCTTGGAACATTTTTACGTTGTTCATATTTGACTGCCAGTATTTGACATATCCCGAATGATCGCCGGTAACCATCCAGCTGTCGTTATGAGACCAAACCATGGTGCGAACAGGGACATCATGTGCCTGGATCCATGCCATAAATAAAGAAAAAGTGTCTGAGTGAGAAGTTCACAAAATAAAAATTTTTATGACAAAAAAAAAAAAAAAAAGAAAGAAATGATCTGCGGTATAATGATGGGGACCATCTTAAAAGAAATTAAGATAAATTGTTAACATTGGAAATTAATACAAAACTGTCTTGCATGAAATGATTATGACATGAGATTCATCATCTCAGGATAAATCTAAGGGAAGGAAAACAAGACAATGAAGGAAAACAAAACAACAAAGAATTTATTTTTGTACTGTACTAAAGTTCAGTTTTTCTGCGACATTAATCAAAAAGATGTTTTAAGGGCCCACTAAAGTTTTTCGTTTTAATTTTTTTTTTCATTTTTCGAATGTTTTAAAAAAATTTTCAGAAAGTTTTAACGAAAAGATGATACTATTTAAGTTGAAAAAAAAGTACGCATTCGTGTCTTTATCAGTAAACTGAAACTTTAGACGAGTTTTCCTCGGAGTTTTTTTTTTGAAACTGGTGACTAGCATTACTCGAAAACTATACCAAAAATCATTCCTTTAAATCTTTTTTTTATAACCTTAAAAGTATGAATATTTAAATCCACAGTCGGTATTTCACCCACCATTTTTTTTTGGTTTAATATTTTTCTAAAATTTATAAAAAGCTTAAGAAGTGTTATCGGAACTTAATTATTTTTTTAGATGAATTAAAAAAAAAATCGTGGTCACCACATAACTCAGGTGCTTCACTAATCAAATGATTCCTGCTATATTGACAAATATTTGAAAATAATTTTCAAAATTGGTATAATTGTAATGAAAAAAAAAAACTAAATGAACCGTTATTTAAAAGTAAAAATTTTAAGTGACTTGTTTTAAAATTTTAAAAATTTTAGTGGGCTCTTTAAGTGATATTTGGTTGAAACAAGACTAGTCCAACAGATCTTATTTCAATATGAAAAAAGTTGTACCTGCAAAATTGTTTCAAAGTTGAATGTTAAGCCGTTCCATAGAGTGAATTCACCAGAACTAGCGCCTGTCACTAATCGTCTGCCCTCTGGAGTCCAGGCTAACGTAAAGATGGGACAGCGCATTTTGTTAGTAGCCGTTTTTACAAAACGTGTTGTCACCGCATTCGATGGATTATCTAAGTAACTCGGTGGGGGCAACAGTTCAGGTATATATATATTTTCGGGTTGCAAAGCATGACGGTCACGAAAATCTCGCTGCCACAGTCGTGTCTGTATAAACAAATGCGTAAAAACAATTGAAATAATGAAAATGAATAGGCCTACCTCTAGCGCTTTCACGACCGATGCATTATAATCTACAGTTTTACGCATAACACTCTTTCGTAAACGCTTTCCATCAAAATCATCTTGAGTCATTCCGAAAGGACGTTGAAAGCCTCCAGAAGTAAATGGTTTGAAAAACGGATGACCCGGCTTGCCAGCACCCGCATGATGTTGAAAATAGTGACCTCGATGATTGCCGTGTGATTGTCCACCCATCGAGGGTGGCGGGAAGCTAGTTAAATTCGTGGCCAATGCAGATGGCGCAGTTAGCTGCGGTGGCGGCTGCGACGTGTCCATTTGTGGTGGTGGTTGTTGGAAATCCATTATTACTTACTGGATTAGTTATTTATTTTAATTCAAACGCTAAAGAATCGTAGAAATTTAAAAAAAATACATTAAGAATACGCGGTTGGCACTTTCTGAACAATAAAGCACGCGTCTGCGAATGCCCTTCAGCACAAGCTCGCTTAATCGAATTATATTTAATTATTATATATAACTGTTTGACACGTTTAAAAGCATAATTATAGCAAGCACTTTGACGTTTTAGTGTCGAAATTAAATTAATATCGTGGAGAAATCTTTTTCACAAAATGTGTTTTCTTAAATTTATCTCCTTTCAGTTTTTGTGTAATTTAAGTGCGAAGTTGGCAACATTTGGCATTGGCATTTTTCGCTGAGCCTCTTGCGAAAGTTAAGCATTGATCACCAGGGTTGTATGAAACGTTATATGAAAAAACCTTACAAATAGTATTGTCCGAAAGAGAGGTTACTCGTTGACAGAGCTGTAAAAGTGCGAATTCATTTTCACTTTTCATTCTCTTGTTTAAAAATTCAAAAGCTGAAATATTTTTTTCTAGCTTTCAAAGTGTGAACTCTTTAGGCTTAAGCCTTTAGGCTGATTAAAATTGTTTTCAAGTCATGAATTGCAAAACGTAAAGAATGCACACTGAATTGAAATTTTAACGAATGAAGCCACCGATGGCTTCAGCCGCAAAGATTTGTTGTTGCGTCTGAAGTTGTTTTGTGTGTATTTGTGTATGCGTGTGTGACTGCCTTGCTAGACAGCGCTAACAAGTTTACGAACACAATAGCTGCATTCCCGTGGTCGTTGATCTAGAGCGCGGCTCTATTTTATTCACAAAGCAAAAACAAAATTTAGAACCAGCTCTTTTCCTGGCTCTATTTCTGATCTGAAAATGTGATCAGTGATCAGTGAGAAACAAAAACAAAGATCAACAGAAGTGCGAAAGATAAACAGCGTAATAAAACCCCAAAAAAACTAGTAAAAAAAACAATTTAAATAGACAAAACCATTGTGACATTATTAATAAATGTTCAAATAACACATTGAACATGAAATAAAGTTGAATAAATAACGATTTACATTAAAATAACTTAATTAAATTTTACAAAAACTGGCAGAAACCAAAACACAAAAAAGCATAGTTCTCTCTCTCACTCACAGCGATTCAGCGATAAAAAGTCGAAATGGCAGAGGACGAGATGGAGAGTGAAAAAAATAAAACCTGGTGTAAAAAATGCAAAAAAAAAGTAGACACAAGAGGAATAAAATGTGAAGGCCTTTGTCAATCATGGTGGCATATTGATTGCATTAACTATTCCGATGAGGATTATAATGCAATAAATTTTTTGAAAAACAAATGCTTCTGGGTATGCGAAACCGATAAAAAAAAATTTAAACAATGGCTAAAAGGTGAGTCAAACCTTGATAAGATTTGCGCGGCAAACGAAGACATTAAAAAGGGTAACGAAAATATCAAAGAGAGCATAAGCGAAA
This sequence comes from Pherbina coryleti, assembly GCA_943735915.1. Taxonomy (NCBI): domain Eukaryota; kingdom Metazoa; phylum Arthropoda; class Insecta; order Diptera; family Sciomyzidae; genus Pherbina; species Pherbina coryleti. The sequence continues at coordinate 126,743,043 of OX030949.1, read as the reverse complement.
TAAAAAATGCAATTAATATCTTGGAGAGAAACAACAACAATACGCAGCAAAAAACTTTAACGTACTCAGAAGTGTTGTCAGCGAGCGTTATGAAAACACAACCCAGCAAACCAAAATGTCAAAACAGTATTATAATTTTACCGACACTAAATGAACAGGACAGTAATGAGACTGAAAAACAAATTAAAACAAAAATATTGCCAGCTAAAATCAAAGTGGGAATTTCTTCGATTAAACACATTAATAAAGGGGGTATTATCATCACAACTGATGACACTAGCGGGAGAGACAAACTTGAAACAGAAATAAAACAAAAATTTGCAGAGGGCTATAAAATAACGGCACCCAAAACAAAACTTCCCAAAATATTCATATCTGGTGTAGATCATGAATACAATGAGGAAGATCTTATAGAAGAGCTAATGGCAACAAATCACTTCATTGACGAACACGACACAATGAAATTGCTGCACAAATATCTGAACAAAAAAACAAAACTATGGAATTACATAATAGAAACCACTGGAAGAACATTTTCGAAAACAGTCAATAGGTATGTGATGCTCAACTATAGGGCACGCTATGTGAAGGAATATATATCGGTTCTGCGATGCTTTAAGTGCCAGAAATACCACCATCACAGTAGCAAGTGCATGAGCGAAGAGGTATGTGGCTCGTGTGCAGAAAAACACGCTACAAAAACATGCACAGTAGCACATAATTTCAAATGTATAAACTGTCTAAGATCAAATGAACACGGCACAAATTTTGCATGTGATCATAAAGCAGGCGCAAATAATTGTAGCGTACATATTGCGAAAATTAACGGCGAAAAAGACCGAATCAGTTACTCACCATGTTAGAAAGTTCACCACTAAAAGTTTTATATGTCAACATCTGCAGCATACGAAACAAGCTATTTGACTTAGAACTTATGGTCAACAATCATAAAAACGTTGATATAGTAATTGTTACAGAAACATGGCTTTATGACAACGAAATCGGAACCTACAATTTACCCAATTATATAGCAATTCATAATTGCAGAAATGGGAATCGCGGAGGAGGCACGGCTATATTTATTAAAAATAACTACAGCTACAACGAAATAAATAAAGATGATAGATATAATTTAACAATGATTGAAATTACAAATATAAAAAAACCAATTGTAATTGGCACGTTCTACAAAGCGCCCAATGAAAACTGCAACATCTTTTTTGATTTTATAGAAGGCATACTAAGTAACAACAAAAATTCCATTTTCTTTGCGGATGTCAACATCAACATTTTAGAACAAAACAATACGGTCATCAGGTACACAGACATAGTCCAAAGCAACGGTTACACTTTCACCAATAATACGTTACCTACAAGACAAACGACCAGCACAATCACACTAATCGATCATATTATCACAAATATTGATACCACACACAAAATACACTACAAACTGGATGATACAGATATATCAGACCACAAATATACAACAGCAACAATAACAGCAATACTACCAAAAAAACAACCAATGAAATGCCTAATTATACCAAAAATTAACTATACAAAAATGCTAGAGATAGTCGATAGAGAGCTAAATAAAAGTGCAGTCACCGAAGTTGAAAATCTGGTACAAATTATACAAGCGGCAAAAAACAGATGTACAAAATATATAAAAATTAGATCACGAAACAACAATTGGATAACACCAGAACTCCAAAAAAAAACTAAAACAAAGGCAAATACTATACAAAAAATGGAAATCAAACACCTATGATCAAAATAAAAAAGAACAATATAAAAAAATCCAAAAAGAAGTCGAAATCCTAATAAAAAGCACTAAAGAAAAATATATAAACGAACAAATAGAAAAAGCTGGGAATAACGCCAAAAAGCTTTGGAGTACAATAAATACAACAATAGCAAATAAAACAGAATCAGCATGTACACAGAAGGACAATCACGAACATACAGCACAACACAAAAAAAACATCGCGAACGAGTTCAACAAATACTTCAATGAAGCCGCAATAAACATAGCAAAAAACAATTCTGCAATTAACACAACAGTACCAAACATTTACAATCAAAAATCAATATTTTTAAAACCAGTCACAGAACAAGAAATACAGCAAATAATCACAAATCTCAACAGTAATGCAGCAAGAGGAATCGATGGAATATCAGTTAAGGACCTTAAAGCACTTAAATCAACGATAGGCCCGATCTTAGCAAACATGATAAATAATAGTTTCATAACTGGCAACTTCCCAAACCATCTAAAAACAGCTATAATAACACCGATCTACAAAAAAGGAATAAAATACAGATGCGAGAACTATAGACCTATTGCAGTGCTCAACGCAATCAGCAAAGTTTTCGAAAAGGCGATCGATAACAGGCTACAAAACTTTATTGACGCCACGGTACAATTTGACAGTAATCAATTCGGTTTCCTGGCAAGCAGTGGCACCGAGTCAGCAATAACGTCATCAATGGAAAAAATCTACGACGCATTGGATGAAAAACTGCTAGTGGCAGCGACCTTTATAGATTTGTCAAAAGCATTCGACCTTGTTAATCACGAAAAATTACTTACAGTACTAAATGACATCGGCATACGAGGAATGGCGAACAAACTAATACAAACGTATTTAAAAAATAGACCACATGTAGTTAAAATAGATGGCGAGTACAGTGACGAGCTCATTACAAAAATTGGAGTTCCACAGGGCTCGATCCTGGGACCGAAACTATATCTTCTCTACATAAATAACATCAGAAAATGCAACTTCAAATCTACATATAACATCTACGCCGATGATACTAACTTCTTAACAACAGCAAAAACACAACGCGAACTTGAGGAAAAAATGAACCATGATATGAAGATTTATCATGAATGGGCCAGCGGAAACGGGCTCAGCATAAATATTCAAAAAACAAATTACATCGTATTTCAAACACAGAACAACTCAGAAATCAATATCAATGTCAAAATCAACAACACGGAGATACAGAGAGTCCAGCACACAAAATATTTAGGCATGGTGATAGACGAAAAACTGAAGTACGAACACCACATCAAAGAAATAAAAAGTCATATTCTACCAATTGTACGAGCAATCAAAAGAATTGGATTGATACCGGAAAAGGCAGCCAAACGGATATACACAGGACATATACTATCAAAAATAAGATACAACATTTGTAGCTGGAGTCAATGCAACAAGTTCCAAGTGGAGCAAATTGGAAGGCTAATGAACAAAGCAATTAGAACCCTGTTCAAAAAAAGTACAGCGACATCCACAAAGGAACTATACAAAACAACAAAACAACTGGACATAAACCAACTCATATATACAGAAAAATGCAAATACATTTACAAAATAAAAAACAACCTATTCAAAACAAATATGGTCTTAACTACAAGAAACACAATACATCAACATAATACACGACAGAAATACAACTTCGACGTCCCAAAAGCGAGAACAGCAAAACAACTCAACAGCCTGAAACACAGCGCAATCAAGCAATACAATAACCTACCAGAAGAGATTAAAAACGCAAGAAACATCAATATGTTCAAACAAAAACTTAATTATCATATAATGAATTTAAGATAACTAATCTAAAAATATATGATCTCACCAATGTGATACCTCAATATCTTAGAAAATAAGGAAAAATGTTTATTTACTGTTATTTACTAGTTTTAAGTTTTTTACTAAATTTTCATTATCCTCTCATACACGGAATTTATCCGTCTGAGGATCCTAGTAACGTTTACAAAAAAAAAAAAAACGCATGAATTAATTGCACATATATAACCTAGGCTATGTATAGAAAATTTGTATTAATTCATTAATTGTATTGAATAAAGTTACTAATGAAGAAGAAAAAAAAAAAAAAAAAAAAAAAAAAAAAAAAAATGCTGCCAAGTTTAATGTATTTTTTGTTAAAAACGAACATAGTTGGCAAATCTAAAGTATACTGTTTTGTCATAGAAATAAGAAATAAGGAAGTGGTGTTTTGCACACATACACTGTATGTGTACTGCGGCATTTTTTTAGCGAAATTTTTGACATTTGCGCTAGAAAATCAAAACAAAGAAAATTGACTAGAGAAATTCTTTAAAAATAATTATTAAAAGCAATTGTCATTGCTGAAAGTTACTGAAATAATAAAGTGATTTTTATAACTAACTTTATAATAATGAATTGTATAGTGCACAGTTGTGGAAGCAGTCAGAAATTGATAAACAAAGTTATTTCATTCCACAAGTAAGTATATTCAAATTCTGTTCACATCGGTATAATTATTTAAATAAAAGAGTGTTATTTATATTATGTTTGTTCTTTTAAAGTGTATTTCAATTGGAAATTAATATATTTCTAATTAGAAATAAGTGAAAAAGCAATAATTAGTGCCAGTTAATTTTGCGCCATTTCTATTCCAGCGCTTATGTCAAAGCACAAACCCGACTACAAGGGCGCATTCATTTTTCATGGTGTCATTATTTTCAGGGCGCCTTTTGTTAATCACTGTGGTAAATTAATATTTATACTTATTTGTTTATTTTCAGATTTCTGCAAATTATTGATACTAAGTATTGATATAAATCGCTTTGCACCCTAGGATTGCAACCAAGCTTCGTAAGCAAGCTATCAGTTGTTTGCTGTAATCATATTTATGAATCTGATTTTGTCGGCTTGAAAAACAAGCCGAAGATTATTTCTTTTAGTGGTACCACATCTTGAAAAAATGTATTTGATGGCCATTTGAATCTTCCGGTCATTATAACATAGTTTTTTAGTATTTTTAATATTACAAAAAAAATATTAATGGAAAGCCAACAGTAAAGCAAGAATTACATAAAACTATTTATGTTAAGAAAATTTAAATATAAAAATTAAAAAAAGAATTCACATATATATATTTAGTTGTTTATATAGTATACTATTGTTTATAAGTACTTGCATGCGAATAAAATTTTTTATATAATTTAAAACAAAATATATATATATACAAATATACATATATATAAATATACAAATATATATATATATATATATATATATATATATATATATATATATTATATATTATATTATTATATATATTATATATTATATATATATATTATTATATTTGTGAATTAATATCTTTTAATGTTGCATACTAAAATTTCTCTTTGTTTATGGGTGAAATAGGTTCGCCTGTAGGGAACCGAACACCCAAAAAAATCGGTAACGCACCAAATTGTATACCTCAAGGGTGGTGTGGAAATACAATAATAGAATAATTTCACAATAAAATAAATCATTGACTTAACTTTTTAACTACGCAAATATGTTAAAAATAAACTTGTTTAATACACAATTCCAATTAGAAAAACTGCGCCTAGCTGTACGCTACAACCGAATACGGCCCTGAGTGAATGTTAATGTATTAGTGTGAACATACACCAGTAAGAAAAATGCCGCACTTTTATTCCAGAACACCACTTCCTTATCTCTCATTTCTATGTGTTTTGTATTGATTTCTATTGTTATCAAACAGCTGTTTCAAGACAGTGGTGCCAAATTGTTATAAAGTTGAACTAAAGTTGTTCCACTGAGATTTGATCTGATCCAATCCCACGGGAATGAAGCTATTGTTTAAAATAACATAAAATATAAATGAAATAATAAATCAGATTGTGTACCGAAAAAGCTGTGCTATTCATATGTGAATTATTTTCTTTGTAATAAATTTTCTTTTTGTTAGTTAAAAATTATATGTGTCAAATAAATTTTAGTTTGTACATGCGCAATCTTTACTTTAATATGAAAAAAAATTATGTATTTTTATGGAAGTATGTATTTTTAAGACATTTATATCAAAAATATCGAAATAAAGTAATAACAAATAGTAATAAAAAAAGTTTGTGTGTTTGTTTGAGACAGGGTTTGAACTCGCGATTCGGACAGAGTAAGTTGGCATTAAAGGTCTAGGCTCTAACCATTACGCTACTGTGGGCAAGCGGGGGGCGGCCGCTAACTGTGTTTTAAATAAAAAGCCTACATTTCTTATGATTTTTCTTATGTAATATCCTACTGGTGTGTGGAGTGCAGCTTTAGTCTTTTTAAATGAACAAAACATGGGTGCCAGAACGAAATGCAAGGTCACACGTATAGGACAATACTTGTTAGATTTTTCCCACCGCCTGAACAAATATAACGAGTTTTGTATGGAAATTTTATATGGGCCTAACAGATTTTTAGCCCGAACACAATATGCGCGACGAGCGGCGAGCAGCACGTCTCCAATCTGTCGTTGTAGAGCAATGTTGAGCGACTTGATTATAATACACGCGACACCAGCAAACTTCAGCAGCATGTACACTAAGGGAAAAAATCCATTTTAAAACCATGAACTATCATATTTAGTTTAAAGTTGCTCATTTTCATATTTCTTGTTTTTGATTCAAAAATCAGCAATTTTGAAATAAAAATAGCACCTTAAAATAAAAGTGTTTTCTTTGAAATAAAAACGCATTTTTATTTTAATGCAGTAGTATACATACAAATATAACGGACAACGACATTAAGCTTAGTTTCGCGAAATTGTTGTGAACACACAAGTGTTGGAAATGAAACTTTTTTTTGAGAGTTGGCTTTTTGAAAATTTATTTAATATCTTTTAAAGCTGAAACTTCAAAATTAATAGTATTTTTTCATAGAATAATTTTTTCCAACTGAAAAAATATGCTTAGGTTTTTGAAATTTTCATAGAGTTTTTTAAGTTTAAATATTTTCACTAGATTCAAATTATAAATAAAAATAGGGTGTATTTAGACAAAGTATTATTAACACACAAGTGTTAATACTTTAAAAATTAAAGTTTTAAAAATATATAAAATATAAAAAATGAGTGAAAATATAAATATCGAATCGATTGAGGATATATTTACCGAAGAATGGTTAGCTTTCGATCAAGAGGCTACAGAATTAGTGTCCTTGACGCCACGTTCTTCAAAGAATTGCTCTTATAAAGAAGCAGCAGAAGTCAACGAGGATGAGGAAGAGTTGAGAAACCTTTTAGCTAAATCCTTTTAAATTAAAATATATTTAAACTTCATGTATACATTTTTTAAGAAATATATCAAATATTAAAATAAAATATTTAAAAAACTAACCAAATCATGCTTTTCAATTGACTCTTTAATATCAGCATTATACAACATACGTTTTTGCAATAAAAATACACATTTTTAAAATAAAAATTCTCATTTTTACAATAAAAATAAACATTTTCAAAATTAAAATGTGCTTGTTATATTAAAAAGTTTTCATTTTAAAATAAAAATGTATATATTTAAATTTAACCTTAATTCAAAAATGGTTCATTTTAAAACAACATTTTTCATTTTCGTTTTGAAAATAAAACAACTTTATTTCAACAATGACCAATTTTAAAATGAAAATTTAATTCATGTGCAAAACAAAAATACCATTCTTGATTTAAAAATTTTCAACTTTACTCTACTTTTGTCACTGTTTAATTTTATTTCAACGTTGTTATTTTTAATTTTACGTTGTTTTTTTTCTCGGTGTATAGTACACAAAAAACAATGGCTGTTTTCAGCCGACTCAACAGTTGCCGTTTAGAATAACAACACAATCAGAGCTGAAAAAGAAATCCATTCAATTTCATTTTATTTTCAAAAAGTTGAATGAGTGAATAACGAAATAAGAATCTATTCAATGAATGCAAAATTAATTTATAAATAAAAATGTTATTTCACATTCAAATTTAAAAAATTTATTAATTATTCGTTACATTTATATCAATTAATGAATACAAAAATCAATAATAACTAAGAAATTGGCAATGAATAACAAATGAATAATGAATAACAAATGAACAATGAATAAAAAGATACAGTAGTTTCGACTATGTCGTAACACAAGACGTAGAATTATTCAATTCGCTTTTGATGACATCTTTTTTAAAAATATTTATTCCATACACCTGAGGATATGACCTTTAAGAGAGTGCCGGAGAGGGTTAATATGTATCACCAACCCCCATTACTTTTGCAAAAGGAACATTTTTGCTTTTATAATTCTTAAAAAACATATTTTTTAAGAATTATATTGTGAGCTTAATGCCAAATAATTCATGAAGCAACAGGTTTCAAAGGCATTTTTGCCTTTGATACCTATTCCCTCCGACCACTCCTTAGGGGCGCTCCCATACAAATTTTATGCTTTTGTCGATAAAACCGGAAACTGTCCTTAAATAGGTAGAAAACTTAAACAAGCAAACAAAATTTGTTCAATGCTATCAAGTTCAACAACCTATGTGTCAAAATTTCACTGTCGATAATATGCCCGGATATTTAATTGGCTGCGTTTGACATTTTAATAACAGATTCTGTTAAAAAAGCATGCCCCTCAAAATTACTCAGTATTACTGGGCTACGCGAGTCTGTTAAAAACAATATGCCCCCAAAAGTATGCTTTTTTTTAATTATAAGATTTATGTCTTCACGCTAGATGGCGCTGTCTTCGCCGTCGAAAAAACCGGAAGCCGTCAATAATAGAAAGCAAGTTTAAGCAAACAAAAACATCAAATGTTGGCTTTATATTTCATGTAATTGTGTAAAATTGATATAAGTTAGACAGTTCTAACATGAATTTTTGTCGCATTGAGGATCAAGCAGACCAACAAGTGCTAAGATCAACATTGTACGATTAGTGCATTAGGCCCACCAAAGGCTCAAAAAGTAAGGTAAATACCGACACCTGATCACTATCAACCACCCTACTTACCTCCGAGAACGACGTATTCTACGTCAAAAAAAAATGAATAACGATTAAAATATAATTATATTAAAAAAACTATTGCAAATTCTGAAATTCTCTGTGAATTGCATTCTTTGTGTATAGTTTTCATATGAATACAAAATTGAAAAATTGACAACAAAAATGATTTATTGAAATGAATAATTAATCAAGTTTTTAAAATTAAATGTGAATTAAAATTTTATTTATAAATCAATTTTGCATTAATTTATGGATTCTTATTCGTCATTATTCAGTTGTGCTTAAAATTCTGAATATGAATACAGACTTAACAACTCTGAAAGAGTTCAAACAAAACTCTACCATATCTACCAAATCGCTACCATAAATTTCATAACAGTTTAGTTTGCTGCCTGAGATCAGTAATAACCAATGTAAACAATGACGGAAACTTGCTTTTGCTGACTGTCAAATTAAAATTAAATTGAAGCCGACGGCAACGTCGAGCGGCAATGTTGAGCGACAAGTCTCCAAAATACGTCCCATAAGAAATACATGTAAAAAAAAAGTGACAATTGGCGCTGCCGCTCGTCGCGCGAGTTAAAATCTTTTGGTGTAACTCTTTTATCTTTTAGGCTATGCCTTTTTGAATAAATATGAATAAAACACTTTTAAGATATTTTTTACTTATAAATTATTTATTAACTTTATGTCTCCAGAGTAAAAATACGAATGAAACCAGCCATCAATCTCAAAGCTATCCTTTGCTACAATATGCTAAAATATACATATGTTTCATCTGCTTATAAGTATGTGTATTCGATATATGTTTCATGTGCTTATAAGTATGTGTAGCTATGGGTATTCATATTGTCGTGAGGAAGTCACGTACCAAAAGATGCTGAGTTTGCAGATCAGCCGGCTGTGGGATTGTTAAGATAAACATTTGCTGTAGCGGATCGTTCAACAGTTAAGATAAACATATGCTGTAGCGGATCGTTCAACATTGTATGTATTATGTACATTGGAGACAATGTTAACTCCCTCTTCTCTTAAAAAGAGACACCCCGTTGTCGCTCTAAGAGCTGCAGGCATTTTTGAAAAATTTCTTCTTGTCTTGCATTCTGCTTATATTGTCTGCATTGCCTTATGGCGAAATGAATTTTAAATATGGCATATGATATAAGTGCTATGATTCCAATAATGACAAATGTCCAAAGTACTGGGTGATTTTGAACTTCAGATTGTATGTTTTCCAAATGATCAATATTTTCTAATTCAAATGGCTCTTCAGTTTGTTGTTTTGTTTCGTCTAAGTCATAAATATTTGACGGTTGATTTAGTTTCATATGATTGTCAATCTTCTTTTGAATGTTAACATAAGTATTGTTATCAATAGCAATTTTATTTTCAAAATTTATCAAATATGTTCCATTCAGCTCAATTCCTTCAACTATATGAATACCCGAGATAAGGATGAGTCCGTCCCTTAAAAGTTGTAAATTTAAATTTTCTTCTGAATATTTCGTACAATTAGCAGTTCGCTTGTTTAAAATATCGGTAATACAATTATTATGATGTTTCTTTGAAATTTTACAAAATGACGTAGCTGGGGTTTTATAACAAAATTCAGGATCGAAATATTCTCCATCTTTACATTTAATTAATTGATCTGTAATGTTTATTTTTTTACCATCTAGGCTGAGGGCCTTTACAATATATTTATTACATATTTCAGAAATTAGTGGGAATTTTATATAAATAACAATTATTTGATTGTTTTGAACAATTTTAAATTCAGATATTTGCAATACATCATTAATTGAAATTCGTTTTATTTCTAAATTGCTTAATTCAGTAATTTCTTTTACATTTAAAATCATGGTGTTTAACAATCCAATTTTCCCTAAATTTAAAGTAAGTATTACATTGTTTATTTCTTGATTAAGTAACTTGTTTCTTTGTTGAATAAATTTTAATTTGTCATGTCCTTCTAAAGTAAGTATCTTTTCCTGTAAGTTTTTAATCATGTGAAATAGTTGAGAATTAACTGTCCGTTGTTTATTGTTCTGGTAAACTAACTCATTTAATTTTGTTTCAATTCTTATCTGATCGTTGTGGTCAGGAGTTCCGGCAATCCATTTCCATATGGTGCCTATTTCATCAATTCCTCTTTTAGTTCTGTTTAGGTTTTTTATCTTAATGGAACTTATTCCCCTAAACCAATCAGTAAGTATTTTTGCACCCTTGTCTATCCCTGTATCGAAAATAGTCTGGTCTAAAGATAATTGTTTAACATGGTATTTCATTGACGTAAGGTCATCTCTTAATATTAACAAATCTGCTCTGGAGAGGTCTGGTGGTAAGTGGTCGTTTGTATACTGAATAATTTCATAATAATACGTTAAATTAATGAGGTGATACAATTCGCTCTGTTCTTTCCATATGGCGGCTTCACCATCTTCGAGTAATAAATACTGCTCCCTTGAATAATCAAAGATTTCTCCTAGTGAAGGAGTTACTAAGAATAGTAGATAAATCAACATTTCTGAAAAGAAATGAAACTGTAATTTCTTTAATTTCGTATACTGTCTTTATGAATTACTTTTCCTTTCATGTCTATTACAGTCTGTCGGTTGTTAGTTTGTACTATTCTCTTCGTAAATCTTGGGTTTAGTTTGTTTCTACGGTTCTCCCTTACATATATTATATCTCCCGTCGAATAGTTCTTCTCCTGTTTTCCTTTGTTTAAATACTCAAGCATTTGTTTCTGTTTTAATTTTAAGTTGTTTTCAACTTTATCTCTATAAAAAATTATGTTGTGGAATACGTCATTTGGTTTAAAGCCACTTACGGAATGAATTGTATCATTGTACTTCTTTATGGCTTGTGCCATAAGTATACTTATATCTAAATGTCTGTTTTCTAATCTACCTATCCTAATTAACTCTAAAATTGTAGAATTTACCCTTTCTACTTGTCCGTTTGTTACACTATGCTGTATTGGTGTTAATTTGTGTGTTATACCCATGGCTCTTAATGGTGTTCTAAGAAGTTCTGTTACGAAAGACTTCTCATTGTCTGTAACTAATATTTTCGCTTTTGGAAATAAATTCAAGGATTCGAGTAACCTATTTCTTGCTTCAGATAGGTCATTAATTTGCACTGCTACTAAATATTTAGAAAAAGCATCTATAACCATAAGCCATTTAGTCTTGTCGGCATGAAAAATGTCGGCGTGAACAATTTCCCCCTCCTCTTTAGGTATAGGCGCCTCGCCTATTAACTGTTTGCTAGGGTGCCTTTCATATTTTCCTAATTTACATAGTTCGCAGAGTTTGGTGAATGAAGTTACATTTTTAACCATATTTGGCCACCACACCTTCTCTTGAAGTTGTTTTACCACTTCTAATGCTTGTCGGTGTGCTCTTTCATGAGCTTCGCGTATTTTAAAAGCTTGTTCCGTCTCGTCAGTAACATCACGAAGCAATACAGTTGAGTGTAAGAACTTATTGTTTGGAAATACTGTTACTAAATCGTTTTTAATTTTAAACAATAATTCTTCAGTGCAGTGTATTACAGCTGTTGGTTTAATAAGTGTTCTTTTAATTTCATTGAGAAGAAAATTTGAGTCTTTAACTTTTATTTTATGCCTCCAATACCCTGAAAAAGTTTCCGACGAAATTGATTCATTTGTTTCATTTTCTTCGATGATATATTGCAAATGAAATGAATTTACTGGGGTTGTAACCTTTTTTATTACTTCTATATTTGGTGAGCTATCTGAACTATGGACTGTTAATGAATTCAAATTTGTGCGTGACAGCGCATCTGCCACTACATTTTCCTTACCGGGCTTATATCTTATATCAGGAGCAAACTCCTCTATGAGGGCACGCCACCTGCGCATTTTTACATTGGGGTTTTTGTCTGACATAGACAACGAAAGTGGTTGGTGATCCGTATAAATAACAATATTTTGTACGCCATACAAATAATTTTTTAAATTTTTAAGAGCCCAAACTATAGCCAACATTTCCTTTTCATTAGTGGCATAGTTTTCCTCGGTTTTTGACAATGAACGTGAAATAAAAGTTATAGGATTACCTTCTTGGCTCAAAACAGCGCCTATGGCATTGTTACTGGCATCGGTTGTTAAAACAAACGTTTTGGAATAATCCGGTTGAAATAACGTCATTGCTTCTTTCAAACACTTTTTAATTGTTTCAAATGAATTTTTTGCGCTATCATTAAATTTCAATTTAATATTCTTGCTTCTGTATTGCGAAGCTCTACCATTCTCACCTTGCAGATAAGCTGTCATAGGTTTTGCAATTCGACTATAGTCTTTCACAAATTTTCGGTAGTACCCAGATAATCCTAAAAAGGATCTAAGCTGACGCAAAGTGGTAGGTTCTGGGTACAATTCAATTTTTTCCAATTTTTTTGGATCCATCTTCAGACAATTTTGAGATACAATATAACCCAAAAACTCTACTTCCAATTGAAAATATTTACTTTTCTCAATTGAAATTTTCATATTTGCCTCGGTTAAAGCTTTTATAATTGTTTCAATGTGAGACAAATGTTCTTCTTCGGAATTGGAATAAATTAGAACATCATCAATATAAACGTGAGCAAATTTCCCTATATATGGACGAAGAATATCGTCAATCGCTCTCTGAAACACAGATGGAGCATTTTTCAAGCCGAAAGGCATACGCAAAAACTCGTATTTTCCGTTATTGATGGAAAATGCAGTTTTGTGAATATCTTTCTCGTCTACCAGGATTTGATGAAAACCTGATTGTAGATCTATTGTTGAAAAATACTTGGCTTTACCCAAATTTGACAGAATAACCGACGCCTCGGGAATTGGGTATTTATCTGCTACTGTGTAACTGTTAAGTTTTTTAAAATCAAATACCATTCGGTACTTGCCGTTTGCCTCACCGTCCACACCCTTCTTTCCAACCACCCAGGCTGGTGTATTATAAGGACTATATGAGGGACGAATCACATTATTTTCCAATAATGTTTTAACTTCCGTGTTGACAAATTCAGCAACACTTTGAGGCAACGTGTGAGGTTTAACCCACACTGGATCGGTATTAAAGGTCTTAAGTTTAAATTTTATATTCGTGTTATAAGGAAGATAATTCTTATCCTTCGTGAAGGCTCCTTGATACCTTTCTATGATTTGCTCCAGTTTTTTTATCGTTATATTTGATACAGATGGATCAACTTTATTAAGATTATTCAATATATTATGGATTTTAGAATTTTCTGTTCCAGAATTAATCGTTTTAACCTGTTCAAAAAACAAATCCTCTTCACCATGTCTATGACTCAATTTTTTATTTCGTAAATCAACTTTACCGCCTATCTGATGTAGTAATGACATCCCAATAATAGCGTCAAAATTGTTTAATGCATCAAGCTCATGAAAGTCAGCCACGGTTTTAAATAAATTAACTTTTTGATAAGTATTTATAAAGCTTTTACCATGAATCGAGTTTAAGTAGTATGGTGTTTCAAGTTTTCTTTGATTTCCAAATATGTTATGTTTCACATAATTCCCAGATGCTCCCGTATCTATTAAAATTTTTAAAATTTTGTTTGTCCTTAGATCAGTTTTGTTGATATACGGAACATCTGGTCTTATGCTAAAAAATTAAGACTTTCTTGTACAATTGGAGCTTCCTCATCTAAACTAATTTGTTCTAAATTATTAATTCTCTGATTTTTGTTTTGAGGAAAGTGCCCAGAAAAATTGTTCCTTCTTTTAAAAAAATTTCTTTGGGTTGTATTTGGTTCCTGCTTAAAAGGATTATCAGGTTTATTATTTGATTGGCGAGAGAGTCCGCTTAGAGTGTCCATTGGCTCAGGGCCAGTAAAGGAATTATGTGGTGCAGCAGTTTGCTGTCTCGGATTGTAAAAGGGGTTTCCGTCTTTCCAAATATTAGTATCGTATGGTTTTTGAAAGTTGTGTTGTGGCTGTGGATTAATATTGTAAGTGCCGTTATTAAAATGGCGATTTCCATTCTTGAAGTAATTATTAGAATTATTATTTCTGGGCGGTGCTTCTATGTTTCTATATAAAGGTCTCAGCTGAGAAAGATAAGGTTTATCTAGTAATAATTCTTCAGCATAAACTACAGCTGTTTCTAGATTAGGAGGGCTCATACCCGTTAGCAAATTGCTTAAAGCATGGGGTAAGCCATTTACAAATACCTTCAAAGCTTCCTGCCTAGCCTCTTCATTCATTTCCCTAGTTGTAGTTGTGTCTGTACCATGGGTCATCACATTTTTATTTGTAACTAGTGTAAGTAAAACACTAATTTTATCATAGAAATCCCTGGGACTTAGGTTACCCATTTTTACGGCACCTAATTCTAGCATAAGTGTTCTCTTGGAACGTTTATCTTGATATGTCAAGTCCAATCTTTCTATAATAGCTTCAAAGTTTAACACTGTCGCATGAATTGACAAAACAGCTTCTGCATGCCCTATTATTTTCCCACGAATTAAACCCAACGCAGTGAAATAGGCTTGCTTAGCTAGTGAGTTGTTTGCATTTGAAAATGTGTTTATTGCCGTTATGGCTCTTTTACGCCAAGTAGCGTATTCATTTATTTTTCCCTCAAAATTGGGCAAGGCTTCAACAAGTTTCATGATTCCAGTATCGGTGGGATCTACCGTTACAGCAGTTCTTGTAGGAACTCTGTGTTGTTGTAAGTATCTAAGGGGAGCTATCTCCCGTTCAAATTGTTCCCTAATTCTTTCCGATTCAACGGCAATTAACCGTGTTACCTCTTCAGGTCCGATAGACATGTCGTTACTTAAGTTTCTATTATTGTCAAAAATTAATCGTCTATTCATGAAGCTTTAAACAAACTGTTTTATATTAATAATCACTTTGTCACTTATCACTAATTTAATATATAACTTAAACTATTATACCGCTTCTTCTTTGTAGAATACTTTGGTTGATCTTTTGCTGTTCGCTGCAGGGGCCTCCAGTTAAAATCTTTTGGTGTAACTCTTTTATCTTTTAGGCTATGCCTTTTTGAATAAATATGAATAAAACACTTTTAAGATATTTTTTACTTATAAATTATTTATTAACTTTATGTCTCCAGAGTAAAAATACGAATGAAACCAGCCATCAATCTCAAAGCTATCCTTTGCTACAATATGCTAAAATATACATATGTTTCATCTGCTTATAAGTATGTGTATTCGATATATGTTTCATGTGCTTATAAGTATGTGTAGCTATGGGTATTCATATTGTCGTGAGGAAGTCACGTACCAAAAGATGCTGAGTTTGCAGATCAGCCGGCTGTGGGATTGTTAAGATAAACATTTGCTGTAGCGGATCGTTCAACAGTTAAGATAAACATTTGCTGTAGCGGATCGTTCAACATTGTATGTATTATGTACATTGGAGACAATGTTAACTCGCGTATTGTGTTCTGGCTATTTCTGTTACGACTCGCGTTGCCCGCCGGCCACACATGACAGTTTTGTCATGACAATAACAATGCACTCACACTTTTTCACCAATACAAGTAAGCTTTGGCAATTGCCAATCTATTGCCAGGCAGTTGTCAGCATGACAATAGGCTGGCAATAACATTGGCAATAATTTGACGTTTGTATTGAAATTGACGTAAATAATCGTGGTTGGTGCACAAAAAAAAAGGGAAAATGTTGCGTTTTCATTCATCTTTAATTATGCCAAAAATTTTAGGCTAGAGATGGTTACAGCGACACAGAAAAATTATAAATATAATGAAATAACATTCATTGTCATGCTATTGCCATGCTTTTATCAGGCCACCTACGTCACAATCGACAATTGCTTGGCTGCCGACAATGATTTGACAGAATATACGTATTCTCAATTGTCATGGCAATACTATCTCGTGTGGCCGCAGCGTTAAATAACAAGTTAACTAACAGCATAGAAATAATAGGTGCGTTTTTTTGGCATCGCTATATACGCTTAACAACATTTTTCATACAAAAAATTGCTTAGCTAAGACAGGATAATTATAGCCGCTTAGCTCATAGTCGCCGATAGAAACACTATTGCCAGATCAAGAAAGTGGTATTTTACATAATTTATTGGCAGCACTTTTTGGAAAACAACCAAAAAAATTAAGCATCAAAAATATGTTCAGCGCCAGCACCCGAAACCTTTTGCGCAGCAGCGTTTTGCTTCGTTGCAAAAGCACCCTCGTCGTGGCTGAACACAACAATGAGGTTTTGAATCCTGTAACGCTGAATACAATCTCGGCAGCAAAGAAAATCGGAGGCGACGTAACTTCTGGTAGCAGGCACCAAATGCGGACACGTTTCCGAAGCTGTTTCTAAGGTGTCTGGTGTTGCAAAAGTTCTCGTGGCTGAGAATGATGCCTTCAAAGGTTTCACCTCCGAGTCGCTAACACCTTTGGTGCTGGCTGCCCAAAATCAATACAAATTCACGCACATCTTAGTAGGTGCGACGGCACTTGGCAAGAATGTGCTGCCACGTGTGGCCGCCTAACTCGATGTTTCGCCTATTTCAGAGATTATCGATGTCAAGTCGGAGGATACGTTTTTGCGCACCATCTACGCTGGAAATGCGATACTGACGCTCAAGTCCAAGGATCCAGTGAAGGTTATCACCGTACGTGGCACGAATTTTGAAGCTGTCTCTGCGGACGGCGGTAGCGGTGCCATCGAACAGGCGCCCACTGGTGATTTCAAGTCAAGTCTAAGCGAGTACGTTTCGTCCGAGCTCACAAAGTCTGATCGCCCTGAGCTAGCTAGTGCCAAGGTGATTATATCGGGTGGTCGTGGCCTCAAATCGGGCGACAACTTCAAGATGCTGTACGATTTGGCAGACAAGTTTTTTCGCTGCTGTCGGTGCTTCACGTGCTGCTGTCGATGTTGGTTTCGTGCCCAACGACATGCAAATCGGACAGACGGGCTAAATTGTAGCTTCGGACCTATACTTTGCTGTCGGAATCTCTGGCACTATTCAACATCTGGCTGGTATGAAAGACTCCAAAACTATTGTGTGGAGCGACTAAAGGATGCCGAAGTGCCAATCTTTTTAGTAGCTGAAATTGGTCTGGTTGCTGACCTTTTTAATGCTGTTCCCGAGATTACAAAGAAACTGTAAATACGTTGGGTATCGAAAAGTATTAAACAGTAGAAATTTGTGCATTTATTTTTTTAAAAAATAAAATAAAGGGTGATCCGTTTCGAAGCTCCCTACCTTTTTAAAGAAAAAAACACGGAAAATTCAATTTTAATGAGGAATATGTATTATCATTTGAAAGAACATTTTTTGGCATTTATTTTTTTAAGACAATGTTTATCAAATGTTGGCCGCGGCTACGTCTCAGATGGAAGCGGGATTGTCCGCAAAAACTTTAGACTATTGAATAAAGTCTCTCTACTTGGATCACCCATTATTATATCACCCAATATTTGACAGTATCACGCAATGCTGCCAAGTTTTTAAGAAAAAAGTTAAGCGAAATATTAAGCGCCGATGAGCGTTTTTTTGGACAAGCGTATATAGCGATGCCAAAAAAACACACCTAATATATAAGGAAGTGGTGTTCTACTCACACATACTATGCGTGTGTGAAGAATTTTTCAAGCGAGATAGAGCATGCTTTTTTGACATAAGCTCTTGCCCATCAAAACAAAGAAAATGAGTGGTGAAAAAACATTAAAATATTAAATAATTAGCGATTGTCATCGCTATAAATTGTATTAAAACGAACATAAATAAAATAAATAATTAAATAAGCATGCGTTGTGCCGTGAAAAGGTGTGAAAGTTCACAAAAAACACATCAAAAATATATATATGACAGTGATATCCTATATTCCATACTAGCTTACCCGGTACACGTTTTTTGCACCCGAAAATATGCTAATGAGCCGAATGGCTAGTCGTATTTTGCATAATTTTTTAAGTGTCTTGTTGGAACAAAATTTGTCCCGTATTTTTGACATTTTTGTAAAATATCTATGATTTCAAATACGCATTCACATGAACTGAGACAATAAAAAAAGGAGTGTTTCCTTTAAACCGAAAAAATAAAAGTCTAATTTTAATTGTTATTTTTGACTGAAAAATATTTTATTTTATTTTTTAATATAGTATACCTCATAAGTAGTGTGTAAGTACAATAAAAATTAAATAATAAAAATACGTCTGAACACCAAAATGTTTTCGCCTTTCTTTACGATATAACCTAATGCGGCCCTGTTTGAATGTTTATGTGTGTGAATTAACTTCATTGTATTTGTAAAATACTTCATTTCTGGTCAACTTCACCGCTTCCTTATCTCTTAGTTCTTTGGCTAACAGCTACTGTTCTAGCTGGGTGTTGGGCATGACTGTGATGGGTTGCCATTGGCTTATATCATGTATAGAAAAAGTATTATATGCAACAAATTGTAGAAGTAAATTGTTAATAAGCACTTTATTCTTCCAGAAAATGCCAAAGGAGAGACAAAAGCATGTCACTAAGATCGGCCGTCGAAAACAAATGACAACATAAATGCAAAATGCTGCTTTATATTTAGTAGTATTTCATAGTAGTAATGCACTGAACACATTGACGACTACACGACTTTACGACACGACATGAAGAAAGAGTCAACAATCTGGAAATATCATACGATTGTTTCATTCACTCATACACAAACCCTTATATTTGCTCTTTTGTCGCTCGTCAAATTAGAAATAATTCTATACCGGCGTCAGCAACATTTCTATGTCGCCGCGAGATTTTCACCCAAAGAACTAAGAAAATATTTTAGTTCTTTGTTTTCACCACATTCACCTCCATAAGAAAAGCATGTAAAAAAAATTTGACAGATGTCGTAATGTCGTAGCCGTCGTCAATGTGTTCAGTGCATAAATAAAATGTCCAGTGTTTCAGAGTTGAAAAGAATGATAAAACTGAGTGCATCACCAGATTTTTTAAGCCAACAAGAATACGATTGATATTTCCATAAGTCCCATTCCTTAGAGAGCATTGGGTGTGCATTCTTTTATCTTCAAAGAATGATGAATTTTGCATTTGTAATTCATTTACTCTACAGAAGCATAAGATTGCAATCTGGTTGGTGCAGCTTGTGAATGCAGTAAGAGTGTGTGCATTCCGAAATGATTCAATCTTTTACAGCTCTGCTCGTTAATCCCGATACTTATCAAATATTCTGAATTTTATTTTTTGAACATCTAAAGTGAAACGATTATAACGATTATTTGTGGCGTCCGTGGCGTAGTTGGGTAAAGAGCGTGGCCTCTATGTAAACGAACCTGGAAACCCGGGTTCGAATCCCAGCAGAGACAGAAAATTATTTGAATTAAAATGATTTTTTTTTACGGCCGCCACACGTTGGGCAAAATAGAGGCAAAAACGCTCGCATTAGGGGTTATTGGAAAGTAACGGGGTTTAAATTTTTCCAATTCTTTTTGTAATCTAGACATATTCCTTATGCATAAAATCAGTTTTGTTTGTTAAATTATCGTATGATGTAGTTTCCACGATCAACTAAAGATGGCGCTTTTTTGAAAAAATTTTTGTTTATATGACACCAATCAATAAAATTGCCTATTTAATTATAAAAAATATTTAATGAAACTTTACATAATGAAAGCTTATTAATAGAAGGTTAGTTCTATGTATTTTTTTTTTTAAGAATTGTTGTTCTTGGGACAGTGACGCATGTTTGAATTTGTGCGTTTTTTTGTGTTTTTTCCTGAAAATTTGTAATTTTAAGCTGTAATTTTTTTAATTCCACTCAATTCCACGAAAAATCTTCAGAGCCTAGATTTCAAACTTTCTTCTTTTTGGTGGTACCAACATTTTTTGCGACTACTTGCGCCTTTTCTAGTATTTGAGCTTTAAACTAAATATTACTATACTACCGAGTATGCACTGAAGCTGAAACGTTCGATTACCCGCTATAGTTAAAACACTAAACATGGCTTGTGTTTAAGCTACAACAAATTTTGCCATATAGTTATAAGACGTGATATCAAAATGTTTGCCAAAAAAGGGGAGTGGCCCGCCCACTTAAAAGCCCATTTCAGTGAGCAAGCTATAAAATGGATTTTATTTAACTTGAAGACTGAATGTTTGAAGATTATGACTTTTACAAAGGCTGCATACATAAAATTAAAAAACTAACGGACGTATTCATAAAAATTTAGAGTGCTTCCTTTTTTAAGAAAAACTTGTTGGGATTGTTTAATACGAATTCTAATTATTTGATAGTTTAAATCAGTTTTGAGTTTTAGGTCATGATGTTAGAACAATTAATTGTTTTATCAAATTTATTTCCAAAGTAACACTAGATAGTAACGTGAGTTAGTTATAAGAGCGACGATTTATGAGATATCCGCACAAATTTGCTAAATATACCAAAGAAACTGCGGAGCTATACGTGAAAAAATACGGACGGTGGTCCATGTCCCCCACAGTGCACAAGGTTCTAGTTCATGGTGTTAATGTTATCAGAGGAAGCTATGGAATACTCCAATAAAGATTTCAAAAGCTAAAGAAACCTTAATGCAAGGCGCAACTCCATGATAACGACTTTAACAGATGTGTTAAACAAATTTTTGGTAATGTCTGGCATTTAAGGAAAAATAATAAATTGGAAAAAAAACCAAAAGATTACCATGCAGATTTTAAAAAATTGCTGAAAGAAAATTTATAAAAATAAAAGCATAAATTATCTACATCATAAAACACATAAAATACACAGGACATAAAATACTTTGTCCTGACTCATTCACTCACTCACCGATCGATTCCCAGCCTAAACCACTTGACCTTGTTCTATAAAATTAGGTAGACGCGTAGATACTAAAAAAGGCATTATAGAAATGTGGTGTCTAAATTGTTAGAGTAGGGTAAAAAGCAGGTAATTGGATAGTTGAAAGAAATTTTAAATATCAAAATTTCTATAATTGTTTTGAATACCTTTATAAATGGCTGAAATTAAATTTCAGGATTAATTAGGAAGATTAGGGTTGAAACATGATTTTTTCCAACTGGGTACAAATTTATTACCATATTTATAAGCTTATGGCTGTGAATTACTTTTGAAACTAATACCTAGAATATACATTCTGAGATTCTGTTATTTGGTCGTTAAAGAGCTAAACAAATTTTCTTTAGATGAGAACAATTTTTACACATTTGAGCTTGAGTCGAAAATGAACAAAAGTAATCTCATGGTTCTTTCAAGTCATCTTCTCTTTCTTTTTGCTAAGAAAGAAAATTGCATAAAAATTAACTACATGTGAAAGGGTTAAAGGGTTAAGATAAATTTTTATCAAGTTGAAAATAATTCCTTAAAACATATTTTGAGGATTCAAAATTAGTTTCTTAAAAAAAAAGTATTTCTATACATGATATAAGGCTTGTAAAAGCTAAACTTCCAAGTGTAAGGTACTTAAATTTAAAAGCGAAAAAAAGTGAAGAGGTACTGACAACTATTCTTTAGTGCTTTCTAAATAAAATATCAAAAATTGGTGCTTCTGCGTCTAACTGCTTAGACGTTACAGCTTTTTTTAAGCGATGCGAGCGTTTTTATCATATTTTTCCCAACGTGCGCCACCTCTCTGCAGACAACGGCAAACCTCAGAGAGTAATCAAAATGCCATGAGAACAAGAACATTCCGTTCATCGCCGTTCCGAGTCGGCGTTTAACCTGTAGGTCCGGTTCTCGGTCAATTGTGTACAAACTTAATAACACGCACAACACTATTGATCATAAGAAGCTAGGTTGAAATCCTTTCAAGGGCTGAAATGACCAGTTATTTATTTTTATTTTTTTTTTAAAATGGAATGATTGATGGCAGTCGTGGCCAAATTACTCGGTGTAAATTTTCAAACACAAAATTTTTTCAATTGATTTTAACAGACAATGACAATCCTTAGAGAGTAAATTATGTCATGTAAAGCTTTTTGAGAAAATGCGCATTAGAGCCCGAACAGAATCAAATATCGTTGCGACCGACGATCCTCTCAGATCATCGATCGCAGAGAACACGTCCAGAATGAAACGATTGCGACTGACGATTAAAAGTTGCTTTTATTTAGTATATTTTTATTTATTTTTTCTAATTAATTTCAATGTATGTATTGGTGTCTTCAATTGTGTGAATACAACAGACACAAACAAGAAATGTCAGAAGATAACAAAAAACCAAGCAAATTTCATTAAACACAGTAAATTCTTAGCAAAAATATGGCAGCACTAAAGGCACTCAGAGAGAGAATTGTCGGTCGCAAGAGAAGAAATAGAATAAATTCTAAGAGCCCGAACAGAACCAAAGCGGCTGTCGGATGGCGGTCCTCTCTTGGAGAAATCCGCTGAGAACACGTCCAGAATAGGAGCGGTTGTCGGTTGTCGGATCAGCGTTGCTTTTCGGCGTGTAAGAGCCCGAACAGAACCAAAGCGGCTGTCGAATGGCGGTCCTCTCTTGGAGAAATCCGCTGAGAACACGTCCAGAATAGGAGCGGTTGTCGGATCAGCGTTGCTTTTCGGTGTGTAAATGGTACAAATGCAACACACACACACAAAACGAAACATCAGCTCATTGAATGCAGCACACATACACACAAAAACAAAATGTCAGCTCATGGTAAAAACTAACAAAATAACACTGAACACAGCCAATTCTGGGCTAAAATATAGCAACACTTACGCCACTTAAAGAGAGATCCGCCGTCGGAGAAAAAATAGAATAGATTCTATTCTGGCGTTTTTCCGTCGCGGATTTCTACGGCCATTTAATTTTTGGCGGCTGCATAGATTTTCATGTATTTTATTGCACAGCGCATCCGACCGATAGCCGCTTTGGTTCTGTTCGGGCTCTAATTGTGCGATTTATCGTTGCGGAAAAAGAGATGCGTTTTTCAACATTTGAGCCTGAACAGAATCAAAAATCGTTGCGACCAACGACCCTCTCTGGTCGTCGAACGCAGAGAATGTGTCCAGAATGATGCGATTGCGATTAACGAATCAAAGTTGCTTTTATTTAGTATTTTTTTTTTATTTTTTCTATTTCATTTCAATGTATTGGTCTCTTCAATTGTGTGAATACAGCACACACAAACAAGAAATGTCAGAAGATAAAACAAAACTAAGCAAATTTCATGAAACACAGCCAATTCTTAGCAAAAATATGGCAACACTAGTGGCACTCAGAGAGAGAATCGTCGGTCGCAAGAGAAGAAATAGAATAGATTCTAATTGTGTGATTTATCGTTGCGGAAAAAGAGCTGCGTTTTTTCTACATTTTGCATGTATTTTCCAACAACAAAGATCGGAGGCCGCAACGATTTTTGATTCTGTTCAGGCTCTTTTGCATGTATTTTCTAACAACAAAGATCGTCGGCCGCAACGATTTTTGATTCTGTTCAGGCTCATAGTCATTCGGAGTCGGCATAAAACTAGTAGATTTCGTTCTCGATCAATTGTCTACAAACATTTAATAATACGCACAACACAATTTGATCATAAGAAGCTTGGTCAAAGTCCTTTCAAGGGACCAAATGGCCAGTTTATTATTATTATTAAAGTGAAACGCTAAGAATTGACATGATACCTTAGCTCTGTTCGGTGGAAAATTGTCGATTCGATGAACAGCTGATTAGTTGAAAATAATTTCAGCGCAGTATAGAGTCAATATTTCAAATAACGAAATAAAAGCAAGTTGGAGCAAACGAACAGGGACATCATCATATATTTTATTCAACTAGAGTAAGAAATCTCAATAAAAAGTAGTCATCAAACACAGCATTTGAATGCATCACTATTTTTAAATGTTTCTTACAATTTAATTGCACATTAGTCCTTAACGCACTCACTTCACTTACTTACTGACCCACATAGTATTCACAATGGGTTCACACAATACCGCAACGAATAAAAATCTATTTATATGTTATGAATAAATCATGGTATAATAATACAAGGTAGCATTGACAACTGCTTATTTTCTCTTCTACAAGAAAACATCTGTCAAAAACAGCTTTTTGTGGAAATGCATCTGCAGCTGCTGTGGTTGTTGTTTTTTTTTACTTCAATGTTTTCAGCATTGTTTGTGTTTTCAATGGCATATTGTGAGCGCTCTTTTTTTGAGTATATTTTTTGACAGGAGATGTTTTCCCAAGCAACTGTCAATGCTACCTTGTATTATTATACCATTTGAATAAATAATCTTTATTATGGCTAAATCGCAATACTGCGATAGGTCGGTCGTGCGTTGACAGCTCGAGTAGAAACTCACGTGTTCTTATGCAGCAATTCGCAATTCGACTTCAAACTTTGATCGTAAATATCATACGAAGGGGTAAAGTACGATCAAAGTACGATCTAACGAGATGAGTAGAGATAATTTCTACTCGGTCGTGCGTTTGACATTTCTTGCTATAGCAGAGTTGCATTTTCGTTGAAAGAGCTTAGTATGTGGGTGTTTTATAGTTTCACTGACAAAGATAGATTTTCATGGGATTTCGTTTATCATCGTTGGAATTTATGATTTATAGAATGTTTTTTATAACTCATGCTGTTAAAGCAATACTTATTGCCATACTTTTCACGAACCGCCTTAAGCGCGATATATTAAAGGCATTTATATAGAAAATTGCGGTATTGAGAGTTGAGGGGAAAACAACTTTTTTGGGATTTCTTGCATGGCTGGTTTGATATACATCATCTAAGTGGCAGGCGCACGACCTTCTAACGCAATATTGAGAGTGCAAAATTCGAAGGTCGTGTGTTCTGACAGATTATCTCGTAAAGTTTTTGAAACGTCGATATAAAGTACGATCGGCGCACGACCGACCTAACCCAGTATTGCGATTTCAGCATTAAATAATGCAGAGTGCTTTAATTAGTGTTGCCATATGTCCCGTATTTCACGGGACATCCCGTATTTTGCATGATTTTTTAAGTGTCCCGCCAGGACAAAGTTTGTCCCGTATTTTTGACATGTTTGTAAAATGTCTATGATTTCAAATACGCATTCACATGAACTAAGGCATTAAAAAAAGAAGTGTTTCCTTGAATTTTTTTTATTTTCATTCCTTATACGCTATATTATAATTTTATTTAGTTATTGTTGTTTAGGTATTGTTTAGTTTTATTAATATGTATTTATTGTTATGTACCTAGCAAACTTGAATTGTAATAACTGCGTACCTAAATAAATAGTTTTTTTTTTTTTTTTTTAAATACTTGTTTTTAAAAATAACTTTCTGTTTATTTATTGTCCCGTAAAATTTTCCAAAATCCCGTTTTATTTACATATTTTGCATTTGTCCCGTATTGCTGGAAAACAAATCTGGCAACACTAGCTTTAATACTTTTTTTAGATATGGTGGTTACTAAGTGCATTTAAAAAAAAAGGCATAAAATTATTTAAGAAATAAAATTTTTTTACAGTAATGTCTAAGAAATCAAGATAAAATGAGAACTAGTAAGGAATGTATTATCTTCAGATTGGCCGAAGTTAAAATACCCGTAAGTAAAATAAATATCTGATATTAATAATAATATCTGAAGTTATGAAGGTTTTATTATAGTGATGACGTCAGCTTGTATATTAGATAGGCGTGGTTTTTATTCAGTTTTTCAAAGTATAATTAATATAATTATTAGGGTGGGTCAATTGTTTTTGTCAAAAGGCGTATAGCAAAAACGTTATCTAAGAAGAATTCCAATAAAAACTCCCAAAGAAACTATGGGTCTAAACTCAAAACCTAGCTCCCACAGAGAGACATAAATACGCACTAGAAAAACTCTTAAAAACGGCTTGGGTTTAAGAAACCAAGAAACGTTGTTATATAGAAAAATACCACATTTTTCATTAATGTTGGACTTATTTCTGCTATGCTATATTTCCCAACATTGTTCAAGCGTAAAGCGACTCATTTCTTTCCGTGGAGTATGATACTGACTTTATGCCAAGATTTCGAGCGGGAAACAGCTGTCAGTGTCAAAATAGCCAATGATTTAAAAATATATACAGGTGGGTCATAAAAAGATGGCCCACCCTGTATATATATACAGTCGTTTTCTCAAAATTATTTAATTTAAAATTAAGAAGCTTTAACATATTTCATGGCTTTAGTGTTTAGTATTAAAAAAAAGAGTTGGCTGTGTCAACAAATTCCATGGTAGTGTTAAAAAAAAGACTTGGATGTGTCGTAGACACACCCGCAGGTTTTGAAGTGACGATGTTTCTTTATGCTCCTATTTCATGTCGAAACTCTTGTTTTAATCCATGACCAAATTCTTGATTTATCAAATATACTGAATCTCTTTCCTAGTTGGAAACTCTTCTCATATTCTTGTCATAGTCCTTTTCTGGTTTCATAGTCCGGTTTCATTGTGTTATTTTGTTCTTTGTGAGCAGTGTTGGTTGTCACGAAAAAAACTGTTGAAGTCATAACTAAATAGATTTTTGTTGTTGTTGTTGTTGTTGTTATTGTTATTGTTGTTATTGCTACTGTTGTTGTTGCTACTGTTGTTGTTGTTGTTGTTGTTGTTGTTGTTGTTGTTGTTGTTACTGTTGTTGTTGGTGATGTTTTTACTGTTGTTGTTGGTGTTGATGTTGATGTTGGTGTTGGTGTTGGTGTAGGTCTTGGTGTTGGTGTTGGTGTTGGTGTTGCTGTTGGTGTTGGTGTTCGTGTTGATGTTCGTGTTGGTGTTGGTGTTGGTGTTGGTGTTGGTGTTGGTGTTGGTGTTGGTGTGGGTGTTGGTGTTGTAGTTGAATTTGATTTTGGTTTTGGTTTTTATTTGGTTCTATATTGGTTATTGGTTAGCAGCATGCAATCAATCCAGCAAAAGTGATGCAAATGCGTCACATTAGGCGGTGTCCTGAGGGGCCTCATGACGTCGTCATTTTTTTTTTTTAAATTTCCACCCTGAAATCATGACGATAAGAATTTTTTTTATATTTTAGTTGTGAGGCGTAATAATACATCTATGCTGTCGAAAAACAAAATTATTTTATTACTTAAACCGTAGCACATCTCCTGAATGAGTAATAATTCCATGCAACGTTATTAACTTTCTGTTACATAAGCTGCTAACTTCACGACCTGACGAATTCAGAATTTTGTTTTGTATTCTTGTTGTAAGGCCAAGTATAAATCCTTCATTTTCCTTTTTAAACATTTATCTTAGCTTATATACTCACCGACTAAAAATTCAATGCAACGCCGTTGCATGAATGTTGCACTGTCGATCTTTAAGAGGCTATATAAGTGTCCCCATGACGCCTGATTTTTTGTCTGATTTTATTGTGAGGGCTTAGAACAGACCTGTATTGGTGTATCACATTTGTAATCCTTGCATTAATACTCAGAGAGTAATAATTCCATACAACAAATTTTCAGTCGCGTTGCTTAATCAGCTCCCACCGCGTTCCGATGACGCACAGTGTAATAATTGCGGCCAAAACTAACTTGTATTCTTTTTTTGTAATATTATGACTTATTATATATATATATATATCAATCGAGAGATAGTTCTTCAACTAAGAGAATTCTGCAAACATTTTGAAAATACGTGAAGATTTGGACTCACAGCATGAGCTGAAAGTTGATTATTTTTTCTGTGAATTTACCAAGTTTCGTCCTTGCATATACCTTCTACAGATGAAATATCATAACTCTCGAACGCGATGTTCAAATATAAAAAATTGTATATTTTTGAGAAATATATGTAGAATCTAATGCTTTTGATGGTATTTCTTTTTGAAAAATCCTTCAATTAGATCAGATATAAAATTGGTTTGAAAAATATAATTTTTCTAAAAATTATTAAAAAATTTGAAAATTTCAGCAGTGAAGAGAAAAAAAAAACTATTTTTGGATTTTGCTTAAACTTTCAAAAAGTGATCCTTTATTTATTTATTAAAAACTGAATAAAAAAAGATAGAGGTGCGATTTTACGTTTTTGGTCTTTAATTTAATTATATATGTATGATGGCAGTTTTTCACCTAAAATTAAAATTTGTAAATTGAGTCATTTATCATACTTTGTGAGTGGGATAAATTTTAAAAAGAAATGAATCATGTTTTATAGTTGGAAATTATTTTCCAACTTTGAGAGTGAATAGCTCCAAAAACCATTTTTCGTTTTTTTTTTTAATTTTTTTATATGTTATTCATCAACTTATTTAAAAGATATATTGAAAAGATAGAGGTGCGATTTTACGTTGTTTTATTTTCACGTAATTTTTCGTAAAGGGTATTTTTGGGTAATTTTTGGTAAAATTTACATAGAAAATCATGTTATTTCATTTTGGGAAAAATTTTTTAAGCTTAAAGGAGAAATGTTTATATAGAAATAAGTATTTTTTTTAAATTCTAAATTGCTTGGGTATTAACACAAGAAAAAAAAATTTTTCGTAAAACTTACTCCCCAACATGTTACCTGAAAAGATGTGGTCGGTAAGCGTAGAATTATCGGAAGGAGTTGAGATAATTACATGAAACTTGGTATACGTGTTCATATGCAACCAAATTCCTGGACAAATGATAATTTTTTTAAAACAATTCACTAACACGCCCACCTCCCATACAACCTACAACATATATAAGATTTGGTATGTGTGAAAGTAGCATCGAAACTGCCAAATATGCAAAAAATAAGCGTAGTCCGCCCACAAATACGACCACTTCCAATACAACCCTCAACGTTTAAAGCTATTAAAAGTGTTATATAGTATACTAGCTTTTTCCCGGTGCGCTTTGCTGCACCTTATCTAGATAAGTACCGGAAAATGTTGCAATGCCATCAGCGTTATTATTTCTAAACCATCTAGTACTCGAAACATAGGAGCCGTTCATAAATTACGTGACTGATTTTAAATTTTTTGAAGCGAAGCTTTTTACGCCTCGTTCTGTGATTTACTAGAGTGAAATCAGAAAAAACGACACTTTTTTACGACACCTTTTTTTTTAGAATATTATTTTTTGCTTGCATCAATTGAACCAGAAAATGATAAATTAAAAATAATTTCTTGCCCGCTGCAGGAATTGAACCCACAACTCACAGTTCTATCGTTTGTTGGTAATTTCTTCTAACCATTACGTTAAAACCCTTTCTTTCATAACTTTGTTGATTCAGTGATAAGCTTTAGCTAAAGCTATGTTTCAGCAGATCACTATAATCTATTACTTTAAGAAAGGATTGTGTGTTGGCTATTCTAGGACTGTGTATTGGCTAGCCAACCGACAAAAGTAGCAAACAAAACGAACTAGAGCAAAGATAACTAAATTTACCGAGCTATGGTTTGAATCTTCGGTTTGTCCATGTGAACTAAAAGACCTAACGAACTAAAAGAACAAACGAACTAAAAGAATGAACGAACTTAAAGAAATATTCACTAAGGATTGTGTATTAGATGTGTTTTCTACTTCCTACTAAAGGTCGTTATAAATATCATTAAAAATAAACAACCTGTAAGTTGATTAAATTGTAACAAAATTAATGATTTTCGTATATTTATTCCCTACAACTGAACAGGGGCCTTTAAGGGAGGGCCGAAGAGGGTTAATATATATGATATATATACTTTGTTATTTTAAAGTTTTGAATTTAAAAATTATTTTTTAAAATTTATATTTTGGATAAACATTATTGGCTATAACTTTTGATTGGCAAGAGATACTTAGATAATTTTTTCTAATAAATTAATTTTTTAGCTTGTATATTTTTTCAAAACTATAAAAACACAATATTGGAAAAAAAAAATTTTGTTCGAAAAAATCAAGGGGTAGGCCTTGTTTTTTTAATCACAAAAATGGTTTTTAATTTTTGCGTAAAATTGACATAGCTTTTGCTTATAAATGTTATAAGTTTTAAATAGAGTTAAAAATTTGCGAATTTGAATTTAAATTATTTTTACAACAAAAACAAATTTTGAGCCTTTTTGTGAAGAAAACTCAAAAATTTCAGACCTTTTTTGAAATAAAATATTTAAAATATATATTCTCAACTAACGGTATTTTTGCAATAAGGTTTTCATAGTATTTTGATGAAGCTTTAAGACAAAAAAAAAATTTAACACAATATATAAAAAATTAGCGGAGATATTTGAATCGAAAGTCACAAAATTGAATATCTGATTGTTTTTTTCGTAATTTTGTGTAACGATGTTGCATTAAATATATCGTTGTAGTAAAATTTTTCAAAGTTCTCAAGATATGTTCATGTTTTTGTTATCAAAATAACGGAAATTTTTTAATTTTACTAAATTTAAGAAATATTTTATATTTTGTAAATATTTGCACATGTAACCTAAGAAAACAACTAAAAATATGCGATTTTGTAAAAAATTTGTACTACAGCACCATCCGGTGTCCAAGGTGGTTCAAAGAAGATAGTGCTAAAAAACTCATCGTACCTGAAAACTACTATATACCAATTTTTATTCTAATCGCATGAGTGGTTTGGGAGTTTTAGGTGGTTTTGTAAAAAATTTGTACTATAGCGCCCTCTGGTGTTCAAGATAGGTCGAAAACGATAGCAGCAAAACGCTCAACGTACATGAAACCCACTGTATACCACTTTTCATTCTAATCGCATAAGCGGTTTGTGAGTTTTAGGCAGTTTTGTAAAAAATTTGTACTACAGCGCCCTCTGGTGTTCAAGGTGGATCAAAATTGATACCCCACAAACACGCACCGTACCAAAAAACTTATATACACAAATTTTCATGCTAATCGGATGAGTAGTTTAGGAGTCTATTGCGGCCTTACAAACATAAGCTCCTTTTTTATATATATAGAAAATGACTGACGTCCGTGTGTACGCGCATAACTCAAGAAGGGGTCGTTCAATTTTTACAATTTTGAGCTTGATGGATTCGTATTGGCCCAAGGAAGGACACTATGTTGAAAAAAAATATGCCACACCCTCTTTAATGCCCACAAATCAATAAAAATGCTATATTTCCGACGGTTTTGGTCGTATTAGACTACAATTTGGTAATTTAGTTTGTATGCTCACTATCGGTAACTTTATTAAAACTGCGTTGCCACACCTCTCTTTTACCGCCCACAAATCAATAAAAATTTTATATATCGGAAGATTTTAGGGGTATTATACTTAAATTTGGTAATTAATTTTGTTTGATTGCTGTCGGAAACTGTACTAAAAATAGGTTGCCACACCCCCTTTCACCGCCCACAAATTAATAAAAATTCTATATGTCGGAAGGTTTTGGTGGTGTTAGACTAAAATTTGGTAATTTAGTTTGTATGCTCACTGTCAGCAACTGTACAAAAAATGGGTTGCCACACCTCCTTTTACCGCCCACAAATCAATAAAAATGCTATATTTCCGATGGTTTCGCCGTATTAGGCTACAATTTTGGAGTTTAGCTTTTATGCTCACTATCGGCAACTGTACTAAAACTGGGTTACCACACCCCCCTTTTACCGCCTACAAATCAATAAAAACTCTATATATCAGAAGATTTTGCTGGTATTATACTAAAATTTGGTATTATAAATAAATTTTTAAGTTATTATACTAATTTATTTTATTTTCTTGCTGTCGGAAACTGTACTAAAAATATGTTTTACCACCCACATATATATGAAAATGCTATATTTCAAACGGTTTTGGTCAAAATAGACTAAAATTTTGTAATTGTGTTTGTCTTTCAAAACTACACCGTTATCTATTGAAAAAGTAGAAACATCGAATATTAAGTTTAGGCAAAACAACGTTTGCCGGGTCAGCTAGTTATATATCATTATTATTTTTTTTTTGTCACTTAGAAAACGTACTTTTGGTAAATTGTTAATATTTCCTTCGCGCTATGCAAAAACAAAAAAAAAAAAAACAACACCATGTACCAACAACATAAATAACGATCGTGTAGTAAGAAGAGTTCGTATTTTTTTATTAAGTATTAAGCAACTCGAGATTACTCAATTTGTTCTTTTTAAGTAATTACTAATAAAGTATACACGGACAGACAGGCAGACATGTCTAAATCGATTCGGGTAGTTATGCTGATTAAGAATATGTATAATTTTCTATATCTACCACGCCTCCTTATCGGCATTATAATCGGTGTGACAAAATTAAAATTTACGTTTTGTATGGGAGCACCCGTAAGGAGTGGTCGGAGGGAATAGGTCCTCAAGGGCAAAATGTTCCTTTTACAAAAATAATGGGGATTGATCATATGTATAAACCCTCTCTGGCCCTCCCTTAAAGCGAATGAAGTTTTGTACCAAAAAATTCGCTCAATTAAAACATGCGTAAAATTGGGAACAGTTCTTTCTAAGTTGGTCTAACCCGTACTTATTTATCCAAAATAGAGCCCCATTAAATATAAATATTGCAAACTTTTGGAATGCACTTCTTTTTAAAAAAATTGTACTGCATAGTGTTTGAACGCCTTTTTTATAAAATGTTAAAGTGAAAGTGTTTCAAAAACGTGGGTTATATGGGGGGTATCCCAAACAATGTATCAATTCAGGCTATTTTAAGCAAAGACTTAGTTGGGATAAAATAAAGTTCTCTATGTTATTTTAGTGGTAATTTAGTGGCAGTTTAAATGAAGTGATTATGATAAAAGTACTCGGGTTTTAAGAATTGAAGTTTTCTGAGGGGTACCCCAAAAACTGGTCTGACCCAGCCCATTTTTAGTAAAGATCATTGTATAATACTGAAAATATTTGCGTGTGATTATAATAAAATAAAGTATTTATTTTAAAAGATACGAGATACTTAAAATTTGGGTTATATGGAGGGTACCTCGAATAATGGTCTGATTATCGCCTTTTTTGGAACGAATATTTTTTGAAGTGATTTAAGACCAAATATGACATTTTTTTAAAAAATATTAAAGGAGTCCAAAGATACATTGATAAATTTACGAAGATTTTAACTTCCTCACGTCAAAAATAAATAAATTTAATTTTTCGTTTTTGCAAATATTTTGATATGTTTTGATATACTTCATCACTTTTATGTAAAATGTATCACTTTTCTTTTTATGTAAATATTTTTGAAATTTTTTGAAATATTTTGATATTATTTTAATTATTTTGACAATATTTGTGCTCAGATGGGAGCAACAATTTTTAAAGTTGCTTAAGAGGGGAAATATACCCACAGGCCGAAAAAAAGGTCATGTTTGTGAATTTTTTTAAGGAAACCTAAGGTATATTTTTAAATGAGGGCTTTTATACTTTAAAATATACACATTCAAGAGTATGCTTAGTTTTTTTTTTATTAAAAAAAGTAATATTAAGGTAGATACAGCATTTTTTGTAGACCGCTCTGAAACGATTTTCGACCAAAAATTCGTCATTATTTTGCCTATAAAAAATGAAGGCGGTTCACTCACTAGTCTATAACTTGTTAATTTTTGAGATATCGACTTGAAATTTTCACCACATATTTTTGAGACTTAAAGCTTTAAGAAACTGCAAAAAATTAAAAAAAAATGTTCTGGGTATATAACTCCCCTTAATAAAAAGCTAAGAACACGTTTCAGCCATTTTTTAAATTCTCTCAGTCATGATGCCCGTATGAAAGGATTTGTGAACCTAATTTTGAGAGAGGTTTTTACATAGTGTTTGTTTTTACAAAAATTTACCCTTTGTAAACTTTCTCATTTTTAAGCTTTTTGAAAAGGTTTTTATCGTATTGAAAGTTGGACAACCTTTTCATATTTTCCTTACACAGAGAGAAAAAAGTCAGGCATTGTATGCTTGAATTTTTTTAAAGTTTTTTGTGCTTAAGGCTTAATTTTAGATTTTCTTAGATCAAGCAATATATTTGCTCAATATAAGAATATTATTTCTCTCCGTGTACAAAGGCTTTATAAAAGATTTGTAACTTTTTTTGAATACAGTCGGAATATCATATAATAATTGTTTATAATAATAATAAATAATTTCAATTTTTGAAAAATTAAATGCATTTTCTTTTATTTCCTCCATACATGTTTTTCGAAAGGTCCTTAAAAGAAACGAAGAATACAGGGCTTTGCAAATTCAAAAAGCCCTCAAAGCTCATACTAATTTTATTTATGTTCTTTTTATTCGGTGTAGTTGGTGTGATATCTGGATCGCTGCGTAGAAATAAAAAAAAAGCGAGCGAGCCTTACAGTAGTCGCATATGATATGTAACATCTGACACCTCACCTTGGTAATAAATAAAAAAGAAATGGCCGTTTCAGCCCTTGAAAGGTCTTTGAGCGAGCTTCTTATGATCAATTGCATTGTGCTTTTTGCGAAATATTTGAACACAAATGATCGAGATCTAGACCTACAAGCTTTATGCCGACTCCGAACGGCTTATGTTCTCAAGAAGCTTTACATGGTTAAAAAACATTTAAAGTGATTAAAATCATCTGAAATGTTTTAAAAACATTCCGCAAGTCCCTGTTACGCTGAGTTGAATTATTCTCAATTTTTTTTGGCTTTACCTTTTCAACTTTAAATTTTTCCTCACTTTTTTTCTGCCGGTAATCTCGCTATACTCTGCTCTGGATCTACCCATCTCTGCAAATCACAAAATTATTATAGTCAAATTAGATTTATATACACCTAATTCTGTTTTTACACGGTAGATTGGTTCCAGAAAAAACAGTGTAAAAAAAAATAGATCGTATGAAAAAATAGGTGCCTTATCTATAAAACCTATTAGAATTAGCGAAAAACAAGGATTTTTTAGGAACAATTATTCATGTTTATTTTATTAAATCACATATGTATATAATGTGTATTTACACAAGCATAGTTATTAAAGAAAAAAAGTCTCTAAGATTAAAAGCTATTGAAATTTAATTTTTTTTATAGTTCTTACTGTGGCTTCGTTTAAACCGAACATTTTCACAAGAAATGTTGAGCCGTCTCTATTTCGAATGCGATCTAAAATTTAAATTTTGGTTTCCAAAAAAATAGCTTTACGTTTTTATTTTGTATTTGTAGTTTTCGACATTTTCTTTTAGGGATACATAAAATATTCAAAAAAATTAAAAATGCAATTTAATTTAACGTTAGAAAAACAAATTTGCCCATAAAAAATGTCTACCAAACACGCCTGATTGCATTGATTCACAAAATATTAACACATTTCAATTACTTTCATAAGTAAATTTGCTTGTATCTACAAAAAAAGGAATTCCCCTTAATTTGTTATATGAACATATTTTGCAAAAATTAAATTTGAAAAAAACATTTAAGCCCAATAAAGAAATTTAAAATTTTCAAACCGTGTTAAATCAAAACCGTGTAAAAAAAGACCGTGTAAAAACAGAATTAGGTGTATATGTATTTAAAATATTACCCGTGCCTGCCAAAAACAGCTGTTTGGTCTTGTTAACTATAAAGCTTCACAGGTTTGTGTCTAAACTAAATAGTAGCATGCGCTGTAGTTAAATAAAATTGAAGGGAAATTGTGGCTTCGTTCAGTTTACTGTGATTTAAAACAGATATCAATGTGGTTTGTGTTTAAAACACATGTTTGTGGTTTGTGTAGGAGCTATTCGAGCCTAAAAGGTACTCTGCAATTAATTGTGTGATAAATTAAATGGCGCTTGCTTCCCCGACTTCCTGTCACGGATATCCGTCGCATTTCACGACATAGCTCCTACATGCTGGAAACCGATCGGTAAGATATTACAAATCAAAAAGTTGATTTTGAGAAAAACCGTCGGCAGCAGCATCAAATATGCATAAGTTCTTTAGTTATGATTATTATCCAAACTAAGAGAAAATGCAATAAACAAAGTCGATTTGTTGATTTTAACCTCTCAGTCTAACCTCTCGTTGCCTTGTCTAATCGTGTCATAACTTTTGGTAATCACTTTGGTCATCAGTTTCACAGTTTGAACTGCCGTACGCCTGGTAAATGCATTTTATTTATTTTGGCAAATAAATAAATGTACTTTATCGTCAAGATGTCGCTCGCTTTAAGACATGATCTGAATACGAAGTCGACGAGAACTTTCCTTAAAAGCCAATGACTTAATAATCAATTCAAGAACATTAAAGAAGAGAAAGACTAATATTTCATACACAATAAAATTGCATAAATTTTAAGCCAGCAATAAATGTTTTTTCACGTGTTGCTATCATTAACTTTGCAGCGAATCACAATCAGCGCAAATATTAATCACACGAGTTAACTTGGCATTCGAAGCGCATGCGTATTTCTGTTTACACGGTTGTTGTTTAACGTAATATTGTTTGTATTTTTGAGTAAAATAATGTCTGTAGACTCTCAAACAGGTAGATTCGAAGTCAAAACAGCATTTTCCAAGGCTAATCCTGCAAATTATTCCCGTAAACAAAAAAATTACTTAAATCCAAAATAAACATGACTATTGCCGACTCGGATAAAACGTTGTTAGATTTATAACAATTAAAAAAAAAAAACAGTTTGATAGATCAGAAGATAGAAAACTCAACCCGAATTCTTCACTAGAATTCTTTTTGTCGTATTGAGTGACATAATTCTGAATCTGGAAGACGAAACAATGAGACTGGAATGTATTTAATATTTATGCCTACATATAAATTTTCATTAATTAAAGACTGTCTTATCCTATGCATATGATTGTCTACAAATATAATAACAAATAATTATTAAAGCTTGCCTCAAGTATTGCCATCTCTTTCGCACGTTGGGTCCAAAGAAACACTACAGTAATGTGGAGGAAAAAAATATATAATCTTAACACTTAATAACTACGATCATAAAAAAAACGTACAAGATTTACAATTAATTTAAACAAGTTTACAATCCGAACACTTCTCTCACTGGCGCTTCTTCGTTCTCTTAACAAAGTTAAGCATGCTTTGGCAACATTTTCAAACAATTTTTGCTTAAATTTTGCTTCAGTTTTCATTTCATTTTCCATTTCCACATACATACGTCGGCTTCTTTTGGGGAGTGGATGAAAAGCTTTGCATAGCCCAAGTGTCGGGGCCAGAGAAAAGGTGAGACCAGTCGTCATATGTAGGTGTGTTTTTGTATGAGAATATGTGTACACACTATAGTGACAAGGTGTATGGAAAGCAACCAATAACAAAAACAACATCTACTCAACTACCAACGAACTCAGTGCAGCAACGGCTGCGGCAACGTCGACAGCGTTGTTCAGAAAAAGTTTTGGTTGTGCGAAATTTTCTGTGTATAAAAACAAAGTCTCGTCGTAGCTCAAACTTCAGTTGATCGTTGTAAGCGCATAGAAGCGTATATTGTGGTTTTGGAAGAATTAACGGTCATGAAGTTTGCATAGAGTACAAAAGAGATCAAAACATTGCGTGCGAGGAATATAGTAAAATTATAAATCAGCATTTGAAGGTGTAAAAAAAAATATCTTAATATAAACATTACCATTCACAATAACTGTAGGGAAAAATAAGAAGGTGAAAAACCTTAACTAAATAAAAGCATGTGCAAACATATGTATGTGAAAAGATCATAAAATATGCAAAAGTCCGTTTAAGTGTTATTCAACATAAACTTTCGATTTTTATTTATACAATATTCGCAATTCTTTCCGCAGTTGTTTAAAAGTTTATTTACTATTCAATATATTACAGTGCATCAACTGCACGCTACACTTGGACGACCATAAAGTGCATGCGTTCAAGCATCAAATTCGAAAAATAATCGATCATGCAGACTGTTATAAAGTAAGTTTTTTTTTCCACTACAATATATTTCTGCAGAATTCACACCTTAATTTTTATTGTATTATGTTGTTTAATTAATAATGGAAACGCACGCGAACATGGTTGAATTTTTTCGGTTGTAAGTGTAACTGAAAAGGAGTTCAAGGTTCCTTGGTTTTTAAAAGTGATTTCACTTCTTTACAGACGTAAGACAAACTTATTTGGTATTTATATTTCGAAAAAGATTTTGAAGACTTTTTCGAAATAAATAATTGAATAATCAATTTTTATTGCAATTTTTTCACTATAATAATGGTCAGAATGAGTTGCATAGAAGAATTAATTTTGTTATAAAACTGTAAAAATATAAGATACAATTAAATAACACGACTTATTTATAATATTTACAAGATTTTATCATAAATGACTTAAGAAAAAGAGAACAAAATATATTGCAGTTTTTTAAAGAATCTAAAGTGTAAAATGCAGATCGAATTTCGCAAATCCTGAGGACAGAGCAGATTTTATTTATGAAACTTATCGACTTTATCGAATCAGTTTAGTGATATATTTTTACTTTATATTGGGGATTACGGCTTTTTGATTTTTTTTCTTCAACATTATAAAACACCGTCAGTTAATTTCGCCTTAAAAAATTCGTTATCGCTTTTATCTTTTATTAGAAATCACGTTTTCGATGAGGAGAAATCATCTATTCATTAGCTACTTTATTATTATCATATGATAATTTTGCTATCACAAATTATTTAAAAAAAATTTCTCTAAAACGCATAAAATTAGTTAAGAGGTAAAGATTATATTTTGGAAGATCGAATTAATAATATTATGTTACATCCCGCAATAATTTTTAAAATTCCAATTAGCAATTCGATATAACCTAAATTAAGTGAATAATCGTGACGTATATTACATTTTTGAGTAAGAATATGTCAAAAAGCTAATTGGATAAAATGATAACATCAAAATAACGTTGCTTATACAAAGATGATTCCTCCTGGACAAAAATATATATTGATAGATATTTAAGATTTTGATGAAGACTTACTTGTACAGGGTGGGTCAACAAAATTATATTTTTTACATATATTATGGCGTCATTAGTAAGAGCAAACATTTCCATTAATTATGGAACACAACGTCGTTGAAGTGGCTGCCTTGGCTGGCTTCGCAGAAGCGCATTCTGTCACTCCAATTTTTCAAGTCCTTGTTGATGGTTTCGGGCTGTAGCTCATGGATTGCTTGGATGATATTGGCTTGGAGTCTCACTCACTCTCGGCTACAGCAGCCAGATTCTCATCTGAGCGCACTGT
Source organism: Pherbina coryleti (assembly GCA_943735915.1). Taxonomy (NCBI): domain Eukaryota; kingdom Metazoa; phylum Arthropoda; class Insecta; order Diptera; family Sciomyzidae; genus Pherbina; species Pherbina coryleti. The sequence continues at coordinate 126,703,207 of OX030949.1, read as the reverse complement.
ACGACGACGCGGACCATGAGTGTTGACCACTACTTTACCAGTCTCACGATTTTTTTGCACAAACTTACGTACAGCAGGCGCGGTGGGTGCTTCGTTTCAGCCCAAAACTTCTTTTAAAAAAACGCACTGTTTGGGCTACACACTTTGGAAATAAGTTTCCAATATTTCCCAACGTTGTTCAAGCGTAAAGCGACTCATTTCTTTCCTGATTCTGACTTTATGTCAAAATTTCGAGCGGGAAACAGCTGTTAATGTCAAAATAACCTATGATTTAAAAAGAAACCACTAAATGGCCGACCCTGTATATGACAATTTCTACAAAATCGTTGAAATGTTTATTGATCTTCAATATAAACCTAAAGTCTCAACATGTGAATTTGAACAATATAAAAATAAATTGTTGCAAAAGAGAGTTTCTGTTCTTTTAAGTTTTTGCAAATGAAAGGAAGTTATTTATAACGGTAATTGAAATCCGCCTCTAGTGATATTTATACTATTGGATGTAGATTATACTTTATTGTTATTATCTGTAAACAAATAATTCCGTTCTGTAATAATTCTGTAATAATAAATAAAATAATAAAAAAAAAATAATTAATTAAGAGAAAGCAATAGTTCTAAAGAACATAATCCTTCAATAATACAAACTAAAATTTTAAGAAGTGCTTTAAATGTGCCGCGTTCGGTTCCTGAGTGATAGGGATATAATTGTACTATTTGAAATAAAGAAATATTGTGTTGTTGTGTATAACTAGTAATTTTTGCAATTTACTAGCGTCATTATACTAATTATATCAACCCAAAAAGATGATGGCAAGCCAAATCCTCTTATCTAGTGAACTTTTTGATTATTACTTATTATTGCACATATCAACACTTTTCCTAATTTGCGTTATTTAAGTTTTAGTTAGAGTATTTATTTAGAAGGCCGTGTAGTTTTCTTGAAATACTATATTAATATTAACTACCGATCCCAAGTGTAAGCCTATATCTTCTATAAGTAAAAAGGAGATTTTATACCATGCCATTGTCCAATCTTTCTCATTTTTTTCGCAGTAATTATATCTGATAGTATTCATAGAGCTCCAAAGTATGACCAAAGATCTGATACATTTCTCACCTAAAGATCTGAGTTTTGTATGGAACGTGTCACCCCCCATTGTCTCGAAGTAATTATTTATTGTTTCAAACCACTCCTGAAATAAAACTAAGCCCGTTGATTGGAACCGCAGCGAAATGCCGTAACAGGTTTCAAAGTTTATCGAATTCTGGCAAACATAGCAACAAGCAAAATATGTATTTACTAAATGTAGATAACTGTAATTCTATTCCGAATTATACTGACAACGAATTTCGTAGTCCTTAGTAGTCCTTCGTAGTGTTTAGAGCAGTGGCTACAGCGATTGTGTTAATTAGATCAAGTGGGCGAAAGTTCTAGAAAATAAGCATTAGAAGAAGAGACTCTTGAGCAATTTTTTATGAGAACTTTTCAAGAGATGCGCAGGGCAGATTCTTTGTTAAAATTACAAAGCTATAGCTTTACATCATTTCATGCATTTAGAGAACAGATTAGAGAAAGATTCTACATCTTACAAAGATTGCGAGAAAAGTATATCGAGCTTATGAGGGCATAATGAAGAGCTAGGGCACATGAAGCTGACGACAAAGCCACCAGAGCAAAATAAACAAGTTTATTATATTCCTCACCACTTCAAAGTTGGTTCAAAGTTAAAAAAAAATTCATGGTAAAAACCCATGTTTTTTTTTTTGCATTTTTAAAAGAAAATATATTCAAAATTTGATGTGATGGCGCAATGCTTCAATTCGGAGTCAAAACCCTTAAGAAGCTATAAAATCCGGTCTCGGCTCAGGAGTTTCACTCCATGTTGCTCACCTGCACTATACAGAAGACGCTTGAAAATTAGAACTCTCGAAAATTCGAATCCTTCGGAAATTAGAACTAGCGTTTTTAATACATTACACGCTCTGAAATTAGAACCGTCAGTTCTAATTTCCGAGCGTTTTTTTTTTGTTTGCTTTTAATACTGAAAAATTGCATAGTCGTTATATCATATAAATTTTTTCGTATGAATGTTCTGTCATATCTCTCAACGACGCTCTCGTTCCAACGAACAATATGTTTGAATTGAGCGAGTACAATTTTGTTTGGCTTCCACATAGTAAAAAAGGGGAATCACATGTAAAGTATTTTTTTTTCTTTAAACTGTGATGAATTTTTATGTATCGGTATGTTTTGTGTTCCTTCTATGTGAATAAAAATAAAAAACTTTAAGCCAAAGTGTTTTTTTTTGTGTATTTTCTAAGCGAAGATGCACTTTTATGTTACTTTTTATTTAAAAAAAAACCTTTGGAAATTAGAACTTCTCGAAAATTAGAAATACCCCAGGAACAAAGTGGTTCTAATTTATGAGCGTCTACTGTATTGAGTTTGATATTTTTCATGCACAGTTCGCTCTATATTACTCGTGATTTGAACAAGGTATGTTGAAAACACATCCAATAAGTTGTAAACTAGTCTAATAAGTCGGTCTGGTACTGTTGGGTCAAATCAAAAACATAACCTATACAAGTAAAAACTTATGACCAACTCCGAAATCCTTATATTTTTGTTTAATTTTGATTAATAAATTACCGTAGCCACTACCGACATCCACGTCGATTAACGCACTTATAGAAAGAGTTAAGGTTTATATCTCCATTTATTTTATTTTTTAATACTCGTATAGAATAAAATGTAGACAAACCTTAAGAGCGCAGAATTTTTGATTCCAAGTTAACGCAAAGATATAAATAAATAGTGTTTGAGTCAACAATATATGGAACGGTCAATCACCTTTTGGCCTCCAAAATCTTCTTAACTAATTTATAATAAGGGGCGTAAACCTTTGCAGAGTTGACAGTTAACAGTTTCAGCATCTTATCAGCAAAGTTTATTCATGCCATTGAGATATATAATGTTTTGAACGTACAGTCTGTTGATTCATGACGCCCGAAACTTAGTTTAAAGAAAGTGTTCAGCAAACAATCAAGTCACCCAAGCAAATTAGCATCTTAATAATTGGTGTTTATGTATTTCTAATCCCGCTTTAAGGGGTTTGACCGATATTGAATGCGTTTTTACCAATCAGTTTACATGTTATGCTAATTCAGTTAAAACTGAGATGCAAATCAAACAGCTCCCAAAAAAGAGAGGTACAACAACACTTCGATTGTCAATAAAAAAAAAAAAACAAGTATGCAAAGTAGTGCCATTTGTAAAATTTCACCTTTTTCGAGGTGCAAGATCGTCTCTTGAACAAAATAAATAGAAACAACAACGGCAACAACCATCTAATAAATTCCAAACACATAAAAAGTTCAAACTTGAATTTGAAATTCAAGTAAAATTGAAAACCAGAAAAGTATGTATCTTGTGTGTGGAGGGAGAAGTGCGATAAAGCAAATTACCGGTCAGTGGCTGCAGGTGGCTTTGAGCAGAATTCGATGAACAAAAGTCATTTAGTGAATAAAACTGAGTAGTTTTCAGGTTTTTGGAGTATATTTTGCTCGATTTCAGGATCATTTAGTATCAATTATTTATATTTGGTTTTTATTTCATACGAGAATTATTATTATTATTATTGTCTAGTCTACGGAACAAGCTCAACTCACAGGTTCCTGAGATGTCGATGATGTGCGTGATCTAAACAACGGGAAAACTCTATCTATTTAAAAGTTCGTTTTTATACGACTATTGCATGCGATTTTATAATTGCCATGTTTCTGTTTTATGTGAACTATTTTACGGATAAATTTTATTGTGTTTAAACATACTATTCTTTTGTTAAAAATTTTTTAAATATGCTCTTGTGCCTCGAGTGTTTAACGGTTTCTGCGATTATTTTTTTTTGCCGCAGGTAATGCTAGAAACACATAAGGAAAGTCAGTGAAACTGGCTTTCACATTATAACCGAATGTCTATTCTTTATAAAAAACTTCTCTTAAATCGAATTCCGTGCTTAAATTAGTTGCTCTGAATCGGATTAAGAGCAGAAACCTTGGAGGGATTTTGGTATGGTTTTCACCACCCTGAACTGTTTGATTTCAGGTGTGTTAAGTCTAAAATTACTTTTAGTAGAAGGAGCATGGTACTTTCCGTATATCTTTGAACTCAAAATTGTTGACATTGAAAAGGGAAGAGAATATTGATCTCGCATGGAACCCCCTGCGCAACTCTTAAACCTTAATTTAACATTGTCCGACATTTTGCCATTTATTGAAGCCCTTATGGCAAAAAATGGAAAGAGAATGAATACTATATGATATGACTGCAAGATGATGGGGAAATCTCAACTTTTTGAAACGTAGTTTTAAAATCGCGAACGATGAAAAATATTTCCAAAAATTCGGAAATGAAGCATGGCATCTCCCATACAAACAACATGAAAACTTTCCGCTTTTTAAAAGTGAAGCTTTGGAATTTGGAATAAAAGAGAATTATCAGATATTATCACTGCCAAAAATAAGGGCGAACTTTGATAGCAATTGTTGAATCTATCATACATCTAACAAATTTTCAAGTATTTATGACTTTAACCCCTTAAGCCTTTCCAAGATGAAAAACCCTCAAAATGAAATAAGAAATGATTTATTTAATAAAACTTACACTTTGTCAAACGTTATTCTAATTTTTTGATTTTTCCTTATTATACGATTTCAAGAATCTTTACGAATAGGTGTCTATTTTTTATCTCTTTCTACCAAGAAATTTATTCAAGTGTGAAAATAGTTTAAAGTGGCAGGGATCAAATCTGAAGAGAAAGACGAAAGACAAACCAATTCGTAGCGCAATTTTGTGCGTTGTTGAGGTAGAAGAGCATTTTTCTCTGTCTAATGTGGTCGCATTACCTTCAAATCGGCGAATTGAATCGAGCAAACAGCTCTTCATAATATTCACCTGTGGTCGTTTATGATATACCTCCTTTTGAAGGTAATTTGTATGAACAACATCATAAATATACCAAAAAACTGTCGCCATGATTTAATTGGCTGATAGCCCTACTTTCGATTGTTCTTTAGTCATTGGCGTGTTACGATCCACCAATGTTTCGCACATCATTACGAACGGTTCAAAAAGTCCTTCTTATTGTGATTGAGTATCGCTAAACACTTCTTCGAATGGTCGCGCTTGTTGTCAACGGAGAGCAAATGTGGCATCCAACTGGCAGATAGCTTTCTCATATCTAAAAATACATGATAAATATTCCGTACCGTTCATTTAAGATAACTATAGTCTCAGAAATCTCTTCCACTTTCAGCCGCCGATAGTTCATATCATACCATGTGTTTTATCGACGATTTCTGGCGTAGTAACCTCAATCCGACGACCGGCGTCCATTGTGCTCATATTATAAATAAAAAAAAAATAAATAACTGGCCATTTCAGCCCTTGAAAGGACTTTGACCTAGCTTCTTATGATCAATTGTGTTGTGCGTGTTATTAGGGGCTTTCAGACGGACGTACATGTCAGCCGACATTGTACGACGACAAACTAACGGGAATATTTTGTTGAGCTTTGAAACGATCGGACATGTACGACGACTTCATTTTTTGCAGACTCTCGAGCGTAACACATCGGTAAAAACCGAAGTAAAAACCTTTTTCGCTTTGCCTAAGCCGATGTTTACTCGATGAAAACTTTATAGAAATGATAAATGCAGCGAGTCGAACCGACATGCTTTCACACGTCCGACATGTCGGACAGACCGGCAGAAAAATCAAAATTTTTTGATTTTCTTCCGACATGTCGTCGGACCGTCTCATTTACTTTCGGACGATCGTACATGTCGTCGGACATGCCCAAGTCGGATGACATGTATGTCCGTGTGAAAGCCCCTATTAAGTTTGTACACAATTGACCGAGAACCGGGCCTACATGTTTAACGCCGACTCCGATCGGCGATGAACGGAATGTTCTCGTTCTCAAGAAGCTTTACATGGCATTTTGATTACTCTCTGAGGTTTGCCATTGTCTGCGGAGATGTGGCGGCAGTACAGAAAAATTATTTTAATTCAAATAGTTTTCTGTTGCTGCTGGGGTTCGAACCTGGGTCTCCAGATTCGTTGAAATAGCGGCTACGCACTTTAACCAACTACACCACGGACGCCACCATAATAATTGTGCTCATATTACTATAACGAAAATCAGAAAACCACTTGTGAATCGTTTCAATCAATGGTGAGGAGTCACCAACGAAGCTTTGGCTTGCATAATGTTTATATTTTAGGCGCGAAATGAATTTATCTCCGTATTGATAAAATTTTCTGGGTTGCCTGCTTTCGATGGGTGTCAAAACAGAACTGCATGACATATCATTCAAGCAGAGGAATTCAATGTGTTCTAGCTAACAAAGGTTCTTCACAAATGTCATATGAGATGGCGGTGTCATATGTTTAATTTTTCAGGGAATTTTCACATTGACCTCGTATTCCGTTATATAAAAAATCTTCCTTCACAGAGATTTTTATACTCCCTACTATTTAGGGGTATATTAAGCTTGTCACTCCGTTTGTTATGCCTATAAGAAGGCGTAGTAGGTAAAGAAGAGTATTCTTGATCAGCATCACCAGCTCAATCGCGGTAGTTGAGTAGGTACTGTGCTTGACTGCCACCCCAGAGGTCCCAGGTTCCTGTCCCGGCTAGGCCATGCTCCTATGCTTTATTCCTTCTGCATTTATTTCCTCATTTTTAGTGAACTGAAATTGCAAATTCATCAATAGTTGGCGGTAGAGTAGTTTGTGGATGTGATTGCCTTATAACTTGATTTGACTGAAGTAAAATCACAACACTCGCCTCAGTTTCAAATTCATATGTTTCTACGGCTTCTACGGCTTCTACGGCTTCTACGGCTTCTACGGCTTCTACGGCTTCTACGGCTTCTACGGCTTCTACGGCTTCATATGATCCTTTCTGAAATGCTCCAAATCGGGTGAAAACCACGACTACCTTCCATACAAAGTGACCTTATCAAAATGGTAAAATCTCTAAAAATTCTTCAAGAAATCATTTAACTTGTTGAAATTTAACAAATAAGCTTTGATTCTGAATACGCACTTTTTTGTGAAATTTGGCAGAATGAAATGAAAACCCCGACTACCTCCATTCAAAGTGCCTACATAAAAATGGTAAAATCTAAAAAAAAATTACACAAAACTTGAACTTAACACTTGTAAGTTTGAAATTTGTCAAACTCAAATGAAAATCACGCCTACTTCTCATACAAAGTGACTTTATCGAAACATGTGGAAAAAACCTTTTGTAAATTCCACAAAAATTAATGTATTGACTTGATATTTTCCACAAAAGTTTGGATTTTTCAAAACTTATTCATTCATAAATACGTACATATGTATATAAATAAAAATCAAATGTCGTTCGTTGGTAATTGTATCAGTTGAGAACGATTGGACCGATTTGGATAATTTTTTTTTAAATGTTCGTAATAGTCCAAGTTAGGTTTTTACGAAAATAAAAATTGACCACGCCCACTTTTACGCCCACTTTTTGATTTATCTAAAATAGGAAAACGGCTACACCGATTTGGCTAATTTATTTTTTAAATGTTCGTAGTAATCCATTTTAAGTTTTTTCTGAAGAAAAATTGACTACGCCCACTTTTTCGTCCACTTTTTTGATATCTATATATACATATAAAAAAGGAGTTTTTGTGTGTAACTTTGCAAAAGACTCCTAAACTATTATCCGATTGGCATGAAAATTTGTGTTTAGAAGTTTTTTGGTACCGTGCGTGTTTGTATGCTATACATTTTTATTCACCTTGAACACCAGAGGGCGCTGTTGCACAAATTTTTTACAAAACTGCCTAAAACTAACAAACCGCTCATGTGATTGAGATGAAAATTGTTTTATAGTAGTTTTCATGTACGTTGAGTGTTTTTCTGCTATCTTTTTGACCCAACTTGAACATCAGAGGGCGCTGTAGTACAAATTTTTTTCAAAACCAACTAAAACTTCCAAACTGCTCATGCGATTAAAATGAAAATTGGTACATACGGGTTTTCAGATACGATGAGTTTTTCAGCACTATCTTCTTTGATCCACCTTGGACACCAGATGGTGCTGTAGTACAAAATCGCATATTTGTAGTGGTTTTCTTAGGTTACATATGCAAATATTAACAAAATATAAAATACTTTTTAAATTAAGTAAAATTAAAAAAATTTCCGTTATTTTGACATCAAAAACATGACCATATTTTGAAAACTATGCAAAATTTGACTACAGCCATATATATAATGCAACATCGTTGCTCAAAAATGAGAAAAAAACAATAAAAAATTTAATTTTGTGACTTTCGATTCAAATATCTCCGCTGCTTTTTTATATATTTTGTTAATTTTTTTTTTGTCCTAAAGCTTCATCAAATTACTATGAAAACCTTATTGCAAGGATATCGTTAGTTGAGTATATATATTTTATATATTTTTTTCAAAAAGGACTGAAATATTGGAGATTTTCTCAAAACAAGGCTAAAAAATTGTTTTTGTTGTAAAAATAGTTTAAATTCAAATTCGCAAATTTTCAACTCCATTTAAAAATTTTAACATTTATAGCCAACAATTGTTTCAATTTTACACAAAAATTAAAAACCATTTTTGTGATTCAAAAAGCAATTTTTATCCACAAAAATTGGCCAAACATCCATAACCATACCTGATCTGGCCTTGGTTTTTTCGAACAAAATTTTTTTTTCCAATATTGTCTTTTTATATTTTTTAAAAAATATACAAGCTAAAAAATTAATTTATTAGAAAAAATGATCTTAGTTTCTCTTACCAATCAACAGTTATATTCAATAATCGTTATCCAAAATACATATACTTAGAAAAAGCAAAACTCTGTGTGATGGCTGGAAACTTCAAAATTACTGAGCCGATAGAGTTAAAATTTTGGCAGTACTTTTTTTTCAAGCACGAGATGGCTTCAATTTTTGCCACACCCTCTTTTACAGCCCACAAATCAATCAAAATGCTATATTTCCTACGGTTTTCGTCGATTTGGCTACATTTTGGTAATTTAATTTATATGCTCACTGTCGGCAACTGTACTAAAACTGGGCAATGTCCATCTGGGTGTGGCTCCGCCCATACAATTTGTATTATCGAATAACTTTGAAAGTAAAAGTAGCAGTACTTACATACAAACTCAAAATGGAGTTACTATTTGGTGATCTCTTGCTACTGGGAAACTGTAACGGTCAGTGGAAAATGACAGTGGTGTCAAACTATGAGTTTAAGAAAAGTTTTGAATACACCTATTATGTTCCCATATAGTTGCAGAGTGCAGCAACGCGCGCCGGGAAAAGGCTAGTACAATTATAAAACCTTCATAACATTGGAAATTATATATTACACAAGGGTGTGGGCGTATTTTAATTTCGGCCAAGCCGACAAGACAAAACATTTATTTCTAGTTTTCTTTTGTATTAAAGTTGTCATTCATTTTAGCTTGGATTTTACTTTGAACCATTCCAATCTTATGTTTTTACTTCCATAGTTTTTTATTAACTTTAATCACTTAAATTATAAGTGATGGAACTAGGATATGCAAAACCGGTTCGAATTATTCGGCGTTTCGGTTTTTTCTTTTATTTATGAACCATTTTGGGTAGAAACGTTCAATTTCTGCACTCATAAATTAACCTTTGTTGTATCATTCTTCGGACTAAAATGTCTCTCAAAAATTAACCTTTTTTTTTGTTCGGAAATGAGTTAAAAAATAGCCATTACTTTTACTTTTTTGTTCGGAAATTACCTTAAAAAAGAACTGTAACAAATTTATTTTTCGGCACTCGGAAATGAATACTTTTTGAATCAATCGCAGTACTGAATTGTTTTCAGAAAACGAACCTTTTTTTGTTCAGAAATGAGTTAAAAAATGAACATTTCTGAATTATAAATTTTATTATTGCTTAATATTATTTGTTATTACATATCGATGATTTGTATAAAAAAAATTATTTTGATTGAACTCATTTAAGAATGCAAAAAAGAAACATTTATTATTCATTTCTGAACTTATTTATGAACACAAATGGTTAATTTTCGAGGCATTTTTACCTACTAAAATGATAAAAAATGAGTTTTTGTTAGAATTTAATTTTCTATAGCAAGTACTTTTAAGCAACAAAATAAAAAATCAAAAATTAAAAAAAAAATTCTGCCCAAACACTTTCGCAAAACTCTCACCTTACGCAAAACCTTCGCTTATGGTTCAGTGTGTAGTACGGCATAAGTACCTTTATTTACTTTCATTAAAAAATAGTTGCTATTTTTGTTAAATAAAAACAAATAGATATATGTATGTAGGTAAAAAAGTAAAAAATTTATTTAATTTGAAAAAAAACCGGTTTTCCCGGTTTTCTTCTGGTCGAATAATTCGAAAACCGGTTTTGTAAAAATTGTACTATTCGAAACCGGTTTTTTTATAATGTCGAATAGTTGCATACCCTAGATGGAACTTAGATTAACTTTAATTTTCGACATCTAGGAATCTTATTAATATTTTAGTTTTTTTCTCTATAAGAAGTTTCATGGATATGGGTGCGAAATCTGATTAGAAAAAATCATATCTTTAATTTTTAATGGCGACAAGGCGCCGATTTAAGGCAGTACAGCGATTGGAAGTCGAACATATCTAAAGCTCAATAACATTTATCAACAGGATCACGTGTACCGCATAAAATAGAATTATAAGCACAACTTTAATATTAACAGAGTCAACCAAAGATATAAAGATTATCTATAATTATAACTTGTAAAAAAACTGCTCTTAGCTGTAAAAGAAGCTGATACATTTGTCATTAATGATATAATTGCTAAGCTTCTTTATAAATTATAAAATTTTTACGAGGTGCTTATTTTTTAAACAGAGCTATTCATAACAAACTTATTATCGTATAACTCAAAAATATATTTACACAATAAATCAAATGTTATATGGCGGCTTATTTCTATATGAACACGTTCTTTTGAGCTTTACATGCATATTATTGCACTGTCTTTATTAATTTCGAACACATTTCTAGCATTTACTACTGCTCCAAACACATTTGCAGCATTTGCCACTTGAACAAAGCTGTTGCAGTTAAAACGGTTTGTTCATGACAAACTATTAGATTTCCATATCCGATTCAAATCTGGCATATCCGTTTGACATTGCATTTGTTTTGAGCCGATAATATTTTTATAAGGCTAATTCCAGTGGCCAATTATGTTTGTTTCCATTGTAGCACACTCCAGAATAGGCTTGGTTCCACATTCGATCGTCCATTGTGAAAATGAAAACAGCTGCTCATTGAATTCTGATTGCTAAGTTAGATTTATTTGAGTGTTTTTTTTTTTAAATAATCTCTTCACACATACATGTAGCATTCATGCGTTCGCATACACTTAGAGCTAAAAAAAAAAAAAAAACAAAACCATTAACCAGAAAGAACTATCAACCGGTTAAAATATCTATTTTTGAAGAAAAAGCTGCGTCAATGGTTGCGGTTTTTTACTGTCTAATTTAGTTGTGATGATGGGATATGATGTATTGATTATCTAAATTTCAGTAACTTTTTACGTTTTATGTAATTAAAATAAATTTTAATTTGCACACTAAGAGGTAAACTATTTAATAATTTTTTGGTCGCAAATTATCATCATCACGGCTATCGTGGGCTTTATGCCTGCGTGTGAGTGATCTAATTGTATAAAAATCGACTGAGGAAGCTTTTATTGCTGTGGTCAGTAATGCAAGGTAGTGTTCGACGGTGTCATTTAAAATAGCGGAAGGAATTTATTTATTTATTTCTTCAATTTTATTTATTTACTAGCAGAGTACCCGACCTTGTTCGGATTGGCTTAAGGGGGATTATATACCCGGAACTTTTTAATTTTTTTTCTTACTTTTAAAAGTACTTTTTCTAGTACTTCTCATAAAATTTTTTTTTCGTAGCTTCGTTCATTAGTTATAGGCAAAATAATGACGAATTTTTTGTCGAAAATCGTTACTTTATGTTCGGCAGTCCGCCATTTTGTAAAAATTCAATATTTTCAAAATCGGCTATGACAAGTACGAGTTTTAAGTATCTAGTTTAATAATATTTTTCGTTTTTTTGTTTTATATAAAGTTTGGAGGAGTAATCTTGGTCACCGCTTTTTACCTTTTTTTCATAGCGCTCTATAAAATCTACCATAATATTAAATTTTTTTAATAAAAAAAAACTAAACATACTCTTGAAGATATATATTTTTAGGCATAAAAACCTCATTTGAAAATATCTTTTAGATTTCCTTAAAAAAACTTCACAAACATGACCTTTTTTCGGACTCTGGATATATAATCCCCCTTAATTTGAGTTTAATTAAATTAGCATAAAAAAAACTAATTTTTAAAAATAAATTTCTTCTAGGATAAAAAGATTCTGTTTTCGTTTTTCATAGTTGGATAAAATTATATAAGTTTTGTTTGAAAAAAAAATTTATTCAAGCTTATTTACTCTGTCTTGGAAACTCTATTTAACGTACTAAGTTTACCACATATTTGTTATCTGAGTTAAAAGTCAATTAAATTCCTTTTTTATGTTTCATCAGTGTTTTATGAAAAAAAGCTAACCATGCAAACGTTGTTTTGCTCAAACTGAATATTTGATGTATTTATTTTTTAATTTATAGATAGGCGTAGCTAGAAAAAGGTTAAAAATTTCGAAAATTTTATTTGTGCCTAAAGTTATGTAAACATTAATAATTCGTGTAGAAAGTAAAAGAAAATTAAAAATGTTTCGCCACTTACCAAGTTTCACCATCAAAACCTGTACACTGAAAAAAAAAGTTAGCTTAAAATTGAACACAATGTGTTAAAAAAAATGTGTTCATAATTTGCTTTTTTTTCAATATATTTTTCAAAAGTTTTAAACACATTTGCTCTTACTTTGACGAAATTTGTTGCAAGCTATTTTTTAAACACAAAATTCGTCAAATTAATAACAATTGTCGTCAATTTTAAAAAATTTTTTTTCTGTGTGCAACTCGGGAATTATAATGATTTCAGATAAGTGGTAGTACCTATAGTGAAACCACGCCTACTTTTAGTACATTTGCTGACAGTAAAGATATGAACTAAGCTACCAAATTTTATTCCAATACGGCCGAAACCGTCTGACATATAGCATTTTTATTGATTTATGGGCGGTGGTGTCCGTGGCGTAGTTGGTTAAAGTGCGTGGCTTCTATGTCAACGAACGAGGAGACCCGGGTTCGAACCCCAGCAGCGACAGAAAATTATTTCAATTAAAATGATTTTTCTGTACGGCCGCCACCTCTCTGCAGACAATGGCAAACCTCAGAGAGTTATCAAAATGCCATGTAAAGCTTCTTGAGAACAAGAACATTTCGTTCATCGCCGTTCGGAAACGCGTTAAACCTGTAGGTCCGGTTCTCGATCAATTGTGTACAAACTTAACAACACGCACAACACAATTGATCATAAGAAGCTAGGTCAAAGTCCTTTCAAGGGCTGAAATGGCCAGTTATTTATTTTTATTTATTTATGGGCGGTAAAAGGGGAAGAAAAGTTATAGAAACTGATCCTAGTGGGCGTGGATGAGGTCCAGCCGCACCAACATTTCTCTTAATGGTTTGTTTTGATACATTGCACCTTCATAATGAATTTTATCATTTAATCTTACACCTACATAGCATATTTTATTATGAAAGCATTTACATCTCAGGAATAATAATTATTTATGAATAGTAGGCGTAGCTGTAGTGAGATTACACTAATTTTTAATACATTTGCTGACAGCAAGTGCAAGTATATTTTAGTGCAATATGACCGAAACCGTTTGAAATATACAATTTTTATTGATCTGTGGTTGTAAAAGGGTGCGTGGTAAGCCATTTTTGGTAAAATTTTCTACAGTTAACATAGAAACTAAATTACAAAATTTTAGTCAAATACTACAAAAACCGTTTGGAATAGAGCATTTTTATTGATTTGTGGGTGGTAAAAGGGGTAGTGGCAACCCATTTTTCGTACAGTTGCCGACAGTCAGCATACAAACTAAACTACCAACTTTTAGTCTTATACGGCAGAAACCGTTTGAAATATTGCATTTCTATTGATTTGTGGGCGGTTAAAGGGGGCGTGGCACAATTAATATAGCCTATGTTCAGCGCAGTAATTAAAGGCATCGTTTGATATAGGTTTTATTAAAATATGTTAAGTAGTTTAGGAGTCTATTCCAAACATACATACATACATACAAACAAACATAAATATTATATAGATTTCTTCAATGTTGATCCTTACGCTACAAGATTATTAAATAACCTTAACATTTAAAGCGTCAGTCACGAGCACATAAAACTAATACAATTGGTAAAATTAAATACAAACAAGGACTTAATTAGAAAGATAAATGTACTTAAAATTATTTAATACAAAAATAGTTTACAATTTGAACAAAAATAATAATATAAAATAGGTGAAATAAGCAATTGAACTTTTAGTTAGTTATTTGATACAATTTCATTAAATTATTTTTAAAGGTACATGCATTGCTAATTTTTCGAAGGTAGACTGGCAAAGAGTTCCAGAGACGAATGGCATGGACAAAAAATTGACGCTCAGAAACAAGTGTATAGTGCCTTATTGGCTTAATCAAATTGTTTCGACTAGACCTCGAGAATTCTAATTTATTAAATAAAAATTCAAGTTCTTTAGTATAAATGATCTTATGTAGCATTATTAAGGTTCTGCTTTGCAACAGATTATCGAACGAAATCGAAAAGATTTTTTTTACATATCGTGAAACATGAGCATAGCGATTGAGGCCGAAAACGTATCTTGTAATGTTGTTGAAAACTTTGTTCAGTTTTTGCTTACTAATTGAGTCACAGTTACTAAGAATTTCACATCCGTACAAGAGTGTTGGGATGAGATAGGTTTTCGCGATCAGCATTCTTATTTTATGTGGTGTAAAGTACTGTGAGGGCCATAGCCCACGAAGCATTCCATAAACCCTACCGATTGCGTTATTTATGTGCAAGTTTCAAGTAAGAGTTTGATTAAAATAAATGCCTAGATTTTTGGCATTTGACACGAACTCGATTTTGGTGTTATTTAATATTAAATTTGGCAAGCAGGTAGTATCAATAATATTTTTATAAATCACTAAGCATTGTGACTTTTTAGGATTTAGTGCCAAACCGTTTCTTTGCGCCCAAGTATTAATTTTTTCTAAGTTTACATTTATTTTACTAATAGTTCTGTTTAGTTCATTAGAAGTGCATGAAGTGTATAATTGGACGTCATCTGCATACATATGTATCTCGCAGTCATTCAGAATAGCAGGTAGGTCATTAATGTATATAGAGAACAGTAAATGGGGCCAAAACAGACCCCTGAGGGACACCTCTAGTAAGGCAAATGTAAGAGGAGAACAGGTCACCACAGCAAACTGCTTGCAATCTTCCAGTCAGGTATGATTCGATGAGACTTGCGGCACTAGTCTCAAAGCTATAAATTTTCAAGAGTTTCGTAATAAGTACCTCATGATTTACTGCATCGAATGCTTTAGAGTGATCGAGCAAAGTGAGAAATGTTACTTTCTTGTCATCCAGTTGAGAACGAATATCCTCAACTACATCAACGAATGCAGTCACACATCCACGCTTAGCTCTAAAGCCTGATTGCTTTATAGATATCAAAGAGTATTTTGTAAGGTAAGCATTTATTTGCTTGGAAATTAATAGCTCTAAGACTTTTGCTAGAAAGGGCAAAATTGCTATAGGCCTGTATTCATTAGCGGTTTTTGGTATTGGCAAGATTTTGGCATTCTTCCAGTTTTTAGGAAAAACACTTGTGGTTAAAACATTGTTAAAAATAAAAGTGACATATTGCGATAGTTTGGGAAGTAACGCTTTCATAAATACTGGGTGAATATTATCAACACCTATTGCATTTGATTTTATCGACAAAAAGCTTTGAATCACTTCAGACTCACTGACATTTCTGAATTTGAAAGATACGTTGCTTCTAACAATACAAATTGAGAGATGATAGGTTGCCACCTTTAAAGAAACAAAAAAAATGTTTTATATAATTCTCGTGTTATTGAGAATATATTAAATTAACTGTCCCATCTATTTATATAATCATCATTAGGTTTATTAGGTTACCTCTCCACTTTTTAATTTTTTAAACACATAAGAAACAAATAATCCGGGGTCTGGGGTAATCATAAAATAAAGTAAATTTTTTCAAAATATGGTCAAAATATTTGTATAGAAAAGTATTGCACTGAATACATTATAACGACGACAGCAACGACAAGCTGTCAAATTAGGAATAGTTCGATATCGACGACACGAAATTGCGATATTAGACCGAATTCCCTCCATAAGAAATATATGTAATACATTCAGTGCATGAATCCACATTTCAAACAGAGAAAACTATTTCTTTCAAAAAAAAAAAAAAAAAAAAGTAACAAAATTTAAAGATATGATTTTTTAGTATGGTTAAGTTATTTTTTATTGATTTTTCAAATAAGATCTGAAATGGAAATATTGATATTCGCATTATATTCTATATATAAAAAAAAGATAAAAATTTTAAAGATTGTTCTTTAAAAAAGGGAATTTCCTATATGTACTTAATATAAAATAATACTTTATTTAAATACTTATTTACCTTTTTATGTATTAACTGATAAAAGTGGATGGGAGTTAATAAATTAAAAAATGAATTTGAGCTTCTTGGAAAATTCGTGGTGAAACAAATGGTTTAACATTTGGTTAAAGCAAAAAGTACTTAGTTAAGAAAATACCTAGATTTTCATAGAATTTACAAAAATGTGTATGCTTAGGGCTTATTTATCAGGATAAAGAAAGACACTTACAAAAATTTGTATTCTTAAGAGTTAATTTATCAGAAAATTAAGAAAGTAACTTCAGAAAGTTCAGAAAGAGCGATAAACATTCAATAACTTTATGAAAAATTGTACTTCGCTCATTCAAAAAAAAAAAAAAAAAAAAATGAATCACATATCCGTTAAATAATAACAATGCAATTATTTTGAAGATAACCAAGAGCCTCAAACTTTTTTTTCGTGTCGGTTTAATATGAAATTATTCATGAGAAAACGGAAAAGTCCCAATTCCTTACAATTTGTGTCCCGATGCCATACGAGATAAATAGGAGATATTTTTTCATTGAACTGATAAAGATTATAAAGCTATAATATGAAGGGGTAATGCTTTACACAAAATTCGTGGAAAAACTTCTATTTGTAAATGTATCCAAAACTCAGAGATTTTTGTGTCGAAATGTCATCTCACAAAATAAAAATTCTTCGTGCCTCGATGCCTGATGCTTATTGAATGCATGATTCTAAGAAACTCTTGCACATTTCGTATTAATATAAATTTATTTGGTGAGAACATAAGTAATTCTATTGTAGAAAAAAATTAAAAAAAAATATTCCACTAATATTTCTGAACTTAAATTTCCATTTGCAAAATATGCACTTCAAATGTCCCAATGCCTTATTTGGAATGAACGACTTATATAGAACACATTTTAAAATACAAAGCTTTTTTCAATTGGATTTATAAATAATGTTTTTTTGTTTTTTTTTTTTTTGGATTCGCCCGGAGGTAAGAAATCTTCATAGATACGTATGACCCGCGCCATACGCATGCACGATTTACATTCTAAGAAGTTCCCGGATCAGCCGGACTGATAGAATGCACCTACGTGCTAAAACTTACCACCTGTTGGCAAATAATAGCCTCCACTAAGCACAATTGCTTGGCCTTTCAGCGGAAATTAAAATTAAATAAAATTTGAGAATTTTTTGTGCTTATGTAAACTTCATAAACATCATCGAATAAAAGCACATTCTTCATAATACGAAGCAATACAAGACAACATCCAAAGTTATTTATTAGACCATATATAACCGCATTTATAATTGTTGTCGTTCGGCTTGGGGCCACTGTCCAACCCAAGATCCTACGTGGAAAAGAGATGCAACTCTCAAACACCAAACCAATACCAAACATAGCACAGATATACAAGTATATATTGTGCAGGCACAATATATTTATATATTCGGGTCACTAAAATAAGGGAACACCGAGCTAAAGTTATTATTTGGATATGCATTTGGGCCAACGCAGGTACAAACTTGTATGGAAAAGAGATAAACTCTGACACACCAACCCAAGAGACACGGTATACATGGTCAAATAAGGAAGAACTAAAGATCTAAAATAATTTCATGAAAAAATAAAGCAACGAAACTGAATAAAACGAAAACTTAAAGTATCTATCATATTCGATGATGCTTATTTGTTAAATCGTAAAATCTACACAATTATCGCGAGTTATATTTGTTATCACAAGGAATGCATTAAGTATTCAAATGTAATATCATTTTGCGTTTTAAGACATCCACCGAGTCAGAAAAATTTGGATTTATAAATTTGTTTCATTAGGAATTATAAATAATGCTTCATTAAATAATATTGGTCACGGTTTCTTTTAAAAATGTTCGCATCATGAACACTTAAATATTCCTTAAGGGGGGAAATATACCCAGAACTTTTTTTTATTTCAAAAAATTTCTTAAAGCCTTAAGTCTCAAGAATATGTGGTGAAAATTTCAAGTCGATATCTCAAAAAATAACAAAGTTATAGCCTAGTGAGTGAACCGCTTTCTAGAGCGCGCAGTGTTAAACGCGTTTTTCTCGAAACCATGTTTTCAAAGTCGGTGACCAAGATTTCTTGAAGCTCAGTGAACCGATCGTTTTGATTTTTTTGCAGACTTAGTTTATTCATAATAATCTCGTCTCCATAATCCTCGTAATCATAGGATTTTTTCGTAGCTTCGTTGATTTTTTATAGGCAAAATAATGACGAACTTTTGGTCGAAAATCGTTAATTTACGTTCGGAAGTCCGCCATTTTGTGAAAAATCAATATTTTCAAAATCGGCTATGACAAGTACGAGTTTTAAGTATCTAGTTTAATAATATATTTCATTTTTTTGTCCCAGTTGAATTTAGGAGGAGCAATCTTAAAAAAAAAAAAAAAATTAATAAATAACTGGCCATTTCAGCCCTTGAAATGACTTTGACCTAGCTTCTTATGATCAATTGTGTTGTGCGTGTTATTAAGTTTGTACACAATTAACCGAGAACCGGACCTTCATGCTTAACGCCAACTCCGAACGGCGATGAACAGAATGTTCTTGTTCTCAAGAAGCTTTACATGGCATTTTGATTACTCTCTGAGGTTTGCCATTGTCTGCAGAGAGGTGGCGAAAAATCATTTTTATTCAAATAATTTTCTGTCGCTGCTGGGGTTTGAACCCGGGTCTCCAGGTTCATTGACATAGCGGCCACGCACTTTAACCAACTTCGCCACAATCGGACGGACGGAGCAATCTTGGTCACCGCATTTTCAGAGCGCTCTACAAAAAAGGCTGTATCTACCTTAATATTAATTTTTTTTTTAATAAAAAAAACTGAACATACTCTTGAATGTGTATATTTTAAGGCATAAAAAAAAAAAATAAATACCTGGCCATTTCAGTCCTTAAAGGGCTTTGACCTAGCTTCTTATGATCAAATTGTGTTGTGCGTGTTATTAAGTTTGTATACAATTGACCGAGAAATGGACCTACAGGTTTAACGTCGACTCCGAACGGCGATGAACGTAATGTTCTTATTCTCAAGAAGCTTTACATGGCATTTTGATTACTCTCTGAGGTTTGCCGTTCGAACCCGGGTCTCCAGGTTCGTTGACATAGCGGCCACGCGCTTTAACCAACTACGCCACGGACGTCACGGCGTCCGGTGTAAGGCATAAAAACCCTCATTTAAAAATATCCCTTAGGTTTTCTTAAAAAAATGCACAAACATGACCTTTTCTTTCACGCTTTTTTCGCAATTGAAATAAGCTAGGAAGAAAAAAATGAAAAGACCAATTAGGAGCAGCTATATTATTTATTTTAAGTAATGAGAAATTAACAAAAATTCATTTTTAACGAATTGCGTTTGCAACATAAGTTTCGTTGAATTGAATTATTAATTGAATTATTGAATTAAGAATTGATATTTGATATTTTCGTGTTTTAAATCAACAATATAACTTTACAATTGTTCGTGTTCAAATGCCATTAAAAATAAATTTCGAGAAATAATAAAGCTTAGTTATTTTTAAGGGGTAAAAACTGGAGAAACTCTTATCATAGGAACAAATTTTCTGTGAGTGAAAATAAAATGTTTTATTTTAAATAGAGTCAGTCATTAAGCTAACTCCTTAATACAATATTTTTAATGTATCTTTGATCTGCTATACTCGTATATCAAGGACTCGTTATAGTGAAAATAAGTGCAACTAATGCGTTCGTTACGGTTGTATTTTGCATATTTTTCAAATAAAATGAATCGTCTCTTGATTAAATGAGATGAATGTCAATTCAGATGAATATGCCAAAATTTCAATTGTAATATCCCGAATAGCATCGCAAGAAATTAACAGAAATATTTAAAAAATAATTTACTTCTATACATTTCTTTGTATAAAGATGTTTAGACATACTTATTTTTCTCGCTGCTGTACTTTTGTAATTTTGATACGCTTAAAGAGACCCATTTTACTTATGATGCCTGAAACTGACCATCATTAGACCACTAGATTACTCACATTTATTTAAACAAATAATAAACTGGGATATTACAGTAAACAACACTCTTAGCATAATCAAGTTCACTAGCAATTTGTATGAAATATATTATTGAAATTGATACAGGTTTAGAACAACTAAAAACTCTCTCAGCTTGATAGCAACCTCTTGCGGTGTAAGCGAGAAACTGATCAGTATTGGTCAGTGATAGAGCACTTTTTCTTAAAATTTCACATAAAATGCTTGAAAATTTCAAGTTTCCTTTTCCTTATAGATCAATGATTCTTAGTTTTCTCCATAAGATTACTTTCCATAAGAAATTTGTATTTTAAAAATTTTATTATTTCATAGAAACAAAGTAACAACCTTGTTCAATAGTCAAAGAAATAATGTTCGTCGACATACTTATGTAAATATTGACCAGCTTCCATAAACGTACTGTAAGGCTAAGGCCACAAATGTAGGGATAGTACTTGTTAGGAACTTAACTGGAATGTTAATTTTCATTAAAATATCCTAGTTTTTCCAAATTATATGAATATTGCTGTTAAAAGTTTGACATATTTTGTGAAAAGATTGAAATATTCAAGGTATTCAGAGATTATTTTATAAGCACTTTCTTCCTTGGTCCTTTATATTAATATAGAGAAGTAAATTTATTTTAAGAAAAACAAATTTTACGCTTAAAGGTAATTCTTTAATTCAAGGATGTAATTCGATTCTTTTATGGCGTTTTTTTTTTTAGCAAAAAATGCTGCCCTCTGAGAGTGCAGAAAAAATGCAGGATTTTAAAAATACGGTAATTTTGTGCCATTAGATTGTACCGTATAACAAGAAAAAATCTACATAAATAGACATATTGGACACTTTTTTCTGTGAAAAAAATTTATAAAATTTTGTAAGTATCATGACCAGGGCTCGGATTTCGATGACAAGTCATCTTTTTTCTGCTGCTTCTTAGATATTTCCTGGTTATTTATCAGTACCTTTTATGTTTACTACATTCTAAATGTGAAAAGTTTTTAGGTCATTTTTTCATAATTTTTCGTCGTTCTTCGTTGTTTTTAGTTTTCAGGTAATTTTTATTACTTTGAGTGCATTTTTTTGTCATTTTTCGTGATTTTTAAGTTATTTTATAGTCATTTTTAGGAATTTAGAGCATTTTTTGGGTTTTGATGTCATTTAATTGTTATTTATTTTTAAAGAATTTTTATTGTCGTTTTACAACACTTAATTTGGCATTCTTACACTTTTTTGGTTTTTGTTTTAATTTTCGAATCGCAATCACATTTTGTCTCTTTCTTGCACATAATAAAGCCAGCGTTCACATGTTCGACATGTTGGACGAATAGGAGAAACAAGTTTAGTGCAGATCAGAGACCTGCAATTATTCATGTTTTTGAGTCATTGGTTGACTAACACAAGAATGATTGTTAGTGGATTTAAGTCAAAGAAGAATTTGCACTCATATCCACTTATACTCGTTCGCTCACTTCACACAAAGCAACAAGGAATAAGTGATCTGCTGATATGAACCGGTGCTGTGCTCAACTCTCTCATTGACTCATTGTATTTATTTTGCATACCGTAATGACTCACAACACCAATAAACACCATGAGTTCCGTGCAATGACTTAAGTACTTAGATTCTAAGTCTTAGAATCATTTTTAGTTCAGCTTTCTTGTTATTTGTGGCGTCCGTGGCGTAGTTGGTTAAAGTGCGTGGCCGCTATGTCAACGAACCTGGAGACCCAGGTTCGAACCCCAGCAGCGACAGAAAATTATTTGAATTAAATAATTTTTCTGTACGGCCGCCACCTCTCTGCAGACAATGGCAAACCTCAGAGAGTAATAAAAATGCCATGTAAAGCTTCTTGAGAATAAGAACATTTCGTTCATCGCCGTTTGGAGTCGGCGTTAAGCCTGTAGGTCCATTTCTCGGTCAATTGTGTACAAACTTAATAACACGCACAACACAATTGATCATAAGAAGCTAGGTCAAAGTCCTTTCAAGGGCTGAAATGACCAGTTATTTATTTTTTTTCTTGTTATTTGAATTTTTTTGAAACAAACTATAATTTTTTTGCAAAAAGCTTAAGGCACAATACAAAATAATACTCAACTCATTAATTTTCTCACACGAAAAAGTTAACAAATCAGCAAAAAGAATAAGCAAAGGCAAAACACAAAATAATACTCAACTCACTCATACTTATTATTTTCCTCTCACAAGAACAAGTGAGTCACATAAGATGATTAACCCAGAACCAATAGAGTAATAATTTGTCGCTACACATGTGTGTAGAAGTACTATGAGTATTTTTGGGTTTTGGTGGGAATGAGTCAAAGTATTTTGTTGAGTTGGTATAAGTACACACTTGCATCAATAATCATGGCTCATGACTTAAGTATAATAATTTCATTAGTACTCATTGCAGATCTCTGGTGCAGATGTAGAAAGAAGTTTTTCTGTTTACAAAAACATGTTGGCAGACAATCGAGGTTCTTTTAATTTAAATAACCTGAAAATGTACCTTGTAATTTACTGCAACGATATGTATAAAAATGATAAAAAAGAAATATTAAAAATAATACTGATTTTTTTTTTTTTAAGGTGCTTTTTATGGGTTTTTTAGGTAATTTTTGTAGGTTTTTAGGTAATTTTGTCATTTTTTTAAGGTCATTTTTTTATGGTTTTTAGGTCATCAAAATCCGAGTCCTGATCATGACACTTTTTAGAACTAAAATTATTGAAAGGTACTGGTTTTTAAAATTAAGCCTTTTCATGTATATAGCTACACAGGACTAATAGGAATTTCTCTAGGAATTTGAATGATGCCGCGGGTTCCTCTTTCGTGCAATAGTAATAATTAAATTGCGCAGTAAACATCTCGATATCCATTCCTAAATATATAAATTTAATTTTTTAAGATATGTAAAATTTCAAAATTTTTATTAGGTGTCATCCTCTTTGCAGTCATAGATTTCCCAAATTTCAGAATGCGTTTCTTAACAGAGTTTGTAAAATATTGTTTTCACCTATTTTACTTTTTTGCGGAAAGAGGTAAATTTTTTCACAATGAAACTTCTCACAAAAATACGCTTTTACCATTCTTCTTACTCAGGATCAAAATTCAGATAAAAAGAGATTTAATGTAATTTTTTTCTGATAAAAAAAAAATTCAATTTGGATGGACCTGATGGTTCTCAAATGTACTGGCACGAAAATTACATGTTAAGTAGAAATGTAAATGTAAAGTATATAGAACTACAAGATTACGTTATTTTGAGTTTCGGGGATGAAATTGCTGAAGGTGAGTGGATTTTTCAGCAAGATAATGCAGCTTTTTATTCATCAAAGGCTGCTAAAGAGCTTTTGAAGGGCCGTAAAGGGAGCGTTTTGGACTGGCCCGCTTTATTCCTGACTTAAGCCCCATTGAGCATATGTGGGCAATTTTATCCAAGTCGGTTTTCAAGTAAGGCAGACAATTTGATAATGTAAAAAGCCCTAAAACTGCAATAACTGCCGAATGGGGTAAAATTGAACAAAAACCTATGAATACATTAATAAACTCAATGCCTCAGCATCTCCAAGAAATAATAATTAATAAGGGTTCGCATACTGAATATTAAAAGTTATAATTATAATAATTTACATAATTCTGTTCTTTTGGTCTGATCATTTGCTGGTATGAAAAACATTTTAATTTATTTTTATATATTTTTACAGTTAATCAAATTTGTTTTCTTTAAATTAACTAAGTTAATACACATTAATTCTAAATATTTAACAAAAAATTTATATTGAAAACTTTATTATAATTAATTTTTGAATCTTCAATGTTGGTCTTATTATTACTTTCTACAGTTTAACTGTTTTAGTTTTTATAAACAATTGATGTGAAGATGATAAACAGATGTAAAACAGTCTGGCAACTATGGGATGATAAATAAGGTTGCGTGAAGAGAGAATTCAAATTTTATCAAAGCACATTAGTTTGATGATTTTTTTTTTTCAACACTCCATTTCCTAATCTATTTGGCATCGTGTGACTAGAATATCTTATTAATTAATTAAAGCGTATAATTCAGCCATAAAACACAATAATTTTGCGATAAATATCGCGTTAACGCATGTATTATTTATGTCTTATTCTTTACGTCTCACAATTAATCCACCTTCTTTGAAGATTGGTTGGTTTCCGACAGCATTTTTTCGCAGAGTCCAAGAACTATGTAGAAAAAGAGAAAAAGCTGCACATACTTTGACAGTAAGTAGATTCAAATACATCCTTCTTATCTGAATACAGGAAGGAAATGTTGACGGCAGTTTATCAGCTGAAATCAGTTATAATAACTAAATTTTCTTTGCATGCCGGAAAACTGCGTCGTATATTAGGTAGACGAGTGAATGGGTAGGTGCTGCTGAACGTTGAATGCTAAAGTACAAAAAGAAAAGCTTCTGCTCGTAGTGCAATTGAATCATGGCCAATAGAAAATTGGAGTAACATCAGTATTTTTTTTCGCGTGTCGTTTATTTTATTTTGTATTATATTTAGTTTTTCCCGCCAATGATGAGCATTTTAAAAGAAATAACTCAATAAAACTCACAAATCAAGTTTGGTAGGTAATGTTAGTGTGAAAGTTGCATAGAAGGCAAATACAAAAGCTATCTGGTTGTAAATGGTAAATGTTGCTACTTTGCAATGTGTTCTTTTTATTGAAACTTCATTTTGTGGGTCACGAACGTGCGGTGAATTTTAAAAATTTACACTTCGAGCAATTTATTTAGGAAATGGCCACAAACTGGGTGATTATCCGTTATTTTTAGGTAGACAGTAATTTATTTATATCTACAGTAAAACATTCAAATAACACACACTTATATGAAATGTAATGAAATTCATGCGTAATTTATCAACATAGTTCCACCCTAAAGATTCGTTGAAAAATACACGTCATGGAATTATTTTAACCCTCTAACTCACAATTTGTTACTATTTTCTGAAATACACCTAATATGTATTTTTATTACCAAATATTCTTTAATCTTTTTACCTGCTCTCAAAATAAGACAGAGTTTAAAAACTTTTGCTTTTTCACTTCAAAACTTTTAGTTTTTCAGCTTAAAATAATTTATAATCATTATCTTGTATTATAGCCAAACAATACTCACCCACTTTGGCTCATCCCAAGCTTCTTGATGACAAGTCTATAGTCCGCATATCTTGGCGACTTCGTATTTCGTAATCATAATGGAAGAAATCCATGTGTCTTAGTATGCTGAAAAAATATCACAGTCAAATGTAACTGTTCATAGAATACTTTCTGATAGTTCGGTGATATTGATGTGGTTATTCATTGTGGAACCTTTTGCCAAGGTGACTATTGTGGGCTGGCCCTTTGGGGAGTATCGTACTGGCTGTGGTAGTTCAACGTCGCGAACATGGCCTATGGTGGCCAGGCGTGGAGTTGCGCTTGTGTACAACCGGATGGCCCATAAATTGTCAGAGGTTTGAGATAGATACAATTGGTACTGTTGCGTTTCAATACTGGTAACTATCCATACAGTATATTTATTAACTTTGGCATACATTTAGCAACCAACATCCTGACAACAGTTTGAAGGGAGTTACTCGTGGTTTTAACAACCTGAAAACTCATTTTCTGGGTGATATTTCCATGAACCTCGACTCCTGTGTTAGGGGTCACCGTAGTATTAGGCCCATACGGCAGGTGACTACGTTAAACACCAGTAGCGGATTTGCCATGTGAAAAGTCCCCGAAAAATTAAATAAAATCTTTGGTCAAAACTTATTTTTTTTCCAACTTGTAGCTCGATATACTTCGTCCTAATTAATTTCGATTCTTTCCGAATAATGCGATTTCGGCAATCCGATATATTTTTTCAAAATAGCCATTAACTGTATCCCTTCATTGTTTGCAAACCTTTTAACCTCCGAGCTACAGAACATAGTCCAAGATCTGCCGAATAGAATGCGTGAGGAAGCTTTTCGAAATCTTATTTATCTGTTTTGGACATCACTGAGCTATGTGTGTTTGGATGTGTGAACTGGTGAAATGTCTTGAAATTCAGGGCTTCTATGGCTTTTTATTTGTTGTAGCATAGTTGAATATCGTGGAAAGAAGTAAACAATGAGCGCAAAATCAAATCTTTATAGAATTAACATATTATGGTCAGTCTTTCGAAATTTTGTTTCTTGCAAAATAGAGAAACACTGTTTAAAAGGGAAAAGCACATATTAATTCCACATTGCACATCTTATCAAAGTGAGTAAATTGCAGAAGCAACAGAAGCCCAAGAAGACTACCGATGAGTTGGTGTAGCGACCAACGAAACAGTTGTCTGGTCTGCTGGTGGTATGTTCTCTAAAGATCTTTGTTGTTGTAGCAACCTTCAGCTTCATGAATGATTTGGCATAAAGCTCTTAAAATATATTTTCTAAGAATTATAAAAACATCAGGATCACTAATAAAAATTTTCATACATATATCCAATAAAACTGACGTCATGAGCTTATCTGCAGATGAAACAATGTTCGCCTTTGGAGCCGTTCTGACCTTTCATTCCACTGTTTTGACTGATCCTTCCACTCAGGTGTGAACCAATGCTTTAGCTCCATGGTTATGAATCGAGCCGGACACTCGGCTTTATTGCTATGACACTTCCCTACACATTGAGTGAAACATCCTCACGGAACTGTTTTTGTTCAATTGTAAATAAACGCGGGATTCATCTAGCGTAAAGTTTTCTACTGTTTAAATATTCAGAAAATATTCGATGTACAGCACCTCTTTAAATGCTTGAAGACCATGTCTGTGAGCTCGCACATTTGCAGTCGTCGGTTATGCAATATAATTTTTTTTCACCATTTTTGCCGTAGTCTATTCATTTGGTCGACCGCTGCGATGTTTATCTTGGCAGTTCGTATGGTCACATTTAAACTCTGCCAGCCAATATTTAACCATTTTAAACAAAGAAAAAACTCACCGAGAGTAGAGTCTCGCTCTGCTTTGATCTTGGTTGGACTAGGGCCTTTCAAATGAAATTATTGTATTAGAAAGATGCCCACTTTTTCCTTTTTTAAGCTTTGAGCCAAGGATTTCAGGTGTTTGTTTTGGTTCGAAATGAGGTTATCGATTAGTGGGGAAGAAGGGGCAATCAAGTGACGCATGTGTAGGATGCCTTTAGTTTGGCGGTAAACCGTAGAAATATGTGAATTAGAATCAGAGGCATTTGTTATGCCTTTACCTCAGTCAATTCTAGTTATAAGTCTAGTTGATTAAACATGGAGAAAGAAATGCGGAAATGTTAAAGTAGAGGAACATTGCTTGGCGGGAATTTACCCCTGAAACCCCTGGGGTGGCTGTCAAGGTCCACTCGACTACCACGCCTACCACTTTAATCATAAGTTCTCAACGTTTTGCACTTGTTACCATTGTCATCTTTTCAGCCAACAACACTGGGACGACCGGAAAAATATATATAATATAAGATTGTAAATTAACGTTAAGCTCAGTTTGTGAAAGGCATCTATTTCTCTGAGAAAAATATAATTGAAGAAGGTATACCTTCTGATCAAAAATACCCGGAATTCTTCAATAAAACGAAAACGATTCAATTATTCATCGATATTATTTTTATTTTCTTCAAAGCAATCTCCATTGCAAGCAATACACATATTCCAATGCTTCCTCCAATCCTGAAAATGCTTTTCATAGGCTGATTTGGGAATCGCTTGCGTTATGAACTTTGTTTTTGCTCAATAGTCGAGTATAAGATGAGATGTGTGAGCCGGTGCTTTGTCGTGGTGAAGAAACCATGAGTTGTTTCTCCACAATTCTAAAATTTCTCCACATGATATTTTGCTAGAAACACAAAATTTCAAACTCTGCTCAACTAAATTCGACATAAATTCAACACAACACTCACTTGTTTACAAGGCAATTACGCACAAACTGCCGATAAATGGCGCTCAAACAGATTTTTGAGCACAAGATGATGAATGTATGTACTAACCCAAAAAAAAAAAAAGAAAGATTTGACAATGTCTCAAGCGTGGTGTTAGTTTGAATGGGTAATTCCGGATATTTTTGATCAGAAGGTATTTTTATCTTATAACGATTTTAATATAACATTTAAGCGCATTTCTTTTTTAAATTTTCACTGTATCGTTTTGGTAAAAAAATTCTTTTTTATTCGTTTTATTCTTTTTTTGGTAAAAAAAGTACTCATAAAAAGTACTTTGAGTGCGTTTTTCACCGTCTAAAAAGGTTGAAATGTATTTTCAACGAATTTTAATGACACAAGTATATCTTTTTTCTAAAATTATTTTGGTTTAGTTTTATTTATATTAAACAGTATTTCAAGAATACAACAAAAAATGAGTGAAAATTCGCTTAAGTGTAATTGCTTGAAGATAAGGATGATAACGTGTGAAACGAGATAAAATAATAGATAAACTGAGATATGGCATCCCATATATCTAAAAAAATTTTTAAATTGTTAAAACTGCATCGAAAAGTGAAATCGTAAAAAGCTACAGTTAGAAAGGCATTTTCATTCATGTTCAATATAATTGGAAGTAAAACTAGTTCAGTTTTTGAAAACTGAATGCTGTATGATCGATATCAATCTGTAAAGAATATGGATGCCTATGGATCCAAGGTATGATTTCAGTTTCCAAGACGTATCCTTGGCTCTGGCGAGCAAAATATTTTTATCTAGAATGGACCAGATGGGTAAGATAATTTCTAATCTTTAGAAACGATTGAGAATGGCTATGAATTGACTAGGAGTAAAATTATGTCCTTTTCATAAAAATACTACTTTTCGGTGACATTTTCGTATTGATCGCGTTTTCAGAAGTGAAAATTCTAGCACTCTCGATTCAAAATTTTGAAAAATTATGACTTATTCACACAGAGCACCAATGATACGACATGACCAGCAAGTCTTCCTGACTGCAGAGAATGCAATTGTAAACTGGAAGTCCTTTGAAATAATATTTGTAAACAGTAGAAGACTCTCTTGGCAACGTGTCGAAAAGTTTCAACTGTAATGTCTAGTGTGACCATCTGTCCCATTTACTCGGGACATGTCCCCGAATTTTGGTAACTGTCCCGATGTACCAATCGTACTAAATGTCCTGCTAATTATCCGAAATTTAACTGCTAAATATATATAACGAAATATAACTGCTAAAAAAGTTCAAGAATGGAAACTAGACAAGACCGTTTCATATGCTCTGGGTGGAGTGCTTCAAACATTTTACGACAAAAAACGCGCCGTGCAAACTTTCAGGAGATATAGTTCAATATATCTTTTGCTTCAGTCGAACAAGTCTTTTCAACCATAAACTGAATTTGGACGAAAGAATAAACACACTTTCAAATAAGTACTTTGGAAAGCATCATATTCGTTAAATGTGACATGATGTTCAGTTGTATGGAATTTTTTGACTGCTCAAAAAACCCCAGAAATGGCGAAAAAAGTTGCTGGTGGCGATAAACATCACACAAGCAAATAACAATTGGACTTAGAAGATTCAGATTGTAGCCATCGATAAATTTTATTTTTAAAGACTTTAACACTAAGAATTAAAATCAATATACATATAACTTTGTTTCTTTATATACAAAAAGAAGTAAATTTCATCTATTTTTATGTACATTTTTGTGATTTTTTTATTTTTTAGTTATTTCCGAATTCTCCCCGTTTTCACTGATTTCCCCGAATTTGAGCCAATGCCTCCGAAATTTTGGACGAATATCCTCGAATGCCACAAAAGTGAGATGGCCACACTAGTCATGTCAGAAGAGCTCTTTCAATGTATGAAATGACTTCTCAAAGTCCATAAAAAAGGAAAAATAGGTTTCATAATATTTTGCGTATCGGAGATATATACTTTTGAACTTTTGAAACGGTGCAAAACGCACTTAAAGTACACATTTAATTTTTCTTCCGTAACGGTTTGATATGTGATTTCGATAGCGTTGCCAGGTGAATGTAAGTCAATTAAAAAAAACTCTAATGAGAGTTTTATTTTTATGAGAATTAGTAAATAATAAAAAGCACGATACTAAAGTTATTCCGTAAGAAAAAATACATCGTGGTCACTTCTTGAATTTCAGAATTTTCGGATCAAAACATTTCTGACTTGTCTACGAATTGTAGCTCTTTAAATTCTTGAACTTTGGCCCCTATTGTAACATTAAAATTAAAAAGATTATTGAATCAGCCCAAATTTACGGAAATTATTTATTTGTGTTAAACAAACATTTAACTTTTTTAATTTATTTCCGCTTTTATCTTTAACTTTCAGCTTTTTATGACCTTTAAAAGCACAGTTTGTTGTTTTCTTATTTCTGGATCGAATGGGTTAAGAAATAAAAAAATGACATACTTTTACATTTTGAGCATTGTGTTATTCTTTATTAATTTGCTCTTTCTTTGCTCTATAATAATTTTTTCACTTTTTTTCAAATAATTAACGCTAAAATGTTGCTCTCAGCTTGTGTCTGGTTCTACGAAGATTTGCTTTAATTGCCAGCCGCAATGTAAATATTTCACTTTTTAAATAGTTGTGTGCAACTGTAATTAAAACAATGCTTACATAATCTTAATTTAATCCGCGCTACGTTCACTAGCCTTTAGCTAACCTACAATAGCTAAATATATATAACTATAAGCTAGCCAGTAACGCTTACAGGCAGCAGACAGCTGGACGGACAAATCTTATTTAAGCGCTGCCAAATGTTTATTACGAGTATCTTTATGAATGCAACATAACAGCTATGAATATTTCAACATCTGAGATTGTCTTAGTTGTTGACGCGTGCTTAAAATAAATGTTGAATTAAAAGTTGCTGCATGTGCCAAAAAATTAAAATTTCAGTGTTAACTGTCAATGGGTGACATTCGTTGCGACCCTGAATGCGTTGTAGGCCAAAAATATGATGAATCAGTAATTACGAGTGAGTATGTACGAAGTGATACCAGCGTATTTACAAGACTGTAGCATTTGTCCAAAACCGAAGAAGCGTTTAGTACTTGGAACCATTCTTTAAGGTTATCAATATTCCAATGATTTATGAACATTTAAAAATTTCTTATTGTTTATAAATTTCTTAGAAAATGTATTGTTTTCCATCTATCCATTCAAAAGATATTAAATTTTATCATTGAGGTATTATACCTTCATATTGAGAGGTTTTATGTTTTATTTAGCTTTTTATGGAATTTTCTAATGGATAATGTTTTACTGTGAAGAAAGCGTAAATCCAAAAAATGTATATTAGGATAAAAAATCTCGCATATGAATGAGTAATAAAATTGTTTTGATTGAAATTTTATGTGGTTTAACTTTTTCAGGCGTGAATCTTGTAGAAAGCTTTCTAAAAAAATGTACAGTTTGAAAACTGCGAATAAATTGAAGGTTCAAGAAAATAAAATGCCGGTCCATACATTAGTTGAGAATTAAACTCGGGATTCCTTGATTCAAAGTGATTGAACGTGTTCAACCATGGCCACCTGTAATGAATATAATACTAATAAGTCTTAGGGCCGTATTGTTCACCTCTGGATATCTTTAACCAGTGGGTAAAGTATTACATTTTCAGTAGTTTCAGATAGCAACAAACCAGCAAATATCCACTGGTTAAAGATATCCAGAGGTGAACAATACGGTCCTTGAAGTGAGTGGAAAGAAGATAAATAGTGTTTTGGTTTTAGAGATTCCACTTTTCGATAAGGATTAAACTGTAATACGGTGGTCAGATCTGGTAACTCTATTATCATTCGTACTCAGTTTGATTTATCATTTTATAATAGGCCTGTTTCCGTACTCGTTTCAAGTAAAGTTCAAGTAAAGTTCGAGCAATAGATTATCTGCTGTTTTTTGACAATTGAATGGGAAATTCAAAGAAGTTGCAAGTTAATTGTTCACCAGGAACTTTCAGCTTTCATTTGCATTCATTTTACTTATGTATGTTAAGTTTATTTTTATTTATTACTAACTAATTGCATGATTTTTCTTTTTCACAGCAAAGAATAAGGTAATTTTTATAAAAGGGAAGCGGAAAACGTGAGTGCGAAAAAATTTAAATGCGTGGTGACAGGAATGAAGTCCGTAAATTTTTCGAAAAAACAAGACGCCCGGCCTATAGTTTAAAGACCGGGGGCTTTTTGGACGGCCTCGGTAGTCGAGTAGGTAGCGTGCTCGACTGCTACCCCAGAGGTTCCGGGTTCGATTCGCGGCCAGGACATGATCCTACGCTTTAAACCTTTCTGCATTTTCTATCTTCATTTATAATCAACTGAAACTGAAAATTCATCAATATTTACGACTGAAAGTTGTAGTTGATGGTAGAGAAGTTTGTGGATGAGTTTGCTTTATAACTTGAATTGACTGATGTACAGGCATATCACTTGCCTGTGATTCAAATTCATATGTTTCATATGTACCATCATATGTACCAAGCTTAGAACATCCTACACGTGTTTCATTTGTTTGCCCTTTCCTTCCCACTAATCTATCACCCCATTTCGAACCAAGGCAGACTTGACTGAAAGGCATTCCACCTGAAATCTTTGGTTCAAAGCTAAAAAAAATAAAAAATAAAAATGTTTGATTCAGTGTCCGGTGGTGGTTAATGCAGAAGAGGACGCCCACATATTCGTTGGAAGGATCAAGTGTTGGATAACCTGACTACGCTTGGTGTTTCCAACTGGCGCCAGCAAGCGCAAAACAGAAATGGTTGGCGTAATTTCTTGGATTATACCAAAACCGACCAACGGTTGTAAGCGCCAGATAAGTTATTAAGTAATATTTTAACCAAATAAATGTATAAATGCGATCTTGATACGGAATCAAGACCATATTTTATTATAAAATTGTATTTTTTTTTTAAATTCAATTTCAATATAATTGGAATAGTCTCAAAAAATTTGGTGTAGGTTGTTTTATTTTTGTTAAAATATCTTATTCAAAAACTGTTTTTTTGGTATGCCTGGTCCAATAATTTTATAAAATAATAATAAAATAAATTACTGGCCATTTCAGCCCTTGAAAGGACTTTGACCTAGCTTCTAATGATCAATTGTATATACGATTTAAAAGTATTTGGGCCAGTTTGTTTGACCTTTAAGAAACAATAAAAAAACTTATTTCCGACATCCATAAACCAGGTGATTATATTATATTTAAATAAATTAGAAAGTTTTAAAAATAATAAAATTTAAAATAAATATTCTTATCTTTATAATCGGTCAAGATATTATCTTCTTCAACCTGTTCAAAGTTTCAATCAACAATCTTTTGTTCTAATCAGTACAAATGGATCAGTAGTAAGAGTAGTAAACCGGCTGTTAAACGATGCAATTGATTTCTGATGAGTTTGATAACTACTCTTG
Organism: Pherbina coryleti; assembly: GCA_943735915.1. Classification (NCBI taxonomy): domain Eukaryota; kingdom Metazoa; phylum Arthropoda; class Insecta; order Diptera; family Sciomyzidae; genus Pherbina; species Pherbina coryleti. Next base: position 126,669,007 of record OX030949.1, on the reverse strand, counting down.
TAAACATTAAACATTAACCCTTAAATGCACAAGGCTCCCGATTTTTATCGAAAAAATATATTTTATGTAAAATTTAGTAAAAATAAAAACTGTGTTTTTAGTTTTGAAAGTTTTTTTTAAAAAGTGGTTTTATCTATAAAGATACAATGTGAATTTACCCACATCTAAAATCCCTATTAAAATATATCAAAATAAAAGAAATATGTTATGAAATTTTTATTAATTCATTTATTTTAAAAAGTTAAAATTATCAAAACTGCAGGGAATGCACACTGTATCTTTAAAGATACAACCAACTAAAGTGACCTAGTGAGGTGCCAAATGATCGAAATTTTTTCGAACCACTTTAAATCACAAAAGGACATGTTTTGAAAGCAGTCAGTATTTTTTCCCAAAGTAAAAATTTTTTTTTGACTTTGTACATCATTTTTTTAAAAAGTATGACAAATAGAAGTAAAAACTATTTTTTATTTAAGACTTATAATATACTAAATAATATAGAACCGATTTCAAAAATCAAACCAAAAATATAGCTGAAGGAATTTTTTGAATGGTTGTATCTTTAAAGATACACGGTGCATTTAAGGGTTAATATTAATATTTTACTCTCCATTCGAATCGAAATGCTCGACTTAGTTTAAAATTTGCTTTGTGAATTATAGAAGACCATTTTCACATACGTCTGTTGCCACATAAAGCGAAAGATTCACATTTTCAACAAACAAGCCAGTTTTCACACCGACAGCATCTGAAGAAGCATGGCTACCTTCTAGTGCTTTGACCCCTTTGAAAACACTTCAAGTATTGAATTTTTATTCATCCACATGTATATTTGTAACCTTTTCTTTCGCCTCTACTTGATTTGTTGTCAATATGAACTTTGTCGCTTCCATGAAAAAAAAAAAAAAAAAATAATAAAGACAAAAGTTGAAGTAAAGGAAATTATAAAATGTGCCTACAATTAAATTAAAGCAGTAAATGTTATTTACAATAAGTGTGTATTGATTAAGCGAGAGTTTTCCTGGATAGAAAACACGAAATATAAAAACTTTTATGAGGTCAGTTGGACTCATTCTTTAAAATGTTTGAAAACTTAAGAGATACATATCGTTCGTTTTCTTCAATAGTGTCACAATTAAAATGAAATTTTATGAAAATATTTTGTCAATAATTTGGATCCTTGCGCAATGACATTAAAAAAACATTGAATAATGTGTAATGGGTGTCTTTTAAGTCAGTATTAACTTTAGACAGCTATATCTGTCAAACCACTTGTCAGATTACAAACTGTCGGTGTAAGTAATTCTATTTCAGTTGTCTTTGCAATTAAACTATGATGACATATACGTGTTAACGATGTTGCTAAATGCTGGAATTAAAATTTTAGTGAATGGGCCCAAAATCAACATTCACTGGTTTACCGAAAAATTTTGTGCGGAGTTTAGGTTAATTTTTGATTCAATGGGTATGTCAATAAGTCAAATTGTCGCGCTTTGGGGCGAAGATAATCACACAAGATTATCGAAAGGCCATTTGGCTGGTGAAATTATCGGACCATAATTTTTTCATAAATGATTCTAATCAGCGTTTTACAGTCAATGGTAAGCTTTGTCCCTCGAATGACATTCATCAGATCCAGCCTTGATGGGCCAGAAATTATATTTCAAGTCTAATAGCAGAATGTATTCTCTCGATTGAATACAAATGAAATTTTACCTGTTTTGTTAAAAATTAAATAAAATCTAGGTAGTGGTCTGACATATATTTCTGTAAAGCTGACTTAATTTTGACTTTTTTTTAATCATGCCGTCATAATTGTAATCATCAAGTTGATTCAAGAAAAAACAATCTGAGGATGTTAAAGAATAACTTTGCTTTTTACAAATTTTAGAAAAGTTCTTTTCGGAACGTACACTAAGGGAAAAAAATATTAAATTTATCCAAAAACTTTTTTAATTTATCCAAAAAGCGAGTCATTTTTGCACCAATAACGCATTTATTTAAATCGACCACGTAAATATTTAAAATTTATTTAAATACTTTTTTAATTAAATAAAATATTAAAATATTTAAACAGAATTAATAAAAAATACATTAAAATTATGCAAGAATATATTTAAATATCTTTCAAATATTTACTATTTGAAAATAAAACTATCGCATTTAAGGAAAATTTATATAAAAATATTGAAATTGAAAAACAATTTATTTGAATATTTCCCACGAGCTGCGTCCATATCAAACGGCATTTAGTGGTACATTTTATTTTCTTTTTGTGAAAATATTATTTTTGAGTACGGTGGTGAGTGCGATGCACGATGAAATACCGAGTTGTCACTCCACCTTACATGAATTCATCATGCTTCGCACTCACCACCGCACTCACAAATCATATTTGCCAAATATTCACGATATATTACCCTTGAAACATTAACTAAATGAGAACTATAAGACCTTCAACTGCTGGTACGAAGAAACTCAACGCACAGGAACAGAGTGCGATGCTGCTGCTGCTTGGCGGCTGCTTGGCAGCTGTATGGAATATGTGTAAATAAAATTTAAATACGGGAAAAAAACGAGTTGTAAGGAAAATATTTGATTTGTCCACGTAAATATTTAAATGGAATATATACTCAGGCGTGGATAATGTTAATATGCGTTATTTCCCTTAGTGTAGGTTAACAATTAACACATATTTTCGTTTGAATGGTATTTGTTCAGAACATAGTTGTATTATTCAGTAGTGAGCTTGCTGTTATTGTTGTTGTTGTTGTAATTGCTTATGCCATTGCTTAGCATAAATTTCAGAACTCTAAATGAAGGAAAATGAAATGCGTCACCTGCATGTTAGGGAACCGCCTTTTGTTCCAATTGAATCAGTTGGACAAAAAAACAAATTAACAAAATTAAAAACACGCGTTTCTTTTATATACATATATTTGGCATAGAAATAATTATCAAGAGCCCTGAACTCTTTCGGTGCAATTTAAAACCAAGTAAATAGCAATATATTTTAATTATGCTTGGAGTATATTAAGTTCCTTACAGTAAGCATTGATCGTTGCTGAGGATCAAGATTAAATTTATGTAAAGTTAAAAGTAAAGTGGGGTAATTTGGTTGTTGCTTTAAAAAAATCTTTTCTTGGTTTTTGCATAATTTTAACTGTTTTACGATTAAGTTTAATTTGTGGGGTCTTTCATGTAGAGCAGAAAACCGAAAACACTGCCATTCATCAAATTTTATTTCTTATTGCATATGTTAAGCCTCTATAACACCCTAATTTATGTGCAAAATGATGGTTCTGTTCGCAGCCTTTTCATTTGTGGTATTTATTTTTTATTATTCATGTTTTTTTTTATAAAAAAATTATAGTTTAATACTAGTTTCTTATATTAAAAATGTTTATAAAAAAATTAAAGTTTAACACTAGTTTTTTAAACTTCACCCATTTTATATTGAAAATGCTTGTTTGTCTTAGAACTGGATCTGGTGGGAAAATCCAATTTTAAAACTTTGCAAGCATGTTTGCTATTATTCTACTATTTTGCGAGCAATTTTACATAATGAATGATTTTTAAATGTTTGGGATAATAGCCTTTGAAAACTGGTGTTACTTAAAATATTTACATTTTAAATTTTACTGTTAACTGATAAAAAATATTTCTCATTTTGCTGTACTGCAGTTATAGAAATGAAAATTTTAGTTGAGATAATTTCTTTCTATGCAAATATCTTCGGTATTTGTTAGCCGATTGTTCAGTTTTTTATGTCAATTTAAATATTCAACAATGCGTTCACATATTATTTTTTGTTTTAGTTCATAGGTGGATCGAGCTTCTGAGCGGTTTCTTTTTGTTCGTGAAAACTATGTCAAACCTATATCTCGGTTAATCTGAAGGTATATGGCAATTGATTGAGACCCTGTCCCTAAAAGTCATAAAATGTAGCTTCTATTGAACAAGGATGAGAGCGAGTACAAACGACTTTAAATTATAAAAAATAACTTTAAATAAAAAATATGCTTTTAATATAATTAATTTTATAAAATTAAAGGTATAATTGACGGATACAAGGTGGAAAGTGGCGGCAGTATTAAACTTCATTGATTTGAGTACTTCCACCCTCTAAGAATACCTCGAATCTGCCAATTAAGGGAACTTTCTCATGAATAATTTTCAAAAAATCAATTTTTTTTACATATTTCGATTCCTTTTACATAAAAAAATTATCTCCTTAAATTTTATAGAGAAACTCTCACTAAAAAAAAACTAACGATCTCCGCGCAAGTTATGTATAAACATGATAACAACAAAACAATAGACCAGTTTATGTTAACATTAACAAAAGAGCAGGAAATCAAGCAGACGCAAAAAACTGCTTTTCCGCTAAATTAATGTCGCAACAGAAAAGGTAAAACAATGTCAAGAAAATTCCAAGAATTTTCATAATAAAATAATTTATTGATTCACACAATTGGAACATGAATTGTAAAACTGCAAGCTAGGCTTTTTGTTAAACTAAGTTACTTTTGTTAATTTTAGACTTAAGAATATTATGAAAGAAAATAAATTCAGTTTGGTTTTGTTCACATAAGTGACAAGTCGAAATAAATAAATTGTCTTTTCTTTTTTTTAAAAACCCGTTTGTTGGAACAAAAAACGTAAGTGGCGCAGTCGGCAGTCCTTTTTTAGTAAATAAAAAGGATAGTGATACGAACTCGGGAAATCGTGTATTAAAAATAATAAAAAATTTGTAAACACCCTAAGATTCTGCGATTCCGTAGCCAACTCTTTGAAGTTGACCGGACCCTCCAGGATATAAATTTAAATAAAAATTTAATATAAATTTAAATAAAAATTTAATTAAAATAAACAACTAGTAGTGGAAGTGCTGAAGACACACACTACAAAAACGGCAGAAAAAATTAAAGCAAAAAGACAAGCAGAATTTGATAAGCACAGAATGGAACAGCCAACTCAAACAGGAATGCCTGCAGTGGACCTAGTGGAACTACTAGCAAAGCGGGAGCAGCAATTAGAACATCTTCGAAACGCATATGTAGACCTTCAAAGAATACAACAAACAGATGGAAGCAATTACAATAATTTAATGAAGAACATTGGTCACATACCAATTTTTACTGGTACTGGAGAGATAACGATAAACTCGTTCATTAGCAGTGTTGAGTATTTACTAAATACAATACCAATCGAGGAATTAAAAAAAGAAGCAACGAGGTCAATATTCTATCGGGTAATACAAGGACAAGCAAAAGATGTAGTCATCAACATACCGGAACCAGATAACTGGAGTATGATCAAGGATGTATTAAAACTTCGCTACAGACCGGACACAGAACCACATCAAATATATAGAAAAATAAGTTATCTAAAAGCCAATACGGTGAGTGAATTAGCGATAGAAATACAAAATATTAAGTATAAAGCCGATGAGCTCATTGTTTATTACAGAGGTGATAATTGTATAGACCTAACGAACGTAGACAGTATACTTGTGAACACAATTAAAGAAATGACACAAGGAACACTTTTAGACAAAATTTACGAAGAAAAAGAATTAGGAAAAATTATATCCATAATGACAAGAAGACGATACGAAGACAGTTGCATTAGACCCGAATTTAGGAAATATAAAAAAGAAGAAAGGCATGTTATAAGACAAAATAATCAACGCAATCAAAATAATTTTAGGTTTCAAAGTAATCCTTCAAAAGAATATAACTTTAATAATTATGAACATAAAAATATAAATTCAGGACAAATAAGAAGAAACCCACAGAACCCAAACCAAAATCACGATTATAATTCAGGGAATGTAAGACAAAGTTTTAACCAAAACCGAGACTATAATTCAGGGAATGTAAGACAAAATTTTAGCCATAATAGAGATTACAATTCAGGAAATGTGAGGCAAAACGCACAAAATTTTTATAGAGAATACAGAGAAAGCAATAATTCCGGACAAAGGAGGCAAAATAGACAAGATAGAGGTGAGCCTATGGAAATAGACAATATTGAAACAAATAAAGGAAGACCTCAATTGGCAGGACACCCTAATTCACATTTTAGCCAAGATAGCTTAGAATGGGATAGGCAAAGCCAGGTAGAGACAAATGACGAAGAAGAAATTAATAATACTGTTTTTTTTTACGAGCCAGCCTCGGAATACTTACCCAAAATAAACATAACAATAAAAAATAAAAAATATACAGCGTTAATAGATACAGGAGCGAGCCTAAGTTTAGTAAGTAATGAGATAGATGAATTTGAAAAGAAAAAATTAAGAAAACCATTGACGTTTAGTACAATCACAAATAAAGATACAATTTTCTATGAAATACATACAGAGGCACCAAACGAATTTAATTTACCAGACAACGCAAGAATAAGGTGGAAAGTAACACCTTTAAAAGGAAGAAAATATAACTTTATAATCGGCACTGATATATTAAGTTATCTTAATGCAATTATAAATATAGAGGAAAAAGTTTTAACATTGAACCAAACAAAAACCAAATTTTTAAATAATCCATATGATTTTAATGAAATATGTACATTGGAAATAGCAGATAATAAAATAGAAAAATTTCAATTAGATCATTTAAATACCGAGGAATACAATGAAGTTATTAAAGTATTAAAACTTTTTAAAAATCTAATGTTTAAGGAAGGAGACAAATTAACTAATACAACAGAAGTTCAACATGAAATTAAAACTACTACCGATGAACAGATTAATTCAAAATTATATAGGTATCCTCCTCAACATGAGGAAGAAGTAAGAAAACAAATTAGAGAAATGTCCGAACAGGGAATAATTAGAAAAAGTAAGTCAAGATATTCAAGTCCACTCATAGTCATACCGAAGAAAATAGACAATTCAGGAAAACGCAAATATCGGCTAGTAATAGATTATAGGAAGTTAAATGAGGTTACAGTGGATGATAAATACCCACTTCCAAATATTGATTCTATCCTGGATAAATTGGGAAGAGCCCAATATTTTACAACGATCGATCTGGCGAAAGGTTATCATCAGATCTTAGTAAAAGAAGAAGATAGAGAAAAAACTGCATTTATAACTCCTCATGGCCTTTATGAATTCGTACGGATGCCTTTTGGGTTAAAAAAATGCACCGGCAACATTCCAAAGGTTAATGAATGAAATATTGAGAGACTACATAAATAAAACATGTGTAGTATACCTAGATGATATATTGATATTCAGCACCTCATTAAACGAACATATTAAAGCAATTAAAGAGATATTCAGCGTGTTAGAAAAGAAAAATTTAAAGATTCAAATGGACAAATGTAATTTTCTAAAGAAAGAAACGGAATTTTTGGGCCATGTTTTAACCAATAATGGAATAAAACCTAACGAAGATAAAATAAAAGTAATTGAAAAATTAGAACTTCCAAGGACAGAAAGGCAGATCAAAAGTTTTCTGGGTATCACGGGATACTACAGAAAATTTATAAAAGACTACGCAAAGGTAGCACAACCAATCACGAAATATTTGAAGAAAGGAGTTAAAATCAATACAAAAGACCCTACATATATTGAATCCTTTGAGAAATTAAAGCAATTAATAAGTTCGCATCCGATATTAAGATATCCAAATTTTGAAAAACAATTTACGTTAACCACTGACGCATCGAACTATGCACTGGGAGCAGTTTTATCTCAAGAAGGGCACCCAGTTTGCTATGCGTCAAGAACTTTAAATAATCATGAGAAAAATTATTCGGCAACGGATAAAGAATTTTTAGCGATTCTATGGAGTGTTACATACTTTAGACCTTACCTTTACGGTAGAAAATTTAAAATATTCACAGATCATTTACCCATAAAATTTTTGCATTCTAAATATAAAGGAAAAGATATGTCGCAAAGACATCAACGATGGCTTTTAAAGCTAGGCGAATATGATTTCGATATAGATTATTTGAAAGGAAAAGAAAACAAGGTAGCAGACTTTTTAAGCAGATTAGAAAACGACCAAGACGTAACCAATGAAATGGAAAAAGACACAATTTTAAATAATTTTTCAATAAATAATGAGGACAACATATCAGACTTAAATATAATCGGTAACATAGAAGATGACGTTTCAATGGCAACAGTTCATTCAGCAGAAGAAAATCTGCAAGACCACTTTTGGATTAAGGAAGAAGTAGTAAACAAATATAAAACACAAATTATCATAACTAATAATAAAACTGAAGAAATAAAGATGATTCATGGAAAGAGAATAATTTTTATAGCGGAACATGATTTTGAAACTATTGGAGATATATTCAAAAGATATATAACTAAAGGAAAGATAGGTATTTTTTCAGAATTAGACGATCACAAATACAACATAGTACAAGAAAAACTTATACAAATGTTCTCAAATAATAGACAAATAAAATTTACAAAATGTACACTAAGAGCACAAGATATAGAAACAGAGGTAGAAGCAGTTAAACAAATTTCATTTTATCATGTAAGGGAAAGTATGCACTCAGGCATACAAGAGACGTATAACAAATTAAAAAATATAATTTACTATCCAAAATTATTAGAATTAATACAAATAGTAATAAACCAATGCGAATTATGCAAAGAAGTTAAATACGATAGAAATCCAATTAAACAAAAATTTTATAACACAGAAACACCTTCTGACAAAAATCAAATAATCCACATAGACACATATGTAATAAAAAATTTTCACTTTTTAACAATAACAGACAAATTCTCCAAATTTGGAGCAGCTTACCCTTTAAGCGATAGAAATCACTTAACAATAATTGAACAATTAGATGACCATTTTTCCAAGATAGGAAAACCAAAAAAGATAATCGCTGATAACGAATTTAAAGCTATACGAATTAAAGAATTTTTAGATGAAGAAGGAATCGAATTGCACTTAACTAAACCTAATAGCCATACAGGCAATTCAGATGTAGAAAGAATGCATAGTACAATCGCGGAAATATTCAGAATATTGTATAAAACTAACAAAAATTTATCAATAAAACAACTTATACAAAAAGCAGTTAGAAATTATAACTACAGATACCATTCAACAATTAAAGGCACACCCTTTGACGTACAAAATGGAAAAATAAGTGCAATAAAAATAAAACAAAACTTAGAAGAATTTAAAGAGAAGGTTATAAATAAACAAAATAAAACAAGAGAGAATTACGAGGAGGTTAGAAGGGAAGGATACATAAAAAATTATAAAGCACTAAGGCATAAAGAACAACCTAGGTATAAGAAAGCAAATTTAGAAAAAAAATACACCCCTGCAACATTAAAAGACCTTGTAAATTTTCAGATATGGACAACACTAATAATTCTAATGACATGGATACAACAGAGTAGAGGAACAATGACAGCAAAAATTCTGACCGAACAGATAGGATTTACAGACATTCACATGAGAAACCAGGAAATAGTGAGAGACTCAGACATAATCTTACACATAATTAACTTAAACGATATAGAAGATATGTTAAATAGAATGACAGATAATCTAATTTTGACAAAAACAAAAAATAAAGACTTACTTCAACTAGAACTTTTAGACGCTAGAAACAAATTACTAACGTTAATACCAAAACAAAATCGAAAGAGACGTGGACTTATTAACGGAATAGGAAGCATGTCAAAATGGCTTTTTGGCACAATGGACGAAGAGGACAGACAAAATATACAGAATCACCTCTTAGAAATTAATGAAATAAAAGAAAATAATGATCAACAAATACACATAAATGATTACTTTAATGTTACTTTACAACAACTAAAAATTGTTATAAATAATGATCGAAAGAAAATCGAAAAAGAATTAAATACAATAAGCAAATTTCTAGATAAAGAAGATGAACAAAATTTATACTTAGAACAATTTACTAAAATACAATTATTGAAAAATAAAATAGAGCAACTTCAGGATAACGTTGTTTCCTCGAAATATGGCATTATACATCCAAGTATTTTAACAAGCAATGAAATTGAGAAATATGAAATTGACTTTAATAAATTAAAATTTTTGCAATTAGGAACAGCATTATTTAATAATACTTATCTAGTTTTCGGTATAAAAATACCAAAATCTTTTGTCATAGTAAGGTTGAGATGTATTATACCCTTACCAAATAAAGACTATAAGGAAATAGAATTTGATACAGAAGAAATATTTGATTTTGAAAATAAAACTTATAAATATGAAGAAAATAAACATTTAAAAGAATTAAAAATAAGTAAACATTGTATAATAAAGTCCAACTGTAAACTTATAATTAACAAAGACCTAGAAATAATAGAATTAGATATAGACACGATTTTAATTAAAAATGCAGTAAATCTTTTTATTAATCAATCATGTAATTCAAATCAAACTATATTGAATGGAAACTTTTTAATTAATTATAATAATTGCTCAATAAGAATTAAAGATTACTATTTTTCTAATTTAATTGAAGCAACAAAAGAAAGACACATTTTAGTAAACAAAAATATAAATAAAAATTTTACTCATAAAATATCATTTGAACAAATAGAAGAAGGACACCAAATAAATGTAAGAAATATAAAACAATTAAAATACCATAGTAAAATATCTCATGGATGTAACCTGTTAATAATAATACTAATCATATGTACAATTCCAATTCTAATCAGAAAATACAAATATACAACAATAAAACTAAATAAAAGAATTCAGGAGAATCCTTATCTAAATGGGGGAGTAGTTATGTATAAACATGATAACAACAAAACAATAGACCAGTTTATGTTAACATTAACAAAAGAGCAGGAAATCAAGCAGACGCAAAAAACTGCTTTTCCGCTAAATTAATGTCGCAACAGAAAAGGTAAAACAATGTCAAGAAAATTCCAAGAATTTTCATAATAAAATAATTTATTGATTCACACAATTGGAACATGAATTGTAAAACTGCAAGCTAGGCTTTTTGTTAAACTAAGTTACTTTTGTTAATTTTAGACTTAAGAATATTATGAAAGAAAATAAATTCAGTTTGGTTTTGTTCACATAAGTGACAAGTCGAAATAAATAAATTGTCTTTTCTTTTTTTTAAAAACCCGTTTGTTGGAACAAAAAACGTAAGTCGCATGAAACAACAATTTCCAAACTGGTACGATTTTTTCTCCGAATCTACTTGACCGATTTTAATAAACCAAAAAAATGTTTGATTATTTATAAGAAAAACTACTCCCTCTTCTTTTATAAAGGAGTGATTCGCCTAAAAAAATACGATTTTTTTTACTTTTTAGAATTGTTCATATAAAAGCATCCAAATATAATAAAGTATGTATTTTAAAGGCTAATTATCTATTTTTGAGTCTTAAAAATAAAATTCATCTTGAGTTCTACTAAAATTTGATACGGGAGATCCACAAAGTGTCCGACACTCTGAAACTGACCTTTTGCATGACGCCCTCTACAGCAGTCAAGAGGAATTAAGATCGAAAAAAACAAATTTTTTATATACTTAAACTTATATTTAATAATGCCCGAAAGGAATATTATAAATCAATGTAAAAGTTTCTTTAAAAAATAATACTAAAAATATTTGTGTCTTTTTTTCAAAAATTCATGACAAAGTCGCCTTAAAAGGTATTTTTTTAGAAGTTCCATTTTACGAGAAAGGACTAAACTGTCATGTGGTGGTCAGATCAGGCAACTCTATTATCATTTGTGCTCAGTTTGTTTTGTCATTTTATAGTGAATAGATTAACGTTAGAGTAACGAATGCAAATTGTGCAAATTTATTTCGAAAATTGTGATTCAGTTCGGGTATGTACCGTGCGCTACAATTTTTACAAAACCGGTTTTCGAATTATTCGACCAGAAAAAACAGGATAAACCGGTTTTTTCAAATTAAACAAGTTTTTGACTTTTTTTACATATATCTTTGTATTTTATATTTAAAAAACAAACAACTATTTTTTAATAAAATATATAAAGGTACTTATGCAGTACTACCCACCGAACCACAAGCGAAGGTTTTGCATAAGGTGAGAGTTTTGCGAACGTTTTTGGGTAGATTTTTTTTTAATTTTTTATGTATTATTTTGATGCTTAAAAGTGCTTGCTATAGAAGATTAAATTCGTGAAGACTGTTTTGGCATAACTAAAAATTGTACTCCTTTTTCTAAATTCATAAAAAACTTATTAAGAGTCAAAAAGAATAATTTTTTTATCATTTTAGTAAGTAAAAACGTCTCAGAAATGAGATCAGAAATTAATCATAAATGTTTTTTTGCATTCTTAAATGAGTTCAGTCATAATAATATCTTTATACAAATCATCGATATGTAATAACAAATAATATTATGCAATAATAAAATTTATAATTCAAATAGGTTAATTTTTTAACTCATTTCTGTTCAAAAAAGGTTCGTTTTTTAAAGGCAATTCAGTCTGGCGATTGATTCAAAAAGGGTGTATTTCCGAGTGCCGAAAAATAACTTTTCTATGTTCTTTTTAAAGTAAATTCCAAACAAAAAAAGTACAATTTACGGTTCTTTTTAACTCATTTCCAAACAAAAAAAGGTTAGTTTTTTAGAGACATTTTAATCCGACGAATTATACAAAAAAGATTCATTTATAAGTGCCGAAATTGAACGTTTCTACCCGAAGTGGTTCATAAATGAATTCGAAAACGGTAGTTTTGATTCACTGGGTAGATTTGGGCATTTCGTGCAAGAAGCCTTGTTGAATTTCCTATCTTAAATCCTGTTTAACTCGCATTAAATACGCCAGCCGCTTGTAAATGCTGTTTTAACAAAAAAACAGCAAAAAGAAATGACCAAATCATGTTTAAACGACCTCAAATAAAACAAAATTAAATAGAAGCCAGAGATAGGAAATGTTAGAAACGTTAGTGAAATGTAAAAACGTAAGTAAAAAAAAACAGGGTCGCTCAAATGTAATAAAAAAAGTGGTTTGAAGAATTTTACAATTTTAAATTGGAGATTAATATATTTCTAAGCTATTCGAGCAGTCAAATAATTCGAGCCAAAAAAACCGGGTTTCAAATTATTCGAAAATAGCGATTTTCAAAAAAACCGGTTCGAATAATAAAAAAAACCGAAACGCCGAATAATTCGAACCGGTTTTGCATACCCTATACCCGAGCAACTAATTGGATTAATCATGGATCGCTATTCTAGGGTGGTCCAAAAATCTCAAGTTTTTTGTTACACTTAATAAATGAACAAACTATGAAAAATTTGAGCCCCCTACAACATAGAGAAGGCAGTGCTCAACAAAGTCGTCGTCAATGTGTTTCGGCTATTAACCTTGGAATTGATTGAACAATGTCCGTTATGTTTTGGAACAGGTTGAAATACTGGCGATACATAACATAAAATTCTTAAAATATGAAATTTCGATGATGAAATCATTGGTATGGGCTTTAACACAACAGCCGTCATTATCAGTAGCGGATCGAGGATTCGCTATAGGGGGGGGGGGGGGGGGATAAGCGAACAGTTTTGGAACCCCATGGGGAGGGGGGTGGCTGAAGCGGCTTTTAGGGCTTATTTTAATTTTTTCCCATACAAAAAATTATCGAAGGAGGAGGGGAGGCTAAAGCCATTTCAGCTCGTATATAAATCCGCCACTAGCCAATATTGGTGTGAAAAATGCACTTTCATTGAAAATAAACTGGAAACAGAACTCCTATGGTTTCCGTGTCGCCATCACACAATGGAAATCATTTTGAGCAAAGTACTTACATTATGTTTGGGCCCTTCAAGCTCATCTGGAGTCCTATCAGTCTGTCTGCCTTGGTTCTAAATAGATTAGTGGACAATACTACCGAGGCCTTAGAAAATATTTTTTATTGATAAAAATGTAAATTAATCACGTTTAGATTCGTAAACAATTCATTTAAACTGTTCTTATTTTATATTATAACTTATTTTAGTGATATTGACAAATTAATGATAACGATTAAATCAATGATATTGTTTAAGAATTATGAAGAAATAACGACAAATTTTAAATGCATATCTTAATGAGTTTTTCACATTGAAAAAAGATACTTTTGCATTTTTGGCCGTAAGGATTTTAACGATAAAGATCTTATTGAAAAGACCCACTAGATGTGATTTTTTCGTATGTACTTGTTCGATAAAATTGGTGGTTACAACATTTATGAAGAAAGCGAAACAAAAATCCTAAAAGTTCAAAACAAACCATAAATCTCAAAAAACAAAAGTGGCCACGAGATTCCTCATGCCAAAATTAAGTGAAAATCATGGTAATTATTAAAAACACAATTTTGTGTCGCACAGTGTTATACAATAAAAGACACTATCATCGTTTCGTTCCGAAATTCTTGAATGTTAGCTAATTTTTCTGGGTCAAAGCTTTCACTGTACTGATAACTTTCCTCGCCAAGGAATTGTCCCTGACATCCAAATAGCAAATAAAGGATATGCAAGAGTTTTCCGAAACTATTTGGCGTTGTTTACTCAGAGTTACTGATCTGATGACTTTCTCAACAGTCATAAGAAGGCTTTTTACCAACTAATCAAGAGTACCAAAAATGCAAATATATGAGAAACATACTTTATCATTCTACCTGATCTCAAGTATACCACATTAGACGTTTTCACAATTTTTGAATGTAAGAAAATAACAAAGGCAGTTACATTCGTTTAGGTAAAAAAAGGCGCTTTTTTAATGGAATATTAACATGTAATCGTAGTTTTGCAATATTGAGGTATTGTTTGCTGAACAAATTTTAAATCATTAACTCATCAACAAAAGTTTAATTGCGGTATTTATCGTTTCACTGAATTGCGAAACACGAACGGAATATTAGAAATTAAAATGGAGGTCATGGTTTTTTTTTTAATTGCGCAGCCCAAAAATGCAATTGGGACGAGATATGGCACTATCCGACATTATCAGTCCTTGCCACGACACACGATATCACGATCCTACTCCAATAAATAAGACTATATTATATATGCATGCAAAATGGAATGGTGCAGGGTTGAAATCACTGCAAAATTTAAGATCAGAATGTGTTAAAAGGTAATCTAGTTGAATTTTTTTTTTTAACTGGAATAATTCATGAAAATTTCTAAATTTACTTATCTTGTGGATTTGGGTTTCACCACTTTTTTTTCACCTCTCCTGTTTTAGTAAGCTTGTCATGTGTTTATATAATTTTTCCCAGTGTACCTAGAAATCACTTACAGAGCCAAAACAGCATTTTTTACCTTACAAAAAAGTGAAGGTTTTTGGTTTTTTGTTATGCAAAAAATGGTTTAATTGTGGCACTGAATAAAATAATCAAAATAATTATGGCTTAATATTTTCGATAAACAATTTTTGTTCATTATAGGACTGTTGAATACATGATTATAATAAAAATAATCGCAGTAATTTCTGTAATAGTTGAAGCATGCAAAATTGTGGATAAATAGTAACGATAAAAACGATATAATTACTAAAACTGAATTTGAATAATACCCGGAGCTGAGCTGCGGTTTAGATTCTAAACAAATATTAAAGAAAAACAATTTTTCATATTAATAAATAGTTATAGGACAGTCATTCACAAAATTAAGCAAACAGTTGTAATTCAAAGGAAAATGTCTTTATATTGGAAAAAGTAAATGGTTTATTTCGATTCTTTTAATGGATATTTATTGGTGCATGTAAAGTCCTAGTCAAAAGTATTTACACATACAGAAGAATTGTGGCGTCCGTGGCGTAGTTGGTTAAAGTGCGTGGCCGCTATGTCAACGAACCTGGAGACCCAGGTTCGAACCCCAGCAGCGACAGAAAATTATTTGAATTAAAATAATTTTCCTGTACGGCCGCCACCTCTCTGCAGACAATGGCAAACCTCAGAGATCAATATTTGGAACCTCAGACCTCAATATTTGGAGGTGCCGGAGTCGTGATTTTTCAATTCGATTGCGCAGCTCTGCTAATTCTTCTGTAAATAAATAAAAAATAAATAACTGGCCATTTCAGCCCTTGAAAGGACTTTGACCTAGCTTCTTAGGATCAATTGTGTTGTGCGTGTTATTAAGTTTGTACACAATTGACCGAGAAATGGACCTACATGCTTAACGCCGACTCCGAACGGCAATGAACGAAATGTTCTTATTCTCAAGAAGCTTTACATGGCATTTTGATTACTCTCTGAGGTTTGCCATTGTCTGCAGAGAGGTGGCGTCCGTACAGAAAAATTATTTCAATTCAAATAATTTTCTGTCGCTGCTGGGGTTCGAACCTGGATTCTCCAGGTTCGTTGACATAGCGGCCACACACTTTAACCAACTACGCCACGGACGCCACCTATAATATATATTACCTACCTATTCAAAATTTGCCCCATATTTTTTTGAGCACAAAATATCCGGTAATTTTTGATTTTAAGTTTTTAAGGCAGAAATAAAAATGAAAGTTAAGTGCCGTTGAGGTAGATTTATTGTTTTAACATTGTTTTGCGGAGCTTTTTACAAGTATGCAAAAAAATTCTTTTGAAAAACAATTTTATAAATGCACCCTGAAGACCCTGATCTGATTGGCAAACAAATAACGTCGATTTTTGTAGCTACGCCAAATAAAAATAATCCCTTTTTAAGAAACTTGCTCTTCTTAAGATCATGCTCTCGTTCTCATACTTTCTATAAATCTACGCTCATAGTTCTCTCACAATTTTCCGTTCGCCTTTCCGATTCACACCCGAATTCATCCAGCGGCTGAGTGTGTGCGTCTTGGCGCACGCTGACGCTTTCTGCCGCAGAATGTGCCCAAAATGTGCCGGTCCCTAAACTAGACGAACAACTGGTTGATGTCAAACCGCAAAAAAATCAAATCTTTTTGATTTTTGGCAACTGATTCATAAACTGATTAAAAAACTAGATATGACACCTCAAGTACTAACAGACGACTTATTTTCAACAACCAGCATCCAGTTTATCGACCAGTTTTGCGAGTAGTTGTTCGTCTATACGACCCTTTACAAATTAATGTGTAAAATTAATAATTTTTCTTAAAACTTTGTGCTAAAAATATGTTTTGATTTTTTTTTTATCGGAGTCGGTTCATTTTCTAAGACTCCGACTCCTCGACTCCGACTCCGCAGCCCTGAGAAATAGATTAAGGAAAGAGCTTGTTTCATTGTTTTTGGAATAATTTACAAAAACATTTTTTGTTGTTGTATTCTTTGCATTATGCAAAGTAATGAAAACACGTTTTAGAAAACCTAACGGAAAATATCATGAAAAAAAAAATTGCAAAAGATAGCTATTCTCTGGTTTATACATTTTTGGTAAAATGTTTTGTGGACTGATGAGTCTTCCTTGCAGCCAATGCAGCCCTTAAATTTGTAAATAATTGTGTGTAATGACGCCAATAAGAGTGTGTAAATACTTATGACGCCAGAGATTAGTTATCATTTAGTAGTTTATTTTGTGATATTTATCGTTCGCTTTCCTAAAACTTTTTATGTTTACTTTGCATACTGCAGAGAACGCAACAACAAAAATATCTTTGCAAATTATTTCCAACAACAATAAAGTGAGCGCTTTCTTTAAAATATTAGGAATGTGTAAATATTTTTGACTAGGGCTGTATGAGTAACTATAACCGAACAGGAATTTACTAGTTTTGATAGCAGAACTTATTACTCTAACTGGAATTGAGTATAAAGCTAAATTAAGTGACCAAAACGTCAATTGCTGCTTTTTTAACCTCTTGTGGGCGAATTTGAGAAGTCATAATTTCAAAATATAAATTGGATTTATTAGAAAGATAATTTTATGACATTAGTGTTTAAATATTAGGTGTAGTAAAAATAAAACCATTATTTTTCTACTAGTTGGCTTTAGTCATGGTAGAATTCTACCATGGCTTTAGTAATCTGTAACTCTCTTGGTATAAGTGCGATCGGGTAATGCTGGATGGCATTAGAACAGCGCAGGGCACCCCATAGCTCACTGAGCTATCTGTGAGCGTAACTTTTCTTATGTACATAAAGCCATGGTATAATTATATAAGGTAGTATTGACAGTTGCTTGGGCAACGACCATCTGTCAAAAAAATGTCTAGAAAGAGAGCGTTCAATTATTTCTTATGTTTTCGCCATTGTTTATGTTTCAGCGCTTGCAAATAACCAAACATTTTCTTACAAAATATTGCCTATTTTATTTAATTAATAGTGAGTTATTATTACTAGAACGAAAATAATTTGTAAACTTAATGTTATTAAGTGCAAACATAAAAAAAAAGGTTGAAAACGTTTAAGTGCAGCAACCTCAGCAGCTGCAGATGCATGTGGACGAAATTGAAGAAGTTTTCAATTAAAATTAAAACACCACGGCTGGAAAACGTTAAACACATATGACACATAATTTTTTCACAACTTTCATTATTATAATTGTGTATTTAACGCACATATTTTGCGGAATTTATTTATTTTTACATTCGTTTAATTCTTGTTGCACGAACAACTGTTTTTGACAGATGGTCGTTGCCTTGTTGCTGAGAAAATCTATACTTGTCAATGCTACCTGTATAATTGTATCATGCATAAAGCTCACAACAGAAGAGAACATAATTCAGTCGTTTGCAGACGGTGATACTGTGGTGTTTTATGTCGCTTCGAGCTGCAAATTTTATGTACACTCTTAAAAAACCAACCAATTTGTAGATTCATAATATACATATATTTTTTATTCCGTAGAATTTCATATTATTCGTAAAGCTATATAAAGGTTTCATATTAATTGACTAAATTTTTTTTATTACTTACTTACATACTTAGTTTATTTTTTAACTTATTATTTACATACTTTTTTTTATTATTAATTTAAAGTATTCGTATATATTAAGCATTTATAATATTAAAATAATTATTCGTATATATTAAGATTTGTGGCGGCCGTGGCGTAGTAATGTGCGTGACCCATACGCCAGAGAACCCTGGTTCAATTCCATCTGACACAGAAAGTTTTTTCGATTGAATTGATTTTTCTGTTCGGCCGTCACCTCTCTGCAGACAATGGCAAACCTCAGAGAGTAAATAATGCCATATAAAGCTGTTTGAGAACATGCACATTAGCAGTTCGTAAAAAAAATAAATAAAAAATTAGCAGTTCGTAGTCGGCATAAAACTAGTAGGTCGAGTTCTCGATCAATTGTGTTCAAACATTTAATAACACGCGCAACACAATTTGATCATAAGAAGTTCAAAGTCCTTTCAAGGGCTGAAATGGCCAATTTATTTCTAATTTATATATTAAGGTTTAATATAATTCATTCATATTACTTATTAAGACTCTTTGCATTATTCATTCATATTACTTGCATTAATTTCATAGAAGAAATAATGAACAGTACCGATGACTAAAAATAAAACACAGGTGCGTTACTGGACACACGAGAGAAGCAAAGCATTTTCGCAATTTCATAGATTTGATAATTTAATGTTTTTTTTCGATTAAAATAATTTTAAAATTTAAAACTTTAAAATATTAAAGTAAACTAAACAAAATACACGTTTATCTTCACACCTGTAAGTTTTATTATATTTCATTATTATTATTTTTTTTATTCTGTCACTTAGATAACGCACTTGTCAACGCACTTTTGGTCAATTGTTAAGTTTTCCTTCGCGCTATGCAAAAACAAAAAAAAAACAACACCAAGTACCAACAATATAATCAACGATCGTTTAGTAAGAAGAGTTCGTATTTTTTTAAGTATTAAGAACTCGAGAGTACTCAGTTTGTTCTTTTTAAGTTAATACTTATAAGATACATACGGACAGGAATCGACCCGGGCGGTTATGCTGATCAAGAATATGTATAATTTTATATATCTACCACGCCTCCTTATGGGCATTATAAATGGTGTGACAAAATTAAAATACCCCGTTTACGTTTTTTTATGGGAGCACCCGTAAGGAATGGTCAGAGGGAGTAGGTCTTCAAGGGAAAAATGTTCCTTTTGCAAAAATAATGGGGGTTAATCATGCATACTAGCCCACTCCGGCCCTCCTTTAAAGCCCCCTGTTCAGTTGTAGGGAATAAATATACAAAAATCATTAAATTTTTTACAATTTAATCAACTTACAGGTTGTTTATTTTTAACGATATTTATAATGACCGCTAGTAGTAAGTAGGAAACAACATCCAATACACAATCCTTAGTGAATATTGTGTATTGGCTAATAGTTATCGTAAGATATGAAGGATATGTAGCGCCCAAAACACATTTCTATAAATAGATTATTGTGATCTACTGCAACATAGCTTTAGTTAATACTTAATATTGATTCAGCGATGATTAACAGCGAGTGTTTTTGGTTTGATGGTTAGAGCGTTAAACTATCAGTCGACGGTAGTGAGTTCATTTCCTGGAGCGGGCAAGAAATTATTTTTAATTTAACATTTTCTTGTTGAAAAAAACAATATCAATTCTAAGAAAAACGGTGTGGGGAAAAAGTGTCGTTTTTTCAGATTTCACTCCAGCAAATCTCAGAACGAGGCGTGAAAAGCTTCGCTTCAAAAAAAATGTATAGACTTATAATAAACTCTATGATAAAAATTCTCTTATAATAAAAACTATTGCGTAGCCAGTTACTTAAATAAACAAATACAAAAAAAAAAACTAAACTAAATTATTGTTATAACCGCTTAAATGTGAAATATGTAGAACAATTTTGACTGGTTTCAATAGTATTTTTTTCAGCGTAGTTACGCGTTCTAATAACGTCGAAATAAGTTAAAACTACAAAAACTGATCGAACTCCAAACAGCCTCTAACCATAATAACGAGTTTTGTTTTGGATGGCGTTTTCTAATGCAAAACTGGATTCGGGGGTTTCTGCATCATTCGCAATGAATTAAATTAAAAGATTTTTCTTACTATTGTGCCACTGCGACTTTCGAGTACATCTATTTTTAAACTGATGTCGACTGGTTTTTCTTTATCTCGTCATTAAATAAAAAGTGGCCTAAGGAAGTTACAAGTAAAGTTGATAGACAAGTATTGATACATATTAGTTTTGCGTTTGTGAACGTGGTTTGTGAGCCGGGTTTGTTGAGGTTTGTAGTCTTTGAAGATTAATGTTATTGCCTTTAAAATTTGATAGAAAATATTGTCTCATGTTGGTGGGCTGATGAAAGTTTTTGCCAGATGACTTGCTAAAAACTATACAGCTAAAGATATCAGCACATCTACGAGTATAGAACAACGACTATTGGCCTACATTTTGACGTAGTGCAGTTTCTACAAGTTGCTGTACATTTCACAAATTTCACTATATGTTTCGGTTTTTTTTTTATATTTTTAATTAACTTTTTCTAATGTGGAATTTAATCGCACCGAAAATGAATGATTTTTTGAAGTAAATAAGCTTAATTTTATATTTAATTGGTAGTGACACATTTTATTTGAAAATAAGCTAAAAAGTATATGGGTATTCATGTAAAATTGACAACCTTATAATTTGGGTAATTAGTTTGTTTATTAGACAGGCTGTATGAACGTTTCTTACAATAGAGTGCGAATTTTTCGCGAATTTGAAAACAGTGAACTTGCGGTATGTCAGGGGAAAGCAAAAATGATTGAGCGCGAATTTTAGGGGTGAGGCATACGGTGATGCATTGAACTAAATTATTTTATATATGTATATTATTTTATTTATTATATTATATTATTTATTTTATATTTATTTTATATTATTTAATAAGACAAATGACTTGCAAACCAACTGCCATGCTTTCAAGTACTTCATCTCTTCTGCATCCACATTTCAAAACAAACAAATTTCAAAAACAAGAGATGCTTTGTTATGCAACCAAATATTGGATAAACAAACAAAATTACAGCCAGGCTTAGTACTTTATAAGAAAACTTAAGTACATAGATCCCAACTGAAGAAGAATATAGTAAAAGTCGAAGGCGGCTACTTATATTTCGGGATCTGGCAACGCTAATGCCATTTTAGTCAAACCGACGTTTCATTTGAAGGGTTTGACATTTTTTCGCTTATACGTACTCATGGTATAATAATACAAGGTAGCATTGACAACTGTTTATTTTCTCTTCTACGAGAAAACATCTCCTGTCAAAAACAACTGGTTTAAAAATGCATCTGCAGCTGCTGAAGTTGTTGTTTTTTTTACTTCAACATTTTCAACATTGTTTGTGTTTTCAATGGCCGTGTTTTCAATTTTGAGCGCTCTCTTTTTGAGTATATCTTTTGACAGGAGATGGTTTCCCAAGCAACTGTCAATGCTACCATGTAATTATTATACCATGATACGTACTCACAGCGTTTTGGTGTACGTGCGCTGATTGTGTTGTTAAGAGTGCTTTTAAAATTGCATTTCAGCACAAAAAAAAAAAAAAAATTGGCATTAACACGTGAACATTTTCGTGCTACAATTTTTTACAACTTTCGACGTGAATTATCTCAACAAGAGAGTATCGATCAACTCAATTCGACTTTTGGCAATGAAGCACCACCAAAAAGCTATGCATATCGGTGGTACACAGAATTAAAGCCGTACCGAAATCTGTTGTTGTGCCAAAAAACATAGATGCTGAGCGCAAACTGATAATACTTGATCGTCATATGATATACCTTCAGATTGATGCATCCCTGGGTATTACTTCCATAATTTCATTTTACATGACCACATAGTTCGGAATGTACACAACCATATGTTTGCCAGAAGTGTTTCTTGATATAAGGAAAACAAACAAACGCCGAAAAATTATTCCTTATCAAGACAATGCGAGCTACACATCTCGTCGTCCGGGGATTCTTGTGCTTTGAGCAAATCGAAGTTAAAGTTGAAGGACATTTCTTTTAAAAACTGTACGATAGGATTTCCTAAATGTCTTACCATAAATTAGTGTAAAAATGGCAATCCCAAAAACATATTTTCTAAGTCTTCATCTCACTCACAAAATGACATTTTCTAACTGTAAAAAAATCCCCTCTGTTTTATACGCCATTTCAAACTTATTTTGGTTTGGATCTATACACGTGGAGCAAAGTAGCATGAATTTCACACAAATTCCACACATATAAAATTCTTGTTCAAAAGCAATTTATTTATTAAAAAAAAAAACAGAAGAAAAAGATATTTGTAAAATTATTTAACAAAAATTATCTTAAAAAACAAAACATTTATTCATTTACAAAAAACAAAAAAAGAAAAATATAAAAAACCTAAACAAAAGTTTTATTGACAAAAAAAAAAAAGAAAACAAAATGTTTCCAAACAAAATAATAATAATAAAAATCATGACAAAATGTGACATTATTCATTCGTAGCATTAATCAAATGATGTCTTCAACAAGAAATAAATTCATTAATTGACTTTAGATGCGTAATAATATTTGTCACTTTCTGGTATTAAATTACATAGAAATTGTCTATCAACAATTTTTTCATTTTATAATTTTTTGTTTCGTATTGCAAATACTCAATCATTTCAAAAATGTTGTTAGGAGTAGGAAATAAGTAATAATAATAACAACAAGGTCAATCAAGCTATGTATGCCACTCTTTCCACACCCCGTTGCAAGAATAGGAAATTTTCACTCCGCTATTGTTTTTTCGCCATTTCGTGAATTGTACATTTCCTATTCTTGCACCGCAACGGCATATGTTAAGCATACATAAAGAGAATACCTCTTTAGTCTACTTTTTCACTTTTTTAATAATTCAAAATATTTAAAAAAAAGAACAACAAAATAATTAGTTGAAAAAAATGAACTAGCCACAACTATGTTAGTTAAATGCACGTAGAGCAAAGTGGTTTTCGTAAATCAAGTACAAAATTTGTTCTAAAACTTTGCTCAAAGAGTTTATCAAAAAAGGGATATGAAGCAAAATGGTTTAAAGGGATATGAAGCAAAATGGCCACGAAATATCTCAGTTTCTAGAATAACATAGACAGCCAAAAACGGACTGCAGATTTGAAAATTTGGTATAAAAAACCTGCACCATTAACACAAAATTGTCAAAATGGCACATGGAGCACATAAATCCCCGGATGACGAAATGGTTCGAACGCATGCAAAAATGGATAAATCATAAAGAAAAATAATTCGAAAAACAATGAAGCTATTTTCAGTGACAAAAATTTGGTCTCTATATTTATTCCCGAAATATTTGAAGCGACCCTCGATGCATTTTTTATGTTTTGGTTTTTTATCTGGTTTTAGAGCGGATCTCTCTACGTAAGGGCTCTGATCGAATTATATTTCTTAGTTTTCAAGATATGGCCTTTTATAATTTTTTAAGGTTATGATTTCATATCGACTGATACCCTCTACTTGTGCGCTCTTTAGGAAAACGGAAAATGATCGGTGCAGATTTGTCAATGCGAATAGAAGGTTTAGTGCAGCTTTTTAGTCCGTAGCCAGGATTTCCATTGAGGGGAATTTGACTAGAAGATATTATAAACATTTAATATCATATTTTAAATCAGGGATTGCCAGAGTGATTTTTGAAGAGTGCAACAACAATTACAACAAAAAAACAACAACATCAACAAATAGTTGGATATGTAGTACAATAAGGAATTAGTAACATAAAAAAGACATAAACAAAAAGCAGTCGGCGAAGAATCCATACGCAAAATTTCCAACAAGAAACCTTCAACGTAGCAAGAGTTGTACGCGGTCACATGCGCTATATATACCAACAACGACAAGAATAGAACAACAAACACACGCTGTATGGTTGCGGTGGAGCTGCGCCTGTAAACGACTCGGCGAATAGAAGTAGAAATATTGAAGTTGTTGTAATAGAATGGAAAGAGTGGAAAGAGTAAGGCGATGGCAATCGCTGTTTTAGATCGCTTTTTTAGCTGAGCCGATTTCGTGAAATCAAAGTTTTGAAAAACTAGTAAGAAATGATCTTCGACACTCCCGAAGTTACAATACCCACACGGCCGAATCAAAGTCTATTTAAAGTCGCAAACAGCCAATCAAATGTTTATCTGTAAAAACATTTTCTTCGTAGTTTTAAAGGAAAATATTCGCTTATGTTTTTTGATAAAGTCACTTTGCATGGGAAATAGGCGTGGTTTTCACTCGATTTCATTGAATTTCATACTCAGAGTGAATATAAAATGTTTAAGCTTATTTGCAAAATTACAAGTCCGTATATTAATTTTCGTGGAATTCTAAGAGATTTTACCGTTTTGATTGTCACTTTATGTTGGAGGTAGGCGTGGTTTTCAGCCGTTTTGGCTCATTTTCGAACTTAAATATCGGATTTCGGGATGAAAGCTAGAAAATACGGTAATCGTGATCACAGACAGACAGACGGACAGACAGGCAGACGAACATGTCTAAATCGAATTGGGCGGTGATGCTTTTTTTTAGCATTGAACTAAGGATTCCAGGTGGAATACCTATTCAGCCAAGTCTGTTCGAAATGGGGTGATAAATTAGTGGAAAGGAAAGGGCAATCAAGTGAAACACGTGTAAGATGTTTTAAGCGTGGTGGAAAGCCAAAGCAAATATGTGAATTTAAATTAGAGGCAAGTGGTAGCCTTTACCTTAGTCAATTCAAGTTATAATGCAATATCATCCACAAACTTCTCTACTACAACTTCAAGTCTTCAAAGACTTCAAATATTGATGAATTTTTAATTTCAGTTGATTAGAAATGAGTAAAGAAAACTTTAGAAAGGCTTACAGCGAAGGATCATAGCCTGGCCGGGAGTCGAACCCGTGACCTCTGGGGTAGCAGTCGAGCACGCTACCTAATCGACTACCGAGGCCACCGATATTTGCTTCAATGTTTGTTTTTTTTTTATATTGTTTAAAATTTTACCATAGTTCAAAGTGCATCATTATTTCCTTTCATTTTGATGAAATTTTTAAATATTAAGCGTTTTTAAAAAATGAACGTGAATTTCACTAAAAAATTGCCAACATTTCTAATTTATTTTTTTTAAAGTGGAGTTTGTCTTTCGAAATGATGACTTAAAGAATTAGAAAATGTCTGCTATTGACCAACTTATGCTTGAAATTCAAAAATTCCCAAAAAATCTGAAAAAATCTCAAAAATATAAAACTTCATTTGGGACACCCTAATGTAGAGGTTAAAGTACCGCCATTGCAAAGGTTATTTTTTAAACTTTCATTGGTTAACTTTCAAAATAGATTTAAAACAACGAGTTATCATGAAGCTAATCAAAATTCGGCCTCAAACTTTTCATTCGCGAACTGTCAACGAGGAAAAATAGCCGCATACATTTTTATTGCTGTCGATCATTGGGACATATAATTCCCATGATTTTTCACACCTTTGCAGGTAAAACTAATCGTTTTCCGGACACTTTTGTTTAGTAAATTGCGGTCGCTGAACACAAATCCGTGTCGGATTTACGAATTTCCTAACGGTTCAGGACCGGTCGTCAAAGGGTTAAGTCATTCCACTGAACTCATGGTGTTTATTGGTGTTGTGGGTCATAACGGTGTGCAAAATAAATACGTTGACTCAATGAGAGAATTGAGCACTGCACCGGTTCATGCCAACAGATAACTTATTCTTTGTTGCTTTATGTGCCGAGCGTGAACGAGTTTGAGTGGATATCAGTGCAAGTTCTTCTTTGACTTACATCCACTAATTATCTTTCTTGTGTTAATAAACCAACGATTCAAAAACGAGAATAATTTTAGGTCTCTGCTTGACATCACTTACTTGAATAAAAAGTTTGAATTTATTGATTGAAGGCACTTGACCAAAAAAGTACAAACTTTGCGAATGGTCTACGCGAATATTTCACATTTTTTGTAGTTGATTCACTATTTCAACACGTGCAAGCAAATGTCGCTTCTTATCTTAAAAACTCCTAGTTTTTACAAATTTAATGTTAGGTTTATTTTAATAAAATTAAAAATGAAACTTGTCTTTCTTGTTGAAAGACCCTGTTGATTGATTTCAATGAGTTACCAACTATGAACGTCGTTATTTTTTTTTTTACATTTTTTAATCCCCAAAAATACCCGGGAAGTACTTTGAGAATTTGGATCTTTTAAGTCTTTCAAATCCTATCATGGGATAGTCCCAAATAGGGGAATTATGAAGTCTTATATTAACTGCAGGCTATCTTTATAAGTTTTCATCATTCAATACATATTTAAACTAATCTGCGTGTATCACACTTGTTCTACTTTAAGAAATCCCAATTGGTGGCGCAGACGTTCAACTCTGGAGCGATGCCTTACGCTGGTAAGCATTTTTGCACTGATCGCTGTCGTAGCCTTAGTTATTGGGCTCGTATCAGTAATACTCTCCAACCAGATCGCTGAAGGTAAGTGATAGCTTTGGTTGCTTCAAATGTGTAACAATTAAGCTTAATGCTCTGTTCGAAACCAACACAACTGTCATCATTTGATTATATTGCAGAACTTAAGGCACCTCCGAACCCAGCTGAGGCTTTACATGGATCGGGTAGCCCCACACAGAATGAGGTCCCTATGACAGACATTAAAACTGATGTGATGCGCAAAGATGACGTTTGTCTTACCGCTGATTGCATTCATAGTGCATCGGCGGTTCTGAGCAAAATGAAACCGGAGGTTGAACCGTGCGATGATTTCTATCAATTTGCTTGTGGAACATATCTTGATGAGGTCATGATACCAGAGGATAAGATTTCGGTGAATACATTTTCAGTGATTTCGGATAAGTTACAGGAGCAGTTGAAGGACATTGTTGCCGAAGAACGACCCGTCACGGATCCAAATCATTTCCGATTGCCAAACGCTTTATATAAGGCGTGTATGAATAAAAGTGTGTTCAACCCTTTGCTTAAGACAATAAATCCTTCAGTGTATTTTCGTAAATTTCAGCTTTAATCGAAAATTTGGGCGCTGTACCAATAACGAAAATATCTGATTCCTTGGGTGGTTGGCCTTTGATTAAGGGTGATGCATGGGACTTAGAGGATAAGTGGACATGGCAAGAGACCGTCAAACAGTTTCGTAAGTTGGGACTAAGCATGGATTACATACTCGACTTTTCAATTGGTGTAGATTTGAAGAACAGCACAAAGCGCATTATCGATGTAAGTGTTGCGGGAGAAATACCCGTGAGACAAAAATTTTAAAATACAGGCCCCAAAAGGGCGTTGAACCCATTAAAATCATATGATTTAAATGATCTTACACACAAAAAATGTATTGCAAGAAATTTTTTAATTTTTATCTTTTCATTATAGCTAGATCAGTCATCAATCGGTTTAAGTCGCGAATACCTTGTCAAAGGATTCAATGAAACACTAGTATCTGCCTACTACGATTACATGGTCGACATGGCAGTGCTTTTTGGCGCCGACAAGGAAAGAGCAAAAAAGGAACTAAAGGAATCGCTGCAATTCGAAATGGATTTGGCAAATGTGAGAATGTCCATATTTTTATTTGCTGATTTTGTCATAACCTTTTTCTCTAAAAAGATTTCCTGGCCCAATGAGAAGCGTCGAAACTCTAATGATCTCTACAACTTGCGTACGATCAAACAATTGCAGGAAACCTATCCTTATGTTCAGTGGCTTGACTACATAAATGCATTGCTACCCGAGGGTCTGGTTGTCGACGAGGATGAGCCTATCAATTTATCAGTGCCCAGTTTCTTCGAAGACTTGGGCCATCTGTTGGCCAAGACACCTAAGCGTGTCATTGCTAACTACATGATGTGGCGCATTCATGGCTTTTCAGTTTCCTTTCTGCCCGAAAAGTTCCGAAAGCGTCAATTGCAATATGCAACAGCACTATTGGGAAGACAGGAACAAGAGGCTCGCTGGAAGGAGTGTGTTGATATAACAAGCGGAAGGTAAGTGTGGGTGGTGAAATGGGGTGATTTTAATAGATTTGTATAGGTGGTTAAGTGCAGGATGGCGAAATGGTTCGATTTAATTAAGATGGCGGACATATGTAAAAATTAAATAATATAAATATATATTTTAAATAATTAGTTCCAGCGATGAAAGACAGATACCAAGCATTTTTAAAGAATTGGTGGTCGTGTCTGCTCCTGAAAAAACCCTTTAACTAAAAACACAGATTACTGTGAATTTCACCCATTTACTGGCATAAGATTTAGAATATTTCTCTTTTAATAGAGAGAATATTTTAAACTCAACAAGTTCAGAGAAATCCAACCATTTAGCCGGATGTACCGTTTTCTTCTAACTGTACTTGACGTTTGATAAAGTCCGTTGTTAATTATTAAAAGCTATGTTCAAATTAGCAATCAATTAAAATATCACTTCAAATCATACAATTTTTAACGTTCCACATCCATGCAAATATCTGTGACGTTAATGTTTATTCTTGTCTGTCTTTTATTTTTACAGCGAAACTGAGGAAAACGAATATGATACCTGGTACCCAGTATTTATTAGTTTATATTTATTTTCCTGTAGTTTTTCTTGTTATCATTGTTTTTAAGTTTGGAACTTGATTTTGTTTATAATTTTTCTAACAAAAACGCTTGTGTTGTATCTTAATCTCATTCCTGCACCTAAGGTTAATGCGGAGTACATACTGTCATAACCATGTCATACGGTCAGCATATCGCATATAACTACCGCTCATTAAGTTCGTAGGATGACTTATGAAACAACGACTTTAAGCCAAAATTCGACATTATAAAAGACAACCAAAATGGTTAAGCGTAGACTAAGGACTTGACGTAGCCTCAGAGAAAATAATCGAGTGGTGTTAAGTCACATCGTGGCAGACAATTGATGAACGCTCGCTGTGAGATGATTTACTCACCAAATCTCTCCTTCACCACTTCGAGCGGTGAGTGGCTTGTATGGCATGTAGCGCCGTCTGGTTGAAACTACATCTCGGATATATCAATATTGTCGGGCTCTGGACACAAAGTCGGTTTATATCGCTCTATATCGAGGACTATTGACGGTAACACTGTCTCTTTCTTCATTCCGGAAGAAATACTGTCCGCAGATGCCACCGTGCCATAAACAGCACCAAACAATCAATCTTTGTGGAGGCATTGATGCTTGGTCGAACACTTGTGAATTTTGGTCGCTCCAAAGTGTAAATTTTGCTTGTTGACATAGCCACTGAGCCAAAAAATAGTAAAAATGCGAATCTTCGGTCAACATTTCCAGCACTTAATAAGCGAACGCACGGCGTTGTCCATCGTCGTCCTGCTTCAATTCTTGCGTCAGCGCAATCTTATAGGGATGTATGCCCAAATCCAACCGCAAAATAAGCCCGGATGACTCTCTGGCGATGGCCACTTCAGCTGATCGGAGCCGAATCGCAATTTCTGGGTCTTCTTCGACATTGGGCGCTACGGCGGCTATGTTTTCTTCACTTCGCACCAATCTCTATCTGGTTGGTAGCTTAAGTTCCAAAAGAGTGTACTCACGCTCAAACTTTTCCACGGTGGGAAGAATTGCCTGCGCACTGAAGCCATGTTCACGTTTCGTATTTACAATTGAGCCGAAATTTCGATAATATTTTTTAACGATTTTCACACGTTCAGCAAACGTGAAACGATGATAAAATGGCATAACTTACTAAATATTTTGACATCTGGATATCATTCGTAACTTTGAGAACTGCTGAAACATAACAATTGGAAAAACTATCGTTGCTATCTGGTCATCCTTTACATCAACAAAGTGGTGCGATTCATGAGTGATGCGATTATTCCAACGCTTCTTTAACATTTCGATGCCTTTTTTATTGAAAGAATTATGTATCTGTCCTCAATATAGGTTTCTTTTCAAATTAGCTGACTGCCAATTTGACTTTGGAGTGAAGTGATGGACCCATGTTCTATCCATTGTCACATACTGCATGAAATAAATCCTTTTTATTGTTGAATTATTAACGCGTTGTTGTTTTTGGCCGAGACTAAAGACATTACCCATCTAACAAAACTATTTTGTGGATTTTTTTATATTTTCTGAGGTAACTGCCGAATTTGAGCGACCAGAGCGTTCATCATTATTGAAGTTTGAACGGACGTTTTTAAAATCAGTAAACCCCCTGTATACTATTAGTCTCGATGGAACAGAGTCCGAATAGCATTTTTTAAGCCATTGATTTGTTTTATAGGTATTTTTCCTATTTCATCAAAACTTTTCTATTGCTTTGAAACTTTATGTCATCATATGAACTTATTAAGTGATGTGTTATATATACACGCAAAATACAGAAAAACATCTGGATCTTATTTATTAACATTCTGCAATGAGTTTTATGTTTGTGCCTTTTGTTAACTTTTTCGCTTGCACAGCTGACCAGAAGTAAAACAATTGAGTTTTTACCAGAAAGGAAATACTACTTGCTTGGCGATTTGTTCACATAATACTACGGCTTGACATGCTGCATGCTTTAAATTAACATTTTTGGACCGTTATTCTTATGGTGTGTCATGGCATTATGACACACCGTTCAAATTATCACATGGCGTTTGTTAATTTGCACAAACCATAAACGAACATAATCGTAAATATCCATATCATATTATCATCTTAGTTGTGGTTTAGGTTTCATTAAATGCAATTGGTGTTTAAAATAAAACCGGCTCTCCGCAAAATCGCCCAAAGAAAACTCTCAAAACAAAAAAAAAAAATGAAAAATCACCCAATTTTCTCCATACGAATTTGGGTGATTTTTCATATGAAAAAACACCAAAACGAAATTGGGCGATTTTGCATTTTGGTTCAGTAAAATTTCGTTTTTTGCTTATTTTTTTACTTTTGTTTTTTGTGCGAAATGACACTTTTTGTTTTAGGGTGATTTTTTGTTTTTTTGGGTGAATTTTCGTTTTCAATATTTGACAAAAACGTGTCAATCAGTTCTTAAAGATAACGGTATGTAAAGTAAAAGCAGTGGTCCTTCTTTTGTTTTCTTGTTATTTCTTGTAATATTGCAGTGATTTTTCGGTATTGTTATTGAAAGTTATTCAGCTTTGTTTGAATTATTAAAGAGTGCATTGAAGCAGTGCATATAAAATGGAAAAATTACAATTCGAGTTCGTTGGCGGTAGAAAAGTTAATAGTGTATTAAAATATTTAACAGATACAAATCAATTATATAAATTGAAATCGAAGACCCCCAAAAAACATTATTATACGTGCCACAATAATACTTGCTAGAACAAAGAATAGAAGTTAATGGCAGTGAACAATTTTTTCTGTAAGAAAACACATCGACTGTAGAACCTTCATTTTCTTTTAATAATGAACAATTTTTATTTGTATTATTCCTAAAACAACATTTTCTTAACGAATAACAATTTCAATTTCTTTTTTATAATAAAACAAAACTTCTGACACTTTTATGTTTTTCTTGTTTTTTTTTTGCGGATCGCACGTTGCAACCGTTTTTTTTTTTTGGCGATTTTCGGAGAGCCATAAAACCGACATCATGAAATGTTTTTAACATAAAAATTTCATTCAAAATTTATCTAAAATCAACTGAGGCATAAAGGACCAAATACCCTCAAAAAAGGGTTTGACATATAATGGATCTTATTTTTTGTTTTTTTTTTTTTTGACAACGCGATATTCTATTCGAACTGTAATGACCAACTTCTTTAAAACATCAATACATCAATTCGACAGAAATTAACTCTACATGGAAATTTACCCAATTTAAGACTATTGAAATTTTAAATAACCACTATTGAATAGAAATTTCATCACCATAAAATAACTACCATAAAAAAGAAACTCTCTAGTAGAGGTGGAAAACTATCCAAAGTATTGACTATATATATTTTCCGATAGTATTTGTTCACTCCATTGATATATCGATACTATCGACCAAATTTAAACTAAGATATTAAAGCTTTTATTATGTAATATTTATTTTGTACATCCTGTGTTGTAAGACATTTTATTTTGATTTCATACATATTTAGGTAATTATTATCACCTTCAATATACTCCCCTTTTCTATCCCTACAATGCTCCATGTGAATTTTCCATTGTTTTAAACAGTGCTGAAAATCTTCGTCTGCCAGCTCCTTCAGGAAACTTGCCGCTTTCCATTTCACAGCTTCAACGGACTTCACCTAAGGAAACAGATAGAAGTCACACGGCGCAAGATCCGGCGTATAAGGCGGATGGTCTAACACCGGAATGCTGTACAGGGTTGCCCATATTCGACGGACCCATGTTTTTGTTAAAAAAATCAAAGAAAAAAATAAAAATTTGGCGGTTGGCAATCTTAATCATTTAATTTGTTCCAAGTAGATTTGTTTACATCAATTTTTGAATATGATATCTCTCAAATGGCCGTCTCTGGCGTTGATGGCGTATTGTGCCCTTTTTGCAGCATTTTCCATCGTTTTCGGCAACATTTCGGCCGGAATAGCGGCTATTTCTTCACGAATGTTGTCTTTGAGCTCTTCTACGGTCCTTGGCTTGTTAACGTAAACCTTTGACTTCAAATATCCCCACAAGAAGAAGTCAGGCGGCGTCAAATCGGGCGAACGCGGTGGCCAGTCCAAATCACCACTTTTCGACATCAAACGGCCCGGAAACAAATTCTTCAGAAAATCGATTGTTATGCGACTTGTGTGCGGTGGAGCGCCGTCTTGTTGAAACCAGAACTGCCTCATACGCTTTCGACGAATAATTGGCATCACAAAATTGGTCATCATGTCGCGATAACGCTCCTGGTTGATGGTAACAGCATGGCCATTTTCATTTTGGAAGAAAAACGGCCCAATGACCGTTTTCGCACTAACGCCGCACCAAACTGTGACTTTTTCGTCATGAAGAGGCACTTCTTGAATCTCCTGAGGATTTTCAGTGGCGTAAATACGGCAATTTTTCTTATTTACGGTCCCATTCAATGTGAAATGGGCTTCATCGGACATGATAATTTTGTTCCAAAATTGTTCGTCATCTTCGGCCATTTCGATGACTCTTTGGGCCCATTCCAATCGACGAGGCTTGTCCGCAGGCAACAATCTTTGCGTCAATTGAATTTTGTACGGGAACAAATGCAAATCAACGCGAATAATCCGTTGTAAAGTGGACCGAGCCATGCCCAACTGCTGAGAACGGCGTTTTTGGGATGTTCTTGGGGACCTCTCAACACTGGCTCGTACGGCAGCGATATTCTCGGCCGATCGCCTTGGTCGACTTTTATTTGGCCTCTTCGGATTAGAAAGAGCCTCACCAGTCGAACATTTTTCGTATAAACGCTTAATGGTGTTCTTAGAAGGCTCAGAAGAAGAATGTTTTTTTTTTTTTGTGACAATTGCCGCCACTGCACATTGGGCCAGAAATTTGAAAAAGTGGCCAAAACTCATATCTTGGCGATGCATAGACAGAATTAAATAAAAATTGGTACAGAATACTTAACACAGGACCTTCTTCAAGCACGAGAAAAAAGTGGCCGGGAATCAACAATATGGCGTGGCAATAAAAATAAAATACTGCATCTCGTCTAATAGTGGGACTAGGTTCTTAAAATTCGGTACAGTGCTTTGTGGGATCATTTCCGAGCATGATGAAAAATTGGACTGGATTTAACAAAGGGGCTTGTCACTATTAGTAAAATGCCGTATCTCAGTTAGTGTTGGGACTAGGGTATTGAAATTGGGTATAGAGGTGGGTACAATCGTTTCCGAGAATTTTAGAAAAAGTGAGTGGGATCCAACAATGGAGCGTGGCACTATTTAATAAAAACTGTAGTTTGGTTATTATTTATTTTGTAGTATTAAAAAAAGGCGGGATACGAAACATATCAAGGCGTTGCTTTTGCCGAATATGACATGTCATGTGTGAAATAAAAATAAATATACAAGGTTTTAGAAATAACACTTTTAAAACAATAAATATGCTTGTAGTACGTAGTATGGAGGGCAAGAGCCTTTGATTCTTAATTTGATGCAAAGTATGACTCAATTCATGTCTACTATGCAAAGTATGCTACAAGATCTGATAAGGACTCAAAATCAGACGCTGCAGGTGTTATTAGCTAAAAAATGAGCTTTCTTCATAGTTGTTTATGGAACGCAAATTGTGTTAACCAACATAAGCTAGAAATCAAAAATTATCTTACAGAGAAAGATATTGATGTGATGCTTTTTGTCGAGACTCACCTTACGAACAAATATAATTTTTGCATAGCTGGCTATACACTCTACAAGACCAACCATCCAGATGGTAAGGCCCACGGAGGCACAGCAATTCTTATAAGAAATCGAATTAAACACCACCCCTTAGAGTCTCAAAGAATTTTCTCCAAGCTACATCAATACACATTGAATGCGGAAATGAAAAGATTGTTCTCTCAGCCGTGTATTGCCCACCGCGTTTCTCCGTAACTGAAATGCAATTTAAGGAATTCTTTGATACTCTCGGAGGCAGATTTTTAGCTGCTGGTGATTATAATGCTAAACATACGTATTGGGGATCTCGCCTTGTTAATCCAAAAGGCAAGCAGTTATGCAACACAATACTAAATCGTCAAAATAGGCTCGACGTCGTATCTCCAGGTCAACCAACATATTGGCCAAAAGACAACCGTAAAATACCTGACCTTATAGATTTTGCTGTCATAGGACATATTAGCCAACAACTTATAACAGCCGAAACAAGTCTTGATCTATCTTCTGATCACTCTCCTGTGACCTTCTGCTTGCTTAAAGAGCCCAAACTGAATGAACACAGTATTTCCTTAACCAATCCAAAAACAGACTAGCATAAATATAGGAAATACATAAGCAGCCATATTCACAGAAATCCATCATTTGGTTGTGAGGGGGACATCGAAGATTATGTCAATATTTTTATCGAAATGTTGACTTCGGCAGCAGTACATTCCACACTAACGAGTTTTATTTGTTCTAAGAACTTAAAAGCTGTTAAGAACAGCCACATAGAAATGCTCGTGATTGAAAAACGCAAAAGGAGAAGAGAGTGGCAAACACTAAGATCCCCTTCCTCAAAACAGAGGCTTGCAGATGCTACAATAAAACTAAGGGAGGCACTATTGATAGTTGAAGAACGAGAACAAAAGTGCTTTGTAGAAAAACTCTCGCCAACGTGCACAACAAAATTCTCTTTGTGGAAGACCAACAAAAATATTTCACTTCCGATAGAAAGTGAAATGCCAATCAGAGCCTCTGATGGCAGTTGGGCGCAAAGTGAAGAAAAAAAAGCGAACATATTTGCTAGACAATTGAGCCTTGCCTTCAAACCAAATCCAGTTACTACTGGATTTGAGATCCCAGCCATAATAAATAATCCCAACGAAGGAATTCCATCAATTATTATTAGAAGGGGTGAGGTAAATAATATCAACTCTAAGGAACTTAACCCAAAGAAGAGTCCTGGTCATGATCTTAAAAAAAAAAAATAAATACCTGGCCATTTCAGCCCTTGAAAGGACTTTGACCTAGCTTCTTATGATCAATTGTAGATGAAATAAATAAATAATAATAATTGTGTTGTGCGTGTTATTAAGTTTGTACACAATTGACCGAGAAATGGACCTACAGGCTTAACGCCGACTCCGAACGGCGATGAACGGAATGGAATGTTCTTATACTCTAGAAGCTTTACATGGCATTTTTATTACTCTCTGAGGTTTGCCATTGTCTGCAGAGAGGTGGCGGCCTTACAGAAAAATTATTTTAATTCAAATAATTTTCTGTCGCTGCTGGGGTTCGAACCTGGGTCTCCAGGTTCTTTGACATAGCGGCCACGCACTTTAACCAACTATGCTACGGACGCCACTATGCCGCGGTCATGATCTTATTTCTCCTAAAATTATCAAATAAGTGCCTAGTATTGCTGTTGTGTTTCTTACACAAGTATTTAATGCGATCCTAAGATTTGGCCACTTTCCATCGGTTTGGAAGAAATCACTTATAGTAATGATTCCAAAACCTGGAAAAGAAAAAACCTTACCATCTTCATATAGACCTATAAGCTTTCTTCCGTACCTGTCAAAGCTGTTCGAGACATTACTGCTTCTAAAACTTTCGGATTATCTTAGCAACAATAACATTATACCCTCCCATCAATTTTGATTTCGCAAGCAACATGGAACCATTGAACAAGTGAACAAGTGAACTAATGAGATTAGAAAGGCATTTGAGTTCCGAAATTATTGCTCTGCTATCACAGCAGAAAAGTGGACAAAATTTTAAATAGTTCTGAACTAGTTCCAAAAAGGACCAGTACTAGTTCCACTACAATACCCTTTAACATTGAACGAACTGACGCTTTTTGCGGGTTGATGTCATAGGAAAAGACAATTGTCCCCAGAAACACTCTTTTTTCCCTATATTTGAACTAGTTGCATTAGGAACATTTTTAAACTGGTTGCTTTCGCAGTAGCCTGAAAGTGGTTCTTTTTTAACTAGTTTTAAAGTGAACATATCAATACATAGTTTGGCGTCCGTGGCGTAATTGGTTAAAGTGCGTGGCCTCTATGTCAACGAACCTGGAGACCCGGGTTCGAATCCCAGCAGCGACAGAAAATGATTTGAATTAAAAT
The DNA here is from genome assembly GCA_943735915.1 of Pherbina coryleti. Classification (NCBI taxonomy): domain Eukaryota; kingdom Metazoa; phylum Arthropoda; class Insecta; order Diptera; family Sciomyzidae; genus Pherbina; species Pherbina coryleti. The sequence continues at coordinate 126,631,432 of OX030949.1, read as the reverse complement.
AATTTGTCTGTACACCTCTCTGCAGACAATACCTCAGAGAGTAATCAAAATGCCATGTAAAACTTCTTGAGAATAAGAACATTCCGTTCATCGCCGTTCGGAGTCGGCGTTAAACATGTAGGTCCATTTCTCGGTCAATTGTGTACAAACTTAATAACACGCACAACACAATTGATCATAAGAAGCTAAGTCAAAGTCCTTTCAAGGGCTGAGATGGCCAGTTATTTATTTTTTTTTTTATTTTTTTTTTTTAACGTGAACATATCAAAAGTGTAAGAATTTAGTGCAATGGAAAGGTCCTAAAGATCTCATTTGTATCATCTTTTCCATCCACAATCCAGAAAACATTTTGTCTATAAACATTTTTTTTTTATTATTTTTTCTTGTGCGCAGCGAATTTTAAAAAGTAACCAGAACGCGTTTATTTTTGTCAGCAATACTTTTGAAAACAAAAGCAAAGATAACTGTTCTACACTGAAGGCCTTTTGTACTTTTCAGAGCTACTGCGAACTGCGCTAGAAATGAACTAGTTCACTTTTTCAATTGACTCCAAAATAACTGCTGGGATATTTCTCGATGTTGCCCAGGCATTTGACAAAGTATGGCACGAGGGTCTTATATACAAAATAAAGTGTTTACTTCCTCCTAATTCCCATAAAATCTTAGAATCATACCTAACAAATCGTTTGTTTGAAGTTAAATACAAGAAATTTTTGACGAATGACTATTTAATAGAAGCGGGTGTCTCCCAGGGAAGTGTGCTCGGACCAACACTTTATGTTATATATACCTCGGACATTCCCCTTAACAATAATCTGACAACATCAACATTTGCGGATGATACTGCAATTCTAAGCTGCAACAAATGCCCACTAAAAGCTTCAAGAGAATTAGAAGAGCACTTAAAACCAAGGGCGTCGCCAGCCGATGACCCAGGGGGGGGGCTGCAAGTTGATATATGGAGAATGGAAAAAGTATAAATTGTAGGTACAGTTAACAGAACTTTACGCTTGTTTGTAGTGCGAGTCTTACTACCTCTACCCACGGCGATTGTAATAAGAACATTACAAAGTCCAATGTGTAAACCTCCACGAGCTCTTGACTCTTCAATGAATAAAACTTGTAAACATAGTTATTAATTATATTAATTACGAAAATAACTTGAAAGGAGTTTATACAGATTAATTTTTGACACTTATTAAGTAAATTAAAACATAATCTTTGTGATTGGGGTTGGTTGTAAACTTCTCGACCACTTTATTTTGAAAATCTTGTTAGTTTTCATAAATAAGTAAACTCATGATGGCCAGACCATTAAGACGATTTTCCCCCATAGTGCTTCTTAACCATGTTTTTAGTCTCCTTAGGCTGCTAAACGATCGCTACACGGTACATGTTGTGCAAGGAAAAGCTATCAAAATTTTCAACGCTTTTCCCGTTTTGGGAAAAAATATTTTGGTCTCTTTAAAGACATCAACATCAGGGTTGCGTTTAAATTTGAAAAAAAACTACTTAAGGGGGGAAATATACCCAGAGGCCGAAAAAAAGGTCATGTTTGTGCATTTTTTTAAGGAAACCTAAGGGATATTTTTAAACGACAAAAAAATACATTCAAGAGTATGTTTAGTTTTTTTTTTATTAAAAAAAAAAAATTAATATTAAGGTAGATACAGCATTTTTTGTAGAACGCTCTCAAAATGCAGTTACCAAGATTGTTCCTCCTAAATTCAACTGAAACAAAAAAATGAAATGTATTATTAAACAAGATACTTAAAACTCGTACTTGTCGTAGCCGATTTTGAAAATATTGATTTTTCAGAAAATGGCGGACTTACGAACGTAAATTAACGATTTTCTACCAAACATTTGTCATTATTTTGCCTATAAAAAATTGAAGAAACTACGAAAAAAAAATCCTATGACAAGTACGAGATTATTATGAATAAAATAAGCCTGCAAAAAATCAAAACGATCGGTTCACAGAGCTTCGAGAAATCTTGGTCACCGACTTTGAAAACATGGTTTCGAGAAACACGCGTTTGAAAATAAAGGCCAGCACTGCGGTCTCTAGAAAGCGGTTCACTCACTGGGCTATAACTTTGTTATTTTTTGAGATATCGACTTAAAATTTTCACCACATATTTTTTAGACTTAAAGCTTTAATGAAATGCAGTGAAAGTTTAATGAAAAAGTTCTGGGTATATTTCCCCCCCTAAAATAAGTGTTGCCAATAAAGACTTTTAAACGCAATGTTAAAGGGGTATTCACAGTGGGCAGCAATGCTCGTTAATATTGAGGAATGTGAACCCAGTAAAACATTTTGCTTGAAATTGAATTAGTGAATTCAATCGAGTTCCGGCGTGCGGGAATTATCGGTAAAGCCAGTAAAGTGAGTGGCTTGTGACTATGGTTGCTTTGCATATCGCACTCTATCTTCAAAACAGACACAACTCAAAATTTCAAAGTTTTCAGGAGAAGCAAAAATCCAGTTTGCTTTTCAAAGGAATCCATACCAAACAAGGAGACAAAACGATTTTTTTAATTGAAGATAAAAAGATGAGTGCAAAATTTTGAAAGTTGATGGAGGTTATCACTACGAATTACTACGTTTAACATTAATAAGTAAAAATTTGCAAATTTCGAGTTGTGCCTGTTTTGAAGATGGAGTGCGATATGTCTTAATTTTTTAATCTCTAGGGTAAGTCTTAGTTTATCTTAGTTTTTAAACTCCAGGGGAGGACAGCTGCCCCTAACTGCCCCCTTGGCGACGCCCATGCTTAAATCTGTCAAAAATAGTACAAATTATAGAACGAATAAAGTACAAAAAAAAATAGAAAGTAAAATATACAGGCAAATGACAGTCGGTGCAAGACACTGGTGAGAAAAAAGACAGTTATCACTCCTACCTCGTATAATTGTATCATGGTGCAAGTTGAAATAATTTCAACTTTTGTAGCGCTACATGAAATTACTACAAGCTACATCATGGTATAATAATACAAGGTAGCATTGACAGTTGCTTGGGAAAACATCTCCTGTCAAAAAATTTACTCAAAAAAAGAGCGCTTACAATCCGCCATTGAAAACAAAAACAATGTTGAAAACGTTGAAGTGAAAAAAACAACAACCACAGAAGCTGCAGATGCATATACACAAAAGGCTGTTTTTGACAGGAGATGTTTTCTTGCAGAAGAGAAAATAAGCAGTTGTCAATGCTACATTGTATTATTATACCATGCCATGCAGCTACATCACATTCTGTTTGACGGGTGATGCTCAAACCAGTGATGTTAACATAATTTGTTGAAATTACTGTGTTAGGCACAAAAAAATTACTGTTTTTGGTGCAAAATTACTGTGAATTGGAACAAAAATTACTATGGAATTACTATATAACTGATGTTAGGAACATTTTTTAGTAAACAAATGTCAAAATGACGAAAGTCCAACCGCGGTTTTCAATTTCATGAATTGGACCTAGTGAATTTAACTTAACTTTATAATTTTTTAGTTCTTAGAAGAATATATCAAAAATAATATAACTTAAATGTATATCTGAGTCTTCAGTTGTTACAAATATAATATGGAACCGTAAGCAATATGTTTGAATACTTAATACATTTCAAAAATTAAGAATTTTAGATATTATTCATCCATTGATCCTACTTAAATCAATGGTTCGGAGCAAAATTGTTTCTTTGGAATTCTACGGTTGTTAGTGCTAGCCATATGTACACTATCATTTGTAAAGTTAGCAACGCATCGTTTCATTTTGCACTAAATTCCAGGGATGTTAAAATTATAAGAAGAACAGAAATGTAACAAATGTGATTTTAACAAATTTTTTCTAAAACAGAATTATATTTTTGGCTGGCCATTGAAATTACTTGATATTTCGAAAAATTACTGTCGTACTGTATGAGCAGTCAAGTTACTGGAGAAAACAGTAATTACTGTGCCGTTAACATCAGTGGCTCAAACGCGCACAAATATGCAGTTAAGCATTTGTGCTTTCACACGTATATAAAGCTCACGCATAAAAAAAATCACCCTAGTTCGCTCTGGCACTTCAAGTGTTAGTGTTGTGTCGCTTAATTTTTTTCATTGCACGCAAAAAAAATTTAGACCATAACTATGAAATATGTTTTCAGCTAATTTTATTCAAAATGCCTTCTGCAAGTGGTCAAATAAAATATTTTCTTATTTTTGGTTTTTTTTTTATCACGTAAAATCAAAATTACGGATCTTATGACGCTTTCCCTATAGCATGTTTTGGCGAAAATGAGCAAATTTATATGCGAAAATAACAAATTTTCATAAGTTTCAAAGGCAATTAAGGAAAAAGGGCAGTTTTGGTTTTCTTTATTTTTGAGTATGTTTTAAAACAACTCTTTCTACACAGATTCCCAAAGTATTTATTTTATTTAATGCAATTCAAGTTAATTTTGTTCTCTACACTTTCTACAACTGCAGATATTTTATCTTATCTTATCTTTTAATCTTAGTTTTGTATGGGAGGTGGGCGAATGGCGTGGCATATATTGATAAAAATTTGTGTGGCGTTATATATTTATGAAATAATGACACATGCTTAATATCATGTATGTACCTACGACGATTCCTTCTATTTTTGTCAACCATCCCATAGAACTCGTTACACTGTGCGACGTTAGTTTTTTATCAATTTCTCAAAAGTAAATAAAAACGTGCAAAAGTGTGCATATGCCTCTTCCAGTAAATATCTTAAAGAAAGTAATAGCATGTAAATTGTTTCAATTACGAGCGGAACCTCAGGGAATCTTCTTTTTTCTTATGTGGAAAAAAGGATTAAAAACAAAAGAAAATATGTATGGGTGAATTTCAAAACCAACGGCTTTTCTCTGTCCCTGCTTTTTTTAGTCTTCTCTCTCAAAAAATAATCCCAAAAATAATCAAATCAAAATAATGTTGTAAAATAAGAACTATACATAAGTAAATAAGGCATTTTGAGTTAAGGCAAATTTCGGCGTTTAACATTTACATGCGATTATTTTCTCCCCTCTCTTATCTGTATTATAGAAAAGCATTTGTCCCCACCATGATACAATTATAAGGTAGGCCCAATTCGGAGATAAAAAAAACGAAAAAGCAAAGCAAAGCAAAGTAAATCAAAACAATTGCGTAGGTATAATGTCACTTTTGAAAATTGAAGTTTATTCGTTCAGCCATAAGGATGTATAATTTACTTTAAATAGTATAAATCTGGTTATTGGGTATTGAGTAACCAGATTTTATGTGAAATAATGCAAGAAAAGTAAGCAAATACCCTAAAAATTTAACAATATGAGCCATTTTTCAAAATATAATACAGAATAAATTGTATGTTGGCTTTCAACGAAGCAAATAAAAGTTAATATTTTATATAATTTTCATTCGACTACTTAGTTCGATAGTTCAGTAACCAATTTATTTGTATCGCTTTGTATTGTATTTTGACATTATACCTACGCCTTTGTTATTGTTTTGTTGTTGATTTGTAGTCATAGAGAGCGTGTTTTTGCTGGGCCTACCTTATAATTGTATCATGGTCCCCACTCTTACCTGCAGTTGTTCAATATAGAAAAAGAAAACGAAAAGAAAGAGAAATGAAAAGAATATGCATTGATTTGCGATGCCAATGTAAATATTAAAGAGTTTTTGGTGTTTTTAATTTCTAAAGTTTACATAACAGTATTTTTTTGCAAAATTTTTGTTGTCATCGGCCCGTGTCAGGAGTGTTATGTTAACTTTATTTGCTCTAATCTCTATTTCAGTTACTGATATGACGTCAAGTGCATAACTGCAAGAAAACACAATATTTATCGCTTTCAGTTTTACTAAATAAGTGTCATTTCAAAGCGTTTATTTAAATATAAGGTCTGTTCCCGTACTCTAAAGTTTTAGTCCAATTTACCATTTTTACAGGTTTTAGTCCGAGAAGCGTTCCCGTACTCGAAAAAATGGTAAAAGAGAGTGCAATCGTGAGAGTAAAAAATTTCCCCTCCCTGTCAAAAGCTGCAAGTTTTAGTCCGAGAAATTTCTTCTGGCAAAAACGGTAAAAGTGTCAAACTGCTTAAAATCATATGTTTACATGTTAGCAAAGAATTTGCAAACCAATAAAAGTTCTTTGGAATAAATAAAAAACTGTTGGAATGGAAACCAAAAACATGGGAAATTGTATAAAAACTAAATATAAATGTTTATTTGAGAATTCATTTTTATATTGTTCAAAATCTTTAGCATTTCGTCTGCACTGCCAATGCTTCACATCAAACAAACGATTTTATTTGACAGTTTACACAATTTTAGTCCAAAAAGCGTTCCCGTACTTTTTTGTGTTTTTCAATATTTTTGAGAGATTTTTCCTTACTCTCACGTTTTTGACAGTTTTACCATTTTTAGCCCAAAAAGTACGGGAACAGACCTATAATTAGCAGATTATGGCAAGTATAGATTTATGTATATGTCAAGAGTGTTGTCACTGATTTTGCGTTTTTGAATATCGATATTAAAAAAAAAATGTTTGTAATTGATTGCTTGGTTATTTTTCAACTGTTTTTATATTCTGAGCTTTTAATGCAGAATTTTTTCAACTAAACTCTTACAAAATGGTAAAAAGTCCTGGGTGTTGTTTCAACACCAACGTCTATGCCGCCGAATTATTAATTTTTTTTTTTATTTTTATTAAAATTTTCAGCCTAAGATAGCTAAAATACCATGGTCCTGGTGCAATTTGGGCACATTTAGATCCAATTTTCGATTTTTTGAAACAAAAAGCTCCCAATGTAACGGCAATTCATTTCTTTTCAGAAATGAAAAAAAAAACAATTTTTTTTTACTATGCAATAGATTTTTATCATAGTGGCGTCCGTGGCGTAGTTGGTTAAAGTGCGTGGCCGCTATGTCAACGAACCTGGAGACCCGGGTTCGAATCCCAGCATTGACAGAAAATTAATTGAATTAAAATCATTTTTTCTGTACGACCGCCACCTCTCTGCAGACAATGGCAAACCTCAGAGTAATCAAAATGCCATGTAAAGCTTCTTGAGAATAAGAACATTCCGTTCATCGCCGTTCGGAGTCGGCGTTAAGCCTGTAGGTGCATTTCTCGGTCAATTCTGTACAAATTTAATAACACGCACAACACAATTGATCATAAGAAGCTAGGACAAAGTCGTTTCATGACCTGAAATGACCAGTTTTTTATTTTTGTTTTTTTTTTATGCAATAGATTTTTTGACAAAAAATTTAAGTACGCAATTTGGTTCTTTTCTGAAACGTCCTACGCAGCAGATGGTGTGGGTGCTGTACTGAAGCGAACGACAGGTAGTCTTGTTGCCCATGGAATGGATAATATGAATGCTCACCAATTTTACGATGCGCTTAAAGGCAAAGTTAATGTGGCATTGTTTTACGTAAATGCACAACATATTTCCTGCATTAATAAACAATTGCCTAGAAATTTGAAAACAATACATGGAACAAGAGATATTCATCAAATAGTTTCATGCTCGAAAGGAACAATATCTAATGCATGAAAATCTCTCTTGCTACTGTGCAAATAATAATTGGCTAAAAGGAAGGTTATGCAATTGCCATGGGTTAAAGGCGAAAACTGTAAAAATTAAAGAAAAAGCAAAACGAAACCCGTCAAAAAAGATCAGATCTGTTTACAAAGAAGTTTACACATATTCGAAGTAGAATTTTGTTTTCGTTTTTTATAGACAAAGAAAAAAACATTAAAAATAATTGAGAATAAATGTTTATTTTTGTTGTTATTAATTTTGGTTTCATTGTGTCCAGAGTGTTGCTAATTGTCTTGAGTGTTGTGTTGAACTTTTTATGAAAATTTTTTGCTTAATTAACTCATTTTGAAAATTTATCCCAGAAGAAGGTTGCATTAACAATTGAGCTTTATTGTAATTCTATTTCTAGTAAAATTATATAATTTCATACTCCAAAATTATGAAACATAATAACCCTTACTTGAGAAAGTTGTGATTTTTGAGAGAATATTGTGTAATTTTTAAAAAAACAATAAAATATTTAACCAAAACATAAATCAAACAGCTCAACAATATACTTACCATTTAAGAAAAAATTTAGTTCTTTAATTTATTTAAATTTAAGCATATTTTTAGTAGATTTTATGGTACAACACTCAAGACAAAAATTCTTTGCACTTCTACAAAAACTTAAAAAAAATTTTATTCAACAGAATTTTTTAAGGAGCGTAACAGTGATTTTGGATTCTACATTCATTTTCATAGCAGTGTCCCTGCTTGAAGTTGAACGATATTAAAGTTGAAAAAATTAAAAAGTTTATCTGCAATATCCATATTTTTTGAAATTTACCCGTATATATATATATTTTTTTTTCAATATTGTATTCAATGTGTTTAAAAAAGTGCTAAAAATTTCAAAGAAGTTTTTAGTTGATGATTTCAAATTTTAGATGTAAATAAAAAAAATTGCAATTTTTGACTTAAAATTCCTCCCAAATTGTAATTTTTAATTTTACATTAATAATATTTCGTCTCAGGGTACCTTAATGTGTCCCAATATCAATCGTAAGAATCATTTGTGTACAGAAAATATTTGACTTTTGGCCATTTATTAAAATTCCTGGCCCAATATGCACTGTTGGTGTTCTGTTGTTTTTGTTAGTAACTTGTTAAATGATATCCTTTAGGCTAGAGAGGCCCATCGCCTAACTCTTTGCACTCTTTCCACTCTTTACAACAATTTTAATATTTTAATATTGTTGTAATCCGCCGAATTCAATTTGATGCTGCACCCTTGTTTCTTAGTGCTTTGCTGTTGTATGAACGCATTGTCGATCGAAGCTGTTTCGTAACACATGGTCCAATAAGTGGTCCGAGACTAACTACTAGGTGGCACCTCTAACGAAATATCGGTCAGAAGCTGCAGTGATTTAAGTGACGCTTCTGTTGATATTTTCAAAATAATGGATTCAAAGCAGTTCCGTATGTTGATTACTCACTGTTTTTTTATGGGAAAAAAATACCGTCCAAGCTGAGCAATGGCTTCGAAAGTGTTATTCGGACTCTGCTCCGTCAAAAGCAACCATTTGCCGATGGCATGCTGAGTTTAAACTTGGTCGTACAGACACAAATAATTCTGAACGGTCAGGAGGACGCCCAAATGAGACAGTTGATCCATAGATCATAAAAAAAGTACACAAAATGGTATTAGCCGACCGTAAAGTGAAGGTGCGCGAGCTAGCTGAGGCTCTGAAGATATCGAAAGGCAGTGTGGGAAACATATTACAAAAACCTTTGCCGATGAGAAAGCTGCTTTCCAAATGGGTGCCGCGTTTTCTTATACTGTACCAAAATCAACAACGTGTCGATGATTCGGAGAGCTGTTTGGCACTGTTTACAAAGAATAAACATGAATTTTTGCGTCGTTATGTGACAATGGATGCGGTGGAACATAGATCCACCATTACACACCGGAATCAAAACGGTCGTCAGCGGAGTGGAGAACAACCGATGAAAGCAGGCCAAAGTGACCAAAAATACAACAGTCGGTTGGAACGGTAATGGCATTTGTATTTTGGGATGCGCATGGAATTTTGTTCATTGACTATGTATCTCGTGTTGGCAAGAAAAGCGGTGGAATGAATGTATTGCTCTTGAAGGAACATATGATGATGAAAAAAGAAGAATATTTGCAAAAAAAAGTTTTTTATTACTTAGTCTCGGGACTTATTGGACCATGTGTTACGTAGTGGTGTTGGCCGATATGAAATCAATGGAAAAATAAAAAATTCAAAACATTTAAAATCCATAGTTGTTGTGATTTAAATTTTTCTATATTCTACTTCAGTTGGAATATATGTATGTACTTTAGTTTTTTTTATGGTTGCCTGTACACTTGACTACTTGTGCACTTTACAGAAACAAAATACACGTACGTCAAAAAGCTGTATATCTGCATTTATACTATAGCCTTAAGTTGAAGACTTCAGCAGTTGTGTACTTGTGGACATTGAAAAATTTTACAGCTTTGAAATAGTGATGCAGCATTTGAGAGTTTATATACGAATTACTTAATAAAAAAATTAAGTGACGTAGCGCAAAACGTATAATTCGACTATTTATTTGTACTTATAAATAAATATATAAAAATATTTTGTTTAAAGCAGGCATTTTCTTCATGCTTAGGAATTAGCACGAGCTATCTGAGCCAATAAATAATTGGTTAAAAGCTATTTCTACAAAATATTTTGTACATCATTAATAGTAAAGTTGCAAATTGTTATTTTTATTCAATTAGGGATGAATGGTAAAAATAAAGTCAAGCTCCTCCAAAATTATTGGTCGTTGAACACTTTTTTCTTTATAATTAGTTTATAAACACTTTTCTGTTGCTTCCCGATAAAAATAACAAACAGCTGATTTTGACAAATAAGACAGCCATACTTCAATAAATTTCTCAGTCTAAAGTGTTATGTGTTCACGAAAACCTATGTGCACAAATCCTCAAGTACTCAAGCCCTCAACTGCACCTGCAAGTGCACTGTATCGTGAATACCCTTATGGTTTGTTTGTTCTGTATATAGAGTAGAAGTATGCACTTAAATGCATGGCAAATGGCTTACAAGTTATTTTTGTTATGCTTGTGTAGTTTTAGTCCGTATATAAGATGTTTGTGGGGAGTGATGGTAAAAATCAAATATGAAATTGATACTTTGACAGATTTCCGTCTAAACACACAAGTAATGTTTTTCTGAAAGACTAAATTTTGAAAATTCCTCCTTAAAATTTCAGACCAATTTTTGAATAGATTTTTCTTGATGTGATGTATCTTGATTAGATTCTCGTTTTAAAATATTTATTTGTTTAATCGCTTTTTTCAGCAAAAAAGGAATGGAAATTATTATCCGTCGAAACATTTATTTGAGCCCAAAATATGTGTCTCAGAAACTGCATTTAAGGCAGTATTCTAATCCAAGGGAAAAATTTTTGAAATTTTTTAAAATTCAATAAAAAAAAAAAATAAAAATATTATTATTATCCATTTTATTATTATATGTTTATTAATATTTCAATAATACACAAAAAAATTGAAAAAAACAAATTAAAAATTTTTAAAATTACAGGCTGTAAGAGTGGGTGGGGGGTGGTAAAAAAGAGTGCCTCCACCTTGACATGATTTCCGAACTTCTAATAATCTGAAAAAAATTCTTAATTAGTAAGAAAATCGCTATATCCCGGGCTAGGCAAAGCAAAAATTTTCGCGAAATGGCGACTGTTTGAATAAAAAACTAATTGTTTTGTCTTTTTTTTAAAAGTTTTTATTTTTTTAAAAATATTAAAAATCAAAATTGTATTGATCTTCATAGAGAATATCTTGAAAAACAATAAAACCGATTTCGATCAGAATATTTGTTTTCATCATTAGGCCAGAAATATAAATAGTAACCTTCGTACTTACTGTTAGTGAGAAGTAAGTTCACTTCATTGAAGTGGTATCATTTCCTATAAAAATGGCATAAATTTCCATCTGGAGTAAAAAAGCTAATCCACTTCTTATTATAACAAAAGAATTTGCTCCCATAACAATAGTTTCTGTTATGAGAGTGTCAAAAGTCAACATAATACAACTCCTGAATTCTTTTAGAACATTGTGATGCCAATACCATTGAATAAAGACTATCTTGAGATTCAATATAATTTAATCCTGAATTTATTCGTCTTTCACTTGTGAGCCCGGCCCATTTTTGTTATAATCTCAGTAAAGGTGGAAGTTTTATTATTTTAAGTCAATGCATTAAATGTCTAAGCACAATTATACTCATTGCCTTTTACAAAGGTATCCGAACCAAGCCTGAATAAATCGGTTTTTGTTGCCTTCACTTGCACTTCGCCGCACTTTAAATGCCATTTAAAGCCGCCAGAAAATTGTTATGTGTTTGTTTTATTCATTATTTTTTTTTTATATTAAATCACTAATCAATTGCTCATCAAACCGATACTAGTTTTTTTTTATTTGATCTACATTTTTTCATCTTCTTCTTACACGTTTCACACAACCAACATTCCTACATATACACAAACATGCAGCTTGGCTATATCAGTGGGTTCTCTTTTTGTGCAAAAGCATTTCAAACAGGACTCAAAAGTAAATGCTCTTGAGATGGTTAACAACATTCGCGCTGTCTTTAACAATATACTGGAGGAGGTCGTCTGGATGGATGCAACCACCAAGCAAGAGGCTAAAAAGAAATTACATTCCATGACAACTCACATTGGTTACCCGGATGAGATGCTGGATAACTCTAAACTGGAGGAGTACTATCGCAAATTGGACATTAATCCGGATAAGTATTTTGAATCGTTTTTGAATATGAACGTCTTTGGCACCGACTATTCGTTCAATAAGCTTCGTCTGCCGGTCAACAAAACCGACTGGGTGCGCCATGCCAGGCCTGCTATAGTCAACGCCTTCTACTCGTCTATTGAGAATAGTATACGTGAGTATTTTGAAAATCTATAAATCTATCAAAATATTTATTGCTTATAAATTTGTTGCTTCCAGAGTTTCCGGCTGGAATATTACAAGGACATTTCTTCAACGCGCAGCGTCCCAAGTACATGAACTATGGTGCCATCGGTTACGTTATTGGGCATGAAATTACACACGGCTTCGACGATCAGGGAAGACAATTCGATGTCCACGGTAATTTAGTTGATTGGTGGCAACCGGATACACAAAAGGCGTACTTGGATAAAGCCAAGTGCATAATCGAGCAGTATGGCAACTATACAGAAAAAACGACTTCTTTGAATGTAATGCATTGTGAAAAGAATACTTTAATTTCTCCAAAAACTGTTTCCATCCCTGCGTCATCTGAATAGTTAATTCTTATAATTTTTTCTTCTTTGCAGCTGAACGGCATCAATACACAAGGAGAAAATATAGCCGATAACGGTGGCGTAAAAGAGTCCTATATTGCCTACCGTCAATGGGCTGCAAAGAATGGACCCGAACAAAAGTTACCAGGCCTAGACTTTACACCCGAGCAGATGTTCTGGATCTCAGCGGGCCAAACATGGTGTGCCAAGTATAGAAAAGGTAAGTAATGAAACAAAAACAAAAGAGATAATTTTTCAAAAATCGAAATTTTTCTCAGAATCCCTGAAGATGCGCATCACCACGGGTGTTCATTCACCCTCCGAATTCCGTGTCCTGGGGTCCTTTAGCAATATGAAGGACTTCTCGAAAGACTTCCAGTGCCCGGAGGGCTCACCCATGAATCCAGTGCATAAATGTGAAGTTTGGTAGATGTTAGTTCGTGTTTCTATTATTTTCTACACTTAACTCAATATATGTCTTCTACTTTCGCAATATTTATAATAAGTTTCATTGAAATGCGTAAAACTAATTTTTATTCTTTGCATAGTTTCTATTTAATTTTAAGTTTCAGATGTGAAAAAAATGTATCAACTTTTTAAGTAAAATGTCGTAATGATTCACACACAAAACTTGCAAGAATTATAATTTTGTTTTTAGAAAATAGCTGATAAACCCGACACGGTTGCACCACAGTGAATCATTTTGTACAATTTAGACGATAAAAACTATTTTGTTTATATTTATGGTTGCATTCGATGATTTTTGTAAAAAAAGGTACAAACAAAGGTTTTCAGGTATTTTGGACTGTGAGCGTTCCAGCTCTCATGTAACATTTATGTCATACAGGTGAAGCTATGATTACTAATGTTACGAAATGTGGGTATGATTGAGGTCAAGTGGGCGTGGCACCTCCCATACAGCTGCAATGCATTAGATTACATTAGTGATACATTAGCTCGCTCTGCTGGCATAGAGCTAGCAGCGAATCTTCACATAAAACAAAAACATAGCACGATGGGCAAAGCACTCATATGCAGTCTTGTAATTCACATCTATAAAACAAGTGCAAAAATAATATAATCATGAGGGGTTTTCACAATAAAGTGCATTTGGCTGTGCATTTGAGCATGAGCAAAAAATCCATGCTTTTTTTCTCATTGTATGTACATTTTGCTAGTGTAAAGAGAAAAAAAGCATGGATTTTTTGCTCATGCTCAAATGCACAGCCAAATGCACTGAATCGTGAAAACCCCTACGGTATTCATGCAAATGGGCAAATCCCTTATAAATGCTATAAACAAGCATTAAACATGCATTCCCCTTATAAATGAACTGTCAAAATTTGTACAGAGAAGCTTTTGCACAAACCAGATATATTTGCTCTTCGATTTAAGTGAGCAAACAAGGTGGCAAAGTTATAACAGCAATCAGCTGTTTTCGTTCTTATTAATTCCAAGTGTTATTGAAAGAAAGTGGCGTTTTATATTCAATCAGAAGGTTAATACAACATATTTTTAATTTATCCTGGAATGCAGACGGCTGACCGTTTTTTGGTAAACAGCTTTCATATAAGCAACAAATTCATCAACGGTTTTAGGGGACGTTCATGCAATCTGCGTGATAAAAATAAATAATTGCCCAATATATAAGCTTGCCGCGTTGCATGAATACGCTTAATAAAATGTAAATATATTCAAACTGATTTTATTTATGAACAAAATAATATTATATTAAACTGATTTCAATGCCATCTATTGCACAGGTGCATAGTATGATCTTCTGAGAAAAACAATTCACCCTACTTTGTAATGAAACAACCAAATTTGATAAATGTTCTACTGTGAGCAAAAAAACATAAGCAACCCAGCAAGAAATATAAACTGTAACCGGTACATCAATTGTAGACTAATGCCTATAAACTGCAAAATCTTTCAAAAAAAGCATTTTAAAGTTTTCGTTTTTTTTGTGCGTCAAATCATTGTGTAGCTGAATTAATTATGTGCACTTTTCAGAAAAAATAGCTTTTCGCGCTTGCATGCTAGGCGACTCAAGAATGATACTGCCTAGAAACTAAAATATTTTCATTGACATATACATGGGCATCCGCAGGAATTTTTCAAGGGGGAAAAAGGTATGTAAATGATGATATGAAAATGTAACATACACACAATGTATCAATACGTCTACTCTTAAATTTGAACAAATTCAGTCAATCTGGCTAATATCCGACAGCATAAAAATAGGCCTGTAAGGGTAAATTAGTGATAAGAATGTAAAGCAGCAGTCAGAACCTTTCTAATGATGTCTCGAAATTGAAAATCAGCCAAAAGATGGAGGAGAAATACATATTTAAATGAAAATTGCAAAAAAAAAAAAAACTAAAATGTAAAAAATCACTGCAAAAAAGGAAATATCTTTTGTGTTAGGGTAAATTTCCCAAAATTTTTGATGCAGAACTCTGTAATTCTTTGCCTTACACTATTTGTGACAATTTTTTGTACTAAAAATATCATTGCAAAAAAATTATTCATACATTACGCGATTTTTAGAGGTTTTTTAACCATTCAAGGTAGCTGACGGTTATCGTTAGAGCCGAAATATTTGGAGAATTATCATAACATAAGCCAAAGTTATTTTGAGGGGGTGACACGGACAACTTTTTTTTCCTCAATGCAGAGTGAGGCGCCTTAATACACATATGAAATAGAAATATATAAAATTTTTTCAGACTAGGGGTTGGCAAGTGCCCCCCTTTTCATCTATGTGGACTTCCTTGGACATAAATATATTTAAATAAATAAGTTGTTATTAACTTTATTTTAGGAATAAAAGTAATTGTTTAACTATAGTTAATAAATTAAATAGTTTTTTATTGTATAACTGCTGGTTTCAGTAAATTATGTTCTGACTGAGTTTTCTTTTCAAGCAAAGCACACACAAACACTCAGCGAGCTCGTCGAGCTCGACGTCAATTCTTAAGAGCTGAGAGCTCGTACGAGCCGAGTTGATCATCACTAGATTACATTATGAGCTACTAGCTCCGCCATGACTTGATGGATATTGGTTTTTAATTGATCCAGAGTTTAAGGTTTATTCACGTAAACACCACGATACAATTAAAACGTAGGCTCATATTGGAGAGCAAGGCGAGCTAGTTGTCAAAATCCTCTGGTAACTTTTAGTTTTTCTATTTGTTGTTGTTGTTTTTGTCGTTTGACGTTTGTAGCTCCTTCAGCATTGTTGTTGCAAAATTTCTCATTTGAGCAGCCATCTTAAAATTAGCTTACCTTGTAATTGTATGATGGTAAACACGATCTTTTGCGTAGCCCCACAGAAAAAAGTCCAGAGGCGTCAAATCGCACGATTTCTGATGCCAATTGACATCACCAAATCTCAAAATAAGTCATCCTAGAAATTTCTGTTGCAACACAAACCTAATTGGGGCTGTTATGTTGCCTGTGGCCCCATCTTGTTCAAACCAAATATCGTCCAGATTCATATCTTCAATTTCAGGCCAAAAAATTAGACCATGGCGCTCAGAATTGAATGTAACGGTTGCTCCTAAATCGTTTTCAGAAATATATGGACCAATGACACCACTGGACAATAATGCACACCAGATACTCACTTTTTCCGGATATAAATGGACCTCATTGCTGAAGAAATGAGCCATTTATTTTTTATAGTACAATTTAACAATTTGAACGCTTTGTTCAGTAAAAAAAAAACGTTCCATATTGTAAAATGTCAAAAATAATAGAAGTCAGATTACGCCATCAGAGGCAGAAAAAGTTGCATCGTTCTGCGCAAGACGTTAGGTCTTTCGTGACGTAGATAGGAAAAGACACTTTCTATGTTCTTCTCACTGATTTTCTGTTCGCGCAAGAAAAGACGAAATATAGTGCGAAATAGTTTGCCGCGATTTATTTTTCAGCTACAGTTCTGTTTGTTTATGTTTTGCTCAGTGAAAAACAGCTGATTTTGACAATGTGTCGATCATGACGTAGGCAGACATGCGCATGGCATAATCTTGTATTTATTATTTTTGGTAAAATGGCAAACATTTAACTACACGAAAACTAGTTTGAATGACATGCAAATTTGACAGCTGCCAAATGCCAGGGCTGCACTTTCCGAAACCTGAAATGGATAACCCTTTATATAGGAAGAAATCATAGCAAATGAAAAACATTTGGTAAGTACTGGTTATGAAAAAAGGGAAAGAAATAAAAACGAAAGCACACATTCAATATACAGGGTGGGCCATCTAGTGGTTTCTTTTTAAATCATAGTTTATTTTCACACTGACAGCTGTTTCCCGCTCGAAATCTTGACATAAAGTCAGTATTATACCTCAACGGAAAGAAATGAGTCGCTTTACGCTTGAACAACGTTGGGAAATATTGGAAACTTATTTCCAAAGTGAGTGTTGTGTAGTCCAAATGATTTTGGCCGAAAATCATCTTTTCTGACCAGGCGCTTTTTAATCTCGGCGGCTACGTTAACAAACAAAATTGCCGCATCTGGTGCTCGGAAAATCCTCACGTCATTGTCGAGAAGCAGATGCATCCACAGAGAGTGGCAGTTTGGTGCGGATTGTGAAGTGGTGGCTCATTCGACCATTTTCCTTCGAAAACGAGGCTGGTAATAACATGTTAACCGACTTTTTTTTTACTGAAATTGGTGTTATGAATTTGGACAACCTTTGGTTCATACAGGATAGCGCGCCATGCCACACAGCCCATGCCACAATTGATCTTTTGCTCACCAAATTCCCAAATCGTGTTGGCGATGTCAATGTGCCTCGGAGCTGCGATTTTCCCCCTTTGGACTTTTTTTTTTGTGGGAAACCGTGAATGACCGATGTTATGCCAACAATCCGGAAATGATTCAAGCATTTAAAGCTGGTATTGGCCAAGCAATCCATGAGCTACAGCCCGAAACCATCAACAAGGTCTTGGAAAATTAGAGTGACAGAATGCGCTACTGTGAAGCCAGCCGGGGCAGCTACTTGAACGACGCTGTGTTCCTAAGTTAATGGGAATATTTGCTCTTACAAATAAAGCCATAATGCATGGAAAAAGTTTAATTTTGTTCATTTTATTGCATTACAATTAATAAAAGTAAGAAAAAAAATTATAAATTTTTACAGTAAAATGTATGAAAATATTAAAAAAACTCTCTCGATTGCAAAAATTACGGTTTTAAAATTATAAATTAAGAAATTTTTATTCCTTTAGGAGATATAGATATTTGATTTCATATAATGGCAAGAGTAAATTAAATCTTATCAGGGATCGTAATTATTATAAGCGATATCCAAAGGCTAAAAGTTTAGGTATTATTTTTAGATTTTTATTTTATTTTTTTTTTTTTTTTTAGACTAAACCAACGCTCAGGAGATGCCCCCTATAAATGCGAAAGCATTGTGTTGATTCGGAAGAAGGGTGATATTTAGTTGGAGGGTGGAAAGATGGAGTAGTGTCGGTGAAGGTTTGTTTTGAATTGGGGAACACGTCCGCAGAGAGATCGTTCCACAATTTAACTGTACGACTGAAGAAAGAATTATTTCGGTAATGCGAGGTTCTATTCGGCATCAAGGCAATGGTATAGGGATGGGCTTGGTGAGCTGCGTTTGTTTATGTTAGTTCGAATTTTTTTTAATCGACCTTCGAACTTTGCAGTCAAATGCCGATTTTCAGCATATTGTTTATATGGTTTTTTGGCTATAACTCGTCGACTAATTGATATTTTTTCAATCTGTAAAAGCCAAATAATTGCTAGAGACCTGTGCAACAATTTAAATTTTTTAAAAAATTTATTTAGAAAATTTTTGTGGTGCTTATGAAGCAAAAAATTATTAATATGTTGGAAAAATTATTTTTTTTTCATGCTTTTTGAAAATATTTTTCACAAAACTAAGTCTTTTTTGCTTTCTGTTTGATATGCGAGCCATGTATTTAATTCTCGGTCTGTCAGAACTTGGTCAAAATCTTGACGACTCATTAGTTTCCGTATGTCGGGACCATTAACAACCCCTTCCTGAATTTTGGTGTTACTTGGTCTTGGGAAAATGTCTTTTAAGCGGTTGAATACTGCTGGTCTTTTTGCGATACATTTCAAAAAATGTTTAGCAATGCCAAGTTTAATGTGGAGCAACGGCAACAAAATTTTCATTTCAGGAACAAGACTTTCGTGTAGCCTATTGTCTTTAGGCCATTTCCGTCCAATGCGACTATTCCAGTTATGCTGTTTGTACTGGTTTCTTCCTTTAATACCTTCTCCGTATCGTGAATCCCAATCGCACAAAAAACACGGATATTTTGGACGACCAGATGCTGTTAAGCCTGTAATCAATGAAACTATTTTGAGGTCGCAGCAAATGCGCCACTGGTGTTCCTTATATTTGACTACTTCCAGAATAGGTCCGTTTCTGTACGTACACTGTGTAACTTGTGGGACACTATTTTCTGTTTCCGTACTTTCTGTGCTAAAAATGGGAGAAGAAGAACAAGCATAAAATCGCTCTCTCGAGCACACAAAGTGCACAGAGTGTGCTAGAACTCAAGACTTCGAGTTAAGTAAGAACAAGCATCAAGAAGAATAAGCATCAATAAGAAGAAGCAAATGTCAAATTACATTTCATAATTGTTTATGTTTTGCGATAAATAAATTCACAAATTGCGTGCCTAAAAAGAAATTTAGGTGCAATAAATAAATAATAATAAATAAAAATTAATTAATTGTTCAGTTTTGCATTAAAAATGGCTTTTAATAATTTGAGTGAAAGTGTTTTAAATTTTGTGCTGCCGTCTGCAGTCAAAATCAGCTGTTTTGTGCTTGAAACTTACTAGAAGCTGTTTCCGTACTTTTGCAACTATTCTCACATTTCGTTTTTACTCTCTTGCACACATTTTACACAAATCTTACACAGTGTAGAGTACGGAAACAGACCTAATGTGTTTCAAATTATCGAAATTTTCACTAGTGTCAGTGCTATGCGCAATCGGAACAGAAGGCATTCTATTAGTCTTGTGCAAAAGCACAACTCTTAAGCTGATTAGTGAACTATCGATGAATAAACGCCAATCATCTTTTTTAAAAGGTTAACCCTATCTATCGTCTCCATTAACTTTTCAATATCGTTGCAATAAGCGAAATTGTTTGCATCATTCACATTGAAGAACTTTTCTAACTCTTTTTGGCGTTTTCGATATGCTGTTACTTTGGTACCTTTCGCCAGCAAATTATTTCCTTTCAAAAATTAAGCCATTAGTTCTGATTTTTTTCTGAGTCAAACACAAATTTGCAACAATTCCATCCAATTGGTTTTGTGTGACTAGGATTGGGTTCTTTGATGTTTCATAGGATGTACCTTCATCAGGGTCGTATTCTGAGAAGAAATTCATGGATGTAGCAGCGGCGGTTGTAGTACTGATTTCTGTTTGAAGATCAATACTTTGGTATGCTGGTACTGGAATGAATTCTGAGTGCGGTAATGGTAATTGGGCATTTGGCACTACTACATAAGTTTTATTCTTTGCTTTCCTTCTATTCAAAGTTTTATGGCAGTTGATACATCCATAGCAATTTTCTTCTCGATGCGGGCTGTTGTCTAACCAGATCATTGGTATACCAAAAGGCATAGCCTTCTTCTTTTCACTTTTCCATTGCATAAGAGTTTAATAGCAATTAAAACAAACTTTTTTAGGGGCATAGTTTACGTCAGTGATAAACTCTTGCGAGAAATATTGTTTATAGGCTTCCAAAAAAAATATCACTCGCATTGCCACATTTTTCATCGCTTGCTATGAAACGTCCACAAAAATTACAAAAATGGTCCATTTTACATTTTGATTCCGACATTTTTAATACTTTATACATATATACAATGTATAAAATACATATTAGACAACAAAATACATATTATACAATAAAATACGTATTATACAATGTTTTCTTTGGTATTTTTATGAGACCGATGCACTTAACTTAAATCACTCATAAAATGAAATATGTTTCAAAAAAATTAAAAGCGAATTTTATCACGACCGAGCGAAAATTAAAAGGCATCAGCTTCGGCTGAGTTTCGAGTCTTAACTGAATCTTTATTTTTGAAATTAGTTCGCTGATACGAAAAACAAAAAAGTTGTTTTACTAATTCCTAATTTTTGGAACTTCCCTTTTTAATTACTTCTACCTAAATCGCTATTTGTTTAATGGTTTTGGGATTTTTAACGCAAATAATCGACTAAGACCATTTTCTTTTCAAATGAAATTTATTGAAGAAACTGAGAAGCATAATATAGATCAAACAGAAAGCAAAAAAGACTTAGTTTTGTGAAAAATATTTTCAAAAAGCATGAAAAAAAATAATTTTTCCAACATAAATAATTTGCTTCAATGATTTTCTGCTTCATAAGCACCACAAAAAGTTTCTAAATAAATTTTTTAAAAAATTTTAATTGTTGCACAGGTCTCTAGCAATAATTTGGCTTTTACAGATTGAAAAAAATATCAATTAATCGACGAGTTATAGCCAATAAAACATATAAACAATATGCTGAAAATCGGCATTTGACTGCAAAGTTCGAAGGTCGATTAGAAAAAAATTCGAACTAACATAAGCAAACGCCGCGATACGGGTCTTCTAATTTAGCCTCTATTTTGACCCCTCACTCTCAGAATCGACCTTACTTTTGCTAACCTGAATTTGTTCCACAGTGTAATGTTATGCACTACTCCTATACATATTCATTCCATGTTTTTATTTTATTTTATTTTTATTGGTTCAATATCGGCCTACACTAATACGTGTACGCCGCAAGAACCGATATTTTCAGGTCCGTCTAGCTTCGTTTTCGAGATATTGCGTTTTTTTCGGATTTTGAAGGCTATTCGACCCTCTATCGAGTTCGAGACCCCCTTTAGAAAATCCTAAATTAAATCCCTCGTTGCGCTTTTTTAAGTTTTTAAGTCTAAAATTTTTTATTGACTGACCTTCTTTAGCGAACTGTGCGACACAGGCGCACAATTTGCGACAGAGCGTGCTGCGTGCCAGAGCTGTAAAAGTTTTAATTCATTTTCACTTTTCATTCTCCTGTATAAATGTTCAAAAGCTGAAATTCTTTTTGTAGCATTCAAAGTGTAAACTCTTGAGGCTTAAGCCTTAAGGTTGATTAAAATTGTTTTTAAGGCATGAATTGCAAAACGTAAAGAATTCACACTGAATTGAAATTTTAGTGAATGCAGCCGGCGATGGCTTCAGCCGCAAAGATTTGTTGTTGCGTCCAGTGTTGCCAGAAAACTGTGATTCAAAATCGTCATTTTCAGATTTAAAATACGTCATTTCAATAAAAAAAAGTCAGTTAAATATTGAAGCTGAAAATAACGCTCCATTTGTTTTTTTGGCTGCAAGCTGCATTCGCGTTGAATACATTAAAAAATATCACGCCGCTAACAGACACTTGCGATGACAATTAAGCCAATAACATTATCACTTATATAGGCAGTGTTGTATGTATACTATGCAAGGAGTGTTCCTTATCAGATATCAATGTTCACATTCTACCATGTTCACATTTAAAACTTTTTGATATAATGAAAACTATTGTGTCTATTAAATACGTCAAATATGCCTCAAAATACGTCAATCGTCATTTGAGGTTAAAATACGTCAAAATTACGTATTTAACGTCACAATGGCAACGCTGGTTGCGTCTCAAGAATGATAGAAAAGAGATTACAAGTTCCGCAGTTCTGTTATCTAATGCTCTCTTTCTCAATTGAGTGCATGACGTCACACAGTACTTTTGCTTGATAAAAACGTATGCGATCGCTTTGGAAAATTGACGAAATTGAAAATAAATTCTTTCGGAAAAGTAAAGTAAAACAACCTACTTTCCTGTATAAAAATATGAATATTTTCGTATACGAAAAATATGAATTTTTTAAACTCTTAAGATTTTTATCTCCTAAACCATTCGAGATTGACAACATTTTATTACACCAATAGGCTTAGGAGGTCCATATACATATTATAAACATAAGAAAAAAATATTTAGGCGTGGGCCCCAAAGTAAAATTATTTCAAAGTCTGACAATATCGCTTGTGACATCATGCTCTCTCTCTCTCTCTCAGTTGCGGAACGCGTAATCTTGTTTCTATCATTCTTGGTTGCGTCTGAAGTTGTTTTGTGTATATTTGTGTATGCGTTTGTGACTGTTTAGCAGTTGTAGGGGGTAGCTGATTTCGAATATGATTTCAGAATTTTAAAATTAAAGATGGCGGATAGGGTTGCCACCTAGTTTTTTATTTTTACGAATTCGGTGCTGGGGCGAACACTAGGTAAAAATGGGTCGCTGAATCCAAATCCGTTGTCAGAATTTAAAAATTGTGAAATTTTTAACCCTATAGGGTTGGCACCTAAACAAATGCATTTTTAAAAGTTTTAAACGTTATCCAACAGTTTTAGGGAGTCGCTGATTTCGAATCTGATGTCAGAATTTTAAAATTTAAGATAGCTGATGGGGCTGCCACCTATTTTTTTTTTATTTTTACGAATTCGGTGCTGGGGAGAACACTGCGTAAAAATGGATCGCTGAATCCGAATCTGTTGTCAGAATTTAAAAATTGTGAAATTTTTAACCCTATAGGGTTGCCACCTAAAAATATGATTTTAAATGATATCTAGAGGGTTAGCATGTATGACCGACCACCATTACTTTTGCAACAGGAACATTTTTCCCTTGGAGACTTATTTCCTCCGACCACTCCTAAGGGAGGCTCCCATACAAATTATATGATTTTTATATATTTATTCCCTACCTACAAAAAATAAAACGACAAATGATTTTTATTTTTTAGCGTAAAAAATTACAATTGAGAAATAACTTTTATTCCCGTCCGAAAAAATAAAAATTTAGAAACAGTTTTTATTCTTGAGCGAAAAAATAAAAATTGAGAAATCATTTTTATTCTTGAGGGAAAAAATAAAAATTGAGAAACAATTTTTTTTCTTGAGCATATATATATGAGCAAATAATAAAACTCAAAAATAATTCTTATTCTTGGAACAGAAAAATAAAAATAAAAAAATAACTTTTATACAGTAAAAATTAAACAATAAAAATAGTAAGACAAAAATCTAAAAATAATAATTAAGCTTTGAGTTTGTGGATATCACTTATAACAATTACGATCACTGTAAATTTGTTGGTATATAGGTTGCAAACAAATTTGGGGTAAGTTTACAGTAAAAATTTGGTAAAATAAAATGTTTTAAGTGGCAACGCTGGTCTGCATTGCAAAAATCTTGATTGCGCTCAGTAACGAATAAAACAAAAGTTGATTTCAAATAAAGGGCATTTTATAACTACTCCTTAATATTCAGCATATAATATATATATATATATATAATACAGAGAGCGGTTTTGAGTGTGCATTTTTTAGTGCCAGAGAGTTTTAGTTATCTTTTCACTTTTAAAATTTTTAACAAATGAAGTATTTTTTAGGCACTGGATTTTCCAAATTTATACCGCACATTTGTAAAAATTGTCCTTGTGACTTATTGATGGTAACGACGAATGCAAGGCAAACAGGAAATTGACGACGCTTAAATTCAAATGGCACATCAGATGGAATCATTGGGATGCGAGGAATAAAACGTCTTCGCATTTGAATTTTTCATTAAAAATTGTTGCTTGTGTCAAATTTTTCAATATTTTTTTTTTCGGCAAGCCTAGTGTCATTACCAACTTTTGGTTTTTTGATGTTGCGAAGCATAATAATAGGCGCTCCAATTTTTAGCTGCAATACATATGGTGGTATTCCTGGCAAATCAAGTGCGTTTAAAAATTCTGTTCGATAATTCACCACCTGATTCACGATGGTATCCACTGATTTGAATGTGAATAATGGACCTGGCATTTCATTTAAAGTAACCTCGTTAAGATAATTGACATTTTTGTTCTTTCCGGCCAATATTGCTCGCACACTTAACCAAGCATGATTTTTATAGTTTTTTGCTATGTTTGTGAACATGCTATGAATAAGTTATTCTTTTGATTGAGTGAAACTGCAAAAATCTTTTGGTAGTGTTATCACTCCTGTATTCCTGTTGACTGGCATTGTACCATCCCCAATTTTCAGCAATTGCTTTGGACGCGTACGTATGTTTCTATTGTGAGTATTCTTACTTTTTTTCCACAGTATTGAAGATTTCAAGCATGCGTTTATTTCATCGGCAGCAGTACATTTAGGAATGACTAATTTTTACCTAGTGTTTGCCAGCACCAATTTAGTAAAAATGAAAAAAATTAAGTTGGCAACCCTATTGTTAGAAAATTACAAACGTTTTTAATTCTGATAACGGATTCAGATTCAGTGACTTATTTTGCCTACAGTTTGCATCTAGCACCGAGTCTTAGTAGGCTCTCCGCAAAATAAAAATGAAAAATAACCCAAAAATTAATGAAAAATTGCCCAAAACGAAATTTCAGAAGAAAACGATGAAAAATTACCTAAAAACAAAGAAAAAAAAAATTAAAAATAGCCCAGTTTTTTGCATTGTGCTCCCACACGAGATACGAAATTCCCTTGTACGAAATGAGCATTTTCAAGGCATACTATATTTTTTTGTAAAGTCCATATGATAAACTTCTATTTTCATACGAAAAATCGCCCAATTGAGTGATTATACTTTTTTTTTTTTTTTGCGATTTTGGGGATAGCATAAAATTGATGGTCATCACAAAAAAACACTTGCGTTGTAATAATATAGATTTTTTAAGTATAGTGTATTTAATTGCAAATATTTGACGACTAATTTGGTCAAAATAGTATAAAAAATAAATTTTTTCATAATCATTTTGTAAAATAAGTTTAATTTCAATTTCAATACTTGCAAGAAAATTTGAATGGTACATCTCTTGATAAATATAAAAGTACTGTTATCTTAAAAACCCTACAAATGAAAAAAATTATAAAGATTTTTGAGTTCTTGAGGTCTAAATTAACTCACCCATACATGTGCCGTTCTTGGTATTTTTCCAAAATTATTAATTCTGTATTATAAACAATAATAGCTTAAGTCGGATTTCAATGTTTTAAGAAATCTTAGTTCAAAGTTTTCAATCGTCATATAGGTTCTATGAAAACTTCATTGATTTGTATGTCATAATTTTGGTTTTGTTTACGTTAGAAGTTACAGATTTTGTGTGTATGTGACGATATATCCAAGAAATATAGAAATATAAATAACTCAGTTTTGACCAAAGAAGTAAGAAATAAGGAAGTGGTGTATTGGCTTAAAAGTGAGGGATTTTTCTTGTTTGTGTAGGCTTACACCAATACAGAAAGATTTACTCAAGGCCGCATTCGGTTGAAACGCAAGGCGCAAATGTTTTCTGATTGGGATCGCATACTAATACATTCTGATTGGAATGAAATAGTTTTTAGAATACGCATAAATATAAAAAAGAATATCTACGAAGCGAAAGAGATTAATAACTTAAATATTTAATATTTTTTTTTGGTTTTTTACACCACCCTTGAGATATACAAATTGGCACGTTACCGATTTTTTTTGGGTTTTCGGTTCCCCTGTAGGCCTATTTCACCCGAAAAAAGAACATATTAGTATTGAACATGTAGAGAAAGTAAAAGCAATATAATTCATGATGCATTTGACAATGTGCAAGCGACGTGATTTTTTGAGAGCAAAATTAACTTAGACTTTATTAATTAAAGTGTAAAGTTACAAAAGGAATTAAATAATCCATGTATGCCTAATATCAAGCATATGTGGGAACCTGAATATAAAACAAATAAAATTATACAAAAATATTTTCCATTTAAGACAATGACACCCTAAACAAATATGCCACCAAGAACAATGAATGTACCCTTGAAAAATGAATGAGCCCTTGTAGAACGTTTTGTGTTTTTTTCGTTTTCGATCTTGCAAAAATGGCGCGAAGTTAATTGAATTCAATAATTGCTTTTTCACTAATTTCTGATTGTAAATTTGTGAAATTCTAATTAAAAAACACTTTACTGCAACCAATTTAGTTTAAATAAAGTTATTTTCAATCTTAATGTTTGAATTGGTAGTATAAGTAGAACCTAAGTAGCTTGAGTGGACCACAGTCATGTAAAAGTCATGCAAAGACTACTGATGAGTTGGTGTAGCGGCCAACGAAACAGTCTGTATAGTCAAGCTGTGTGATTTGTTCTATACAGAGCCGTTGTTGTTGGTTGTTGCCTTGTTTGTCTTCATGTATTCTAGTTGTCAACATACTTGGCCTAAAGCTCAAATTTGTTTTCAATATAATAGTATATAACACATGGTCCAATAAGTCCCGATACTAACTACTAGGTGGCACCTCTGACGGAATATCGATATAATATTTCGATAGTTCCAACCTTCAAACAATACTTGTAAAAATTTCATGACAATCTAACGTTTAGTTCAGAAGTTGCAGTGATTTAAGTGACGCTACTGTTGGTATTTTCAAAATAATGGATTCAAAACAATTCCGTGTGTTGATTTATTACTGTTTTTTTATGGGAAAAAAATACCATCCAAGCTGAGCAATGGCTTCGAAAGTGCTATTCGGACTCTGCTCCGTCAAAAGCAACCATTTGCCGATGGTATGCTGAGTTTAAACTTGGTCGTACAGACACAAATGATACTGAACATTAAAGTGAAGGTGCGCGAGCTAGCTGAGGCTCTGAAAATATCGAAAGGCAGTGTGGGAACAATATTACGAGAACATTTGTCGATGAGAAAGCTGCTTTCCAAATGGGTGCCGCGTTTTCTCACACCGTACCAAAAACAACAACCTGTCGATGATTCAGAGAGCTGTTTGGCACTGTTTACAAAGAATAAACATGAATTTTTGCGTCGGTATATGACAATGGATGAAACATGGATCCACCATTACACACCGGAATCAAAACGGTCGTCAGCTGAGTGGAGAACAACCGATGAAAGCAGACCAAAGCGACCAAAAACACAACAGTCGGCTGGAAAGATTATGGCATCTGTATTTTGGGATGCGCATGGAATTTTGTTCATCGATCTCGAAAAGGGAAAAACAATCAACAGCAATTATTACATATATAGCGTTGTTGGAACCTTTGAAGTATGAAATCGCAAAAAATCAGCCCCATTTGAAGAAGAAAATAATTCTTTTTCACCAAGACATTGCACCGTGTCACAAATCGATGAAAACGATACGAAAATCCACGAATTGGGCTTTGAACTACTTCCTCATCAACCGTATTTGCCAGATTTTGGCTCTTTGCTGACCTCAAAAAAATGCTTGCCGGCAAGAGATTTGGCTCCAATAAAGCGTATTTTGAGGCGAAGCACAAATCGTTCTACAAAACCGGTATTGAAAAGTTAGAAAAGCTGTGGAATGAATGTATTGCTCTTGAAGGAACCTATGTTGATGAATAAAGAAGAATATTTGCAAAAACGAGTTTTTTCATTACTTAGTCTCGGGACTTATTGGACCATGTGTTATATATATATACAGTGAGATCGCAGCTGTCAAAAATCTATAAGAAAAAATCCGCAGTACACATACACTGTGTGTGAGAGAAACAACATTTCTTATATTTTATTTCTTTGGTTCTGACTTAAATCGACTGAAGCGATTATTGCTTGTGGGTACAGAATTTAATCATATTTAAAACAAACCAAAAATTGGCACCTGGTAATAATGGGTCGAGCTCAAAAATGTGATATGAACACTAGTGACAAAAAAGAGTTAACTGCATTTCCAAGCCATCAACATATTTTCTATGTTGTTAGTGCGAAACCATTGGAAGCTGGTTAATATAAATTAGAAGTTATTGCTTTGTATTAAGATATATTAAAGTTTAAAAAAAAATCGACATAACTAAAAACATCAATATTTCAATTTCAACAACTCATATTGTGAACCATCAATATACGGCTATGGTATTTTTTTTGGCTTTTGGCTTATCAGGTAAGCCTTGAATTAGAAAGTTTTGATATAAAAATAATTTTTTTCTGCTCGCTCTTTCTTTCGTTAAGTGAATGTTCGTTATAATCGTTATCAATTTTCAAGCTTTCCCATTCCTATGCAAAATGTTACCGCTACGAATATGATTGTCAGTACTCCGCACGCGCAGAGAGTATTCAATTATGTGTTAAACATTATTTTCCCATTCCGCTCCTACTTTTTTTATGCAATTTATTGGCAGCTGTTTAAGTGCACGAAACAACTTAAGCAAATTATATCGTATTTATTTAATTATAAAAAATAAATTTGAAATCCAACTAAAAGTACTTTTTCTTGGAATGCAGGGATTTAAGGAATTTTTCGATTGCCAGCACAGCGGCGCTATCTTAAAACGACTTAATGATTTGAGGAAAGAGTCACAGGTTAAGCGAAGATGTACAAATAATTAGTATGTTTATTTCTAGATTAATTTTCTTTTTTGCAAAAGTTTTGTGATGTAGTATTAATTAGCGATGAGGTGCGCATTTTTGCACACAAGAATGTGTTGGCGGCGGCGAGCCCTTACTTCTTGGCCATGTTCAATGGTAACTTTTGCATCTTTCATTGCTGATGGAACGTCAAACATTTTTGATGCGACGTGACTTCTCTGCTTTCAGGATATTTTCCAGAGAGTACAAAGAAGGAAATCGTGCTACAGGACATGGATCCACAATGTTTACAATTAATAGTCGATTTCATGTATACCGGAAGTCTGTACGTGAATGCTGAAAATGCTCAGCGATTGCTAATGACCGCCTCCTTTTTGCAAGTCGAATGGGTGGAGGAACGTTGTGCTGATTACATGAGCACGATTCTCGAGCCGTCGAATTGTTTGGGTTTTATGCAGTTTGCTGGTAAAGTTTTTGTTGTGCTGTAGGGAGGAAGTAGACGATTTTTTCTTAGGTTTAATTGCAGAGAAACAATGTAACGGTATTTTGCTTAACGTAGCCGAGAACTATGCCATTAAGCATTTTCAGCAGGTCATGCGGCACGATGAGTTCCTCGCCCTCACATACGATGAAGTAGGTTGAATTATTTGGAACATTTTGATTAAACGACTAGTGACTACTCAATACCTGTAGCTTCTCTCGTTTCTTTACAATGATGAGATTTACATGCACTCCGAAGACGCTCTGCTGCTGGGCCTTTTGCGTTGGGTCGAATATAGTCCTAAGGAGCGAGTAAGACATTTTGCCAAATTCGTTAGTCTTTTGCACCCGGCATGTGTGAGCGAATCGGTGGTAAGTTCGATGGATCTATTGTGCGCGAATGAGTGCAGCTCTAAGTGGCGCCAAAATGTGCTAGATAGTGCCAGCAACCGGGAGTGGAATATATATGTTCTGGATAAAATGGGTCGGAAACCTGATCTGAGCAAGTTTGATCTATCGTTTGGTGCCTTAACGGCATTGAAGCCGCTGCCAAATGAGGCTTTTGCTGTTAGTTTGGTTGGTCACAAAAACTTTCTCTACGTACAGGGAGGTTGTGCGGGTCGCAGCAGGTGCACTAGCTTCTACTACAACCTGTATCGCGATTTATGGCACAGGTTGCAACCCTTGCTGGAACCACGTTCGCATCATCGTTCATTGGTTGTGGAAGAGTTTCTATACGCTTTGGGTGGGAACAGCAAGAAGGGTACAACGAACACCGTTGAATGCTTGGATCTGGAGACAAGGACGGCTATGTATGTCGAAAGCATGCTGGCACATCGAAGCTCAATGGGTGCTGTAACGAAAGGTGAGCTATAGCGACATATTTATGAACATCTCAACTAGACATCAAACTAATATTTTAATTCCGTAGATAATAGCCTCTACGTTATGGGTGGTGAAACGGATCATCGGAGCTTGCACTCTATGGAACGATTTGATCCTCGTGAGGGCCGATGGCACGAGTTGGCATCTTTAAGTACTGTGAACAGTTACTGCACTAGTGCTGTCATCGGTGATCACATTTATTGCTGCGAGGGTCTCGGAAATTCTATGGAGCGCTATGATATACGCGCTGGAATATGGGAATTGATTGATTTTTGTGATGAACGTGAATTCTATGAAATTTTTACCGTAGACAACTGTTTATACAGCGTTTCAGGAGAGGAAATATCACGCTATATAATAGAAGAAAATCAGTGGCACACCGTTTACGAGTTTCCGTCATCACGTGAATGGGACACAGCTGTCGGTATGCATGTTATGAATTATTGTGTTTGATTGATAACAGGAACAATGAAAGCCCTATTCCATTTTAATCATGTACTTGAAATAGTACGAAAATGTTTTAGATCAAAAATAAAATATAATACATTATCAGTCAAAACGCAAGCATATTTCAGTCAAAATGTATATTTTTCACAGTGTAATTTGTATTTTGGGTATATATACAATTATGCTCATTTTAGTACTAACATTCTATCAATCTATCTATTTTATGCTCAAGTACTAACATTCTATCAAATTTTCCGGTTTTAAGCCGCTTTGTAGAATTTGTGGAATTTTTCGCTGCTCTTTTATGAGTTTATCTATCATTTAATTGACACTTAGTTCTTAAAACATTTGCTTGAAGTAAGCAAAATTTCTATTCATCGAGGACCATCAATCGACATTAAAAAATAAAAAAAAAAAAACGCCACGGACGCCACATCAATCGACATTACTATTAATTTATTAATAAATCCCATAAGTACCTACTTCATTTATAGGATTTTAGATAGGTTTTGGATTTTAGAGTTGATTTAATTCTGTATCTTCGCGTTTAACTATTTCAAGCAGATATTTGGGTCAACAGCTATGTTACCGCAGGGTAGGGAACAACTTGTCTATGGTTTGTTTGTTTTTCAATGTGTTTACATTGCAATTATTTTATTTTTTGCATATTGCTTCAATCAAATATTATACGATACATAGGTATGGACCCCAGTTAACTTACACACACTAACACCGATAGTCTAGGTTTTTAACCCTTCGAGCCACACTGGTGCTTTTCATCACTCCATGCTTTAAAAAAACCTATTTTTTAAATCAAAAACTTTTTATGCATACTCCTGACGCCACCCGGGTGTTCAGAAGTTAACTAGCCTTACTCTCAAGCAATTTAGAAGGTCAGGGATGCGTTAGTGTGTCGTTGGCATTCGTTTAAAATCGACTGGTGCTCTCATATACGCCACGTGTGGCTTAGTGTATATTTAGCTGCGAGATGTTGGCACCCCATTGGTTTAATTTCGACTGACCAATTGCATCATTTAAAAGGTCAGCAAAAGGTCAGTAAAGGTCAGTAAGTTCCAGTAAAAGGTCAGCGATAGAAAATTTTTTATTCGCGGTTTAAATTTTTCAAGGTCACATTGAGATTCCTTTGTTCTTGTTTCAAAGGAAAAAATCTTGTTTCCTTTTTTTAGAGAAATCCTGAAACAAGCACCTATCAATTTTTTTTATGTATATTAACTGTAAAGAATACTCAGCCGATTCTAAAATGTCAAGTAAAATAAGGTGTGCGATTTATAAAAGAATGACCCATATTCAAAATTAATTATAATCAAGATTAATTAATTAATTATAAATATTATTGAATATTTATCTAATATAATTTTTCCATACACCGTATTTTGTTTGATGAAATCTTGTCACCGTAGCGTATACGCAACATTAACTGGATATAATATTAATTAAAAATCACTCATACGCCATGGGCGATCTCGAAAACGCAACTTAATTAATTAATTTGGTTAAGAAATACGACTGACCTATTATTCATTTATGCTGACTTATTACACAGTGCGACAAAATGGAACGAAGTTGAAATACCTGGGAGATAATGCTATTTTTCTGGTAGACCTTGTTGAGTTAAAGAATGTTCTATACTTGAAATTTGCCGGACACCCCCAAAATCTGGACTTATGGTCAAAAAACAGATTTTACCTACCTTTATCCACTTATTGGCGTATAACTTACCTGATTGCCAACCGATTTTAAAAATTTAACCGTATCCTGAAAGACGATACTTGAACCTTTCTAACGATATATATACTGTTTGGGATAACTTCAGAAAACTGTGTGAATTTACTCTGCAAATACAATTTTTTTTCAATTTTTTTGACTTTTTTCAACTTTGACGATTTTTCTATACACTAAATTATATTGAGACCACACTAGTCCTGTACGGATTCATAGAAAACATTTATTAGAAATTTTAACACAATTTAGTTTTTAAAAATTGGTCAGTAATTGACGAAGTTATTTAACTTTTCATGAAAAGAGATTTTTTCCAAAAATACATTTTCGGTATGACAACTCAAAAATATTTGCTTGGTCTTTTTTTTCTATCATTAGTTTCGCGTTGAATTGACAGCAATACTTCATAATGATTTTAATTTTCTTTTTTCCTTCAAAATGTTTTTCTTAAAGGGGTGTTTCCAAAATTAAGTGAAGCGAATATAAAAGGAGGTAAAAATGTATATTTTTCATATCTATTACTTTTTAATCGTTTTTATCGTTATGAACTTAAGGTATTTTCATTGGACCTCAAATCCGAAAAGTCATGAGAGATACAAATTTTGTAAGGAAGTTTAATTTCGTGGAAAAACGTGCGTGGAAGAGTTTTGTTTCGCTGTGCACTAATTTCCTCGGAAACCATAGAAGCGAGACTATGTCGCAATTGTGAATGAATTTTTATGTGCATATGGTGCAATGGGATGCAACATGTCTATAAAAATTCATTTTCTCCATTCGCATTTGGACTTATTCCCAGAGAACTTAGGCCAGTTAAGCGATGAGCAAGGAGAACATTTTCACCAAGAAATGGCAACAATAGAAAAACTTATTGAAGGAAAAAATAATGTTAAAATGATTTCGGAGTATTGCTGATCATTACAACGCGAAACTAATGATGCTGACTTAAAAAAAAAAAAATCAAGCAAACATTTTTGAGTTGTCATACCGAAAATGTATTTTTGGAAAAAAATCTCTTTTCATGAAAAGTTAAATAAATTCGTCAATTACTGACCAATTTTTAAAAACTAAATTGTGTTAAAATTTCTAATAAATGTTTTCTGTGAATCCGTACAGGACTAGTGTGGTCTCAATATAATTTGGTGTATAGAAAAATCGTCAAAGTTGAAAAAAGTCAAAAAAATTGAAAAAAAATTGTATTTGCGGAGTAAATTCACACAGTTTTCTGAAGTTATCCCAAACAGTATATATATTGTTAGAAAGGCTCAAGTATCGTCTTTCAGGATCCCGTTAAATTTTTAAAATCGGTTGGCAATCAGGAAAGTTATACGCCAATAAGTGGACAAAGGTAGGTAAAATCGGTTTTTTGACCATAAGTCCAGATTTTGGGGGTGTCCGACAAATTTCAAGTATAGAACATTCTTTAACTCGACAAGACCTACAAGAAAAATAGCATTATCTCCCAGGTATTTTGGACTGTCGCACAGTGTTATCAGCAGACAATATTCTATTGATTTCATGTATTTTTTTTTATTTTATTGATGATGGGGTGCCAACATCTCAATGTGACCTTGAAAAATTTAAACCGCGAATAAAAAATTTTCTATCGCTGACCTATTACTGAAACTTACTGACCTTTACTGACCTTTTGCTGACCTTTTAAATGATGCAATTGGTCAGTCGAAATTAAATCAATGGGGTGCCAACATCTCGCAGCTGTACATTTTTAGAAATAACTGAAATATTTCCATTTTGTTGAATTTAATTATTTTTTATTGTTTTAAGGTATGTATGAATATAAATTGATAAATTAAAATAAAAAAAAAATATATTTTTGTGTAAAAATTTATAAGTTTAGTGTCTGAACTATTGAATTTGAATTTGACAGAATTTGACTTTTTTACTACTTCTTTCTCTAAATATATTATTAAATTACTTAAAAAAAATATTTTCAGGTCTTAAAATCAACACTGAACGAGTTTATTTGAATGTTATTGGTAAACAATTTTTTTTCGTTTTTTGAAAAAGTTGGTGCAGTTTTTTGGCAGAATAAATATGTTTTTTGTAACTAACGCTATGACTAATATTTTGTCTTTGTAGCAACGTATTTGATGCCTTCAAACTTAAATTTTTAGGTTTTAAATTAAAAACTCTAAAAGTTATGAATTTTTTTATAAAAGAACTGATTTTTTCGTTTTTTTTTAACTTGGCCGCGCTCCTAAAATGGTAATT
Organism: Pherbina coryleti; assembly: GCA_943735915.1. Classification (NCBI taxonomy): domain Eukaryota; kingdom Metazoa; phylum Arthropoda; class Insecta; order Diptera; family Sciomyzidae; genus Pherbina; species Pherbina coryleti. The sequence goes on along the minus strand of OX030949.1, from coordinate 126,596,324 downwards.
TTTAAAATATTAGAAAATAACTATACAAAATGTTGAACAAGACCAAAAATAGTAACCATGCAAAGTTTTAAGCATATATATCCAAAATTCGGGATTTTACAACGATTTTATGACGCGGGGCGATGACATACCCCCATGTGGTGCTATGTTACTGGAGCAAGGGTGTGGCTCGAATGGTTAAAAAAAGAATCGTTGCCCGATGTCCACGGGCCTTGAGAAAGTATATAATTTTATTTATCACTTGACAAATCAAAAATGTTCCATGCGCACCAAAAAGTAACGGCCATCTTGAAAACGCTTATACCACTCTTAAACTCTTGTTTTACTCATAGCTGATTGACCGAAAGTAATATTTAACTTTTCTAAGATTTTGTTGCATTATACAATTTTTAAACGAAATTTAATGAAAATGAAAAATCTTTTAACCGCAGATAAAAAAAGTAAACACCCAATATTGCTGCATTCTAGAGGTGCCAACACAACACCATAAAAAACATATTGCTAATCGGACCCACACAGCTCGCGAAATTTCAAAAAGCCCTTTACTTCTTGAAAACACCTGGTAAGTGTTGTTTAATTCGTTCATCCGAATTAAGAAGCTTGATGAAGCAAAATTGAAAGCGAATGTCTTTTGGATTGCCAATGTGGTGGCGCAGTTAAGAGAGGTGTACCGAAAGGTGACGATAACAGTGATCATTGTGCCAAAGAAAAATTTTTATATTATACATCCCATACAAAATTACACTTTTTTTATCATCCTTAACCACATTCCGATGAATTACTAGCACCACACAGCTACCAAGTGTGGTAAATATAGTGTTCTATTCCAAAACAAAAAAAATCAGTATTCCATGCCGCATGTAAAGTTGGGCGTCATGAAAAACTTTAACTTTCGTTAAAATAAAAGAATGTATTATGTTTTAGAAATTGATGAAAAGGCAATTTTAAATGACATTCTTTTTTTTTTAGCCGACTTCAAAAAGGAGGAGGTTCTCAAGTTCGTTGGTTTGTCCGCTTTTTTTTTTTTTTTTTTTAAATGTATGTACATCGATAACTTCTAAAGCACTTGCCCGATTTCCGTAATTTTTTGTCAACAGATAGATATCATGAAAGCGGAGGTCCTTTTTTAAAAAAGTGGGCGAATTTACAGTTAAAATACTGGAATAGGCAGCACTATTACAAATTACAGTCAATAAAGTGGGCGGTTTTTGACAAAGTGGTGTGGTCATATTAGAAAAACACTGTATCTCCAATAGTATTGACACTAAGGTACTGAAATTTAGTACAGGGGTAGACACAATTTTTAAAAATTACTGTAAAGAAAGTGGGCGTTATTCGACAAAGGGGTGTGGCAATATTAGAAATACACTATATAGCGAATATTATTGACACTAGAGTGCTGAAATTTAGCACATGGGTAGGCATAATTATTACAAACTACAGCCAATGAAGTGGGCGTTATTTGACAAAGGGGTGTGGTCATATTAGAAAAGCACTGTATCTCGAATAATATTGACACTAGGGTACTGAAATTTAGTACATGGGTAGGCATAGTTATTACATATTACAGTAAAAAAAGTGGGCGTTATTCAACAAAGGGGTGTGGCAATATTATAAAAATACTATATCTTAGTTAATATTGACACTAGGGTACTAATATTGGGTATTCAGGTAGGTGGGAAGGTAGAATCATTACAAAAGTAGGCGGGATTGTACATAGGGTGTGGCAATTTAAGGAAATTATTATATATCGGTTAATATTGATACTTGGGAACTGAAATTTGGCACAGGGCTAGGTAGAATCATTATAAAGTACGGTTAATAAAGTGGGCGGGATTAGAGAAAGGGCGTGGCACTTTAATAAAAATTGTAAAGAGGCTGAAATGGAAAATACCCGACAAACTTTCAGGAATTAATCAAACAAATTTTTTAAGAACAAAGTCATGTTTGAAATTTTACTCAAGAATACTATTATATAAAATTTTTCATATTCTCTAAAAAGGAAGAAATAAAAACTTTTTAACAAAAAAAAAAACCGGCGTCAAAATCACTACAAAGAAAAAAAAATTTTAAATAACTTTTCCCATTACTTTCTTGGTCAAATTTTAAAAGTTATTTATATGTATGTATTATAATATTGGAAATCTTATCATTTTCATTTTTTCTATTTTGTTTTAATATCATCAATATATTAATTGCTTTATGAACATAAAAGCTTTGGAGTCGGCGCTAATCTTTGACACACAACCATAATCTTTTACCATCTCTGCACTATTTTAAACTTTTTTATTTGATGCTATGCTGCCTTGGTGACACTGTAGTAATTTTAAAAGCTTTGTACACATAAACATTCTCACTATACTGGTTTGGGTGAGCTTGTATAGCTCATATTGAATATGACATAGTGTGTAATAACTGCACAAATAATGCATGGAACACATTGGCTACATTCAGCTTACTCAACAATTACCAACTGAAAGAAAAAAATCGCTAAAAAGCTTTTATATTCATAAAGTTAGTAATATTTTTATGATAATAAAACAAATTAGAAAAAACTAAAATAAAAAGATTTCGACTTAGTTAGATAAGCACCGACTTCAAAGCTTTTATGTAAGGTGTTTTTTTTAGAGGTATAGAACTTCGAATTGAAATAAAACACAAGAAAATCGTTTTAATGTCCATCAATTTGGCTTTATTGGAAGGAACATTTTATGCCATTAATGTTTAAATATGATTTCGGGCATGTGGCCGCCGCGGCTGGCTCGAATAAAGCCAATTCTACAGGTCCAATTTTCAACCACTTTTTCGACCATATGGGGCCGTATGTCGGCAATAACGCCACGAATGTTGGCCTCCAAGTCCCCTAACGTTTCTGGTTTGTTGGCGTAGACGAGCGACTTCACATATCCCCAAAGAAAATAATCCAATGGTGTCAAATCACACGATCTTGGTGGCCAATTAACAGGTCCATTCCGCGAAATTATGCGCTCATCGAATGTTTCCTTCAATAAATCGATTGTGACGTGCGCTGTGTGGCATGTAGTGCCGTCTTGTTGGAACCACAACTCATCCACATTCATGCCATCCAATTCGGGAACAAAATAGTCGGTTATCATGGCTCTATACCGGTTTCCATTAACGGTAACTGACTCTCCAGCATTATTTCGGAAGAAGTATGGCCCAATGACTCCACCAGCCCATAGAGCACGCCAAACAGTCAGTTTTTGTGGATGTAATGGCGTCTCAAGGATCTCATGGGGATTATCTTCACTCCAAATGCGGCAATTTTGCTTGTTGACGTAGCCATTCAACCAAAAATGAGCCTCATCACTGAACAAAATTTTGCGATGAAAATCAGCATCGAGATCAATCTCATTTTCGGCCCATACACCAAAATCACGACGCATTGCATGGTCTCGCGGCTTTAATTCTTGCACAAGCTGGATCTTGTAAGGTCGCAAGCCAAGATCTTTGCGCAAAATCTTCCATAAAGTTGATGGACAAAGCTCCAATTGCTGTGCACGGTGGCGAATCGATTCATTCGGGTCCTCTTCAACATTTTGCTCTACAGCGGCAATTGTTTCTTCGGTGCGCACTGTTCGACGTCTCTGCGGATGCGTATTATCACATAGAGTAAACGTAGTGCGAAAACGACCCATGGTTAACCGAATTAATTGCTCTGATGGACGATTATGTCGACCATAAAATGGACGGAGCTTGCGGTAAACTTCGCGAACTGAACCATTATTTTCGAAATAAATTTGCACGATTTGCAAGCGTTGTTCTTTTGTCAACCTGTTCGTGATGAAATGGCAAACCAAACTGAACATAAATGACATTAGAGTTGCCAGATTTGACCACAAAATGCCAGTTTTATCTCTATTCGAAAAACAAACCCTAAAAAAAACACCCGTTACATAAAGCAATTAATATATTGATGATAATAAAACAAAATAGAAAAAATGAAAATGATAAGATTTCCAATATTATAATACATATAAACAACTTTTAAAATTTGACCAAGAAAGTAATGGGAAAAGTTATTTAAAATTATTTTTTACTTTGTAGTGATTTTGACGTCGGTTTTGTTTTTGTTAAAAAGTTTTTTACCATCAGAATTTCTTGTGGACCCATATAATCGAAATTCTATGAGAAGTTATCAATTTCTGCAACGCTTTCCGAACACTTGACACATTTGACGAACGTTATTTTTGAAGAAATTTGCTTTATTGTTTTTAAAGTCATAGTTATCAATTCGGGAAATCGGGGAAAAAATTGTGCTATGTTTGATAGTTTTTGTTTTTGACGTGACTATGTTACGTTTTATCGGGTAGGTTTTCAAAAAAGTTGAAGAAACAATTTTTCCAAAATGCATCGGCTTTGTATGGAATTATTTCTCACTGAGTATAGGTGCTATGATAAATTTATGGTACTACAGTTTTTTTAAAAGTTTTTTTTTCTTTGGTGTGTTTTTTTTTTTTTTAAGTACACGAACATTTTGTAAGTTTCAATGTATTCGGATATGTTCGGGGGTTGGCTTGTCATTCGTTGATATTGAAATTATTATTTTTTGAATTTGATTTTCTGGTTAAAATATACAAAAAAATAAATAATGAGGTCATCGGGAAGCGGAGGAGCTGCTTTGGCAACGAAACAAAGTGATTTATTATTTCAAATTTGTTGCATGAAATAATAAATCACTGGTTACACGATGCGACAGTCTAAAATTCCTGGGAAGTAATACTATTTTTTTTGTAGGCCTTGTCGAGTAAAACAAGAATGTGTGTTTGAAATTTTCCAAACACCTCCAAAATCTTGACTTAAGGTTCAAAAACCGGTTTTGCGTACCTTTGCGTTCCTACATAGTTGATTAGCAACCGATTTTAAGTTTCTTACATATACATATATTTATTTATATACATATATTTTTTAAGAAAACTTGAGAAATCTGTGTGTATTTGTCTAGTAAACACGTTTTTGTTTAAATTTTGTCGTCTTTTTCCAACTTCGGCGATGTTTTTACTATTTTATAAAAAAACAATACTAATCGCGAAGTGATTGATTGAAAAACTACGTTTAGTAACGAAAAAATGTAATTTTGGTTTTAAAAATCGGTAAGTAATTGGTTGAGCTATTAAACTTACCATAAAAGCAAAATACGGTTTTCCAATAGGGACTTGTCAACTTTGAATTAAATTTCTAAACGAACCCTTTCACTAATCATCGAACTTTCACTGTCAATTTATTCAGTAAGCTCAACATTTCATCATGGTAAAGTACACGAACGAACAACGTCTGCAAATTATAAAAATTTACTACCGAAATTCGGAGTCGGTGATCGCAACTTTAAGAGCGTTAACTGTAATTTTTGGTCGTAATTTGCGCCCTAGTAGACAGACAATAACAAGTAAAGTGCAAAAATTTGAGTCTACATATTCGTTGTGTGATGTTGCCGTGCAAGTGAGACAACAGGTTGGTCGAAGTATCGAAAATATCGCTGCCGTTCAGGCGTCCGTAGCAAACGACACAAAACAATCAACTCCATGGCGTTCTCAAGAATTGGGCATCGCCCAGACCACTTTATGGCGAATTTTGCGTAAGGATCTTAGTTTACACCTATACAAGATTAAGCTGACTCAAGAATTGAAGAAGATGGACCATATGAAGCGACATACGTTCTCTGATTGGGTTCTGGAAAAGATGCGCTAAGACGATAACTTCATAGCAAAATCATCTTCAGTAACGAAGCTCATTTTTGGCTCAATGGGTTCGTCAATAAGAAAAAAATATACGTTATTGGTAGGGTGAAAATCCACATGTGCTTCATGAATCACCACTTCATCCACAAAAAATAACTGTTTGGTGCGGTTTGCATGCCGGCGGCGCACGTTGGGCAAAAAAGAGGCAAAACTCTCGCATTAGGGGTTATTGGAAAGTTACGGGGTTTAAATTTGTTCAATTCTTTTTGTTATCTAGATACATTCCTTATGCAGAAAATCAGTTTTGTTTGTTAAATTATCGTATGATGTACTTTCCACGGTCAACTGAAGATGGCGCTTTTTTGAAAAAATTTTTGTTTATTTTATTTTTATATAACACCACTCAATAAAATTGCCTAAAAAAATCTTTAATTATTCAACATATTTAATGAAACTTTACACAATGAAAGCCTATTAATAGAAGGTTAGTTCTGTGTATTTTTTTTTTTTAAGTTGTTATTCTTGGGACAGTGACGCATGTTTGAATTTGTGCGTTTTTTGTGTTTTTTTCTGAAAATTTGTAATTTTTAATAAGCTGTCATTTTTAATTCCACTCAATTCCACGCAAAATCTTCAAAGCCTACATTTCAAACCTTCTTCTTTCTGGTGGTACCAAAATTTCTTGCGACTACTTGCGCCTTTTCGAGTATTTGAGCTTTAAACTATAACTAAACTACCACGTATGCACTGAAGCTGAAACGTTCGATTACCCGCTATAGTTAAAACACTTTACATTAGGGCGTATCAAAAAATTTAGATTGTATTCTAAGAGGTCTCAAAAGTTGCATGGGGTTGTCAAGATCACCCAAAAAAATTTTAAGGAAAAAAAAGGATGTCTTTCTGTGCCGCAAGGATAATGTTGTTTTTTGAGGAAAACAGTAAAAAATAACGATCGTAAAATGCTTTGACTTTTATAAAAAAAAACTACGTCTTAAAGCAAAAATAAGTATAGGCTTAAACTAACAATATAATGGTTAACACGATGCCATTCACGATTTTTATCCACAGTGTCCTGTGTGAAGGATATTCGAAGCAAAAGTTGTAATCGAGATAGCACAGTACTTTTAATTGTTACTCAATAGTCTAAATTTTGGTAGTATTAATTATAGTGTTAGCGTATTCCGTAAATTTTGCGAATTAATAATTATCATAATTTTTGCATATGCATTTTCTTAATTTTGAGAAATGTATAATTGATTGCAATTTTTTAACTTTTTCAAAAAAGGAATAAAAGATTTTATACCTCGGGTATCAGAAATGGTACCGACGGTATTTTTCACAATTTGGATTCTTAAGCTTAATACCAGCTTAAGGCCACGATTTCATTTTCTACTTTGATATTTTTTGATGGAATTGTTAAATTTCATGTTAGGAAGTATTTTATTTTTTAATTTATTTCTATAACTGTTTTTAAATACCTTTATAAATGTCTGAAATTAATTTTCAGGATTAATTAGGGAGATAAGGGTTAAAACATGATTTTTTCCAACTGGGTACAATTTTATTACCATATTTATTAGCTTATGGCTGTGAATTACTTTTTAAACTAATACCTAGAATATACATTCTGACATTCTGTTATTTGGTCGTTAAAGGGTTAAACAAATTTTCTTTAGGTGGGAACAGTTCTTACACATTTGAGCTCGAGTCGAAAATGAACACAATTAACCTCATGGTTCTTTCAAGTCATCTTTTCTTTCTTTTTGCTTAAGAAGAAAATTGCATAAAAATTAACAACACGTTAAAGGGTTAATGATGAATTTTTATCGAGTTGAAAATAATTCCTCAAAACATATTTTAAGGATTCAAACTTAGTTTCTTAAAAAAAAAGTATTTCTATACATGCTATAAGGCTTGGAAAAGTCTAAACTTCCAAGTGTAGGGTACTTAAATTTATAAGCGAAAAAAATGAAAAGGTACTGCCAACTATTATTTAATGCTTTCTAAATAAAATATCAAAACTTGGTGCTTCTACGTGTAACCGTTTAGACGTTACAGCTTTTTTAAGCGATGCGAGCGTTTTTATCATATTTTTCCCAACGTGCGGCGTCATTGAACCATGTTTCTTAGTCGACGATAACGATCGTAACGTTACTGTGAATGACCATTGTTATCGCGCTATGATTACCGATTATTTTTGGCTCGAATTGGAAGATATGGACTTGGACGACATGTGGTCGCAATAGGACGGTGCCACAAGCCACACAGCACATGTTACAATCGATTTATTGAAGAGTAGTTTGATGAGAGTGTTATCTCAAGAAATGGGCCAGTCGATTGGCTGCCTCGTCCGTGCGCAGTGAAATAACTCCCAATGAAATAACTTAAAAAAAAAATGAAATAACTCCCAAAAATTTTTCATACATTTTTGGGAGTTATTTCATTTTCAATAACCCCCAAAAAATTGGGAGTTATTTCATTTTTATTAAGAGCTATTTAATTTTTTTATGAAATAATTCCCAATTATGTAATAACTCCAAAAAAAAAAAAAAATTGAAAATGAAATAAGTCCCAAAATATTTGGTTGGGAGTTATTTCATTAAACTTGGGAGTCATTTCATTTCTTTTGGTAGTTGTTTCATTTCTCTTGGGAGTTATTTCATTTCTCTTGGGAGTTATTTCATTTCTCTTGGGAGTTATTTCATTTAAGTTGGGAGTTATTTCATTTAAGTTGGGTTCTTTTTCACTTGGCGTAAGTGCTTCCTTCAAAGAATGTTAACTTACATTCAGGGTTAAAAATGCAACCAGTGCTGCCGAGCGTGCTACAATAAAAGTAATTTTCGCTTTAATTTTATTTCAAAACTTTTTTTGATAGCTTTATAGGGAAAAAAACCACCCTCAGCCGATTTTTTTTAAATGTATTTAAAAGTATTTCAATTTTTATTTTTTTTAATTTTATTTCAAAACTATTTTCGATAACTTTATAGGGGGAAAAAAGCGACGCAGGCGAAAAATTTCAAAATTATTTTCGTTAACTATATAGGGGGTAAAAATGGCGCGATTTTTTATAACAATTCCCCCCCCCCCCCCCTATAAAGTTAACGAAAATAGTTTTGAAATAAAATTCAAAATTGTTATTTAAAATCAAGCAATTTTTTATAATAATTTTTCGACTACGGCGCTTTTTTTCCCCTTATTTGCATAAAGAGAATGTTTGATATTTTAACTTTCGTATGGTAAGTTCGAATTAGTCATTCTCCCAACTATACTCTCTTTCCCCTACCAGATAAAAAGATTCCATTTTTGACCTATTTTTAAAAAAATCGAAAAAAATACTTAACGAAGGAAAAAATGTCTTAGAATTATCTAAATGTGATGAAAATAAATCAAAAAATAATAAATGATTTACTGTATAACGTAAACTTTTCGTTGGGTGCGAAAACGCACCCGTGGCGCTTAGCCTGATTTTTCTATTATACTAATGCATACTAACTATTATATAAAATTTAATTGCAAAATTAATTTGAATTTATTGTATTGGGTTTTGCTTGCTAGTGCTAATATTTTAGTACTTTACCAACACTTTAACGCGTGGAAATTACACTGTCTTGCATGTAAAGAGAAAAATATAAAATCAATGCCACAGCTTGATTTCAGATCGGAGATAGCCAGAAATCTAATATTTAAATAAATAATTAAATAAATAACTGGCCATTTCAGCCCTTGAAAGGACTTTGACCTAGCTTCTTCTTTGACCAATTGTGTTGTGCGTGTTATTAACTTTGTACACAATTGACCGAGAATCGAACCTAAATGCTTAACGCCGACTCCGAACGGCGATGAACGGAATGTTCTTGTTCTCAATAAGCTTTACATGGCATTTTGATTACTCTCTGAGGTTTGCCATTGTCTGCAGAGAGGTGGCGGCCGTACAGAAAAATCATTTTAATTCAAATAATTTTCTGTCGCTGCTGGGGTTCGAACCTGGGTCTCCAAGTTCTTTGACATAGCGGCCATGCACTTTAAACAACTACGCCACGGACGCCACTAATAAATCTAATATTAGATGATAAACAACCTGAGTCAGATGATAATGTGGAGGAGCTCAGCGATGAAGAAGATTTTTGACCATCAACATTGCCACGCATCAATGTTCCTGAGCATGTAATTTTTAATGCATCAAAACGACTAAAATGTAAAAAATGTAAATCAAACATTGTTTTTCATTGTAAAAACAGTGTCCTTAATGTTTTAGTGCTTGGCATAACATATGAACTTATTTGTTAAGTTTTTTTTTTTGTTAAATAGAAGTATAACCATCACGCAAATTTTGATTTTTCATATATTTATTTATACTAGTATTACCTTTGGTCGAGATTCGACCATTTCAAAATTGATTTTTTTTGTATTTTTATTGGAAACATTTTTTTTTCTTTCGTCACTCATATGCAAACGTAACCGAACTCATACCGCACCAAACGCACCACCAGCAGGAAATCACAAAACAGTAACTCAATTCTGATTTTCCATGTTCTGTGATTTTTACATTCAAAGCTATTCGATATCAAAAACGTAGCTTATATATGCGGAGCCACACCCCTTTGTCCAATGCCCGTCACAGTACCCTACTTCCCTTATTCTACTTTCTAGTAGAAATGCTTCCAAAGCTATTTGATATAACAACTTTGAGTTGTATGAGTTTTTCCACGCCCCTTTGTCAAAGAAGGAAGTTCTTACCAAGTTGCATTGATTTGTGACTTATAGTTCAAAAGATATACCGAAAATTTGGGCTGATGAAAAGTGCCTCGCCTTTATTTCAACGCTCATGAAATGTAACCAGTGGATTGGAACGTCTGATTTGAGGTCGAATTGCCCACCATAGATATTCGATGCACTCCTTTTCCCTACTCTTATTGATTTAAAAAAAAAAATATCAAGAAAAATGGCTGAGATATTTACATGCAAAATCAAAATTTGAAATATCAATTGTTTTTTTCTCATTCTGAGGCAATGACATTGCTTTAAGAAATGCATTGCATGGAAAAAATCTACAGGTTTCGAAATATCGCAAAACTTTTGATGTCATAATAACGGGAAACTTTTTTAACATACTATCCGTGAAAAATATTAGCAAAAAAAATTTCGTGCACCGTTATTTTTCTCAACCAACGAATTTTCATACAAAAAACGTTGTACTGAGAACATCTATAGTTTTCGAGATATCACAATAATTTTGATGTCAAAATAACGAAAATTTTCCAAATTTACTATTTGTAAGCAATTTTACCATCACAATATATATTGACACTTGTTACATGAAAAAGTGCTTATTGTAGGGTAACCGTAAACGATGGTGAAAAATATCAAAGTATTTTTTGCACATCTTATAAAGGTCTAAATTTTTCTCTCATATCATGTTTTTCCATCTCTTACAGTTTAGCTTTTATTTAATAAATGCTCTTTTTCCACTCATATTTGAGGTCAAAGGTCACCAATCTAATATTCAATCATATTGCGCAGCCAGACCTTTCATCCGATACCTCATTCTTCATTCTACCTCTACCCAGTTCTGAGATCCCTAGCTTAAATTAATATAAACTTTCAACGTTAATATTTCGGGTCAAAAGTCATCAATTTAAAATCTAATATAATTCGGCACATCTATGGTGCAGCACCTTTCGAATGATATACGTTTCATTGTCCTTATTCTAAAATAAATATTGAAAAAGTGTACGACAACATTCGATGTTTGCGTATTAATATATAAGATTATTCCCAAATAAAGTTCTTGTGTATCTTAGTTGCCTCGAATATATTAATATATTACCCTTGAATATATTAATTCAAGAGTAGATACACAACGGTTAATGTCATAAAACGAAAATTAAGGATTTTTTCTTAACCTTAAAAAAAAACCAAAAAAAATAATAATAGTTTTTACGCCGTTACGTAGCGGAGATGTCAATGCAATATTGTTGCATTGATATTGGTTGGTTGTTGTTGGTTTTTGATCATATGATGAAATAAAACTAGTAAGAAATGATCTTCGACTGGGCCGAAGATAAAATACCCCCACGCCGAACCAAAGTATATTCAAAGTCTTAAGCAGTCAATAAAATGTTTATTTGTAAAAACATTTTCATCATAGTTTTAACAGAAAATATTCGCTTTTGTTTTTTCATAAAGTCACTTTGTATGGGAGATGGGTGTGGTTTTCACTCGATTTGGTTGAATTTCATACGCAAAGTACATGTTATTTATCAAAGTTCATTTGCAAAATTGCAAGTTCATATTTTAATTTTTGTGGAATTCGAAGAGATTTTACCGTTGTAATAAAGTCACTTTGTATCGGAGGTAGGCGTAGTTTTCATCCGATTTGGATCTTTTTCAAACTTTACCTTTATTTTTTAGACAAAAGGTTAAATATCGAATTTCGTGATGATAACTTTAAAATTACGGCTGTAATCGTGATCACAGACAGACAGACGGACATGACGAAATCGACTCGGGTGGTGATGCGTTACAAACGGAGTGACAAAATTAACAAACCCCTTTTACGTTTTTTAAACGTGGGGATATAAAAATTATTGATGATAGCAAGAGGCTCTCAGGGAGGCGCTTAATGGTCGTGAATGCACCACAGACCAGCAAAAGCAAAAGTAAAAGTAAAAACAAAATAAAAAGCAAATGAAAAAGCAAAAAAAGCAACATCAAAAGTAAAAGTAGAAGCAAAAGAAAATAAAAAGCAAAAGAAAAAGCAACAACAAAAGCAAAAGCAAAAGCAAAAGTAAAAGTAGAAGCATATGCAAATAGGAAAGCAAAAGCAAAATTAAAAGTAAAAGTGATAGCAAAAGCGTGGCGTCCGTGGCGTAGTTGGTTAAAGTGCGTGGCCGCTATGTCAACGAACGAACGAAATATTTTTAGTAGACCGATTTCCTCATGGCCTTTACCCCTCTCTGCGAATTCTCTTTGATGACTTCAACTGTCTCAAATGTTTTCCACGAAGCGACAATTTGAATTTGGGGAATAGGAAGAAGTCAAACGGGACCATATCTGGCGAATATGGTGCTTGTTGAACGATATTGAAGTTGTTTTTGGTAAAATAATTGCGTACAAGGCGTGATGTGTGAGCTGGTGCAAAATCATGAGTCTTCTATAACTCTGACCTTTTTCGCCGAATATTCTCACGCAAACGCTTTAAAACATTCAAATAATATTAAGCGTTGACCGATAGGCCTTAGGAAGGAATTACGAGTACGATTGTACGACACCTTGAGAATCGAAGGAAACAGTCAACATCACCTTACTTTTGGACGACTTTGTCGTGGTTCTTTGAGTTTGGGCTCATCTGAATCGTGCTACTCTGCAGATTGTTTGTTGAAACTCTTTTTGAAGAAAATTCAGCTATTTTGGCATAAGTCGCGACGCAACCCGTCGCATGCCTAAAACATCGTGCAAAATGGTGTGCGCCGATCCAGTCAATGTATCAAGTTTGACAGCTATATCTCTCACGGTCATACGAAATTTATTATATTTATTTAAGAGGTACAGAAGGGGTGAATTTAGGAAGATAGATCTATATTTATAAAAAAGGAGCTTATGTTTGTAAGGCCGCAATAGACTCCTAAACTACTCATCCGATTAGCAGGAAAATTTGTGTATAGAAGTTTTTTGGTACGGTACGTGTTTAAGGGCTATCAATTTTTATCCACCTTGAACATCAGAGGGCGCTGTAGTACAAATTTTTTACAAAACTGCCTAAAACTCATAAACTGCTAATGCGATTAGAATGAAAAGTGGTATACAGTGGGTTTCATGTACGTTGAGTGTTTTGCTGCTATCATTTTTGACCTATCTTGAACACCAGAGGGCGCTATAGTACAAATTTTTTACAAAACCACCTAAAACTCCCAAACCGCTCATGGGATTAGAATGAAAATTGGTATATAGTAGTTTTCAGGTACGATGAGTTTTTTAGCACTATCTTCTTTGACCACCTTGGACACCAGATGGTGCTGTAGTACAATTTTTTTCAAAATCGCATACTTTTAGTTGTTTTCTTAGGTTACATGTGCAAATATTTACAAAATATAAAGTATTTCTTAAATTCAGTAGAAGTAAAAAATTTTCCGTTATTTTGATATCAAAAACATGAACATATCTTGAAAACTATGAAAAATTTTACTACAACGATATATTTAATGCAACATCGTTACACAAAATTACGAAAAAAACAACCAGATATTCAATTTTGTGACTTTCGATTCAAATATCTCCGCTGTTTTTTTATATATTGTGTTAAATTTTTTTTTTGTCTTAAAGCTTCATCAAAATACTATGAAAACTTTATTGCAAAAAAACCGTTAGTTGAGTAAATATGTTTTAAATATTTTTTCAAAAAAGGTTTTCAAAATATTGGAGTTTTCCTCAAAAACAGACTCAAAAATTATTTTTGTTGTAAAAATAATTTAAATTCAAATTCTCAAATCTTTTACTCTATTAAAAAGTTATGACATTTATTAGCAAAATGTATTTAAATTTTACGCAAAAATTAAAAACCATTTTTGTGATTCAAAAAACGAGGCCCCTACCCTTGATTTTTTTTGAAGAAATTTTTTTTCTAATATGGTGTTTTTATAATTTTGAAAAAATATACAAGCTAAAATATTAATTTTTTAGAAAAAAATATGTTAGTATCTCTTACCAATCAAAAGTTATAGCCAATAACCTATATATACAAAAAGCAAAACGCTGTCTGTGTGATGGCTGGAAACTTCAAAATTACTGAGCGGATAGAGCTGAAATTTTGGCAGTACCTACATTTTTTTCAAGTGAGAGATGGTTTAAATTTCTGTCACACCCCCTTTTACTGCCCACAAATCAATAACAATGCTATATTTCCTACGGTTTTCGTCGATTTGGCTACATTTTGGTAATTTAGTTTGTATGCTCACTGTGGGCAACTGAACTAAAACTGGGCAATGTCCATCTACTAGAAAACTGGGATGGGCATTAAATTAGGTGGTGTGGGTCGACCTATACAATTAGAATTTGTATTATCGAATAGCTTTGAAAGTAAAAGTAGCAGTATTTATATACAAACTCAAAATGGAGTTACTATTTGGTGATCTCCTGCTACTGGGAAACTGTAACGGGCAGTCGAAAATAACAGTGATGTCAAACTATGAGTCTAAGAAAAGTTTTGAATACACCTATTATGTTCCCATATAGTTGCAGGGTGCAGCAACGCGCGCCGAGAAAAGCTAGTATAATATAAAATTAAGTTCAGGATAAAAAAAAACAAAGGAATAAATTTAGTAAAAAATAATTTATGATGGCATTTTTGAGTTGGTAAAATTTTCTATAATTTTGTTTTTAGGTGCATTTCAATCCAATCAAAAATAAAAAAGTTACATACAATATATAACTTTTCTGACGATCGACGAAATGTTAAGCTACAAAAGTAAAGAAAATTCTAGCGAAACAAAAATCTACAGAAAAAGAAAGTAGAGCAAAAACAAAAATCATTTAAAATAATTATTGAAATAAAAAAAGTTTTTAATATACCACGTTTTTAAAACGAAATTTTTACTCCTAGAGTGGGGCTTTTAGTTATCCTAAAAATGTGGGGCGCATGCTATAGAGAATAGTAAGGAGTGTTATTAACAATTCTAGTACGTTAGTAAACAAATAATTTTTTAAGCGAGGTCACTTGACTGTCAGGATAGAAGTCCTCGCATGAATGGCATTCGCATAAATGGTGTTCAGTCCAGTTAGTTCTGCTTGGGTTTTAGAATTCTTCAATTTTAATTTTATCGAAGTTACCAAGTTGATTTTTTTTACAAGTTTAAAGAATTTTGATAAAAATGTTCCTATCTATGATGAATTATTGAGAAATTATTTGTTAACCATTAAAATTTTTAAAATGTTAGTGAACAAATGCTTTCTTTACCAAGGTATTTTAAACTCCTTCTAAACTATTCTAAACTCCTTCAATTTTACAGTATATTTTGAAAAGTTTAGTTTTTTTTTATATTTTAAAAAAACTGGAATTGTTCCGTAAATATTAACAATTAAAAATAAAGAAAAAAAAACCGGAAACAATTGATTGACATTGACAGGCTCGAACTTACAACCTCACGATTATAAAGCAACCGCCATGTGCTCTGAGCACAAAATCGCTTAAAAATATTATCTAAATTGCAATAAATCAACAAACTGCTTTTCTACAATTTTTTCTACAATCGCTTTACGCATTGAGCTACAGAACTCACATTAAAATATTTTCTAAAAAATATCAATACCTTCCATTTTTTTTGTTTGATTTTTAATATGTATCAAATAATTTCGCATTTTTAAGAAACAAACAAAAGTACAGACAAGATAATAAGTTAATATTGTGTTGTCATATAGTTCTGAGATACATTTTAAGTTTCAAAACTCTAGCTCATCGGGAAGTTGGTTAAAAATGGATCCCATGATTTGTACGGGACAGACAAAAGAAGTGAAGCTAATAAAAACGTGTTAAAAATGTAAACAAACAAGCCAGTCTGCTTAGAATTCCGATGCAAATTCGCGACATCTTTGTTGATAAGATTTTGTAATTTTAGAGTCTAGCAACATCAATTCATAGTTAGCCTTGCTTTTTAGCTCGCCGTGCTAATGTTTTTCGCCGTGGCGATGTTTGCATAGTACGATTTTTTCAATATTGAATTAGGCTTTAAGATTCTAGGTCTATAGAATATATAGTCTTTGATTCTACCATTATTTTGACATAATCAAATTACTCTCTATTACTCGAATTTTACTTGAAGTGTTAGTTAAACATTGGCTGTGTTCGGAAATGCAAAGAAATGCGCAGCCTGCACCATGGTATAATAATACAAGGTAGCATTGACAGTTGCTTGGGAAAACATATTCTGTCAAAAAATATACTCAAAAAGAGAGCGCTCACAATCCGCCATTGAAAACACAAGCAATGTTGAAAACCTTGAAGTGAAAAAAAAAACAACAACCACAGCAGCTGCTGATGTATTTGCACAACAAGCTGTGTTTGACAGTTTATGTTTTCCTGTTGAAGAGAAAATAAGCAGCTGTCAATGCTACCATGTATTATTATACCATGGTCGCAGCACTACGAAAGCAACAATTATGCGCTCTGCTTCGTTTTGCTTTCGGAAGCATTTTATTTTCATTCGTTTGGCTTTCGGGATTTACTTACATATCATCGTTTTTATGCTATATTTCAGAGACGTATGTCTTTTTGTACGTTGTTGTTTGTTTAATATGCGTACTTGTACGCAGTCGCGAATGCTTGGTGTTGTTTTTGTTGTGTGTAACGGTTTTTTTATTGCATGAGTTTTAAAGAGATTGCAGAAATAAATTTGGATGCGCATATAAAATAGTTCTAGAACTTTTAAAGATAGATATATAATAAAACCGTTACACACAACAAAAACAACACCAAGCATTCGCGACTGCGTACAAGTGCGCATATTATACAAACAACAACGTACAAAAAGACATGCGTCTCTGAAATACAGCATAAAAACGATGACAAGTAAATCCCGAAAGCCAAACGAATAAAAATAAAATGCTTCCGAAAGCAAAACGAAGCAAAGCGCATAATTGTTGCTTTCGTAGTGCTGCGACAAATTATAAAAGCAAAATGAAAATCAAAGCACTAAAATAATTTCTTATGCTTTCGTAGCACTACGCAGCAAAACAAATTCTTTTTAGTGCTGCTGCTTTTGCTTAGCCTTTCGAAGATTTAGAAAGCAAAGCAAAATGAGCAGAATTTTGTTTGAGATAGTGCTTTCTGCTTTGGCTGTTGCTGTTTGATTTTCAATAAGCACAGCAAAGTAAAAGCAAAAGCAATTGAACGTTTTCAAGTTGTGTAAACACTGCAATATACAATGTGTGCCAATTTGAAAAATTAATAATTTGTTCATACTTTTCTATTGATATTACCCATTTAAGGGACAACAGTTCCTTAAACACGTTTAGAGGATATTTTGAGGATCTTTCATAAGAATATGGACGAGGAACTGATGATGGTGGCGATGTTGGGAATTTCAATAAAAAATTTTAAATAGACAAACTATTGGGGACTTAGGTATTGTTCTAGAGTAAATAGTACTGACTTTATTTTTAAGGTCAGCCAGATCAATTAATTATATGTTCAATCAATTATATATATATATCAATAGTTGAGGAAGAACTGCCATTCAAACCATTTCACCTGACCTGCAAGGATCAATAATAGGACACCCATAAGTTGAATATCATAAAAATTTCATAAACAAATAATACAATTTTATTTTTAATCAAACTTAATGGAAATTGTTAAATGGTAATATTTTGCATTTATATTTAAAATAAAATTTATATACTTTTCACACTTACTTCATTTTAATATACAATATTTTTATCTTTAACAATAGTCAATCAATATAAGGTCAACATTTAAATTCATACATTGTAGAGTTTGCACAAAAAAATTTGTAAATACATGTTCTCTAGTGATATATTTTTTAATTGATAAAGAGCCATTAAAAGGGTTTTGAAAATTTAATAATTATTTCTGTCATACATATAATAAGCCTTGTAAATATTTGAAAATACGATTGCGAATTGAATAAATTTTAACTACAATATTTTCTCGTTTTTCTCTTATGTTTTAAAAGCATTAACAAACATAGAGATTTCTTGTATCTCATCTCAATTTCTTGTTATCCAATGGTACAGATATATTAACAGCTGAATAAAAGTTTAATAAAAATACAATTTTGTCCGCGTCATTGCAATGTTATTAGACGCAGCTAAATTTAATGCCATCGTCGCTGGAGTAACAATTCTGACAGTGAAGCTTGTGGTTGCGCACACGCACATCGGTTCCATTGAGGCCGTCTCCGAGTTGAACGTGACAAACGCAGCACTTGAAGCAGTTGATGTGGTAGAACAGGAGCAGCGACTCGATGATCATGGCTGCTCCACGACCTATTTTAGGATGAGATTTGAAATATTAATGAGAATGTGAATAAAATAGAAGTAGACGTGATCCGTCAATAACCTGACAACCATAATTTTGCAAGTTGCTTACTTAATTTGCTAACCATTAATAACAGATTCGCCTTTTTAAACCCAAACTATATATTTGAATCCTTTATGTAACTGACGACAATTGTCTTCGGTGCATCCTAAATCTTTTCCATATGGCCAAGACATGAAAAATTTATTAAATTATTTTTTAATAACCAAAAGTTTCTAAGCATTTTAAGTGCAGCAAATGTGAAATGAAAAACAACAAAAATGTATTTCTGATGAGAAATGTATTATGAGAAGAAGTATGATATAGAAAAGTCTGTAAAAAAGTGTTTTTTTTTTATTTTAGACTGCTTTACAATCTCATTAGTTGTTGCAATATTTTTTTAGATACAGTTTTGCACATTTTTTTTTTTTGTTTATTTTGGTTCAGACCTTCTTAGGTCTGTTTTCGAATTTTTCGTGAATAGGTAAATGCGAAATTTGCGAGAATAAGACCCCTTTTACATTAATCAAGAGTTGACGCTCAACTCTTGCATTTGTCGATGACAGACGCGGACATCAATGTGAGAGAGGCAGGGGCGTACCGAGGCCATTTGATTAGGGGAAACTAGGTCTTTCGGCCGACTGGATACCCTTAAGTCCCGACTTTTTTTTTAAATAAAACACAGCTGAATTAACTCAAGTTATCATCCGTTCGATCAACATAAATTTATCTTAAGGGAAAGTGAGTTGGCCGACTGAAGTTGGTTTAAGATACGACTGAAAGTGAATTGGTCGAGTGAAGTTCGTTTAAGGTACGACTTAAAGTGAATTGGGCGACTCAAGATAGTTATGGGTATGACTTAAAGTGAAATAGCTGACTAAAGTTGGTTTTTGCTATGAAAATGCCAATAAAAGACATGACTGACTTTGATGCGTTCATAATTATTGTTAATAAAAGTCAATATTTTTAACAAACTTCAGTTAAAAATAATTGTTATTGGCCGACTCTGAAAAAGTAAGTGGTGAGGCTATCCTTCAGATCATAAATGAGTTCGCAAGGGATTCATTAAATCATAAATTATATTTTTTTATTCGTAAATGATTCGCAATTAAATCTACAAAATATTAAATTACTACAAAAATATTTTTTCATTTTTTTAATTAGGTCGTTTATTACGCGAATTTTTTTCGTATTTCTTCAAATTTTGTCATACCAAGGTTTTACTGATAGTACATATCGTCGTTGCGCATACAAAAAAGGTTAAGTGTAAAATTTAGATTTTTTTTTATTTTACCATTCAATAGGCATCTACTCACCAAATGGTTTTTGATATTTTTATTGGTTCAGAAGTTAGCAAATGTGAAAGTTAGCTGGCTATGTGAAAAAAGTATTGAAATTGTTAAAAAACAAAAATGTTTTTTTTTCGTCTCCTGAAAAATTGTTCAAAAACACATAACCTTTTTGTATGCGCGACGATATGTATAACGCATCTATAACTATAACGAAGTATTTTTCGATCCTCTTCAGATTCGTTATTCGTTCCTCGTTATTCGATCCTCTTCAGATTCGTCGTAAGTTTTACTGTATATATATTAGATAAGTTTTGGGTTCCATTAGAAGTGGCGTCCGTGGCGTAATTGGTTGAAGTGCGTGGCCGCTATGTCAACGAACCTGGAAACCCGGGTTCAAGCCCCATCAGCGACAGAAAATTATTTGAAATAAAATAATTTTTCTGTACGGCCGCAACCTCTCTGCAGACAATGGCAAACCTCAGAGAGTAATCAAAATGCTATGTAAAGCTTCTTGAGAACAAGAACCATTCCGTTCATCGCCGTTCAGAGTCGGCGTTAAGCATTTAGGCCCGGTTCTCGGTCAATTGTGTACAAACTTAATAACATGCACAACACAATTTGATCATAAGAAGCTAGGTCAAAGTCCTTTCAAGGGCTGAAATGGCCAGTTATTTATTTTATTTAGGTTTTGGGTTCCATACATTTTCTTAATATATTCCAGAACCTCCCTGCAAGGCTGCGATTCTGAATCCTGGATGGAAAAAAAATATCCAGAAAATTCTCAAACTGGATGGGCGCCGCTAAAAAACGTGAATTTAAAGAAGTATAAATGTTTCAAATCGAGGTTACTATTTACATTTAAGGGGGGTTATATACCCAGAAACTTTTTTCAAAAATTGTTTTTGCATTGCAAAGCTTTAAGCCTCAAGAATATGTGGTGAAAATTTAAAGTCGATATCTCAAAAAATAACAGAGTTATAGCCTAGTGAGTGAACCATCTTCTAGAGTGCGCAGTGCTGGCCCTTATTTTCAAACGCGTTTTTCTCGAAACCATGTTTTCAAAGTCGGTGACCAAGATTTCTCGATGCTCTGTGAATCAATCGTTTTGTTTTTTTTGCAGGCTTATTTTATTTATAATAATCCCGTACTTGTCATAGGATTTTTTTCATAGCTTCATTCATTAGTTGTAGGCAAAATAATGACGAATTTTTTGTCGAAAATCGTGAATTTACGTTCGGAAGTCCGCCATTTTGTGAAAAATCAATATTTTTAAAATCAGCTATGACAAGTACGAGTTTTAAGTATCTAGTTTCATAATATTTTTCATTTTTTTGTTTCAGATGAATTTAGGAGGAGCCATCTTCGTCACCGCATTTCACCTTTTTTTCAGAGCGAATGAAGTTTAGGAAAAATAAAAAACAGTTCAAATCGGATACTTTTCATGACATGAAAAATTTTTTTTTTTTTTGTTAATCCGACTTTTGGGAAAACATGTCTTTATAAAATTTTTTTTACTTTGTTTTTGTATGTTTACAATGACTTTAAAAACATAAATATGATCATTCGGACATCATTGTAAATATGCAGAAAACATAGTGAAGTTAATATGAAGTAGAGGGATATCATTGTGTGGAGTCGACTTTTGGGAAATAATTTGGTGTACAAAAAAGTTTTAAAGGATTTTGTTTTTTCAAGTTTAACAATTTAATGTATTGTTTAACATTTTTCCATGTATTGTCCATCTAGCTAGACACTACTTTTTCCCATCTTTCTGGCAATTTTCGGATATCGTCTTGAAAAACCGATGCGAATTTTGATGCGATTTACGAATCGATCCAATTTTGGAGTTCTTCAAAAGAGCAAAAGTGCTGATCCTCAAGGGAATGCGAAATCGACAAAAAAATAGTAGTCGGAAGGCTATACGGAGTGTGGGGAAGAACTTCCCATTTCAGCGTTTCAATGTCAATATTTTGACCGGCTGCGCAACATGCAGCCGAGCGTTGTCATATTGCAAAATTACCTTGTCGTGCCTTTGCTCGTATTCTGGCTGTTCTTGTATCAATGCTCGGCTCAAACGCATCAATTGAGTTCGGTAGAGTGGCCCTGTGATGGTTTCACCCGGTTGTAGCAGCTCATAATGCAATACGCCCAATTGGTTCCACCAAATACTGAGCATCACCTCTGCCCGTATGATTTTTTGCGCTTGGGGTTATCGTAATGAACCCATCTTTCATCATCAGTCACAATACGATGCAAAAATCCATTTCTTTTTTGCCGTTGGACCAGCTGTTCACAAGTGAAAAAAAACGGCGCTCGACGTCTCTCGGCTTCAATTTATACGGCAACCAATATCTTACTTTTTCGATCATTCCCATGTCTTTGAAGCAAACAGATATGGCTTGTTGAGCCACTTCCAATACTCTTGCGAGTTCTTCTTGCATTTCGCACGAGTCTTCATCCAATAAAGCCTCCAATTCGGCATCCTTAAACTTTTCTGGCCATCCTTCGCATTCTTTGTCATCGGTATTAAAATCACCACTTCTAAAAGGTCTATATCCAAACCCACATGTGGAAATCGATGAAGTATGTTCCCCTTGAGCTTCTTACAGCATTCGATGGCCTTCAGCTGCATTTTTCTTCAAAGTAAACTTTCCCGCAAATTGTGTTTTTTTGGCACAAAAGTTGACATTTTCGGAGCACATAAAAACCATGTTGTTTACTTCAGAAAAACGACACATACTGCAAAAGAAAGCCTGATGATGAGGCTTCAAAATGAAGTTGGTTGCAACATTGTCCGATTCGATTTAATACTAGTGATGACATCTAAAAAAAAAATCCTTGAAACGTCCTTTTTGTCCTTTTTGTACACCTGCTATTTATTTTGGAAAAGATTTAATTTACATTGTTTTCTGCATATTTGAAATGATTTCTTTCTTTGTTATGTTATAGGGATAAAGTTTTTGGTGTTCCTCTACCACTTGCAAAGTCAACTGTTTTTTGGATTCTACGTTGGTTCTAAGTTTGGATTCTTCAGCACAATCATTCACGACACCAATTTTGCTGACCATTTCCTCAGCACGTAAATATATAACGTCAATGAGCCAATCAACTTGGATCGATGTTTCGAAAGTTCGTTGGAGATTGCTCCTATGTATTTCAACATTAATTTTGACTCTTTTTAACAAAAGAAACTTTGTGCAATATTTGGGAAATTTCTGCCTTTACTAAGATTTTTTTTATTCCAAATACAACTTTTCAACAATAGTTTTTATTGTTGATTTCTTCCTCGTGGTGATGTATAAATTTTACCAAATTGTCACTAATTCACCGACGATACGTTTGATTCAACGTCCAATTGTCCAGTACCTTTATATGCAACAAAACTTCTTAGCACATGCTCGAACGTTGACAATGTTACTTTTGGAGAGAATCACATTTTCTATGAACATTTATACGTGAATATTCATTTCACTTAATACGACTCCAAATTCGTCAATTCTCGATTGACAGTCCAAAATGTATGCGAGTCAGAATGACGATTATTTCATACTTGCCCAAAAGTCGGCTTAACAAAAAAAAAAATTCTTTTTCTGCCATAAAAATTATCCGATTTGGATAATTTTTCCTTAACCTCATAAAATGATCAACCATCCTGTAGCATTTAAATTTGAGAAAGTTGCAGCGACCTTGGCGAGGGTTAAGCTTCTTATTCAAAATCGAAAGAAAAGAGTAGGAATTCTTAATAAAATAGGCCAGTTTTGGGTTAAGGATAATTTTTAAAAAAAATCTTATTCGGGTTAAGTTGACGATTTTACATTAGAATATGTTATGGTCAAAAGTTTTTATATGACTTAATGTAAAAATGAAACTCTTTTTAAAACATCCATTTTTTACTTCTTCAAATTCAGGTTTTTTAGCGGCGCTCATCCAGTTTGAGAATTTTCTGGATATTTTTTAGCGTCACGTGCTTATATTTCATCCAGGATTCAGAATGTGGCCTTGCAGGGAGGTTCTAGGGTAATTTTGGAAAAAACCCATAATATACATACATATATTTGCCAAAATCGTTTGGAAAGATCGTAAACGAATTCAGAACAGATACTTTGGGTTCATCGGGAAAGATTCGACTCAAAGGAAAAGTTAAGTACGCATAAAAAATGCTTTCACAACAAATTCTAACACTTGAATATAATACATAAATAAATCTCTGTATTCAAATTGGATTTATATCTAGGCGGTTGGTGAAGATCTTTAATGGAACATAATTTGGACTGATAGCGGGTAAAAATTTTGATTCCTCTAGCTTAATAGTGAAAGGATTTTCTACCAATTTGTGACATTATGTTGGGAATAGAAAAGCCCGCACAGTTTAAATATAACACTCACAACAAACATAGTAGCAATGTTTACCTAGTTCATCCCCACAATGGGAGCACTTCTTTTTACCGCTTACGCTGAGAACCTTATCTTGGGCCGTCGTAGACGTCTGCGCTGCAATTGGATTATGAACACTCATGTCAAGTGTGGGAAGACGTTGGTTTGTGGAACTGAGCGCGTGGGACGGCAACAACAATTGGTTTTGTTGTGATGGATAACCATGTTGTTGATAGGAGGCCGTGTGCAGTGGGCTCTTTTCTATATTGCTATTGTTATAGTTGTCGAATCTAGGAATTCATAAAAATACAATTAGTAGGTACAATTAATCAATATCGCCACTTACCGTTTCCGTTCACCGATTCCTTTACTCTGCAAACGTTCCGTCAGTGTCTGGATGACAGAGTCAGGCAAAGGTTTGCCGTTACCCGTTGACTTTGATTTAGACAAGTTTCCATTTTGTTGATGCATCTGTGAGTTGGAGTTACTTAATGACAGGCTTTGCTGCTGCTGGCATACCAACCGCTGTTGGTCAGGTTCTTGCAGCAACCATTGGTTATTTTTACTATTACTATAGCTGTAGGCGTCTGGTACGGACTTGCGTTTCTGCTGAAAAGCTGACAACCAGGCAGGATCATTCGACAGATTAGAGTCAAATGATTTACGGTTTTGAACTTGCACCCAGCCATCGGTATACCTAGGCTTAGGTGTAGCGCTAAGTGCGTGTAACGTGTTGCGTGTCATGTTCGTGTGCGGGTGTCCGTTGGGAACATTTGAATGGACTTGGTTATTCGCGGAGCTAGAAACAGACAGATTCTGAGCCGATTGATTAAGCTGATAATTGGAGTATAGTGCACCAGCGGACTGACTATGTGCTGTCGTCGGCGTAGCTGTGGAGTTTGCTATTTTGACCAATGAACCGCCGTAGTTCTGCGCGTTAAGTGAATAACGTTGACGCGCGAAGTCGTCGTGGCCATTTGCGGTAGAAACGTGCATGGCTCGCATTGGTTTTGAGGGTGGCATGGGCGTGTCTTGTGGTGCAGATTGCATGAGCCGCTTGGAGAACTCATTTAAGTCTGACATAGATTTTCGATAGTCTGTGTCAACCTGGTAGTAGTGTTGTTGCAGATTCGGTACATTTGCATAGATTTGTTGGGGTTGATTTTCTTGGCGGTGCAATTGCTGTGAAGGAATTGTTTGAATTGGTGCCGTAGACGTGGGTGGCTGTTGAAAGCCAGACACACTGACGGCACTTCCAGCATTTAGATCTTGCAAGGAGCGCCTGTTGGCGGACATAAGCATCTTAGCGCCATGCTGCAATTCACGACGGGCCAAATTCTCGCGGAGCATTAGATTTTCACGCTGACGTTTAAGTTCCTCCTGTTCGAGGTGTAATAACTCTCGTTCAACCCGAAGCACTTCCTCCTGCTCACGAATCTTCTCCTCAATAGAGAGCATTTTGGCATTGGCCGTGGCAGTGGCCTCGGTTAACGACTTAGAAGCAGCAGCTGCTGCCGTTGCAGATTCCGTCCACGACTCAGCTGAATTCCCTTTGACTGTCTGAAGAAGTGGAGTTTGTGCTGCCAATAATTGCGCCTCATTTTGATAGATGAGCTCATTAGCATTGATGTTCGCATTAGTGTTGAGGCACAAAGTTGGCTCATCACTGCAGCCCATTTCTTCGGATGAGTTGGTGAAGGGCTCACTGCTCTGACGGGAGTGATTCTCAGAGACACCAGAATCACGACTTTCACCTATAGAAATGAGTTAATGGAATACCGTAAGCAAAGATTAGCGAAAATAAGTATAAAGTAATGCTGCTAAAGTAAAACAGTTTCTTTAAAACATTTATTCAATTTTTACCCTTTTAACACAAAACTTAAAATTTATTTTACATATTTAATATTTCATATATATTTTTAACGCAACATCAAAAAATCAAACCAACAAACAACTTTCTTATCACTACAAATAAAAAAAGAAACAAAAAACTAAACATTTCATAACCAAAAAAGTTTAGAAACATTTGTGCTTTTGATTGAACTTTACATTGCTTCGTTTGAAAAAAAGCTTTAAAATAACTGGATCTAAAGTCAATAGCTATAAATGTCTTTAGCTATAAATGCCAGTAATAAACGCATCAGTCACTAGCGCAGATTATTTGTCTTTTTGTCTTAAAAATGGAAAAAAAATACCGAAATCTCACCGGACGTTCGTAAATTAATTTTAAGGCTGTATTTTCAAAATAATAAAGTGCGAGACATTGGCTACATAATCGGGAGAAGCCTTTCTAGTGTTCATAAAATTATAAATAAATATTTATACACGGGATCATTGCAACCAAAACTTTGATCTGGTCGGCCAAGTTCTTTAACAGCGCGCCATGAACGAGTTATTTTGTCAGAAATAAAAGCAACTTCGAACGTTTCTGCTCCGAAGATTGCTGCAACACTAGAGAAATTGCATGATGTCCACGTAAATGCCCAAACAGTTTGAAATAGGCTCCATAAGGCTGGCTATCATGGTAGAGTTGCTCGAAAAAAACCTTTCACAAATAAGCGAAATGCGGAAAAACGTTGGAGTTCTCAAAAAACACATCAACCAATCGGAACAGTTTTGGAGAACTGTGGTTTTCAGTGACGAGTCGAAATACAACATTTTTGGTTCGGACGGACGTCGTATGGTGTGGAGAAAGGCAAATACGGAATTCAATAAAGAAAACATTCAAGCAACAATAGAACATGGAGGCGGTAGTGTGATGGTGTGGGGGGGTGTTTCAGCAGCTGGCGAAACTTGAAGTTCATTGAAGGAATAAAGAACATATTTAGCCATTTTGAGAGAAAATTGGCTGCAGTGTGAACAAAATGGGACAAGATGAAATAAATTTCTTTTTCCAACAAGATAATAAGCACAAGTCGCGTTTGGTCTTGAAATGGCTGCTTTTCAAAAACCCACACCAGCTGTATACACACAATCTCCAGATCTCAACATAATTGAAAATGTGAAAAAATCTTAAATTCCTTATTGCAAAAAAGGATCAGGCACCATCATATTACATTCAAAGAGTCGCTTAAACAAGCCATATTAGAAAAATGGGATGCAATTACCCCACTAGAGCATGAAAAACTATCTTTGGGAATGAAAAATAGACTCCAAGCGGTTCTTGATGCGAAAGGCTATCAAACGAAGTACTAAAATATTAAAAAAGTAGTTTTTCTTTAATTTTTTCTATATAACTTTTAATTTGTTTCTAAAATTTTTTGGCAATGGAATAATGTTCGTTTTGTTGTTTTTATCATTTGTACGAATATTGTAATTGTTTTTGATTTAATTTTTTTGTCATTGTGTTGTGAATATATATGGAATAAAAATGTATGAAAAAAATTTTTGCAACAACTTAAAAAATGTAAAATTTCAATGACTGTTTGAGAGAAAATGTTTTGTTTCTAAACTTTTTTGATTCACTGTAAGTAAATATTGATGATTAAGCGCACATGTCGGAAATATTCAGGAACATCTAAGTTCAAAACATCGATTTCAACTTCGCACTGACCACTATTAAATTTAAATTAAATTTATTTATTTAAAAACAGTTATTAGTACATAAGATAAAGTTATTCTTTTGCGTACAATAAGTAGTATTTCATTTATCTCGAACAATCATTAAAATGAAAAAAAAGAAAAACAATAATTAAACAAATAGCTCAAATATTAAAAGTTATTTACTTAAATTAAATTTAAAGTCACTAAAGTCAAATTTTTAGGAGCAAGTGGACTTTTCAATTAAGTAAGCGTGTTACTAACGTCGTTCAATCCTAGAATGTATTCTTAATATAAAATATAATTATTTAACTACTAAAAATTCGTAAAAGTTTTCAAATAAAACTCCAGCCACATTCTAGTATATTCACGTGAAGCTTAAAGGCAAATATTTGAGACACCATAATTAAGGTATTAGACAAAGGGTTTTGAGAATACAGATGTTCTAAAAAATTCAAATCTTCATGACTTGTTCATACGAAATTATAAATACTAATAATTAGATAATTACATAATTCGGGGAACATATTTTCATTTCCTACTTTGAAGACTACATTATAAAGAATTTAAATAATTAAATTTTTTACATTTTTGGATTGAACCCTATTTATTAATAATATGAATAATTTTTACTTTAAATTTCGTCATAGTCGGTATTTGACAATTGTCCAACAAAAAAGTTCTATTTACTTGTAAAAGTCAAAATTTTGATCTAAAAGTCGATCAGTTGATTCTTCAAAAGTCGATGTATTCAACATTAATACGTTGCTCAGGGCTCTAGCCAATGGGGGGAAAGGGTTTAGGCCTTAACCTTAAGGATCTAAAAGGGATGTGCTACACAGAAAATAAAAGATTAAATTATTACCTTAACTCGTTTAGCTAATGTGAAATTTTATATTTCACGTAATCTTTTCGACAACTGTTCTACTTACACAGCTAAATAAACAATCCTGCATTAGGTAATTCACCTAATTAAAAATTCTAAATTCTATTACAATTTTGCTTATAAAATCATCTAATTTTTCTAGTAATTTTACCTAGTGCAGTTGTTGATTTGTTCGTATGAAATGTAGCATTTGAATGTTAGCTCTTAGGGGTTAACCCTTAAAGAACCAATTGTTTTTTTGAGTTGAGTTGTTTTTTGATTGTTATTGTGAGTTTTCTTTTTGAAATTTTACAATATTATTTTTTTCAAGTTGTTCTGTATTTAATTTTATTCGATTGGTTTATGTATCTAGATAGTTGGATAATTTGGCTACAAAAATGTAGTTGCCTTACTTTAAAGAAAAAAGTTATCTAAGGAATTGGATGAATTTCTTACGATAAGTAGTTTTTTTTCCTACTCTGAAGTTGCTAAACTTTTAAAATAAATAGTTGATTTTTCTAAAATATGTAGGTGTCGTTTCCACTCTTAAGTGGGAATGCAATCTAAATAATTAGATAATTTTTCTACACTTAGAAGGTGGCTTACCTAATCTGAAGTGGACATAGTTTAAAAAAAAAATTAGGTAATTCTTCTAAAAAAGTATGTGTCTTATCTATTTTATGGCTGAAGGTACACCAAAATATTAAGGTGCTTTCTTTACTCTCGCAGTTAAACTACTTAATATAATTGTAATAATTAACATTTAGAGACTGGTAGCGCACCTGATCTAATGACTGAAAATCACCGGATTACTTTAGCTGTATTTACAACATTTTTAGGCAAAAGTTCTACTCTTTTTTTTTTCTGTGTGCCATTGTGATCGTAATGGTCGCAGCTTCACGAATATTAATCGCCTTTTGGGTGGGTGAAGCGTTTCACCTGTGAAATTTAAACAGCGCGCTTACATATAACCAAGTGTCATACCGTCACGTGTTGCCTTTATTACCGCACAGTTTTTCAAGATAAACATTTTTTTTCCAAAAGTTTTTTTAATCGAGTGAATTTATCGTGTTTTATGCCAACTACTCAATACAAATTCAAGGTTAATATATCGGTGGTGGTTGTTTAATGTTGTTCTTTAAAAATATGAAGTGTTTGTGAAATATCTATTGAGTGGTTTTTCGATGCCAGCCTGTTTTGAAAATGAAGCGTAAACGCACAAACTCCGTTTTAAGGGGGGAAATATACCCAAAGGCTGAAAAAAAAGATCATGTTTGTGCATTTTTTTAAGGAAACTTAAGGGATTTTTTTAAATGAGGGTTTTTATACCTTAAAATATACATATTCAAGAGTATGTTAAGGATTTTTTTATTAAAACAGCATGTTTTTTAGAACGCTCTGAAAATGCGGTGACCAAGATTGCTCCTCCTAAATTCAATTGAAACAAAAAAATGAAAAATATTATTAAGCTGGATACTTAAAACTCGTGCTTGTCATAGCCGATTTTTAAAATATTGGTTTTTCACAAAATGGCGGAAATCCGAACGTAAATTAACGATTTTCGACCAAAAATTCGTCATTATTTTGCCTATAAAAAATGAACGAAGCTACAAAAAAATCCTATGACAAGTACGAGATTATTATAAATAAAATAAGCCGGCAAAAAAATCCAAGCGATCGGTTCACTGAGTTTCGAGAAATCTTGGTCACCGACTTTGAAAATAGGTTTCGAGAAAAACGCGTTTGAAAATAAAGGCCAGCACTGCGCGCGGTTCACTGACTAGGCTAAAACTTTGTTATTTTTTTAAAATATTGGCTTAAAATTTTCACTACATATTCTTGAGACTTAAAGCATTAAGAAAATATAAAAAAAGTTCTGGGTATATAACTCCCCTTAATGCGTATTTAGTGTTTTGTGTTTGTTTAATGCGTTTTTATTGGTTTTATTTTTTGGCATTTTTCAATTCATTGCAACAAATGTAACCGGCCATATCACTTGATATGCGTCGACATGGGCAACCGTGGCTACTACACCTGTCGAAACTGCGACTCTGACCTCGATATTAGCGATGAATAATAAATTTGGATTCGATGACTTTTATACAGTATTTTAGTTTCTTGCTGACTTAGGAGCCTGTCCAAAGCCATTAAACCGATTTATGTTGATGTTTATACATGAAAATGGAAAGATTATTTTTTTGAAATGCTTCACCGCACCATTTTTCAAAAATCGAAAAACGAACATTTTCGAGTATACCCATAATTTTCTGCCGAAATAAAAATTTTCAAACCCGAGCGCATAGAAATTAAGAAAAATGTTCATTCTTGCGATTTAAGCTAAAAACCATTCAAAAATTATAATATTTTGGGGGTGCTGTGAGCCTCAAAAAAAAAAAAAGCGACACGCTTCACTCCACCGAACCCTACTTAAAAGTTAAAATTAACTGTTATTTTGTGCATTTCATTTTTACAGTTACGCAAAATAACTGTTACTTTTGACTTTTATTTAATCGGTTAAAAAAAACAGTTACTTTTGACTTTAAGTTATCGGTTAAAAATAAAATTTATTTTATGCCTTTTATTTTTTCGGTGAAAAATATATGGATCGGTCTTTAAAAAAATGCAAATTGCAAGATATTTTTTACGAAAAAATAAAAGGCACAAAATAAGTGTTATTTTTTACCGATTCAATAAAAGTTATTTTTGCCGGAAAAAGTAGACGCACAATATAACTTGCTTTTTTGTCAGGAAAAATAAAAGTTAAAAGACAACTTGTCAATATCTGACTTTTTTTCATTGAACCCGGGAACGTAATTTTGTGAAAAGCCTGGCCACAAACAGTATTTTTCATATCCTTTTTTAAAAATTAATGTTTTTTCTACTATCTCAAAATAAATATTTTAGAACTGTTGTATCAAAAATATTTGACGCTGGAAGCCACTGAGTATGGCATCTTTTTTAACCGTCTTTGGTTTACATAAGAGCAAGTTTTAATCATTTGTAGCGTAAGGGATACAAAGCCTTTTCAATACATAAATAATAATACTCTAATTTTTAATTTAGCATTCAGACGAGGATGCTATAAACCTAGCACATTATTTTGTTGAGAAATTTCAATTCATCTATGATCGACTGTCGACTATATTCATGCGCTTTTTTTAAAAGCCATTCTCTTCTATGGTATTTAGGTTAGCTTTTCTACGACAGCTTCATTTTGGAGTCATTGATTGTTTTTATGTTTTATGGGTTTTACTTGGAAATCACACAGTTTTAAAAGTGGTAGTTCTTTAATTTGTGGCGTCCGTGGCGTAGTTGGTTAAAGTGCGTGGCCGCTATGTCAAAGAACTTTGGAAACCCAGGTTCGAATCCCAGCAGCGACAGAGAATTATTTGAATTAAAATAATTTTTCTGTACGGCCGCCACCTCTCTGCAGACAATGGCAAACCTCAGAGAGTAATCAAAATGCCATGTAAAGCTTCTTGAGAACGAGAACTTTCCGTTCATCGCCGTTCGGAGTCGGCGTTAAGCATGTAGGTCCGGTTCTCGGTCAATTGTGTACAAACTTAATAACACGCACAACACAATTGATCATAAGAAGCTAGGTCAAAGTCCTTTCAAGGGCTGAAATGGCCAGTTATTTATTTTTTTTTTTTTAGTTCTTTAATTTGCTAAACAGATTATTGGGGATTATGTTCTGACCTAAATATTCTGACTAAAAGTACGAGCATAAAGTGCTTGCGGCAAAAATATTGTAAGTGTCCAAAATAAAAAATGTTTGCACTGTAGGCTTATGTCGTGAATTTCATAGTAATAAAGAATTTATGGCGATTTCGTTTCTACCAAAAAATGTTGCCTTTTCATTGTCCTTTTCTTGAGTGACAAAATTCGTTTTCGCTTCTAAAAATGTCACACTCAAATAATGTAAAAAAGGCACTTTTTCTGCCCTGTGAAATTATGTCGGTTGCCCCTAAAATCAGATGATTGCTTAAAACGCCAATATTATGAAACGCGTGTGTTAGACAAGGATAGATCGACGGTCCCTAAGAAAACTATCTCTTCTTTAAACGCGATCAAGAAAATCCTTTTTTTTAAACTGCGGCGAAGAAAATCTCAGAGTGTGACGTTAACAGCGCTGCATTTTTTAAAGAGTGGGAACAATTTTTATGAAAAAATCATGTTTTCAAATAATTATTTCTATTTATAATTTCATCTTTATAATTCCCTACAGTACTCTACAAAATGATTTTTATCAACAAATAATATAACATAATGATATTGGCGTCCGTGGCGTAGTTGGTTAAAGTGCGTGACCGCTATGTCAACGAACCTGGAGACCCAGGTTCGAACCCCAGCAGCGACAGAAAATTAGTTGAATTAAAATAATTTTTCTGTACGGCCGCCACCTCTATGCAGACAATGGCAAACCTTAGAGAGTAATCAAAATGCCATGTAAAGCTTCTTGAGAATAAGAACATTTCGTTCATCGCCGTTCGGAGTCGGAGTTAAGCCTGTAGGTCCATTTCTCGGTCAATTTGTGTACAAACTTAATAACACGCACAACACAATTGCTGATAAGAAGCTAGGTCAAAGTCCTTTTAAGGGCTAATATGGCCAGTTATTTATTTATTTTAATTTTTTAATGATATATTTCATATGATTGTTTCGAAATTTTACATAAAAACTTTTTAAAAAAAGCAATGAAAAATTTCGAAATTTTCTAACACGTTGTCTAACACGAAAAAAGTAAGCATAAAATAAAAAGATTGTTTTCGCCGCATTTTGATAAAAGGGATTTTTTTTCGTCGCATTTTGATAAAAGTGATTTTTTCCGCCGCATTTTGAAAAAAAAGATTTTCTTCGCCGCAATTTTCTGCCGGAAGATTTTTTTCGTAAGCACCGTCGAGATACAAACTTATATTACGTGCTTATTTGAAATTTTGTTTTGATGAACAAATTTTTATTCAAATCATGACAAAATATGTACCTGTAACTATTTTGCTGCAACTTGGCTTTTCTGTTGGGCAGTGTTTTGTATTCTTTTCTAAGTAGGAAAAAAAAATGCCTTTTCTTCAGGGTTGAGCATTGTAAAAATTTTGCACCGTGAAAGGGCAACATTTTTTGGGAGAAATGAAAACCATTACTAACATCTAATTCTAGTTGGCTAACTCACCTGTATCGGAGCTATCGCAAAGTCCAGCCTTCATATATAGCTGCTTCTCCAGACGTCGCTCCTCCTGCAACAGTTGTGCCATATCCGGTGGTGGTACTACAGTCAGCTCTAAGTAGTTTTCTAGGTCATCGTCGAGTGAACCCTCAATTCCGAGGAAACTAGAACGCTTGTGTCGCAACTCCTTCTTAATGCGTTTCGTTGAATTCATGCGTTTAATTGGTGGCGAGGGATGCAGACCATCAGCTGTTGCTGCAGCTGCCAGACCGTTGGACAGTCTATTGGTGATTGTCTCGTATGTATTGTCCGATGACCAGTTATCACCATTATCCACGCCATCTATATCATCGAAAGCTGGTGGACTGTCAGTAGGTGGCGGTGGAGGTTTCTCTTTTGGTGGCTCCATCTTTGGGACAACTGTGTTAGTGCTAGAAACAAGAGTGGCATTCTCTAGCCCGCTATAGAAGACTTCGATGTTCTCATAGACCGGTATTGGTCGCAGATGTTTGGGTGCATCATAGTAGGGTTCACTGCATTTGGGTACTTGGTAGTAAGGTTCTTCTTCCTCAGCCGGTGTTGGTGGTGTTCTCGGCGTATTGGGCTGATGCTGTTCTATGGAAGACGATTGCACCAACGACTGGGCATTAGATGTGTTTGAGGAAGAATGCATTGTATTAACATATTTGTTGTTGTAACTATTTATAATATTATTTTTTTGATTTTTTTCGTTTTCCGTTTGATTTGTTGTTTTATTGTGGATTGGAATGATTTTTGCTTCAGCATCTACTGGTGTAGATGTTGTTGAAATATTCTCATAAATTGGTTCGTTTTGGATTATTTGCTCCATTTTCATATTCTTCTCCTTCTGCTCTTGCTCATCTTTTTGCTCCATCAGTTGTTTATTATCATTAGTTAATTGCTCATAGTCAAGTTTTTTTCCTCCTCTCTCTTCCAATTCGTCCCTTGAGTACGTTGCATTCGCATTATTCTGGTTGCAATCGATGTCACCGTTCATAATGGTGGTTGTTGATATTGTTGATGTTGATTTTGTTGTTGTTTTTGTTTTTGTAAATATTGCAGTATTTGTTTCTTTATCGATTGCTTCCAGCGCTAACTCAAGAGCTTCGTTGATCTACATATCGTCCGTTGCGTTGTTTTTTGTTTTTTTTTTTTTTTTTTTTTTAGTAAAAGTTTATTATTTTTATTTTTTATTTGCCAAGTTTTAATTAAAAGTGTTTAGGCACAGCAAGTATGAGCAACAATCAATTGAAATTTGCAGCAGCAACAACAGCCAAAGCAAACAACATGTGAAAGAAAAGGTTAAAATTAATTAAGTTAGTAGTAATGAAAATGAAAACTAAAAAAAAAAAAAAAACAATTTGACTAAATTATTTAAACTGAAAACAGAAGAAAAAAATTCGGTGTAAATAAGCAAAATTACATTTGAGAAAAAACTTGGCAATAATAATGGTTAAAACAGTTAAGTTTACGCAACAAATAGCAAACATTATACAAGCAGTTAAAATTATAGTTAGTTATCATGCTATAAAAAAGCCATAAAAGTCACTTATACTCAAACGCAATGAAATCCAGTAAGTTACCACAACTAAAGTTTTAGTTCAAAAACTTCACTTTATGGAGTCACTTGGTAGTGAGCCGCAGGCTAACTCTAGAATATAATTTTTGTAAGTAGTGCGCTTGAAGACTAGAACTAAATTTAAACTGGTTTGCATAAAATTTTCCAGTCTTTTCGAACATAACAAGTACATCATGTGATGAATATGCGACATGGGTTGACTTACCTCTTTCAATCAACTCTTAAATGTAGCACAAGCTGTATCAACTACTTGATATCACATCGGTGACTTCGATATCATATCGGTAGCAACTTCTATAAATGCTCTACACAATATTGTGAAAATAAATTTTCATTCTGTACATTATCAAAAACAGTTGCAGATATATTTTTTGCGCTAAATAGTGTTTTCCGCTATATAGTGCCTATTCCAAGTAAGTTCAAAGGCATAACAGCGTTTTATGGCGGCAGCTTGTTCTTTGGTATGTCACCAAAATGTATCTATCAATTTTTAAAAATTCAATTTTTATTTTAAATTGTTGACTTTTAACTTAATCTTTACAACCGTTTAAGAACTGTAACGCTTGAGGCCCCGTCAAGAACTGAAAACATTCTGCTTCGCCATTTATAACCATTTAGATAAAGAAATTGTTTGCTCTGTGCACATTTCTACAAATGGCAATGGAAAAATGCGAATGTAATAGATTTTCCAATGTTTTGCTTTTGCAGCTTTTCTACTTAGGGATTAACAACTTATTTTTTGCCCTACTACCACATTTTAATAGCTCAGTAGCTCATGTCAAGCCCTGTAGTACATTCCGTGACATTTTAACTTTCCACCTTTTCGCTTTATTTTGATATCTGTTGCACTTTTTGACCAAACGCATTTTTAAGAAAAAACGTCTGACTGCATCGTCTGAATCGTCTGTTTCGGCTTCGTCTAACTGCAGGTTAAATTTTGACGAAAGCATTTGAAGGATTTCTTGACAAGCAATATTTTAACGTAAAATATATTTAAAGAAACTGAAGAATAGCATAACAATAAGTTTCTAACTCAAAGGGACAAAAACAAACAACGAAAATAAAGACACAACATACATAGATATGTACATAGATACAAACAAACAAACAAACAAACACATACATAGACAGAAATCATCACCTTGCTTACCTCTTGCATTGCACAAAAGCTTTTGTTGGCAAATACTATGCAAATGTAACTGCATTTCAATGAAAATAAAAATTAGAATCACAAGATTTTGCATTATTTTAATTATTTAAGCAGTTATTTTTGAATGTGCAATTTTAACTCTACAATATATTGTTGTTGTTGTTGTTGTTGTTATTGTTGTTGTTGATTAAGCTACTTATGTGAGTTCTTAAATGAGGAAGTTGTGCAGGTGCAATTTTACAAATTAAGCCCAAAAAGCATTTTACAACTAACCCTTGTTGAAAAAAAAAAAAAAATATGTGTACAATATATATGGGTGATTCTACAATTGTAAGGTTACTTGAAGACACAGGTCTAAAATAATTTTGCTTGGTTTTCAAATAAAAATACTTTTTGAAATAATTGCGAACCTTCGTTGCGGTTCTGCAACATCGACTTTGAGAGTCTGCTACAGAATTAAACAGACGGTAAAATGATTTCCTCCCGCCACTAATTCATAATGGTAACTATTGTACTCGTACAAATTAGAGATGGTAATTTTTTAAAATTTTGAGCTAACATGAAGAACAAAGAAGGCAACAACCAATAACAACAACGGCCAATATTGGCAGTATATGTAAAACCTAAGTAGCTTGAGTGGATCACAGTGTAAAGTCATACAAAGGCTACTGATGAGTTGGTGTAGCGGCCAAAGAAACAGTCTGTATAGTCAAGCTGTGTGATTTGCTCTATACAGAGCCGTTGTTGTTGTTGTTGGTTGTTGCCTTCTTTGTTCTTCATGTTGTCTTGTTGTCAACATGCTTGGCCTAAAGCTCGAAAAATTTGTTTTCAATATAAATAATAAGAGGCCGTATACAAATATTAATATTAAATTTTGAGCTAATTTTTTAGCCCCCAACCATAAAAATCTTTATCGTTATCCTTATCTCTCTTTTTTTCTTTTCCTTATCCTAACCTTTATCTTTATCCATTAAATTTCCCTGACCTAAATTTAATGTTTATCTTTAATGGTAAAAGAAACAAGATAGTCTCGTGGTTGAAAACCCTCTTTCGCATTGATTCGAAATTTTAAAAATTACTGATCGAACAGAATCACGTCATTGTCGCGTCGGAAAGCAGAGCGCTG
Organism: Pherbina coryleti; assembly: GCA_943735915.1. NCBI lineage: Eukaryota > Metazoa > Arthropoda > Insecta > Diptera > Sciomyzidae > Pherbina > Pherbina coryleti. Next base: position 126,558,484 of record OX030949.1, on the reverse strand, counting down.
GCAGAATCTATTTAAGGACAGTGCTGCCAGTTTTTTTTTGTATTTGTATAAAACTTGTATTTTTAATAAAAATCTGTGCCTAACTTCGAAAACGAAAACAATTTTTGTAAATTAATGTTTTTTAGTTTTATTAAACATAAATACATAAAAAATAACAATTCATTTAAAATAAAATAAAAAATAACATAAAAAGTTTAAATATGTTTTAAAATATTCCTTCAAATCTGAAATTTTAAGACAAATAAAATGTAATTTCTTCGAAGTCTAAAAAAACCTGATTTACGGTTTTAACTGTAAATATGGCAGCACTGCTTATACGAGACAATTGTGATACACAAACGATAATGCCACGACGTGAAAGTTACACGCCGCGGCGCGCCGGTGTAACAAAAAAGGCGTAAGTGATCAGAAATCGTTTTGCTAGATCTGTAAAGCTTACAAGCAAAGAAATTTTGCGTTTACCGCATCTGAAAAATTCACTAACTACACTTCGTTTGCGAGTTGTATTTGCCGCAAACGAATATTTAGTTGTCATCAACTTAAAAATATATCTCTCAACATTTTAAATAATATATATACATTAGAGTGGAACGAAATGTATGGAAGCAAAAAATCTTCATGGGCTTCATATATTTTTGAAAACTACGCTTAAAAAAATTAATTTCTGCATCTTTAGTTTTTTTCTGCGACATAACTTTTGACTGCGCCTAAGGGTTTATATATTTCATTATCAGACTTTTTTTTTCTGAAATCAAAAAAAAAATTAAGAGCTAATTTTTTTGATGCAAACCTCTTCATTTACTCATTAATAACAACTTGTCATGTATGCGCTAGAAGATATTCAGGTTGAAAGATCACCGAAATCGGTCATTTGTTTATATCTCCGCTCTGCTCAAAGTTAATATGAAATTTCTACTTTGCGTTATTCAAACATATCTAGTCGCATAGCGTGGAAACTGTTTGTTTTATGTTAAAATTTTGGGCAATTTTTGTAGAAAATTATCTGATCTACAATTTTGTTCTGAGCATATTTTCTGTCTACAAAGAGGAGCGAAGATATAAGCGATTGACCGATTTCGGTGATCTTTGATCCTGCATATCTCCTAGCGCATACATGGTATCATAGGGAACTATTGACAAGATATCATTTATGCGTTAATGAAGAGGTTTGCATCAAAAAATTAGGAACTCATTTTCAAACTAAACTTTGGATTTCAGAAAAAAACAAATAATTCTGGCATGAAATTTATAAACCCTCGAGAGCAGTCAAAAGTTATGTCGCAGAAAAAAACTAAAAATGCAGAAATTTATTTTTTTACTCGTAGTTTTCAAAATATATGAAGCCCATGAGGTTAAAAATTCGTTCCACTCTAATATACATAAATATTTATATATACTATATATATACCGCAAGCTATTTCGGTCATTATTATTTATTGTATTAAATATCTTTCTTCTTATGTCCGTCCGTCTTCATATGGATTGCACTCATCTCACCTCTGTTGCTATCTCCGTCCACGTATAAAGCAAATTACAAATTTGCCTTTATAGTAAGAATTTGTCCAAAAAGTAAATCTTAACTATTCGCGTTGTGTTTATACAACGAAAGGAAAAATAAAGTTTCAAGTACAACAAATTTTTCAATTGCTGCAATTTAAAAATCACTCGCGTTTATGACAAAAGAAAAAAGTAGCTACAGGGCTGAGAGCCAAGAGTCAGAATTGTCATAAAATCAAGGATCATCGAACAATAGCAAAAATAAGCAATTATTTGTATTGATTTCTACAGTTTTCACTCGGAGCGAGAGAGGATTTTTTGCCGCGAGACTGCCTTTTTTATTCTATATGCATTATACTATGGGTATTCATGGGTTGATGCGAAACGCAGTTACAACGATGTGAAAATGCAAGATTACGAATTTTCGCATCATTCCAAACAACAAACACATGGAAAGCAATCTTGCAACTCTTCAATTATGCATTGCTAAAACCTATTGCGAGAACGCACAAGCAGTGATGCTAAACAGCTGATTCATATTTTGGTTGTTTTTAAACATATTTGCCATCTGGGTTAAATTTTAAAATAGCTAAGTTTAAACGTTAATTTAAATTACTTTTTGTGATTTTGAAATAAGGTGGTGATATATTTCTTGAATTTCTTTGCCCACTTTTTTAACTTTTGATTTACAGTGTCATATTAACAGAGTTGTTACACTAAAGTTGCAATATTGATCTCCACGCGTTAGTGCGAAAAATATCTTGCATTTTCACTTTCTTGCAATTCGCATCAACCCGGTAATACCCTTACTATGTTGCTAACTGTGGTTTATCTGTTGTTCGTGTTAGATTTTTCGAGTTTTTTTTCTTGTTTGTTATAATTCAAATTCAAAAATATATTAAAACCTGTATGAAATCACAGCTTTTCGCTGTTGTGTTCATTTTAATCAAGTCGTCGAGAACACTGTATCAGTTCTCTCCGATGAAAAGTTATCATTAACACATGGTCTAATAAGTCCCGAGACTAACTACTAGGTGGCACCTCTAACGAAATATCGATATAATATTTCGATAGTTTCAACCTTCAAACAATACTTGTAAAAATTTCATGACAATCTAACTTTTAGTTCAGAAGTTGCAGTGATTTAAGTGGCGCTACTGTTGATATTTTCAAAATAATAGATTCATAGCAATTCCGTGTGTTGATTTATCAGTGTTTTTTATGGGAAAAAATACCGTCCAAGCTAAGCAATGGCTTTGAAATTGTTATTCGGACTCTGCTCCGTCAAAATCAACCATTTGCCGATGGTATTCTGAGTTTAAACTTGGTCGTACAGACACAAATGATGCTGAACGTTCAGGATGCCCAAACAGTGTGGGAACAATATTATAGGAACATTTGTCGATGAGAAAGCTGCTTTCCAAATGGGTGCCGCGTTTTCTCACACTGGATCAAAAAACAACAACGTGTCGATGATTCGGAGAGCTGTTTGGCACTGTTTATAAAGAATAAACATGCATTTTTGCGTCGTTATGTGACAATGGATGCGGTGGAACATGGATCCACCATTACACACCGGAATCAAAACGGTCGTCAGCGGAGTGGAGAGCAACCTATGAAAGCAGGCCAAAGTGACCAAAAACACAACAGTCGGCTGGAAAGGTTATGGCATCTGTATTTTGGGATGCGCATGGAATTTTGTTCATCGACTATCTCGAAGAGGGAAAAACAATCAACAGAGATTATTATATAGCGTTATTGAAGCGTTTGAAGGATGAAATCGCGAAAAATCGGCCCCATTTGAAAAAGAAAAAAATCTTTTTCACCAAGACAATTCACCGTGTCACAAATCGATGAAAACGATGGCGAAAATCCACGAATTGGGCTTCGAATTGCTGCCTCATCCACCGTATTCGCCAGATTTGGCCCCAGCAACTACTGGCTCTTTGCTGACCTCAAAAAAATGCTTGCCGGCAAGAGATTTGGCTTCGAACTTTACTTGAAACACTTCTTCGACCACTAATCTACAGCTTCAAACAGCTGATTAGCAAAGTGACAAAATTATTTTGTTGTATTGTGTTGTGTGGGGAAAAGAATTTATGAAGTGTAGTTAGCAATTAATATAAATAAAATTAAAATAAACAAATTAAACGCAAATGGAAGCCAGAAGTTGTTGGACGAAACAATTTACTTGCAACTTCTTATAATTTTCAGATAATGAAATTACGCTCTATTACTCGAACTTTACTTGAAAAGAGTATGGACACAGACCTATTGTCTGTTTGATGCGAATACAGAACAAAACCTCTTCACCATTTTTTGACAATCAGTTACATCTGGTGATTTTGTCTAGCAATTCCTATTTCATGTAATTCTTTAATCCCTTTTAAAAAATTCAAGACAGATTCTAAAATTTGCTAATGTATAGAAAATAAGTCCGTTTGTATCTCTTAATTTATATTATTTCCTAAATAACTCTTGTTTCCTGAAAAGCCGTATTCATAAATTTTTGCAAAATTCTTCATGTAACTTTGTAGAATCACCCACACGGATTTCTTGCTTTCTTACAGTTCGAATTGGTTTACATTTGAACAGATCATTACTTAAAATATAATTAATTCTGTGTCCACAAGCAATATTCGCTTAATTCAACTTAAGTCAGAACTGAGTATTTATATAGTTATACTCCTTGAATATATCGTCACTTCACACAAAATCTGTAGCTTCTAGTGTAAACCAAACCAAAGTTATGACACAAAAACCAATGAATTTTTCATAGAACATTTCATAAAAAATATGGCGATTAAAAACTTTGAACTAAGATTTCTCAAAACATTGAAATCCGACTTAAGCTGTTATTGTTTATTGACACAGAATTTTAAGCTTATTCTAAGCTCACAGGTAATATCAGGCAGTTACGAAAGCATTTTCCAAGCACCAAGCGTACAATCTTCAATTTTTATTACGACTAATGTAGGTTAACTAAAAGATCACGACCGCAATCGTCGCAACGCTTAAAGCAAAAGGAATAAAGCTGGAAGCGAATGTTTGGATCAAGCAAAAAACCATTAACATCAATTTGTGAGAGAACGATATCGCTGAGGAATGATGAATCAATAAAAGGTAGAACACACAGAAGGAAATAACAATCTTTATTTAAGCTAACTCTCTGTGAACACGTGTAAAGTTTTAAATATTTATTTATAATTTTTATTAAAAAAATATACAACAAAGTATTAATTTTTAACTGAGTGTATAAATGTTTGTTTGAGAAAAATATGACATTCTCATCACAATCAAAATATCTTTATTTATAAATGTAGTAAACGAGTATTTATTCTGAGTTTGTTGTACTTTTTGCACAGCTTTTTATAATGAGCATAAATTGAGTATTTTTTATAGAATCACAAACTTAATAACTTTACTTATTGTGTTGATAGCCTGCCTCGTTTAAGTTAAAATTGAAAACCAGATGATTTTCTTAAAAAATGTAGCAACTGTATTGAGACCAGATTCGTAATGTTGCATCTGTACATTGAGCAAAAAATAGCTAGCCAGGTGTGAGAATAGCTCAAATTTGAGTGTAAGAATTTTGAATGGAAAACAAAACTTCTATCTGAGAAGAAACTTATTTAACGAATGAGTCAGTTCAACTTTGGGGCCTCCTGCTCTTTTTCCATCTCCACAGATGCCAAGCTTAATTTATTAAACTCTTCGTCAAGCATGGTATTGATTTCCTGACTCAAAGCCAACTCGTTGGACTCCTCTAGTATTTCATCTGTTGTGATTTTCTTAGTTATCTCAATGCTAACAGGTGCCGGTGTCAAGGGTAAAGGTGGGGGAGATGTCTCTGCAGTTGCTATATAAAACTTGGAGTTGTCTACGGTAATTATTTCGTCAGAGATAATAGTATCTTCAGCATCTGCGCGCTTTGAGTTCGAAGGGCCAGTGGTACCTATTGATTCATCGGTCGTATGATGACCGAAATTTCTCTTAAGAAAGTCGAAGATGTTCTTGGTCTTGGGTTTTTGGTTATTGTTTTGGGAGTGTGCCTTATTTCGTGTATTTGTCTTTGGAGAAGCAGGTGGTGTTGTTGTAGTTACTTTTATCTGAGTCTCTACAACGTGCAATCGAGCTATAAGCATGCCATCCTCATCTCGTTCCTGTTCAGCTTTGGGAGATTCTTTTAAATCGGCCTTCGACATCGAATCCGAACCACTTATGCAACATTGAATGGGTTTTGGTATTTTAGACTTGCGTCCAAGAAGGGGTGTGGATTTCTGTGAGGTGGGTGTGTTGGGTAATGAGGAGTTTATTTGAGACCTAGCCTGGCGCTCTTCGGCAATAATTTTCTCACATGTCTCAATTAGTGCCTTGGAGTGAGCAGCACGTGCTGCCATAATGGGGGAATTTGGTTTGGAGTTTCCCGCAAACTCGGGTTTTTCGTGTCGTGTGGATTTTACTGGTGTGGATGGTGCAGTTGGACTATTCTGATTATCACAACGCTTCACTTGATCGGGTGTGATTTCAAACCATGCGGTGCATGGGACTCGAGAATTTGGTGATAAGTCTTGAACATTTATTTTGCCACATTGTATCTCCTCGACAGTTTGTTGACGCATGGGAATTGGGCGTTGGGTAGGTGTTTCAGACAATGGGGCTGGGCTGAAAAAGTTCTTGCAAAAATCGATATCTGTTTGGGAAATTTGTGTTCGATATGGGGAGCCTGGACTAACGGGTGAAGAGGGTGTGGATGAGGAGGCTAATTTATATAATGTCGAATCATTTGGAGTGCAAGCTATAAGCTTCTGAGGCTCTGATGCTGATGAATGCATTATAGCTGAGGAAGTTGAATTATCTGTCCGTAGTGGAGGACTGTGAACAACAGCTATTGTTTCAAACGGTTCCGCAGTACCCATTGAGTTGCTGGAGTTTGTTGACGAACTTGAAATTACTGATAGTTCTTTGGGCTGTTGCGTATCAGCAGAACGGTTTTTATTTTCAGCTTTGTGCGGCTCAATTTGCTTATCTTCATCTGTGTCTTTATTTTTCCTTTCAGCTCTAGGTGATTGAAGAGACAATTGTGGTGCGATGTTGATGCGACTTCTGGGCAATGGTTTTGGTGGAGTTGGGGGCGATGGTGTCATCTTACTGTGATCATTTGTAAAACAGTTGGTCAGTGTTTTGACGGTGTTCGGCTTGGGAAGCTCATCTGGATTAACAACTGTTATGGGTGAAAAGCATCGCACAATTTCTGTTTGTTCATGTGGTGAATGAGATGCAGATGGTGCAGTTATAGCATTGGTAGATTGCATTACTTGATGTTCAGATGCACCAACTGCCTTGGATGGCAACGAATTCGTTTCTGTTAATGTTTGATTCGAAACTGTTAACGGTTCAGTGGTTTTTGATGAACTACTCTGCTGGGATTGTAACATAATCGGTTTGTTGTTGCCAGTTGTGAATTTCTCCGACTTGCTACATGTAGTTGCAGTTGAATGAGGTATATAAGATTTTTTTGGAAGTATAGGTGGCGTTGTCAAAGGTTTGGTAGGGTCCGGCATATACTTGGAGTTAAAGATCTCCACACGTCCATTGATGCTAAATTGGCTATCATGTTTGTGTGGAGGAGTAGGACTATTGAGAGGAGATGGTGGAACAGAGTGTGGAAGTTTAGGGGACATTGGTGGCTTTCCTGTGGGGCCTTTAGAACGGGGTATCATTGAAGTTGCCCCAGGTGGTATTACAGTGAAAGTTGTCGAGGACTGTGTTTGCGGTGGCCTATTGTGTTCTTTGACTTGATTAGAAAAGTCAACATTTTTATCAGAAGCTTGAAAGATTTGGGTTTTAATTAGTTCTGATGAGGAGTTGGTTGGATTTGAAGGACTGGGCGACCAACAAACAGCTGTTACTGATTTCGAAGCTTCTAAGGTGGAGATTGGCTTCGTTTGGAAATTGGCTGTTGAGCCAACTGCGCAATTTTCGGGCTCTTCATCTAATTGAATGTCATTATTAAATGTTTCTTTAAACATTTTTAACAGATTACGTGCATGAACCATCTCATTAGACGGCTTTCTACGTAGGCCACAGGTTTGCCCTGTAGAGGGGTTATCCAACACCACTTTTTCGGGAACTATTTCTACATTGCTTGCACTATTTCTATCAATGCTAGAACTACTTTTACATATAACTGGGTCTGTTTTTAATAAATCGTTAGTAGAACTTACACTAAATTCCATTTCGCATGGTTGTTCGTTAGTAGCTGCAGTTGTGGCTGTCGTCCCTACCAAGTTCGCTTGGTTGTTGTTATTGGACAGTTGGGCAAATTCGGCTTCAATGTTATTTACGGCATTTGCCGCTTGTTCCAACTGCTGCTCTTCTATTGCCAATGCAGCTATAGCTTCGTTGAATTGTTGTTCTTGAGTCTGTTGCAGCAACTTCTGCTCTGAAATATGATCTTCTTCGATGTCATCTGAGGTGTGAATGCCGCTATCATCTCGATCTAACTCAACTTCTTTGCTTTCGACTATTAGCTGTCCCAATGTGTTGGCTGTCGTGTGCGTGGGGACTTCCATCTGCTTACTTAGCAAACGTTGCTTAGCGTGCTCTTCTTCGTCTTTCATTATCTCAAGTTGTCTTGCGTCAACGAGTACTACTGGTGGTTTTTTTATCTCTTCTTTGGTAGCTGCGTTTTTCAGACTGGACAGACGATCTTTCAGCGGTGGCACAGGGGTGTCTGATATTTTTGTGCTCAACATCTTTGTGGCGCCATTAACTGGATTGACTAACTTATTTTGTTGCTCAAGGCTTTGCAAACGATCCTTTATGCTCGTTATGTCGCCCGAAAGTCGCTTTGTCTCCTTTTTGGATGACGCAGGTTGCGTATCTTCCAGCTTAAAGTGATCTCGTAATGTTACCCTTGGCACCAGATTGCTACCATGAGGCTTTGGTTCGTTGTTGCTGGCAGCTACTTCGTTGTTAATGTTGTTATTGTTGTTGCTAGTAGCACATTCAAATATCTCCTTGCGTTTGGAAATATCAATTTTTGGTAAATCGACCTTATTCTTCTCCAGCAAGTCCTGACTATCGTTTGGTGAGCTGACCTCGAAGCCAATAAGTCGTTCCTCTATTTTACAGCCTCGTCTTGCGGCGTAGGCCTCCATCGGCGCAGAGCCCATTAGGGGGTGTTCTGGAGATGATTCTTTAGATGTGGCCGAGGATGGTTTTATTTGGTTGTTGCTGTTATTGTGGAGTTTAAAACCAGAGCTGCCACCTGATGTAGCTCTGGAGACTCGTTGCTTGTAGTCCTGTATGGCGCCCTCATATGTGTACTCACACGGATCGGGGGAGCTCGCCGGAGCAGTGCTTGACGATGTATCATAGCCAGGCGAGGAGATATATTCACGTGTTGTGCTATTCTGCGGATGGTTGCTATCGAGTATTGCTTTCTCTAGATCGGCGTTATCGCTCTAAAAAAGAAATTGTCAGAATTAGAACAAAATAAGTGCAGACAGAAATAGGAAAGTGTCAAGCTTAGGAATGTTTTATTTATTGAATAAAGAATTTATTGCTTGAAACCACAGTTGAATAAATAAGGTTGTCTCGTGGCTGATCGTACTCTCTTTTCATTACCCATAATTGTCAAAATCAATGAAAAGCAACAACAACAACTTCAACCGCTTTTCATGTTATTAATTTTCGTTTTCAGATTTTGTATGAGATGTCAACTTCGATTTGACTTTCAACTCGCTCGAATGGGTGCGCTTGAAAGACATTCAACCATGCTTGAAACAATGTCTTTGTTATGTCGTTGCTTAGATTAACATAAATTAATAAATTGAAACTCTGGTGCCATTAACCCTTTGATGGGGAGATTTTCTTCTGCAACAATTTTGAGAAAAAGCTGATTAGATCAGCTTCAGAATTAAGAAATTAAAAATGGCAAAGGTAAATATGGCGACTATTTTGGGCTGAATTATCAATTTTCTCCTAATTAGGTTAAAAAAAAAAAAAATAAATAACTGGCCATTTCAGCCCTTGAAAGGACTTTGACCTAGCTTCTTATGATCAATTGTGTTGTGCGTGTTATTAAGTTTGTACACAATTGACCGAGAACCGGACCTACATGCTTAACGGCGACTCCGAACGGCGATGAACTGAAAGTTCTCGTTCTTAAGAAGCTTTACATGGCATTTTGATTACTCTCTGAGGTTTGCCATTGTCTGCACAGAGGTGGCGGCCGTACAGAAAAATTATTTCAATTCAAATAATTTTCTGTCGCTGCTGGGGTTCGAACCTGGGTTTCCAAAGTTCTTTGACATAGCGGCCACGCACTTTAACCAACTACGCCACGGACGCCACTATTTAGGTTAATAAACGGTAAAAGTTTTCTTCAAATCAAAAAGAAAATAATGTGTCAAAATCATTGAAATTAAGGCCAAAAGCTAAAAACGTTGCCTTGTAAAAAAAAAAATGTTGCCAATTATTCTTCAAGATAAAAGACTCGGTTCCTCGAATAACCCGAAATTACGATTTTCTGAAAAGCCAGTTTTGAAGATTTAAAAGAAAACCCAGGATAGCAGGTTTACAGTTAAATCATTCATAGAATAGGATGAAAGTCTTACTAACATACTGTAAGTGTCAATAGAAAGTGTACATCTGGGCAGTTTATATTTGAACTCTTATTCTTGTTAATTTAAATTTTCTTACAAAAATGTTTCAGATACGGTCTGAAAAAAAAAAAAATAAAAAATGTTAATTCGTTCTATGGTAACTTTTAAATTTATCAATGATCTATAATGCAATATTCTAAATGTATGTTGCTCATCATATTTTCTTTCTAATGAGCTAAAGATGACGAAAATCGGTTAAGATTTGAAAAAATAGAGTTTAAATTACACTTTGTATGTTAGCAAACATATACATGGAAATCAGTGTTTGATGACGAATAAAAAACCTCAAAACTGCCGCCATTTTGCGAATTATCAACCGATAATCATGGTTTTGGATTCAATGAAAAAGTATTTTTAGGTGTTATGAATTTTTTTTTTAAATTATATCACTAAAATTCGTAGAAACAGTAATTTTTTTTTTGAAATTAAGGAAAAATAAAAGAATTTGCTTCGCTACAAGCTTCATTTTGTATTTTATCGTATTTCTTTTTATACAGCCTTATTCTACGAGAAATTATACTGAAAAGAAGTGGAATTTGTTTTTCATTTCCAACAAGGCAAATAGCTGAAAAAATTCAATGAATGTCGGTACATCAAAATTCGAACACTTCAACTTTGAAAACGAATTAAAAAAAAATAGTGACGACATTGAGAGGTCAGACCAAGTGCGATGAACTCACAACATGTTCCTCTTAAAGAATTACTATAAAGTTTGGTTGTGAATTTTTAGTCGTCACACTGTGTTATTTGCGAAATCAATAACAGTTTGTATTTAATACACTGAATCAAACAATTGCACATACAGCAGTTCATTTTCCATTTTAAGCTATATTTTTTACAAAATACGTTTTAAATATCGAAAACTTTTTTTAATATATATTGGATGGTGTTATTACATTCAAAAAACAATTTATTACATTTTCTGAAAATTACACTTAATTTATGAAAATTATTTAAAAAACTAATCTAAATAACTTGAACTCAAAAAATTGTACATACATTGCTTAAATATCTTAATTTAAGTATTTTATAAAGAACTTAATAGCTAGCATGGTATCCATTTGCGTTAATGACGGCGTTTCATCGATTCCATCAATTTGGATGTATCTTCCGGCGATATTTTATTCCATTCCTCTAGGATAACTGTTTTAAGCTTCTCTCGGTTGGTTATCTCATGCTGTTGTACTTTGCGCTCGAGCAAATCCCAAAGATGCTCAATAGGATTGTGGTCCGGAGATTGAGGGGGATGTGGAAGTGTAGATTTGCAGTTGTAGACAAGCCAAGTTCTGATTAGTAGTGAATTATGCTTAGGGTCATTATCACGACCGAGTTCTAATTTTTCAGCACTGGCTCTTAAATTATTTTTTAAAATTGATAAATATTGAAATTTGTCCATTGTAGTTTCAACGAAAGCTAAATTTCCAACACCGTTATCTTTCATGGCACCCCATACAATAACATTTCTACCTCCATGTTTTACGGTTGGCGTTAAATTTTCTTTATTAAGAGAATTATTAGATCTTCGCCAAAGGAAACGATGCCATCTGAGCCAAAAATATTAAATTTGCTTTCATCAACAAAAACAACTTTTTCCAGAACTTTTCAGGCGTATTTATACATTCTTTTGCATATGCTAAGCGTTTAAGCGCATTATATTTAAATATAAACGGTTTCTTGCAGGACACGTAACCTTTGTAACCATGTGGATGTAAACAATTTCTTATTGTTTTTGTTTTTAATATCATTACTCATGAATAACTAAAAAATATATAAACATGCTTATTTAATATATGTATGTACATTATTTTAGAAAATACAAAAGCTAAAATAAAAAATTATCTACTGTATGTGCAAATTTTTGATGCAGTGTATACCTAAATATAAATATTTATGAATTTAAAAAACAGTAATCTTGTTATTTTGAGAACTTCAACCGTAACTTGTAGATATTTATGTACATTAAAAAGAACAATTTTTTATGGGACATTTAGCGTGTAAAAATATCTGGTTTTCCGGGACTTCCCGCAAAACCCGGGACAGTTGGCAAGCCAGTTACAGCGTTCAATGAATGCTGTTTGATTCGATGCTTTAAACAATAGTTGTTACCAAAGATCATATAATTGGAAAATATTTTTATGCCTGATACAGTTCAAGCGGTACACAATCCTACCATTAATTAAAGTCAATTAGCGTCAGTTCGAGTTGGAAATGGAGAACTACAACTTGCTTTCTTTTTGTATTTTGACTGATGCTGCTAATTGTTCATGAATGTTGTACAGCTTCATGATTCTTTCATTTGACCTATTCTCGGGCTTACTTGAAGTAAAAGGCTTATTGCTAATATTTCGCTTTAGTTGAAAAAAAAAATGCTAAATCGAATGGATAATAATATTAAGGAAAAAGTGTTAATGGATGCATTAACGAGCTTTTTCTGCTGCTTTAAGTTCAGTTTTAGTGTTTTAATATACTTGTTTGTAAAGTGAGTGTTCATGATATGTAAAATATACGAGTAAGAGAGATAGTAACAATAATGTTTACAACGACCTCGTTCGAGGTCATAAAGTAGTTATCATGCGCTTTATTAAGCGTGTTTGACTTACCGCAACACTGTTGTTTTCATAATCCTCGGATACGCTACTTTTTCCACTGGCGCTGCTGGTGCCAATGCCAAGATCACTGAGGTCATTCGATTCGTCCTCATTGTAAACAGCCAAGGAGACCAGTTTAGCTCGACCAACACGCACTCCACGTTCACCCCTATTTATAGAGTTGAGTTTGAGTTCACTTCAATTATTGTTTTATTGTAAGGTTAGAGTTACAAACCTTTCCTCAATCATTTCTGAGAAAGTTTTTGATTTTCTTCTGCTGCGATCGTGTTCTTCCAATTCAAGTTTCTTCACCTCAACAACTCGATCAATTATGTGCTCTACTCGTTTTCTACGCGATGATTTCCAATTGTCCAAGTTCTAAATAATCAATGAGAGCAAAAACAAACAAATATAAATAAGAGATAAAATTCAATGTCCAACAGTGCCATCTAAGTCCTTTAATAGCTTCTGCACTAACTCGTAACTAACTTTAATGTCAAGTGGAAGTAAAAATGGATGTCATTTGAAATTATATCGTTCAAAATTCAAGCGATTCGATCGTTTGTTTAATGAAGCTTCTGTCTAACAACTGCTTCATTAGCTCAAGCCTCATGTATGTTTTTTATGTAATAGTCCTACCATAACTATTACTCGTAACTTTTGAATTTTAGCATTCCGATCGCATGGTTTGAACATTTATTTCTGTGCTCCGCTTAAGTGTCGTGTCAGGAGAAGAATGTTGCTACAATTGTCTTTTTTATGGAGTATTATGCAATTTTTTTTAAATTGTTATTTCGTACAAATCACTAAACTTTGGCAACTTCTTTATTCACACACGGAATTGGGTTTGGTTACCTCTTAATCGTGTTCGTCAGACTCGTGAAGCATCTCCATTTTTTTATGTTTTTTTATTTTAGTTTCGAGTCAGCTTGCTTCACGCATACAAATTTCTGTTTATTGGGTTGTTAAAACTTCAGATACGATTGACCTATGAATTTTTGAAAAATTTCACAAGTCGTCAGCTGTTTACTTTCGATTTCAGTTTCTTTTTTCTTTTTTTTGAGATAATAAATTAAGACTTGAATTTTAATTATATACAAAGTGCGCCATATTTTATGACGGTGTATAAACATTGAATAACTTTGACATTTATCAGCTGATTGATTTGAGTAGACAGTTTTTTGAAACGTCATTTCAGTACAATTTACCGATATCATGAATCGCTTCACACTGAATCAACGCACCGAACAGGGTTGCATCGGGAAAAAGTAAAAAGGTACTCTTGAAATTAAAAAATTGGAAAAAGTATTTTGGAAAAATAAAAGGTACAACTGAAAAAAACTTCGGCATGAACTAGGAAACGAAATAGATTTTCGACTTTCTTTTTCGGCCTGTCGATTTTGAAAGTGATGAGAAAAAAAGAACAAAGATCCTCAACTTTGAGAACCTGTATTTCCTCCCGGAGATTACAAAGTGATGAACAAAAAAAAAGGTAAAATTTGAGAACATGTATTTCCTGTGCTGAAAAAAAAACAACGTTCCACAACATTCACCTGCTTCCAACGTTCCTTTAAAAGTACTTAAAAAAAAATCATACTTTTCTCTACTATAATAAGTACTTCAAAAAATAATAAAAAGGTACTTTCACAAAAAAAAATCGTCGTACCCTCAAAATAAAAACGTACCCTTTTTAGTGCGAAAGTACGTTCCGATGCAACTCTGGCGCCGAAATATACTATGTTTCCAGGTCGAGTTAGCTTGGTGTTTACTCGGGGTTAACTCGCTATGGAAACCCGAGTTGAGTTGAGTTTCGTTAAATCCACGAAACTCCACGAAACTTGTAAGATTTAACTGGGTTCTATCTGTCAAAGTGAATGCTGCCATTTAGTATCCATTTCGATAGTAAAAAAACAACAAAAATGTCAAATGAAATCGACAACTTCAACTCAACTCGATGCTGTGCATGGAAACACTATCGAGTTAGCAACGCCATTTTCTTAACTCGACGAAAACCCTAACCCCGAGTTAACTCGCCATGGAAACATAGTAATAGTAATAATAGTAATAGTGAGGCTGCACATTTGAAATAGTCGTTCAGTTTTTCTAACTCAACGTGCTTATCGTCGACAATGTCGTGGCCAACTAGCAACGTCTGACAACACTATTCGCTGTTTGGTGCCGAATTTTGAAGCGGTAAGAGGGAGTGTTGCCGAGAACCCACATATGTCGTATCGTCACCGGGCTCAGCATTTTGGCGTCAGTAGAACCACTTTGATGCATATTTTAAAGTATGATTTGCATTTGTTTTCGTATAAATTTCAATTGAATCAAAGAATTATGTGAAAAGACCGTTCATGCCGCTTGGAATATGGCGAAAAAGTCGTTCGAATGGTTGACACTGAATGTGATTTTTTGGATCAAATTTTGATAACCGATGGCTCAAACTCTTTAGCTCTGTTATTAAGAAAAATTTCTGCTTTTATAAAACGTAGAATCCACACGAGATCTATGAAACACCATTGCATAACCCAAAAATGAGTGTTTGGGCTGGCGTTTGCTTCAAAACCATAATTGTGCCATTTTTCTTCAGAGAAGACGAAACAATCGGGAAACGATATCGGTGGATGTTGGCTCATTATTTCTGCCCACGAATATGCGAAAAAGGTTTGGACAGTTACTGGCTTCAACAAGAATGACGACAGTGACGAAATATTCTAACCACCCAGATTTAGAATATTTGAAAAGCAAAGCAAAGCACCATCATTCGTGCTAAAATCATCACTATACCACCCCAGATGCTCGAAAAATTAATGGAAAACGCAGCAAAAAGGGCTCTTTTGTTTTGAGCAATAGGAGCGACCACTTGATTGATGTTGTATTAAATAACTAGTCAAAACAAATTGTAAAGGGCCAAAGTTAATAAAAATATCTCATATATGGAAATCGGTTTTTTAAAATTATTCAATGTTGACATAAAAGATGGCGCACACTGAACATATATTATAAAAGTCTGTTACATTTCAACCTAAAAACGTTCGTGTAAAAATTCACTTTAAGATTTAAAAAAGCCTTTCTAATTCTAATTAATTTTTTTTTTGTTTTTATTAAAAATGAAAAAGTTTTTCCTTTCCAAGCTTAGCAACATACATAAAACAACTTTTCACTTACATTTTGCCATTCCTCGGGTTCCTCTTTTTGAATTTCTTTGATCTTTTTTACTTCTTCGGCTTTTTTAAGCTGCTGCTGTGCTGTTTGATATAAATTGCAGGGTTTGATCTGGACGAACTGCATCGGATTGTAGGACGGTGGTGGCGGAGTGGGTCGTGTAACTCTCGCCTTGGCAACATATGCAGTGGGATCTGGTGAAGTTAAAGACTAAAAGAAAACAGAGAATAGAAAGAGCGTTAACTATTATTTTTCATTCACTTCTCTTTTGGGGTTAAATACGTTCTACAAGTTAAAATATGCGATGTTTTGATCCTGAACTAGATCTCGGTTTTGTCAAAAAAATGAAGTTGAAGAAAGGGAAACCCCTATAAAAATTATTAAAAATTTTTTAAGCAGTCTCGTAATTGCTCAATACAATGTAAACACTATTTAATGCATTGGAAAGAAACCACGATTTTTCCACTGAGGAAACCTAATGGGATGGATGCCGAAAGTTAAATAATACTTTCACTGAGAACAATCCAAATTTGTATATCAATAGGAGTATTTTTGTAATACTACACCTCATTTAATTTTTGATTTTGAAAAAGGCTGTTAATAAATTTCAACACAAGGAACCTGATTTTTTTTTTTAAAAAAAACTTTTGGGAAATTTAGTTTTTACTATATCAGGTTGTTCAATTAGTTGTACGGTTTTTTATTTACAGTTAAGGCTCATTAATTTTTAAAATCAAATCAACATCAATGAATTAGGGGAGGATGCCCACCTGCTGAACAGTCCACAGAACACTATCAGTTCAGTGTCACTGACGCCTGTATAGGTGACAGCGCCAATATGTAAAGTGTCGCAGTAACATCACATTGAATGTTCACTTTTGATATATCATTGAGTTGCACACGCGTGCTGCTTTAGCCCCACGGCTGTTAAGACATAAAATATTCGAATAAAATGAAGGTAAACAAAAATGGTTAATTTCTATTTAGTGAATTTTCAAGTGTTTTTATCGATAAAAAAAGGGTGATTATGAGTGGAATTCATAGTTTAATATTTATTTTTCACAATTCGACGAGCACTTGAACAATATTCTAAAATGGGATAAAAATATTTTGTATCATGTCATAATGGCCTCATTGCCCACTTACTGAACAAAACGGGGGCCCACCTACTGAACAGATTTTCAGACATCGTGCAAGTATAAAATTGTCATTTATAGATCTATTTCTGTACTCGTTTCAAGTAAAGTTCAAGTAAAGTTCGAGTAATAGAGAATAATATGAAGAAGTTGCACGTGAACTGTTCTCTAGGAACGTTTGCGTTCATTTTTCATGTTTTTACTTTATTTTTATTCATTTTCTAACCAATTTCATAAATTTTTTTCACAACAGTTTAATTTTGACAATCAGCTGTTCGAATCTCGAGATTTTTGCTTGAAGAAATTTTTCAAGTATAGTTCGAATAATAGAGAGCAGTGGCGTTCCTAGGCTTGGTGACACCCGGGGCAGATTCTCATGGTGTCACCCCTATAAAAAATTTCTAAATGCAAAAAGAAACCAATTCAATGAGATTAGGTGTTTTTATTATTATCTTTATGTTTTCCGTAAAAAAACAAACAACATATGACAAACAATAACAATTTGTAAAAAACAAAACAAAAGTATTACATTTTCAGGTGTCTACATATTTAGATATATAGGCATAAGGTAAAAAAGAAAACTTATTAACTTCGCAGTCTTAAAAACTGACGGAACAAAAACATTACATTTTCAGGTACATATTTGTATATGTAGGTATAAGGTTAAACAAAGAAATCTTATTAATGGCGTCTTAAAAACTAACTTTTCCAACTTTAAGAGCTGCAAAATTTGAAACAACCTCATCGAAATCAATATTACGTGCAAGCTCGTTTTCAATGGATAAAATAGCAAGATCGGAAAGCCTTGCCTGTCACATGGAAGACCTTAAATAAGTCTAAATTAATTTTTGCTTTGAAAAACTCCTTTCGCATAAAGCTACTGATACACAAATTGTTAGAAATAATTTCAATGCGACAAAATGGGACACATATTTTTTAACGTAATGTATTTGTACCTTCTTCTTTCTGTTTGAGAAATTAAAAAAAAAATATCGAAATGGTGTCACCCCTAAAATGGTGGTACCCGGGGTGGACCGCCCCCCCCCCCCTAGGAACGCCACTGATAGAGAGTGACATTTTGCTTGTTCTTCTTTTCTCTCGTTAGGGAAAAATGTGTACGGAAACACTTTCAAGTAACTTCAAGTTACTTGAAACGAGCACGGAAACAGACCTTATATGATTGCAAATAGTGTTATGAATCATTTTAAAGTTTTTCTTTTGCATTTAATTGATATTTTCGTGATTTTCGTCCACGTTCAGACACGATTTCAGATAAAATTTAAGAATGCCGTCGCCGAAAAAAAAGTGAAAAGCAGAAAGGATATAGCTCTTGGTGCGATGGCTGCAGCCATAAAAGAAGTTAAAATCGACCATAAACCACTCTATTGTTTAAAGTTAAGTGAGTCACTGTGAACCATTGAAAGAATAAACTTTTCATAGTCGCTCAAAAACTAGTGTTTTTACTTTATTTTCGAATTTTTACGGCAGTTTATTTTAGGTGTTCAGTAGCTGGGCCGATTTTTGTTGGGGGTCGATTTTCGAGACTTTTGCTAGATCGGCTGCCAAAATTGTATTTTTGGTAAATTTTAACTTAAAAATTCTTGTTAGCTATTGAACTCGGCTTTCAAACGAAACCAAGAACTCTGCAAAATTTTGTTCAGTAGGTGGGCATCCTCCCCTATATATTCACCGTTTTGTTTGAGCACCTTCTCCCATCGCTGTGGTAGTTTTATTATTCCGTGCAGGTAGAAGTTTCCAACTTTCTATGCAAAAAACTTCTCGTCATGCTGGTAGATAATTCTCTCATTATTAAAGCTATTACCATTTAGTGATTTTCGAAGGGAGCGAAACATATCGTTATCCGAGGGGGCTAGATGTCACCAAACTCGTATAAAGCCTGGTGTTATGCTGGTGGAAGACCACCCTTATCGGATTGACTAGCTCAGAATGTTTCTATTGGTTGGGATCGCTCAATTTCTGTTGTGTCCCACAGTAGACTTCAGAATTTATTGTTCTATACTCGTATTTGACACGCCCCTTCCAATGTCACCAGATGGAGAGCATAATCTTCTTTTGGTGAATGTTTGTTTTTGTTTGCCTCTCTGGCGCTCCATCATTCTTGGACCAGCTTCTTTTTCTGTTGATATTGTTGTAGACAACACACTTTTCGTCACCCGTAATAATACGCTTGAGGAATGGGTCGCTTTTATCGTTTCGAATTTTACGTTTCATGAGCCGATCGGAAAAGTTAATTCGATTGACTTTGTGAATTTCTTTAAATTCGTGCGGGATACAGACATCCAATTTTTTTATGAAACCAGCAGATTTTAAATGACCGTGATGGCTTCCAACGGACATATTGGCTCGGACTAGCATCTTGATAACGTCGTCCATGATTGAAAAATGTCCATTCCACTTCTGACATTGTCTTCCTTTAATCACATCTTTCCTTAAACTTTCACTAATTTTTGTCTGAGTTGAACTGCTTTTTTGTTTCCTTTTTTTAAGTAAAACAGCACTTTTTTACAACCCAATATTTCAAAATATATTAAAAGTAAATTATAAAAATTATGTCCGAAATGTCAAAACATTTAGAAAACTTTTTAAAGCATTCGCTGTTTTTAGCGGAAATTTAAAACAAAAGGATGCAGTTGGCAGTGTCATAAACACACACCCGTAGATTTTGACGCGACAACGTATCTTTATCCTCGTGCTTATTCTTATTTGTCTCCTTTCTCTAAAACTTTATACATTTCTTGCTCCTTGTTTTAATTCGTCTCAAAATTTTTATTTTAATCTATGACCAATTTCTTGTCCTAGCCCTTGTGCGAATCTATTTCATAGACCTTGTTAACTTCTTGTCGCAATCCCTGTCCCAAATGTTTCCTTATTCTTGTTTTAGCTGTTGACAGAATCCCTGTCTGAATTCTTGTATGAATCCTTGTCTGAGTCCTTGTGCTGATCTTTGATCAAATCCTTGTTATCTTCTTTTTTGTTATGTCCTTATCCTTGTCCAAATCCTTGTCCTAATACTTATATATTTCCTAGTCTTAATCGCTATACAAATCTTTGTCCTGGATTTGGATTCATGTTCTAATATTTGTCTTCTTCTAATTTTTAATTTTATTATGCTTTTCCTTTTGTGTGGTACATTCGCCATGTAAAACAATACGCGGCTCCCAGAACATGTTTAACATGTGGTAAAAACATACCTGTATTGTTGTTTCATAAAACTGTAGCGCTAATAGTCATGGTGTTATTATTCGTTGCAACGTTTTTTTATAATTGTTGCATTTTTACTGCATTAAATGGTTGTTTCCTTGGTGAGGCCAAAAACCCAATTTTTACTGCCGTAAAGTAAATTTTACCGCAGCACCTCTACTGAGCGAGTCCATGCAACAATATTCCACGACCTGACGACGTCATAATATATTTTTATATTTTTGTCGTTAGGCCAGCTACAATTCTTCATATTCGTTTCATAACATACATGGGCGCCTCGGTAGTCGAGTTGTTAGCGTGCTCGACTGCCACCCCAGAGGTCCCGGGTTCGATTCCCGGCCAGGCCATGGTCCTTCGCTTTAAAAACCTTTCTAAATTTTCTCTCCTCATTTCTAATCAACTGAAATTTAAAATTCATCAATATTTACGACTTGAAGTTGTAGTTGATGGTAGAGAAGTTTGTGGATGAGATTGCCTTATAACTTGAATTGACTGAGGTAAAGGCATAACATTTACCTCTGATTCTAATTCACATGTTTCTTTGGCTTTCCACCACGCTTAGAACATTCTACACATGTTTCACTTGATTGCCCTTTCCTTCCCACTAAACTATCACCCTATTTCGAACCAAGGCAGACTTGACTGAATAGGTATTCCACCTGAAATCCTTGGTTCAAAGCTAAAAAAAAAAAAAAAAAAAACGTTGCATTATTGTTCCATTTTCGATCTTGTGGCGGCTCTGCCCGCAGCCTCATGACGTCATAATTTCTTTTTAGGAAACAATTTTAGGAAAACTGAACTATTTAGAAAAAAATTGTACAGCTCCGTAGCTTAAGTAGCTCTCTCCGCATCTCAATGACATTAATATTTATATAATTATCAATTTATATATAATTTTTATTTTTATATTTTTTACATAATATCAAAGAATCAACCTTTACTGTCGTTCCGTAACTCTTAACACGTATGTTCAACGGAGCTCTATGCAACTCCGATGCATTTTGAAAAAATGGAATTTCAACTATTTTGGAAACGGTAAAACGTATCTTAAAAACACCTCTTTCATATTCAAATATTATAAATATAGTATATCTTTTAAACTTAGAGAATCTAAAATATGACAACCAATTCTCATCGATTCTTGGAGGTGTCTTATTTGAAAAATGTTCTTAAAATCATATTTGTCAGTAATTAATGAAATGTGATCCAAACATATTGTAGTGTTAATGAAAAGAAACACATTTTTTAGCCGGATGAACCGGTCATTTTAGCCCTTGAAAGGACTTTGACCGAACTTCTTATGATCGAATTATGTTGTGCGCGTTATTAAATGTTTGTACACAATTGATCGAGAACTGGACCTACTAGTTTTATGCCGACACCGAACGACTAATGCGCATGTTCTCAAGAAGCTTTACATGGCATAATTTACTCTCTGAGGTTTGCCATTGTCTGCAAAGAAGTGACGGCCGAACAGAAAAATTAACTACCCACTGCGCCACGGCCAAAACGTAAAGTATTACTATATCAATTTTTATTGTTTCATTTAAGCTCATTTAGTTAAATCTAAAAATTCTTTAATAGGCTTTTGTAGTTTTGTATCTAAAAAATTTAATTATTTTTTTTATATTAATATGTAACCAGAAAGTCAGTCGAATACAGTTTTGGGCTATGATTAAACATTTAAAGAAGCATAAGAAATATATTATTCATCCCGGCCGTATTTCTTCTAGCAGATATCACCTTTAAATGCCCCTATGGGTATTGAGTAAGGGTGTATTAACTTTATCACAACGTTTGTAACGCATTTATCCGCCTGTGATCCCTTAATAGTTTTTTTTTCAGTTGAAATCGAGTCTTGGTAACATTGGTTTTGTCAAATCACTGGTTTTGTTAAAAACACTTATTTTCACTAAAAGTTAATAAGTAACCCAAATATATACAATTCTAATCCACAATTAACGCCCAGAATGGGAATTATGTTCAATCACATAAAAACAGTTCGAGAGTGTTCTTTTATTTACTGTTGACGGAAGTACTCTAGGGTTCAATGAGCTTAAAAAACTTTACAGCCTACCAGTGGACCATCATTAACTAGAGGGATCTCGTCTCTTTGTATGTTTATGAAGTCATAAGAAACTATTCAACTTCAAATGTTGCCAAGTTGTGAGTCAAGAAGAGAAGCACAAAAGCAAATTTCTATGTTTCTGTCTGCATGTATTTCGGTTGGAATGCAAAGAGAAAGACAGTCAACAGCAGTTCTATCGATGGCAATTGATATTGTAAAAAAAAAACCTCATAACAATGGAGTTCCGATGAAGTCAATAAAATAAGGCAAAGTGAAGAAGGTTACATTTTGTTGCGTGCCTTATTGACTTAACCACAATTTCTGAAGGTGTGCAAAAGAGTATTGATTCTATTCAAGAGCTTTTAGAGCTTATAACGTATCTTTATATTGACAGTTATTTAGAGAATGTGAAAAAAATATTTAATGAACAAAATGAAAAACCGTTTAACGAACACACATTGATATTAAAAAAAAAAAACTCAAAAATTAAACTCGAACAACCTTAATCCAACTTCTTAAAGTTCTCAGCTTTAATTAAAGAGGAAAAAAAAGCTAAAATTGATTCGCAATGTGAATCAATTTAAACTATTGAGGTACTAAATAGAAGTATTTTTATATTTAAGAAAACTGTGAAATATAACGTTGCTTTAGAATAATAAGGTTATTTTTATTGGGAATTTTGGGAAATCGCGATCATTTTTCGAAATGTAGTCTGTTAAGGAATATAAAATGTTCCCTTATTTGAAAATACTTAAATTAGTTTTTTTTGCTTACCAGAGATAAAATTATATAGTTTTATAAACTGTACCACGGTGAGCTTGATCTAAGTTTAAATGAAATAAATCTATGTATGTTTGCAAATTTTCCGACGAAATTTATTTTTACAAAGATTAGAAAAACTTAATTTTCTAAAAAAAAAACATATAAAAAGTTTTTTTTTTTCAAAAATATACCGACAGATGATTTTAATTTTGAGCTTTTTTGATGCTTAAGCGTTTTAAAAATTAATTCCGTCAGAAAATTTGCAATCATAGATTTTTTCTTTTAAACTCAGTCCAAGCTCACCGTGCTACATTTACCTATAAATAACTTTATAATCGAGTTTAATCTTAATCAAGAGTGTATTAAATGGTTAATCGAGATCTATGGTGGTTTTTGCAAAAAAGTGTACCTTAAGATGGGCTCCAGTAAAAAAGTAATCGAAAATATGGTAAATAATGGTTATATTTCTATGCTGACACTTTTGTATGCAGTCCGACCTCTCTGAAAATGTGCATTCATAAATTGTTTTTAATAGTAAATCGAGATCGATGGTGTTTTTTATATAAAAGTTTACCGTTAGATGGGCTTCAGTGCAAAAACACACAATTTTCATAGAAACCCGGTATTTGGGGAACCAGAAATTTATTTTTTAAAAAAAATATACACCTTTTGCATTGTCTTTCCGCCCTATTTCATTATTTAGGGGTGGAATTGGGTGTTGATTTAGGTTCATACATTTCGATACACCCTAATATATATATTTTTTTTTCAAAAATCACTTAAATTCAACTTGCAATACCTATACAAAAAGAAACTGATAAAACGATTAAACGATGAATCCAGATTTTCTTGACAAAAATTTAAGCACTGCAAAAATTCGGGTAAGAGGGTTAAAATTGTTTTAAACCTAATTTCCTGTATATTTTTTTTTCAATATCGTGCAGATTAATATTTAAAGACCGTTGAGGAGGTATACCCCAAAACAACCCAGAAATGACAAATCGACTTTCATAAAAACAGCGTTGCCAACTTAGCTTTGCGTCAATGATTTTAACAATAAAGGCTTCCATCCAGTACTCAAGTAAAGCATTATTTTCATACAAAAAAAAAAAAACTAAAAAGTATTCAAAAAGAAAATTTCCTTTTTCAAAATGACTTAAAAGATGGGACTTATACAAGAAAACTAGACACATGAGGTCTTTACTTCTCATTTGATGTTTCATCTTTAAATTTCAAGATGAAACAGCTGCAACTGTGTGAAAGGAACTTTATATTTTCAATTATTTTGTTGCTTTTGTTTTGACTTTCGTTTTTCAATTATTGTGTATAGTTGTGGAAATTTTGAAGAAAAAAAAAATACCAAATGAAAACAATATTTTAGAAAACATTTAAATAGCAAATAGAAAATAAAATAAGTACCACTGCCATCTTTTTTTATTTATTTTTGTTGGTACGGTTGAATAGACCGTAAGAAATCTTTTATTTTATTTTTATGCAACGTTGTTAAGATACTAATACTCGTACATCTTCATCATGCTAATTTTTTGGAGTTCATTTTACGCAAAACATTTGCTGTATACTTTGGAACAAAATCAATCATTTGTGCCAAAAAAAAAGTGAAAGCGATACATCTTGCCTACTTTTTGCTTTGGTGCAGGTTCCGGCTAGGAGACAGCAGGTTGAGTGGCCTTCTTGGTAACTTCTGTAGCGCGCTTTTGTTACATGGCTGCTCGTCCTTAGCTCTACGTACTTCGGGTTTTATGTACAGAAACGAAAAAAAAGAACGAATTGGCCTTTTCAGCCCTTGAAAGGACTTTGGCCGAACTTCTTATGATCAAATTGTGTTGTGCGTGTTATTTATTGTTTGTACACAAATTATCAGGACTGGACCTACTAGTCTTATGCGGACTCCGAACAGAAGGCTTTACATAGCATTACTATTTACTTCCTGAGATTTGATAATGTCTGTTGGGAGGTGATGACTGATCAATCAATTAATTTCAATCGAAAAAATGTCCTTGGTTAGCTAGGTTTCGAACCTCTAACTTCGCGGCTCGAATAGTGGCATCAAATGGTCCACGCACTTTTTAACGCATTCGACCACGGCCGAGTTTCATCTCACACATGTCCAATATCTCAGCCAATGAGGCACCTCTTTGTTATAACGAGAATTGCGCTTAAAGGTAAAGTCTTTCCACCATCTTGCCATCACCAAGATAGATTTAGTTCGTTTGTTGTTAGTGAAATATTTATTCTCTATAAATTTTAAATAAACGTCCCGGTTCTGCATTTGATGGCACATTATTTCTATAGAATATTTCTACTCGCAAGAATTTTATTTGACCTTGCTATCTAACATTATTATCTTAAAGCAATTGCCTAGGCAGTTAGCTTAACTGATTGCCTTCTATCAGGAAGCACAATTGTAAGGCCCGAAATAAAGGAACAATTTAAATAAAAATTCAATTTATTTTACTTACGTACCTACTGCACGGTGTGCAGGAAGCAACTTTTATTTAACCTGAAAAGTCGACGCAATCTGATGTATGCATATGTTTGAAAAATCATCTATAGATGCAAAATCCATTGTTGTTAAAATCCTATGAGTTCGTTTAAGGGGGTAAATCGATTTTTAAAGTAAATAAAACGATTTTTTATCAGGTTGTCCCGCAACAGAGAGCAACCATTTACGGAGATGAAAGGTGATGTGAAACAAGGTTAAATTAAAATGTTTGTAATAGAATACACTTTACTTCAAAAATATAAAATGTTCCTGATTTAAGTTTTTTCTAAAAAAAACTTACTTACAAATGGATTTTTTTTTAAACATGAAAATTGCAGGAAATTTTAATTCAAACGAGCTATGACTTGAACCTTTTTGATTCGATCGATACGATCTACAATATCAATGGAAAGGCAATTTAATTGTCTTTTCAGTCATCTTGTTGCTATCGGACAAGTAATTTAAGCTGCAAGTAAATTTGAATGAAATCATCCCACAAGAAATACAAGAGTACCGTTATCTTAAAACCCCTACAAATGAAAAAAAAACACAGGTGAGGCATTGGACACACGAGAGAAGCGAAGCATTTTCGCAATTTCATAGATTTGATAATTTAATGGCTTTTTTTTCGATTAAAATAATTTGTATTAAACGTGTATTAAAACTAAAAAAAATACACGTTAATTTCAACTTACTGGTTTAATTAATGTATTTCATCAATTTTAATTTCATTAGTTTAATTATATGTATTTCATTATTTTTTTTTCTGTCCCTTAGAAAACGCACTTTTGATCAATTGTTAATTTTTCTTTTACGCTATGCAAACACAATAAAAAAAACCATGTACCAACAACAACAACACAAACATATTCACATTAACCAAAAAAAAAAACATTTACTTAACGATTGTATAGTAAGCAGGGTTCGTATTTTTAAGCATTAAGGGGATATATAGGTTACAAATTTAAAAAAAAAAATTTTTTGGGAAGTTTTTTTCATAGAAGGAAAAAAGATATCGTTTTCGAATTTTGCACATATATTTATTAACATTTAAAGAATACAAAAAACGGTGTGCAGGATATCACCAGTCTGGAACATCTGAGAAAAAAATAAAAAAAAAAACAAATTAACCCTTGTTTTAGTGGCCACTGCCTGAACTAGGATAATTTTTATCCGCTGAAAAAAAAACAAAATGGCGACAGATTTTGTAACCTCGAAAATCGATTTTTTTCAAATGGCCGCCATTTTATTTTTTTTTCGGCGGATGAAAAATTTTTTGTATTCTTTAAATGCTAATAAATATATGTGCAGAATTTGAAAACGATATCTTTTTTCCTTTTATGAAAAAAAATTCCCGAAAAAATTGTCCCATTAAGCAACTCGAGAGTACTCAATTTGTTCTTTTTACGTACTTATAAGTTACATAAGGACACTCTGACCGACATCCGGACATGGCTAAATCGACTCTGATGGTGATACTGATCAAGAATATATATATATTTTTTATACCTACCACGCCTCCTTATGGGCGTTACAAACGGAGTGACAAAATGAATATTTTTACATTTTTGTATGGAAGCCCCCGTAAAGAGTGGTCGGAGGGGATAGGTCCTCAAGGAAAAATGTTCCTTTTGCATAATTAATGGGGGTTGATCATACAATTAACTTTCTCCGGCCCTACCTTAAAGCCCCCTGTTCAGGTGTAAAAATAAATATACAAAAATCATTAAATTTGTATGGGAGACCCTCCTAAGGAGTGGCTAGAGAGGATAGGCCACCAGGGGAAAAATGCTCCTTTTGAAAAAGTAATGAAAGTATTCCCTCTGTCGAAGTTTAGGGAATATACAAAAAAGAACTTATATGCAATAAAAGAACTTAACAGCTTGTGGGCATGTTTTTATGACTCTGCTTGTAATCAGGGCATTTTCGATCCTTATCGCGTAAGCAACTTAAGGGGAGATACGCAGTCAGAACTTTTTTTTTTTTTCAAAAATTTTTTTTGCATTTTCTTAAAGCGTTAAGTTTTAAGAATATTTGGTGAAAATTTCAAGTTAATATCTCAAAAAATAACAAAGTTATAGCCTACTGAGTGAACCGCCTTCTAGAGCGCGCAGTGCTGGCGCTTATTTTCAAACGCGTTTTTCTCGAAACCATGTTTTCAAAGTCGGTGACCAAGATTTCTCAAAGCTCAGTGAAGCGATCGTTTTGATTTTTTTGCAGGCTTATTTTACACATAATAATCTCGTACTTGTCATAGGATTTTTTTTTTTTTTAGCTTCGTTCATTTTTTATAGGCAAAACTATGACGAATTTTTGGTCGAAAATCGTTTTTTTACGTTTGAAAGTCCGCCATTTTGTGAAAAATCAATATTTTCAAAAACGGCTATGACAAGTACGAGTTTTAAGTATCTACTTTAATAATATATTTCATTTTTTTGTTTCAGATGAATTAAGGAGGAGCAATCTTGGTCACCGCATTTCACCTTTTTTTCAGAGCGCTCTACAAAAACTGCTGTATCGACCTTAATATTAAATTTTTTTTAATAAAAAAAAAACTAAAAATACTCTTGAATGTGTATATTTTTAGGTACAAAAACCCTCATTCAAAAATATCACATAGGTTTCCTTAAAAAAATTCACAAACATGACCTTTTTTTTCGGCCTCTGGCTGCGTTGCTCCCCTTAATTTTAAGTTGCTTTATTTTTCAGCAGGGGAAAAATGCTCCTTTTGAAAAAGTAATGAAAGTATTCCCTCTGTCGAAGTTTAGGGAATATACAAAAAAGAACTTATATGCAATAAAAGAACTTAACAGCTTGTGGGCATGTTTTTATGACTCTGCTTGTAATCAGGGTATTTTCGATCCTTATCGCGTAAGCAACTTAATTTTAAGTTGCTTTATTTTTCAGCAGGCCAGCTGCTTTAAAGTTGTTAGATAAACATTCAACAAGTTTGAGGCAACATTGTTGCTTACAACGTAGTGCAACATATTTAATAAGCACGAAAAACTTGCTTGACTTACAGGTTGCTTATTTTTAAGCATAACGACCTCTGGTAGAAAGTAGAAGCAAGGTTTTTGTTTTTGCTACTCTTGTTTGGAAAGCCAATACACACTCCTTAGTGGTTATTGTATATTGACTAATAGATATAGTAGGATATGAAGGATATATAGCCAATACACAATCAAGTAGATTATTGTGATCTACTGCAACATAGCTTTAGTTAATAATTAATATTGAATTAGCCAAGCTCCACACCGAAGGCTTATGGTTAGTTGGTTAGAGCATAGAACTATAGGTCGAAGAAATATGGGTACAATTCCTACGGCGGGCAAGAAATTAATTTTTATTTAAAAACCACATTAATTTCTAAGAAAAAAGTGTGTGGGACTAGCGATCTACAAGTTATTATTCGTACTTTTTCTATCGGAATTTGGAATTAAGTAAGCCGCTAACAACAGAACGAATTGCCATTAATGGACTTTGATTCATAACTATGTTATCCAAATTGACCAAATGCTTTCACAGAAATAATCTTACAAAATAAATGTACATCAAATAAAAACCGAGTAACAAGTTTACAACAACAAAGCTCTTTACGGTTCAAACCATAACTAGACTAGACAGCTGTTTCATTGGTCACTATACCGACTCATCAGTAGTCTTCTGCAGTTCACTCACTTTAAAAAGATGAAAAGCACAACGTTTGTAAAAACAACAGTTCTCATATTTTTACTTTCGAAACAATTAATTTTTTTATCCTTTTTGAACAAAAACTAGATTAAATGGAAAAACAAAACCCTTCAAATGTTTATGCCAACCTTGCTTCCTCTTAATGAATCTTTTGATTAATATATTTTTGCGACTTGCGAGAAACCACTCATAAAATATCTGGCTTTTAAGGTTGCTAGTTCTTAGACGTCGACATTTTGAAACATTAAACTGAGTTATTTTACCGAATAAATTGTATTATATAATTGTACTCATCTCATACGATGAATTTGGTTTTGAAAGCTTACCGTTTTTCTGCCAACGTTGCTGCTTGAGCCGTTATGACCATTTGTTGATGCGGTTGCGGATGAATTTGATCCCGTTGAGGTAGACATCTCACCGTTCATATCTTTGTCCATGCTGGTCGAATCTTTAGACTCCAACAGTGTAGGCGTTGTATTCGTATCTGCTGTTATTCCTAAATCTGGCGAAGTTGAACTTCGCTCCCATTCTGTGGGCATTTTCGGTACTTTATTGTGCTCTCCAGTTAATCTACTAAAACGATGCTCGTTGCAGTTTACTTTGGTTTAAATTTCGTTGCTTTTGACGTTTTTTGGCTTTTAGCATAATCAAAACGCTATTCATTCGGTAGTGTGTGTGTATGTGTGTGATTTAGTTCATGTATTTTCTACACAAAGCTATTAATTCTTCCTTGACATATGTCATTTAAGCGGTTGTGGCTTTAAGTTTCAAGGCTGCAAAGATAAAAATAAGAAACATGCATTTATGAATTTTAATTTGTATTTTGAAACTTTGAAAGATTAAGATAATTAAGCTGTTATTTATAAATAAGATAAATAAGAAAACAATAATTAAAATTTTGCGCTTAAGATAATTTAATATTTCAGAAATGACCGACTGAACAGCTACAGCCAAAAAAATATTGGTCAGCAGAAATAGAAGCTGAACAAACTATTATTTATACTCAAGACGCCTACTTCAAAACAAATCCACATGCCTAGGAGAGCCTATGGTCTAATATCTCACTAAACCGTTATAAATTTCCTAGGAAGAAGAATCGCTAGAATGTATTTTATTCGTTCCACACCCCTCCACCCCTCTACTTCGATTTTTTTCTTGTCTTTAGATGATTATGTCTTAAAATATTTCTTTAATAGTAGCTACATTTAATAATACCATTGATTTGACTGTCAACAAGTTGTGTCTTGATCTGACTATTTTTGAAATTCAGTGTGAAGAAGAAATTTGAACGCAGCAGCTCAAGATCAACTAACGGTCCGTTAATGCATGTAAGCAATGCGAATAGGGTCAAACTCATTAAAGTAATTACAAATAGGTTATTATTTTGCGGCGTCCTAAATGAGATCCCAGCCAAGCGTCAAATATTGTTGACTTTACTGATGCGATATGATTTTATTAGAGGGAAAGAAACTTGTGCAACTTTTTTTTAAATGGTTAAAATTAATGATTAAAATCGATTGAAATGCATTTTAAATATAAATAACTGTTATTTTAAAATATAAAAATATTTTTGGTTGCCACATAAGTTTTATTTTTGAGGAATAAATGTTTAGGTTGACTAATAACAGTTATTTTTCTGAAATGAGATTTTACGGTTATTAGTGTCAAATATCAATAAAAAGTTCCGCTTTTAGCTTTTTTATTATTTTTTTAATGTTTTTATGTTTCAATTGAGTTTTACAGACATTATTTGTTTTAAAGTCTCTTCTGCAATATTGCATCGGAGATCACTTAAAATAAGCTTTAAAGCTGAGAAAGATCGCTCCAATCTTCGCTCTCAGCCGTGAGTCTAGCGTGTTTAGTCTACCATGGTCAGGAATACCCACCGCCTAACTCTTTCCACTCTTTACAGCAACTTCAATATATTAATATTTATTGTAATTCACCGAAATCAGTTTGCAGCTGCACTTTTGTTTCTTCGATGGATGCTGTTTCGCATGTTGTTGTTTTTGTGTTCTCTTTTGAAATTTTGAAAGCGAGAGCGCACACTTCATATTTATGTTGTTGGCTTTATATGTTGGTTATTATTCATTGTACCACAGATCCAACGCTTTGTTTTTTATGTTGGCTTTTTAGAGAAATTTTTGTTTGTTGTACCCTTCAAATAATTTTTTGTGGGCATCGCTGCCGTATGTATTTCTTAAAAAATACAAAAAATTTTTAAAAATTTTTCAATAGAACCTTTGAACAGAACGACAATCAAGCTTTGTTAAAAAAAAAGTAATAAAATTCTATGTATAGAAACGGGAATATGAGAGTAAGTATGATGGGTAATTGTACTGGTCGGATAAACAACCAATGGTAGAAAATGGGTTAATAAGAAAGCCTAGATAAATAAATATCAACCTAGAAATGTTCACAAAACTTCTATTTTTCGTCAAACCCTTGTTCTATGGGTCCTATGGTTTGACGGGGTCGTTCTATGGGGTCATTCTAACCCATTAAAAATTAGTAAAAAACGCTTCAATGTCACCTCGGAGAACATTAAAACCAGAGAGCATAAAATTACACTTTTTGAGATGTTATATGTTACCAAATATAAAGGTTATGATATTGAGGCAATATTGGCTATTTTAACTGGTTGGACTATGGAAATTTTTATGTCTGACCCACTTTAAAAAAGCGTGGGCTTTTTCAAAAATTGTGTTCCCTCTTTAGTTGGGCGTGACACTGCAATGCATGTGAATACAAAATATGTTTCTAAATATACAACTCTGATCAGGGATCTGCCCTTGGGCAGATAATAAAGGCACACGCATGTGACGCCTAAAGGAAGGCGACGAAATGATAACTCAATTTTTTATAAATAAAATAATTTATTAATTCCTTATTAAAATTCAATGGGAGCAATAAAATCAGAGTTTTTAATTTACGACAATAGTTATTAATTTGACTAATTTTGTGTTTACAAAATAGCTTGCAACAAATTTCGTCAAAGTAAGAGCAAATGTGTTTAAAACTTTTAAAAAATATATAAAAAAAGGCAAATTATGAACATATTTTTTTAACACATTGTGTTCAATTTTAAGCTAATGTTTTTTTTCAGTGTAGGATCTTGGCTCAAATTTTGCATTCCTAGCATGAAGGTTAACCTACACGCAAAGAAAAAAAACGTTTATCACCAGTTTGCCGCAAACGAACTTCGTTTGTCGTGCTTGAAATCGTTATTTGCAAACGTTTCAACAGTTGTCATAATAACAGTTCAGTTGCGAGAAACGCGTCATATAGTTGCAGGAAATTAATTTCGTTTGTCATAAACGCAAGTGATTTTTAAGTTGCAGCAATTGAAAACTTCGTTTTTCCCTACTGAAAATTTTGTTTATTTTTCCCTTCGTTGTATAAACATAACGCTTATAGTTTAGAGTTACTTTTTGGACAAATTGTTACTATATAAGGAAATTGGTAGTTTTCTTAATACGCGGACGGAGATATCAACGGAGGTGCAATCCATAGGAAGACGGACGGATATAAAGAGAAAGATTATTAATATAATAAATAAAAATGACCGAAATAGCTTGCGGTATATATAAATAAGATATATTTTTAAGTTGTGACAACTGAATATTCGTTTGCGGCAAATACAGCTTGCAAACGAAGTATAGTTGGTGAATTTTTCAGTTGTGGTAAACGAAAAATTTCTTTGCGTGTAGAAAAATTTTTCTCTACGAATTAAGTGATTATAAAGATTTGTCCAAAAATTGAAATCTGGGACGTAGTTGTATGAACTCTTTATCTTCTACATATAGCTTTATCCTTAAATGTAAACCCAATGACAAGTGTTTTTGAACTTTCGCATCCATGAAAAGACAATATGACTGATTATAGGTACAATTATTTGGTTTTTTTTTTGTTATATCTAAATAAGATTCCATATTCACCAGAAAATTCTAAGAGTCAATTTTAATATTAGTAGCCTTTAAGCCTTCAAAATAATTTTGGACGCCTTCATCGATCCACACCCCATACTGCGTCGAAGTATTTCAATTAATAAAATTTTTCAACGAGAATAACTTTCCATTCTAAATATTTTACGATTCAATAATGAACTGCTTATTAATATGTCCGTGTTTCCTCCATAGTCAAGCGTTTGGTCTCAAGGCTAGAATTTGTTAGAATGTTTCATAACTGTATTAAGATTTGGATATTTTTAATCTTAATTTAAAAATTCCTAATTTAATGTATGGTTACTTTTTAAGTACAGCCAGTTTCATTAACTTGTTTCTCATGCAAATTTTGTTGACTGATTGACTTTATGATGCTTGGTTTAAATGTCAAAAATGCATATGCATTAAATTATAGAACCAGTCATAAGAAACAACAACAAAGTAACAGTTTCAACTATGACTGGTTTTTGAAATTTTGACATGACTTCAAATTAAAGCGTCATTAAAATTTAATCTCGGATTTTGTTGTCGCTGCTCATGTCTTCTTTAGCAAACGAGGTGTCACGCTGCTAATGACATTCAAATTACAAGCCGAGCGAAAAAAAAAGATTACGGAATGAAATGTGAGACAGTTTGTTTTGAGTGGAAATTTGTATCTTGAAGATACAAATTATATAGTGCATGCAATACTCTCGCTGTCTGACGATGTTCGTTTTCGAGTGGACACCATCATTCCAAAGAGTAGCCAGCTCAGCCCAGCTGGAAACATCAACTCAAGAAGTGAAAATAAAAAAGTTGATCTTTATTTCTTTATTTCAATTTAAGATTTTCACTCTTTATATAAAATTCTTCTTTTTTCTATATATTGTTTGAACTGCATAGTGATAAAGAATGTTTTTATTGCGTTGTTGTGGCTTTTGTGGACCGTTATGATGTTGGTTTTAGTTTAAGTTTTAGTTCGAATGATTACAGATACTCTCTGTCCAAAGAAAAAGAATAATAAGCAAACTTGGAAAAGTCATGTGTGTGTACCATGCGTGTACGTAATTATTAATGCTTGCATGAATGTATGTGTGTGTGTATCCGAATGCAAGTCTCAGTAATTTCTGATTGTTGTATGAGTGTCTGCTGCTATCTGGAGTATTCAGTTAGCAGCTCGCTTATCCGCCAGTTAGTGTTCAGAGGCTCCATCAAGCATTCAGATCAAACAGTTGAATCTTCAAGATGCGTGGCTAATTAGCACAAGAAGAAGTTTAAATCTTCTAGACAATCATTCGCATTGTTGTGTGTTTTTGTATCTTTAAGATTGTTATGGCAAGCCAGTTGTTAATTTATTTTTCAATTCTTTTACCATCTGCATCATATTCGCTTGTTAGTTAATCTGTCTCTATTTGAAAACTACATGGCCTAGTTATACTATAGTTCCTATTTTCTTCAATTTCTATTCTATTTCATCTTCGTTTTAATCCTATTTATTTATTAATCTAGCAGAAGCAATCTTCAAAGTAAAATTATTATTGTTCTAGTCTTTTCGCTTTTTGTGGAATATACACTTTAAATAGAGTCATGAATATAAATCAGCAAAGTTGTTGGATCCAAAGTCGTTGGATAAAAAACATCCGTATCAGTCAACAAGTCTTAGCTCTGCCAATATTTTAAGTAAGAAAATTAATTATGCAGCATTGTATAGACCAGTGATCATCACCGCACGGTTCAAACAACAACAAAAAGAGCTTTCCGATCCGCACAGCTTTACACTGAAACAAAAAGTTGGAACCGTTTGATTCAAGGATATAGTGTCGAATGTTGGATTTAAATATACCGTTTTTTTCTTTATTTTTGTGTTTATTTATTGCTATTTTAAGATCGGAAAGACCAAGAGAACAATAATTGATGAATGGATAAACGGAATTGATTTAGTTTTAATACGTAATGCTTTTCTTTTACGTTCCTACTTGTTTTATGATTTATAATAAAAACTTTCTGAAAAAAAAAATTTTAAACACCAATTTTCTTGAAACATTGCGAGTTATTAACGTACACCACCTTTACTGTATGAATGCTCAAAGCATTATAAGTAAAAATCTAAAGCACAGCAGAAAAAAAACTAAAATTTACGCAGTGTACGATCATAGTGAGCCGTTTGCTACTTTGTCTGCAAACAAAAATAATAAATACAAGATTATGCCATGCGCATGTCTGCCTACGTCATGATCGACCCATTGTCAAAATCAGCTGTTTTTCACTGAACAAAACATAAAAAAACAACTGTAGCTGAAAAAAAAAAATAGCACAGAACTATTTCGCACTATATTTCGTCTTTTCTTGCACGAAAAGAAAATCAGTGAGAAGAACAGAGAAAGTGTATTTTCCTATCTACGTCACGAAAGACCTAACGTCTTGCGCAGAACGGTGCAACTTTTTCTGCCTCTGATGGCGTAATTTGATTTCCATTATTTTTGGTCTGCAAATAAACAAAATCACACAACGCTCGCAAGCTCTGACCCATATCCTACCTTCCTGCGGCTGTATTCGTTTAAAGCAAATCATGTTCAAAAGATCTTGGCTCTAATTCCCATTCAACTCCTCAAAACATTGAAACTCCGACTTTGACTTCAATTTTAATTTTCAATTCATAAGTATGAAGAAAGACTGATTTAGTCGAATGTGTGCATCTTAGTTCCCCAGGCCCTTAGTTCCCCTATGAAATTTATAGCAACCATAAAACGGCTTTACAGAAGATTTGGCCAATCATCATAAAAAACGTTTGAAAAGTCCACCCCTTATTTAAAAAAGTAACTTTGAAAGCTTTTCGACACGATACAAAGTTTTTGGTACCGCACTGCATAAACAACCGAAGGGTCTTTTGTCATAACTGTGTTATTAAGTAGCAGATCATCAAGTGCAAAATATGGTTTTGGGTTCCATTGTTCTCCAAGGTCGAGGCTTTCAAGTGTTTTTACTAATTTAAAGTTGGTTTATGCCCCTACAAGGCCCTTGCAATTTCTACATTTTCAAAGTAAAGCTTTTTACGCCTCGTTTTGTGATTTGCTAGAGTAAAAACTCAATAAACGACACTTTTTTCCGAAACCTTTTTCTTAGAATTATTGTTACTTTTTGCTGGCGTCTATTGCAAGAAGAAAATGTTAAATTAAAAATATTTCTTTGTTGCCGTGGGAATTGAATTCATCTCCCACCGATTGATGGTTCTATACACTAATCACTTAACCAAAATCCTTCGTTACGCGACGTCGTCGATTCAATATCAAGTATTTACTTGAGCTATGTTGCAGCAGATATAAATTTTATGGTAACAAAACGCTTTCAGACAAAGTCTTTAAATAGCGAGAGGGAGGTTTCAATCTTTTTCCAACCAATCAAAAAAAAAGAAAAAAAAAATAAAATTAAACAAACCACACCCTGAAAGCTGATATCGAGAGGGTTGCAAAAACAAACAATTTTTTGGGACCACTGGAAAACCGAAATGGGTTTTTTCCATAATTTAAGCATTACATGTCCGATCTTTAAAATTATGTCATTGAGAAGGGCTTAACGAGTACTACAATTGCTCTTGAAAACATTTGTACTTCCGTAGTCATATTCGATTCGAAAACCCCGTTAGCCCGATTTACCCCCATAAATCCTTTCTTTTCTCATTAAATTAAAGTCCTTAAAATTTGTTTACTTTTTGTCCGAAAAAATAATTTAATAATTTTATAAAGTTGTAAACAAAGAAGTTAAAATATTTCAAATATTGACTACAATGTTTTATTCATTATTAAATAAAAAATATTTTTAAATAAATATTGTTTATAAGAAATGTATTTTTATATTAGGTATACTTCTTATATATATATATATATTTTTTTTTTTTTAATAAGGTTTTGTATCAATAATTGAAAAGCCCTTGTTGAATTGAGAGCATTTATCTCGGTAGGGCAAGTAAAACTTCGGTTTTTTTAGCTTTAGAACGTCATGTCAATTGCGTTTTATTATGTGGGACGCAGGCGTAATTTACACTAATTATAAATTGTATCAATAGTGAATTGAAATAGCGTCGATAGATTCAGATGAAAAATTCTATAAATAAAATATAATATGCCAAGGAGGATTTTTAGATGCATCACCTATTAATAGCAAGTGAAACATATACCAGAGTTTGTGTTTCATTTGATGTGTGTGGCGTAAAATTATAGATGGAGTC
Organism: Pherbina coryleti; assembly: GCA_943735915.1. Classification (NCBI taxonomy): domain Eukaryota; kingdom Metazoa; phylum Arthropoda; class Insecta; order Diptera; family Sciomyzidae; genus Pherbina; species Pherbina coryleti. Next base: position 126,521,033 of record OX030949.1, on the reverse strand, counting down.
AAGTTTACTGACTTCGCTTCACTCAACTCAAGGTTTTACAAGTTAAAATTATACATATAGAAAACTTCATAAAAGAACTGCGAAAAGTATGTTTCCGATTACTAAGTATTCTTTAGCCCAATCAGATCAGATAAAAATTTAAAAAAAATTTAATATTATCTTCTGTTTACATTTTCATTTAATCATTAATTCAGAAATGTTGATGCTATCAATAGTTTTTTAACGGCTATCGCCACTATCGATGGCAGCCCACAATCCAAACTCATAATATTGATGGTCTTGACTCAATATTATTTCTACTACTAGTACATAGTTTGGTCAGTAAGCCGCTTTTAAAGTTTAATTATGTTAAGTCATAAACATCATATTCTAAAGCGTATTTTAGTAGTTGGCTGAATTTTAACAAGCTCTAAAACAAACACTTTTTAAAAAAGCATCTAAAGAGTAAAGAAGATTGGAGGGTAATTATGGAATTCGGTTTAAGGTGATCTGATGCTGGCGTTAAGAAGCCATTATATAATATGAATAATTATAACAAGTTTCTGTTGATAAGCAAACCAAGAAATGTAAATCACTCATAACAATTTTTATATCAGATATATACAGATACTACATAGATATAAAGCCAAATACATGACCATAGATAATCAAGTTTTTTGCTTGCTTAGCATTTGAAACAAGATTGACAAAGTCTTGTTTAGCAATATGTGTAGCCCTGGAACACTTATCGCTCGATTCGAATAGACTGGCTTTTATACAAAGTATTAAAAGATCATATTTGAAATGAAGCAAATCTCAACAGTTATAGTATTGTGACATAATCTAAAGAAATATTCTTGTGAGTACCTCAGTTTTTACATGAATTGTCTATAAACAAATACCATATTCTCAGATTGCTGCTAAGACATCGAATTGATATTTTTAATCGATTTTTAAAATTTGACTTTTTATCGCATACATTTTGATTTCTGATTTGATTTGATTTGATTTTTTTTTTTTTTTTTTTTTTCCTAAGCTATCAATCTTCCTAATTAATCGAAGTAAATGAGAAGTACAGAGATACGTAGTTTCTATCATATATAGGTATACAGCATTGGAAAATAAATAGCACATACTGAATACAAGTTCAAAGCGTTTGTTCTTCGTGTTTCATGAAAAACCTAAGTACAGTTTACAGAGAATGTTAACCCATCGTTGCATGGGATTGCACATATGCAATGTTGACTTCTAAGAGATATAGCATACAAACCCTGTGAATATACCTAACGGAATTTTATTTAAAAATAAATTTAGACATTTTTTTATTAGTTGTTGTATTCTTTTCTCAAATTGGGGATTTAATTTGTCCAAAATATTGATTTGAACAAGGTCTGTCTTATACGTAGAAAAAATAAGTGAATATTTTTAATAATTATACAAGAAATATCATAAAAACTTTCAAATGTAAGTTATGTTCCAGAATATAAGTTAATTTTCTTTAAGCTTACTAATTTTTTTCTGCATTATAACTTTAATTTAATAAAATAAATGGCTTAATTGCAAATATGCAATATCATGCATTTGAGACATTTTGAAGTTACATTGCAGATATGAGGTTATATTGCAGATGTGCAATTCTATGCACTTAAATATGTATATATAAAGCTAAAATTAAAAATAATTTAATTTTTAAAATAAATAACTTGGGTCAAGAAAACAGCCCCTATCTTCATCACCAGAAAATGATCTTCGGCTTGTGTAAATATTGTTATAAAAGAGTTTTACGGGAAGTACTTCTTATATGAATTACAAAGTTTTTTTTATCATAATCATTATATGAACACTACCACTAATGATTGAACTAGCCAAAAGGGGTATTTATTGGGTACAATCCGTCGGAACAGAATTCCGAACTCAAAAGTACCGAGTGTTCCCATATTAATGAAGACATCTCGAGGAGAGTGGAATATGTAGCTTACCATGATGATGTTAACGTACATTTGATTTCATGGAGAGATAATAAAGTTGTTAATTTGATGTCAAACCATTGTAGTAAAAGTCCTGAGACCTTAGCTGACAATTTGATAAGAAGTTGTGTAAAAAGATATCCATTGAGTGTCCAAATATTGGTTCACAAACCAATACATTTATGGGGGAAATCAATTTGTTCCACTCATTTATTGGAAGCTGTAAGATAAAAATACGCTATACGATAATATTAGTAAATTCATTGCTATTGTGTAAGCGTGCGTAGCAATAAAGCGGTAATCATGAAAACATAATAATTGTCAATTTTCGTTTGTAAGTGGTAGAAAGTCTTTACAAAGTAGGAAAACTCTCCACAGAAACTGGAAGACCTTCCGAATTATCAAAAAACGTTGCAAAAAATGACGAAACATTCGAAAAGTTTCCCACTATCTCAAACAGAAGTTCGGTTGGACCATTTTGATCTCTGGCTACAATGGGACAACAAGCGTTTACCATGTATATTACCTGGGTGTAATGAATACACTCATGTTAGCTGCTCAATAGTTTAGACAAGAGTATGTTTTAATAATATATCAAAATAGAAATTGTTTTTAACAATTTCGTAATGAATAATGTTTTATGTACTTATTTAATGAATTCTTATACAATGAGCTTCAAATTAAGAAACAAAATCCTGTGACCTTGCAAATCAGTGTTTTATATTTTCCTTTGTTAAAAATTGTCAAATTGATATTGACTATATAAAAAACTGGGAAATATATCTTAGTTTAAGTTATTAAAATCATATAATTCCATTTAAAAAATGTAAAATACAAATTAATAAAAATTAATATATAAACCATCATATACTCATTTTTATTGCTTGCCTGCATGAAATTGCACATATGCAATGTTGAGTAACTTCGCTCCTATTCATTGCAGAGCATCCAAATTTCGTTTATACATTCTCTAAACCTCCCCAATCACAAATAAAGACATAAAATATTTTTATACACAGGGAGAAAAAATCATGTAACGAAGGGTTAAATTGAAGCAATTATTGAAATTTAATTCAAAACACCAAAAAATAAGCTAATAAGTTTATGAAATCTTCAGTACTTTTTTTTTCAGTGAAAGTCCATGTTTGCTGTTATTTCAGCAAAAAAACAAAATTGCAGACTTTGCTTAGTCCCTGAGATCATTTGCTGTATCTCTGATACAGCAACCAACCCTGCAAGCCATTGGCCCATTGCGATATGCTCTACACTTTCCAAGGTGATGGAAAGTGTAATAAACTTCCAACTGGTAAACTATCTTGAAAAACAAAGAATTGCTCAATGGTGACTAATATGGTTTCCTTAGGTATCGCTCTAGTCCTAATTCTATCTTTATTTTGTGTTTTGATATATATAACTTTTGTTTGACGACAGAAGCATTTGATATTTATATTCTTTCAAAAAACTCCCGAGCTCTGTGGAGATTTAGAAAAAAGAGTCAAAGTATGAATGACACACTTCTAAATAACTTGAAAAACATCTCCCAGCGGGGTCTTTCTAATAGAGTTAAGTTTAATGCAAGCAAGATGCAGTGTTGTATGTTAACTCACAAACGAATGGATTGTCCTTTAGCTCCCCTTAATATGGACGGTGCGGATTTCATGGAACCAGCCTAGACATATCGATCCAATCTGGGCAATTTGAAACAGAGATAACGCAGAGAGGTGACGACTGATCAGAAAAATTAATTTCAATTAAAAAAAATTTTTTGTTGTTGTTTCAGCTGGCGCTCGAACCCGAGCTCGCATTGGTATCGAGCCGTCCGCACACTGTTGAACGCACTCGGCCACGGCCGCCACTATTAATAAATATTACAGGAATTGTATTTCGTAAAAACGTGAAAACTTCAGATTTTCATAGAAAAATTAATTACATGTTTGCAAAACATTAAAAAAAATAAATAAAAATAAATAACTGGCCATTTCAGCCCTTGAAAGGACTTTGACCTAGCTTCTTATGATCAATTGTGTTGTGCGTATTATTAAGTTTGTACACAATTGACCGAGAACCGGACCTACATGCTTAACGCCGACTCCGAACGGCGATGAACGTAATGTTCTCGTTCTCAAGAAGCTTTACATGGCATTTTGATTACTCTCTGAGGTTTGCCATTGTCTGCAGATAGGTGGCGGCCGTACAGAAAAATTATTTTAATTCAAATAATTTTCTGTCGCTGCTGGGGTTCGAACCTGGGTCTCCAAGTTCTTTGACATAGCGGCCACGCACTTTAACCAACTACGCCACGGACGCCACAAAACATTATCTGTGTAAAATAACGTTCCAATAAGCTGACTTTATCTAACAAGCTTTAAGCTTTATAAATTTAAAAAATTTTACTAACCTTGACATCAAAAGCACTCAGTTATCTTGAAAAATAAAGTTCTTAGTAAAATGAATTTTTTAATACAAATTATTACATCAGTTTTTTTAAAAAAAAAGCCTTAAATATAAAGTTTTGACGTTAAGTGCACTTATAACAGATCTTATCGAATAGTACCTAATATAAGCGGACTTGTAAATATCACAAAGGATTCGAGTTCAATCCCCAGCAACGACATGTTGTGCTTTTGAAAATACAGTTTGCGTAAAACTAACTTTTACTCACTGACAATTAGGAGAAGTGTTCGTCTTTATAGGATTTTTATTCGGCCCTATAGTCGATGCATTTCTCTGTATTTGACTGGAAGAAAATTACACAGCGCTTTATTTTTGAACCGGTTCTTACTTTAAAACGGTTCATCTTAGAGATTTTGATCTTTTTGTGAATTGAAGAGGTTTTCATAGTATTATCGGTTGTGATTGTATTGCCTTTAAAATAGTATTGTTTGCACTAATTCGGTTGTTAAGGGTCGATATTAATATTTGATACAAAAATTAATCAAAAAGTTAAAATTTAAGGGAAGGGTTCCCTCATTATGGACAAAAATAAGGCAAAGTTTGTATTTTTGTTGTAGGACAATGAAAAGGCGTACGAACTTTTGGTTTTGATGATTATATTAGTTTATTATCAGAGAATTTAAAAAAGTGAAAAAGTTGAAAAAATTCAAAATGGCGGCTACAAAATGCAAATTTCCGTGGGCCCCTGCGCGCGAAACATGGTGTCCTAACTAAAATTCTGCCGCTTCTTGTGGTGGACTGAAATCAAAAATTGTTGTTATTACTTAAAGATAATGATATTTTCTATGACTGGAACTAAAATTGTTATTATCCATGTAAAATTCATTGAATAATGAACATAAGAACTAAAAGTTCAAATTTTGCTTGTTTTTTTCCATTTCAACAACGTTAAAAAAATATAAATAAACTAGCTGGTACCCGACGCGTTGCTGTCGTAGCGGAAATAATTTCTATCTCTATCTGAATCTCAAACTCAGTCTCAATCTCAACCTCAACCTCAATTTCAATCTCTATCTCTATCTCTATCTCTATCTCTATCTCTATCTCTATCTCTATCTCTATCTCTATCTCTATCTCTATCTCTATCTCTATCTCTATCTCTATCTCTATCTCTATCTCTATCTCTATCTCTATCTCTATCTCTATCTCTATCTCTATCTCTATCTCTATCTCTATCTCTATCTCTATCTCTATCTCTATCTCTATCTCTATCTCTATCTCTATCTCTATCTCTATCTCTATCTCTATCTCTATCTCTATCTCTATCTCTATCTCTATCTCTATCTCTATCTCTATCTCTATCTCTATCTCTATCTCTATCTCTATCTCTATCTCTATCTCTATCTCTATCTCTATCTCTATCTCTATCTCTATCTCTATCTCTATCTCTATCTCTATCTCTATCTCTATCTCTATCTCTATCTCTATCTCTATCTCTATCTCTATCTCTATCTCTATCTCTATCTCTATCTCTATCTCTATCTCTATCTCTATCTCTATCTCTATCTCTATCTCTATCTCTATCTCTATCTCTATCTCTATCTCTATCTCTATCTCTATCTCTATCTCTATCTCTATCTCTATCTCTATCTCTATCTCTATCTCTATCTCTATCTCTATCTCTATCTCTATCTCTATCTCTATCTCTATCTCTATCTCTATCTCTATCTCTATCTCTATCTCTATCTCTATCTCTATCTCTATCTCTATCTCTATCTCTATCTCTATCTCTATCTCTATCTCTATCTCTATCTCTATCTCTATCTCTATCTCTATCTCTATCTCTATCTCTATCTCTATCTCTATCTCTATCTCTATCTCTATCTCTATCTCTATCTCTATCTCTATCTCTATCTCTATCTCTATCTCTATCTCTATCTCTATCTCTATCTCTATCTCTATCTCTATCTCTATCTCTATCTCTATCTCTATCTCTATCTCTATCTCTATCTCTATCTCTATCTCTATCTCTATCTCTATCTCTATCTCTATCTCTATCTCTATCTCTATCTCTATCTCTATCTCTATCTCTATCTCTATCTCTATCTCTATCTCTATCTCTATCTCTATCTCTATCTCTATCTCTATCTCTATCTCTATCTCTATCTCTATCTCTATCTCTATCTCTATCTCTATCTCTATCTCTATCTCTATCTCTATCTCTATCTCTATCTCTATCTCTATCTCTATCTCTATCTCTATCTCTATCTCTATCTCTATCTCTATCTCTATCTCTATCTCTATCTCTATCTCTATCTCTATCTCTATCTCTATCTCTATCTCTATCTCTATCTCTATCTCTATCTCTATCTCTATCTCTATCTCTATCTCTATCTCTATCTCTATCTCTATCTCTATCTCTATCTCTATCTCTATCTCTATCTCTATCTCTATCTCTATCTCTATCTCTATCTCTATCTCTATCTCTATCTCTATCTCTATCTCTATCTCTATCTCTATCTCTATCTCTATCTCTATCTCTATCTCTATATCTATCTCTATCTCTATCTCTATCTCTATCTCTATCTCTATCTCTATCTCTATCTCTATCTCTATCTCTATCTCTATCTCTATCCATATCTCTATCCATATCTCTATCTCTATCTCTATCTCTATCTCTATCTCTATCTCTATCTCTATCTCTATCTCTATCTCTATCTCTATCTCTATCTCTATCTCTATCTCTATCTCTATCTCTATCTCTATCTCTATCTCTATCTCTATCTCTATCTCTATCTCTATCTCTATCTCTATCTCTATCTCTATCTCTATCTCTATCTCTATCTCTATCTCTATCTCTATCTCTATCTCTATCTCTATCTCTATCTCTATCTCTATCTCTAACTGGAAAGACTCGTGGAAATTGATAACCAAATTTCGAGGCTGTGCTACTTACAATTCCAAAGTTATTCGATATCGCAAGTTTGGCTTATATGGGCGGAGCCACACCTCCTTGTTCAATGACGTCTCAGTTTTCTAGTAGAAGAATATCACCCAATATTAATTCCATACTGAATTTCGTTGTTAAACGACATTTAGTTCCAAAGCTATCTGATATCAAAAATTTAAAGTGTATGGGCGGAGCCACACCCCTTTTTTCAAAACCCATCCCAGTTTTATAGTAGATATATCACCAAGTGGCAACTCCATACTGAATTTCATTATTATACGGCATTTAGTTCCAAAGCTATTCGATATCATAAATTTTAATTGTATGGGCGGTGCCACACCCCTTTGGCCTAACTGGCTCAATTTTGCAAGTCGAAAGACACGACTAAATAGAACGTTCTAACCGAGTTTCATTAATGTGTGACTTATAGCTTGAAAGTTATACTGAAAATTTGGCTGAAAAATTGCCACGCCCCACATTCAACGCCCATAAAATTTTACGTGTGGAACGGCTCTTGTAAATTGAGATAGAACACCGAATTCCGATACTATGCGACCTATAACTTCAGAGCTATTCGCTACCGTAGATTTGGGTTGTATGGGAGGTGCCACGCCCCCTTATTTTAGGGGGATGAAAAATAGATGTTGTTCGATTCTCACCCCTGACTCATATCCTCGCTAAGGATCACGAAAATCGGTCGAGCCGTTTCGGAGGAGTTCGATCACGCACCCCGTGACAGAAGAATTTTATATATTAGATAATTTTTATACATGATGTTAGTTCAGGGCGTACAAAAAAGCATGCACTTCCAAACAGTTCTTAGATAAAGAGAATCGGATCAATAGATCAGGCCTGAGAGTTTTACTTAGATCGGAAAACGTGGTTTCGAGATAAGCGCGTTTGAAGTTTTTTTAAAAGTTTAGTTTGCACGTAGCGCGCGTGAGATAGGTGTCTTCAAGACGTTGCCATTCGAAAAATATTCGTCGGATCGAAAAATCCATTTACACACATATTCTACACATATGTGGCTTTCATTTTTTGCAAAAAAAAAATCGATTTTTTAGTCCAAAATGAGGGAACCCTTCCCTTAACACGCAGGTTTTTAATTGTTCACTATGCTTAAAAATTGACAAAATAAAATTAAAATTTCAACTTTCCTTCCATTCAAAATGATGTACAAAAAAAGATAGCAATTTCGTCAAGTCGTAACACAAGACGAAGAATTGAATAAAAATAATACTATAGTTAATAACACTCAAGTTATATTATTCTTATTGAGGCTAAGGCTGTAGGCGAAATGATTTAAATTGGCTTTCTAATTATTTGAAGTTTGACGGTAATGGTTACCTACAATTTAGAACAATTTCGAGTAGACTTTTTGTGACTAAATTAAAAGTTACGATATTTTGAAGACTAATTAATCTCTGTGAGTGAATAAAGTAGGTGATTTAAGTTGGGCAGAAGTGAAAAAGCCATCCGAATGTTCGAATTAATTCTTATAGAATAATTTTTATATGGCTTATTTAAGAATATTTTCTTTGTACATTTCTACTTGTTTTAGGAAAAACTATCCTCTTAATTTCTTCAAAAAAATATGCGTTATTCAGTCAATCGTCTGGTAGCACTGAACTTTTAATGGAAATTCAGACAATGTGAAGAACAAAGATAACAATAGCTTCTTAAAGCAACCAAATACAAACAACAACAAATCCTTTCGATTGTTTCGTTAAGTTTGAAAGTTTGAGTTTATTGACTTGTCGATTTCGTTTATTTTTTCAACTTGCGTTGCCTCCTGCGTTAAGTAGCAGCATTCAGACCACTTATAACCAATGCACTCGCTTGTATTTCACCTCTTGATTATATAAGTAGGTAACTAAGTTCATACAAAAAACCTATGCGAATAGCAAACAGAAACATAAATTTTTGTTATTTCTGTTATTGTGTTAAATTTATATGAGGTAGAGAGTTCTAACATGCATTTTTTTCCAATGTGGGTCAAACAGACCAAAAAGTGCTTAAATCAACATTTTACGATCAGTACTTTCTTTAAGCACACCAAAGGCTCAAAGTGTGAGATAAACATCGTTTGCTTATCGCAAACAACCACCCTACTTACCTCCGAGAATGATGAACTCTACGTCAAAAATAGGGGAACTTTCATACATTTCATAAAAATTAATGTTACACAAAAGGATTGATATTTAAATCGTGGATTATTTTGCCTTCGATCAAGCCAGAGTTAATTCCATTACAATTTTTGTTTTTTTATTAACTTGACTGATATTTTTCGTCTTCCAGGACTCATTATTTGCCTTACTAACTTCAATTTTTTTTTTAGTTTCTATCGGTTCAAATCGAGGTTTGAATTAATCGAATTTTTGTATTTGTAGACTGTTTTATTAGAGAAATTCACTATTTCGGCAACTTTTTTCAATTTTGTTATTTTTACACATAAATCTTCTTTTTTAGAGTAAAGAGGACTTCAACCCATTTTAAAAGAAACTCAATAACATTTAAAACAGTCTTAACTTCGACTGCAATGTTCGATTTAATAACAACAACTCATCATTTAAGCCAAAGTGTGCCATTTCTGTCATCAACCTCAAAACGTACCTGTTTGGGCTAAAAGAGCTTATTAAACGGCACAAAGTAAAGGAAAATTGTATTAGTTTTTTGTTTATATGAACCTTTGAAATCACAGCAAGTTTTTTTATTCAAAACACAAAACATTTTGTTACAAAATTTTAAATAAGCCGGAATTTTATGAAATTATTCATAAGTGTGCTTTTTATATGACCATGGCTTATGCCACATCTAGGTGTTCATACTATAAAGCACGATTTGAGATATATTTCTTAAACAAACTGGGTCAATTGACTGTTTTATATCGTAGCAAACAAAGCATAGATTAAGAAATAACAACGATTGCTCATTCCAAACTCAATCGATCTTAATATTCACCACCAAACATAATTTTTGCATGTTTTATGTTGATTGCTCTGGCGATTATGGGCTAATGTCGATTATTTCAAATTTTTTCTTCATTGCTTAGTATTTTATAATTAATCCATAACCGGATAACCGCCGGTTCGCCGTATCGGCTTGGACAAACTACAAGACCAAGGGCAGTGTTTCTCAAGCTTTTCAATATCCTATCTTACCCTATCTTAAGATAAAAGAATTTCTTGGTGGATATGAACTTAAAAGCCTTAAATACTTGCATAAACTACAACCGTTATGAATTTTTTTTGAGCTGGTGCATTATACCGAATCGAAAAAAAGTTAATGTATTGGTGTCGGAAATAAGAGTTGCAGTTGTCTTTTTATTTTTGACAGCGTTCTTCAAATCCAAAGTGTATTTATGTAAAATAGAAAGCAAGATTTGCCAACGATAAGTTTTGCAGGCAAACATACTTTTTTTCTTAATGGAATGAGTCTGAGTGTTAAAATAATCTTAAAAACCATGTACCATTATGAAATTCCAAAAGTAAAATTTAGTTCAACTTGGTAGTGATGAAATATACCCAAGGCAATAAAACATAACTTTAAGAATGTTTTAATGTTGTGACCTTTGACTTGACCAAAGACTTGTTTATTTAACGGGATTAATTTTAAGTTCTAGATTTGATTTTCATCAAATTTTGCTTATTCATTGTACTTAAATATGTTACATGCTTTACATTATTTTTCTGAAATACGCAAAACAAGGCCCTTAAAAAGTCTTGGGTCTTTGCTAAATGAAGGGTTGAAGGTTACAAAAGGAACTAGCTCTGTATGATAAATACTAAATGTCAAATAACAGTATATATCAGTTCATTTGGAAAAATAAAGCAAATTTCGGGATTGCAAAATTTTTTAGGATTGACAGCTAATTCCAATTTATTAACCATTAGTGGTAAATAAAACCAAAAATTGAAACTGTACAACATTCGGCTAGCTCTCAATAGAGTGTGTACAGAATTTACTGATCATTCACACTCTTTGTAAAACCGCAGAAGGGCAGATTGCAGTGCTGCATGTTTAAAATGCAATAGTGGTATTCAGAATTTTGTGTATTTAAGATTTTGTGTATTTAAGAATTTGTGCAACAATAAATATTTGCCAACAACCCTGAATGCCCATTTCGTTATATTTTGTCGCACTCATTGCAAACCACACAATTCACAGCTGATAAGTGAAAAACGAAAATATTTCTAAAAATATATAATACATACTTTAGAAAAGAAGATTTGTAGTGAATAATTTTTTATTATTTTTTAGTTTATTTTTCTTTTCTATGCTGTCAACTTATCAGCTATTCATTTGCAATTTAGTGTTGCAAATATAAACTATAGGTTTTAAGTGTTGCATATTTTCACAAGCGTAGTTAGTGTATCTCTGTATATTTTGTTTGTGTAGAGTAAAAATATAAAAAAAAAATAAAATATAAATAACTGGCCATTTCAGCCCTTCAAAGGACTTTGACCTAGCTTCTTATGATCAATTGTGTTGTGCGTGTTGTTAAGTTTGTACACAATTGACCGAGAAACGATTTGGCTGTGCATTTGCTAATTGTATTATGAAAAAGCAAATTGAAGACCTCAATGGCTTGTTTAGGCGTAAAAAACACTCGTAATGCGTTATTTTTTAATGTGAGGGAACAAGATGAAGTTATTGGGGGCCAAGTCGTGTCTGTAAGGTGAATGACCCATTAATTATACGTTTTAAGTGCTCAAAAACTCTTTTGTTTGAGCTGTGTGGGAATTCGCATTATCATGATGGAGGATTTTCCTTTGGTGATTGGTTTTTCTCAATTCTCCGAAAAGGAAACAAACAAATATTAGCGTAACATTCAGCATTAACAGTTCTCCGTTGCTCAAGTGGTACAGTTGCGACAAGACTGGTTTTTCTGAAAAAACTGGCAACCATTAACTTGGATGTTTTCTGTCACAACAGCCTTTTTTGGTCAACCTTCACGAAATTCGTTTAGGAAAGAATGACGACCACGCTCGAACACATTAACCAGCGTTTCACAGTAGCTAGGTGTGTGATCTATCACCAAAAGTCGAACTAAGTTGATCAATGTATTCTTTTCTTGTCAATCCAAGTCGAAAATCAAAAAAATCATCACCCGAAAATGTTCACGTGCTAATTCCATTTTTTGTTGAAATACAATTTTCAAACATTGGCGTAGTGGGTAGAGTGCGTGGCTCATACGGCTGGTTCAATTCCATCTGACACAGAAAATTTCTTCAATTGAATTAATTTTTCCGAACGGCCATCACCTCTCTGCAGACAATGGCAAATTTCAGAGAGTAAATAATGACATGTAAAGCTTCTTGAGAACATGCACATTAGCGTTCGGAGTCTGCATAAAACTAGTAGGTCCAGTTCTCGATCAATTGTGCTCAAAAATTAAATAACACGCACAACACAATTTGATCATAAGAAGTTCGGTCAAAGTCCTTTCAAGGGCTGAAATGGCCAGTTTATATCATATATTTACAATTTTATAACGTCAAAATTCATCTGGCAATGCTAAGTGTGGCGGAGTTGCAAGACTTAAAAGGCAGCCCTCGTAATACCTAGTTGTAATTTTTTTAAAACTGTATTCAACAACTAATATCTCTCAGATACAATTTCCATCATTGCAAGTTGATAGTAATCAGCAATAGCAGCAGCGGCAGCAGAAAAATGTGGCAAGACGAAATGTAAATGAACTGTAAATAGACAGGCAGCAACAAGACAACAACAACAACAACAACAACAACAACAATGAAATGTATGTATTTAACACTTTCTTTTTTCACTTATTAGTCGAATTAAAATGTTAATGATAAATATTTGAGAAATTGAAGCTATTACACTTTAAAAATAAATAAATAACAAGACGAATTTAAAACTCGTTAAAATGATTTTTTGCATTTGAAGCAGTAAAAACGGCAAAATCAGTCAATTTTATCGCGCCTTAGATTTCAAGCGTAGCTATCTCATTCGATGGCGTGTAACCTCAATAATTATGCAACTATTTATGCAGCATGCGGCATGAATGAGTTTTGTATATAAAGGTATATCTTTAATTATTTTAAATAAACCAAAATAAATGAAGATTATTTATTTTATTAAAACTTTACTTGCTCCAAAATATCAGTTGTAAGCATTTCATTTTGTAGATACAGATACTTTGTATAGCTCAGCTATACTTCACTGTGGCAAACACAGCAATTGTGATGATGCATGCAAATTCATAGCTTAATGCAACGACAGCCACAACAACAAGCAACACATTATATAAAGTATCTATTATAAACATATATAATCAAATTAAGCCATAGCGTTGAAATTGAAGTTAAAGTATTTTGAAATTTGATTTAAGTATGTAGAATTCCTTTTAATTCGCTCTCGTTGGGTATATATACAAGCATACAGACATAGATAGATGTGTTTTTGCTTAAAACGCACACTCAGTATCACAGAGATATGGAGTCTGTATCTAAATATCTGCACTGCATTGCATGCATTCATGCGAACATACCAAATTGATGCTGTTGCAGAAACAGTTGCTTTGCAAATAATGTGTGTCTGCCCCTCTATCCAGTCAGCAAACTGACACTATGCTCTGCTCCCCGTTCTGTGGTATGTTTGCCCATCAGTCTGTCCGTCCACACGTTGTTGTTTATTCGTGGAAAAACTACAATCGAATTGGAAAATTTCAGTCATTGAAAAGCAATGACTATACTTGCTGTTGTTATTGTCTCTGTTGCAGCAATTTGAGCTGAAACTTTTATGTCTAATGTATGTCTGTACAGTTGATGTGTTGATGTACAGCTTGCAGTTTTGAAGATATCACGACATCTGTAAGCATAACAATATCTAAGTAAAAAATGCAGATGTTTGATTTCTACCAACTCTGTCAGAGAAAAGAAAAAAAAATAGAAAATATTCGACGCCACTGTTTCTGTTAATTAGAAGAGTAAGTCTTATGACGTGCACATATTCCGCACAAACGATTTTTGCTCTCATGATATCAATAAAAATGTCATGCTTCATATTTTATTAGCATCGTTCTGTCTGACTGCGTAATTTTTAGCTAGCCTTAGAAAATGATAAAATAGAGATTACATACAGTGGTGGCTCCTATGAATAATCGGACAAGCTTTCAGTTTTCAACAGTGTTATCGTATATTTGAAAAGCGCAAGAAAAACCGGTTGTTGATGAACTATCATCTCGAGATTATGTCCCAAGCTCAATATTTTAATTTTCATGGAACAATACTGCTTCAACCAACATTTTGCCAGAAATAGTGGAAAAAACATTATGGCTAAGAGGGAACACCAACCAAGGGTGGTTCTCGGTGTTAAAACTATCCCTTAGGGTTCAAAAAGTATAAAAAACAAAGGTGTAATATATCAGTCATGGCTGTCTTGATTCGGAATAGGGTGATAGACTAGTGGGAGGGAAGGAAAGTCAAGTGAAACATGTGTAGGATGTTCTATGCGTGGCGGAAAGCCTTAGAAACATGTGAATTGAGGAAAGTGTTATGCCTTTACCTCAGTCAATTCAATTCATAAAGCAATATCATCCAGAAACTTCTCTACCACCAACTACAACTTCAAGTTAATCAGAAATGAGGATAGAAAATTTCAAATGTGAAAGGTTAAGGCGTAGGACCATGGCCTGGCCGGGATTCCAACCCGGGACTTCTGGGGTGGCAGTCGAGCACGCTTCCTTCTCGACTACCGAGGCCACTATAATAAATACTCTTTGATAACACTCTGAATACTATTTTCTATGACTTAAAATTCTTTGATACGAACTGGTCGTGCATCTTTAAATCGGTAGATCAAAGACGCATATATAGGGTGCTTTTTTAGAGATATAGAGCTTTGAATTGAAATAAAATACTGAGATTGCATAATTTCAATCAGAAAATTGGCTTTATTAGAATGATAATTTTTCGTCATAAGTGTGTAAGTATTAATTCGGGGATGTGACCGCCTCGGTTTGCTCGGATGTGGTGTATTCTGGAAATTAAATTTTCCCCCAATTTTTGAAGCACAATGTTGTCTTCCAAAGTGCATTTTTTTGTGGATATAACGGTGCCTCGATAATTTCTTGTAGATTTTCTGTAGCATTCCACATATTACAATTTTCTTTTGACATGCCCATTGAGCCAAAAATGAGCTCGATCTTAAGATGGACGTAGCACACGGTAATATTCCCGAACTGAAGCACGATTTTCAAAATAAATTTGCACAATTTGCAAGCGTTGTTCTGGCATAAGTCATTCGTTATAAAATAACAAACCAAACAGAGCATAAATGATAATAGTGTTGCCAGATCTGTCTGCCGTATGACAGTTTAATACTTATCGAAAAATGGAACCTTTAAAAAAAACACCCTTTAAGGAAGTCGTTTAAAAAAAAAACAAAAAAAAAAAACACAAAACAATTCAATTGACTTGAGGTATATTTCAAACATTTAAAATATTTAAAAAAAGCAATAATGCTTAGAAATCGAATAAAGCATTTCGAAATTCTCCTTTCTAAACTTCCTCATATCGAAATTTACTTTCAAAATTGCATTTTCTTAAATTCACGCTTTACGAAGTTCCCCTTTCTTAAATTCTTTTACATTAAACACTTCTTTCCAAATTCTCTCTTTGCGACATTCTCTTTGACAAAATCACTCACTTTTGGGCAGTATCAACATAATTTTTCATCGCAGTAGTATTGTATAAGGGAGGATTTTTGTGTGAAAGAAGATTTTTAAAAAAGAAAATTTTGGAAAGGAGATTTTCTGAAGTCGATTAACTCAATGTTTTTTACTTTTATTAAATTTTCTGACTCGATTTTATATTAGACCTTGTGATTTTTTTTGTTTTTATTTAATCTTTGCTATCAGAAAGTTGTCGAAGGTGCAGTTTACGAACAATTGATATCCAGATTTGTATATTGCTATATTGCTAGTAGATTGCTACTCTTTCTTGTTTATGATTATCCTAGTTCTTTCTATTATTTGTTTCTGAGGAAAAAATATTTTTGCTCATCCTTATTTTTACACATCTGGTATTTCGCCCCAAACAAATGTTCTATCTGAGGAATAACGTTTTAAATTAATTTAAAATTTAACTTAAAATTTAATTTTGATTTTAAAATATCGTCATCTACCTTTCTATTGTTCACTCTCAGAACATTAAAACTCTTAACGCATTATAACCCTGCAGATAAATTGACCAAATCAGAAAAAATTCTGAACTCGTTTCATGAAGGCAAAGTGCTTCTTTCTCATTGTTCACATTCACATTCTCATTACTCACATTGTTTGAATTGTTGTCATACGGAAAGACAATTGCTCCCTGAATATTTATTTTCTTATATTCTCAAAGACAATCTGAATATTTTCTTTTATTATATTTATTGATATAAGTACTAAAGGTCTTTTGTGAACTATGAATAAATTCTAAAATATCTTCCAATTTTATAAAAGATATAATTTTGACCCATTCCGAATGCATCTTCCACCTCTTCAACTATCTTAATATATAAAAATGAATCGTGGTTTGTTCGGATGCTTACAACATGAAAACGACTGGACCAAATTGGATACTTCCTTCTGTGAGTTTGTTCGTTATTGTTACGCGAAGGTTTTGGTAAAAAATGCACGGAACATTGGACAAGGGGGCGTGGCATCTCCCATACAAACCAAATCTACGATAACGAATAGCTTTGAAATTATAGGTCGCATAGCATCGGAATTCGGTGTTCTACCTCAATTTACAAGTGCCGTTCCACTGGTAAAGTTTTATGGACGTTGGACGTGGCACTTTTTCAGCAGACCAAAGTTTCGGTATAACTTTCAAGCTTTAAGTCACACATCAATGAAACTTGGTAAGAGCGTACTATTTAGTCGCGTCTTTCGACTAGCAAAATTGAGCAAGCATTGGACAAGGGGGTGTGGCACCGCCCAAATAATTAAAAAATATGATATCGAATAGCTTAGGAAATAAATGTCGCATAACAATAAAACTGAGAATGTCCTTCTATGTACTAGAAAACTGAGACGGACTTTGGAAAAGAGGGTGTGGTTCCGCCCATACAAGATCAATTTTTGATATAGAATATCTTTGGATCTAAATGTTACAAAACAATGTTACTCAGTATGGAGTTGCGACTTGGTGATATCCTTCTACTGGAAAACTGGGGCAGGGTTTGGAAAAGGGGGTGTGGCTCCGCCCATACAAGCCAAATTTTGGATATCGAATACATTTGGATTTAAATCTATATTATAAAAATGAATCTTGGTTCGTTCGGATGCTTAAAATTTGAAAACGACTGGACCAAATTGGATACTTCCTTCTGCGGGTTTATTCGTAATTACTTCGCGAAGGTTTAGCAGAAAAGAAAAATCAGAAAAATTATCAAAAAGTAGCAATGTAGGCGCACATTTGCACTCCGAGCGTATGCGCTGCAATTCCGTTCAACCGATTGCGATAAAACTTTGTCAACTTATTGCTCTTGCGCGATGGTTATAGGCATAGTGGGGCGGGCATAGGTCAAGGGAGCGTGGCTCTTCCCATACAACCAAAATCTGCGATATAGAATATTTTTGGAATTATATACAGCATCGGTATTCGAATTTCACGTGCCGTTTCATTGCTAAAATTTATGGGCGTTGGACGCGGGTGTGGCACTTTTTCAGCAGCCCAAATTTACGGTATAACTCTCGGACTATAAGTCACCTACCAATTTAACTCGATAAGAACGTAATATTTAGTTGTGTCTTTTGACTGGCAAAATTTAGTGACAATTAGACAAGGGGGTGTGGCTCCGCCCATATAAACCAAATTCTTGATATCAAATAGCTTTGGAAATAAAAGTCACAGAACATTGAAACTCAGAATAGACTTATTACTTGGTGATACCCTTCTACTAGAAAACTAGGGCGGAAATTAGATAAGGTTTATGGCTTCGCCCCTATAAGCACAGTTTTTAATATCGAATAGCTTTGGAAGTAAATGTCCCATAGCACTGAAACTCAGTATGAAGTTACTAATTAGCCAGATAATACCAGATACTTCTGATAAACAGGCACGGGCATTGGAAAAGGGCGTGGCTTCGTCCATACAAGCCAAATTTTCGATTCAGAATAGCTATGGAAGTTAAAGTAACAAAATTGTAACTCAGAATGGATTTCCCACCTGAGAGTGATGTCCTACTGCTGGAAAACTCTAACGGACAGTAGACCATGAGCGTGGTACAGGTAAGTGAGTAATAAAAGTTTTGTATTTACTTATTATTTTTCAATATACTTGGCGGGTGTAGCAACGCTCGCCGGGAATCGCTAGTGATTCAATAAAAACAACAACAATGGAAATATGATACGATCACAAGGTAGGCTCACTTCAAATCTTTTCATACCTTCTACTGCAGTTTTTGTCAAACCTACCTTCCCTCCACCTACCCCCAAATGTCGTTTACATATTTTATATATTTCAATGAAAAGTTTAAAATATTTGTTGAATTAAACACAAAATATACAATTCTCAAAATGTAAAAACACCTATTCAAACTGTTTTTGGCTGAGGGTCTTTTGTAATAGCTCAAAACCTGCTCTAATTGCTCTAGAAATTAACTAGTTGTTTTTCCAAATTAACTGAACAATAACTGCTGGGTAATGTGAACTGAATAACTCTTGAGTTATGTGAGACTTACACGAAATGATCCATTTGTAATATTATGATTGTAAAACTTTATCCCGAGCAATGCCATGTATTGCTACTAGTGTACTTTAAGCATATCTCAGGCTTATCTTGGCAGAATGCATATGATTATTTCTTTATTCACAGATTTAGTCAATCGCAGCTATTCTTGTTTAGTTTGTATTTTGCTGTGAAGAATTATTATAAAAGCCAACAACATTGTTCAACGCTAACAAAGAGAAATAAAAAAAGAAAAACCATAATTACATCAAAATCGACATATCCGGTAAATAGCACCAATGATTACAACAAAGCTACCTAAATCACAGCACCAACAACAAGCTTGACAACACCTGTTGTCCACTTTTCTAAATTGGGAGTAAAACATTTTTATATAGAAGCATTTTTTTACTGGCTGGCTGTTGACTGTTTTTCCCCCCTTTTTTGTTTTTATGAAATCTAATATGGTCAATAGCACCCTCGCACCGCGCCGTCAGGCCTTTTCTTTCAACTTTTAAAAGAACTCGATACATACATAGAGCTTATTTAAATGCCAACAACAAACGCACACAATAATAAGTTGTTGTAATAAAATGCTGTAGTGTTGTTGGTTAGCTTTGTGTAACATTTGTTTTTTTTTTATTCATTAACTACTAATTTTTAAGCTGTGCTTTTTGTTTTGGCCAAACTAACCATGAATGCGCTCGTGTTGAAGTGGTTTTACTCGCACATACATGCATGAAAACAATCATAGATATGTGTATGACTGTATAATAGTTAATTGTGTGAGTTTTTGTTTAGTTTTTAAAAGTGGACACGGCGTAACGCTTCAACGATTAATTATTCTCAAGCTTAAATAAAAATGTTTATTCGGAACATACCTGTATTTCTTGCCAATAATTCTCTGGGGAACTAGCTTTCCGTATGTTGCTGTAAATATTGTGGCTTCTAATTAGCTCAACCCAACAACCGAACAACCAACCAGGCAGGCGTTGTTCCAATTCCCGCAGCATGCGTCAGAAATGACGGACGTGTTTTTTTCTTTTGGCCACATGACTCGCGTCGGAATGCTATATGGCTTATTTTTGGGTGTATTCCAACCAAGTAGGTGCCATCGAAATTATAATACCTTAACATGCAAAAATAATTATTTATTTTTTCGTGACTGAATGCAACGACTCAACACGACAAATAGTTGGAAATTTATTGTTATTTGAAGGTTTGTCTGTAAAATCGAAAGCACCAAAAGAAGCAGCAGAATCAGTTGATTTGGACGAAAATTATTATTATTGTTAAGTTAATTCAACAAAAAAAAACGAAGTTTATATAAACGAGAGAAAATCTAAGCAGCAAAAGCAGTTGAAATACATCTGAAAGATGGAAAATACGACGCACATCTGCCGTTGGCTGCTGCTGCTTATGAGCAACCAGAACAACAACAGCCACAACAACTACAACAACTTAAAAATAAAACTGGTTTGGAGTGTAACTGTAAAGTTGAAATAGAACCAAAAGCGAGACAGCGAGACATAGGCATGGTAATAAAAGAAAATCTAAAAAATAAATACAAAAGCTTTTTCAGCACGCATGCGAGATGGACAGGTTAGTGCGACGGATATGTCTGCATAAAGGTAGATGACAAACATTCAGGTGGACGGAGCGGCAGTCAAACGCACCGGTGCCAACAGCATTTGAATGGCTTGGCATAAGTAGCAGACTGAGACTGAGTTGACTCCGCTGCGAGACATAAGCGGTTACTTATAAAGTTGCTGACCTCGAGATGGTTTCCATGACGCCTCTAAGCAATGAAAGAAGTGCGATCGGACGTAATAGCATGCTATGCAATGATCAGCATAAACACCACCATTTGTTGAGGTAATCCAACGACAAAGAGTTACTTGTATTCGCAAGACACAAAAAGCAGGGGGGGAAGGGGCACACTTTAAAATTGCAAAGCACTTAATAATCATAAACTTTTTGTTGACAAAGATATCACAAACAGCAAAAAACACTGAGATAGTGACCAAAATACAAATGGGCTATACAGGTGTGTTCACTGAAATAGTAGTGTTACAGTAGAGATTCACAAAAGTTAGCCTGTTTGTTTTTGGCTCTGTCAACTTTTATGGATTGTTAAGTTTTTAAGGACAATAGTATAATTTACATGTACAAATGCACATGATATAAGATATAAGCAGTGTATATGTACAAATGCACATGATACAAGCATTTCAGACTTTTTTCATATGAATTTCATGCATTAAATTAAAAAATAAAAAAAAAAGATACAGTAGTTTCGACTATGTCGTAACACACGACGTAGAATTATTCAATTCGCTTTTGATGTCATCTTTTTTAAAAATATTTATTCCATACACCTGAGGATATGACCTTTAAGAGAGTGCCGGAGAGGGTTAATATGTATCACCAACCCCCATTACTTTTGCAAAAGGAACATTTTTGCCTTTGACACCTATTCCCTCCGACCACTCCTTAGGGGTGCTCCCATACAAATTTTATGCTTTTGTCGATAAAACCGGAAACTGTCCATAAATAGGTAGAAAACTTAAACAAGCAAACAAAATTTGTTCAATGCTATCAAGTTCAACAACCCATGTGTCAAAATTTCACTGTCGATAATATGCCCGGATATTTAATTGGCTGCGTTTGACATTTCAATAACAGATTCTGTAAAAAAGCATGCCCCTCAAAATTACTCAGTATTACTGGGCTACGCGAGTCTGTTAAAAACAACATGCCCGCAAAAGTATGCTTTTTTTTAATTATAAGATTTATGTCTTCACGCTAGATGGCGCTGTCTTCGCCGTCGAAAAAACCGGAAGCCGTCGATAAATAGGTAGCAAGTTTAAGCAAACAAAAACATCAAATGTTGGCTTTATATTTCATGTAATTGTGTAAAATTGATATAAGTTAGAGAGTTCTAACATGAATTTTTGTCGCATTGAGGATCAAGCAGACCAACAAGTGCTAAGATCAACATTGTACGATTAGTACTTTAGGCCCACCAAAGGCTCAAAAAGTAATGTAAATACCGACACCTGATCACTATCAACCACCCTACTTACCTCCGAGAACGACGTATTCTACGTCAAAAAAATAAACAAAACAATAAATAAAAAAATATATCCGGATGATTGGATTGGTATTTGTGCCAGTAAAATAATCTGTAATCGTTTTTTGGCTGAAACGTTTGCCAAAATGCGATTTTATTATATCCGCCCGTAGTTGAAGAAGCTGTGAAACATTAGAGAACTTCTCGTTGTACTCGCTCCATTTGATCAGTGTATTAACCGCACATATTGCTTCGTTGTTTGAAACAAACTCTGGATTTTGAGTAACATTTTCATCTTCTGAATCATCTGTGGACATTCCATGTTCATCGAGTATATCAGCGTTCCATGTATTTATTTCTTCGGTTGATAGAACACAATCAGGTGCGAGTGCCTCTTCGGCTCAATCAATTGATGGTAAATAAAAAATAATAAACTAGAGAGTGAAAAAAAGAACTCAGAAAAGTTAACGAAAAAGTTAACTTTTTAGAGTCACCTGTGGTGGCAGAAGCCTGGCTTATCTTTTCCGTATATTTAACTTTTCCAAGTCTTAACTTTTGTGAGTCTCTACTGTACTACATAATTATAATTTTTTTTTTAATTTTAATTAATTTTTTATTAAATCATATACACTAAGAGAAAAAAATATTAAGTTTATCCAAAAAATTTTTTAATAATGCACCAATAACGCATTTGCATAAATCGAATACGTAATTATTTATAATTTATTTAAATACTTTTTTAATTAAATAAAATATCAACATATTTTAACAGAATTAATAAAAAATATATTAAAATTATGCACGAATTTTTTAAATATCTTATATTTACTATTTGAAAACAAAACTATTGCGTCTAAAGAATATTTATATAAAAATATTGAATTTAAAAACAACATATTAAAATTCAACATGTTATTAATGGTATTATAGTAATATTTTCCTCATATTGCACCAACCATGATACAAGGTAGCCTTGACAATTGCTTATTTTATCAAGAGCTGCGTCTATCAAATGCCATTTGGCTGTTATTTTATTTTCTTTTTTACTTTTTTAATAATGCACCAACCATGGTGAAATAAATATAAGGTGTTCTCATCCCAAATATCAGAAAAATAGGCTGCCTTATTTTGACATTTTCATACAAAAACGTTTATATGAAACCGTTTATATTGTCAAAATAAGGCAGCATGTCAAAAATATATTGAAAAATGTCATGGGATGAGAGCACCGTATAATTATTCCACCATGGCACCAACTGTCAAAAATAGTATAAATTAGAGAACAAATAAGTAGGAAAGAAAATAAAAAGCAAAATATGCAGGCAAATGACAATCGGTGCAAGAAATTCGTGAGAAAATATTGAGTTACCTCATCCCACATAATTGCATCATGCTATCACCCATCGCACTCACAAAGTAACTCGGCCAAACATCCAGGCTATATTACCCTCGCAACAAAAACCAAACGAGAACTATAAGAAACCGAAAGCAAGAATCTTAATTCTAAAAACTTCATTGATAAACTGCAGGAACACAGTGAGATGTTGTTGCTGCTTGTCGGCTATTTCAGCTGTTTGGCATAAGTCAGAAGCTTCACTGTGTGGTATACATAAAATTTAAATACGGGAAAAAAACGAGTTTGATTTATCCACGTAAATATTTAAATAAAATTTATACACAGGCGTGAATAATGTTAATATCCGTTATTTCCCTTAGTTTTCTCAGATTTTAGGAGAAAAATTAGTTTAATTCTAACATATAGTGTTTTTTGGTTTTTTGAGATGTAAAACTTTGAATTGAAATAAAATACTGAGATTATAAAATTTCAAACTTTCGGCTCGAATGTGGCGTATTCTGGAAGTCCAATTTTCGACTATTTTTTCAAGCCTTTGGTATCTCGACAATATATCGCACAATCTTCCAAATCGTCGGCCGTTGCTGGCTTGTTCGCATACACCAATAACCCTAGAGAAAAAATTCGAAGGCGTTAAATCGCACAATATAAGTAATCCATTGAAAATTCGAAGGCGTTAAATCGCACAATATTAGTGACCCATTGACCGGTCCATTTCGAGAAATAAAATTGCACCATTTGCAAGCACTGGTGTTGATCAGAAATGGCAAATCAAACTGAGCACTCAAAACACTAACAAATAATTGATATTTTGTAGGAAATTTCGTTTTGTTACAATTAAATATCTGTACGAAATAGAATCGACATCATCTTAAACAACCTTATTGATATAGATTGACTATGTGATTTAATTCCGATAATTGGGATGTCAAAGTCTTAAATACAATTTTCTTATGTCATTATTACAATAAGCTTATAATGAAGATTTTTTCGAATTTTTTCGAGCTTTTGAATTTTTCGATTTTACCAAGAAGTACTTACTTGTTGGAAATTCTAACCAGTGGCCTACAAAATATCGTATCAAAAAATATCATTCCACAAAAACTATTAATGTTAAGATCTTAATGTAACTCCATTAACAGGTGATAAATACATCACATTGAAATTTCTTTAAGCGAAAAGACAAACACTGACGGCTGCTAAGTAACAGAGTTATGCTGTACAAAATTATAGTAGATTTCAAACTTGTGTACAGTAATTTCAAATCAAACCTGAAATCACAACGAGTACTATACAACATTCGGCTGGTTCTCAGAAGAGTTTGTACAGAATTAGCTGATCATGCACACTCTTTGTATAACCGCAGAAGGTCAGATTGCAGTGCTGTCTGTTTAAAATACAGTGTGTTTACCAAGAAATGAAGACTACACAGAGTATATTTCTGTATAGCATTTATTTTCCTTAGTTTTATGCCACAGTATTTTGGCTGCTGAAAAGTGCCACGCCCCTATTTCAACTCCCCTAAAATGTAACCAGTGGAATAGTACATGTGATTTGAGGTCGTATAGCGATTTCCGAGGCTGCGTGACCTATATCTTTAAAGCTTTTCGCAAATTTGGGTTTATGGGATGTGCCACGTCCACCATAGATATTTAGTGCACTCCTTCTTCCTAATCTTATTGATTTTAACAAAAAATTATCAAAATAGGTCGAGAAACACAGGAGAAAATGGTTATTAACTGTCATGTCACATTATATCATGTCTGTATTTTGATTTTTAATTTCCTAAACCTTTAAAGGCTTTTGACGCACATATTACCCACTTTTTTCTCTGCTAGATATTTTCTTCCATCTTCTACTTCCGAGCAAACTAGAGTACGGTAGTTTTCTAATAATTAATATTCTGGAGTATAACGACTTTTTTGGAGAAAGGATCGCTTGGTTTGGTTTGGGTGTTGATACTGTTCGGACAGTATTCAATCAGCTCCATTGAGTCGTTTATACATTTAGAGTCTTTAGATCCATTTAGTGCAATTGAGAAAACTTAGTAGATCGTTGGTTTTTAAAGTTTAAAGTTCTTCAAGATTTTAAAAAAATGGTTTACTTAGAGTTTTTAATCTACAGCTGACCAAGCACATAGCAAGTGTGCTAAATTCTCCTGTTCATTAGGAACATTGGAGCTACGGCAGTGGATGTTGAAAGGAATACCAATGCTTTTAGTGTGTACACCACCAATGCCCTTACTTATAGACGTGATTATTGCTATGTTAACTCGAAATCTTAAAAGCAGTTCTCCGTAGGTCATGTGAAGGTAAAATTTTTCGTGGTAACTTACAGCTTGTTAGACTTTTCCATTTGAAACAATTTTTAATGATACCCGATGTGGTTACGATCTATCTTCATTAAGAATCTATTCTCATCTGTAGAGTGTTTGTTAGTGGATTTGAACTCAGTCAGTTAAAATTGAAAAATATAGTTTCCATAGCAATTTTTTTGGCTTTTTACAAACATTTTTTAAATTTTTCTTAGTATTTTTCAGCGAAATATTTAATAAAACACATCGAGGTTTCTTGTATTCATATCAATCCGGGCTAGAGTATATTTCAACTTTCAGTCATGTGAAGGTTTATTACCTCACATCAAGTTTCAATCAAATAACCCGTCCACTAAGTATCAATTAAAATACTGAAGCTAAAGCTACATTTGTCAGGTGCACTTTTCAAAATATTTCTGCAAACCAGATTTCATCTACACCTTACTAAGCTAAACCAAGAGTTACAAAATCCATAGATTGCAACATTTATTGCAATAACAGCAACAGCAACATCAACACCAACACCAACACCGACATCAACAAACAACAATAAATTCCTTTTATAAACATTTTGCAAAATGAATTAATTTACATACGTTCTGGTACCAACCATGACACGCCTGAAGGCCACACTCCTCAGCTATCAGGCTTTCTGTTAGATACACTCAAATGCTGAGCTATAGATACACGATCGCACCCATCACCGCGCACAGGCACACACACAAATGCAGAGTGTGATCAAGCGATGATTATATTCAAAATAGAAATATGGGAAACTGCAGAAATCGTACAATTTCATACATATACTTATGCATATGCGTGTGTTAATACTCGTAGAGATAAATATTTCGTTGAGAAAAGATTCTGCATCTTAAAATTAAATTCGACATTTTAATTAAATTCAACCTTGAACCGGATTTGTCCTCAACTCGATGACATTTTTTACTTAAAATGCTTAGATCCTTTTTGTTTTCGTGTTCAGTTATAGATGTAATATTATAAAAATAAAGATTTTCTTGCATTAATATCCTTAATAGTGATGAATTCAATGAAATAATAAAAATATATTTATTGAAAAGGCATATTTTACTGAATATTTTGACATCTGGATGCTATTGGTAACTTTGACAGCCACTGAAACATAACTACTGGGAAAAACTATCATTACTATCTGGTCACCTTTTAATATACATTTCGTCGTCATAGAGACGACATTCGTAGAGATGAATGAATTAATGAATTAAGCTGTATATCTCTGTAGAAATGCTTTATTTTTTAAAAATATTTTTTATCATTTTTGATTTCGTTAAATTCATTCACTATAACGTTTGGGCCATTGGTTTTCAAAGCGATACAGAGTGAATTTAAAATTTCCCAATATTTTTGTAATGTGACTTGAAAACTGGTAAAGCTGAGTACACAAGAAAATATGGTCTATCTGACCTCTATTGTTACTACTTCTTTAAAGGAGGACGCAGAAGATATATTGCTCTGCCCGTTTATTAATGGTCCATTCTCCAAAACTTAATCAAAGGTTCAAATGTGTAGAGTATCATATCAGAACCCCAGATCTCAATCGGAAAAGAAAGTTACACGTAGTTTAGTGCGGGTGTGTCGAAACCTCCTATATTATACTTTTATCTTTTAACGCGTTCTTCTCGTAACGGTGTTTTTCGAGATGGCGGGATGGATTCCCGCCGCACCGATGAAGGTATCTTCATTTTAACTGGTTTCAATTGTTCATCAGGCATGTCCGCACGGAGTAATATGTTTATTTTATTTGTATTTTATTCGGTTCATTAGTTACTTCAGAAGGAAGTAAAAAAAAGGCCAAAAACAAATTTTCTTTTTCAATAGACCGCCATTTTGTTAATTTTCAAAACTTAAAAAATCCGGCCTATTACAAATTACTCGGCCTCGAACAAATTACTCCGATCTCAATATATCACATATTTAAAACTATTTGAGTTTTTTTATTTCAGATGATATTTGCAGACAGAAACACTCCCTCCATGGATGCATGTTTTTTTTCACGCCCACTTTATCCGCAAAGGGAGGGTAGGGTTAAATGTGCACCAATTTTTATGAATAAATTATATTTTGTACATCAATATATAATAAATCATTGGCAAAAAGATTTTAAATGATTGCTTGATTCGAGTTTCCAAAAAAAAAATTGATGAAAATTACTATTTTTACAGTCCTGTTGAAGAGAATGGTCCCTGAAGGGGGAAGACCCTCCAGAAGACAGTTTTTTCAATAATTTTTTACTAAAAACTGAGCGTATTATTACATTGAATAAAATTACATATTGATATTGATGTTCAAATGCATACACACAAATTTTTTTATAAAAACGAAATGGCGACATTACAGCTAGTCAAACTTGGATCCTTCAATTTGCTTTGTGAAGTGCCCAGCCCCTTGTAGTCAATTGAAATCAACCAATTAAAATTTTTTTCATTAAAATAAGTTATAATAATTTCATTTTGTATACTTTTATGTATTTACATACGTATATTTTTATATACTTATGTATATGTATATTTTTAACGCAAACAAAAAAACTTGAAATTTGAACACAAAAAGAAAATAATTGCACTTTTTTTATAAAAAAATTGTCAAAAACAATACTTCTAGATACAGTAGACTCTCACAAATTAGAACCACTTTGTTCCACGGGTGGTTCTAATTTCTAAAATGTTCTAATTCCTGGATGTTTTTTTCACAGAAATTTAAAAGAAAATAATGAAACTGTTTAAAAATATCTATGTTCACACAAAAGAATTTTTACTTATAAATATCTAATATTTTTTTAACATAAAACTCATATAATTCCCATTTTTATATTTATATCAATGAGCAAAGATCACTTATGAATTTTATAAATAAAGAAACGTCCGGAAATCAGAACCACAGGTTCAATATTGAAATGGCAAGTTTTAATTTCTGGACAGTTCGAATTTGTGAGAGTTCTAATTAGTGAGAGTGTACTGTATAATTAATACAAAATTTGAGGTGTAAGCAAAGGCCAATACGTTAAAGAATATCTGTACAAAATTTCTAGTTGATATCTCAATTACTTTTTAAGTTATATTCGACAGCGCGGAAAGAAACATGTTTTCAGAAAATGAAATTAAATTAAATTTTTCGTTCTTGCTTTCGGAACTTCCGACTCTTCACTTCACTGACTTTCTATTGAGCTTAAAACATTGGAAATATATTCTTTATGTAACAAATGAATTTTTAAAGCAAAAATAATAAAATAAAAAAACGCAAAAATTTAAAATTCTGGAGGGTCTTCCCCCTTAATGCAATCTTAAATTGATTTGTTTTTTTTTTCAATTATGATATTTTGGACAGCAAAATTGAATAAATTTCCCATAGTGCATTGAGCCAATAAAGAGCTTTGATCACAGCAGCAATGAACTGATGATCATCCAACAGAGTTCATATCGTTCGTTCTTTGTCATCATTATCTATCTTGCGCATGCGCATTTTGAGAAATTTTTTATTGAAGTTTATTTTTAGTTTTATTATAATTATTTTTTTGATTCAGCTAAATTCAAAATAAACTCTTGAGTGGTGTCACACCCACAACCAGATGCCAGATTGCATCGACCTTTAATCTTTGCGCATTAAATTCAAAAATGAATTCCATCGTATGTTTATTTGTTTGTATGTAGGTATATACTAGAGACACTTTTTCTATATTTTACAGATTTTTTTGGATATATTTTTACATTAAACACTTTTTTATATTTTTGTAGATTTTTTTTAAGGATTTAGCAGTTTAAGAACCAACTGTATCAAAAATCGATTTGAATGAAAAAATGATATTTAAGCAATGTTGCAAAGCGACGTGAATTTTTAGTTGAAGAAGTGTCACTCTGTCACGAGCTACTTCACTAGTTAATTAAGCACAAGTTAATCTGATCCAAGGTTATGCATTAACGGGCCAGTTTAACCAACATCAAACACATTCTGATAATTAAATTTTTGTATCATTTTGAAGGTAATGGTCTGGGGCCCTACTCTATATTGCGATGCGAAACAAAAATCACGTGCGATTTGCTATTTGAATGCGCATCGCGTTTCATTTTCGCAACGCATTACGATTTACGCATCGCAATACGGAGTAAGACCCCTGTATTAACACTATTTCAAAGTTAAAATCTTTACAACTTTTTTTCTTTGTTCTGTAATATTTTTAAGTTGACAACTTTTGTCCAAAAATTGTATATGTTTGTGTGTTTTTATTGGGTTAGAAATATATGTGAAAAATATTGTTTTGAGCAAAAAGCAAAAATTCAAAATATGATATTTTTTAATAAAAATATTAAAAACAAAAAATTTTAATTTGGAAAAAACCGAAAATTTTGTAAATTAGACTTACAAAATATATCTGGTTGCCTTTTAAAAGAAAAAACAAAAAAAAATGTAGCAATCTCTCGCAACTTCAAAAGAAAAACTAATTTTAAAAAGTACGTATTTTACGTTTTTGCATCATATGTATATTTAACAAAAAATATTTACCTATTGAACGTTTTGCTAAAATTCTGTTTTTTATCAAATGAGTTAAAAATTTCTATTTTTCCTACTCATGTCCAATGTTGCCTATAGAAAACATTGTACTTATAGGCTTCTAAGTCCCGCTATTTTAATTTTTTCTATTTTTAGATAACATCCTGTAACAAAAAAACCAGGACACCAAGGACTTTGAAATAATTGTCAGTCAATATCTGGGTCCAGACTAATACTAATACTAAGTCCTCAAAAAATTTGTAGCCCCGCGCATTTTAATTCGGGCATGAAAGGGTTATTTACTTAAAACAATTTTTGACGTAGAATACGTCGTTCTCGGAGGTAAGTAGGGTGGTTGATAGTGATCAGGTGTCGGTATTTACATTACTTTTTGAGCCTTTGGGTGGCCTAAAGTACTAATCGTACAATGTTGATCTTAGCACTTGTTGGTCTGCTTGATCCTCAATGCGACAAAAATTCATGTTAGAACTGTCTAACTTATATCAATTTTACACAATTACATGAAATATAAAGCCAACATTTGATGTTTTTGTTTGCTTAAACTTGCTACCTATTATCGACGGCTTCCGGTTTTTTCGACGGCGAAGACAGCGCTATCTAGCGTGAAGACATAAATCTTATAATTAAAAAAAAGCATAATTTTGCGGGCATGTTGTTTTTAACAGACTCGCGTAGCCCAGTAATACTGAGTAATTTTGAGGGGCATGCTTTTTTAACAGAATCTGTTATTGAAATGTCAAACGCAGCCAATTAAATATCCGGGCATATTATCGACAGTGAAATTTTGACACATGGGTTGTTGAACTTGATAGCATTGAACAAATTGTGTTTGCTTGTTTACGTTTTCTACCTATTTATGGACAGTTTCCGGTTTTATCGACAAAAGCATAAAATTTGTACGGGAGCGCCCCTAAGGAGTGGTCGGAGGGAATAGGTGTCAAAGGCAAAAATGTTCCTTTTGCAAAAGTAATGGGGGTTGGTGATACATATTAACCCTCTCCGGCACTCTCTTAAAGGTCATATCCTCAGGTGTATGGAATAAATATTTTTAAAAAAGATGTCATCAAAAGCGAATTGAATAATTCTACGTCTTGTGTTACGACATAGTCGAAACTACTGTATCTTTTTTTAAATATAAAAGATGTTGGTGGAGTTAATTGATGCTGTGCATGCACCGTAGGAGAACAAAATCACTTTTGCGGTTGTTCACACTGCAGTTTACCATAAATAAGACATAAGGCTTCATGGCCATATTATACGATGTATAACGGGTTATAACTAAAAATCTGCACTAAGTTTATTCACGTCAGAAATTCAAAATATAGTTTTAACATATACTGTAACAATACTTTCTAGTTAAATTATAATATTATAAATACATTTTAATTAATGAACTTCAATAAATGTGCTTTTGTCGGCCACTCGTCGTAGTTTTGACCGTAGTTGTACAATGTACATCCTTTGTCATGATTTCCTTAAGGTTCTTTTGGATACGACGTATCAATTGCTTCACATTTTTGGCCTGATAATCTGATAATATTTATGAATAAATGGAACTAAAATTTAGCTTCAGGATTTATTTTGATAGATCACTACATTTGTTATCAGTCCACTTATCTTGAAGTATGGCTCCGAAATTCCTTTGTCAGAGACAGCCATATAAATCATAACTTTTTGTTCAAACTTTTTCTTGTATTTATATTTTACATCAAGAGAGCTTGAAGATATGTCATTTGTTTAAAATGTAAAGTTTCCTGGCATGGTGGTGTACTTAGTATGAAATAACTCTCATTATCCAAAATGAGAGTGTACTTCAGTGTACTCTAGAGACCGCTGGTTCTTTCTGACTTTAATATTGAGTGATTTTAATGTTTTACAAATATATGGACGCGAGTATTTTAATTTTTTAACGGTTTCATTTCGACTTATGCCATCTTTGTTGTTCGAAGCAGTTAGTCATAATAAGCGGTTTTCTTTCGGAACTAGGTTGTCTTTTAATTTTTAAGATACTCAGGATTGAATATATCGCCTTTTTTGAAACGCCCTCCGCCATAAAATGTCCGCATGTGACTTTTTTTCCCTTCCCTAAATACTGCTGATAAAAATTTACAATACGCTCGCGGAGGTGTTGGTGCTGTGAAGGCATTTTAAAGACTAATAAACAAGTACGCTGCCATGAAACATATGATAAAAAGATGATGCAATAAATCATTTAATTACAAGTGCAAATAAGGCTACAGTGTTGCCAGAAATTTTTGGGGTAAAAGCTAGATGGGCTTTAAAAAAGGGCTAGAAAAGGCTAGATGGCTTAAAAAACGGGCAACAAAAAGGCTAGATTTGTTTACATTATTTTTTACTCTGTGGATATACGTACGTATTTATATATTTACATACTATATGAATATGATATAAGACAATACCAAGAAAACATATTTGAAATTGACTAAAATTGAATTCAGTTTTTCAAGCTCAACTATATAATAAGTATTAAAACCGTATTTTTTAGAGTTTTTCGGATTTTTCTTGCTTGCACACGTCTCCTCAAATTCCATTAATCAGACGAAGTCCCATTGCTGGAGCTGGAAGTACTTTCATCTCATCATTAGAATCACCTATTTTCTAACTCATTTCTTGTATGAATTTAGAAACTTTTTTGAAATATCTAGTAAATGGAAACCAGAATTGCAAAGAATATTTGTTTTTTTCCATTTCGAGCTGAAATAACGTTTCATTTATGAAGTGCTGCCAAATATATTATTTTTAGAGCACAGGGTTGCACTGGGTCCATACCAGAGATCTATAACAAGTCAATTGAAAATCAAGTAACTTGAAAAAAATCAAGTTTTGACTTGACTTGTAGAAACTTGGTATGTTTCTAACCTACAAGCTACGAATAGTTTCTGAAAAACGAATCATAAGTCGGACTTGATTCTATTTTGTTTCTTTCCCTTCCTTAATTGATAGAAAAAATCAAGCTTTCTACTTTTCAAGTCTAAGCGACTGCGCTACCGTAGAAAGCCACTGACGAGCGTCTACTTATACTTTTCTATACAAAGTGACGAAATTAATTAACCCCTTGGGGGAGGGAATAGGTCCCCAAGCGAAAAATGTTCCTTTTGCAAAAGTATTGGGGGTCGGTCATACATATTAACCCTCTCCGGCCCTACTTAAAGATCCCCTGTTCAGGTGCAGGAAATTAAAAAACAACAGAAAGGACACAAACATACTTTAATCCAATGCTTTAAAGTTAAACTGTATTCTTTATGATTTATTCTGTAAAGTTAAACTCGAGAAACGAAGTTTGCACTGACGACACGAAGTTATTTCCTCGAATTTCGAAAACAGACTTGAAAATAAACAATTTGTAGGCAAAATAATTACTTTTTCCCTATATTTCAAGTTTCTACATTTCCAGTTTTCTACATTTGGCGACTTAATTCTTACTGCCTATGATTCGCGCAAACTTGTTGTTTCCCTGCCTCGACTTGCAGGGAGTTGAAAAACTAAAGGAACTTGAAACAACAAATGGATCTATTCATGCAGATCTCTGGTCCATACATCTTAAGCAATATATCAAAAAAGGCTAGAACGAAACAAAAAAAGGCTAAAAAAAGGCTAGAGGCTAGATGGTATTTTTCGAGGCTAGACGACAGAAAAAAAGGCTAGATCTAGCCTCAAAAGGACTGGCAACACTGGTGTGCTATTCGGAAACTTTTCACTCGTGGTACACTAAGGGAAATAACGCATATTAGCATTATCCACGCCTGAGTATATATTTCATTTAAATATTTACGTGGATAAATCAAATATTTTCCTTACAACTCGTTTTTTTCCCGTATTTAAATTTTAGTTATGCCACACACTGACACACATATTCCATACAGCTGCCAAGCAACAGGAACAGAGTGCGATGCTGCTGCAGTTTCTTCGCACCAGCAGTTGAAGGTAATATATATATAGTTCTCATTTAGTTAATATTTCAAGGGTAATATATCGTGGATATTTGGCAAATATGATTTGTGAGTGCGGTGGTGAGTTTGAAGCATGATGAATTCATGTAAGGTGGAGTGACAACTCGGTATTTTCTCAAGAATGTCACTCCACTCTAAATGATTTCATCATGCATCGCACTCACCACCGGACTCAAAAATCATATTTTCACAAAAAGAAAATAAATATACCACTAAATGGCGTTTGATAAGGACGCAGCTCGTGGGAAATATTCAAATAAATTATTTTTTAATTTCAATATTTTTATATAAATTTTCCGTAAATGCGATAGTTTTATTTTCAAATAGTAAATATTTGAAAGATATTTAAATATATTCGTGCATAATTTAAATATATTTTTTATTAATTCTGTTTAAATATTTTAATATTTTATTTAATTAAAAAAGTATTTAAATAAATTTTAAATATTTACGTGGTCGATTTAAATAAATGCGTTATTGGTGCAAAAATGACTCGCTTTTTGGATAAATTAAAAAAGTTTTTGAATAAATTTAATATTTTTTCCCTTAGTGTAGGAAAGAATTTACTGAGTTGAATAAATTTTCTGTGTGTTGAAATAAAATTGTGATTTTTGCTGTGCCAAAAGGACGATGAAATATTGACAACTAGATCTTTTGAAGTTTTAGTTTTTGGTAGTGTATTAGCTCAAAAATTTAATTTAATTTGCAAAATTGTTAATAATACTGAAAATTAATAGAATTGCACGCAAATATTTTCCATTTCTGCTAGCTATGCTGTCGGAAGCACAAAATTTTTAACTTCTTTACGACTCACTAACTCACAAGTGGTTTTTTTTCTATTTTTGCTTGTGTCAAAAATTCTCTTGCCGATTGTCAAAATTTATACTAGGCCCTGGGGCCATAGTTGAATAAATAAAGTTGTCGCATGGGTGAGAGCAAGTTCCCATAAATGTCAAATCGAAGTTGACAGCTCATACAAAATCTGAAAGGGGAAATTATTAACATGCAAAGCCGATGAAGTTGTTGTTGTATCTTTTCATTGATTTTGACAATTATGGGTACTGAGAAGAGAGTACGATCAGCCACGAGACAACCTTATTTATTCAACCATGCCTGGGGCTACATGAATTTTTGACAATAATATTCACCTCACAAGTGCCAAATATTCTTTTTCAGACTGTCAAAATTGCATCATCCGAGTGAAAAGTTTCCTAATAGCACACGGCCTAAGTGCAGATTTTAGTTATCACCCGTTACAATATATATATTTCCCATTTTTTCAAAAAATTACTTTCAAATTAAATTCTAAATTTTTTTTATTTGAATTTTTAAAAAAGTTTTGAGCCTCAGAAAAAATTTGGCTTAATTTTTGTTTTTATGTGTCTTATTTACATGTGTGTGTGTGTGTTATTTACATGTGTGTGTGAAATTTCAGTTAAATCAGATAACTCCTTTGTTTTCGGTCTTAGTATGGAATCAACGCACTGTGCGACGGCTTCAGGAGCTTAAATATTCCGATATTCCAAACATAAATTGTTGCAATTTATGGAAATGGTACATTTTATTGAATGCAAACCTGGAACAATCTAGTTGTTCCCAATTGTGTTATGTTTTTTACATTCCATTCCCGTCATATTAAGGGGAGGGTAAGGTTTGTTTCGTCTAAAAAAGACCTTTTTTCATGAATGTTTTTAGAAAAAATTATTACAGAAGGTTTATTTAACATTTTATTATATAAAAGGACAACATTTGAAGAATATTAAAAAAAAATTTTGTTTAAGAATAGAGAGAAAAAACGGTTTCGTTGTAAATCTCCGCAGGCGCCTCGAAAAAAGTTTTAGTGCGGTGACCAGCCTACAGCACCACTGGATCATCTGAAACCAAAAAATCCAAATGCTTTCTTTAATTTATTACTTTATCTCTTCAGTCACGTCAAGTTTTTTTTTTAATTTTTAGATTTTTCGATTTTTGGTACCATTTTTAAGCCAAAATGACGATTTTTGACAAAAAATATACCTATTTGTTATTGTAAAATTATTAGTCATTAAAATATTTTAAAAAACTAGAAAGCTACTTATATGTAGAATATGTATACAAAATTTCAAAACGATCGGTTCAGTAGTTTTTTCTGTAGGCTGGTCACCGACTTTAAAATTTACACGATGGGAAAATCGATTTAAAGTTCTGTACACAAGCAAAACTTAGTTAGAGGTACGGTCATTCATCCTATTGTTACTTCGTTAATCTTGCTCCGAATGACCTAAAATTTAATTCAATATTCTTCAGATGTTGTACATTCAGAAACAAAAATAAAAAAAACGTGAAAAAAGTTGTCAAACCTTACCCCCTTAAGCAAATTAAATATTGTTAAAGTGTTACGTAAAATTTCATTATAAAACACTTAATAAATAGAATCAATATATTACCACCGAGATAATTTTCAGCAATATTGCACCAGTAAATAAGCTTCATTACTTATTTCAACATATGTTGAATTTTAAAGTCACCATACAATTTGTATCCTATGATAGACGAAAAATGTTAAAATAAGAACCCTGCTTCTAGATCTAGCATCTGTTATGCCTTAAGTTTACTTATTTGTTCCCACCGAATTCTGCTTGAATTTAACCTCAGTCAATGGCATGGGCGTCCAAACCCCCCTTAGTAATCGGCCTCAGCCGCCTCTGTTGATTTTAATAATTATTTTGATATTTCGTTTTTAATTTTTGAGCATGCGCACAGTTTTTTTTTTTTTTTTTTTTTTTTTTTTTAAATATATTTATTTGTACATTTATAATTTACATTCATAAAGTTAGGCCTCAGCGCCTCAGAGGCATTTTAGAGGCAAGTGGCAATTTAAATAATTAGTTTAATACAAATAAATAAGTTTTATTAACACTATGTTACATACAAAATATAATTAAATAGGAACATATTGTTACACATTTTAAGCAATATTATAATATAAAAGTTTCAACTTTATTCCATAAGTATTCTTTGCAGTAATATTTAAATCTTGAGACTGTATTAAGTCCTTTTAAATGAGATGGTAATTCGTTATATTTAACTCCACCGATATAATCTACGCGTTGTTTGGTTTTCTCCAATCTACATCTTGGAACTCTTAAGTCCAATTGGTTTCTCGTGTTGAAACTTGCTTGATTTTGTGCAAAAGAAATGGTGCGGTGACCAATATTGTGAACACATTTATAAACAAACATAAGCACCTGATATTCATGGATTCCATAAACTGGTAATATATTCATAGCTACATTCTTATATAATATGTTTGTTGGAAAAGTTATTGGTAAGTCATGCACGATTTTCAAAGCTTTATTTTGAATGCTTTGAAGGGATTTTAATGAGTTGTTATTCTTTTTATAAGCATATGCAATGGCCATGTAATTAATGTGCGACTGTATCAACGCTTGATATATCAAACTTTTAGCTCTCTCATCCAGTTTCCCCCTTAGTTTATATAAAATACCTACAGCTGGGGCTATTTTTCTCTTCAGCTCATCAATATGCATATCCCACGATAAGCTACTCTGCAGAATAACTCCCAAATATTTAATTGAGTGGGTCTCCTCTATGAAATTTCCGTCCATAAATACACCAAAACCATTATTTATGTTTACTGAATGCGGGCGAAATCGAACCATTTTAGTCTTATCAGGGTTAAGCAATAATCCATTTAACCTTGCAAATTCAAACAACAGGGAAACGTCTCTCTCTATCTGAGCCTTTAACACTAAATCATGCTTATACGGATAAAAAAGACAAATATCATCCGCAAACATATACAGTTGGCCAGTCAGGCCCAAGTTTCCCAAATCATTCAAATAAATTGAAAATAAAAGAGGACCAAGCCCACTTCCCTGCGGCACACCATACGTTACAGAGCCCATAAAGCTTCTCGAGTCATTGATCTGAACGAACTGTCTTCGGTTTGTAAAATAGCTCCTAAATAGTAGCAGTTCAGACCCTTGAACCCCATAAAACTCCAATTTCCGCAACAATATCTCATGATCTACTAGATCAAATGCTTTCGTAAAGTCGAAAAATAAGCCCGCCACCCCACTAAATCCTTCATCAAGGCCTTTGCATATGAATCGCACGACATTCAATACTGCATCTTCTGTACCACAACCCTTTCTAAATCCAAACTGGAAATCGTATAGAAGATTGTTCACTTCAAGGTAAAGTAACAGTTTATCAAAAATAATCTTCTCAAAAATTTTGTCAATAGTGGAAAGTATTGAAATTGGTCTGTATTTATCCACAGTCGAAACATTGCTCTGCTTCGGGATAGGTACGATCTTGTGGATCTTAAGAACATCAGGATACACGGACGAATGAATAATTTTATTAAAGATCTCCGTCAGACTGGGTGCAATCTCATCCACACATTCTCTTACAAATTTAGGAGAAATATTGTCACTACCAGAACTCTTATCAGTGCGCATATTCATTATTATTTCTTTGATATCCTGTGTCTCAATATAATCAATCTTAAAACGATGGCTAGACTGAGAAAGCGTGCGAAAAAAGTTAAATGTATCTCCAATTTGAGCACCCATTTGACATTTCAAACCTATAATCGAGGATATAAAGTAAGTATTAAAAGTATCTGCCTTTGTCTGATCAGAATTCACAAGTTCACCTTGAGAATCTCTAAGTTTGACTACATCAGTCTTTATTTTGCCTAACGTCTTATTAATAAAATTCCACGATTTTTTTGAATCGTTCCCTACATTCCGCAATCTATCTTCATAATAGCTACTCCTACAAACTTTAATAGCAAATCGAATAACTCTACTAATTCTTTTCAGACTTTCGTCATTATTCTGTTTGTTTCTAGATCTACGTCTTCTTCTTAGCAGTTTTTCCTTCAGTAAAATTAACCCTTGGAGGTTCTTACCAATCCATGGTTGCATCACAAAACGAATATCCTTTCTATCCTTAGTTACTATTGTAGCTTGTTTAGCAGCATTCTCTAAGCAAGATATTACCTCCTCTGTTAAACTAGCAGCAGTAAACGGAAAACAATCAACAGGCAGCCTTTCAAGCAAAATTTGCCTGGCTTTAAAGTAGTCACAATAAACTCTCTCCATATCAAAATAACTTCGAACACAAGTTGTTGTACGAACCTTACAGCAAAGCATATTATGGTCTGAGAGCGTGCATTCAATTGAATCAATAAAAAGTTGTCCTGAAACATTACTAAAGATATGATCAATGCATGTCCCACTATCTGGTCTTGTTATCATGTTGTGAGCACTTTCACAATCGTAATTTAGAAACATTGAGCAATAGTCAACGCAACGCAAACTTTGATACAAATCGATATTCGCATCACCAACTACAATTAACGGACCTTGAGCATGATTATTCAAAAGAACGTCGAACATATTAATGAACTCAGGTACATTACATTTTTGGGATCTATAAAAAGAAATTAACTTAAGTGGTTTATTTTCAATTTTAAAGTTACACAATTTGACAATTATGGTTTCCACAAAATTTTCACTTCTACAAATTTCAACATTAAATTGAATCTCTCGATTTATATACAACGAAGTACCACCATATCCATCATCTCTACAACAATGAATACTTTCATAACCTGGTATTGAATATAATTGGGTTAATTCGTTTTTAAACCAAGTTTCCTGAATAGCAATTATATCAGGCAATTTCGGAAAACTACCAACCAAGGTTTTAAACTTGTTGAACTTATTAATTGATGAAACACTTCTAATATTAATGCTCAGAATATTCAGAAACTTACAATTCAGTTCACTTAAATATTTTTCAAATTTAGAAAACCTTTTGAAGTTTTGGTTTTTAATCATTATTATTTATTAAGAACTTACGACTTGATTTACTTAAGAAAATGAAAATAAAAAAATAAAAAAAAAAAAGCACGAGGACAAACTTTAGTTGGGAGAAGCATACTCAGCACCATCCTCATCATCACTTTGAACATTATCATCTCTGCTGCGTATCATAGACCTTCTCTGCCAATGCTTATTTGTCGTTGCAAAAGATAACCTCTGATCTACATCATCTGCACATCTTATGATTTGTTGTTTGGCGATCGCACTTTTCTTGCAGAACACGTTCCCGTCTCTGGCGTAAACAAACTGATATCCAATTGTTTTCAATGATTTAGCATGAGCCAACAAAGTCAAAGTTTCTTTGCTTAGAAAGTCGTTTACATAGACTTTTTTCATATCCTCACTTTCCTTTAACTTTGTTTTAACAGACATTATTTTTTCTTTAGTCTTCTTCGACGTAAATTTCACAACAATTGTTTTAATGTCCGAGGTGTTATTTTTATTTCCAAGAAAAAACGCATCATCAATATCAGTCTTCTCTAAATTGACTCCAACATCTTCTGATAGCTTCATAACAGCATCGACAGGATTAACATCTGTATTAACCTTTAGACCACTGATAATACAGTCGTTTTTTACACGCTGGTCGTTTAGCGTTTTCACAGACATTTTTAGTGTTTGAACTTCTATTTTTAGTTTTTTATTTTCTTGTTGAATTTCATTTATCTTTTTTTTATTTTGAGCAACATCTTTAAAAATTATATCAAACTTTTCTGACATGAACTGAATTGATTCAGTCAGCTGATCGAGTTTTTCGAGCTTCTCTAATTTTTTTAGTTCAGTTTTTATTGTGTTCAGTTCTTTCTTTATCTCTCCATTCTCATTTCCACTTTCACACAACTGACAGCTGAATAATTCGTCATCATTGTCCAACAATCTGACGAACTCTCTTTTACTCAAACCAGAGCACTGTGAGTGATAACTTTTGGCGCACTTGTCGCATTTTATGAAATCATCGGTTTCTTCTTTGATCTCATCTTTACATTGGTTACAAAGAAGTTTTTTCTTATTCACGACACTTCGACGTCTCACTGATTTGGGCATATTTTTATTAATTTTTCTTTATTTGTTCCGATGCACAATATTTTTTTATTACTGTATGAAACTTCTTTAATAATTTTCGCGCAGGTTTTTATTGAATAATTTATATTTATTTGGTAGCAATCTAACACCGACAAAAAATACAACTTGTTGCAGACAGTGTTGCCACTTTTTCAGTTACATATACAAATTAAATTTCAACATTGCAAAAGCAATAGCACTGCACCGCTGTGTGTCGGTGTGTGTGTGGGTGGTGCTTTGTGCATGTGAACAATGGTCGCGTAATCAGGCTGTAACAATTACGCGTTGTGAATTAGTTGTTGCTTGGTTCATATTATGTGCACACACACATACTTGCATGCATACATATAAGAAGCTATTTCATGTTGGTCTTAACATAGACCTCAACTAAGTTGCAGGTGATTCCGACAGTAAAAAGCAACAAAATAATAACAAGCAACGAATATTTTTTAATAGCCACCCAACTGTAAAGTGGCAACAGTAAGAGCAGCGAAAACAACAACAACAATAACAACATTCCATCAATAATGAAGTACAAAATACCAACAACAATAGCTGCAACAGCATTTTGATGTTATTACTATTTGTTGTCCTAAAGAAAGCTTTTGTTTACAATTGTTTTTCTTGTCTTGTTGGTTTTGTTCAAGTTAATTAATTTTTCTACTCAGGGTCTAAAACGATTTTGAATATACATATGTTTGTGTGTTAGTATTGCTACTTGGACTTACAAAAAGCGAGCAATTGACGCGCTTTGTTAATGTTAATGTTAATATTTTTTTTTTAGCCACACCGAATGAATAGATGGGATACATGAGTTAAATTGTTTTTCAATGCAAGAACAAAAGAAGTAAAATCATTAAGCAATAGAAGAATTAAAAAAGAAATAATAAATCGTTATTTAAAATTCAAAAAGCATAAATTCTTAAATTTGGGTTAAGGGCTTTTGGATAGCCCATTAATTGTGACTGGATTGATACCTCATTCAAGATACTTTCAGTTTTGCGGCATATTTTTTTTTGTTTGTTTATGTGAATATCTGAGTTAATAAGTAGAGACATTTCAGAAAAAAAAGTTTAACTCTTTTAAAGAGTTTGGACATCATTTCCAGAGTTTTCACATAGCACAGTCTAACCAAAGCAGACAAAAACACCAAAACTCTGACCATTATTTGCAGATATTGAGTAGGAGCTGCTATTAAGGAAAAAGCCATTTTCTGTCTAAATAGATTTAATTGTATTATTTGCTGTACAACTTTCCAATACTGTGTAAATTATTTAATTTTTTTTTTTAAATTTAAGAAAATTTTTACTAAAATAAAAACAACGGATTGACCCCTTGAAAGGAATTTCACCTTAGCTAGTAGTACACACTTATAACAATTAATGAATGACTCAAATAATGAAATAAAAAAGTGGTCGGCGCTTGTTTTTTTTTTCCTTATTTCAAGGAACGCTTTTGGAAAACATGTGGTTGTGTACATTCCAAATTGACCGTTCTAAGTGTCTCAAGTGGTACCATAGCCACGTGATCAGTTTATTGGCAGAAACAGGACACCTTCATAGTTCTTCGAAGAACCTCGAACAACTTTAGGTGGATTTGGTTCATCTTGAAAGACCCATACAGTCGACTACTATTTACTTTCAGGCTCATACGCATAGATCCTACGCATTCGTCATCAGTCACGATTTTATATACGTCTTTTGAAGCGCCGTGATTGAATTTCTGAGCGTTTGTTTGCACCAATCGACAGGAGCCTTTTTTTTTTGAGCGATTTTCAAATAATGTGGAATCCGACGTGAACAGATCTTTTTCACAACTATGTGTTCATGTAGAATATTATGTATGCTGGTGGTAGTAATGCCTAGGGATACCTCAATCTCACGGTATGTCACATGACGATCAAGTATTATCAGTTAGCGCACAGCATCAATGTTTTGTGGTACAACAACAGATTTTGGACGACCTTCACAAAATTCGTCAATGAGCGAAGAACGGCTCCGTTTGAACTTGGTATATTGTATACCAGGTGTATACCTGGTACCGATAGAGCTGCATTGCCAAAAATCGTATTGAGTTCATCGATGCACTCTGTTGAGATAATTTACGTCAAAAGTTTTAAAAAATAGTCTCGAAAAATGTTCACGGGTTTATTCCATTTTTTTGCTGAAATACAATTTTAAAACGACTATAAACAACACAATAAGCGCACGTACACAACATATAAGCTAAAAAGCGCAAACTCTACAATGGAAATGTCAGTTTGACTGGAATTACAATAGCGCTGTCAGATCCCGATATATAACATGTATACACAAAGAAAAAAAAGGTTAATTGCCAGTTTGCCGCAAACGAACTACGTTTGTCGTGCTTGGGATCGTGATTTGCAAACGTTTCAACAATTGTCATAACAATAGTCAGTTGCGAGCAACGCGTCATTTAGGTACAGGAAGTTAATTTCGTTTGTCATAAACGCGAGTGATTTT
Organism: Pherbina coryleti; assembly: GCA_943735915.1. Classification (NCBI taxonomy): domain Eukaryota; kingdom Metazoa; phylum Arthropoda; class Insecta; order Diptera; family Sciomyzidae; genus Pherbina; species Pherbina coryleti. Next base: position 126,477,360 of record OX030949.1, on the reverse strand, counting down.
TAAATTGCAAATGAAAAATGTGTTTTTCCCTTCGTTGTATACACACAACGCTTATAATTCAGAGTTGCTTTATGGACAAACTGCCCCATACAAGCAAATTGGTAATTTGCCTAATACGCGGACGGAGATAGCAACAGAGGTGCGATGAGTACAATCCATAAGAAGACGGACGGAAATAGGGGGAAAGACAATTAATATAATAAATAATAATAATCGAAATATCTTGTGGTATACATATATAAGATATATTTTTAAGTTGACAACTGAATATTCGTTTGTGACAAATACAAGTAGCAAACGAAGTGTAGTTGGCGAATTTTTCAGTTGCGGTGAACGAAAAATTTTTATGCGTGTAGTCTACGTATCGACAAAAGTACCGTTTAAAACTGGTAAAAGCCAAGTATTTAAAACATTTTTTGATCTGCCACAATTGTGTTGATAATGAGGCAGAACTTTATAGCATTTAAAGAAGAAGACCCCAATTGTGTAGCTTACAAATTATTTTAACCCCTTCAGCCGCAATGTTGCTTGTGTTCGATTTCCGATTTTGTGGCTCTGTTTCTAATTTGGAACACCCCGATTTTTAACAATGATTTTTTAATAAAAGATTGAAATGTGGTGAATAAGAAGAGAAAATCAAAAATACGAAAGTGCATTTTTATATCTTGCTTTTCAAAGTTATTCCGACTGGGCGCGACTACGCGACCACCCGACTTCACAAAAGAGCAAATTAACCCTTCCGCCATATTTGTTGCTAGTAGATGCAACTTTTTGATTTGTGTATATGATAAATACGTCAAAAATGTTAACATGTATAAATATGTAAATCAAAAATACGAAAATGAAATTTTTAACATATATTTCCAAGAATTTTCTAAAGATAAAGGTAATTAAATGTAATAGTACGAATGTAAGAGATCTTATTTTCATTTTTAGCTAGAAAAAATTTTTGATATGAAGAGCGCTAAAATTGTGTACATTTTCTTTTAATATTTGTACAAATTTTTGTAGTATCTATCTATTAGGAAAGCAATACGGTTTTCAAATTTCGTACACAGCTTATTTTGGTCAAAAACTTATCCTCAACGAAATATTTGGCAATTGAAATGTTTGGGACTTTGACCAAACTTCTTATGATCAAATTGTGTTAAAAAATCACATGTGATCAAAAACGTTTGAACACAATTGATCGAGAACTGGACCTACTAGTCTTATGCCGACTTTGAACGGCTAATGTGGATGTTCTCAAGAAGCTTTACATGGCAATATTTACTTTCTGAGGTTTGCCATTGTCTGCAGAGAGGTGACGGCCGAACAGAAAAATCAATTCAGTTAAAAAACTTTCTGTGTCGGATGGAATTGAACCAGGGTTCTCTGCCGTATGGGTCACGCACTCTATCCACTGCGTCACGGCCGCCACCTGACATTTCCATACTTAATCTTTTAAAACACAAGAATTACCTTGTGCATAAATTTCATGCAGATTAAATACAACTAAATAACTCATTGGAATTTTTTAATAATTTTTTTTTAAATTAATTTTTTAATGTTGTTTGAATAGTGTTGGTTTGTTTTTGAATAAACACAAAAATATCACTTAAATATTTTACACAACTTTTCCATTAGATAAGCGATATTTTATTGGATTTTTGCAAGGTTTCGATGGATGATTTCAGCCACTTTTAATAATTTTTATCTGCTTTACAAATGCATTTGAAATGCTCACACTCAGTGATAAATGAACTAAAAACGGTCATCTGTTTACCGCAATAAGTAGAAGGCTATTCTCTTCTTGTCCAAAGCATTCAGTCCACATTTATTCAATTAGAGTAAAGAATTATTTTCTAAGTTTACAATTAACAGAGCAATTGTTTAAATTTTATGCATTTTGGCAATTGTGGAAAAACTTTTTGCAGTGATAATGCAAATTATAGACATAGTTCTTAAAATACTTGGTGTGTGTTACTTTTGCAAAATGGTTTGAACAATGGAACGAAGCTATGTAGAAAGGAACTTTCACAATTCTTTTTAATGCATCAATTTGAATCAGTTATTTTATTCCAAAGGATGTATGAGATTCATTTTTTATGGCTTATTGAAAATGAATTTGGTTCAGTAAAGTTCTGAACACTCTATAGTTACTTTAAAAACTATTGTACATTGACATACAATAGGAGGAGTAGATCAATAAGGCCGGGTTTCGACCCCTCTGGAAAGGGTTTAAAATGCAGATGTCTTTAATTAGAGCAATTCAAACAATATTTAGCCAATTTTCGTCTATACACCGTAATACACCCCATCCACCAACTTCGCCTGGAAACACCCGGCCTGTCCAAAGCTAAATGATTCGATACATATATAGCTCGACTTAATCTATCGGTTCAAATTTTTCAGGTTTTTTATATCTCTACGCACAGAAGTTTGTGAAATAAATATTATTGAAAAAATGCCTTTTGGTAAGAAACTACAAAAGACAATTCGAAAGTTTTTTTAATTTCCTTAGTCCACAAGTGCGTGCAAATCAAAATAGCCTAAGACCCTTTCAACCGATCATTGGGCTTTCTGTTTTGGTATGATTTCAAAATGATAACTGTGATTCAGTTTTTTTGTGGTTATTTCATGATTAATGGCACAAAAACTTACTGAATAAAAAGATAATCAAAGAGAACTAAAATTCAGATTTTTTATCAATTAACTTCATATATAAAAGATTTTTTGATTTCCACATGCTTTTTTGTTCTTTTCTACACACAGAGCCAGAGTCAGTAATAATTAAAAAGGGTCTGTATGTTTCTTTTTTCAGGTGGGGAACAGTAAGAGGATTTACTTTTGTACAGGGGAATAAGAAATTGTAGCTATGACGTGACGTTAAAGTCTACTTTCCATATCCTATGACAGTTGATGGCCTAATCTTATAGGCCCATGGCTTAAAATGAATCATCTTCACAATGCAATCACTCAATGCCGCCTAATGTTATGTTAAGGTATGTTTAAACTCTTTTAAAAACATTATCTTTACGGTTAGCATATTTTGTTGTGTTAATTCTAAAATATATTTCAAATTAATAACTTACTAATTTTTCAGACGAATGCCAGACGAATTTTGACAGTTCCATTCGAAAAGTTGACATTTTCTAGTATAAACGTACTCACAACGTATTTCAGCATCAAAATTAAATTAACGCGTGAACATTTTCGAACGCATCGATCAACTTAGTTCGACTTTTGGTGATGAAGCACCACGCCCCGCGATTGTAAAACGCTGGTTCAATGAATTCTAGCGTGATCGTCGTTCTATACAAAACGTATTTCGTGAAGGTCGTCCAAGAACGGCTGTTGTGGCTGAAAACAGCTATGCTGTTCATAAAATGTGGAAGTATACTAGTCATCCTGGAACATTAGAGGGACTAGCATAGATTCGATTTTACATGAGCATGTAGGCTTAAAGAAGATTTGTTCCCGTTGGAAACCCCATAATTTAACAGTTGCTCAAGAAAAGGCCAAAAGTGTCGATTGGTATAAGGAAATGCTAAAAAAATTATGGGGAACCCTGGGGTTCCACGAAAATATTTAGAGGTTCCGCGTGACAAATTCATTAAAAAAAAAGTTTCATTAAAAAAAACAAAATAAGAATGGTGTTTAATAATATATTCACATTTTCGTCGAAAGGTTTCAAGCAGGTTTTCGTGCTTATAAAATATGTTGCTCAGCGTTCTAAGCAACAATGTTGCATCAAACTTGTTGAATGTTTGACTTACAACTTCAGAGCAGCTGAAAAATTAAGCAACTCAAAAATTGAGCTGCTTACGCAGTAAGCATCAGACATGTGCTGATACTTACAAGCAGAGTCATAAAAACATGCTGATATTGCGTTGCAGTAAATAAAATAGAGCAAACGAAAATAAAGGAGACAAAAACATAGAAACGATATTCATTAATCGATTTTTCATAACTTCCCTACAAACATTTTCTGAGTGCTTTAATAAAATTACTCTAAAAAGAGTATTTCTTATGCGTGCTCTTTCCTAAAGGAGTCTTTGATATGATTGTAAAATGATTGCTCAAAAATAAGACTCAAAAAAATCAATTTTTATACGTTTTATATAATTTTTATGTTTTATGAGTACACAATTAATAGACTCCTAAGGAAGTCTTTAATATGATTGTAAAATGATTGCCAAAAATAAGACTCTTAAAAGAGTTTTATTATTATGCTTGCTTTATAAGTTCTCACAAAAAAACTCATTAAAAATAACCAAATAAGACGGTATTATGATTGTTAATAACAAGGACTAACAAAATGATTCTACTTATGTATATTGCATGACAGAAGCGCAACCAAAGGGGGGTTTTGGGGATTAACCCCCCTCCCCAAATTATTGTCACAGAAAGAAAAACATGATAAGTAATAACATGTTTTTATCAAAAGCGCGAAAAAACCCAAATTTAAATTTCAAATCGATTGCGGTTGAAGCATCACACTTCGCGACAGACATTTTGGTGCCGGAGATTTTTCAGCTGATTATAGACAAATTGGGTTTCCTGATTTCAGATATAGACTCCGTTTTTCTGCATCAGCTCGAGTTTTTGAGCTATAGGCAAAAACATGAAAATCAGTTATTTTTCTGATAATTTTGCTTTATCTATTACACTGATTTACCGATTTGTATTACGATGATGAATTTCAATGAAGAAATACTAGACCTTTCAATTTTTGCACATAAAATTACATTTATCACAAGCCTGAGTGACAGATTTTTAAAACATAGAGACATTCTAATTGGATTTCAATCACTTTTTCCTGATGCAAAAAAAAAATCGCTAAATGTTGAAGCTTTAGGCGCATTTGAAAAACTAATCGCATAAATAAATTATAAAGATGATTTGGAAGGAGATTTTGATGACCTAAAAAATGAGCTGAATGTGTAAAATAAGTAAAAAAAAAGATTATGATGGTAAAAACACAGTTTTTCAAGCCATACAACAGTGCATAAGGACATTATGCAAAAAATATATATATAATTTACTTATTATCCTTGCAACTCTTCCAGTAACTTCATGTGAAAATTAACGAACATTTTCAGTACTTCGCCGACTCAAAACCTATTTAAGAAGGACGATGTTGCAAGATAGACTAAACGGCCTAACATTGCTTTATCTGTACAGAAAAATGACACCATCAGTGGATATTATTTTAGATAAACTCGCTGAAAGTAAGCGTAAACTAGATTTAAAAATATAAAATAGTTTCTTTTATTATCTTTATTATAATGAAATCGGGAATTTTTTTTCATAGAAGGAAAAAAGATATCGTTCTCAAATTTTGCACACATATTTATTAACATTTAAAGAATACAAAAAAAGTTTTGAAGCGGTTTTTGACGTTATTTGATTTTTTTTTAAAAAATGCCAAAAATATGACGGTGTACAGGATATTACCAGTCTGGAATATCTGGGGACAAATTAAAAAAAAATCAAATAATCCTTGGTTACCGCCTGAACTAGGATGATTTTTTTCCTCCGAAAAACAAAACAAAATGACGGGCATTTGAAGAAAAAAATCGATTTTCGAGGTTAAAACATCGATCGATTTTTTAAAATTTGTAACCTATATGCCCCCTTATGTTTGCTGCCATTGTGATAGAATTAACGTATTGAGTGCAATATTTGGACTTACACCACAGCCGCTATAGTTACGTACATTTTATTTTATATACATATAGTTATAAAACCTGCCCCCACAAAACAAATTCCTGGTTGCGCCTCTGTTGCATGATATATGCGTTATTATAAATAGGCCTCATAAAAGTGTCTTAGATACGAGTATTTTAAAAGATATTTTTGATAAGAGTTTGTATAAGCATATAAAAGTTCTTAAAGAGTCTTTATTATGAGTCGTGAAAGAGTATTAAATATGAGTCTTAAAAGAGTATTAAATATGAGTCTTAAAAGAGTCTTAATTTTTAGTCCAAAATGAGACATAAGGCAGTCATTATTATGGATCATATTTTGAAGCCCACAACCTACGAAAATGTACTCCTAAAAGAGTATTTTTTGAGCGCATTATGACGATAAAAACTCATTTATATGAGTTTTAAAAGAGTCTTCTAAGAGTAATAATGTTTGCTGAGTGTTCTTTTTTATCTACGTTCACAAAAGACAAATGTATTTGATGAATATCGAAATTTATCAAAAGAGGCATTAGAATTCTATTGCCGTTTGCAACCACTTATTTGTCTGCAACAGAGCTGCCAGGTGACGGGATTTTTTCCCCTTTTTCGGGATTTTTCGTACAAAACGGGGAGGCGGGGAAAAACATTGATAAAAACGGGGAAAATTAAAAATAAAATAGCGAGTGAAAAAATATATCGGTTATTAGAAAAACCAACTACAATTTTTTATTTTAATTAAATCCATTTTTTGTTTGCCATTTTTTACAAAGCTGAATGTGTCATATATGGATATAACAGAACTAACTTTGAAGACTTTTGTCGATAGTTTCATGCGAAAGGAATACATTAATGTAGTCATACAGTAGACGCTCGTAAATTAGACCCACTTTGTTCCCGGGGTAGTTCTAATTTTCGAGAAGTTGTAATTTCCAAAGGTTTTTTTTTATAAAAATTAACATAAAAGTGCATCTTCGCTTAGAAAATACACAAAAAAACACTTTGGCTTAAAGTTCTTTTATTTTTATTCACATAAAAGGAACACAAAACATACCGATACATTAAAATTCATCACAGTTTAAAGAAAAAAAAAAAATATTTCAAAAACAAAATTGTGCTCGCTCAATTCAAACATATTGTTCTGTCTTATTCAGTCGTTGAGTAGACATCAAGAGCGTCGTTGAAGAGAGATATGACAGAACATTCATACGAAAAATTTTATATGATATGACGTCTATGCAATTTTTCAGTATTAAAAGCAAAAAAAAAAAAAAATGCTCGGAAATTAGAACTGACGGTTCTATCATCAGAAATTATCCAGGAATTCCGGAAAGAAGTTATATTTTTCATTGATTCAGATATTTAAAAAAAAAAAAAAAAAATAGTGTCGTTAAATAGCGGGGCAAGTGCTGAAAGTGCTTTTTCAGATTTTAATTTAAATAAAGCAAAAATAAGGAACTTTCTTGACAATACCTCTCAATGCAGAACTCTCCGCAGTAAATCTTTAATGAAATATAAAAATTGCTTTGCAATTGAAATAAATTCAGAATTTTTAACTTTTTTTAATAGAAATAATACACATACTCTTGTTTACTTGGTTTGATAATATGAATAACAATATGTATATTTCAAATAATTTCTAACAATTTTTTATAATCTCAAAAACGTAACGTTCGAGTCAAAATACAATATCGCTTAAAATTTTTATTTTTTATTTTTATTTTTCTTATAGATAAGTACGTTTTTCCTGTTTGTCTTTATTTTAGTTTTAGTAAAGTGAATTAATGAACTTATTATTTCTTTAAATTGCTATTTATTAAACAATTTAAAAACCGGGGAAAAAAACGGGGAAACTCGAAGTTAAAAACTGGAAAAAAAATTAATTTGTATGCAAAAATAGGGATTTTTTTCGCTGAAACCTGGCAGCACTGGTCTGCAACCCCTTATTTGTGTGAACCTGGGTTTTCAAAATAATTTGCGACAAAAACCAAATGTCGTAACAAACTTGATGCTGGACCAGATATGCGAGTTCAGTTATCAAACATAACGCCCTATTTTAAAGGGCGAAACACATAGAAAGCATGTTATGCCTCAAACATGCATCATGCCTGTGAAGCAGGCTTGGTTAAAACACATAGAAAGCATGCATATAAATCACATATGTTATAAATTTCAAATATGTCAAACTGAATAGAAATTTTAAAGGAAAACTAGTGAAAATACATTAATTTAATCAAAAATAATTGAAAATGGAATTGAAGGATATTTTATGGTTAATGGATGTGTTGATATTGCTTTTATTGCACACATGTCTTCTGTCAATGCTTTGATGAATGCAAAAAGTTAAAAGTTCGCCAACTTCAGGCATGCTTCAAGCATCATACTTTTGATGTGGACTACCTCATAACAATATGTATATTCAATAAAAAATGTCAGATGCTTGAAGCATGAATGCCTCCTATGTGTTTCGGCATTAAGAGAATCATGGAGTCAAAGAAGCAGCTGCATTTCACATTTAAGTTTTTTTCATTTATTTTAGTTTATGTTTTGTATTTTTATTAATTATTTCTATGATGAATTGTTTTTTTTTTAAGTTTTCAAACAAATCTGAAATATCAAAATAATACTTGTTTCATTAAATATCTTATTAAATTTTGAAAAGCCGTTGAAAAAAAATTCAATATTCTGCGATAATTTGCAAAAAAATTGAGGGTTCCACAACCGAAATAGTTTGGGAACCCCTGGCATAGAGTACGAGCACTTACGATTACGAATGCCTACGACACAAGAATGCACGACGAAGCAAGACATTCATTTCGTAACATTCTTTCAAGCCACACTCATTTGTTTCTTAATTTCAGTTTTTAGTGCTTGTTTGAGCAAATTTTAATTTTCTTAGACCAAGCAAAATATTTACTTAACAGAAGAATATTATTTCTCTCCGTGTGCATAGACATACGTATTGGAAATTTACTTTTCTTAGCTAAATATAACCTTTGGCCTTGAGACCTTGAGAAGAAAAGTCCTTTCCAGATTAGTTATCTGAGGAAGCATGGATAGGTTAACAAAGAGTTTTCGCTGGCCAAAGAGAGATCAAAGATAAAATGGTTCAAGCCACTATATGAAAAATCTTGTAGTTCGCAAATGGCAAAAGTAAGATCATTTATACGAGTAGGTATGCATGTAATATTGCATTAACTTATGTATTTAACTAAACGTTTTAAATACATTCTACAAATTCTTAGTTGCTTTTGATTTTTGCATTCCAAAAAGTTTCATCATTTGGATAAAAAAAAATTATTCTCTGCATAAGTGACAACAGTGAACTTGTCACCGAATAGCAGTGAGTCACGCTTTCGGGTGCAAAACTTAAGGTTGCTGTTGTTATTGTTATTGTTGGTGTCGCCGAGTGACTAAAACCGCAAGTTTTGCTTAAAATCAACAACATGCAGCACAACGACAAGAAAACCAATGCCAACAGAATACTAAAGAATGAAGATGCAAACGGAAGACAACAACAATTTGTTAAATAAATGATATGCGTAGGAGTTGGCCAAAAAGAATAACAGCAACAAATAAAATAAACAAAAATATTGAGATAATAATAAAAAATTAAATAAACTATCCCATACAAACATAAACACACACACACACACACACACACTCATACGTATACGAACATACTACGAAGTGAATTTGATGAAAAGTTTAGCAAAATGTTGCCAGCATCTCGCAACATATCCAGAAAAACAACAAAAAAAAAGCAAAACAAGCCAAAACAACCCAAACTTGTTTTCAGACGCCTTCTGTTTTGATTTTTATATTCTTTGAATCGGTTTTCTTGCTGTGTTGTTGTTGTTTTCATATGATATGCAGCATCAGCGCGAACAGGAAAAAATCGAAGACGAAAAAAAGTATTTATTACGGGTTAGTCATGACCTTATTCAATTAATGTTTTTTTTTTCGTTTGTTTTGTTTTATACAAGTTCTTGGTTTTGCTTTTGTTTTCTTAGCTCTTACACGAGATCGCTTTTGGCCTAAATGTCTTGACCGCATGTTACCAACATATGCTGTCATACGGTGTCTTGATCGATTTAAGCCATTTAAGCCACTTTAATATTACTCGTATACGTTCTTTATTTCGTCGCATGCGACTTCTTAAAGTGTTCGCAACATAAACGCATTATATTTGCTTTTTCTAAAATAATCACGTTTCGTTGAGCAATGAAAGCAGAAAACAAATAATAAAAAAACAAGAGGAAATAAACAAAAATAGCTACTAAAACACTCACTCAGAAATAGAAATGAGCTAAGGAATGAAATCAGCATTTGACTGACAATGAGTGCAAATATTCTCCTCGACGTCTAGCACTTACCTAGGTACATGCATACACACAAATATGTTGACTCACATACATACATGACAAAACTTTATTGTGTTTGCGTGAGGAAATAGTCAATAAATAATAAGCAAATACTATTTATTTCAAATAACAATTTAGATTATTGGAAAATAACAAAAACCGATCGAAAGTTCAGTCGAAAGCTCAACCCAGAGTCTGAAGTTTAAATTGCATGACATTGCATAAAAATGTCATGCAATAATAATTGCACATTCGCACATATGCCATGGTATATAACAGATTGCCTGCAGCAAAAACAACCTGTTGCAGTTTCTAATCTCGCTACGCTGTTATATAAAATTATTTGCTTATTATATGGATTATTATTAATACATTTGATTTTGATAAGAGTTCAATGGTGCATGTTTACAGCTAGTATTTCATAAGGAAAGCTTTAAAATAGCAATTTATACAGTATCAACAACATTTTAATAGCCAAAAACTGGAAAAAAAATCAAGCGGATAAACAAAGAACCATAACTTGGCTGTCTTTCCTTGAAATAATTAAGCGCCCGTAATTTGCTCGGACAGCTGAATGAATATAAATGCAGACTTATTTAATTCGATATTTTTTATTGCTTTTTATTGTGTGCTTTTGGGCCTTGAATACGCACCAAAAGCATCCTCTGTGTAGGAGAATTTGCAATTTCAAAAGGATTTCAGAAGCTCGTGCGTCAGCAATGAAATATACCGGATGGGCATACACAAGGTTTTTTTTTAATATTTCAAGGTTGAGCGAGCTTAAATAAATATGTTATGATGAAATTTTTTAGAAAACGTTTTTATTTAATTTATATTGGCATTAACATGTTCGGAGTTTAAGGATTGTAGTGCTGTTATGGTGCTTGTAGTAAGAGTTGACCTAGGTTTTGATTTGGAATGCGTACGCAGGCAGAGCAGTATATGACAGAATGGCGAATGAAAGGCTTTGACCTGTGAAATATTAATGGATAAACTGAAAATATGTTGATAATCGAGCTGATTAGAATTCCCAATTGAAACTTTCTACAATTTACCTGGTATTATTTTCACATTACATTTTAGAAACAAAAGCTTCAGTAGTTCAAGAACTGCCCGAAAAGCTTGGCCGATCAAAGAGTTTTCTTTTATAAAAAACGATGGTATAAAAATAAAATTTTAATAGTGACATTAAACAACCGTTTAATAAACGCAAATAGTGTGTAAACACTATTGATTATCTTGCGGGCGCATTTTGTCCATAATGTCCATTAGCAAGAGGCTCATTTCTTACTCGGTAGACACTTGAATAAGTAGAATTGTACTGTCTTGAGAAGTTAAAGCCCACCAAATTTTATCTCAGGAAAGGCCAAGGCCGCCCTGGAAATGGCTGTCTAACATGCATGCTGGTCTGAAGCCTCAAAGTCCACATTTTTCCAGAATGATGAAGGAGCCAAGGTTTCTTTTGACCTGAAATTTTTGATATGGAACCCGCCCTTTTTATACAATTATATCGAAACTACTTGTTGACTATTAATAAAAAAAAAAAAAATAACAACGACAACAATAAAAAAGAGCAAATCACACCGCAGACTACACAGCTGTTTCGTTGGCCGCTACAGCAACTCATCAGTAGTCCTGCCTGATTTGCGATGTGATCCACTCAGCTACTAAAGTTTGATAGATTCTGACAATTGTCGAGAAATTTAAGAAAATTTATAATTGATTTATTTTGACATGTGACGTTCCAAAAAAGTTGAAAAAGCTTTTTTTTTTTTCAAAATGAATCGGCGTTGCATGGAATTTTTACTCGCCGAGTATAGGTGATATGATGATAATAATGGTACGACAGTAAACGATCATTTTTTGACTTTATGAACAAAAAAAAAAATTAAAGACGTTTTCGAGACGCAGATGGAGCTGCTAAAGCAGCCCAATTAAAAATTTGTTTCATAGAATTCAATAGAATAGTAATTCAATCGAATTACTACATACAGGTTCTACGGTAAAAATTATTATACGCTAGTAAAGACTGGTCCATACCGCAAAAAAAAAAAGATAACATAATTTATAACGTCATGAGACCTCGGAGAGAGCTGCTACAAGATTGAAAATGCATTATCATGCAACGACGTTACATTGAATTATTACTAAGTGAGTAGATGTACCACGGTAAATATTATAAAAGGAAAATGAAGGATTTGTACTTGATCTTATGACAAAAATAAAAAAAACTAATAAGAAATGATCTTCGACTGGGCCGAAGTTAAAATACCCCCACGGCCAAATCAAAGTATATTCAAAGGCTTAAGCAGTCAAAAAATTTTTATTTGTAAAAACATTTCGTCATAGTTTTAACAGAAAATATTCGCTAATGAAGTCACTTTGTATGGGAGGTGGGTGTGGTGGGTGGGTACAGAATAAATACTTTTCCATACCTGCCACGCCTCTTTATAGGCGTTACAAATGGAGTAACAAAATTAATATACCCCGTTTACGTTTTTTAAACGTAGGGGTATAAATTAGGCCTGTGCGAGTAGCTTCGAGTACGAGTCGAGTCGAGTAGTGCAACTCGACTCGATTTTCGATTCGAATAACTCGGTGTTTCGATTAACTCGAAATTACGAGTTACTCGAGAAATTATCGAGTAACTCGAGATGTTTTCGAGTAACTCGAGGTATTTTCGAGTAACTCGAGATATTTTCGAGTTATTCGTACAATTTCGAGTATTTTTTTGCTCAGTGGCTGTTTTTTTTTTTATTCCATGTTCTCAGCTTAACTCAAACAGGGTTACCCCTTTTCTAATAATACATAAATATTAGTTTGTAATGGTTGGGGTCAAAGAAACTATTTTTCCCTAAAATTCTATTAAGTCAAAAAGTCAAAAGAATAAGAGAGAGAGAAAGAGAAATACAACTAGATTTGTGCATATAAATTTTCTCATAATTTTTTATTGCTGAACTGACCATTGAAATGAAGTTAAAAGCTACAAACTAAAGATTTTTAAGTAAATATAAAATGCATGATACCGGTTGTGGTATAAGAGATGAATATTTTTCATTCACAAATCACCAGCTGGAGAAAAAAGCCTTTCACTCTCGACTGATGTACACAGAATCGATAGCCCAGCTAGAACAGTAACTGTTAGCTAACTTGTTATTTAACGCGAGTCGTAACAGAAAATCTGTTAGGCCCATATAAAATTCTCCATACAAAACTCGTTATATTTGTTCAGGCGGTGGGAAAAATCTAACAAGTATTGTCCTATACGTGTGATCTTGCATTTCTTTCTGGCACCCATGTTTTGTTCATTTAAAAAGACTAAAGCTGCACTCCACACACCAATAGGATATTACATAAGAAAAATCATAACAAATGTAGGCTTTTTATTTAAAACACAGTTAGCGGCCGCCCGCCGCTTGCCCACAGTAGCGTTATGGTTAGAGCTCAGACCTTTAATGTCAACTTACTCTGTCCGAATCGCGAGTTCAAGCCCTGGCTCAAACAAAAACACTAACTTTTTTAATTGCTATTTTTTATTATTTTATTTCGATATTTTCCTAATAAATGTTAGAAAATACATATTTAAATACAATTTTACAATTTTTTCAATATTAAAGTAAAAATAATGCATGGACAAATTAAAATAAATATATTCGACACATAATATATTAATTTCAACTAAAAAAAGGAAGCTAATGAAACTCAAAACAACAAAATAAATACAGCACAGCTTTTTCACACCACTTATATGCTATGTTATTTCACTTATATTTTGTTATTTCACACAAATTTATTTTATTTTTTCGGAAACTTTTTTGCACCGCTCACTTTATTTTGACTGTTTTAAAATTTTTTTCGTTTATATTTTGATGGTAAAAGAGCAAGATATACAAGCACATATAATTTTCCTTGTTTCACATAACATGACACAGTATGAATGTGTTAGTGTACACAAAATTTTGTTTCATTGTATTTGTAAACTTGTTAGCGCTGTCTTGCAGGAAAATATCGTAATGTCATGAATGAAAGGTATGTCAATTTTGATTTTTCATTCTCTCACCGCAATATCGGTTATTCAGCAGGATCAACCCGGGGCTAATTACTGTAAAGTACCAATTCCTGGCCAATGTGAATTCCTAAATATATTTGTAAGATAAAGAACAGTGCTTTAACTGAAGCATGGCAACTCTGTTTAGAAAGATTTGAGCGGATGTAACGTTATTCAATTCAATGAGTCGTTTTATAGTTAACTTCGCATCATACAGTGTGTCAAACATGCAGATACGAGAAGATAAATTAAATACGTGTATAAAAAATAGAGCTTTTTTTAATGAAAAGTTAATTATACTACGACGATTTCAACGTTAATACAATATAGAAAACTTGACCCAACATTTTAATGCTTTTCATATATGTATATTGCTTCGAAACACTTTAAAAGTTTATACAAAATATTTATATATAAAAACCGAGAGTGTATGAACCGAGAATGCTGTTTAAATTTTATAAATTTTAGTTATTTACATTTATTTTTTTATTTTTTACATTGATTTAAATTTTATTTATTTTATTAGAACTACTAGAACGTACACACAATAAATATATGTGATTATTTTTAAAACCATTCCACTGTGATCAGCTATGAGTCAAAACTCATGAGTATTCTAAACATTCAAACCCAATAGGAAATGGAACATATTCCCAAAATATTGAAATCCATGCATTGGAACTCAAATAATATAAAATTATAACGCAAGCTACCATAACATAAAACATTTCTTTATTGTTATTATATTTGGTTTGATCCCCAAACCCGTGGCTGTGTTATTACCTCATTTTCTTTACATTTGGACAAAACAAGGCCTTTAACTAAAACATCGCTTCAGTATATCACAACAAGGGTATTCAGTAAAATTTGTTAAGTCCTGTTAAGTTGCTAAACTGTTAAAGTTAGCAGCTGTTGGCGTGAACGCACATGATAAGACATTTTACAATCAAATTCTAAACTGATATGCCAAAATCAGCATTTGGTTAATAAATAAATAAATAAGTGATTAAAAAGTTTAATTTAATAGAAGTTTTACTTTCTTACCCGAAAAAGATTTATTTTGCAAAAATTTTTTGCTAATGTTACTTTGACAACTTTCAATGCAGCAAAAGATATGTGGTTTAAATTACTCGTGCAACCAGTACACAGAAACTAAAAATTAATACTTTTGATACATTTGATGAAATGTTTTATATCTCTATCAACTCCGCTACAAAATTTTTATTTTTTTATTAATAAAGTGCAGGTTTAGAGCTTGAAGCTGTAAATCAAAAATAATTTAGACCTTATTATAAGTCATTTCCAAAACGATTCATCACTTCACTCAATAAGCTTGACGTATCCGACTTAAGAAATAATATCTACTAAACAAAAATACGGTGCTGAGCTTGTTTACTTGCTAACAAGCAGCTAAGTCTTTTCCCATACAAAATTTTGACAAGACTTAACCAATTTGTTAAGTGCAGCAAATTAACAGGACCTAACAAATGTAGTGAATACCCTTAACATAATGCTGGTTCAGATATATGTTGAAAAATCCATGCTGTTTTATTTTCTACTGGGTGTTTCCACTGATGAGTGAAAGCACTCACATACATTCATATTTCTGATCACACCACATGCATATGTTTCCATGTCGATTGAGATCAGTGTTGTGACTGTAACGCTAAGAAATAAAATATGTTAGGCAATATTATTTCTTTGTCCCTAAACCGGCAATATAACTAATTACTCAGCAGAAGTAATAACTTCCAGTAATGTTGTTACTTTTTGGCTAATTATTTAATTACGATTATATACAAGATAAACATAATTGCTTTTTTTCAACGTTTTTTTCTATATGTTAAAATTTAATTCAAAAGATAATAGTAATCTGTTACTAATTACCTTTAATTTCAAAATAATATAACATTATTACAGTTCGGAGTCGGTAAAATGTTATAAGTGATTTTAAATATTACTTTAAAAAAAAATATGTCACAACACTGATTGAGATCAACAGCATTAACGGGAACTGAAAAAATATCAAAATACTCGAAAACCACCGAGTTACTCGAAAACCCCCGAGTTACTCGAGTACCATCGAGTTACTCGAATAATCGAGTTATGCGAGACTAGTTTCGATTCGAGTTACTCGACTCGAATCGTGCCGAGTTACTCGAAGATCGAACTACTCGCACAGGCCTAGTGTAAATATAACGCCGTCAGGTCGCGGATAAAGGAGCTTATGCAAAAATGAATGCAATATTGTTGCCTCATTACGTAATAAAAATTTAACGAAAAATTAATTGAAAAACGAGGTGTATACCATTTTTTTTTTTTGCAAATCAACGCCTCAAAAGAAGCTATTGAGTTTAAAAAAAAAATATTTTTGGAACAACAAAAACTTGTTGCTACACCTCTTAATATTCTTCGATTGAACTCATTACTGAGATTCATTACTTTTTCGAGTAACGGACACTTGTAACCCCCTAGGCACCCCCTAGCCGCGAATCATATTGGTAATATAATGAAAAAGAATGTATGTACTTATAAATATCCATATAACCATATGTGTTTATTAGAGCGGGTCAAATTGTATGGATCAAAAAAAGTCAATGTTGGCCTCACCCTAGCGGTGCTCTATGGGTCATTTAAAGAAACTTTGGCGAAGAGAGTATAGATCTATCTTGAAATCGGAGCCTGCCAGTTTTTCAAAATAGGTATTTTTTCAAAATATTGCATTAAAAAGACAAAAAACTATTTTTTTAAGTGTATATATGGGGCTTTTTGGGGTTAAGGAATCCATTTTTGACGTTAATTTTTATTTATGAAAACCACCAGAGGGCGTTTTGCTACTATTTTTGCATTTTATCGCTTCTTTTTGGGGAAAATTGCCGAATTTGTTGGGAAAATTGACAAGTACTTGCCCTTGCTATATTGCAATTCCAAATTTTAAATAGTCCAAAATGTTCAGTGTTAAAAATAAGGGTAGGTACTCATACACGACCTATTTCGATTTTATTAAATCTTAGACAAAAAATGCGATTTTTCTTTGTTTTTTTTTTATTTTTTTCTTCAAAATTTCAATTTAATTTTTCAGTAGAAAAAAATTTCGCACACCCTATATAAAAGGGTCACAACTTTATATTTTTAGTGTAGAACTCTATCGCTTTTCGAGGTAAACATTGTTTTGTTTCAGTATTTTATATAGAGCTTGAACAGTTTTTTGCCTCTCCTGAATATTGTTTTTTTTTTTTTTTTGAGTTTGTGCCTTTTAATATTTATTGTGCGATACGTAAATTCAAAAGAATTCAAAATAATAAGGTGGTATTGCTATATAAAACTGAAATAAACAATAAAAAGATGTTTACAAAATTGATTGATAGATACAGTGTCAACAAAAGAAGTGATATTGTTTAGAACGAAAGTCTTTCTTGCTTTCAACTCCGGGTAATTTCTTAAGCCTCTCTAATGTCGCCATCATATCTCGATTTTCTTCCAAACTCGTTTAGAAACGGTAGCCAGCAATTGAACGTGTCTTTCCGTTCCTTGCATGTGTAACGAAATTTTTGGATGAGGCAGCGGTGGATTGTTGTATTCCAAATATTTTTGCAAATGATCATACGGAATGCTTTGCGTAAACGGTGGTTCGAATAAATTGATGTCGTCATTCGAGTCAATCATATTTATATCATCAGTGCAATTGAAGTTTACAATAGGCCTTTGATAAACTCTAAGTTGCATTGGGTCGTCCAGGTTGTTTCGATGGTGTAAAATTCTTTTTATAGCAATGTCACGTATCTGTTTTTTATCATCAAACAACATTGCTAACAAGATATTTTCCGAGTGTGCGTAACATGCATTGTCTTGAATTACATTAGATCTGTTTCCGTACGCACTATAAGTTACTTGAAGTTGCTTGAAGGCGTTTCTTTACACATTTTTCGAGCTCGAAAGAGAAGAAGAACAAACAAAATGCCACTCTCTCAAGCCTCGAAACTCGCTTGAACTTAGCTTGAACAATTTCTTCGAGCACTATAAGAACAAGCATCAAGATGAACAAGAAAATGGCAAATTAGTGTAAATAAATTTGGGACTGCTTACGTTTATAGACAATCAGCTATTTTTGTGCTTGAAACTCGCTAGAAGTCGTTTCCGTACTTTTCGGTAAATTCTCTCATTTCGACAGATGATAAAATTGCTCTCACAGCTTGAACTTTACTTGAACTTTTCTTCAAGTTTGTACGGAAACAGACCTATTATTAACAACTTCGCGTAAATTTGGGGAGCCAGCGAGAATGTGCAATTGGCCCTGGTTTAATGTGAGACAAATCCAACGGAACCGCACTATTAGAAATTGCATTGGCTATTTTTACAAGTACTTCGAATCACAATGGTGTAGTCACTTTTGAGAAAAAAGTTATTCAGAGAGTCCTCTTTAGGAGTAGGTCCACTATAGGAGAATTTCTCCTTTATTTTAAAACGCTTGATGTATTTGGTATAGGAAACACTCAATGGTTTTTAATTTTCACAATAGTTTTTATTACTATTTTATGAAAAAGAAGCGATAAAATGCATAAATAGTAGCAAAACACCCTTTGGCGGCTTTCATAAATAAAAATGAACGTCAAAAATGGATTCCTTGACCACAAAAACTCCCATATATCGTCACATAAAATGCAAAAAACGTATGATCAAAAAATTCGAAATTGTGTTTTTTATTATATTATTATATTACATGTGTGTTATGAATTTTAAACTTCTGCCACCAAAAATAACCAAGTTATTGATTTGTTTGAATTTTATATCGTTTTTTGCTTCTCCTGTAAACTTATCAAAAGTGATGTTACGCTATTTTGCATTTTAGGTGACGATATACACTTAAAAAATAGTTTTTTGTCTTTTTAATGCAATATTTTGAAAAAATACCTATTTTAAAAAACTGGTAGGCTCCGATTTCAAGATAGATCTATACTCTCTTCGCCAAAGTTTCTTAAAATGACCCATAGAACACCACTAGGGTGGGGCCAACATCGCAAAAATATGACCCACCCTAGTGTTTATATTAAAAATACACTGTACCTGAGGTAAATGATTTTATATGATAAATATACGATACATTGTTCCTTGTATCGATATTAATACTTTGACAATTCGTAACTGACTCTTTTTCGATAATGAAATACAAACGTAAAACATTTTGAAATCTACTACCGTGTCTTAAAATATATTTCTCATAACAAAAAATATTTCTCAAACCATTTTTTCAATCATTGCATATGGAAGAAATAATTTGTGTTAATAAAGTTTTTTGCTTCTCCTGTAAATGAAATGAAATGTCAGTTACCAGATGTCAACTCAACGTTTGACCATCGAAGCTGGAGACGAAGCACGTGCTTGACATGGTTATTTGTAGTACTTTACTTTCAGCAATCATGTCATTGAAGCCTAATATTAAAGTTCTCTCCTATATTAAAATATTTACACATAATTTTTTATGATTTCCAACTAACAGCAAAGAGACAGCAAAACAGTAAAAACAAAATAATTAAAAAGAAAACTAAATCAAATAATTCAGAATATTAAAGTAGGACAAGCCTAACTAGGCAAGTGGGAGGATAAAGTTAGAGCAAGAGGGGACTTTGAGCTAAATGCAAAACTTGAATCGCATGCAGCTGATGCAGTTCAACTTGTGTCAAGATTAATCAATTTATAAAATGTGACACCAGCGGCTACAATCAACAGCAGGAGGTAAAGGAGTAGGATAAATAATAAAGGTGAGAGTGGGAGTAGGAAAGTAGAAAGAAAGTTGCAAATTTGTAATTGGAAGCAATAAAATTTCGTAAGGATCAGATGATGTGGTCGTTCCTTACCAATTCTACATGAGTTATTTTTTGAAAAATGTTGAAAGTGCCGTGGAATACTTTTTTATGGATTTCTATGAGATTTGTTATTTTTTCTACACATTGACATTTATTGTTATACGTGTGTTCCTCAACTGTATATCACATACACAACCTTCCAATCTTGTAATTTATTTATATGCAGCTTGAATGTTTTGACCAGTGAATATTGCGTTGTGATCACCTACCGTACCTTGGTATCGGCTTGATCACCACGCATCACGGTACACTGCAAATCATTCAACCGCAGCATCAACTCACACGCACATACATTTCGTTCTCTCTCTCTCTCTCTCTCTCTTTCAAAGGTAAAATATAAATTATTTTTTCTTCTTCCAGTGGCCATTATTAATGTACTTCAACTGGCTTTATGAAAATGTATACATTTTTCATTTAACGATTTATGTAGTGTTGATACTTAATAAGTCCTTACCTTGGCTGACGAAAGGAATTTCTGAAGCTTGCTGGCAAGTTAAGTTCGCAAATTTAGCATCGTCATGGGAAGCTTAAACTGCGCATCTAAACTTCATGCTAATACTAATACTAGCGAAACGCGGCGCGCGTTGCTGCACCCAGGAACTATATGGAAACATAATAAGTATATTCAAAACTTTTCTTAGACTCATAGTTTGACACCACTGTCGTTCTCCACTGCCCGTTGCAGTTTCCCAGTAGCAGAACATCATCAACTAGTAACTTCATTTTGAGTTTCAATGTAAGTTCTGTAACTTTTATTTCCAAAGCTATTGGATATCAAAAATTCGGCTTTTACGGACGGAGCCACACTTTCTTGTCCAGTGCCCGTCCCAGTTTTCTAGTGAAAGGATATCACAAAATAGTAATTCCATTCTGAGTTTAAACGTGTTGTGACTTTTACTTCCAAAGCTATTCGATATCAAACATTTTATTTGTATGGGCAGAGCCACACCCTCTTATACAATGCCCATGCCAGTTTTTTATTAGATGGACATTACCAAGTGGCAACTCCAAACTGAGTTTTATCGTTATGCGGCATTTAGTTCTAAAGCTATCCGATACCATAAATTGAAATGTATGGGCGATGCCACGCCCGCTTGTCCAATGCTCACTCAATTATGCCAGTCAAAGGAAACGACTAAATAGTACATTCTTACCGAGTTCCATTGATTTTTATTTAAAAAAATAGCGAAAAAGTTATTTTTAACGATTTACTATAAGAAATCGTATGGACAAAAGGGGACCACTATTTTTGCAATAACTCGAGAACCGCTCATACGATGTTGTACAAATAAGTTTAAATTCCGTACCATGACTGGCCGAACACACCCTACAAATTTGAACATCACCATTGGAACGGTTCAGAAGTGATGGAGTAACATACGGACACCATTAGATTATTATATAAAGGGTGGCTTTTGATTTTTTAAGTTATTGTTTTTGACAATTCTCGCGAGATTTGTGATATGTGTCAAAGTCAAAAATGCTCAGTTTGTCTTGCCATTTCAATATGAATAGACTTACGCCCGAAAAATGGTTGCAAATTATTGGAAAAATGTGAAATTATCGAAAAATTGTCTTCATTGATGAGACTCACTTCTTGATTAATGGGTACGTGAATAATCAGGCTTATGGGTTGGCGGAATCATTGGACCATACTTCTTCAGAGGTGATGATGGCCAGTGGAGGATCTAGGATTCGCCAAAGGGTGGGGCTGAAACTATACTTTTGTATGCCAAAGGGGGGCTGAGACGTCTTTTTGGACTTTTTTCATTTTTTTCCATACTAAAAATTCTCCAAGGGGGAAAGGGGGGCTGAAGCCCTTTCAACCCGTATGTAGATCCGATGATGGCCACAACGTTTAGGTCAATAGAGTAAGACACCGTTCGATTAATAAAGACCATTTTGCAGAAGATGGAAGAATTAGACTTGGTTGAAAAGTAATTTCAAAAGTACGGTCGCTGACAAAAGTCTTCGTACGGCCACCATCTCTGCTATCTGACGAGTCCAAAAGTATTAAGATGAAAAGTAACGATACAGTTTTGTTTTAAATCAATATTTATTAATACATAAAAACAATGAACTTATTTCAATACAAGCTTAAGAAATTATTAATGAAAAACCAAAAAAAAAAAAAAAAATAAGGACAAAAGTCTACATACGGGCCACAGTTCAAGCGTAATGCTGTTCTGTGCTGCTAGATTATAACGGAAAAGTACCGTGCGTTTCGTTTGTGCTGTGTTGTAGGCTTACCATGAATTGCATTTAATTGTTAACATAAACGTACGCATGGCTCCCCGAAAAGAAATTTTGTCGGATGTGCGCAACTGGGTTGGAAAATTTAGAAACAACAAAAAATCATTTGGAGATATATCTACTATAAATTGTTGAAATTAGGTAAATCCACAGTTCAAACTATATTCAATAATTTAAAAAATAGTGATATTGTTGAAAACAAACCACGCAATGGTCGCCTGGAGAAGCTCTGTCGCAGAGAAGTGTCCTTTATTTTAAAAGGAATGGATACAAATCAGAAAATAAATGCCAGTAAGTTTGCCGCAGAACTGTCAATAAGGTCAAACACTGTGGTACATCCACGAACGGGGCAAAGAACATTAAATGCTAATGGTTTCTACAGCAGAACTCCGAGCAAGAAATAGTTAATAAGCGGAAATAACCGCAAAAAAACATATTGACGAAACAAACGAATTTTGGAAGCTAGTGTTGTTTACATATGAAAATATAATATATTTGGAAGCAACGGGAGAACCAAAGTTTGGAGAAAGGTAAATGCAGCAATGGGCCAGAAGCACTTAATTCCCACACTAAGGGAAATAACGCATATTAGCATTATCCACGCCTGAGTATAAATTTTATTTAAATATTTACGTGGATAAATCAAATGTTTTCCTTACAACTCGTTTTTTCCCCGTATTTGAATTTTATTTATACCACACACGTAGACACATATTCCATACAAGCAAGCAACAACAGCATCGCACACGTACACACATATTCCGACAAGCAGCAACAGCATCGCACTCTGTTCCTGCAGTTTATTTCTTGCAGTTGCAGGTTTCTTATAGTTCTCATTTAGTTAATGTTGAAAGGGTAATATAGCCTGGATTTTTGGCAAACATGATTTGTGAGTGCGATGCATGATGAAATCGTGTAGGGTGGAGTGACAACTCGGTATTTTCTCAAGAATGTCTTGAACCGGTTGTCATTAACCTGCATAATTTCCATCTTATTCTTTTTTTACTTTTTCTTTTTATAGCTTATATTATTTTTGACATTTGATGCCATAATATTGCACCAACTGTCAAAAATAGTAAAAATTAGAGAACGATATGGCGTTTGATATGGACGCAGCTCGTGAGAAATATTCAAGTAAATTGTTTTTCAATTTCAATATTTTTATATAAATTTTCCTTAAATACGATAGTTTATTTTCAAATAGTAAATATTTGAAAGATATTTAAATATATTCGTGCATAATTTTTTTTTTTTTTTATTCTGTTTAAATATTTTAATATTTTATTTAATTAAAACAGTATTTAAATAAATTTTAAATATTTACGTAGTCGATTTAAGTAAATGCGTTATTGGTGCAAAAATGACTCGCTTTTTGGATAAATTAAAAAAGTTTTTGGATAAAATTAATATTTTTTTCCCTTAGTGCACTGTCAAGCATTGTGGTGGGAATGTAATGGTTTGGGTAGCTGTCGCTGCATGTGGAGTTGGAAATTTGGTGTGTGGTGAGGTTAATATGGATCGTCATCAATATAAATATAATAATAACAATAAACTGGCCATTTGAGCCCTTGAAAGCACTTTAACGGAGCTTGTTATGATCTAATTGTAAAGTACACAGTGTGACAAAAAAATCAGTAATTATAATATATTTTTTTTATATTTATTGATAATTATCAATATAAATATATCTGGAAACGAAATTTAAAAGCATCGCTCGATAAATTATGCCTGGATTTTCCAGCAAGATTTCGATTCCAAACACACCACCTATATTGTAAGAACTGGCTGCTTTACTATGCTCAACGACAATTTAACGCCCCACCTCAAAGCCCAGCTTTTGGAGTGTACGATACGAAAACATGCCATTGACAGTGCTGCAATACTAAAAGAAAAACTTTAAGAAGAATAGCAACGAATAACGCCTATTGCAATGGAAAATTTAGTTTCTTCAATGCCCAGATGCTTGCTGGCAGTTAAAGATGCCCGTGGTAGGCCAACCAAATATTAAATGAAGATTTTAATCAATTTTAGTAGCATTTTTAAAGCTTTTTTGCTAATTTTCTAGTCGTATGTCCTTATATCCTTTTTCCATTTTTTTTTGGTTTTTTTTTTTTTTGTTTTCCATGAATAATCTCTAAAGTTTGTATTGAAATAAATTCATTTCTGTTATGAATTAATAAATATTGATTTAAGAGGGAAACGCAGTCAGACCTTTTTTTAAAAAAATTTTTTTGCATTTTCTTAAAGCCGTAAGTCTCAAGAATATGTGGTGAAAATTTCAAGTTAGTGCTGGCGCTTATTTTTAAACTCGTTTTTCTCGAAACCATGTTTTCAAAGTCGGTGACCAAGATTTCTCGAAGCTCAGTGAACCGATCGTTTTGATTTTTTTGCAGGCATATTTTATTTATAATAATCTCGTACTTGTCATAGGATTTTTTTTTTTTTTTAGTTTCGTTCAGTTTTTATAGGCAAAATAATGACGAATTTTTGGTCGAAAATCGTTTTTTTACGTTCGAAAGTCCGCCATTTTGTGAAAAATCAATATTTTCAAAAACGGCTATGACAAGTACGAGTTTTAAGTATCGGGTTTAATAATATATTTAATTTTTTTGTTTTTGATGAAATTAGGAGGAGCAATCTTGGTCACCGCATTTCACCTTTTTTTCAAAGCGCTCTACAAAAAATGTTGTATCGACCTTAATAGTATTTTTTTTTTTAATAAAAAAAAACTAAAAATACTCTTGAGTGTGTATATTTTTAGGTATAAAAACCTTTTTTTTCGACCGCTGGCTGCGTTTCCCCCCTTTTAACAAAACTGCATCGCTTCTTTTATTCATAATACTTTTGGACCCGTCAGATAGCAGAAATGGGGGTCGTACGTAGACTTTTGTCGGCCACTGTATAGTTCAACCATGCTCATCACTTTAAAGTGCTTCTTCTTCACTTTTTTATGTGTGACCAACAATGGTTTTATTGAAATTGCTGTTGCAATACTTATTTATGATCTCTTCTCGCCATTGTCAGCGACAACTGACAGCACCAACACGATTTTCGCATGGATTGCATTATTTTTAAATTGCACGAATATTACTAAAGTAGTTATTGCATTACTTGGCGAAATCTTTGTTTGTGTGTGTGTGTATTTGAGGGGAGGATCAATTTGAGCACGCAATCACGGCTTGTTAAAAATTATTTGCAACTTGTCTGCTTTTATTGGCTTTAATTCATTTACAGTTGAAGTTTTTAATATTTGCTTTCGAGACGAGAATCAATTGAATAAAAATAATCCACTACATCGTTATATTAATAAGCTCAGTTAGCTTTTTCTTTAATACTCTTAAGGTTTGTACGAAAAGAGACCTAGTATGTATTTTGATGTTCAGAATATCTTGTAGATGTCAACCAACTTTTTTCGAAAGTGTGCCAAATGGTAAGTATTCCGAAGAATATATGAATATATACAAAGTCTGTTTCCGGACAAATTCGGAGGAAATTTAACTAGTCAGTGCCAAAAATAGTAAATGGAGAAAAAAAAATACCTTGGCGCTCGCGGAGTTTGAACCCACGTTCAGGAAAAAGTTAATTAGGTGATTTATTTTTATAGGGCCGGCCATTGTTGTGAAAAGTTTAGAAGCAAAACAATACTCGCATGAATTAGAAATGAGGTTTTTTTCATAATAACTTAAACACGCTTGTTTTGGAGTTATTCTGTTTAACACAAATGTGTTAAATTTTGGGAAGTAGTTTTTCCTCTGTGCATACATTACGAAAAGTTTTAAATAGAGCATAAGCAGCTATTTACGAGCACAAGAAAGCATCGTGTATGTAGATCTTCTTTCTCGAAATTAAAAAAAAAAAAATTAAAAAAACCCGTCCAAGAACTTGAACCTTACTTGGTGGTTTTCACAATATTAAGATCGGTCAATATTGGTTTCTCTTTCCTTTAACGTGTCTCTTTCTTCTTTTGTAGTGTTGATAATTTATTTTGCTTGTCAACAGTCAACCTTGTTTCACTTTTCTTCAAACAACTAATTCTTATAATTTTTCTCAATGCTTCATTCAAGAGTTTCAGCAGCTTGACATTACTCCGCTTATGAACTGAACGTGTGTGTGTCAGTGTTCGGTAGGGAATACTACAAGCAGTCCGCTTGGAATAAAATAAATTCCAGCTAAAAAGCACTTCACCACTTAAGCCCCAATTGAGAGAATCTGGCATTGCGCCGAACTACTACTGGTCTTCAGCAAGATGAAGTACTGTCTCGGTGTGAAGGAAACATCGTAGGAACGTGGGAAATTTTTAGATATACTATTTATGATAGCTTAAATAGAAGTCTTTTTTGTTTTATGTTAGTGTTGTTGACAACGACGTTGGTCTTGCCGCTTGGAATTTACTTGGAAAAGCGGCCAAGAACAAATAAATGCATGCAACTTATATAAAGTACATGGCGATATTAAAAAAAAAAAACAAAAACAAATTAACAACTCATCCCAGGCCCACTTCTCATAAGAGCTCTATCTGTTAACAGTGGCTCTTGTTAATGTTGTGGTTATTGTTGTTGTTTTGTGTGGAGAACCTTCTCCTTCATGTACCGCTCATACTAAGCTCTATTTAGCAGTGTTATTCTTTAATGATTGTGTTTCTTTCGCTAAAGGAATTTGAAGTTTCATGTACATAGTATGTATGCGTGCTTATCTGTTTTGAAGCAACGGCAAAGAATGTTTGACATAAGACATCCACATCTCCATAGTCACAGTTGTTATGCCTGAATAGTCAATATGTTCAAATAGGTACACTTTATCTGATCTTTATTTGTTCTTTATAAATACAAAATCTAACGAGACAAGAAAGTCTCTACAAGCTAATTCAATATTTTTTATTGGCACTTTAAGGAAAGTCAATAAAAATATTATTTGTAAGTAGTTTCTTGTTTTTGGAATTTAAAGATTAGAAGAAATCTGATCTGGTAGGAAAGTACATTTTAGTATTTGCGAATGAATCATTTCTGAATCATTCGCCGGACTAAAATGTTCTTAAAACAAATAACCTTAACGCGCGCTTGACCGCCACCCCTGAGGTCCCGGGTTCGAATCCCTTCCAGGCCATGGTCGTACGCTATAACCTTTCATAAGTTTTTTCTTACACTATACTCGGGTTCTTATTTACATCTTTCTACAGCTTTTCACCACGCTAAGAACTTCCTACAAATGTTTAATCGATTACCCCTTCCACCCCACTATTTTATAACCCGATTTTGAAACAAGACAAACTTGACTGAATAGGTGTAGCACCTGAAATACTTGCTTCAATGCTAAAACAAAATAAAAATTATCACTTAGGTGATAAATACACTTGACAAGTTTTGAGAAACATGGTTTAAAATACTGCATTTTCAAATCATAAATAACAATTTTACGTGGACACACCCGTAGGATGTGACGTGACTGCGTATCTTTGTGGTTGACCTTATTCCTATCCTTATCCTTTTCTTCTCCACAAACATCCTAATCTTTCCTTTTCCTAATCTCTTTGTCCAGATTATCCTAATCTTTATCCTTATTTTTATTTTTGTAATAATAATTGCCTTACTCCTCGTCCAAATTCTTCTTTAACGCATTTTCTTTCCCAATGTCTTCATTGTTTGGATGCTGCCTTCGTATCGATTCACATTCGTGACAAACTGTGTTTTGCAGCAATCGTTTTTTATGAACTCGAGCGGTCTGCATGCATTTATTTTTGTGTGCGATTGTGGCTGACGACGAATGTTATTCGAGTGGCAAATAACGAATGGTCTCTTGCAAATCTCTGGTTTTACAAAGAGCTGCACAAAACCTTATATTCACAGATTTGACTACTGTACGGTATCTTGCACAGTGTATTTCAATATAACCTTGACATCGAACAAAAGTGTTCTATATAAAGCGAAGCCAACAAAACAAGCATTTCATTTTTTGAAAGCTTATCGTTAGTGTCGAAGTAGTGCTTGAGTTTTATTATGAAGTAAAATATAAAAACATGAGGCGACAATGAAGTAAAAGCAACGGGAAATCATAGCGACCCACCGAGTGCACCAAGCATAGCACTGAAAAATGTTCAAAGATCGTTTTAAGTTTTCTAAGGGACCCACAAGTAGAAAGGGTCGGTCAGCCCTACAATTTAACATTAAAAAATAAGAAAAGGCGCCATGACTTGAAAACGAAGCAAGATATGCAAAAAATATTTTAAAAGTTTTTACAGTTTTCCTAAAGGGAGACCCAAGTGCGAGAGGGGTAGAAAGATCGGTCCATATGATAACATTAAAAAATAGCAAAAACGCCATATCTCGGAAACGAAAAAAAGATCGGCCGATATGAAAACAATAAAAACGAACTAATTCTTCTTCAGTTGGTTATACATTTCAGTTTTCTTATATAACATAGTTTTATGTTTTGGTGTTATGACGTTTATTTCTGCTGTATTTAAGTGCATATCAAAAAAATCTTTTTATTGTACTGCTTGTTTTGAAATGAGACTACGGAAAATACGAAGTGCTTGAAGATATGGCATGGCTTGTATGGCTTCTCATTTTTCTTATGCTTGTACAGCTCTCTTGTTAAAGGGTTATCCATTTTAAAGTATGAAAGTAAAGTTAAATAAAGACACTTAAAATGCAAATTTCGATGAAATTTTTATTTCGCTATTATGTTTAGATTTTGCCATTATAGCAGAATACAATATCATTCAAATGTCCTGCACGGGACTTTTTGCGGGACTCAATTCTTTCGAGGTAATTTTTGATGATTTTTGTGCACAACTCGGGCACTAGCTAGGCCATGACTTGACAAATGTGGGCTTTTAATTGCTTAAGATTTTGAGGTTTATTGACGTAAACACGATCATGTACGTAGCACCTCAAAAAAAAAAGTCCTGGAATTTTCTGTTGCAACAAAGCCCCAATTGGTGTTGTTGTGTGGCTTGGATATTGTCCAGATCCATATATTCAATTTAACACCAAAAAGATCGGTTAGAATATGGCCATAGCGCTCAGAATTGACTATAACGGTTTCTGCTTGATCGTTTCCGAAAAAATATGGACCAATGACAATACCAGACCATAATGCAGGCCAGACAGTCACTTTTTGCGGATGCAATGGCTTCTCCACAATCGCTTGGGGATTTTCAGAAACACATATAGGGCAATTTGGCTTATTCACGTATCCATCTATAACGGCATTTTTACTCCGAATTGGGTTTTAAATATTTCGGGAGTTATTCTAATTTCTTTAGAAAACAAGTAATACCGCACATTTTTGCAATATTATATTAAGAACGTCAAACAACCGATTTTAAAGCGCAATTCAAAAATAAATATTTAAATGGACGGGTTGAATTGTTTAAATTTGATAAATATAAAGGCTACTCTTTCTATTCGCGTCCCTTTTTTTATGGGATTGAAGCACTGTGCATTTTCGCAAATTGTTACTACACAAAGCTAGAAGAAAAATATATTATTTTTGGAGCCAACCTGATGTGCAATGATTCATCTTAAAGACGCGATTTTTTTTCTCGTTTATAGCAAAACAGTGTTAAGTAAAAGTTAGAGGTTCGATAAAAACAGTTAAAATTCTGTCAGATACAAAGACTGTGCTTTACAAAGAATATTATTTTCTTTGAAACAAGCATGTCTAGTTAGCATATCCACAGTCCAACAAATGGTTCCTAGAATTATAAAATTTTGGTACTGCCTTCGACCAAAGTTCGTATATAAAGTTATATAAAGCCTTCGTATATAAAGTTTGTTCTTAAGGGGACAGGTTACAACTTTTT
Organism: Pherbina coryleti; assembly: GCA_943735915.1. Taxonomy (NCBI): domain Eukaryota; kingdom Metazoa; phylum Arthropoda; class Insecta; order Diptera; family Sciomyzidae; genus Pherbina; species Pherbina coryleti. The sequence continues at coordinate 126,447,358 of OX030949.1, read as the reverse complement.
TTAAAAAAATTTTTTTCGGGAATTTTTTTTTATAGAAGGAAAAAGATATCGTTTTCAAATTTTCCACATGTAATTATTAACATTCAAAGTATACAAAAATTTCAGAATTTTTGAAGTGGTTTTTGACGTTATTTGATATTTTTTAAAAAAAATGTCAAAAAATTGACGGTGTGCAGGATATCACCAGTCTGGAACATCTGAGGAAAAAATAAAAAAAAACGAATTAATCCTTGTTTAAGTGGCCACCGCCTGAACTAGGATAATTTTTATCCGCCGAAGAAAAACAAAATGGCGACCAATTTTGTAACCTCGAAAAACGATTTTTTTTCAAATGGCCGCCATTTTGTTTTTTTCGGCGGATAAAAATTATCCTATCCACTTAATCAATTTTTTTGTATTCTTTAAATGTTGATAAATACATGTGCAAAATTTGAAAACGATATCTTTTTTCCTTCTATGAAAAAAATTCCCGAAAAAAAATTTTTTTTTAAATTTGTAACCTATATGTCCCCTTAAGTTTATAACTACTTTTCGTTGTTGTTATTGCTGTTGTTATTGCAGTTGGTTAAACGTAGTGTGGATGCTGTATTTTTATCACATTTATCCGAAAATACACTGAAACCTATGCATACAGTGCTTTTCGAAACTATACCTCACGTGAAGAGAGAATATTTTAACGTATTTCGCTATTCAAATGAATTTTTAAATTTAAGTGCAACCGATCAAACAAATGGTATTTTTTTAATTACTGTCAACAACGTTGATTTTTTACTTTAATCAAAACACGTGTAAAAAGGCAAGCTGTAGGAAGAGAAAAACTAACGAAAAAGTTATTAATTTTTAAGCGAACACAAATAAAAGCCAAAGCTTCAAGCTTTAGAAAAGATGTCATTTTTATATGCGAGTCTCGTACAAAATTTCTTTTACGATTATTAAAAAGCCACATCAAACGTCTGTAGTACATGTGTATGTTTTGTTAATAATTTTTTTAATTCAAGACAAATACGTTGGGTACTTCGCCTTTCGTTTAGTAAATTTTAAAAGTTTTAAAATTTTGATTACTTTCAATCACTTGTGAAATAACAAAACACTATAAGGTTGAACCTTTCCAATCAATTCAGCATGTATAAGATAAGATTTTTCTCAATTCTTCATTATAATCTTTATTAGATAATGAATTTAAACTTTTTTAAAAACAAGACTTGACATGATTTTTACAAAATAGATTAACCTCTTTGAAACACATTTGCATTAGTTCATCGTGTAAATCAGTGTGATCCAGCTCATAGGCATGCAAAGTCAAGGTATTGAAATAAACGTTTGTTTGTTTAAATCTACAATCTACATAGGGGGTGTTCAGTTTTATATTAAACTAGCGACCATAGGTGCGCGTTGCTGCACCCATCAACTATAAAAATAATAATAATTGGCGCTGACCGCTGACGCCGTTCATTGTACTCCGCGTATATTCCAAGAGTTTTGTCCTTGTTTGCAAGCGCTATATAAAGAAGAGGCAGAATAAAGTGAAATGTGAGCGGAAAATAGCAATAATAAAGCTTGTATGCATCTTGGTTGCTAGCGTTCAGCGCAAGCGGCTTGCAAAAGCTTTACATTTTTCTGACTTTCATTTTGTTGTTAACAGACGCTCTATTAAGAAGAGACAGAAGAGAGCGAAATGTGAGCAGCGAATAGTTTTGCTCTGAGTTTGATAACGTTGTTCTCAGCTGATCTGTTAATAAAAGAAAAACCAACATAACAACAACAATTATATGCAATTATATACAAACTTTAATAAGCTATAACTTAAAATATATAAATTTTTAAGAAATAAAAAGTCCAGTTTGCACATCTACAGGTCTAAACCTATCAAACCATACTAAATTTATTAGAATTGGACTTGTACTTAAAAAGCCTTACGCCGGACAAAATTTGGGTTTGCGTAATATATATGTATAAGATGTCACAATAAGTAATGAGGATTTAGACGAAAAGAGCAAGTTACTTTGAACTGGGTTGCTGGGGCTAAAGCCTTATCCGAATATTTTGAAGCTCTTAACTAAGAGTTGAGCGGTGTAGAAAATAACGTCAACTTATACTAAAATATTCGAGCTGACTATTTCGGTGCCTTAAAAATGCAAGTAAGTTGAACATATGTTTCTAGTATCCTAAAATCTCAAAATGAGAAACCCGTAGAAACAGACATATCAGGGACGTTTGAGCTTATACATACTACTTTTGATATATACCCGTTTATATAGGGTGTAGCAACAAAATTTATGGATTATAAAGACATGGACACATGGAGATTATGTATGAAATACAATGTCTTTCAAATGGCCCTCTCGGCTTTTAATAGGATAGATATAATTAGGATTCTATTCAGGCTTTGACAACTTCAAAGCTCGCCCTGAAAGTTTGAATGGTTAGCGGATGGTTAGCGTAGACCTTACTCTTAACATAACACCCAAGGAAGAAGTCTAACGGTGTTAAATCGCAAGATCTTGGTGATCAATTCGTAATATAACGATTGTTTCGTGAATTGTATATCACGTAGCACCATCCTGTTGAAAGAAGAGGTAGTCTGTGTCCGTATTATCCATATCCGACCACAAAAAGTTGTTAATTATGTCTTCGTAGCGCATTCCATTAACTGTGAAGTCATTTGTCATTTTTAAAAGTAAGGTCATATTATACTTCCGGCCCATAATCCGCACCAAACAATCACTCGTTGTGAGTCCATTGTGAGTTGAGAGCCGAGGGTTTTCAGAATAACAAATGCGACAATTTTGCTTATTAAAGTAGCCGCTGAAGTTAAAATGAGAATCCTCAGAAAACATAATTTTTTACAGAAGTCTCCGTCACCATTCATGTTTTCCATGACCAATCAGAGAGAACGTGCTTCGCTTCTGGTTGTCCGCCGGCTACAATTCTTCAATGAATTGTATCTTGTACGCTTGCAGAGCCACATTTTACGTCAATACTCGCTGCAGTGTGGATGTGGTGAGGTCCAGTTCTTGAGCACGGTGGCAAATTGTCGTGTTTGGTCTATGTCCGTGACAAAGTCGTTTCAGTGGCATCACATCTTACATTGAGGCATTCTCTTAAAATTTTGTGACTATCGTGTGACACGTCTTAGAAAAAATTTACAAATTTAACGAACTCTGTTGTTTATTTCATTACGTAGCACTTTATGGTGAATTTCCCGCATTTATTAATGACAAATGTCAAGATTTGACAACAAACAAGCGACCAGCTAATAAATAAAACACCTCTGCAACCGTACACTTTTTGTTGATAGACCCTTATATTGGTCCGATATAAATGCATACAGGGTAAACATATATCGACATCCTAGTAGAAGCCTGTAGCAACAGACATAGCAAAGACGTTCATTATTGCTATGATGTAATAATAATAATAATAATAATAAACTGGCCATTTCAGCCCTTGAAAGGACTTTGACCGAACTTCTTATGATCAAATTGTGTTGTGCGTGTTTATTAATGTTTTGTGCACAAATGACCGAGAACTGGACCTACTAGTTTTATGCCGACTCCAAACGGCTAATTTGTATGTTCTCAAGAAGCTTTACATGGCATTATTTTCTCTCTGTGGTTTACCATTGCCTGCAGAGAGGTGACAGCCGAACAGAAAAATTAATTCAATTGAAAAAACTTCCTCTGTCAGATGGAATTGAACCAGGGTTCTCTAGCGTATGGGTCACGCACTCTACCCACTGCGCCACGGCCGCTATGCATGTAATAATAAGTTAAAATTTAATATTCCTTGTATTGATTTATTGTGTGCATTTTTCCAAGATATAAATTCCATTGTTTTAAGAGTTAATTTTTCTTAACTTGGGATAATATTCAACAACTCTTAAGATTATAGGAATTTTATAAATATTCGAGGTTGGTTCACGATGTTTTTTTTTATAATTTCATTCGCAAATATTTCCTAAATAAAGAAAAAAGAAGCATTCAGTTAATGTGCCTGTGAGCAAACAAAAATGTGACAAAATTATTGTATAAATGCAGATAGCTCGTAGACGTGTTAGTATTGCCGTAAATATATATATATATATATCCATGTGTGTGTGTGTGTGTGTGTGTATTTGATATTGTGTATATGCATTCTTAAGTCTCTGATTCTATTTTCAGTGTTTGTTCGAAAGAAGCGATATTTTTAAGTTTTTTTTTTATTCTATGTTTCCGCTATTTTGTCAATTTTCACAGATTTTCTTTTCGTTTGGTGTATTTAGTTAATATATCTATATATTTTTGATTTTCAGGAATTTTAAGTATATTCCGAAACCTAAACGAATAAATTTTTTTTTTATTTTTAAACAAACAAAATAAATTTCTTATTTTAAGAAAAATAATCAACACTTCCTTGAATGGAGACTCTTACAGGAATTTGTTTATTTTGAAAATAATTTTCCAAAAATTATCAAATTATTCGGAAAATTCTTAAGGGTACCCACAACTGGCATGAAATTTTCCAAAGATAACATTTTTTTCATTATTTTCTATTAACACAGGAAAATTCCTTTATGCGCACAACAAATTTTTGTATTTTTTCTTTTTTTTAAAAAAGCTTATTTTTGGCCAACAGTATGCAATGCAATGTTAATGTATGCAGAAAAATTTGTTCTCGAGAAATAATCAGTGTACCATGTATTTCTCCAAGTATTGCTTTCATTTGAACTAATATGTATTTATTTTATTAGTCTTTTTCAAACCGAAGGATATACAGGGTACAACATATGAATAAGTTTGACATTTATCAGCTGATTGACTTGAGTAGGCAGTTGTTTGAAACGTGAATTCAGTACAATTTGCCAATGTCATGAATCGCTTCGCACTGATACTACGCTATACCGCCCGAGATGCTAAAAAAAGTGATGGAAAATGCAGCAAAAACTGCACCTTTTTTAGTTAAATATATAAACGAGTGGCGTCCGTGGCGTAGTTGGTTAAAGTGCGTGGCCGCTATGTCAAAAGAACCTGGAGACCCAGGTTCGAACCCCAGCAGCGACAGAAAATTATTTGTATTAAAATAATTTTTCTGTACGGCCGCCACCTCTCTGCAGACAATGGCAAACCTCAGAGAGTAATCAAAATGCCATGTAAAGCTTCTTGAGAACATTCCGTTCATCGCCGTTCGGAGTCGGCGTTAAGCATGTAGGTCCAGTTCTCGGTCAATTGTGTACAAACTTAATAACACGCACAACACAATTGATCATAAGAAGCTAGGTCAAAGTCCTTTCAAGGGCTGAAATGGCCAGTTATTTATTTTTTGTTATTTATATAAACGAACAGGTTGCACCATATTTTAATACGGTATTGAACATTGAATACGCCTTCCTTTTTCAATTATTATCCTTTAAATGGTCCTTCTTTATTCTATGTTTGCGTACATACATATCTAAACCATCGATTTATTTTTTCAATGAAGTGTGTTTATTTCTTATTTTATTATTAAAAATTTGTGCTATTTAAAAAAAATTAACAAAAGTTTTAAAAGACCAGTTTCAAAAGAGAAGAAATTAACTCAGATAAAAGAAAAACATTATGAAATTGTGCAACACAGTGGGAAGAACACATTCTTCATTCCAAAGATTGGTTTAAAGTTTGCAATCGGTGGATTCGTACCAAAACCGCATTTTGGGCACCCTCCTAAGTTAACGCTACATTCCAAAAACACTACTATATTCAATACGTGCGTCAAAGTCCGAAAATAACATGATAGAACATTGCGCAGCACATTAAAGAAAAGTTCCATACAGCTTTTCCTCGAATCGCCTTCGTCAATGAGTACATAAGCAAGCCATCAGAGTTTTGAAACAGCTGATTTTACAAAAGTGAGTTTAGAGAAACTTTACGAGGTTTAAGACAAGGTGATTATCGTGAGACTTTTTCAACCTAATGATGGAGAAGATCATCCGAGCCGCTGATTTGAGACGTAGTGGCACTATATTCTACAAAAGTATTATGCTGCTGGCGTATGGTGATGATATCGATATCATTGGCCATAATACGCGCGAAATCAGTGCAGCATTCTCCAGATTAGCGAAAGAGTTGAGTCGAATGGGTCTTGCAGTGAACGCAGATAAGACGAAATACCTAATGTCAACAAATAAACAGTCCCAGCGTCTTAGAAACCACGTCACTGTTGACAACATCTCCTTCGAGGTTGTTAAGGACTTCGTCTACCCGGGATCCAGCATTAACTCTTTCAACAATGTCAGTATTGAGATAAAACGAAGGATAACTCTTGCCAACAGATGTTACTTTGGGCTGAGTAGGCAATTGAGAAGCAGAGCCCTCTCTCGACGGACAAAACTCACGCTCTATAAGTCACTTATCTTGCCCGTCCTATTATATGCAGTACAAACCTGGATGTTGAGCAGCTCTGATGAAAAGACTTTGGGAGCCTTCGAGAGAAAATCCTTCGTTAGATATTCGGTCCAATCTACTTCAATGGCGAGTACCGAATTCGATGGAACCACGAGCTGTATGAGCTGTACGCTGGCATTGACATAGTTAAGGGCATTAAAATCGAGTGGCCCCGCTGTTTAGGTCATATTGAGCGAATGGAAAACGACGCTCCAGCGAAAAAAATATTTGATTCGGTGTCCGGTGGTGGTCAATGCAGAAGAGGACGTCCACATCTTCGTTGGAAGGAACAAGTGTTAGATAACTTGATTTCACTTGGTCCCTCCAACTGGCGTAAAACAGAAATGGCTGGCGCAATTTCTTATTCGAGGCCAAAACCGACCAACGGTTGTAAGAGCCAGATAAGTAAGTAAGTAAGAGTTTGGAGAAAGCCCTGTACTGCACTCTTTAAGGAAAACCTTACAAGTTAAGGTTTGAAAATGCATAGCTGCAAATGGTGTTGGCCAATTGGAATTTATAGAGTCAATTATGGACACAAAAGTGTGCTCGTTTTTGTACATTCTTAAGACAGTTGAAAAATGGATTCTACTTCAAACAGGACAAAATCCCAAAGCATACAACTGAATTTGTTAAATTTTAGTTGCTCTATAATGTCACAAAACAGTCGAAAAATCTACTACGTACTCCAAATCTGAATTTAATGGAGCATCTGTGGGACTTGTTGGACCATAAAATTTGCCAGCACAATATTACCTCTAAGAGCATGCTGAAAGACGTTCTCGGCCAGGAGTGGAACAAAGTCACCATAGAATAAATTTTGCCCGAATTGGTAGGGGTTCTTAAAAGTTAGGCATACTCGACAAGGTATTAACCTGTGAAAAAATAGCAAATTCAAAATTTTCATTTATATTTTTCTTTCGTACGCAGACTTTTTGTGATGGTTATTTTACTAATAACCGCTTTCTTGGTTTTTTATTACATTTTGCTTGACTTTTTCTAAATAATTTACCATATTTACCAATTATTAAATTTGATTAGCGATTTCTTTGTACGCAGACTTTTTCTGACTAGCGTCCATTTGGTCAAAAATGTAAATTACAATTTTTTATAAGCATTCATCAATAATTAAGACATCCATTTTTATTGAATGGACTACAATTCCAGTGGTCACGCATGTGCCTGCTAATGGTTTTTGTAAATGCCCAGATGATCTTAATATTCTTATTAAAAACGCCCAACTCAATAGCCATTGATAAAGTGTTGAATGAGCACTTAAAGTTCATGAGAAGGCATATTTTCAAAATCCAATTGAAAACTGTCTCTATGATTGATGTATGACATGATGGATTACACAGTGAATTGTAGTGAAATTATAAAACTTCAACATAATTGTTCTACCAATATCGGTTATCAACTCTCCTTACTTTTATCTGTCAACATACATCTTAACGTATGATATCAATTATTAATATTAATTAAAAAATTTGTCACTTGATTAAAAAGGCGCCACTCGAATTATTTAAAGCGATTGATATAGAATATTTTCAGCATATTATGAAAGTGTAGAAGTACATTCAATTGGAATCAATTAATGAAAAAATGCAAATAAATTGTTAATGCCTATTTCGCTCAAAATGAAATGATTGCTCAAATATTGGAAACAGTGCTCCTTTTTCCATCGATATTGTTTTACATTCTCACACGCGATTTTTTATTATTTTCACTGATCAAATGCATAGTGAACTGTCTTTAATAAAATTTAACCCTCATCGGTCCTTTGTATGCGCGCTTAAAATAAAATTAAGTAAAAAATATATTAAACCTTAACCGATTGACATTAGTTTTTGGCAAATAGCTTTTTTCGATGGAATCTACTAATTTCACGCGACTACAGGTGGCGCTCACGTTTGGAAATGCTCGTGTAAACTTATTGACGTACAGGTTCTTAGTATGTGCACGCATACTTGTCTATTCTTACATGATTTATAGTATGTATTTCGCGGTCGAGTCAGCTTCCGTCAGTACATTTCATCTAAGCCGGCAAAATATGGAATAAAAATGTGGGTTCTATGTGATTCGAAATCTTATTACGTCCACACTGCTCAGGTGTATGTGGGGCGTGCTAGAAATGCTCCACCTGAGAGAAACCAAGGCCAAAGAGTTGTGCTCGATTTATGTGAAGGCCTTTCAGATAGAAATGTCACTTGTGATAATTTCTGCACCACATATCAATTAGCTGAGGAGTTACACAAACGGCGAATGACCATTATCGGAAAAATTCAGCAGAATCGAACTGAGACTCCACCAGTTTTGAGAAATATGCGGAAAAGCCTGTTTTTACACAAATAAAGGCGGTGTAGATACGCTTGATCAAATGGTTGGCACTAATCGAAAGGTCAATCGATGGCCTATAGCATTGTTTTGCAATTTACTTGATATAACTGGAGTTAATGCGTACGTCAATTTCACTTCAATTTAAATCAAAAACAGTAACAGGAATATTCGTCGTAGACTGATCTTGATTGAGCTTGGAGACGCTATGGTTAAACCATTCATCGCGAAGCGAATACGTGGTCCAAGAGTGGCACAACCCGAAACACCAATAATCTCAACAAATGTCGCAAGTGTTCCAATTCATCCAATTCAGCATGCGTCACCAACACGGAAGCTTGGTCGATGTTACATTTGTACTAGCAAAAACAATCCTAATGTGTTTGCAAAAAGATGTGATAAATGCAAGAAATTCATGCTTGAATTGTGCCAATAAAATATCTTAAAATTATCTTATACTTGCCAAATCGACAAGATTTCAAATTTTTTTTTTTTACTTTTTTCGAAATATTTCCATTTTTTGTCCTGAAAATCAATTTTTTTTTATCATGAATTCCATGTCACGCACTGTTACAGCTTGCGAATAATTGCACCTGATTTACTTAAGAAGAAATTTTTCCGAAAACTGGTTTGAAATTTTTATTAATTAATTTTACGGTCTATTTAAAACGTGTAAAGAAAGGTTTTATCAATCCACTTATGAATTTCGGTGATATTAACCCGAATTGTCCCAGCGGCTCCATATGGAGCCACAAAAGATGCTCGTAAACTTTGTATTGTTTAAAGTCTGGAGAATGTTATTTTATTACTTTAAAGACGTCAATATCTTACTAAAATATCTATTATTTAGATTTAGTAACTTTTTTTTTCCTAGGTTGCATAACTTTTTCACCACACTCGTACTAAAAACCATTAAAAAAAAAATTGCTGAAAATTGCTGTTTTTGCAAACATGGTAATGAAAAATGATTTTTTTTATTTATTACGAAAGTTTTTTTCCATAAATATTTATATATTTCGAATCAGAAAAAATGACATATTCTGCCAAAATAAACTTTTTTTATATTTTTTTTCTTTTAGTTTAAAAAATTCAAAGATTTTCTTAGCTGGTCCCATATGGAGCCGCTGGGCACAACTGCGTATTTGACTTTGAAAAATGAAATATGCAGTTGTGCCCAGCGGCTCCATATGGTACCGCAATAGCAGAGTGCATATTTTTAAAAAATAATTTTAAAAAACTGTAATTAAATATTTAAACTGAAATTATAAAATTATTCATATTAAATAGTTATTTATACTTTTTTTACTTAATTTTAATAAAAAATATAAAAATACCCAAACCTTATTATGTTTTGCTCTTGAAAAGTAAAATGCACAGTTGTGCCCAGCGGTCCCATATGGGACCATGCTTTTCCAAAAAAACTGAGAACAGAATATTGAAAATGAAAACAAATTTATTCTTTCTAAGGCCAATTGACCTTAATTTATGCAAAAAAAATCGAAAAAATCCACAAAAATAATTGTGGGACAAATAGGGTTAAGCAAAATGTAGCGTACGCACGTGCTACAAATTTACCCTTTAAAAATTTGATGTTAACTTCTATCTGAAATTTCTGCGAATTGACTTCAGATAGAATTTTCATATTTTTTTACAGCAATAAGAGGTTATCCTAGATTATATTAGTAGTTAAATTATTTGAAAAAAAAAAATTAAAAACAATTTTTTTAGCTTTAAACACCGTCACGCACATGTTACATTCGTCACGCACAATTACACCGTACGTTCATAATACTGTTACCTTCAAGCATATTTACTAATTTACTTAAAACTGAAACCATATTTACTAAAAACTGAAATACAAAACAAAAAGATAAAAATTTTTTATATTCTTTTTTTTAATCTCTTTTATGTCATGACTAGATACATTTAAGAAAAAAATTTGAAAATCAATTATTTTAATCGATAAAAATTATTCTATCTTCGATCCAAAAGTCGATCCTTTTAATCACTAGAATTGAAGGAGCTGGAACTTTGAGGACTCTTTAAATTCTTCAACAGATTCCATGTGGACCTATTCAGGTGTATCCTCATTTCTTATGCAAAGAAATTCGCCTGGCCTTTGAGAGAGTATCCGTAAATGCTGCACCCGTACGGCACCAAGTTCAGTGTTTTTGTGAATATGATTTCTTAAAATTGATTTATTTGAATAATAATTTTTATTCCGATTTATTTTAACCCTTAAATTCCCAGCAACACCGATTACATTAAAAAAAAATTATGTTGTGCTTAATGATCCCCTGAACACGACCCCGTTTCTATTTTTTTGGAAACAATTTTTGTTTACGAGTTATTAAAGAAAATATGGTTGTACCCAAAAAAATACAGTGGGCATTCCGACGTATACCATCAATCAGCTTGGTTGTAGGAGATCAAGGCAAAAACGTGGAAAACGATTCTTTTTATGATAATTCTAAATTTGTTGTTAAATGATACTCTAAAATTGTTAATAGTTTAAAAGGTATTCCATGTCGAAAAGCGAACTCTCCGTAAAAATTAAAAAAAAACTATTTTTTTAATTTGACGGTCAATATTTCCCAAACCAACAAAGTTATGCCAATAATTGAATTTTTGTTTTATATTTGCAATTTTCTGAATGAAACTACATATCCAGCATTTTATTTTTTGCAATATTTTAAAATAAATAGCTTATTTTCTCGGTTGTATCTAAAAAGAAACACTGGGCATTTAAGGGTTAAATTAAATAAAACTCGCTTATGAGAATTCATATTGGCACGTGCCAATAGTTAACCGTCAATTTAGACGTTTGACCGTCTAATGAAGATGTAGGATGGAAATTTTTTTAAATGAAGGATGTATTAATTTCAATTTTTTCGAGTTTTTTTTATTTTTGGTCACTTTGCTATATGTGAGACCCCCTCCCCCCATATCATTACTTATCGTAATACATTTTAAAACCCCTCCTCCCCCTCTAAATTCGTAACGTAATTTATGAACGATCCCGTAGTGTGTAAAAACTACATTGTTGTATAGAAAAAATTGTAACATGTGCGAAGCGCGTGGAATTTTTTTCAATGGAAATAGTAAAAAAATTTGTTTCAATCTGCTCTGCCATCTCAATATCCACACATAACAGCATTTTCCGCAAAAAATTTCTTATATTAGAGTCTGCATTGAAACATAGATCAATATTGTCACACACATGCTACATATTTTCTAAATTTATTTAACTGCTCTTACCACGGTATGTCGTTGATAATTATTTATACATATATATGCATGATTATTAGGAAAATTGAGATTAATTGTTGTAATAAACAGCGCATGACCTCACGGCAAATATCAAAATAAAACTGCAAAATTTTCGCTCAACTTATTCACCACGCGAAATTAAAAAAAAAAACAAAGAAAAACTACCGTTATCTTGAAGAATTCAACTTAAAACGTGTTGTCCGAATTCGATAGAATATATTCTATATAATTTCTCTTCTCTCTTTACAATTTGTTTTTTGACCTATGAGGTTGACTTTTTGGTGGAATTCGTGATATATTTAACTTTATTCATAAAAAGAATAAATAGTCTTTAAATTTTATTCATAAAATTTGTGATATTTTTATTTCTTTTTAAAGTTTTATGTATGTAAGCGCGCGCATACTAAAGGAACCTTTTAGGGTTATGGTTCTAAGTTACCGATGAGGGTTAAGTATGTTATTTATTTAAATGTCATGTCCCAATTTTATTTCTGCCAACAAATATTCGCATATATAACACAAATATCAATTGAAATATGCATATTTCCGTTAGGTGTTTCATTATCTAACTAAACACTTTAAGAAGATACTGCAAAAAGTCGATAGAGTAAATATACTTGAATATGAAACAAAATATTTAGTATTTGAAAAACACTGAACACTGATAAGATCAAACAAATGTTGTTGAAAGACAACAAAGAATTGATTCAAAAGAAACAATTGACATGCGCATGACAGTTCCAACAAAGATGATAACAACGATAAGAAAATATTCAGAAAAATAAATATTTGCAAACATGCAGATAAAGTCAGCAAACAGAAAAGTTAATTTACAGTCTTGTGAGTATTGGCGTGATAAAAAAAACACCGGCAAATTGTCATTTAAAGAAAAGAAAAACGAAATGAACCTGACATTCGTAACTTCAAACATTGCGATGCCATTTTTAATTTCTTGCTAAATTCTTTCAAGAATAAGCACGTTCTACATAAATAATTGTAAACTTAAGAGACGAATGGAAAACAATACAATTAGTGCCATTCATTTTTTTCAGATACCTATTCGTAAAAAAGGAAATAGAAAATGAAAAAGGTTTAAATGAGTATTTCACAAAAATGAACAATTTGACGTGGCAATGACATGGATCAAATTTTACTTTATGAAAGAAATTTATCTAAAAACTATAGCTTAAAGCAGTGTTTCTCAACCTTGTTTGGGCATGACCCATTAAAAAATCTACTATTTTTCGTTCATTATTTTAAAGCAAGCAAATAATTTCAAGAATTTAATGCCTTTTTGTAAAATGTGGTTGACGTATGTCACTTCCTCCGATATGTCTTAAGTAGGGTACACATTAGCAGCCCTATTCTGGCAGCTTAACTAAGCTCACCACATTAACAAAATAGTTAATATTAACAAATTGTTAAGGTTTCGTATTCTGGTGATAATTTTAAAGCTCCTTTCTTTACTATTTTGTTAATGACAGAAAACAACTTAACAACGAAAGATAGTTCAGTATTAAGCCAAACAAATGCTGTGTAAATAAAATAAAATAAAAGAAAATGGATGATTTCTTACTTTTTACTTCTTTTTAGCATTGATACTGAAGAAGATCAAAGAAAAAATAAATTTTAAAGACTGCAAAACACTCGAAAATTGCTTGGCTATGAAAAAAATTAATTTAAAAACTTAAAACAATTGAAAACAATTAGTAAATTATTTATTTCTTAACATTTTCCATCTTACTTGTAGAAAAACAAACATAAGCAATCAAAATAAGCACGAAAATAGCAATATAAAAACAGCTGACGCTTTATATCTAAGGCATTTACATTTTCACCATGCGTGGTGAAGTTTAATAGCTTCTGAGAGCTTTCAAATTGTAAATGATTTGCCAGACTACGAACATTTACATTACATAACAAGAACATTAACAAGAGCTCCTTAATAATTCCTTGTTAAGTTAACAAGCAGAATAGGGCTGTAGGTCTGTTCCCGTGCTCTAAAGCAGTGATCATCAAAGCCTATGCCCGCGGGCATTTGAGCTTTTGTGCTTAAAAGCTTTCTGTATACATATTAACTCACGGACGAGCACTGAACTGCGTCAGTATCTATTGAAATTTCATGCAGAACAAACCTGCGGCACATGCATGGTTATTAGATTGTTTTTTTTTTTTGCTGCGCATACGCAACTTATGCTACACTCATAAAAATATCAGTTTTTGCTATTTCTATGCAAAATGTCTCTACTTGAATGGGAGTTGCAATACTTTTTTGCAGAAAATATTTTTTCTGAACCTCAATGTATGATTAAATTAAATCAAAAACGAAAAAACCTAAAGAATTAAAAAAAAAGCAAAAAAAGACACAGTTTCGTATAGTAAGTACTAACACTTCTAAATAAAAATTGAAATTAAATTATAAAATTAATCTTTACTATTTTAAAGTTTTCTCCTTTTTTGTAACAGTGCATAAAATAGTGAATTTTAATATGTTTCTTCGATATGAATTATGTTATTATGAACAGTAGTAAGCATACGTAAATCGAAAAATTTTTTTAAAACATTTCCCCCTCACGCCTCTCCCATAGATTTTTAATACACCAGATGAACATTTTTTCCGGCGCCACTGAATAATCAAACAAGCGAACCATCGTCTTGCATTAAAGCTGGACTGAGAATCAAATTTTTTTTTAGTGCAAAGCTTTCAATGAGCTTTTATACATAAACAAAGTATGCTTGTATAGAATTTGATGACCACTGCTCTAAAGTGTTAGTCCAATTTACCATTTGTACAGGTTTTAGTCCGAGAAGCGTTCCCGTCATGGTATAATAATACAAGGTAGCATTGACAGTTGCTTGGGAAATCATATACTGTCAAAAAATATACTCAAAAAGAGAGCGCTCACAATCCGCCATTGAAAACACAAGCGATGTTGAAAACGTTGAAGTGAAAAAAAAACAACAACCACAGCAGCTGCTGATGTATTTCCACAAAAAGCTGTTTTTTACAGTTTATGTTTTCCTGTTGAAGAGAAAATAAGCAGTTGTCAATGCTACCATGTATTATTATACCATGGTTCCCGTACTCGAAAAAATGGTAAAAGAGAGTGCAATCGAGAGAGTAAAAAATTTCCCCTCCCTGTCAAAAGCTGCAAGTTTTAGTCCGAGAAATTTCTTCTGGCAAAAATGGTAAAAGTGTCAAACTGCTTAAAATCATTTGTTTACATGTTAGCAAAAGAATTGCAAAACAATAAAAGTTCTTTGAAATAAATAAAAAACTGTTGGAACGGAAACCAAAAACATGGTAAATTGTGTAAAAACTAAATATAAATGTTTATTTGAGAATTAATTTTTATATTGTTCAAAATCTTTAGCATGTCGTCTGCACTGCCAATGCTCCACACCAAACAAACGATTTTATTTGACAGTTTACACAATTTTATTCCAAAAAGCGTTCCCGTACTTTTTGTGTTTTTCAATATTTTTGAGAGATTTTTCCTTACTCTCACGTTTTTCACAGTTTAACCATTTTTAGTCCAAAAAGTATGGGAACAGATTAGAGGGGATATTGTACTGTGTCATAATTTTTACAAGTTTAAATTCTTTAAAATAAGTATTCCCTGGAGGATGAATGCAATGACTCGCCTTTTTTTTTTTTTTTTTGAAATGACCAAATCGATTATTCTGTTGTAAATTTTTAGAAAACTATTTCAAGCAAAAAATTCAGATTTCAATATAAAAATTTTCTGATGATTATTTCTTTTCATTAATTGGATAAAAACGTTATTGGTATATATTTTGGGTGGGATTTTTTGTGGGTTTTTTGTGTCATTTTGGTGGGATAAACAGGTTTAAATCGGGATGCGATCGGTATTTTTTACTAAATCCGAATCACATCACTGGTATGTACACTTGACTGTTGAATTGTAATTCTTGACTGAACGCTCACAAGAATTACAATTCAAGTCACGGGTTGGCTCTTGCTCATTGTTTGATAATGTGTACTAAAATTTTTTTCAATTCAACAGTCGTTCAAAATTCTAATTGGGTCCACATCGCTCGTGGTTCGGTTTTTAAAAAATGGATGCAGAAAAGGCGTTTTTTAGAAGATTTTATTAAATGTTTTTTTTCTCATTTTCCATATTTACTGCACGATATTCGCAAACGAATGAAATTTAATGAAGACGGCATGAATGATAAACTGGTCATGCAGCAGAATGAGAGAGAAATTTAACGAACTTCAGTGAAGTTCATGAGCGATAATGTGTACCCCACTTTAGGTTCAACACAGAAGAATGCAATTATTCGAAAGAAGGATTTATCACTTGGTCAATAATATGTGAAAGAGTTTGAATAGAGCAACATGAATACACTTCATAAAAAAAAAATATATAACTGGCCATTTCAGCCCTTAAAAGGACTTTGATTAATTGCCATTTCAGCCCTAGCTTCTTATGATCAATTGTATTGTGCGTGTTATTAAGTTTGTACACAATTGACCGAGAAATGGACCTACAGGCTTAACGCCGACTTCGAACGGCGATGAACGTAATGTTCTTATTCTCAAGAAGATTTACATGGCATTTTGATTACTCTCTGAGGTTTGCCATTGTCTGCAGAGAGGTGGCGGCCGTACAGAAAAATTATTTTAACTCAAATAATTTTCTGTCGCTGCTAGGGTTCGAACCTGGGTCTCCAGGTTCTTTGACATAGCGGCCACGCACTTTAACCAACTACGCCACGGACGCCACATATACACTAAAATGGAATACACTTCATAGTTTAAAGAAAAGCCATGTTATTCTTGGAGTAAAAGCCCTACATAAAGCAGTTTGCAAGTCGGCTAAATCTTAAAACACTACAAAACATGAAATGGCATACTTTATCTAAACCATTATCATATCATTTACGCAATATTTTTTAGTACAATATTATAATGGCTTCTTGATTTATATTAAACTCTCCAATTTCTTAGTTTATGGGTATTTCACGTGGATAACTGAGACCAGCCTTGCTTTAAAAAGTCGAAGCACAAGTCCTTAGATAGTTTTTAAAAGTGCGTTGAGAACCAAAATTAAATTCCTTTAAATATCTTTCGAATAATATCGAAAATAGAATGGGTTTGACACTTAAATCTTAAATCTTTCTCAAAAACCTTTTAATTGACATTCAAAGTTTTAACCGCTTATCGTACTGTAGGTAGATCCTTTATTATAACGTTTTGAAGATTACTTTTCGATTACTTTTGGATACTTTCGGTTACCTCCAGTGAATGCAAGATGTTAAGAATAAACCTATTTTATATACCATATGATTCCAAACATTAGTATTGGTATTGCTTAGTTAATTTGAACTCACTCAGACCACTCTTATGATTTTAGCACAAGCTTCGTATTAGAAGCTTTATATGGTTATTTGAACTCGTTTTAGATCAAATTTTGGCGTACTAAGAAGATGACTGATGGCGCCATCTTCTTAAGCATCGTCGACTTATGTAATTTTTTTAAAAGAATTAATTTAGTGATTTGATATTTTACTCTTATTACGATATTAAAACCGAACAATGAGTTTGAATTTATGAAAGTAGATGAAAATCACTTTTATCCCCTCATATCAACTGACGTCATCAATCATCAACCCAAGATATTTACATCCTACTCCTTTTTTACTCCCAAAATGCACCCAAAGCAATAGTAAAAACCAAAATAAAATAAAAAAAACTTAAATTAGGACCAAGATATAGATAATGATTAGGACTAGCAAGGATTTAGACAAAGGCTAGGACCGGAAATAAGATAAGGAGTATTAGAGCATGGAGCAAAGATTAGAGCATGGAATTGGACAAGGATTAGCAAAAGAATCCAGAAGTCGATTAGGAAAAGGACTGCGATAAGGATTGGGATAAGGATAAGGACAAAGATTTAAGGTTTGATTACTTAATAGCGGGACGTAGCGTAGCGGAACGTTACCTCATCAATGAACGACTACAGAAATCTTAGTGCAACGTTCAATTTCAACGCAATTCTCAAGTTCATCACAATTTTTCGCTATCGAACTGTCAAAAAACGCAACGTAGCGAGAAATCTATTTTTCACAGAACTCTACGTTACGTCCCGCCAAGTTACGATTTTGGTAACCTTGTACACATTTCTCATTAAACAGATTTCAACTTGACAATTGGCAACGTCATGTCACGTTGCCTTTCGCTTGGCTGAACAATATTTTAGACACCCTTAATACACTATTTAGAACAAAAAGGATAAGAAAACATAAGACAAGACATTGGAAAAGGGCATGGATTATTTGGAGAAGAAGTATTTGGAGAAGAAGTATGGCAATTATTAGAACAAATATACGAATAAGGATAGGATGAGGACAAGTTTGAAAACAATGGAAAATATAGGGGCAAAAAATAAGTACAGGAATAAAGATACGCTGTCATGTCAAAACCTACGAGTCTGTCTCTGTTACAACCAGCTTATTTTTTTAGCATTTGTATGATTTTAATCTAGTTTTGTTGAAAAGCAAAAACAGCTCTTTATATTTTTTCTTCGCCAAAAATCCACTAGAGAGATAGAAAAGACCCAATAACATCAAAAGTATTACTCTTGAAAATACACTTTTTATAGTAATCATTTTTTATGAGTTTGTTTTGTTGTGAATTTAAGAATAAAATTAAAACATAAGCATTTGTGAATAAATAATAAATCTCTAAAATCAACAATATTAGGGAGTAAAACAGAAAACACAAGAACTAAACGTTATCTGTGAACTCAAAATAGCATTAAAAACGCTTTAAAATGTGAGCATTATTAACTCATAAAAAAGCCTTCATCGTCGGACTGTAAAGTAGAACTCAAATAATTACTAAAAAACTCAGAACTGTTCTATAATAATCATAGCTCATAACAGTAACTTTTTTTTTTGAGGAATATGTTAAACAATACTCAATTTTTGTACCTACTCGAAAAAGTATGGCTCTTTTTTTGAAAATTAAACAATCAGCATACAAATTTCATAACACGATTTAAAACTCTCTAATGGTATATTTTCCCAAGAACACTCAATAAATGTAAATAATTAAAAATGGCCCATTCACACGTACACGCAGTTTGAGCTCATGGTCTACTTTAAGAAACACTGACTTAATCGTTCAGCACCGCAGTCCTAATTTTAATGAATTTTAACTTTACTTTTGTTCGTTAAATATTTGATAGCGGTTCTTAAAACAAACTACATATTTAACTTATTCAATACTTTGCATTTCATTCATTAGAAAATTAGTCTTGACACACAATGTATGGCGTATACATTTGACCTACTTTTAGAACTGACCCATCAACATCTTTAAAAATTTAAACTGAAACACAATAAAAATAATAACCAATACAATGCATTTAAGAATGACATATTTTTTGTTATTGTCGTTGTTTGTTTGTTGTTGTTGTTGCTGTTGTAAGCAAAACATTAATAACAATAAAGCGCCAAGTAATAAACTGTCAATATTATTGAAAAGTTTCTTTCAAATTGAACTTTTATGATTTTCAATTCGATGTGGTTGCTTTGCCTTCATTTTGTTGTTGTTAAGTTTGCATGAAATTGGGAAAGTATTCTTGGTTGAGTTGAGTCGATGTTTATAGACATTTTATCAAAAGTTGTTTCAACTTCATAATGCCAAATGGGCTAAGATATTGTAAAATGTATTTTAAACTTAACACAGAGCAACGATTAACATAATCGTTTATTTTATTATGCCTTCAATCTTAAGCTCAGCCTCTATTTTCTCACACAGTTAAATACCTTGAGATTATAACTGTTTTTCTTTTAATGAGCAACTAGATCAACATAGGAAATTTTAATAAGTCGTTGATAAGTTAATAAGTACTTTGAAGATTCGTAACCTGCGTCGTGTTGTTCATAATCGAGAACGTTTAGAGGTCTATTTTTGATAAAAAGTACTAAGGAGGTTATTATCTGCTGCTTGGCAGGTAATACTGGAAGTCAAAGTACCCCTACGGTAGTGTTTATTATAAAGGGTGTATCAACAAGATACAGAAGGTGTAGAGTAAAGAGCTGCACAAAACCTTCTATTCGCAGTACTTGATTAGTGTACACCAGTGTCGGCCAAAAAAATACATACACAGTTCTTTCAGTTTTGTAGTAGTGTGCGCCCAAGTGAGAGCAAAGAATCTCTCTTTGGCTTACACTGTGAAAATTTTACTTTACACGAGGGTTAAAGAAATTTTTTATTTGCTTATATAACATTATACATACATTTGCTTATATAACATTAAGCGGCATTCTAAATGAATGCTGGTATATGAAAGTGAATTGAAATTAATAAAATTTCTTACTAGGTAAATAATGTGCAATATTATTTATTGTCTAGGAGCCGAGTTTTTAATAATAATTAAAAATAACATTAATATTAATATTATATTAATAATAATATCAATATGCATATATTTATTATTAATATCAATATTACATATTTATTTGGAAAGTAATCTTTTACTGTTAACATTTTACCGACTCCTAACAGTACTAATATTATTTATATTGCATATTACTTCAAAATAAAAAAAGTACTGGTAGCGCACCCTGCTCTCTTCTGACAAATGAAGTTTTCGCTTCCCCAAAACAATTTTTAAAGAAAAAATATGCTAATTCCCACATTGGGTTGAACTTTTTTTTTACGTGTAAGCATTTAAAATTACGTAATAAATTGCGCGCATACACTAAGAGAAAAAAATATTAAATTTATTCAAAAACTTTTTTAATATATCCAAATAGCGAGTCAATTTTGCACCAATAACGCATTTGCATAAATCGACTGCGTAAATATTTAAAATTTATTTGAATACTTTTTTAATTAAATAAAATATTTAAACATTTAAACAGATTTAATATAAAAAATATATTTAAATTATGCACGAATTTTTTTAATATCTTTCAAATATTTACTATTTGAAAATAAAACTATCGCATTTAAAGAAAATGTATATGAAAATATTGAATTTAAAAGACAACATATTTAAATTGAATATTGCGTCCATCAATTCTCTGTTTCACTTTTTTCGTTCCCTAATTTATACTATTTTTGACACCTGGTGCAATATTAGGGCACCAAGTGTCAAAAACAGTATAAATTAGAGGAAGAAAAAGTATTATAAAAAATTAGGAGCAAAATATGTAGGTAAATGACAAGCGGTGCAAGATATTTGTGAGAAAATATCAAGTTGTCACTCCACCCTACATCATTTCATTTCTTTGCCAAAAATCCAGGCTATATTACCCTTGCAACAATAACTAAATCAGAACTATAAGAAACCTGCAAGGGTTTTTTAGGGGTATTTGGAAAATTTCCCTTTGGAAATAAAGACTTATTACTTTTCCTTAAAACTATGCAAAAAATTTAGGAAAAATACTTTTTCCTCCATTTTGTGTAAAAGGCGATTTCAGCAACACTTTATAAAAACAGCTGAATTGGCAACACTTCAAATAAATTACCAATCATATCCCACTTCACTTTAAACTCGCTTAGCGCTTGACTTGCAACTCTGGGTAAATATTGAAAACAAAGCAAGTATGGAGAAAACTGACGAAAATAAATAAATAACTGGCCATTTCAGCGCTTGAAAGGACTTTGTCCTAGCTTCTTATGATCAATTGTGTTGTGCGTGTTATTAAGTTTGTACCAAAGATAACAAGATGGGAAACTTAAAAAACATAACCTCAAAAAAAGTTTGCATGTATTAGTGCGATGAAAAATCAACCCTGAATTTTACTCTTGTTCTTCATCGGCCGCAAACTCTCGAAGAAGTCACTTTGCAACCCCTGAAAATAATGCATATTATCTATTTATTATGATATAAATATTTAAGTTGAGTTGCAATAAACTGTTTGCAACCAAAACTGATTACTAAGTCCCTTTATTTTAGTTCATACATGCGTTTAAAGTTTGCCAATTTCTTCAGTTGTTGTATTTGTCAACATTTTTGAAAAATTTTAATTTTACACAAACCCCCGCTATTCTACACAAACCCCCGCTATTCGAGGTGAAATTTTAAAAAGGAACGCTCTTCTTCTTCTTCTGCATTTTTCTGCTGAAACTTCGTTTACAAACAAGAAAAATAATGTATGGATTCAGTGTTTGAATATTTAAATCTTTAAGTTATGTTACAGGAATCTGTTTAACACTCAAATAATTACATGCATTTTCTTATTTTAATCTTAATCGCCTGACAAAGTTTGCAAATTTTGCCACTTGTTGTATTTGTAAATAGCTTTTTATTTTCACCACGACCGTTTTGTAAAAGTTCTGTTATTTTTCATCCCATCAGAGTTGTCAACTATCATTGTTTTCTTTGAAAATTTGCTTGGTTGGAATAAATATTGCTTTGGTACGAACTAGCATTTGTTTTATCTATAAAATGTGTAAAACTGCTTTGATAATGTATTTGCGTAATATATTAAGTTTGAAGTCATTTCACATATTATTCCATTATATGCCATAAATATTATTTTTCCATTTATATTCCTACGGCTCAGTCCTCAAACTAATAACTAAAATTTATATCATTACTTATCCTTTCTGAATTTTAAGGGAATATCTGTTGCATTTATGAAAATATTCCGGACACTTAATTTTGACTCATATAATAATAAGAAATTATGAGCAATAATAAATGTATCTTTGGGCAAATAATAAGAAAATATTTAATTACACATGCTTTTATTATTTCAACCATGTTGTTTCTTAGAATTCAGACTATGAATCAATTAAGTTTACTAGCTTATATATTTTGACTTCCGTAGACCCAATTTATTTCCTATGATCATCATTGCAGATTTATACGAGAAATTTAGGGGTAGCTATCCTAAAAACGAAATAAAAATTAAAAACCTAATAAAAGGAAAAATTAAAAGCTATCCTAAAGAAGATAAATTGGCAACACTACTTCTAACAGTTGAATGGAAAAAAAAACATTTCATTCATAAATTCACCCAGCTGATATTATTAACCTTTACGTTACATGCACAAATTTTTTGCATTTCTTAAGGAAATAATGTGGTTTTTTATGTATAAAATCTTATTGAACATGAAGCTAAAGCACAAAAATAAATATTTTTAGCATATGTAAGAATATTTAAAGAACTTTAGATATTTTTGTTTTCGTAATAAAGCCAATCAATAAAAAACGTGTTGGAAGGGTTAAGGAACATAACCCGAAACTGACTATTCACCTCACTTTTTGTGGTGAAATGGTTTCTCTCGTATGTGTGTTTACTTTTTGCAATTTTTAGATTCCCCACAGAAGTTTCCCATCTTGTTATCTTTGGTTAGTACACAATTGACCGAGAACCAGACCTACATGTTTAACGCCGACTCCGAACGGCGATGAACGGAATGTTCTTGTTCTCAAGAAGCTTTACATGGCATTTTGATTACTCTCTGAGGTTTGCCATTGTCTGAAGAGAGGCGGCGGCCGTATAGAAAAATATTTTAATTCAAATAATTTTCTGTCGCTGCTGGAGTTCGAAGCTGGGTCTCCGAGTTCGTTGACATAGCGGCCACGCACTTTAACCAACTACGCCACGGACGCCGCGAAAAGAAAAGGTATGCTCAAAAATATACAAACAAATGGGAAGACGGAGACCTGCTTTCAAAGGTAAAACTAAATTTTAAGGCCAATTTTAGCTTGGACAATTGAAAGCTACAAAGAAACTTCCTGAGCTTGTTGAAGACGTCCAACAGCTCAGCCCTTTAAATACATAGGAACACATTAGCAATTTGCATTGCAGTTGCCCTACTCTTCAGCTGCCCCTTGAAGCTGAAGTTTTAACTTAATAAATTTCAAGTTATTTTTTTTTGTTTTTTTTTTTGTATGTTTTTTGAAAAAAAAAAAATTTAGGGGAATTTTAGGGGGATTTGAAATCCAATCTAGGGGTAAATGGTGAGCGGCATCTGGCAACACTGAAAAGCACGACAGCCAGTTTTATGTCGGTGTAAAAATACGAAGTTTTACGAAGCACGCGTGCATAGGCGTCGGCCATGATACAATTATACAGGTAGCATTGACAAGTATAGATTTTCTCAGCAACAAGGCAACGACCATCTGTCAAAAACAGTTGTTCGTGCAACAAAATTTAAACGAATGTAAAAATAAATAAATTCCGCAAAATATGTGCGTTAAATACACAATTATAATAATGAAAGTTGTGAAAAAATTATGTGTGATATGTGTTTAACGTTTTCCAGCCGTGGTGTTTTAATTTTAATTGAAAACTTCTTCAATTTCGTCCACATGCATCTGCAGCTGCTGAGGTTGCTGCACTTAACGTTTTCAACCTTGTTTTTTTATGTTTGCACTTAATAACATTAAGTTTACAAATTATTTTCGTTCTAGTAATAATAACTCACTATTGATTAAATAAAATAGGCCATATTTTGTAAGAAAATGTTTGGTTATTTGCAAGCGCTGAAACATAAACAATGGCGAAAACATAAGAAATAATTGAACGCTCTCTTTCTTGACTTTTTTTTTTACAGATGCTCGTTTCCCAAGCAACTGTCAATACTACCTTATATTATTATACCATGGGCGTCGGCCGACACTGGTGTACACCAAGAATGATAGAAAAATAGATTACGCATTGCGCAGCTTCGTTATGTTGTTTACTTTTCATTTTGACATTTCTAGCTACGAACAAAGTATTTTTTACGATCATGACGTCATGCAAAGAAAAGAGCCGCCATATTGTAAACAAAACAAAGCTGATAGGTCTGACGTCATCGGTCACAAATTCTTTTGTTTACGTGTAGCTATTGGATGTGAAAAATTATTTCTTGAAGTTTTAAAAAACTTTTACAGCCTTATTCAATAGATTTCCTTAAACAACCTTTAAACGCTTGTTTAGTTACGCACTGTTTAAGGCTTTACGCAGCTTCTATGCAACCTTGCTAACATTGTTATTCATAAACATTTTTTCATTTTCTGCTTATGATTGTAAGGTTTGTGTCTGGACTATAGAAAATCTCTACAAAAATTAAGAATTCCTATGGATTTACAATGGCCGCCGCATAAAAAAATGCTGCAAAGGGCGCATATGGAGCATGCCTTTGATATTAAAAGAAAAGACAAACAAAAATCATGGTTGTATTTACATAACCTTTAAACACCAATTTCGGCGTTTAAGTTACGCAGTTCTTAAACAACTACGAAAAATGTTTATGAATAACGTTTTCTTGTTTAAAGCCCGTTTAAAGTTACGCTGCCTCTAAAATTTGTTTATGAATAAGGCTGTTAGAGTTTATAATTCAGTAATTTTTTGTGTTTTTTATAAAAATGAAGTGTGCTGTAGCGACGTGCAATAATTGCAACAGCAAAAAAAATTACTTTAAATTTCATTACTGCATGAAAATATAAACAAACAAAGTATTCAAACACTTTTTTCGCGAATTAAACTTGTTAGTTTTATAATTTTCCACTTTTATCTAAGTTTTCACATGTTTTGCATGAAAAATGTATGCAATATAGATAGCTTGTTTTGTGACCGATGACGTAGCACGAAAGAAATACTTTTTTCTCGCACTGCTGATTGCTTGATCTTCTCTTGTTGGTTCATGGGTGTACACTATGTAGGTGCAGAGTATTTCAATGTAGCCTTGACATCGAATTAAAATGTTCCGTATGAACCAAAGCCAATAAAACAAGTATTGCATGTTTTGAAAGCTTTTCGTAAGTGTCGAAAAATATTTCAGTTTTGTAATGAAATAAAGTACTTAACCATAAAACGACAATGAAGTAAAACAACTGGAAATCATAGCGAAAACACCGATTGCACCATGCTTCAGCATCGATAAATTTGCAGCAGTCGTTTTCAGTTTTTTAAGGGGCTAACAAGCAAAGAGAGTCAGTCGATACTATGAATTAACCTAAAAAAATTAGAAAAAGCGTCATATCTCTAAAACGAAGCAAAATAGGCCATAAATAAAGATTTTTACGTGTCATCTAAAATGAGAACCAAAAACGAGACACACAGGTAAAGAGATCGGTCGATATGATAACTTTAAAAAATAAGAACAAGCGCCATATCTCAAGAACGAAGCAAGATTGGCAAAAAATAACGATTTTTACGGTTTTCCTGACTCAAAACGAGGCACATGAGTAGAGGCTTCAGTCAATATGATAAACTTAAAAAATTAGAGAGAACGCCACATCCTAAAAACGAAAACAATATACAGTACACGTCCAATATAACGAATACCCGATTTAACAAATGTCCAATATAACGAACGGCAAAATCTTCATTGACTATTCTGTATAACGAATTCAAATTTTTTTTTGTCATTCGATTTAACGAAATCGGAGTGCTTCCAACATAAGCGCTCAAAGAGCACTCTTTTCTGACCTCTTTTTGTCAGCTTTAGCCTGCTTACAAAAATAGCAAACAGATACAAGTCATATCCCTGCTTTTCCGTTGACTTGACTTGTTATGACTTACTTTGTCGTGTCTGAAAGTTGAAAAGCTTGAAACGATCGGCAAAAACTTGTAAGCTCACAAGTATCCAATTATTTCAAGTATCCACAAATAATTCAAGTATCCAAATAATTCAATGAAGTGTAGGAAAAACATTAGCGTATTAAGAATATTTAGGCAGTTTTAGGGTGTAGCTGATTTCGAATCCGATGTCAGAATTTTAAAATTCAAGATGGCTGATAGGGTTGCCACCTTATTTTTTTATATTTTTACGAATTCGATGCTGGGGCGAACACTAGGTAAAAATGGGTCGCTGAATCCGAATCCGTTGTCAGAATTTCAAAATTATGAAATTTTTAACCCTATAGGGTTGCCACCTAAAAATATGCTTTTTAAAAGTTTTAATCACTATTCTACAGTTTTAGGGGGTCGCTGATTTCGAATCTGAAGTCAGAATTTCAAAATTCAAGATTTCTGATAGGGTTGCCACCTATATTCTTTTTATTTTTACGAATTCGATGCTGGGGCGAACACTAGGTAAAAATGGGTCGCTGAATCCGAATCAGTTGTCAGAATTTCAAAATTGTGAAATTTTTAACCCTATAGGGCTGCCACCTAAAAATATGCTTTTTTAAAAGTTTTAATCACTATTCTACAGTTTTAGGGGGTCGCTGATTTCGAATCTGAAGTCAGAATTTCAAAATTCAAGATGGCTGATAGGGTTGCCACCTATTTTCTTTTTATTTTTACGAATTCGATGCTGGGGCGAACACTAGGTAAAAATGGGTCGCTGAATCCGAATCCGTTGTCAGAATTTCAAAATTGTGAAATTTTTAACCCTAAAGGGTTGCCACCTAAAAATATGCTTTTTTAAAAGTTTTAAACACTATCCTACAGTTTTAGGGGGTCGCTGATTTCGAATCTGAAGTCAGAATCTCAAAATTCAAGATGGCTGATAGGGTTGCCACCTATTTTTTTTATTTTTACGAATTCGATGCTGGGGTGAACACTAGGAAAAAATGGGTCGCTGAATCCGAATCCGTTGTCAGAATTTCAAAATTATAAAATTTTTAACCCTATAGGGTTACCACCTAAAAATATGTTTTTTTAAAAGTTTTAATCACTATTCTACAGTTTTAGGGGGTCGCTGATTTCGAATCGGAAATCAGAATTTCAAAATTCAAGATGGCTGATAGGGTTGCCACCTATTTTTTTTTTATTTTTATGAATTCCATGCTGGGGCGAACACTACGTAAAAATGGGTCGATGAATCCGAATCCGTTGTCAGAATTTCAAAATTGTGAAATTTCAGTACCTTTTGATTTTACAAACACCGATTATATCTTCGTATCAATCTAAAAAAATCGAAATTTATCAAAAATAATGGTGTCTCCATAATAAATGTTGTTCCCAGATTTGTTATGAAGAATAGAACTTTTTATAAGGATTATCATCCGGAAAAATTGAAGAATAATCAGGTGTCGTGGAAGATTTTATTCGAAACATAAGAGACTTTATTTTTTTTTTCTTATAGTTACATATGGATTTCTTATTTCTGGACAATTTTTCAAAAAATCTCCATATTGCGAAGTAATCATAGAAAATTTATAATTTCTTCAGTATAATTATTTCTCGTTAAAATACAAAGAGTCTGCAAGCAACATGTAAGCCTTATGAAAAAATAATTTGAAAAAAGTCAAAGAAATTAGAAACTGGAGCATATTTTCCAGGTTTTTTTTAGCTTTAGGATTAATAATTAAAATTAAGAGTACTTTTTTAATTCATGACTTAAAATGGGTCTCCACTTCCTGTTATTCATTTTTTTTTTTTGTTGTATATACTTTGCGAACTAATTAATATAGAACCTACTTTAATGCTTAGCAAGTTCAATAGTATAGCGCAACTATTAACCCCAAGATAAAATTCTTTCCGAACAAAATGAATGCGATGGAGAGTCGTATAAAGTTTATTAAAATAACACAAAAATCAACACAATTTTTTAATTAAAGGATTTAATTTTAATTAAAGAACATTTTTAATAGATTTAACAGTAGATCGATAGATACTATTTTATCGAACCCAAATTTAAACTGACGAAATGTGAAATTTTTGCTCACTGAAGTCGCAAGGTGAGAGTTTGCGAAACATATTGCGATCAATGGCAAGTTATGATCATCGCCGGCATTTTAAAATTGTATTAAGTTAACTTGATTGTGAGCAAAGAGGCCAACATCCAAGTGGTAAGCTAAACATTTGAACCGGCAAACAAACTAGCGAAAAGACCTAACATCATTGTATCTATTGTTGTTGTTATTGTTTTATATATTGTGCAGCTTCACTTCGCCATCCTCTTAATAAATCTGCGATCATGCGAATCCCTCCATTTGGCTGCCAATGTATCGAATTGCAAATTCCAGCAAATGTGCAACATCTGTTGCCGACGCACAGAAAAATACACACCCGCCAACATATATAACACACACACACGATAATAATTACAGAGCCACGGCGTTGCTTGGGGGCTGAACAGTGAAGGACGTTCGAATGCGTTCGAACCTTTCAATGCGCAACCGGGAGAAACTACTTTGAAGAATGCAAACCGAGCACTAGATGTTGCTTCAACGCATGCGCAACATTAGACGACTGCGCAAATTTAGCCTAAGTTTGTGATTTTTCCATATCTACCTTATTGAGTTACAGCAACAAGAAAAAAAAATATTATTTTGTATGCAAAGCTCGGTAGCGGATATACGAGCCCCTGGTTCAAGTCACGCTATGGAAAGTTTGACGTTTATATGTAATATACCTATGCAAGTAAATAATAAATATATATTTATACAGTTATAACTGTGAAGCGGTTTTTAAAGCTATTGACGTTGGGTCATGCCACAAGCTAAGTACGCATATCTTGCGATTTAATACTTTATTGCCTTTGAGTGCATTTCTTGGTGGTTGAATTGATCTAAGGTTGCTTTTTAAGGGCTTTATTCAAGTTATAAAGTTATTGACTGCAAATAGCAGTTATTAATTATTTTTATTTGGTGATTTAAAGAAAAACCTCTGAAGGATTCCCTACTTAGCTTATTATTATGTTATTTTAAAACGTATTCCATATTTTTATAGGAATATTAAAAATGAAATGTATTCGCACCAAATTAGGAGGAATAAGGACCTAATAATGGGCTGTCTATATGTTAACATCTGAAGTTCAAGTCTGTACTAGGTCTACATGCAAAGCGTGCTTAAAATCGGTAAAGGACCTCTCCTCTTTTCGTCCATTCATGCCAGCATTTTAATAACTACATTACTATTGATGTAGCTCTTTCGACGCTGAGGATTCCGTCTACATACAATCCGGCATTTACTCCTTCAACAATAACCACGCACAATGGTATAAATGATCGGATCACTATTATTTGATCCAGCGATGAATTTCGTTTTGATTATTTTTTGATGAGTGAAAATCGAGCGAATCGAGTGTGTGAGATATTTGAAAGTAAACATTTTTAATTAAAAGAAATTTTGAAAGAAATCATATTAAGACATTGAAAAGATTTAATATGTTTTTTATATGAAAATATATAAAGTTTACTTTATTGAACTGAAAAAGAAAAAACAAACAAAATTCAGAAGTGTTTAGAATGCTATAACTTCAAACCTGTCACATAGGTTTTTCTACCCGTTTTGGTCATTTTTTAAATTTTGTTTTTCCTTTTGTTTAGGTAACTTCTACTTCAAACGATTTTGTCCATGTTACGCAAGACAAAGTGACTAACAGATCGATTCTGTGCGTTACCGGTAATAGCAATATTCTTACCGAAACTCGTTACCGGTCTTAGAAATCGGTATTCTGTGCACTCGGTAGCGCTGTTAAAAGTCGTAAGCTCACCTTATTGAAATGAAACTCTCTCTTGCGTGTGGTGAAATATGAACAATGGAAAATGAGAAGTAAGTACATTGAATTAAGCAATAAGCAGCTGTTTTGCTTATTGCCACCTAAAGAGATGGTAACAATATTCACCGGTAACGCTTGGTTGTAGAATACCAACAGGGTGTAAAAGTTACTAAAAGGTGAATTTCTTCCGTAACAAGTTAAACATAAACGCGACAGAATTGATCTGTAATTGGTCAAGACAAGTGACAAAGACAAAGTGACAAAAGACAAGTTGTTCTTTATGAATATTTTTCAAAGGCATATTTTTCATGTTAAGGATTAATCTAAAAAAATCTTGGAAAATTTTACGTGCTGTTTCACAGTTTCTTTTCTTAAAGTATAAGGGTCAATGAATTCTACTCAGGGATGAACATAGTCTTTTTTTATTTTTTTTTTTTTCATGGACAAGATGTTTTAGAAGTGTCATTAAAAATAATCTTATAAATGTATTATTTAATTATATAAGGAGATGAAGGACACATTCTGTTAAGTCGCTTTTTAAAAACTTCTTTAGAAAAATAAAAAACATATTTGAATTTAATCTAAGTTTGAAACTTGATTTTTTTTTTACGTTCAAAAAACACATTTTGTGTAAATCGCAGTTAAAGTTTGAAGCCATTTTCTTAAGAAACTGTACGATAGGATTTCCTGAATGTCATTCATTTGTATAAAAATGCCAATCCCAATAACGTATTCCTAATCCCTGATCTCACGTACAAAAGGGCATTTTCTAAAGGTAAAAAAGAAATCAGCTTTGCTCTATACGCCATTTCAAACGTATGTTAGTGTTTCCTTCACACGTAAAGGAACGTAGCATTAATTTCACACAAATTTTTCGCATTTAAAATTCTTGCTCAACACCAGTTTATTCATTTACAAAACAAAAAAACAAAAAAAAAAAAACAAAAGAAATATATTCCTAAAAAAATTATAAAAAAAAACATTTATTTATTTACAAGCCAAAACAAAATACTCCTAAAAATATTTAACAAAAATTATCAAAAAAATAATAGTTCAAACAAAATTGACAAAAATATTAAAAAAAAAAAAAATACATACATAAATAATCCTATACAAAATAATAATAATCATAAAAAATATGACGTGAATTTTTTGTAGCCCGAAAAGAAGAATCAAATGAAATCTTCAACAACAAATATATTAATTTTAGATGCGTAATAATTTTTGTCACCTTCTGCTACAAAATTACATAGAAATTGTATATCAACAATTTTATCTTTTTATATATTTTGATTTTTAGTATCGACACTCAATAATTTTCAAAATGTTTTTAGTGTAGGAAATACCTGCCGGGCACCTTTGCTCATTATATTTGCTGTTTGGAAAGAAGTAAACTTAGTTGACTCTAAAGTAGGTTTAGTAAAAAAATAATTTAGGGATCTTTTGGACATCCCATCACCCTTCCCATAGAAAAATTTCTGTTTAAAGGGACACGAAACACAAATATCTCAGTTTCTGAAAGAGATAGCCAAAAATGAATTGCAGATTCAAAAAATTTGGTGTCAAAAATCTGGGATGATACCATTAACTCAAAATTATCAAAATGGCGTATGGAGCACATGAATCCCCAGGCGACGATATTGAATCATATATTTTGGACTTAGATTTTTGACCCCAGATTCTAATTCATCGACCTCGAAAACACACTCATATCGAAATGCATGTTGATCTGAAGTCGTCTTTTAGTTTTGGCCTTTTTTCCTCTCATTTGAACTATTTTGGAGAGTCGAGATCAAACGTTGGATAACTCTAGCCAACAGGTACTACTTTGAAACGAAAGTAAGATACCTTTAACTAATTCGCTAATTAAGCCTGTCCCTCATAATTCAGGACAGTTTGGACAAGATCGTAACTTGAAAATTTGTATCAACCCTTTTGAAATATTTCTTTTAAATATGAAAAACTTTTTTTTGCTTCTGAACCATAAAACTTACCTAAACACTGGTACTAATTTAAACTTTTTTAATATGAAAATGTCGTTAAATTATATTTATTTATAAGGAAAAAATGCAAATTATGAAATGATATTTATACTGGAGCGACAAAATAAAAATTGTAAAATGATTTTTATGATCAGCATTGAAATTTAACTAATCAATTATTGTTCTTCCTTAATAAGTAACTTAAACTTTAACTGGGGACGTACGGGGTCACAGGCCGATCGGCACTAGCGAAATATTATTTCACCTCCTTCACATGGCAAAAAACTTTGTCTTCATCGTTTTTTCCGAAATATATGTAGTAACTTACGCTCGTATAACAAAGTGCACCATCGTTGCATGGATTGATTGCATGGCACTTAGATAAACGTTAATGTACCATACAAAAGCAAAAGCAATAGAAAAAGAAAAATATATATTAAAACAATTAAAAAATATAAATTCTAATATTTATCATATTAGAAAATCGAAATCCAATTAAGGATGAAAATAAGAATTGGAAAAAGGATAAAGATAAGAATTTGTACAACGATTAAGTCCAGGAAAAATATAAGGATTAGGACAAAAGCATGGTAGATTTGGATAAGGATTTGGACAAGGACTTGGACAAAGATTTGAAGTAATGGAACAAGGATTTGGCCAAGGTTGAGGGCAAGGGTTCGGACAAGAATTCATACAAGGCCTCTGACTAAGGTTGAGGCAAGAATTTGGTTAACACTCAGACAAAAATTAGGAAAAAGACTGGGACAAAAATTGCGAAAAGAAATGGAACAACGATTATGAAATAGATTCGAACAAGGACTAGGATATGAATTTAGACATTAAGCAAGGAGGAGGATTAAACAATTGCAACAAGGAGTTAGGCAAGTATAAGGTCAAACATACAAATTAAGAAAGGAATGAGGACAAGTTTAAGGACTAAAGAAAAAATACAGAAAAGAATAAAAACGAGGATAAAGAAACGTTGTCGCGTCAAAATCTTCGGGTGTGTCCATGACACAACCAACTGAACCTTTTTCATATGGGTCTATTTCACTGCACCCTTTTAACAACATCTGTCTAATACGTATAATAATACGTATCTAATAAAATAATGCCAAATTTTTTACCGAAATTTAAAACCTACTACGAGTAAGTAGTTTACAATAATTTCTCCTAGAGTGGGGCTTTCAGTTCTCCTAAAAATGTGGGGCGCAAGGTATAGAGAATAGTAAGGAGTGTAGAATACCTTGGTTAAGAAAGCATTTCTTCACTTACATATTAAAATTTTTTATTGCTAACAAATGATTAATAAAATGACAAAATTATCAACAAGTAAACTCGTCTGTCTTGATAACTTCGATAACATTAAAATTGAAGCATTAATAAACCCAAGTAGAGTTTATTGGAAGGAACAGAATAGATGTCTACAAACTCGAATATGCCATCCATGCAATGACAAGGACGTATTGTCATTGACAGTATAGTCAAGACACCTGGATTACGAAATCATTTGTTCAGTAACGTGTTAAAATTGTTAATTGTTAATAACACTCCTTATTAGTCTCTGTAGCATGCACCCCACTTTTTTGGATGAGCTAAGAACTCTACAAGAAAATATTTCATAATTTTTAGTTTATTTTATATACGTAGTATACTAAAAATTTTGGTTTATTTAAATAATTCTTTTCTGCTTTTAAGTCTTGTGTAAAATTAAACAATCGATTTTGAAGGATTTATATTTTTATCAGTACAATCGCAATGATACAGAGAACAAGTTTTCTTAAAACGCATTTATCCATCAAAATTAATAAAATATTTTTTTTTATTCTGTCAAAAACTTTAAAAAATCAAATTTTCAAAAAATTTACTACTGCAGGTGAAAACAATTAGTTTTAAGTTAATTACATAAATTTTAGTCAATAATTCAAGTGCTAAGATGGTTTTCATAGACAGCAAAAAACAAAAAACAAATATACTCTGCCCAAAAATGACAAAAAAAGGGAATACATTTTAAAGTATTCTCTACAGTTTGTTCTGAACACTGTTCTTAAACTAAAAATATGCTTTTTCAAGATCGTGGTGTTGTGACTTTAACTCTAGATAAAGGTTAGATTGCCCTATGCGATTACAAAACGAGTTCTTACGATTGATTTACATCTATGATTTACTTAGACAACTGGATACATTTTATTTATTAAAACGAGATTATTGTTTTCATTAGAATAACAAATCTTTCAAAGCATAATTTTCAAATTCTGAACGCAGTTAACATGGCATACGCTGAAAACGTGGCACATAAATGATAATAGTATATAGGTCAACATCCTGCTATGCACATGTATGTATACATGTCCTGGTTTCCCACATATTGTTGCTATCTCAACATAACATGGTTATGTATAATATAGTTATACATTTAAAGTTATTTATATATAAAACAGAAATACATAAATGCAGTGTTGTCGACTCGACACTTTTAATTCCGATAAGTAAGAGCATGATGCAGTTACAGGATAAGGTCGTTTCGAAAGAGGGAACTAAATGTCACAATTGCCTTTTTGAATTATTTTGTTTAAAATTAAATTCGTTCTTAAAATTTTTGCTTCTAGTTTTATCTGCATAAAAATTAGTTGCCATAGAATATATACAAATTTTTAAATGAATACTTTTGTTAGTTTACGTTATAGCCAGAAAGCTAATTAATAGGTAGGGACATAACGATACCACTAAAGTATCGATACTTACTCATATGAGTAGTACTTGGAAAATTTTCCAATACTACTCATATAAAATTTTCCAATACTACTCATATAAGTAGGAACAAAGTATCGATACCTACTCATATCGATACTTTTCGGTTAAAAATAATTACGTCCCGGTATGAAACAATTTTATGTAAACTTTGTGTGAGTGTCTTGCAGCAAAGTGACGTCAAATCATAATTTTTTAAAATTAAGCCTTATTAAGAACTATTTTAACCCATTTTCTACCGCTGTTGCGTTTTCGCAACACCAACTTTTATGAATATTATAAAAATTACTAAAATGTTCCTAACATAAAATACATCCAAAAAATAGAATAGTGGAATATTGCATTGCGTTCAAAGTGAATTTTTCATCTTAATGTGATCGCAAAGTGCTCAAGAGCAACCATACAAAGAGTCGAAATTATAAAGATATCTTAACAGAATCCGGCATCCCTACAAAATGGGTTAAAGTGAAATTTATAGAAGCGACTAAGCAGTAATAAAAAATTAAAAAAAAAACATAATTAAATTTTTTTTAATTTTTAACAAAACATCAAAACAAAAATGAACAAAACAACAAAAACTAGTAAGAAATGATCTTCGACTGGGCCGAAGTTAAAATACCCCCACGTCCGAACCGAAGTATATTCAAAGTCTTAAGCCGTCAATAAAATGTTTATTTGTATAAAACATTTTTGTTATACCTACATAGTTTTAACAGAAAATATTCGCTTTCATTTTTTATAAAATCACTTTGTATGGGAGGTGGGTGTGGTTTTCACTCGATTTGGATGAATTTTATACACAAAGTGCATGTTATATATCAAAGCAAAATTTAAAGTCCATATATTATTTTTTGTGGAATTTAAAGAGATTTTACCTTTTTGATGAAGTCACTTTGTATGGGAGGTAGGCGTGGTTTTTATCCGATTTGGTTGAATTTCATACTTAGAGTGCACTTTAAATATCGGAGCTCATATGCAAAATATCAAGTCCATATATTAATTTTTGTGGAATTCTAAGAGATTTTACCGTTTTTAAAAAGGCACTTTGTATGGGAGGTAGGCGTGGTTTTCATCCGATTTGGCTCATTTTCGAACTTGACCTTAGTTTTTTAGATAAAAGCTTAAATATTGAATTTCGTGATGATAGCTTGAAAATTACGGCTGTAATCGTGACGACAGACGGACATACGGACATGGCTAAATCAACTCGGGTGGTGATGCTGATCAATAATATATATACTTTTCTATACCTACCACGCCTCCTTATGGGCGTTACAAACGGAGTGACAAAATTAATATACCCCCATTTACGTTTTTTAAACGTGGGGGTATAAATATATGTTATTATAAAAAACTAAAACAATAGTCAGGTAAAACAAACATAAACTTTTTTGAAGTATAGGTAAAACTAACGAAACTTATTTGGATTTTTGCATAAACCATGAAAATTGTATTTGGGTCGAAGAATACGAACCATAGCTTTATAATTATAAAAATGTGTACACTTAAAAACAATATTATTTCGTCAAAATCGGCCTGCGTATTTTTGAAAAGAAGAAGCACGAATAATGGTTGGTATGAAAATAAAAGCAAATGAAACAAGGAAAATAAACGTAAAATTTTAGGAAGCATTCGAAAATGCGTTTTTTTGTTAAGGCCGTGTTCACACTTTTTCTCATTTTCTTTGAGCTGTTTACACACAAAAATGAATCGATACCAGATTTCAGTATCGGAGAAAAATATCGGATCCAAAAATGCTGGGTATAAAAACAAAAGTATCGATACTTAGTTGTATTTACTTGTATCGTTACGTCCCTATTAACAGGATGAAAACATTAAAAAAATTCTTCCGATGTTTTTCAAGCGTTAACATCAGTGTACAAATGAAAGATAAAAGCTGTTTTGAGTAAAAGAAGCAGGGATTTTTTTTCAGTCAGTAACGTCTTTTGATCTAGCGTTCCAAAAATAAACTGCGCTTCATTTCATAATTCGTCTGATTCATTTTATAATAATTCCATTCATAAACATTACAAGCAAAAATTCACTCAACAAAAATTCATTAGTTTCATTTTAATAAAAAGATGAATACATCAATGGATTGTATTATGTTTCCTATATTTTTCTGCATTTGGCTTCTACTTCAGTTTTCTTATGCGAATATGTATGTATGTCGTTCTTGACTGTTATTTTATTTGTTTTGTTTGTGCAGGTTTTGAATGCAGAACAAAACATCTTACTACACTGTTTGTTTTGAAATGCGACTGTAGAAGAGCCGAAGTACTTGAAAGCACGGCAGATGGCTTGCAAGTCATTTCTATTATGCTTGCGCAGCTCTTTAGCATACACTTTTAGATTAGACTCCTTACCTAGGACTCCGGACTCCGAATATAGATAAATTATTTATAGATAAATCAACTTCATAACTTCATTTTCACTATACGAGTTCAAGCCACGTGTTTAAAAATTTGTTATCTTAGAATGTATTTTACCCCAAACTGTCCACCAGTTCTTGTTTGTCATGTTTGATTCAGATGCACCATGCCATGAATATAGCGACTTAATAAATTTACATATATATAAATAACACATCAACGTTTACTTGCCTTTTTGTGACATATTTGCCTCCCTTTGGAAAAGTAAATGATAAGAATTTCCACAAGAAAACTCTACTATCTAGAAAGTTGCACGATAGACAAGAGAAGCAACATAGCAAATGTTGGACTCACTTTTGCTCATTGCCTGATTATGGAGATTGTGTCGATGTGCATGATATTGATGCTGTTAGACGGCAGCAGAAATGACAACAACACTATCAACAACAACAACACAAATGCAACTCCTATATTTGGCAGTAAGGTAAAAAAAGAAAAAAAAAACAGGTACGAAAAAAATATACGCAACAAAGAAAATAAGAGATAAGCCAAGAAAATAACTAGAAGGATAAGAAGAAGAAATATACAAACAATATAGAAGAGAAGGAAGTAAAAATAATAATCGTAGACGTGAGATGAGAAAAGAGTGAGTGAACTTTAGTGCATATATGTTGAAAATATGTTGTTTGTGTTTTTGTTATTGCTTTAATTTTTTTTCTTCCACTCAACTTTATTGCAGTTGCATTTGCTAGAGTAGCAGTTGTTTTTGTTTTTGTTGTTGTTGTTGTTGTTGTTGTTGTTGTTGTTGTTGTTGTTGTTGTTGTTGTTGTTGCTACTGTTGTTATTGCTGCTCTTCTTGCTGTAGTCTTTTTTATTGACAAAATATAGTACTTTATTTATAAGCAAAAATCGTAGTAGCTGTCGCAAAAAGCCACATCAAATATAGTAAAACAGCAAAATAACAGAAAAAAAAATATAAAAAATAAAACTAGTCTAAAACAAGTTGTGAAAAACGTTTGGGTTGCGTGGTTGATTTTTTAAAGACTTAAATACTAATTGTTAGCATTTTACTCCGATATGGCTTTCTTTCTCTACGGCATCATATGAAAATATGTACTTCAGTTTCTGAATAAAATCTATTTTTGTGCTCACGGCCAGCTGGCGAGTAGCTGTTGCTGTCTGTCTGTCTGTGTTTCCTTTTTTCTGCTATTATTAGTTTAAAGGAATTGTTAGTTGAAAAACGAAAAAAATGGTTGAAACTCACGATTTCTCGGTTGTGTTGCGTATTGCAGAATGCTGTTAATTTTTCATAGATTCATAATGTTGTATCCAATAGATACACTGACACCGAATGTATCTTTGTATTAGTTAACATGAAATTATTACTTTTCTTTCACACAAAAAATTACTTGCAACAATTTTTTTTATATAACATTAAGAAATATTTCACAATAGCAAAGAACTAGAAAATGCATTTTAAGGTTTTAAAAGACAGCTACTTCTTTAAGAGCTTTGATTATTCACCGTCACAGTCTGTAGCTCGTATTGTGCGACACAAATTTGTACACTTTTATGCATTCAAAATTTACCAAGTGTGTGTGATGTGAAAAAATAACAGCAGGCAAACATTAAAAAATGTACAATTTCTAGTATATATTGTTTCAGATGTAACGAAAACTTTTGAACAAATGCGGTAGTTAGTTAAAAGAAAAATGTTAAAAAATTATTAAGCACTCGCGCGACATCCCTGCACTATGCAGTTTAGTTTAGACACGTACGTTAACAACAGCAGCTCTCGATTAACTAAATTGTCGCTTAGTTGCAGAGATCAACAACGCAAAAGCAAGGAGAATAACAGAGTCAGTGTTGCCATTTGATCCGAATGAATCCATTTTGATACTTTTTTCTCTAAAAAGTTAATGGTTCAAATTAATGATACAATAGGTTCTAATATTTTTTTATAACACGTTGTCAAGAGCGTGAGAGTATGAAAAATCTCTCAAAAATAGAAAAAATACAAAAAAGTACGGAAAGGCTTTTCGAAATAAAATTGTGTAAACTGTCAAACAAAATCGTTTGTCAAAATTCAAAAAAATTGTCTCATTTTTAAAATAATGGAAAGATAAGAAATTAAGAATTAAGGGCCTCCGGGAGCTTTTTGAAAAAAAGACAGTATTTTAAAAGTTTTATTTCGAAGCTACATTTTATTATAGACCAAATTTTTTATCCAAAAATATTCGTCAATATGGAAGAAAACTGCAATGCCGCTAAAGACCTTAAATTTGCGGTGAGCAAGATATCTGGAGACTGATTTATCTGAAAAAATGTTCTGTTTATTAAAGAGTTCTTGGACGTTTAATCTTTAGTTTTTAAAATAAAAATATTAATTTTTATCAAAATGGCAAAAAATTTAAATTTTTTGTGCACAAAATTAAGGTTGTTTTAGGTTATAAAGCAAAAAATATGTGTAAAAAAAAAAATCGAACTATTAACGCCCAAGAACTCTTTAATAAACAAAAAAAAAATATTTTTTAGGTGAACTAGTCTCCAGATATCTTGCTCACAACAAATTTAAGGTTTTACGCGGCATTGCAGTTTTCTATCTTTTCGACGAAATTTCAGAGATAAATCTATAGTTATACTTTAATGACGTAAAAAAAATTGGTCTAAAATAAAATACAGCTTCAAAAAAAAGAAAAAATTGAAAAATTGTCTTTTTATTCGAAAAACTCCCGGAGGCCCTTAAATGTTCCCCAGGGACTTATTTGCTAATCGCTATATGTACCTCCAGCGCTGGCTTGATGTGGAGCATCTGCAGTGCAGACGACATTAACAATATTGAATAAACAATATTGAATATTGAAATTAACAATATTGGAATCAATTCTAAAATTAGCATTTATATACATACAGTGTTGCGCAAAACAATAGCAACAAAATCAATTTGTGTCCGTTTAAGTTTCAAGGCTTCATGCAGTGCTGTCTTATTGGAAAACCTTCAACCAGAAACTTTTTTCTTCAAAATCTCAAAAAGATTTTATATGGCATTCAAGCCTTGTGATTGTGCCGGCCAATCAAGGACTTGAATCCCATTGGCTCTAATGTAGTCTTTGCTTTGATGTGTGCTTCGGGTCGTTGACGTGCTGAAACGTCAACTGAAGCGGCATATTCCACTTTGCATGTAGTAGCACCTTGCTTTCTAAAATGTCTTTATATACAAATTGATCCATAATACCATCGATTTTATGAAATGATCCGACTCCATCATAGGAAAAACATGTCCAGATCATAATACCACCGCCTCCGTGCTTAATATTTATTTTGCAGTTTCGGGCTTCAAGTCGTGTACCTGGTCGACGCAGTACCGTGGACATCCCATCTGAATTAATCAGGTTGAACTTTGATTCATCGCTAAACAAAACGGTTTTCCATTTTTGAACGGTCAAATTTCGGTTCTCATTTGCAAAATTGAGTAAAAAAAACAATAAATTGCAACTTGTCAAAATTTCAGACAAAATTGTTTAAATTATAACACCTCAACTTTTTTGTTTAAGCTTAGCTGTCAGCAAAGGTTTCTTTGCCGGTCTGTTACTTCTTAAATCGTCCTCAACAGCTCTTCTGCGAACAGTGCTGTGATGGATATCTAAATCAACTATCCGAACAACCTCTTTGGAGGTGACAAATAGATTTCGCTTGAACACGCCACAAATGTTCCTGTCATCACGCAGCGATGTCTTTCGCGGCAGCCCTCCTAAATGCACGTTTTTTGTGATGTTATACTTCTTTATTAATCTACAAACTATTGATCGATTAATATCAAACTGTTTCGCGATAGATATTTGCGATTTTCCTTTTTATATTCGGAAATAATTTGTTATTTTAGAGTTTTACAGTATTTATCACGTGCCATTATAAATGAAACAATCAATGTCACAATTAGCGCAAAAACAAAACTTAGCTGTAATGTTTATGACTCACAAACAACATGTGCTTTACAATAAAAGAACTTTTACCAATAATTTTTGGAACCTCTGTTCTCTTTTTACATTTTTTAAGTTTTGTTGCTTTTATTTTGCACTTATACAAATTGAATGTATTCACATTAATATTAAATTTAATAAAAAAAACAAAACCAAATTTAAATATGATTTGTATTTTACATGATGTATGAATATGTGCTTTGGTTCCTATAATCATTTTTGTGTGTTCCCAATATTAAAAAAGATACACGACTTTGTAGCAGCGCACTGATTTTGTTGCTATTGTTTTGCGCAACACTGTATATTAACATAGTTTTTACACCGATAAAATCCGGTTCTTAGCCCTCATAATAAAAATAGACAAACAGTTCATGACGTCATTAGAGCCGCTAATAAATCGGAAATGCAACAACCATATAACGGCTTTGTATGGAATTATTACGCGATGAGGATACGCTGCGGTTAATGGTTTGAAACGAAAATTAAGTATTTGGTCTTGGCCTTATGACAAAAAATAAAAAAAATGATAACGTCTTTAGGTCGCGGAGGTAGGTTGCTTATGCAACCGAAATTAAATATTGTTGCATGGAGTTGTCTTAATAATTTTGACCCCATAACCCTGGAAGCAACCGCTTAATGCAGTGAAAATAATAAACAATGAAAACGTAAATTTAAACAACAGTAACAGTAACATGATAAAAATAAAAAAAATTAATAACGCCATGAGCGCTCTCAGAAAACAGAATAACCGTCACTTTATGTATTCCGAAAAGAGGACTATCGTTCGTGTAAGACACAATAAGCAATACATTTTTTCATATCAAAACCTATTTTTGCTCGTTTCTTTCACGAACGAGACAGCACTTTTCGGAATACATAAAGATGCGACAAACCATTATGACATGGATATATAATGCTATTTATTCAATGAATATTATCTATGTATATTGGTTATTGCTAAGGAAATGACAATGAAGCACTCAAAGGCAAAAGCAAAAGCAAAAGCAAAAGCATCAGCACCAGCAAAAGTAAAAGCAAAAGCAAAATCAAAAGCAAAAGTGTTGAAGTTTGAAGCCCTGGCTGTCGATAAAACAGAAAAGTAAAATGTTATGTAATATTATTGTTATGTATCTTAGTATCTTTTTGGACTACGGTATTTGTTATTTGTATTAGTAAGTCTTGCATTATATGTTTGTTTATACCGTATCTGTTATTTCGTATTAGTTAAGATTTTTTAATTATATAAACAAATGTGTATAACTATTTTCAATGTTAATGTATTTGTAAATTTTAAATTAGGCTGTTAGGACTTTTTCTAAAAGTTGTTAAATTCTTTTACGTCCAGCAGCCGAGGAAACCAGTAAGACTTATTAATTTATATTTAATTTCATATATATTATATTATATATATTATTCTTATTTTATCCTAATCATTTCATTTTTATCTAATATAGAGAATAAACTTTCCTTATAATAGTCGCTAAATGTACTGTGCTTTTTTATTTGTCGCTTAAGTTTGAGTTTTTTAAGT
Organism: Pherbina coryleti; assembly: GCA_943735915.1. Classification (NCBI taxonomy): domain Eukaryota; kingdom Metazoa; phylum Arthropoda; class Insecta; order Diptera; family Sciomyzidae; genus Pherbina; species Pherbina coryleti. The sequence goes on along the minus strand of OX030949.1, from coordinate 126,404,364 downwards.
CCGACTAATACGGAGAGTTTTTCACGGCCGTTGGGCACAAAAGCCAACAATTTTATTCTTGATTTCAATTTTGCCAAATAAATTAGAATTTTCGCCACCTTTTTGTGCTACGTTTTTGCGCCTTCTATTTGCCATCCGCCGGGATCATATGCCTTTATCCCAAGAAAATCCGCAGAAACGAGTTAGCAGCCGCACAAATAAAGGAATCCCGCCACCTAGATTCGACGGAAGTCAATGTGCCACTTAACCACTCACCAGCTAAGGGTTCAGCCACTACGCCAGCGCCAGCCAAGCAGACTCCATTGAAGATGCCACCAACGATGACATCACCAGCTCCAGCCATGTCGACACCTCCAGCCGCTAAAACCCACAAATCGCACCGAAACCTACCATCGAAAACGAAAAGCATTACATGCGAATTTGATCGGAAAATTAACAGCATGATGAACGAGTTTAGATGCATGCTATGCAAACCCTGGTGGTCACAAATAATCAGCAGCTTCAAGAGAGTGTGCTTCAACTGAGAAGCGAAATTTCTCAACCACAGCAAAATTTGATGAATTTACAGTCTACATCACCGCCAGTGATACAGCCTACTCTAAGGTCAAATATTCCGGAGCCGATACCGCCGCCGACGATGCAACAAACTCAAACACAGGTAAAACCAAACGGACAGCCTTCATCGCTCTTACATCCATCAGCGCCAACGCAGCCGACGTCGCAATCGTTACCGTCACCAGAGCAGATTTCAATATCTCAACCGAAATCGTCGGTGGCACCGCCATTTTCTACACAGCCGACGTCGCAGACGATGCAGCCATTTTCGGCCCAGCCGATGCCACAAGTATATACTCATACGCAGCCAAAGCCCCTGCCGACGTCTCAAATGGCGCCGCCACATTCGACCCAGCCGACGTCTCAGATGCCTTCGTACATGCCGCCGCTGCAGCCAACACAGCAGCCGACGTCGCAAATGGCGCCGCCACATTTGATCCAGCCGACGTCTCAGATGCCTTCGTACATGCCGCCGCTGCAGCCAACACAGCAGCCGACGTCTCAAATGGCGCTACCACCTTCAACCCAGCCGACATCTCAGATGACCTCGCATATTCCGCCAGCAGCGTTGCCGGTCCCGGTGCCGCAACAATTCAACCTGCAGCCAGCACCACTGCAAACAATAATGCAGAGTTCGTCGCAGCCACAATACCAGCGGCCCTACTCCGTATTGCGATGCGTAAATCAATGCGTTGCGAAAATGAAACGCGATGCGCATTCAAATAGCAAATCGCACGTGATTATCGCATTATGGAGTACCGATTACGCCAATTCGCGATTTTGTTTTTTCGCATCGCAATACAGAGTAGGGCCCCAGACTTTTGGCCAGAATTATAGGGAAACTCCGAATTCGTTTTACGATGAGAGCCTACGGTCCAACCGCCACAAGAAAATCTACCCACTGCCTATATTTTCAGGTTCACCCGAGGACTGGCATACGTTCGCCGAATCCTTTCAGAGCACCACGACGGAATTTCAGTACTCGCCACTACATAATATTATGCGTCTGCGCGATGCACTTAAAGGATCAACCCGAGAGACGGTAGAGAGCCTCTTATCCAACTCTGCAAATGTGCCAAGCATCATGGACATTTTGAGAGAAACGTTTGAACGCCCAGAGCAACTTATAAGAAGCCAACTCCAAAGGCTACGTGCGATAGCACCACTAGCCGACGACGAACTGAACGCGTTAGTTATTTTCGCGAATAAAATTACAAACATGGCCACATTTGTGAAGAACGCACGAGGTGAACATCACCTGTCTAACCCGACGTTGCTGAGTGAGCTGGTCGCGAAACTACCGGTAGCAAAACAGCTGCAATGTGCTGAAAGATGCATCTCGCTTGAGGGTCCGCCATCCATTGAGGACTTTAGCCAGTGGCTCAACCGCTTACGACGCCTGGTGAACGCCGTGACAGATTCGTTGCCTACTACATCTTCACAGCACGCACGTTCCGCTCCTCAACGCAAGCACGCAGCCAATGAACACGCCATGAACATTGGCCGGAGATTTGCTTGTCGCTCCGTCAAAATGCTCACTATGCGACAGCGACTGCAGTAATATTTCAATGTCCACTTTTTTTTAAATCTTACAGCTAATGAACGATGGGAGAAAGTAAAACAAACGCATGCGTGCTTTTCCTGCCTGAAAAGAGGGCACCAAGTTGGTAAGTGTTTTTCACGAAAACGATGCGGTACCGAAGGATGCAATCACATTCACCACAAGTTGCTTCACTGCGCCGGCACCGATCGCCAAAGCACCACGATGTCTCAACCAACAAACAATGCAGCGCGAAGGGTCGACCGCTCGTATACTTCGAATCCATCGAGTTCCACTGAAGCTCCACAAGACCGGCAAAACTGTCATGCGCATGAAAGCCATCACGGCGCGGTGCTTTTCCAGGTTATGCCCGTCGTAATCTATGGCAAGGACCGAGCCATCACCGTATACGCTTTCATTGATGACGGAGCGAATGTATCGATGATAGACCAGGAGTTGGCCAACGGATTAGGATTCCACGGACGCAGCGAAATGTTGGAGCTTCAGTGCATCAACAAGAAAAGCACGCGGCAAGAGTCGGAAGTAGTGAACATGGTGAAATTATTATTTCACCATGGTAGTGAATTTGCTGATAAGTGGCGTTGAAAACAATGCCCAAAAATATGAACTGTCAAACGTATACACTACCAATAGTTTAGCGTTGCCAACACAGTCATTTAGTTGTGGTGAGTTTTTAGGTACTAATAAAAACAGGCACTTGACAGGGTTGCCGCTTAGTGAGTATGACAATGTTCAGCCAAAGCTCATAATAAGCTTGACGCGTGCTTTTTTACGGTGCCTTTGAAAGTTCCTAGAGCCCCTTCAGATTAAGGTCTTATTGCAGTCAAAATACGTCTTGGATGGATGGTATATGGACCAACCAACAAAAAGGTAAAATATGAATCAAAACATGTTCTTCACGTACGAAAAAGTTGCGGATGTGATACTGCGTTGGACGCAATAAAAAATAAGATGACTGCGTATTTCAACATGGAAAACTTCGAAGTAAAGCCAGTGTTACGACATTGCGGTCAGAATCGGAAGAAAGAGCAATGGAATTACTGAAGGCAACCGTAAGAAAATCTGGTGAAAGATACGAAGCTGGATTGTTATGGCGAAATGAAGAGGTGAAGTTTCCAGAATCCTTCCAGATGGCGCTACATCGTTTAGAGAGCACAGAGCGTAAAATGAAAAAATTGAAGAGTACGTCAGAAAAGGATATGTCAGGTGTCTAAATAGAGATGAAGCTGAAAATCGCACGGACAAAACATTTTAATTGCCGCACTTCGGTGTTAAAAACCCAAACAAAAACGGTATACGGCTCGTATTTAATGCTGCAGCTGAAATAAAAAGTGTATCACTCAACAAAGCTTTACTTCCGGGTCCAGACATTAATAAACCTCTTTTGCAAATTCTTTTTCAATTTAGAGAAGCGCCCATTGCAGTTTGTGGTGACATCAAAGAGATGTTTCACCAGGTAAAAATTAAGCGAGAAGACCAGGACTGTCAGCGATTTTTATGGAGAGGCGGTAACCCTAATATGCCAGTGAAGACCTTCATTATGGAGCGAATAATATTTGGAACAACGTGTTCGCCTACAATCGCACAGTACGTAAAAAACATCAATGCTCAGAAATTCGCTGAAAGGTATCCACGCGCAGTTAAAGGCATAACAGATAAGCACTATGTGGATGATTATGTAGACTGCTTCAATACAGAATGCGAGGCCATTGATGTTGTAAAACGCGTAATAGAAATACACAAAGCCGGTGGTTTCGAAATGCGTAACGTAGCGTCAAATTCGGAGCAACTTTTAAGTGAAGTTGGCAACGCGACAGCAAACACATCAATCAGAATTGAAAGTGGTGAAAATGGCGTTGAACGTATCTTAGGTATGCAATGGTCTACGCAAGCAGATGTTTTTTGTTTTGCTCTGCAATTCGCAAAAGTTCCCAGCGAAGTTTTAGATTGTCAACGAAAACCAACAAAGCGCGAGACATTGTGTGTCACAATGTCTGTCTTCGACCCTTTTGGATTTCTATCCAATTTCACAGTGTGCGCCAAAATAATAATGCAGCAAGTATGGAAAGCCGGAATAGACTGGGACGAGCAGCTTCCGGATAAAATTTTTGTCAAGTGGAAGAACTGGCTAGAAGAGCTGAAAAAGGTGAGAACATTTCAAGTGCACAGGTGTTATTTCTCTAAGGTATAGCGATTTGGAGCTGCATATATTTTGTGACGCAAGCGAGGAAGCGATGGCGGTAGTGGCTTATTGGCGATATGAGGAGCCGTATAGTGTGAATTTGAATTTTGTTGCAGCTAAAACATCGTGTGCACCAACTCGGTATCACACTATACCCAAACTGGAGTTGCAGGCAGCAGTGATTGGCGTGCGCTTAAAAGACACCATTGTGAAATATCATGGTTTAAAAATTGGAAAGTGTAGTTTCTGGACAGATTCGCACACAGTAATTCGCTGGATTCGATCAGATCATCGGGTCTATAAACAGTCTATAAACAGTTTGTGGCAAAGAGAGTGGCATAAATTTTGGATTCATCAAAGATAGCTGATTGGCGATGGTGTCCTGGCAAACTGAACCCGGCGGACGATGCAACAAGAGCAAAATTTCCAATGGCACACAACGCTGAAAGCAGATGGAAGAACGGTCCAGAGTTTCTACGACTTGAAGAATGTGAATGGCCTAATGAATCATCTCTACAAAACAACGAGGACAAGAGTGACGATGAACTTCGAACAAAACATTTTTCTTTTCATTTGAGCCAAGTGAGTAGACTTTGTGTTCCAAATATTAGCCGTTTTTCGAAATTCCAGAGGTATAAGCGAGCGATGGCTTGGGTACTGCGGCTTAAGAAAAATATTTTGAAGTCCGTCAGAATGGAGTGCAGAAGCAAGGGTGAACTAACTGCTGACGAAATCAACGAAGCTGAAACGTTCATTTTCCAATGGGTTCAGCAAGAGGTATTCTTCAACGAACGAGCAAATCTGGTGGAGAAGCAAGCGATATCCAAGGACAGTTCTCTCGTATCGCTCAACCCTTATCTGGACGAGAAAGGTGTCATCAGGGTCAATGGTCGGATAGAACATGCTCCCAGCTTGTCGATGTCATCAAAACAGCCGATAATTTTACCAAAGCAACACACTCTTACGCGTTTTCTGGTAGAATATTATCATGCGAAGTTTCTACACATCAACACGTCCACTGTCATCAGCGAGATAAGGCAGCGGTTCTGGATTCCTTCGATACGCTCTTTGGTTCGAAGCGTAGAGTCTCACTGTACTTTCTGCAAATTCAGGAAAGCAAGACCGGTACAGCCTCAGATGGGAAATCTTCCAGTAGATAGAGTGACACCATACGTCCGGCCATTTACGTATACTGGACTCGATTATTTTGGCCCTGTCTTCATTACCATCGGCAGGCGAAAGGAAAAAAGATAGGTGGCCCTGTTCACGTGCCTTACTGTGCGAGCTGTGCATTTAAAAATGGCAACAGATCTTTCAAGCGATGTCTGCCTAATGTGCATTAGGAATTTCATCAATCGACGAGGAGTACCTCTCCAGATAAAAAGCGATAACGGCACTAACTTTGTCGGCATCGAAAAGGAGCTTTGTGGTGTTGGAGATTTTCTCGACCAAGGAAAAATCGTTTCTGAATTGTTGTCGCTCGGGATCAAATGGATTTTTAACACGCCCTCAAATCCCAGTGCTGGTGGAGCTTGGGAACGCCTAGTTCAGTCAGTGAAGAAGGCCCTTCACATCATGTTAAAAGAGTACGTGCCTCGTCTCGACACCTTGAACAGTTTATTGCTAGAAGCTGAAAACATCGTCAACTCTAGGCCCCTTACACACTTGCCGACTTCACCTCAAGATCCCAAGCCGATTACGCCTAACCATTTTCTACTGGGATGTACGAATTCGTCACAAACTCCAGCGCCATTCGAACCAAAACTTCTATGCTAAAACAATGGCGAATTTTAAAAACTTTAAAAAGGGTTTTTGGAAGCAGTGGATACGCGAGTACTTGCCAGAGCTCACTAGGCGAACAAAATGGTGCCTGTCTGCTAATCCGATCAGCTTTGGATGCCTAGTCCTTGTATGTGATGACAGCACCCCGAGGTCACAATGAAGAAGAGGTCGCATAACTAACCTTTTTTACGGCAAAGATGGCGTTGCGAGATCAGCGGAAGTAACCACTAGCAGCGGAATAATAAAGAGAGCAGTATCCAAACTTGCGATCATCGATGTGGAAGAACCTAGCACGAAAGAAGGTGAGTCTCCCCGTCCGGGGTTGATTCACGGGGGTGGAGATGTTGAAGTTTGAAGCCCTGGCTGTCGATAAAACAGAAAAGTTAAATGTTATGTAATATTATTGTTATGTATCTTAGTATCTTTTTGGAGTACGGTATTTGTTATTTGTATTAGTATCTTGCATTATATGTTTGTTTATACCGTATCTGTTATTTCGTTTTAGTTAAGATTTTTTAATTATATAAACAAATGTGTATAACTATTTTCAATTTTAATGTATTTGTAAATTTTAAATTAGGCTGTTAGGACTTTTTCTAAAAGTTGTTAAATTCTTTTACATCCAGCAGCCGAGGAAACCAGTAAGACTTATTAATTTATATTTAACTTCATATATATTATATTATTTATATTATTCTTATTTTATCCTAATCATTTCATTTTTGTCTAATATAGAGAATAAACTTTCGCTAAATGTCCTGTGTTTTTTTATTTGTCGCTTAAGTTTGAGTTTTTTAAGTCCGACTAATACAGAGAGTATATTCACGGCCGTTGGGCACAAACGCCAACAAAAAGAAAAACTAAAAGCAAAACCAAAAGCAAAAGCAATAGCAAAAGTAAAAGCAAAAGCAAAACCAAGAGCAAAACCAAAAGGAAAATCAATAACAAAAGAAATAGAAAAAGTAAAAGTAAAAGCAAAAGTAATAGTAAAATAAAAGTTAAAGTTAAAGTTAAAGTTAAAGTTAAAATTAAAGTTAAAGTTAAAGTTAAAGTTAAAGTTAAAGTTAAAGTTAAAGTTAAAGTTAAAGTTAAAGTTAAAGTTAAAGTTAAAGTTAAAGTTAAAGTTAAAGTTAAAGTTAAAGTTAAAGTTAAAGTTAAAGTTAAAGTTAAAGTTAAAGTTAAAGTTAAAGTTAAAGTTAAAGTTAAAGTTAAAGTTAAAGTTAAAGTTAAAGTTAAAGTTAAAGTTAAAGTTAAAGTTAAAGTTAAAGTTAAAGTTAAAGTTAAAGTTAAAGTTATATTTAAAGTTAAAGTTAAAGTTAAAGTTAAAGCTAAAGTTAAAGTTAAAGTTAAAGTTAAAGTCAAAGTTAAAGTCAAAGTTAAAGTTAAAGTTAAAGTTAAAGTTACAGTTACAGTTACACAAACAGTTGTTTTTGACAGGAGATGTTTTCTTGTAGAAGAGAAAAAAAGCAGTTGTCAATGCTACCTTGTATTATAAAATAAAAAAATAAATAAAAAAATAATAAATAACTGGCCATTTCAGCCCTTGAAAGGACTTTGACCTAGCTTCTTATGATCAATTGTGTTGTGCGTGTTATTAAGTTTGTACACATTGACCGAGAACCGGACGTACAGGTTTAACGCCGACTCCGAACGGCGATGAACGCAATGAATGTTCTTGTTCTCAAGAAGCTTTACATGGCATTTTGATTACTCTCTGAGGTTTGCCATTGTCTGCAAAGAGGTGACGGCCGTACAGAAAAATCATTTTAATTCAAATTATTTTCTGTCGCTGCTGGGGTTCGAACCCGGGTCTCCAGGTTCGTTGACATAGAGGCCACGCACTTTAACCAACTACGCCACGGACGCCACTTTGTATTATTATACCATGATTTTAAACATGGTTGAATAGTAAGGTTGTCTCAAGGGTGAGAGCGAGTGCCCATAATGACAAGTCAAAATTAAAAGTTCATACAAAATCTGAAAGCGATGAGAGCGACAATTGACAAAATGTTAACAAATTCAAGGTATTGTAAGTTTCTTGTCTTTATAGAAAAATTATAAAAAAATATGCTATGTAAAGTTTTGAAAGTAATTTTAAATGCATTTAAAAATAATGGATGACAAGCCGCAAATTAAAAAAAAAAAACAAAATAGCCGATGAAGTTATTGTTGCTTTTCATTGATTTTGACAATTCTGGGTACTGAGAAGAGAGTATGATCAGCCCTACGGCAACCTTATTATTCAACCATGGTTTAAAAATATTTAGTGACATGGTATAATAATTAACATGGTATAATTTGATGAGCGCTCGCAATCGGCCAGTAATAACAAACAATGTTGAAAACACAAAATTTTGGAAATATTCGAAATTACAATTACAAAATTTGATTTCCTCTTACAAAAAATAAATAATGCCAAAGACATGAAACAAATGTGGAAAGAAATAAAAGACTTAGAGTACTAAAAAAAAAAGCAAATATGATGTAAAATTTCATATTTATTAATATAGAGTGCAAGAGTAACCATCAAATCACCACCCAATTTAATAAATATTTTGTGCCTAAAAGACAAACCGCAGTTCAATAAAGTCTCAATTAAGATATTTTTAGATAATTGAAACACTATCGGTAAAAATATGCTTAACACTATAAATAGAGCTTTCGCAACTGGTATCTCTCCTGAAAATTAGAAGTATTTAATGTTAACACCAATAGAGCAAATAGCTAAAACAAACAGAAGTGATGAATTCCACCCAATAAACACTTTCAAAACATGTGAAAAAATTATAGAAAAAATTGTAAAAGAAGAGTTGGAAAACTATATGGAAGAAAATAATGTTTTCAAAATCATGGTTGAATAAATAAGGTTGTCGCATCGGTGAGAGCGAGTTTCCATAAATGTCAAATCGAAGTTGACAGCTCATACAAAATCATGGTATAATAATACATGGTAGCATTGATACTGCTTATTTTCTCTTCAACAGGAAAACATAAACTGTCAAACACAGCTTGTTGTGCAAATACATCAGCAGCTGCTGTGATTGTTGTTTTTTTTTCACTTCAAGGTTTTCAACATTGCTTGTGTTTTCAATGGCGGATTGTGAGCGCTCTCTTTTTGAGTATATTTTTTGACAGAATATGTTTTCCCAAGCAACTGTCAATGCTACCTTGTATTATTATACCATGATACAAAATCTGAAAGGGAAAATTGATAACATGTAAAGCCGATGAAGTTGTTGTTGTTGCTTTTGACAATTATGGGTAATGAGAAGAGAGTACGATCAGCCCAGAGACAACCTTATTTATTCAATCATGTTCAAAATATCAATCAGATTTCAGAAAAAAATACGCATGTGAAACAAGAGTTAATTATGTGGTACATAGATGGAAATATTAAGACATCAAGACATTGGACCTCAAAAGAGTATTCGAAACTATTAATTAAGAGTTACTGGTACAAAAACTTTATAATTATGGTATTAGAGAAAATTAATTCATATGGTTTAAATCAGAAGCTTCCAAATTTTTTTTTTTCTCATAGACCACTTTCAAAGTTTAGCGGGTTCCGGTGGACCCCCTGCAGCTACATTTCTACCATATTCCCAACTCGACAAAAAATGTAAAGATTAGATCCACAATGGAATTTTGATTTCCAACCACGAATTAACGTAGACCCGTAGAGACTCCCGTGGACCTATGAGGGTCCATCTGGACTACTTTGGGAATCAATGGTTTAAATCTTATTTGAGAAATCTTAAACAAATTATGAAAGTTAAGGGTTAAATCAGATAAAATTGACAATGAATTTGGGGTTAATATACATAAACGATATGCACAATATTTTAAATAAATCCAAAATAATCTTATATGCTGATGACACATTGATCTATGCAAAAGGAGATTCAGAGGAACAATGTAAAGAAATTGGAATTCATGATATCAACAACTTATGGCTAAAATGAACAAATCAAAACTGAATGAAAGTAAAACTAAAATAATGGAAATAAACATGAACAGTAACGTAATTTTTAAACTAATGAAGCAATTGAAAAAGTTAAACAGATAAAATATATATGTTTCATAATAGACAAATACTTAAAATTTAAACAACACGTATGTATATATAACGTAAAAAAATCGGATTTTAGAAATAGGTGCGCAATCAAGTATCGGTAATAACGGCAATAAATATGAACAGCACAATAATAAAACTACTTTGATTTGACTCCACAATTCTATATACTTGCTACACAACAACACAATTAGAAAGACTCCAAGAACTTCAAGATAAGTCTAATATTAAAGTGCAGTTTTATCCAAAAAATGAAAATGCGAAAGGCTATTTAATCGCGCAACTAAATTGCGTGGGAGAAGTACAGCCACATAACCTAAGAAATGCAGAAAACTTTTGATTGCAAAGGGTGACAATACCAGCAATGCAAAGATCACACCTCTTGAAGGAACTAAAAGTTTATAATTCGCTACCTAATGATGTTAAGTCTGAGAAAAAATCGCATCATTTGTAAAAAATAATGAAAATAATACCACCATTGCAGAAATTGTTTTTAAATACTACTACTTTGTCAAACAAAAACAAAAAAAAAATAAAATAATAAAAAACTACGACATACCCATTTTCACAAAAAATTGGTATATACTCTTGTACCCAAACAACACAGAATTGGTTTTACATTTGTATACGTGAAATCTTATTCGAGGCTTAATTTCTTGAAAATTGAATTCGTAGAAACAAGCGGATAAAATTATTGAATACAATGGAGTTTCATCATACAATAAAAAATTATACAAAAATTAACATACTATTTTTTGTTGTTGTTTTTATAAGAAAGTTGTTTACCGAAAGTTGAACTTCAATTTTCCGCTTGGACTCACTTTCGAAAAATATATTAGTAATCAACATAGCATTTTCGGTAAAATATAAGTTTATATCTCAAAAATTATTTTGTTGCAAAATGTTTTGCAAATGTATGTATATATACATACTTGTTATTAATGACTTTTTGAATCTGACGCTGATCCTTTTTTTCAGTAAGGTAGTTAGTTCTGCTAAAACTCTAATACTTTTTAAACAAATTTTCTGTTAATTTTGAATTTAAGTTTTAATTCTTAAATAAAAAGTGACGGCATTTGTTTAAGAAGTTAATTGAAGAGAACAATTTTCAGAATTGTAAAAAAAAATGTCAGTGACAGAAACATTTGTCCATAGTAACATTTATCCATCGCCAGAAATTGCTTAAGAAGTTTAAATTTTTTAGACTATACTTATTCCGACGGTATACAAATAGGAAGATTTTTCAGATGATGGATCAAGAATTAATTTGAAATCGAAAGGTGAGATTCCTGAGAAAAACTTAGACTCCTGAGATGTTTGAACCGAACCATCAGTGAAAGTTTATTAAACCAATCAGTGAAAGTTTATTTTTATGAATAAATTCAAATTGTTGAACCTTTAAAAACCATTTGGTTAAGGCCATCATGAAGTATTCATGATATTAAAAAAAGGACTCAAATGGATCCAAACGGCAACACTATCTGCATAAAAATGGGCATTTCAAGAAGTCCACGAAAGGTCCCGTGTGTAATTGTGCCAAATAGTAGAAAGCAACTACCGTGAATAGCGATCAAGACCTTTCGGACGATCAAGACAAATACGTTTGAGTGGAATGATCTGCTTTGAAACGTTTTACAAGCTGTTGACATTTTTCACTGACGTTAACGGATTTTTATGAATGAATCTAAGAGAAGAAATACGTTTGAGCTGTTTTTCGTGTAGACAAATTTTTTGGAGACATCACGACAAAGAGACCATGCTAATGCAATTGTTGTTGCCACAGTCTAAAATCGGCAATACTTCTAATTTGTCAGACGGTAAAAGTAAAAATATAAGTGTGAATTTATGTCTAGATGTCCTCGGCGTCGATGATAACGATTCTAAAGTCTAAATTCAGAAATTTCAACATCCAAAAGTAAGTTTCGTTTTGTAGTGATGTATTTGATGATGCATTTCATGTAGTGTTTAAAAAAGCGAGAGCTTGAAGGACCGAAATATTTTTGATATCTAGGCATTTCTGAAACAGAAAGTAAAAAAAAATGACTATAGTCAATCGATATTTTTGTGTACCTCAAAAATACATTTCGGTGCCTTTGTTAGTCAGAGAATATTAGCACAAGAGAGTAGGATACTTACTTTTAGAATGATCTGCAGCCTTTTCGGCAAATACATTTTTCGAATGCATCTTTCTAAAGAAATAGATATTTATTAAAAACTTTCTAATTAGATCTTATTCATACCAAATTGTATCAATAATTTATCTTAATTTGTACATACTTATATATAAACATACAAAAAATAGATGAGATTGGAAAAAGGAGATTTTAAAAAGCCCTCTTACGACCCCAACATTATTTATAAACTATTTAACTTTGACATAAAGGCTTTTTTGTTGAATATTTTATATCGGTAGAACCACTGGGAAGTAAAATCACTAGGAAAGCCAATCATCATCTGCATCACCAGCTGCATGCAACAATGATATCTTGTCGGTTGATACTTGTTTGGAGCACTTTGCATTCTCAAATACATCGCTCTGCGATGATTGGTTAGGTAGATAATTTTCCTTTGAGCTTTCCTCATTCTGTTTTGAACAAAGTAAATTTTTCGTTTTACGTCTCAGGTAGTTTGTTATCGAAGGCTGGTAGTTGCGGTGTTTTGTGGGAAACTTTTTATATTTGTACCATGCTTTTGGTACTTCACCGGTAATCATCAGATCGCCAGACGCCGGAACAGTACTTATAACCTCTTGGGGATTCAAGTAGGTGACGAACCGTTGTAGCTCATTGTAACTAGAATGCTCAGAGTACTCGACACCAATTATATTTATTTTCCCCCGATACTGTGGTTTACTATTTTTTTCCCAACCGCTAGGTCGTATGGCAAGGCAGATATCAAAATGGGAACTAAACGGTTCAAAGTACTCGACCAGGGACTAAAAATATGAAACATTTAACATTCATCTGTTATTTAAAATATATCAAACCTACGAAATAACTGAGCTTCCCCAAAGGAATCACATGCAAAGTTGCGGAAATTGGATTCGCACATAGTAAGTCCAAATATTCCAAGTTCTGCATAGCTATCAATGCTTTATTACGCCTTGCTTCCGTCCAAACAGAGAGACGATTATTACGCGCTATGCTTGACCAAATTCGTTCCTTGCCAATTAAATAGGCTCCACATATATAGAGTATTTTTTTATCTTCGTGCTTTTCTTTAAACTGCTCAATCAGATGTTTTGCTACGTCTATGCTTTCATCTTGTGAGCAAAACGCGTACTTATTAGATATGTAAGTTGTATCTAGATAAATTGTGTGAATATCGTTGTTCCAAAAGATAGGTTCCGACTCCATGTTTGGCGAAGCGCGAAAGTCACCTGTATGAAGTATGCATTTTCCGGTTGACAGTTTAAAGACAAACATTACAGCGCCAGGACAGCTAGGAGGATATTGATAAAAATTAAGTTTTCTTAGATATACAGGCAAGTTGTTAATCTTACTGATTCGCGTCAATGGCTGTGACCTCAACACCTTCGACAATTTGTGGTTCATTCAATTCGATTTCTTGAACAAAACGTTCCTCCAAAGGAATAAATGCCTGAATCAATCGAGCTACGAGAATTATTAGAAAAAACAAAATTAGAAATAGAACAAAATTAGCTATTTGCAAAAACCTGTACCTGTAACTGGACTACAAAACAGTGGCATCGCAAACTTACGCGTCAAACCAATATAATGGTCCGCATGGAAGTGTGACAGAAAATAATGCGTCACTCCTTTAATAAGACCAAACTGAAAGGCATCAACTGCGAATGTTGTACCTGCGACCAATTTATATGGCGGCAGTGGACGTGTTTTTCTTTTCTTAGAACATGTTTTTGTACGAGCTGCTTCTGGTGTAGTATTCAATATTGTTACTTCACTTGAATTTGGTCGTTGTATAAGCGAAGGAAGAGAATCTTCTTTGATGGTCATCTTTTCAGGTACGTTAATTGCAACATGGATACCGATCAATGGCTCAAGAACAGAATGTTTAGTTTTGTCCTTTAAATTATCATTGTTACCTTGCCGTCTACTTTTGAAAGGAAGAGAATCCTCTTCACCGCTACTTACATATACCAATGACGTTGCTTTTTCTGATTTTATTTCAATATCTCGAAGCTCTTTATTACATTTGGCACAAATATCTTTCTCCTCTTTTTGAATAACGTCAATATTTTCGAATTTAGAACTTTGATGATAGGCAACATTATTTTTTGTTACAAGACTAGCCAGTGGAGGGTTATTCGTGTGGCAATATGATAACTGATGCTCTATTTTATCTACCGTTTGAAGTACTGTTTCTGCGTTGTCCACATTAGCAGGAAGATGCACTCTTTCGTCTATTGTTGATTTCAGCTGATGATCTTCCTCATATTGAATAAGTGTACCGATATCTTCTTCGGTTCCAGAACTTTGATAATGCATTAAATTTTGTAACGTCCAAAGTTCAACCTGTTGAGGTATATTCCCAAAATGTAAAACATTTGTCGGACATGTTATTTCAATCCTAACTGCAGGCGTAGTTAATTCCTCGCTGATGATGGCATTAGCCAACGGTGGTGTTTCTTCAGGCCTTTTATAACTTATTTGATTAGTAGTTTCTGATGCTGATTTAACCCGTGTTTTTTCTTCTGCATTTTCCTCTAGTGTGTAGTGTTCTTCTTCGCTTTCTGAAATAAGATCGATGCATTCGACGACACCGCGTTTTTGCTGGAGTGAATTTTTTTTATTACTTTTAATAACACTGTTTTTGCCATTACGTTTTCGCGCTGGTTTCTTTGGAGTCATACCACTTATGCAACTAGGCGCTGTGGTTGTGTCTGTGTCTGTCTCAGTGGTATCATAAAACAATCTTTTTCGACCTCTGCCCATATTTCTTACAAAGTTTGCTTTATTTTTTTGAAATTTTCCACCCGTAGTTTTATTTACTTTATCTTTTCCATTAGCATTGCTTAAATCTGACTTTTCCACTTGATAAGATTTAGAACAACTCTTAAAAAAATTGTCAATTTTAGTTTGACTAGGTGGAGGTTCTTTTTTATGTGTCCTCGGTAATTTTTTTAATATATTCGGTCGTGTTATTGTTTTCTTCGCAGTAGTAGGTGCTCCTCCTTTCTGGCGTTTAGCTCTTTTTGGTGTTGCATCCGGATCAACAAAGTCCGAGTCACTTTCTGTTTCACATACTGCTTTGCATTTCCCTTTCGGTTTTTTTGGTTTGTTAATTGGATTTTCCGCTTCCTGTATGAGATCTGATAACTTTTTTAGTCGAATTTTGCCATTATTTTCCATTATTTTTATAATGCTAATTCCTCCCAGAAAGATAACAAAACTTACATGAAAATTGCATCACAGATAACAAAAGTAAACAACGACGTTTATCATCTGTTTTAGCGGCAACTCAGTGGTGCATGGATTGATACTGTGAAGGTGTTTATAGACTAGACTCTTACATATACTACGTTCCCATTGCTACGTTTTTATGCAGAGCTTACTCTGAGTTTGAGGTTTTTGTCAAATTGAAACAATGGGTTGTATTAACACGTTAACTGCCATGAGGCACATACGGTGTGCCTCAATAAAATGTCTTGAGTATTTGATTACACATTATAGTTCATGGTTTAAAATTAGTACCTCGAAAAGCAAATCTGTAAACGTAGTTCAATTCCGCATGGCCTGGCATACCTAAACCTATCTTCAGCGCATCATTTTTATACCCCCACGATTAAAAAAACCGCCTTTACTGGGTTTTTAATTTTAGAAACATTGGGACAAATTAATAAAAACTGAGTGCACGAGTGGAGTGGAGTGCTTGAGTGTGCATTTTGAGTGTGCGATGTTAGTTAAGTGAAGTGTGAAATCCGTATTAAAAAAACTCCACTCCACTCTGAGGGCAAAAAAAACATAGTTTGAGTGTTTACTCATGACAGCATCTATCGGACAGGTACGTTTGTTTTTTAAATAGTTCTTCTGTAACCAATCACGTTTATATATTTCACCTGAAAACCTGGATCGCCCATATATCGAAGAAATATTAGCATTTTTTCCATGTTCGATAGAGCACCACCACGCGTTTCTTCATAAAAAGGCATAAAACAATCCACCAAATAATGAACATTTTCACGTGTGAAACGGTATAATTGGTGATAATTGTTATCGCCTCCTGACCTTCTTGTTTTATACTTCTAAACTGCAAATGTTTCACCTTCGTCTTCTTCGTCGGAATCAAAGAAAAAATTCAACAAATTGGCCATTTTATTTTTTGAAAACTAGAACACCAAAAAAAGGGAATGAAACCAAACGAAATGTGAACTGTATGATGGGAAATATATGACAAATACGGCATTTGCTTAGCTTGAGTAAGGCTGAGGCAGCTAAATAGCACACTCAACTTTTGCTGAGTGATCTCAGTTTTTATTAATACGAAATAAACAAAAACTGAGGGTGCGATGTTTATTCAGAGTGAACACTCAATGTCAAAGAAAAACATGAGTAGAGTGGAGTTGAGTAAGTTTTATTAATATGGATTATTCATACCGATCAGAGCAAACTCGAGTTGAGCTGAGTTCACTCCACTCCACTCACTTTATTAATTCGTCCCATTGGGACGAATTAATAAAAACTGAGTGCACGAGTGGAGTGGAGTGCTTGAGTGTGCATTTTGAGTGTGCGATGTTAGTTAAGTGGAGTGTGAAATCCGTATTAAAAAAACTCCACTCCACTCTGAGGGCAAAAAAAACATAATTTGAGTGTTTACTCATGACAGCATCTATCGGACAGCTACGTTTGTTTTTTAAATAGTTCTTCTGTAACCAATCACGTTTATATATTTCACCTGAAAACCTGGATCGCCCATATATCGAAGAAATATTAGCATTTTTTCCATGTTCGATAGAGCACCACCACGCGTTTCTTCATAAAAAGGCATAAAACAATCCACCAAATAATGAACATTTTCACGTGTGAAACGGTATAATTGGTGATAATTGTTATCGCCTCCTGACCTTCTTGTTTTATACTTCTAAACTGCAAATGTTTCACCTTCGTCTTCTTCGTCGGAATCACAGAAAAACTTCAACAAATTGGCCATTTTATTTTTTGAAAACTAAAACACCAAAAAAAGGGAATGAAACCAAACGAAATGTGAACTGTATGATGGGAAATATATGACAAATACGGCATTTGCTTAGCTTGAGTAAGGCTGAGGCAGCTAAATAGCACACTCAACTTTTGCTGAGTGATCTCAGTTTTTATTAATACGAAATAAACAAAAACTGAGGGTGCGATGTTTATTCAGAGTGAACACTCAATGTCAAAGAAAAACATGAGTAGAGTGGAATTGAGTAAGTTTTATTAATATGGATTATTCATACCGATCAGAGTAAACTCGAGTTGAGCTGAGTTCACTCCACTCCACTCACTTTATTAATTCGTCCCATTAGGTCTGTTTCCGTACGCACACTGTGTGACTTGTGGGACACTATTTTCTGTTTCCGTACTTTCTGTGCTTAAAATGGGAGAAGAAGAACAAGCATAAAATCGCTCTCTCGAGCACACAAAGTGCACAGAGAGTGCTAGAACTCGAGACATCGAGTAAAGTAAGAACAAGCATCAAGAAGAATAAGCATCAATAAGAAGAAGCAAATGTCAAATTACATTTCATAATTGTTTATGTTTTGCGATAAATAAATGCACAAATTGTGTGCCTAAAAAGAAATTTACGTACAATATATAAAAAGTAATAAATAAAATTAAGTAATTGTTCAGTTTTGCATTAAAAATGGCTTTTAATAATTCGAGTGAAAGTATTTTAAATTTTGTGCTGCCGTCTGCAGTCAAAATCAGCTGTTTTGTGCTTGAATCTTACTTGTTTCCGTACTTTTGCAACTATCCTCACATTTCGTTTTTACTCTCTTGCATACATCTTACACAAATCTTACACAGTGTAAAGTACGGAAACAGACCTATTAATTTTGTCACTCCGTTTGTAACGCCCATAAGCAATCGTGGTAGGTATAGAAAAGTGCATATATTCTTGATCAGCATCATCACCCGAGTCGATTTAGCCATGTCCATCTGTCCTACATCCACAGTAAACATACAGTAAACGCATACATTAGGCCGTGAGGTACTTTGGCCGTATGTATTTGGCCGTATGTTGTGCCTCAATAATATATTTCAAAATTTCACAGATATATAAAAAAAAACATTTGATCATCTGATACCAAATACACTAGATCTGTAAAAAAAAAATGGCCCGGAGGACCCGATATTTTTTTAAGTGTTAATAAAACTGAAGGAAATGAGTGACGGGAGTACATTGAAAGTGCTATAATATGTGCGATATCGAAGCAGCTAAGTGTGAAAAGTCGTATGAAATAAACTTCACTCTACTATGCCCGTGTGCTATTCGGAAACTTTTCTCTGGTAGTAGGAAAGAATTTACGGAGATGATTACAATTTCTGTCTGTTGAAATATTTTGAAATTAGAATTTTTAATGTACCAAAAGAATGATGAAATTTTAACAACTAGAAATTTTGACGTTTTCGATTTCAGTAGTGTATTAGAGCAAGAATTGAATTTAATTTGCAAAATTGTTTATATACAATGAAAATTAACAGAAATTTTCGCAAATATTTTACACTTGTGGTTGCTAAACTATCGGAAGCACAAAATTTTTAAAGGCTAAGTCGCAAAGGCGCTTTAGGTCGGTCGCGCTTTGACCGTACTTTGATCGTACTTTGGTCAACTTTACGGGATGAACTGTCAAAACGCCCGACCTTATAATTTTGAGGCCCCTATTAGGTACGACAACTCAACTTAAGTTGAGTGTGTAATTTGTAAATTTGTATTGTCTATTACACATTTGAGGTACATATGTGTCTATCGACTGACAAGTATGTATCTCAGAGATGTGTTTGTATTTTTTGTGGTATTAGGTTTAACAATGCAACTATGTGTCGAGTGTAAAAACTGTCAAAAACTTACATCTGCTTTGAGCTAGTTGTATAGCGTCTTTTTCACACAAACTTTTTATTTGTTTATTATTGTTTGTTAATTGAGTGAAAATGGATAAAAATACGTAAGTAAAATAAAGTATAAATACATATGTTATGTATATGCATATATTATTATCCATATCATGTATATATTATTTTAGTAGAAATAGCGCATTTTATGCGCTTACTTTGAGAATGCGCTTTTCAGAGTTCAGAGTTGTGGAGCTCATATTTTTATACACATTTTGTTATGCGCTTCTTAAATCCAACTAAAAAATCGTTTAAAAAGCACTTCAACAAATAGTTAAAAAAGCTCTTTTATGTGTTAGTCCTAGGAGCGCTGTGTTAAAAAAAAAAAAATAGATAAAAGCAAAGCGAGAAAATTTTATTCTTTGTCACATGCGAGGATTGAACTCAGACTGCTGGCATTACAGCAAAATGTCTTGCCACTCTATTACTCTATACTATTATTTCCTTGCTTTATTACTTGTGAACAAAATACATATACACAAAAATTGAAATTAATGCGAACAGCTGATTCATTTCAACGAAAGTGTCAAAATTCCGGTCTAATCATGCTCCAATAGAAACAGCAATTTTACACCACATCTCAACTGAAAATGTATGTTATGCGTAATATGGCAAAAAAGTTCAGTTGAGGTGTCTTAAGTCACGTCAACTTAAGTAGAGTTGTCATACCTAATAGGGGCCTGAAATCATAATATCGCGTTAGTATGTCGTGCGTTTGTCACTTAGATGATGCCACTGTACGCAGTCAAACCAAAAAAATCCCACAAAGTCTGAAATCCCCAAATCACAATGTATGTGGTAGAAGTACATGATGGCTGTATTTCTTTATACATTTTAGCTTTCCATATTTTAATAGCCGTCACTATTAATAAATAAGTTATATGCTGTTATATGCTTTATTATTTATATAATAAAGAAAATAATTACAATTTATTATGTTTAATAAATAAATGTTTCTGCATATCTAACCAGCGTAGAAGTTATATTATTTATATAATAAATAAACATCCGTGTTATATGTTCTATTACATTGCTGAAGTTTAACAAAAATAATAACAAACGAATAAAACTAAAGCAACTGATATCTATTTATATACACAGAAATTTACATACATATAAACAACAGCAGCATCAACAAAAAACGTACAAATTCACATACATGTAAACAAAAGCAACAGCATCATCAACAACACAAGCAGGTACTGAAAAAAAAATATTCGCTTCAAACAAAGCAACAACCGTAACATAAGCAGCCACTGATGTTATGAATGATTTATCTTGTAAAAAAGTCAAAATTAAATTACATTCAATACAAAATATTTTCATGAAACAACAAATCCCATGCAAACATGTCTTTACTACTGCAACTCAACAATGCTCATATATTTAGCTAACTCAATGAAAATACAACCCTGCGCTATCGGCAAATGTCAAACGCGCGACCGAGTTGAACACTTCTCAACTTTTTTCAGCAGCTCGCGCTTTGATCGTACTTTACCCCTTCTTACGAGATTCGACGATATTTACGATACAAAGTACGATCAAAGCTTGAGGTCGAATTATGGATTGCTTCATAACAACTCGTTGTTTCTACTTTAGCTGTCAAAGCGCGACCGACCTAACGCGCCTTTGCGATTTGGGTATAACTTCTTTACGACTCGCGAACTCACAAGTGTTTTTTTCTATTTCTGCTTGTGTCAAAAATTCTCTTGCCGACTGTTCAAATTAATACTATCCTCTGCGGCTACATGCATTTTTGGCAGACATGTTCACTTCACAAGTGCCAAATATTCTTATTCAGACTATCAAGGCTAAGTCGCAAAGGCGCGTTAGGTCGGTCGCGCTTTGACCGTACTTTGATCGTACTTTGGTCAACTTTACGGGATGAACTGTCAAAACGCCCGACCTTATAATTTTGAAATCATAATGTCGCGTTAGCATGTCTTGCGTTTGTCACTTAGATGATGCCACTGTACGCAGTCAAACCAAAAAAATCCCACAAAGTCTGAAATCCCCAAATCACAATGCATGTGGTAGAAGTACATGATGGCTGTATTTCTTTATTCATTTCAGCTATCCATATTTTAATAGCCGTCGCTATTAATAAATAAATTATATGCTATTTTATATGCTTTATTATTTATATAATAAAGAAAATAATTACAATTTATTATGTTTAATAAATAAATGTTTCTGCATATCTAACCAGCATAGAAGTTATATTATTTATATAATAAATAAACATCTGTGTTATATGTTGTATTACATTGCTGAAGATTAACAAAAACAATAAAAAACTAAAGCAACTGATATCTATTTATATATATACATACAAATTTACATACATATAAACAACAGCAGCATCAACAAAACACGTACAAATTCACATACATATAAACAACAACAACAGCATCAACAACACGAGCAGGTACTGAAAAATATTCGCTTCAAACAAAACAACAACCGTAACATAAGCAGCCACTGATGTTATGAATGATTTATCTTGTAAAAAAGTCAAAATTAAATTACATTCAGTACAAAATATTTTGATGAAACAACAAATCCCATGCAAACATGTCTTTACTACTGGAACTCAACAATGCTCATATATTTAGCTAACTCAATAAAAATACAACCCTGCGCTATCGGCAAATGTCAAACGCGCGACCAAGTTGAACACTTATCGACTTTTTTCAGCAGCTCGCGCTTTGATCGTACTTTACCCCTTCTTACGAAATTCGACGATATTTACGATACAAAGCACGATCAAAGCTTGAGGTCGAATTATGGATTGCTTCATAACAACTCGTTGTTTCTACTTTAGCTGTCAAAGCGCGACCGACCTAACGCGCCTTTGCGATTTGGGTATCAAAATTTCATCATCCAAGTGAAACGTTTCCGAATAACACACGGCCTATAAGTACAATATTTGAAAAAAACAAAAAAAAAGCGTGTGGCCACCACGCACGGTAGAAGTGAAGCTTTAACCCAAAAATGGTTGATTTTTTAAGTGGTTAACTGACATACTCTTTATTTTATTCTTACTAAAAAAGTCCCATGTGGCGTCCGTGGCGTAGTTGGTTAAAGTACATGGCCTCTATGTCAACGAACCTGGAGACCCGGTTTCAAACCCCAGCAGCTACAGAAAATTATTTGAATTAAAATGATTTTTCTGTACGGCCGCCACCTCTCTGCAGAGAATTGCAAACCTCAGAGTGTAATCAAAATGCCATGTAAAGTTTCTTGAGAACGAGAACATTCCGTTCATCGCCGTTCGGAGTCGGCGTTAAACCTGTAGGTCCGGTACTCGGTCAATCGTGTACAGACTTAATAACACTCACAACAAAATTGATCATAAGAAGCTAGGTCAAAGTCCTTTCAAGGGCTGAAATGGACAGTTATTTATTTATTTTTTTTTTTTTTTAACTATGTCGATGTCAGTGTACAGCTCATACAGCTCGTGATTCCATCGAATTCTATACTCTCCATTGACGCAGATTGGACCGAAGATCTTACGAAGGATCTTTCTCTCGAAGGCTCCCAAAGATTTTTCATCAGAACTGCTCAACGTCTAGGTTTGTGCTGCATATAATAGGACGGGCATGATTAGTGACTTATAGAGCGTAAGTTTTGCTCGTTGAGAGAGGGCTCTGCTTCTTAATTGCCTACTCAGCCCAAAGTAACACCTATTGGTAAATGTTTCGTTTTAACTCATTACTGACATAGTAGAAAGAGTTTATACTGGATCCCGGGTAAACGAAGTTCATAACAACCTCTAAGGAGATGTTGTCAACAGTGACGTGGTTTCCAAGACGCTGGGACTGTTATTTGTCATCACTAGATATTTTGTCTTATCTTTGTCTAATCTGAAGAATGCTGCACTGACTTCGCGCGTATTATGGCCGATGATATCGATATTATCAGCATACGCCAGCAGCATAATACTTTTTTTTATTTATATATTGGCCAAGCCAGGCAATTTACTTATTATAACAGGTTTCATTTTTATTTTGTAGTGATAACTTCTTTAGGCGCGCTTGGCAATTTCTGATCAGTGATTTTCTCGATTCAATCGTCAGCATACAGTTAAATTCTGCCGCTGCTTTTGTATGTTCGAACATGTGCGCACTCGCATCGTAGTCGTTGCTACACACAATCTTACGTTTGCATTTTGTTGTTGTTGTTTGTGTCAACATTTTTATGATGCGTGTGTACGTTTGTGCTTTTTATAGTTTGTACGTACATACAGGGTGGGCCAAATTAAAGTTTTTTATGAGTCTTTTTTATAAAATGAACAAAATTAAATTTTTTCCTTGCTATAATACATGGAAAAAATTGATTTTTTTTAGTGCTTGAATCGTTTCGGGATTGTTGGCATAACATCGGTCCTTCACGGTTCCCCACAAAAAAAGTCCAATGGCGTAAAATCGCAACTCCGAGGCGGCTAATTGACATTGCCAAGACGGCTGAAAACACGATTTGCGAATTTGGTGCGCAAAAGATCGATTGTGGCTGAGTGCCCCATGCATCTTACCGAGCGTTTCCACTGGCCGAACGAACAAAGAAATCATCGCGAACAAATCGTAGCGATGAATTCTTCGTTCGGTCCAACCGTTTCCACCGCACGAACACAAGTTGCGAACATTGGTAAGTCGCCATCTTGTTCGTTCGTGCAGTGGAAACACTTAATTGCGAGCATCAGAGTTGATCAATTTTTGTTTATGCAAACGTACTAAATCGTACTAATTTTGACTACTTTCATGCCTTTTAATTAAAGATTTATTTAAGTATTTATATAAAGAATTTATTATATAATGAATATTATATAAATAATTTGATTGTATAAAGTGCTAATAAAATAAAAAAGTAAAACAAAATTATTTTGCGTTAAGTTTTCAATATATTTTCTTTCTTTTTTATTTTTCCTACGGTATTAACTACCATTTGAACAAATCTACTACTCTATGCACAAAGAAACACTGGATTCGCCTAAAAATATCGAGCGTCGGCCGATCCGAACCTGTGTTCGGACCAAACGAAGACATCTTCGTTCATTCGGGCAGTGGAAACGCTCGGTTATAGAACTGCATCTTATTTTTTTTCGTGAATGTGCACCTATAATCGTGCTAAAAACTTATCTCGAATAAATCAAGAAAGAAAAACCAAACATATTAAAAAACCAAATTAGCACTTATAAATGTCTCGTACTGCTGTTGAGATTATCGAGTCTGTACTATAATATTTTATATAACATAAAAGTTATTATTTATGTACATAGATATATCTTTTAGAATTGTAAAATGAGAAGTTATCACTTCTACCGTGTGGTCATCGGCACACACCAGAGCTGTAAAAGATTGAATCATTTCGGAATGCACACACTCTTAATGCATTCAAAAACTGCATCAATCAGATTGCAATCTGATGCTTCTGTAGAGTAAATGAATTACAGATGCACAATTCATCATTCTTTGAAGATAAAAGAATGCACACCCAATGCTCTCTAAGGAATGGGACTTATGGAAATATCAATCCCATTCTTGTTGGCTTAAAAAATCTGATGAATGCACTCAGTTTTATCATTCTTTTCAACTCTGAAACACTGGACATTTTATTTACTACCATTAAATACTACTTAATATAAAGCAGCATTTTGCATTTTTGTCACACACGCATACACAAATACACACAAAACAACTTCAGACGCAACAACAAATCTTTGCTCGAATCGGTGGCTGCATTCGTTAAAATTTCAATTCAGTGTGCATTCTTTACGTTTTGCAATTCATGACTTGAAAACAATTTTAATCAGCCTAAAGGCTTAAGCCTTAAGAGTTCACACTTTGAACCCTACAAAAAAAGATTTTAGCTTTTGAATTTTTAAACAAGAGAATGAATAGTGAAAATGAATTCACACTTTTACAGCTCTGTTACGTACATATCAGCACATGCGTTTGACACACATTAGCTTGTGTAACCGAGAAAATCTAAAATTTTTATCAACAAGCTAACATTTTTGTTAAGCTCGCAAGCATGCTTTTAATCAGCGAACTTGTGTGAACACTGCCATCTTGTGGCGAACTTGTTCGCAGATATGTAAGCTACATAAGTATATAATTAATCTGACACTCAATTACCGAACGTAATTTTTTGACTCGAAATGCTACCAACTTCAATTGAAACTTCGAAATCGATCTATGTCAAAATAATCGTTGCATCACAATTTGGTAAAATCTTCTTAAGTTGAAGGTATTTATATGATTTTTCATTTCAATGAAAACTCTTTATTAATTACTTATAAAAAACTTACAATAACTTTCCCTATCGTGTTTTCTATAAAATTACAGGGCAGTATTGAAAGTTCTAATGGCTTTTCAGAATTTTGTCGCAGGAATCTTTTCCTTGCCTAATGTAAAGGCTGAAGATGAAGAAGCCGAAATGGTGGACCCACAAACGGCCTTGAGGGTATCAATTTAAGTAAAAATTACTTTTGTGTTTTAACTTGTTCGTATTCAATTAGGAAAAATGTGCTACTCATGGGAACATTGAGGCTCTCTACGCCAAGTATCAAGAATGTAATGACCGTGTTAACAGCCGTACCAAAACATCTGAGAACTGCATGGAAGAAATGATGGACTATGTTGCTGAGTTGGATCATTGTGTGGCGCATAGTTTGTGGTCCAAGCTTAAGTAATAATAAGGCTTCGTCGTTAAAGTTAAAAAAAAAAATAAAAGAGCTTTTAAGCATTACTTATAGGACATACTCTACCAGTTCCTATTGTAAAATGTCAATATAGCAATTAAATGCACATTGAGTAAACTCATTTAACCTAGTCTACCGGGTGATTCTCGAAAGAAATTGAGTAAAATGCCATTGAAAGCACAGTTAGGGTGCCCTAACACCCTGTAAAGGGTGCCCACTTTGGCGACACAAAATTAAATGCCCCGCTAAAAGTGAAATCGCACAGAAGTTATAAAAGATATAGACAAAAGGTTTTTTATAGAATAGATTAGATATCAAATTTTGTTAAAAAATTATTGTCGGCCTCGTTGTTTTTGTATGTCATCAAAGTAGACCAAAATGGCATGCCGCTGATTGCCATTAAACAAATTTTTGTGTATCATCTGAAAAAAGCAAAACGGAAATGTAAAAATTTAAAAAGTACTTTTAAGACTTCCCAGCAAACACAAGTCAATGGTTTGAGAATTTTTTTTTTCAAATTTAATTTCAAATGTGATTCTCAAATCATTTTCAAATCGAGAATTAATGTTTCAATTAATATTTGAGTTCGATTTAAGGTTGATTTGAGAATAAATGTTTTTCTGAACAGTTTAAAAATCATATTTGAAACAGGTTTGAGATCAACGTTTGATATCAATTTGAGAATAAAGTCCCCTTTTTGTTGAGAATGCCATCATTCTCAAATCAATCTCAAATCGATATCAAACGTTCGACATTTTAGAAATATGATATAAAATCATTCTCGAACCTCAATGCTTGCTGGGAATTTAGATAGGTTCATCTCCGTTGCTGTTGAAGCAACTCTCCTCATTCTAATTCCGACAAGAATGACTGGTGTTTAAAGTGTGTAGTGGAAAAATTATTTAAATCGGCTAATTTTTCGATAACTTTTTATCACAACCAATCGCAAAAAAGTGCTTTGGAGATAAACCATTTATAATTATGGAAAGTGTTTTCGAAATAATGAAACTTAACGACGATAGCTTTGATAAGTTTTTTCGATGCATTTGGGTGTTGAAAATCATGAAAAAAATGTTATCCAAATAGGATGATTGGTTACCGAGAAATTAGGATGAGAATTTCGGAAGACGTGGTTTTTAAAAAAGTTCCTACTGTATACCTATTTGAAAAAAAAACAAAATTTTGAGATTACATAACCAATATACACATGGAAAAAAGAAGGTAGATCAAAAAATATGGGCATATAGTGTGATTTTGGGCCTGAATTGCATACACAATAGAATTCGCAAAAAAAAAAGTTTTTAGAAATCACTGTATATTCCCAATAATATTTTAGTTCATATAAGATAAAAAAATGTGCAAACAATTTTCTCAGGTAAAATCTAGCTATGGGTGAAAAATCCAATGGATGCAACCCGTAAATTGTAGAAAAAGTTTCTACTATATTGTTTTCGAGAAATCATTGCTTATCTATTTTCATTTTTTTAGGATTTGCTTGACTATTTCCAAAGAGGGCTTATTTACCCATAAAATGTATTGAAAGGCTTGTCAACATACATATATAATTGATTAATTGTATAATCCTCGAGGCCTCCAGATTATGTTTCGAAGAACATGTTGTCATATGCGAAGAATAAGTAAAATTAGATTTAATATTTTTAATATATATTTCTTGTGTTTAATATGAGTACAGTAAGAACCAAGATCTTTTATAGTACAAAGCTCAGATACATAATTTGAGTACAATACAATATATCAACTTAAAGCTAAAATAAATTAAATTAATGGATTAACATAATTTAAAGATATTATAAAACACAAAAAATAATATATAAAAGTTAAATTAAAATGATGACTGAGGAAAAAAAAATCAAAAACAGCTAGAGAGCGACAGATAGAGAAAAGAGAAATAGAGAACTGGAATTTTATTAAGTATAAGGCGATGAAAAATGCTTCAAGATAGCATGTTTGAAGAGTGTTTTTGATGCTATCGACTTTAAGTGACTAGGCAATGCATTCCATAACCTAAGAGCATTAAAAAAAATAGTAGTTGTGGAGTTAAGAAAATTAAAACTAGGTACCGCGAGTCTAACTTACTGTACACAAGTTCTGAATATGATATGACAGGGACAAGCTGGATTACAAGTTTACGCCGAATATCAGTTGGCGTATACTCAGACGACATCTTAAGATTACGCAAGATGTAATAAATTTTTCGGACTACATTGTTGATATGGTCTGTGCACGTAAGAGAAGCATTAATTTTAAATCCAAGACTAGCAACACTATTCACAATTTTCACAATCATATTACCCAATAAGACGTCAGAGAATGACACATTCTTATTCATACATATAAAAAATCGTTTAAACCGTAGTTTAAAAGATTAAAATCCGTTGTTTTAGAAAGATTGTTTTTAAAAAACAATCTCATATAAATTTCGTACGTATTTCTCTATTTCGGTTTTATCTATCACCTCCAAATTTTTTCCCATAAAAATAAATAAATAACTGGTCATTTCAGCCCTTGAAAAGACTTTGACCTAGCTTCTTACGATCAATTGTGTTGTGCGTGTTAAGTTTGTACACAATTGACCAAGAACCGGACCTACAGGTTTAACGCCGACTCCGAACGGCGATGAACGCAATGAATGTACTTGTTCTCAAGAAGCTTTACATAGGATTTTGATTACTCTCTGAGGTTTGCCATTGTCTGCAGAGAGGTGGCGGCCGTACAGAAAAATCATTTTAATTCAAATAATTTTCTGTCGAACCTGGGTCTCCAATTCCTATCCATTTCCTATTTGCGTTTTGAAAATGTTAATTTTTCAATAATCTATATATTAATACGCAAACATCGAATGTTGTGGTACACTTTTTTAATAATATAAATAAATATAAATAATATAAATATTAAATTAATATTTATAATAAAAAAAAGGGAATGAAACTTACATCATTCGAAAGGTACTGTGGAACAGATGTGACGAATAATAAAAAAAAAAAAAAAAATTAATATATTATGTGATTATTACATTTTAAAATAATTGTATGCATTCTCATACTCATGGCTGTAGTTTGAATCTCTCTGCCTTTCTTAAGCGAAAGAAATTGCAAAAAAAAAATTACAAACAAATCATGGTATAATAACATGGTATAATAATAGATGGTAGCATTGACAACTGCTTATTTTCCCTTCAACAGGAAAACATAAACTGTCAAAAACAGCTTTTTGTGGAAATACATCAGCAGCTGCTGTGGTTGTTGTTTTTTTTTTCACTTCAACGTTTTCAACATTGCTTGTGTTTTCAATGGCGGATTGTGAGCGCTCTCTTTTTGAGTATATTTTTTGACAGTAGATGATTTCCCAAGCAACTGTCAATGCTACCTTGTATTATTATACCATGGCCGCTGCAAGAACCAAAATTCATCAATCATTCAACGACGGCTGCTTTCGGAAATGCAGCAAAAATGAGCAACATGCTTTTACAGTGGAAGTATTACGTTCTGAAATGCAAATAATAAGAATAACAATTGTAAGTTAGTTTTTCCCTATGTGTAGTATGGTGGTGGTTTCGCTGAAAAAATTGCATTTTCACCAGCGCTCAATTTCCCTGGAGAGCAGTGAATATAGGGAGAGGGGTGAGTTTGTCATGAAATTTTTATTTATTTATTTATTTATTTATTTCATCTAACAGAGATCAACTCTTACAGACTACTTATATTAAATTATTCATATATATACATTTTCAATTGTTTCAATTGTTTCAATAGTTTCAATAGTTACAATAGTTTCATTTCAAGTCGTAAACATTGGTGATAAATACATTTTCGATAATTTCATTTCAAGTGGTAAATACATATTAATTGTTTCAGTGGTAAATTTGTTTCAGTGGTAAATTTGTTTCAGTGGTAAATTTGTTTTCAGTTGATTTAGGAAAGAGGAAAAGAAAATTTAGAAAGGTTTTTAAAGCGAAGGACCATGGCCTGGCCGGGAATCGAACCCGGGACCTCTGGGATAGCAGTCGAGCACGCTACCTACTCGACTACCGAGGCGCCATTTTACTAACACATTTATAATATTTGCATTAGTATTATCAGCATTTTAGCATACAGCTATCTCTTTTTGCCGAAGTTTCCAATCTCATTACCTCTGATGCAAATCAAGCAGCACTGCACATGTCATGTGTTTTGTAATGTCAATTAACCATCAGCAGTTGAGCATTTATTGCATCATTTTTTATTACACTGCGTACGCTTGTGTTTTTGCGCGTTGCATTGTTGCAGGCTGCGCATTTCTTTGCATTTCCGAACACTATGCATTGGGCGTTGCATAGAATTATTATTCCGAACACTATGCAATCTATGCATTGGGCGTTGCATAGAATTATTACTTGGAGTGTATATGAGGCACGACAAAAACGATAAAACAAAAATTATACTGTTTTACAACAATAAAAAATGAATTGCATCACAGTGTCTTTCAGGGAACCCCTTGATTAAAGTAACCAGAATGCACTAAATGCAAAAGCAAAAAACAAATTAAATTAAAATTAAAATAAGGACAAGTATTAGAACAAGGATTAGAAAAAGGATAAGAACAAAGATTTGGACAAAAATTAGGACCAGAAATAAGATAAGAAGTAGGACAAAAATTAGAGTATAGAATTGGACAAGAATTAGGACAAGAGTTCTGCCAAGAATTGGGAAGATGACTTCAACAAGGACAAGGAAGATTGAGACATACCAAAAACAATATTTGGGGCAAGATTGGGAAAAGTATAATGACAAGAAATAGAACAAAGATAAGTACAATTAGTACAAAGATTTAGAAAGGAAGTGGGACAAGGATTAGGAAAGGATTTGAACAAGAATAAGGTCAGAGCTTTGGACATGGATTAAAACAAGAATTTGGAACGGAAGTAGGTCAATTATTACAACACATATAAGAATAAGAATATGAATAAAGACAAGTTTGGGAACGAATGCAAGGATAGGGACAAGAATAAAGATACACTGTCACGTCAAAATCTACTGATGCGTCTACGATAAAGCCATCTTCTTTTAAACTTTGCCAAGCGTTTTTAAAAAAACAAGAGAAAAATCGATATTGGTATGGTCGAATTGCGATCACAGGCAATACTAGTATAAATAAAAAAGACTAAATATAGAGCTTAAAATGTTTGAAAGATAATCTTACCACCTCATTCTGTATCACGTAAAAGAACACTAATGTAGGGTTTATCGTTGCTCATATTTAGCAACGCATAAGTAGTGTGAGTTACTTATTCTAAAACTGGGTTTTATAAGTTCAATGTCTTTTACTTATATTATCTTATATTATTGCTCCATAACAAGTTCTGCTGTTAACATAAATAGACGTAAAATTTAATTTTATGTTACCATAACGCCCATGGTATAAGAATTTTTTCTTTGCTCCTAAATTTTAGGGTATGCGTTTTAGGGTTTAAATATAGTGTGTAACTTATGTTGGTTAAACGCTTCCTATCGTGTACTGTGGTTTTAACGCCTTCCATACGAAAATTTTTACTACTTAAGGTTTGCCATTGTTTGCAATTAGGTGACGGCTGATCAGAAAAATTAATTTTAATCGAAAAAAATCTCTGTGTCAGCTAGAATTAGAACCTCGAATCTTGGATTTGCATCGAATGGCCCACGCACTTTTTAACACACTCGGCCGTCACGAACTTTAACCAAATTTTATGAAATTTATTTGGTCCAATCGCGGTCAATTACTCTATACAGTGTTGTTGTTGTAAGTTTCTTCTTCGTTAGCGTACTTGACCTCGAGCTGTAAAAATAGTTTTAATATATTTTTTATTTTTTTTTTAATTTTCTCTTCGTCAATCCAACTTAACAAAAATAATTTTTACTTTGGATTTAAGATGCGATTTGTTACCAGTAGCACGTGTCCCGTTATTTTGGCTTATTTTGATTTATAAAAAGTACGATATTTACTTTGTTCCTTCTTCAAAAAATCAATTCTTTTCCCACCTTAAGCATTTAAATATTCTGAGTTTAACCCAAAGAGATATCCTTACATATATCAAACAGTGTAATTCAGCGCTCTGTGTTTGTAACGAGTCAACTACTTCACCGTTAATGTAACCTTATTCCTGTTTAATTGCATTTTTGTAGGGCTAATGTGACGTGTTACGAAACAAAAATTACAGAAACGCAGGCACTCTAGGTGCCTCCAATTTTCGATTCAATGTGAAAGTTTGTATACATATTTTATTTTTTATAAATGTTATTTTTTAAGAAACACTCTTAGTAAATCTTATTTATTTAATCTTAAGTGAAAACAATTATTAATCAACAAATTAGTTCCTATAAATTTTATAATAAATGTATATCAGCCAATTTAATCAGCAATTGCAAGGAATGACAATGAACGGGAGAGTAGCATAGATCTGGCAGAATTTTCAAGAAAATAAATATGTATGTTTTTAAATTTTAGCGTGATATAACGAACCCAAATTAGTTGGTTAAGGCTTTCATGGACTTTCAAACATGAAGTTTTTCTTACAGAACAGCTCCATTTCCTCCTTGAAGTACTCCAAAGCAAACAGAGCAGACACGAACAGGTTTATTAATTCCAAATTTAAGTATAGGTACATCATTGTTCGAACACTTTGAGCATAAGACGCGTCCACAATGCCGACTAATAAATAAAATATTATTAAAATTTGTTTAAACGGTTCATGTCATAAAGTTATACTTACCAATGATGTTTTCGGACTGTAATGGAAAACTTTGTTCCACACTCTTGACAAAGATCAGCTTCTGACCAAGGCGATTCTTGCGGTAGTTGGTCAAGCAGTTTATGCAATAATTGATTTGTCGCTAGCTTAAAGTTGAAAATGGTGACACCTTCACGATTCTCAGTGCCCAGACAAGCAGCATTTTTTACTAGTACTTTGCACAACGGTGCTTGTCCACGCATGAAAGCCAACAACAACGGTGTGTTACCATCCATGTCAGGCGCATTGATAGGATACTTTGGCATACATTCAACAAAGAGCTCACATATGGCAGCTGCAGTGTTTTCTTCACCAGTGCGACAGAGCTCATGCAATGGATTACGACCTTTCAAATTAACGGCCTCCGCATTAACACTGGATTCCGTAAGTAGTTCTCGCACTATGGCTAAATGTCCACCTCGGACCGCTATGTGTAAAGCATTGTTGCCATCATTATCCATGGCATCAAAGTCTGCTCCATTTTGGATAAGAGCGGAGACCGCCGTCAAGTTCCCGCGCTCAGCAGCAATATGAAGCGGCGTCTTCTGTATAGCATCGCGCTCATTAACGCGTGCTCCTGCTAGTATCAAATTGCGTGTTATCATTTCGTTTTTTGAAGTTGCAGCTAAATGAAGAGGCGTCGACTGATTTGCATCATGAACCCGTGAATTGACATCGACTTGTATTGACAGCAAGAAAAGTACACTCTCAAGATCATCCTTCATTATGGCCGTGTGCAGAAAGTTTCGTCCTCGTTGATCCATCTGCTCTGCAGCATTCGGCAATCGATCTAGAATTTTTTGTGCTGCTTTATGCTTCCGAATAGTAAGAGCAGCAGCAAATGGTGTATTGCCAGATTTATCACGAATTTTTAGGTCAATACTAGGGTGGCACAGAAGAATGGAAATGATTTCTTCGTGTTGGTTTTCAATAGCAATGTGTAGCGGAGTTTTGTTTTCAGCATCCAAAGAGTTCACATTGGCGCCGTGGTCAATTAACATTTGCAGCACCTTAGTTAAGCCCCATTGGCAGCATAAATGTAGGGGCGATTGCTTATCTTTGGCTTCGTCTCCGCCTCCACCATTAAGTCCTGGTTGTCGCGGCGAGTCCAAATCACATTGACTTCTTATTAGAAAAATAGCAGCGGCTTCTTTGTTCTCATCAATGGCGCGATGCAGTAATGTTTGCTGGCAACCATCGGGTCCTGGCCCCCAGCAGTCGGTATCAACACCGTGACGAACGAGAACCTGTGCAACGTCTTCATAGCCCAAGTCAAGTGCGGTCCAGAGCGGTGGGTCACCTTTATTGTCTGGTGCACTTAGTGTTACTCCACGCGTACACAACGCATCCACTACTTGTGCCATATGACAATGAATTGCTAGTTGAAGTGGTGACTCCTGCTCACCGGTCAATGCATTCATATCAGCACCCTGATCCAGTAGAAAGACAGCTGTTTCCGAATCGTGATTAAGTATGGCCTGGTGCAACAGTGTCATATCTTGGCCATTTCTAGCATTAACATCAGCCCCGCCACGTATAAGAATTGGCACCAAATTAGTTTGATGCAATAATAAACTTAAGCTTAAAGGCGAATCTCCATTTTTATTTTTACAATTGAAGTCTGGTAACTCTCTGTTCTCTGTGGTGCTAAGTTCCTTTAATTCCATGTAGTAGTCTGCAAACTCACGAATAACATCTTCAGCAGCTGCCTCAACAGAAAAATGCAGGGCAGACTTAAGATCCGAAATGCTAGATTGAAGATTTGGAGATGCACCAGTACGCAACAACTTGGCAACTAATATTGGCAGATTCATTTCGCTCGCAATGTGCAGCGCTGTTAGGCCACTGCAGTTCACATGATTCAAATTAGCGAAATCTGTGAGGAACATTGCAGCATTCTGTAGTCGTTGAATAGTCAAAAGTTGCAATAGACTGTCATGAGTTTCTGATTTCAGTGGGTTCGGTCTTGCGCCCATTTTTAACAGTGTGCTTGCTAACGTAAACGGTGGACAATCGTCGCTTATAAAAGGTGGGGTCAAACTTAGCTCCAAGGCGCACTTTTCATCACAAGTTCGAATATTAATGTCGATGTCAGGCATGGCTAGCAGTAAATCAATCATTTTGACATTACTGGATAAAATTGCAACATGCAGTGGTGTTTGACCTCGTAAATTCTGCAGGTTGACATATGGCTTAAGTGCCATGATTTTATCGCATACCTCCACCATACTAGCATATGTTTCATGATCAACCTCTGAGGGGGAGATTGAGCAAACAATATGTAGAGCTGTATCCGCTGATGGACTGGAATTACAAAATAATATATTATTTACCTAGATTAAAGTAAAAATGGAGTGAAAATAAATTTGTTTAGGGTAAATCTTATATAGTGTCAATATCGGTAGTATCAGCATCAGTGTAGCCTTAATAAAGAATAAAAATGTTCTGTATGAATCAGAGCTAACAAAACAAGCATTGCGTATTTTAAAAACTTTTCGTTTATGCCGAAGATTGCTAGAGTTTTGTAAAGTAAATATTAAAAAATAGATCAGCAATGATTGGAAAGCGTCGGGAAATCATAGCGAGCACACCGAGTGCACCTTGCATCAACATCGTTGAATTCCCAACGATCGTTCTTAGTTTTCTAAAAGGAAATCCAAAATCGGAGCACACACTTAGAGGGCTCAGTCGATATCATAATATATATATCAAAACATTTGAAAAACGCTTTCTCGAAAAGAAATCAAGTTAGACCAAAAATAACAATTTTTAAGTCGGGTCGCACACGCAGAGAGGTCGATATGAAACCTATAAAAAACAGAACATAAAATGCAGCGGTGTAATGCACTACACTACACATTAATATTTCATCTCAATTGGGTTCTACTCCAGTATCCTTACACAGGAAACATCCTTTTGTGTTTTTGATGTTATTTTATGTGTTTGTGCAGTATTTGAATGCTTGAAATATCCATACTTGCTTTGAGACTACATAAGAGATGAAGTACTTAAGCATAACAAATAGCTTGCAGTATGAACTACGAAACATAGGTAGTGTCATATACTCCATTATAAGTATATGATCCAGAAAACATTATTTTTTTTTTCAATTATTTAATTTAATCGCATGTCTGTACACAAAAAAAATAGAATGGGAGATCGATAATAAGAGAGGAAATTATTTTTTCGGGCGACAGAAATTTAAATTTTTTACTCGACAAATTAGTCAAGTTTAAAGCAGAGAATGTAAATAATAATTATTTTTAGATTTCTAAACCAAGAAAGCGTCAGTAAAAATTGTCGTACCGCCGTTTTGAAAGTGCCATTCTAAAACATGATTTCCTATTGACTTTTAAAATTTGGACTTTTAAATTTTTAAACAATAAATAATGATTATTTCTGTTTTTTATTTTTTAAGCAGAGAATAAAAAGCAAAATTTGTTATTTTTTCAGCACTAAATAAATGGTAAGTTTTGATTTTAATTTTTTTTTATGCAAAAATAAGAAGATAAATTTGGCCTACATTTTTTTAAGAATAAAAATTAATAATTTTTTTGAGCACGAAATTATGTAATTTAGTAACAATTTGAATTATAATAAGGATGTTGCTGATTTCAGTATGCACTTCACAGCCCAAGGCTGTTAAATTCGCTCAATTTCTGATCGCGTTCACTTTCTGAGCGCGCTCATTTTTTTGATAAAGTGAGCTGCGCTTACTTTTAATGAAATTTATTCTAAATCAAATTAAACTAAATACC
The DNA here is from genome assembly GCA_943735915.1 of Pherbina coryleti. Classification (NCBI taxonomy): domain Eukaryota; kingdom Metazoa; phylum Arthropoda; class Insecta; order Diptera; family Sciomyzidae; genus Pherbina; species Pherbina coryleti. Next base: position 126,367,917 of record OX030949.1, on the reverse strand, counting down.
ATTATACAATTACAAAGTAAGCTCATTTTCAGATGGCTGCTCAAATTAGCAATTTTGCAACAACAAAGCTATGGGAGCTACAAACGTCAAACGCAACAACAACAATTATAAAAACTCTAAATTACTAGCTGATTTTGACAAGTAGCTCAAACTTAAATCCCCTTTAAATAAGACTCATACATTAACTTTCAAAACGCCGATACACGTGTATTGTTTTTGAAGCGAAGCTTTTTACGCCTCGTTCTGCGATTTGTTGGAGTGAAATCTGAAAAAACGACACTTTTTTCCGACACCGTTTTTCTTAGAATTGATATTGTTTTTTGCTTGCGTCTATTGCAACAAGAAAATTTTAAATTAAAAATAATTTCTCGTACGCTGCAGGAATTTAACTCATGCCCCTCGACTGATAGTTTAACGCTTTAACCATTGAACCAAAACCCTTCCGTGGTGAATATCGCTGATTCAATATTAAGAATTAACTAAAGCTATGTTGCAGTAGACCAAAACAATCTATTTATAGGAATTGTATTGGCTACATATCCTTCATCTCCTACAATAACCATTAGCCAATACACAATAACCACTATAGATTGTGTATTGGCTATACAAACAAGAGTACTAAAAAACACAAATGTTGCTTCTATTTTCTACTAGATGTCGTTATGCTAGATACAAATTTAATGATTTTTGTATATTTATTCCCTACAGCTGAACAGGAGGGCCGGAGAGGGTTAATATGTATGATCAACCCCCATTATTTTCCAAAAGGAACATTTTTCCCTTGAGGACCTATCCTCTCCGACCACTCCTTACGGGTGCTCCCATACAAAAACGTAAAACTTTGTTATTTCAAGATTTTAAATTTAAAAATTATTTTAATCGAAAAAAGCCATTAAATTAACAAATCTATGAAATTGCGAAAATGCTTCGTTTCTCTCGTGTGCCCAGTGACGCACCTGTTTTTTTTTTGTCCCCTCTATCAGAATCCGTTGTCAGAACCTTGTTATTTTTTATCGTGTTGAACAGTGTTATTTTATGCTCAAAAGAAATCTCGGGCAAGTTTTTATTTTTGCCTTAAAAAATAAAAATAAAAAATTACAAGTTTTTGAGTGCTTAAAAAATATCGAGCAAATTTGCTTTTTACTTTTACCTTAAAATAATAATAAGCAGAAATAATTATTATTTTTTGCTTTTTATTATAAAATGCATACTTAGTACGGTCTTTAGTTGGAGTCATTAAAATTATTTTTCACTTAATAATTTATTTAGTTACAACAAATAGTGCAAAAAGGATATGCTTCGATGCACTAAAACATTAATTGTTTACTAAGAATTACTGGACTGATTTGTGAATTACTAAATGAATCAGTTAACATCGAAATTTAACTAAAAGAATTTTTTAGTATATGACTATGCTAATTAAGATCTTGACAGACTCATTCATTTACTCCTTTTTTCTTACCGTGAAGCTAGATTTACTTGACACTGTCTTTCCAGCAGAAAGTTCGCTGCAAATGCATCACGTCTATTAATAGCATCAATTAAAAGTGTTGAACCCTGAATTGAAGAAAGTGTTGATTATTTGAAAACCTTCTAAAAGTGGATTTAGACAAATCAATTACCTCTGCGTTATACGCGTTGATATCTGCACAACCATTTTTAACAAGAGTTTGACAAATTGCATTATTTTTAGATATTAATGCTAATTGTAGGGGTAACTGTCCTTGTTCCGATAAGCTATTAACTAATTCCGGTAGCTAGAAAAAAAAGAATGATGGAATTATAATACACATTTAAAAAAAATACACAAAAAGTAACAAAATATTTGGGCGTATAACAAAACGATTTAAAAAACATAGCGCTAACGGGATATTAAAGCATATGTACTTGAGAGATTAACACCAATTTCATGAATTCGAGATTTAAAAAGCTTTGAATACTAAAATTATAGCTTTTTATGAATCCGAAATATAGAACAATGTCGGGCATTCTGTCGCTCGCGGGCAAAGAGCTTTCTCTGCCGCCACACGTACGCTGCTAGAGCTTCACACGTACGCTGCTAGAGCTTTTTACACACTTTTTTAACATTGGAAAGCTTTTGAATGCACAAATACACATAAACGCCAAGATTGCGGCTGTGTAAGAATGCCGACAATAATATAGAACCTAAAACAAAAAGCAATCAAAGCGTAAACGTTATTTTTTTTATCAAATCTTACCAAAGGTAGACTTATAAAAGTTAATGAATAGAAGTACCAGAAGAATTTAATTTTATACGTTACCGCTATAATTCTAGAATGGTTTAGAATCGTAGCTTATAGGTTTTCGACAACAGTTGAAACTGAAAATGAGCATGCGGAGGCCGAACCAAATGACTTTCTACCCTCTACGACGTACCGACTGTAACTTTAGAACAGTGCATGGTATAATTATACCAAGAAGCATTGACAGTTGCTTGGGAAAACACCTCCTGTCAAAAACTATACTCAAAAAGAGAGCGCTCACAATCCGCCATTGAAAACACAAGCAATGTTGAAAACGTTGAAGTGAAAAAAAAACAACAACCACAGCAGCTGCAGATGTATTTTCACAGACAGCTGTTTTTGACAGATGTTTTCTTGCAGACGAGAAAATAAGCAGTTATCAATGCTACCTTGTATTATTATACCATGGAACAGTTTCGGCCAAAAAAAATACATACACAGTTCTTTCAGTTTTGTAGTAGTGTGCGCCCAAGTGAGAGCAAAGAATCTCTCTTTGGCTTACACTGTGAAAATTTTACTTCGCAAGAGGCTTAAAGAAATTATTTATATGACAGTGAATTGAAATTAATAAAATTTCTTACTAGGTTAATAATGTGCAATATTATTTATTGCTTAGGGACCGCGTTATTAATAATAATTAATAATAACATTAATATTAATATTAATATTTTATTAATAATATCAATATGCATATATTTATTATTAATATCAATATTACATATTTATTTGGAAAGTAATATTTTACTAATAACATTTTACGGACTCCTAATATTACTAATATTATTTATATTGCATATTACTTCAAAATAAAAAAAAACACTGATAGCACACCCTACTTTCTTCTGACAAATTAAGTTTTCGCTTCCCCAAAACAATTTTTATAGAAAAAATATGCTAATTCCCAAATTTGGTTGAACATTTTTTTACGTGTAAGCATTTAAAATTACGTAATAAATTGCGCGCATACGTTGCATAAAAGCGTGATGTTAACTAGCCAAAAGCGTGATGTTAACTAGCAAAAAGCGAAACATCGACTGAGCGCTCTTGCTCCGAATAATCGGCAGTGTCGGCGTAAAAGCACGACACAGTGTTGCCAGATTAGGGGAATTCCCCCTAGATTTAGGGGTTTTTTAACTGGTTTGAGGAATTTTAGGGGTAATAAATCTTTAGGGGTTTTTTTAGGGTGACTTCAAATTTTCTAGGGGTTTTTTAGGGGTATTTGGAAAATTTACCTTTGGAAAAAAAGACATTACTTTTCCTTAAAACTATGCAAAAAATTTAGGAAAAATACTTTTTCCTCCATATTGTGTAAAAGGCGATTTCAGCAACACTTTATAAAAACAGCTGAATTGGCAACACTTCAAATAAATTACCAATCATATCCCACTTCACTTCAAACTCGCTTAGCGCTTGACTTGCAACTCTGGGTAAATATTAAAAACAAAGCAAGTATGGAGAAAACTGACGAAAAGAAAAAAAAAATAAAAAAAATAAATAACTGGCCATTTCAGCGCTTGAAAGGACTTTGACCTAGCTTCTTATGATCAATTGTGTTGTGCGTGTTATTAAGTTTGTACACAATTGACCGAGAACCAGACCTACATGTTTAACGCCGACTCCGAACGGCGATGAACGGAATGTTCTTGTTCTCAAGAATCTTTACATGGCATTTTGATTACTCTCTGAGGTTTGCCATTGTCTGAAGAGAGGCGGCGGCCGTAGAAAAATATTTTAATTCAAATAATTTTCTGTCGCTGCTGGGGTTCGAAGCTGGGTCTCCGAGTTCGTTGACATAGCGGCCACGCACTTTAACCAACTACGCCACGGACGCCGCGAAAAGAAAAGGTATGCTCAAAAATATACAAACAAATGGGAAGACGGAGACCTGCTTTCAAAGGTAAAACTAAATTTTAAGGCCAATTTTAGCTTGGACAATTGAAAGCTACAAAGAAACTTCCTGAGCTTGTTGAAGACGTCCAACAGCTCAGCCCTTTAAATACATAGGAACACATTAGCAATTTGCATTGCAGTTGCCCTACTCTTCAGCTGCCCCTTGAAGCTGAAGTTTTAACTTAATAAATTTCAAGTTATTTTTTTTTGTTTTTTTTTTGTATGTTTTTTGAAAAAAAAAAATTTAGGGGAATTTTAGGGGGATTTGAAATCCAATCAAGGGGTAAATGGTGAGCGGCATCTGGCAACACTGGCACGACAGCCAGTTTTATATCGGTGTAATAAACCGAAGTTTCACGAAGCACGCGTGCATAGGCGTCGGCCGACACTGCTTTAGAACAATTAATTTCTTTTAAGAGCAAAATTCACAAAACTCAAGGAAGCCCTATAGACCAGAGTTGTAAATCCCATAGCTCAATTAGCTCTTTTAGCTCACTTACAACAACTTCAATATTTCAGTGTTTGTTGTAATTCGAAGAAATGACTGTCGGCGCATCGCGCTGTGACAGCAAGAAAAAAAGTGTGCATAGCATAGTTGTTGTTTGCTCGCGTCGGAAGATATTAAAGTTATTGATGCTGTGTATATTTTGTTGGTATTTTCTAATAGCGCACACTCAAGTGGTGGCTAGTTTTTTGTTGTGAGATTTTCAATTTTACTTGTTTTTATGTTTTAAGGACTACATTAGCACATGTTGTTTTTGTTTTTCATTTTTTCATCGCCATCGAAGATCTAATTTTTTTTTTTTTTAAATTTTTAATCCAGCTCACTGCCACGACACCACTGCTATAGACTATAAACGACAATCGAATATAAGGGAACCTCACTTATGATTTATTGAATTGTTGATAACCCCAAAAAGCTGTGTGCTATTCGGAAACTTTTCACTCGGATGATGAAATTTTGACAGTCTGAAAGAGAATATTTGGCACTTGTGAGGTGAATATGATTGTCAAAAATTCATGTAGCCCCAGGGGCTAGTATAAATTTTGACAATCGGAAAGAGAATTTTTGACACAAGCAAAAATGAAAAAAAAAACACTTGTGAGATTGTGAGTCGTAAAGAAGTTCAATATTATGTGCTTCCGACAGCATAGCAACCAAAATTGCTAATTTTTAATATATATTCACAATTTCGCAAATTAAATTAAATTCTTGTGCTAATGCACTACCAAAATCTAAAACGTCAAAATTTCTAGTTGTCGAAATTTCATCGTCCTTTTGGCACAGCAAAAATTACAATTTTATTTCAACAGCCAGAAATTGTATTCAACTTAGTAAATTCTCTCCTACCACGAGTGAAAAGTTTCCGAATAGCACACGGCCTCATAAGCTTTTTGTAACCTATCAAGGAAGACACACTGGAAGACCATCACCTTAAATATAAAGTAGCAATTTATTAAACAAAGTATTGAATATGAACAGTATAACGTGAAATTTGTCAGAGTTCTCAAAAAACTTTCAAACAAAAGGGATTCGGGAGTATTTTCAAGTAAGAAATAGTGAAATATTTTGACAAATGTCAAGAATTGTGTACACTTTCCTTCGAAACAGTCTTCAGTTTGGACTTTTTGTTACAATTAATTAATTCATTTATTTATTTATAGTTGAAATATCTCAAAAACTAAAAATCAATCGACCTTACAAAACAATTTATAAATATTTGACGCTTAAAGCTCTTATTTTTATTCTTACCACTTTTTATTTGACACAATTTCTCGAGTAAAATTATTATTACTGTCCTGGGACAATTAAACCCATTTTATCCACAACATTACTGCGTTTAAAACCCAATGAAATTTTATATCAATCAGAATAGCTTGTATTATGTACATTTCTTATTTAGTAACTTGCTTAAAGAGTTCTTGAAAGAGACAAAAAATTTAAAGTTTTTATTTGTGGATTGCTTGATGCTTCAAGCCATTATTACATCATATTGGGAAATACACGTTATGAATTAACATATTAAATATGTAAATAATTTTTATACCCCTACGTTTAAAAAACCACCCGAGTCGATTTAGCCATGTCCGTCTGTCTGTCTGTGATCACGATTACAGTCGTAATTTTCAAGCTATCATTACGAAATTCGATATTTAAGCTTTTATCTAAAAAATAAAGGTCAAGTTTGAAAATGAGCCAAATCGGATCATAACCACGCCTACCTCCCATACAAAGTGACTTTATCAAAACGGTAAAATCTCTTAGAATTCCACAGAAACTAATATATGGACTTGAAATTTTGCACATGAGCTCTGCTATTTAATATACACTCTGAGTATGAATTTCAACCAAATCGGATGAAAACCACGCCTACCTCCCATGCAAAGTGAATTTATCAAAAAGGTGCAATCTCTTTAAATTCAACAAAAATAAATATATGGACTTGAAATTTTGCATATGAACTTTGATATATAACATGTACTCTGTGTATAAAATCAACGAAATCAAGTGAAAACCACACCCACCTCCCATAGAAAGTGACTACATTAAAAAACAATACAGAATATTTTCTGTTATAACTATGACGAAAATGTTTTTACAAATAAACACGAATGTCTTGCACCGGTTGTCATTTGCCTGCATATTTTTATGTTTATTTTATTTTTAACTTTTCTTTCTCTAATTTGAACTGTTTTGACATTTGTTGCAATAATACTGCAACAACTGTTAAAAGTAGTATCAATTAGAGAACGAAAAAATTAAAAAAGAAAATAAAATATGCTACCAAATGGCTTTTGATGGACGCAGCTCGTGGGGAATATTCAAATATGTTGTTTTTTAATTCCAATATTTTTATATAAATTTTTTTAAATGCGATAGTTTTATTTTCAAATAGTAAATACTTGAAAGGATATTTAAAAAAAAAATCGTGAATAATTTTAAAATATTTTTTTTTAATAATTCTGTTTAAATATTTTTAATATTTTATTTAATTGAAAAAGTATTTAAATAAATTTTAAATATTTACGTAGCTGATTAAAGCAAATGCGTTATTGGTGCAGAAATGACTCGCTTTTTGGATAAATTAAAAAAGTTTTTGGATAAATTTAATATTTTTTCCCTTAGTGTATCGAACCGTTTTAAAAAAACTAGTTTCGAGGAAATCGCGTTTAAAGTTTTTAATTTGTTGTATGGAGATTAGACATAGGTTATCGAAAACCGTTATAACTTCTGTTATTTTTTAAATATCGATTTAAAAATGTGTATGTATATTAGAGTGGAACGAATTTTTAACCTCATGGCTTCATATATTTTTGAAAACTTCGAGTAAAAAAAATAAATTTCTGCATCTTTAGTTTTTTTCTGCGACATAACTTTTGACTGCGCCCGAGGGTTTATATATTTCATGCCAGACTTATTTTTTTTTTTTTTTTAAATCCAAAGTTTAGTTTGAAAATTATAATTTTTTGATGCAAACCTCTTCATTAACGCATAAATGATAACTTGTCAAGATATCCCTATGATACCATGTATGCGTTTGAAGATATTCGGGGATCAAAGATCACCGAAATCGGTCATTCGCTTATATCTCCGCTCCTCTTTGTATGACAGAAAATATGCTCAGAACAAAATTGTAGATCAGATAATTCTCTACAAAAATGCCTTTAACAGTTTTAACATAAAACAAACAGTTTCCACGCTATGCCACTAGATATGTTTGAATAACGCAAATTAGAAATTTCATATCAACTTTGAGCAGAGCGGAGATATAAGCAAATGACCCATTTTGGTGATTTTTGAACCTGAATATTAGATGGGTTTTGGGTTCCATACATTTTCTTAACATATTCCAGATTCTGAATCCTGAATGTAATATAAGCATGTGATGCGAAAAAAATCCAGAAAATTCGCAAACTGGATTGGTGCCGCTAAAAAACGTGAATTTGAAGAAGTATAAAATTAATTAGCTCAACAAAAAAATCATTTTTCTACCATAAAAATGGCCCGATTTGAATAATTTTTTATTATTCCTAAACTTCATAAAAAGGCCAACAATACTGCAGCATTTTAATTTGAGAAAGTTGCTGCGACCTAGGCGAAGGTAAAGCTTCTTTTTCAAAATCGAAAAAAAAATTAGGAAATTCTTAATAAAGTAGGACAATTTTGGGTCAAGGACTAATTTTTTTAAGAATTTGATGGCATATTTGAGTTCAGCGGACGATTTCAAAAGTTTTTGTAGGACTTAAATTTAAATAGGAAACTGGATTTGAAACATCCATTTTATACTTCTTCAAATTCACGTTTTTTTGCTGCGCCAATCCAGTTTGCGAATTTTTTGGATTTTTTTTCGCATCACATGCTTATATTACATCCAGGATTCAGAATCTGGCCTTGCAGGGAGGTTCTGGAATACTTTTGAAAAAAAAACCCATCTACTGAATATCTTCTAGCGCATACATGACAAGTTATTTATGAGTAAATGAAGAGGTTTGCATCAAAAAAAATAGATCTTAATTTTTTTGGATTTCAGAAAAAAACGTCTGACAATAAAGTATATAAACCCTTGGGCGCAGTCAACAGTTATGTCGCAGAAATTTATTGTTTTAGATATGCAGCGTAGATTTCAAAAATATATGAAGCCCATGAAGATTTTTTCCTTCTATACACTTCGTTCCACTCTAATGTATATTCTTAAAACTATAAAACACATATTACACAAAAACAAATTTTTTTTTCGAAAAATTAATGCAATTATTTTGTAGGTTAATCAAAATTTAATATTAATATTTGTATACGGCCTCTTATTAATCAAAATAATTTAAATTAAATTGATTGAATTTTAATAAAATGTATACACCTAGAATGATAGCTTACCTCGAAAGTGTTTCAGAATATAAACATTAGGGCGGGTCGATTTAAAAATCGGTCAATGCTCTGTGAAAATCGTATTCTAGGGATCAAAATAAGAAACTTCGCCCAAGGAACCATACCTCTAAAACGAATTCTGATGTCCCCCAATTTGGGTCGAACTTTTGGGTAGGGGCAAATTTTGAAAAATCCCACTTTGACCCATTTAGAGTGCTCCAATCGAGTCCAAATGTATGACCGACCCCCACTAACTTTGGAGGCCCGACCCACCCATGCCAGTGGCACACCCCCTGAAACCCTCCTGTGGGGTTCCCCATGCAAACATTTCAAAAAATCACCAATTTTGGCCTTTACATGAAAAAATCAGCGAAATGGCTATGTTTTTTCTTTATTTTTATTTATTTATTTATAATAATATTTATTATTTATTTATAATAATATCTTTTTTTTCTCTTTTGAAATTTATTTAGTCAGAACATATGTAAATGAAAAAATTAATTTAAGTTAGTTATAGAAAAGAAACTAAAAAAATTATTGTTTGAAGTCTTTTTTACTTTCAAGTCTGGGCAATTTCGCACGGCTCTCTAATGTCGTCGCCATAACAGCCTCTACATTTTTCGGTATAACCCGTTTGGAAACGCTAGCTAGCAATTGAACATGTCGTTCCGTTCCTTGTATATGTGATGGAATTTTTGGATCATTAAACGGTGGATCATCTTGATTTAAATATTCTTTCAATGTATCGTACGGAATGCTTCGCGTGAATGGTGGTTCAAATACGTTATTTATGTCATTCATATTGATCATTTCCGTGCAACTTGTGCAATTAAACTTTATATCTGGTTTTTTATAAGCTCTAAGTTGCGTTGGGTCGTCAACATCTGTTCGATAGCGTAGAATTATGTTGATAGCACAGTCGCGCTTTTCTTTGCTATCATCAAACAACATTGATAACAAGATATTTTCCGAATGCGCATAATATGAATTATCTGTAATTACTTGATGGGCAATTTTGCTTAAACGAGGTTCTAGAAATCGTGACCAACTAATGAAGTTGAAAAATAATGCACTGCCGTACACGACAGAGCTGTAATACTTGATATTGAAGTTCATTGGCACATAACATTTAATTATAAATTCAACCAGAATTCTTAAATTTGCATCTGGATTTTCCGTTGTCACATATAATAATCGTAATAATCTAGCGCCCTTGGTGAGCCACCGAGAATGTACAATTTTCCCTGGTTTGATGTTAGCCAGATCCACCGAAACCACGCCGCTAGAAATTGCATGGGCCATGTCGTATAAGTACTTCGAATCGGTGGAAAATTCAATTTTTTTCTGGAGCGGGGGCATATTTTGCAACTCAATTTTCTGGAAGCCGTCCACCACCTGAAAATATATAATAATAAAATAATTAAAAATGGTTGACAATTATAATAAATGAGTGATAGCAATAACTTACCGGAGGAGTTTCACAAGTTTCGATTTGACGGCTCAGTTTTCCGGTTGCCGATCTTGGTCCAGTGCTGGTTGATTTATCCAAAGCTTCAAACAAATGCCGAAACGGAAGTTCGTTGAAGTGTAGAAGGCAAACGAACCAATGAAATGGTCTTTTTAACAGCAATTCGAATCGTCCTATAATTCCACTGTGTGGGCCAGTGTTTGTTGGCTCACCGTCGGTGCATATTCCAATTAATGCATCCAGTGATATATTCTTATCGTTGAAAAAATCATTTAATTTGGTTGTTTTGTATTCAGCGGTTTCATGTTCCAGTCTTACGTAACCAATCAATTCAGAGTTGGGTTCTCTCAAAATAACAAGATGAGGTTCTTTTACCATCCTAGTATGATACTTCTCATCAACTTTAGCTGTCATTAAAGTATCATCTTTTCTGCCATCGAATGAAAACGCTAACAAATTGGTATGATCTAACCGTTTGCGAACCACTTCTTGTCTGCATTTCTCTTTTTCTCTGCGAACTTTCGATGTATCCATGATGAGAGGTTTGCCATGCTTATCTTTCATTTTAAAATCTTGGAAAAGAGCGGTTCCCAATGCCGATGCTACTCTATCAGGCACACCAAATCTGTCACATACCAAGGCAAAGTTAAAACAATCGTATCTCTCTGCGTATTGTGAACTTGTGCTTCTATCCATATCTTCTTGAACCGGTGGCGGTGCGTATGTTGAATAGTGAATGATTTATGGGAAAACTTTTTTGTTCTGTTTTAGCACGTTCGCTTAAGTAAAAATAATATCTCAAGATATCCAGATGGGTTGGTAAATTAAGATCAGTCAAATCAGTAGACACACCAAAAACAGTAACATCGTGCTTGGGTATATGACTCATTGGGTTTTCGATAGTTGTGGATGTTGTTGTTGCTTCATCTTGCGGTGTAGAGGATGGTGGATTCATTGTAAACTTTTTGATTTGGAATGGTCAACTTCACTTATTATTTTTTTTTTTAAATATTTTTATACCCCTACGTTTAAAAAACGTAAACGGGGTATATTAATTTTGTCACTCCGTTTGTAACGCCCATAAGAAGGCGTGGTAGGTATAGAAAAGTATATATATTCTTGATCAGCATCACCACCCGAGTCGATTTAGCCATGTCCGTCTGTCTGTCTCACGTCACGATTACAGCCGTATTTTTCAAGCTATCATCACGAAACTCGATATTTAAGCTTTTATCTAAAAATAAAGGTCAAGTTCGAAAATGAGCCAAATCGGATCATAACCACGCCTACCTCCCATACAAAGTGACTTTATCAAAACGGTAAAATCTCTTAGAATTCCACAAAAATTTGCGTATGAGCTTTGATATATAATATACACTCTGAGTATGAAATTCAACCAAATCGGATGAAAACCACGCCTACCTCCCATACAAAGTGAATTTACCAAAAATGTAAAATTCCTTTAAATTCTCCAAAACTTAATATATGGACTTGAAATTTTGCATATGAACTTTGATATATAACTTGTACTTTGTGTATGAAATCCAACCAAATCGAGTGAAAACCACACCTACCTCCCATACAAAGTGACTTTATCAAAAAACAAAAGAGAATATTTTCTCTTAAAACTATGACGAAAATGTTTTTACAAATAAACATTTTTTTGACTGCTTAAGACTTTGAATATACTTTGGTTCGGACGTGGGGGTATTTTAACTTCGACCCAGTCGAAGATCATTTCTTACTAGTTTTATCTGAAATTAGCACTTCACACTTTGAGTTCTTCACAACGACTTAATGCATTCACAAAAACTGTTGCGTTATATATGGTCTACGAGACGAGGTAATAAGAATGAAATGGTAATTTCAATTCTACCTGCTGTGTCTTGTGGTGGCTTAAAAACGCACACAAGCAATTTTAGAATCTGCAATTGTGTCACAGTGATACTTTAATTTTTTTAAAAGGGTTGCGGTGCATTCCAGTGATACCTTAATTGTTAAAATGGTTGCATAAAACGCGCATTTCTTAAGAAGGTGCCATAAAATACCCACAAAAAGGGTTGTAAAAACAACCTTCATTTCTTAAGTAGTTGCTATAAAAAAACTACACAAGTAAGTTTACGACATGCAGCTGTGTCTTGTGGTGCCTTAAAAAAAGCACACAAGCAATTTACCGATTTGCAATTGTGTCACAGTGATACCTTCATTTTTTAAAAGGGTTGAATAAATTTCTAAAGAGAAAAAAACTCCAAAAAAAAAAACATAGGCATTTCGCTGATTTTTTCATGTAAAGTGCCAAAACTGGAGATTTTTTGAAATGTTTGTATGGGGAACCCCACAGGGGGTTCCAGGGGGTGTGCCACTGGCATGGGTGGGTCGGGCCTCCAAAGTTAGTGGGGGTCGGTCATACATTTGGACTCGATTGGAGCACTCTAAATGGGTCAAAGTGGGATTTTTCAAAATTTGCCCCTACCCAAAAGTTCGACCCAAATTGGGGGACATCAGAATTCGTTTTAGAGGTATGGTTCCTACGGCAAAGTTTCTTATTTGATCCCTAGAATACGATTTTCACAGAGCAATGGGCGATTTTTTTGCCTCCCCACAAATCGACCCGGCCTAATAAACATTATTTTTTTTGTATCCCAAAAAACTTCTACTCTCAGACTACTTTCAAGAGTCAACAGGTGCGCCATGCATAACTGTCATTTCGTCATTCTGTCATTCCGTGCGGTTTTGCGAGATCGTGTTTTTGTTGGTAAAAGGTTTTGATGAAAAGAGGTATTTGATTTTGAAAATAAATTTGGATAAAACGAATTACTTTCAATAGATTGCGGTAGTATGGAGTATATACTCTATCTGCTACTATATATTAATAAAAATCATTTTCAGTTTGTTTGACCAAAAGTCATATCTTAACGGATGGACGGATTTAACTCAATTTTGGCACACATATTACTTGCATCCTAGATAAGCCTATGGCATCCTTAGTTCTGATCACTCCCTCTCCGCCCTTTTACAAGAAACGTAAATCTACCTACTAGCGTACTTTTTTTAGCGAAAATGTTCGTATAATTAATTTAAAAAAAATTCTGTTATTTTGACACCAAAAAAATTCACATATCTTGAAAATTGCACAAACTTTTAGTACAACGTCTTTTTCTAATAACATAGTTTCTTTAGAATAACAAAAGTTGTTAAAATAATAAAAATTCAAAATTGCATTTAAGACTGCCTTTAACATGACATAGCGTTTAATAGTAAAAGTGGTTTCAGTTTTACGAAAAATTGTATCAACTGTTTCTGTTGCCTTTATAACTACGGAAATTAAGTATTATGCACGAGTGTGAATGTATTTTAACTTCGCCCAAGACGAAGATAATCTCCACTAGTTTCACTTTGACACAAATTTTTTATAGCAATGTGCCTTTATCTGCCATTAATTTACAGGCTATATACATTTTTGAACGATACGTCTTTGCAAAGAACTTTTCTTCATTTAAAAATAAAATGGTTTTTTTATAAATTTTAATTAGTTATCGCAAAAATATATAAAGTAATATAAACGTACACTACCAAAAACTTTTTTTTACCACAAATTGAAATGTTGAGGTGAAAAAATTTACTAAAAAACTAAAAACACGGATAAAATCCGTCTTTATAGTTATATATTTTCTACCATAACAACGATGGTAGAATCATCGTAGTCCACTAGTTCTAGTGATAAGTTTTCTTTCACTGTATCTCTTTGTTATTGTATAGTACTTCTTCATAATACTTCTTAAGTCTTATAACAAAGGTAAATTAACAATATTGTTATATTTTCATGAAGTGTTTTCTATTTTAAAAAATTCGATAGGCGCAAGCAGTAATTCTCATACAAAGGAGATTTTTGGAAAACAAGAGATGGCAACACTGACATATAATTCTTGGTGGTTGTTTGCTGTTTGGACATATGAATAAACAAGTCATATGGCAAAAATTGTGTTTCAGTTGCTCTTTTGCGTTCGAGGCAGAAGTATTTGGTTGGTTAGGCTGTGTGCTAGTCATTTTAATTCATGAATTTTCCTTTACTTTTTTGTTTTTTTAACTGTGAATAAGAAAAAACTCCGAACACGTGAAGCAATGACTAACACACTTAAGAAATCATAGTAAATAATAAGAAAGTAGCGTTTATTTTTATCCAGTTTTACCTGAAGCATAATTTGTAAACATATAAGAACTAATATAACAAAGTGCTTTTAATAACTTTTGGATTCGCGTAAACTATACATAGCTGTTAAGACTTGCTTCTATCTACTTCTTTGGCCTTTGAAAATCTTCATCGTCATCAGCCGTGATTAAAATTATCTTTTTCTTTCGAGCCAAATTGAATTTCAGTTTCTCCCATTGTTTTCTTTGCGCACACAAGGAAAAAGTAAAAAGAGCAGATAAGAGGAGAGAAAGACACATACCGGCAGATGCCGATAATTTTTCTGACAACTTGGATTAACTTATTCCGCTCACCTGCGGCGACTATCAGGATTCAAATTATAAAAATGATTTTAAGGACTACTCGCTCGTTAATGATATCACGCGTTAACGCCCCTCTGTGCTTTGATGACATAAAACTCTTCGTTATGTTAGCTGCGTTTTTACATTTATTTGGTTAGTACTGGTATTTTGAAAATTTGAAAGATTACAAATCGTTGGTAGAGGAAAAAATATACAGTTTAAATGAAGCCTTAGTTAAGCATTTCTTAACTAAGTTAAATTGTTAAAATTACTTATGCCATGTACATTTTAATTTGGGTTCGACCACTTTCCCATTTTTTCATCACAACTCAAGTTAGTGTTCTACTGCCAAGTGACATTGAACTTCAATTTGGTAAAACGTGTTTTTTTTTATTTTTTATACAATTTTTCTTCAAAATAAACAAAAACTTCATATACAAAAACAGAGAGTATTTGAACAGAATCTTACAATTACAATTTCTAAAGTACGAATACATTATAAGCATTGCACTTTAATTTATAAATACAAGTATATGTGCTCGTACTCAAAATGTTCTTGAAGTCTTACTAGCCAGACTCTGATATGAGTACGGAAAAGATTACCGTTCAGAAGAAAATTAATTGTTTCAATAACTACAATAACAATAGTTAAATGAGTTTTAATTCAAACAATTGAACTTTGAAAGTAAAAAGGGACTCATGACTATTACTAACTCCTTTGAAAAAAGTTTTGAAAGTAAATTTCCACGTTTTAAGGTTGGACTTGTTGCTACCATGAAACCTCTGTTACCATGCGATTTCTAGCCACCGTAAGTCTAAGTCAAAAAGAAACAAAAGCAATTAGTTGAGTGACGCTTAGTATCTATAACAATGAACATTATATCGTCTACCTTATAATTATTCGTTCAACAAATTAAAAAAAAAGAAAAATTGACCCGGTTGACGGGTCAATAGACTTCACAAACGATACGATACCAAAACTCATATCGAAAGAAATTGATTCTGACGTCATGAAATATGATCTTTAGTTTTCGAAAAAGTATTTGCATAAGTTCTAGACGTCTTAGAAAGCTAGAATTTTTGCTGACGGCGTCAAATTGCGGCGTCATTTGATCCAATCATCCATTTACTCTACACATAATGATAAAGCAAGCAACTCTACACATTAGAATGTAGTGTTCAAGATTTTTGGGTTTGCAGTTCATCATTTATCATCAATTAACTCTCAATTTTTCTATTGTTTTCCATTATCTATTCAGCTCGCGTAACTAGTGCGTAAGATATTGGTCTAAAAGATTAAGCTAATGCTTATGCCCCAATTCATACGTGAATTTGGGTTACTTTTTTAAAATTTCTCTTCTTTTTACTTATCTTGTTAAGTGCATAGAAAAACAAAATAAATATAGCACGCATTAGTTTAACTAGATATGTACAGTTAAAGTTACAGAAGTGATTTATACTAAAAGGTCAGTGGCTAAATAGTAGCAACGATTGTTTTTATATAAAACATTAACTTTTTCATATTTCAATGATTCATACTTATCGGGCATTGCTGCGTGACTATTCGCAAATTTGTGTATTTATTTTTTGTTTCTTTTTTTTTGTATTGTGTGTGATAATAGAATTAAATCTTAAAATAACAACAATTAAAGCGGAAGCTCTTGATTTTCTACGTATTTCGAATCATTTCATTTTATCGTCAAAAGTGTTGCATACTAAAAAACATCGTCGAATCAATAGCACGCATTCGTATAAGAAATTGATAAGAGAAAACAATGAAATAATTAAATACATACAAGCATATGTTTTGAAGTGCGTAAGAGCAATAAAGAAAAACTCTCTAAATTTACACCCCATAAAGAACTCAGAAGGTTATTCGTTTAAATTTTTTTTTATATAAGTTACGACTTTTCAATTTGTGAATAGAATGTGAATTAAAGTTATTTGATTATGTTGCGAATCTGAAAAATTAAATTTTTCTTTTACCATTGTATCCTATTGCTTAAGTGGAACTGTGATAAAGTAAAAATATTAAATATTGTAAAAAAACAATAATGATGGTCGCGCCGAATTGCTGTTGAGTAAAAACGGTTTTTTTTTGCTCTCCTGAAAAGTAATGATTATCAGATTCGCAACTTCACATTTCGAAACACAAATTAAAAAATTTAAATGTCTAAATAACCGTTTTACTATGGTGTATCAACTTTTACTTCTGACTGACTTTAAGAAGTTAGGCCCCACACTCAAAATATATAGTTGGAGTTCATTTATTTTTTTAAAGTATACTTTTTACATTACAAAACAAGTGTCAAACTATCGATGGCACTATCGATAGTATCGATAGTTTTATATTTTAAGACTATCAGTACTCACTGATAGTTTATTTTTTATGCCAAAACTATCGATAGTTCAGTAGGACTATCAAACATCTCTACTAAACAGATGGTATCGGAGAGGCGTACAAGACTTACAGAGAAGCATGTGGATTAACCACTGGATGGTTAATTAATCTTTTAATTCTTTTACATTATATTTGATTTTTTTAATGTATATGAAGTTTCTTATGTGATACTTTTATATGACCGCTAATATTTTCTTACATTAAGGATTAAATATATAATTTTTGTTTTGTTTATAAATGATGTATTTGTTTTAAAATTCTCACAAAGAGAAAATTTTAAAGTAGTTGAGTCTATCGGAAGTATTAACCTTTAAAAACATATGCTGTTATTTTAGTTTGTTTTTACATTTTGTTATTTGTAATTATTTTCTTTTTTATACTAATACCAGCAACTAAAAATCCGATAGTGCTATAGATGGTTTCTCTTTTTTTTAGACTATCGTGAGCATCGAAACTGTTGATGGTGAGACATCGATAGTTTGACACCTCCATAATTTAAAAAAACCAACCTCGTTATATGTTTTGGGCACTTATTTCTTTTTTTTTTTTTTTTGTTTTGATTTGATTCATAAACGATTTTTGTGGCCTTATTCCACTTATTTTGGGTTGTTATTTCAACATATTCAGGTTTTATTTCGAAGGGTTTTTATTATGAAACAAAGCATTTTTTTGGTCAATGTCATTTTTATTTTGAGCCCATATTTCCTATATATGATTTCTTAGAGCTCTTTTGACTTCTACATTTGTTGGTATATAGATGATTAGTTTTAGAATTTGGTTGAAAGTATATCTTTGCGCGGTATATAAAGAACAAAAAAACAACTAAGCGATACGGATGACACAATGAATAAAAAACACTAGAATATTTGTTTAAGGTAAATGTTGATACCGGTAACACGAATCAAGTCATAAGATAGTAAACACGTAAGATTACGAAAGAAAAATCCAAAAGCTTCTTTAAAAAATGCAAAATAACTTACATAAAATTATGTTTTAAAAAAAATAAAAAATTGCATATCTATTGCCCCCAGGCATTTGCAGCTACAGTCGAATTAGGTAAACCTCGAGCTGAGTTTGAATTTTGTCTTTTGTCACATTAAAATACATTACTACAGAAAATTTTATGATTGTTTAATTTGTTGTAAATGTTAAATTTTTATCCATTTTGTATGGAATTTTGTGCTCAAAAAAGTATTAAATACATCAAAATATATTCTGGGAATTTTCCTTTTTTTTCACCCAAAAGCAAAAAAATTTTCAATAGCTTAAAATAATTAATGAAGTTTTAATCCGAAAAGCGTTATTTTTTCGTAGGCGTATTTTTTTTTAACGTTTTAACTAAATGTCTTAGAGCTAAGGACAGCCTTGAGGGTTAGAGAGTTAGGCAATAATTCTGAAGTGTATTTTCAATGCATAATAGATTAGCATCATCTATCAAGAGGAGAATTTGCACAGTATTTTTGCTTTTCTCATAATCTTCTCCCTTATGACTAAATCTAAATATCGCGTACCTTAACCCATCAGAACTATTGCAAATATTTCATAACTAGATGAAGGGGATGTTATATTTAATATATAAATCCAAACTCTTTGACAAAATACCCAAAAAGGAATTTATATTTACTCTTATGCTTAATTCGAGCTGAATATTAAGTGTAAAATAGGAATTGAATTCCATAAAAACGCTTTTCGATCTCTTTGAACTACTTTTTGAAGTGAAACTTCTTTAGCCGCGATGGGGAGTAAAACCGATGAATCAATTCGCCGATGAAACACTTCGCCGTGAAACGCTTCGGCATGTTTTTAACAGTGATACGCAAAGTTAAATAATTATAATATAGTAGGGACACAGTAGCTTTTGCATGGTTATCCAAGTAATTATAATTTTGCCATAAAAATTCGAAGCATATGGAGCATGTCTTTGATATTCATATTGAAAACATCAACCTTAAACAAAAAGACAAGCACTGACTGCTATAGTAACAGTGTTGTTATATCATAGCTGTTAAGTAATGATTACTCGTCGTAATCATTACTTATTCGATTATTTTTTTCAAAAAGGTAAAATAATTGATTAAGTACGATTCTTTTCTATTTGTAATCGTAATCACATGATTACGATTACAAATAATCAAAAAATAATAACGATTACTTGAGATTACGCAAAATAATCAAAAAGAATCAAAAGTAATCAAAAAAATAATCCGATTACTTTTCGAGATTTATTTTGATTCTTTTTTGATTATTTTGAGATTTTCACTTTTAGGTACAGAAAATTTTGTTAAATTTTGTTAAAAAAACAAAGTTATGTATTTCATTATAAAACAAAGATTGACAAAAAACAAGAACAAGAACAATAATGTATTATAGTACAACATAAACGAAACAAAAATAAAACCTTTTTACTCTAAATTACTATTTGCATTCATAAGAACTAATTTTTCAACAGAAAAATCAGACAATGATTGCCGTCTTGGAGTGTTTACTATGCCGGCAAAAAAAAAAAAATAGTCTCTCAAATGGCGCTCAGCGCATTAAGGGAGTATTGAATGAAAGAAATGGTTTCTTCAACAAGCCATAATTTTGCCAAATCATTTCAGCATTTGAATTGTCATGCAAGTAGCAGAAGAGTTGGTCTGTTGGGATCACTCATCGGGTTTAACGGTGTCCTGTGAAGAACCAGTTGTATCAATTTCATCATCACTTTCACAAAATATTCCGTACTTTAGACTGAAATTCTTAAAATAATCAAAAAAGAATCAAAGATAATCTTTAAAAGTAATCGAATTATTTTTTTTGATTACTTTTGATTATTTTGCGTAATCTCAAGTAATCGTTATTATTTTTTGATTATTTGTAATCGTAATCAATTACTAATCATAAAATTCTTGCTTAAGGATTATATAATCATTACAATTCTTTTCAAAAAATAATCTAATTGATTACTAATCGTAATCGCAATTTAACAGCTATGTGTAATATACAACATTTTAAAGTATATTTCAAACTTTTGAGAGTAATAAAAGAGTACACAGAGTATAATTTTGTATTGCATTTATTTTCCTTATACCTTTATGTTTTTGCTACAAAATTCTACATATCACATAGCTTTATAATACAAGCCCTCCCTTAAAAGGAAAAATTTTCCTTTTGCAAAAGTAAAGTGGGTCGGTCATACATACATATAAACCTCTTTGGCCTTCCCTTAAAGCCCCCGTGTTCAGGTGTAGGGAATAATTATACAAAAATCATAACTGGTCGGACGAAATAGATCCCCAGGGAAAAATATTCCTTTTGCAAAAGTAATGGGGGTCGGGCAAACATGCTAACCCTCTCCAGCCCACCCTTAAAACTCCCCTTGTTCAGGTGTAGGGAATAAGAATTGGCATGTGCCTGCAAAAAAGCTGTGTGGTGTTTTGAGTTTTATGTTTGAAGAAAAAATAAAACTGGACAAATGATTCTTATTTTTGAGCGTAAAATAAAAATTGAGAAAAAACTTTTATTTCCGAGCAAAATTTAATTTCTCCTTATAATATATTCATGAAAACAACATATTTTAAATATACGAAATTTCATAATAATTTCGCACATATTATAATTTTTTAAATTATATGTCTACATTATTCAAGAACTATTATATAGTTGAAATTCCGATCAGAAGTTTAGTGATCGAATAATTATAATCGATAATGACTACAAAACATTCTTTATTTGCTTGTTTGTAGCAATTTAGACTAATATCTGTATTTTCCTTTTTATAACAGATTTTGGTATCGCTGTACAATGCTACAAATGTGCAGTTACAGCTGAAAAGGTGTATGTGAGTAATAATACGATTTTTACACCGATGTGTTCAAAGTTTGATGAATCTGACGAATTTATTGTTGATTGCCCGTTCTCAACAATGTGCTTAAAGACGATATCCACTCTTCATTTACAAAATGGCCAAAAGCAAGAAACAGTGACCAGAGGATGTGCTCAACAAAAGGACACAACACAAGTGAGAAACAGCTTTCTATTGTTAACACTTGAATATCCTCACAAGGAGTAAATACATTTGAACATTTTTACAGGTTTTTCGAAACAAGCAATGGCAACAGAAACACTCGGTGCAAGAAGTATACGAGGAAGGATGTGGAGAATTCAAAGAGGACAATCTAGCAGCTTCTGTTAAAACTCACTGCTACTGTCGTGGGGATTTGTGTAATTCTGCTATAAGAAACAATGCAATGACTGTGATAATTGCACTTATAACGGTGCCTTTGATTACTTTATAAGAATCTATCTGTAGATGGCTTAAAACTCGAAAAATTTATATAAAATACAAATTTATATTTATAATTTGACTGCAATAAGATAATTATTTTTAAGCTAACATAAAATGTCAGCAGGAATAATGCATTTATCTCGAATATCTTAACATTTAAATAATGTAAAATGTTCTAGTATATATGAACGTTACTTTTTCTTATGATTATTGCAATTGTTTACATAAATTGAAATAATTCAAGCTTTCTAGTTAAAAATATAATTTAGATGAAAATGTTAAAATATATCACCCCTTTGTTATGTTTCATATTTAAGACAATATTATATTTAGACACTATTAAAGTGTACTTTGTCAAAGAAGAAATAAAATCCATCATAATAAAATATATGTAAATAATAACTCTATCTGCCTTCAAATATTATGCAACAAAAGTAACATATTTTCAATTAAAAATAAAAATTCCAGAAAATATTTTCATACTTTTTAAATTATTTGAGTATTTTCTATAAACGAAGGGTTATTCTGAAATAAAATTACTTCCGAAATAGCCCAAACATTTGTTTAACAAAATAGTAAAAAAATTTTCTCGGCTGAAAGCAACAAAAAATTCAAAAACTAAAGAGTAACAAATTTATAAATAACCTTTCTCTCAGGTTTTCTTTGTTCTTTTTTTATGTAGCTGTGTGTTTTTATAAATATAAAAATTTATGCACCGCGATGGTAGATGGTCAGTTAAGGTTTATTTTCAATCGCCTTTGAAAACATGACTTAAGGGCTAACTAAAATAGCCACATGCTGGCAAACCTATGTCAGAATAAGAACGAGTTAATGAAAATATACGAGTATACACATAATCGGAATTGCCACTTTTTCGTCAAGTTTGCGTAAACTTTCGATGGTTTTTGGCAGCGCGGTTTAAATAGCTCACAACATTGCTCACAGCATAAATTGAAAGTAATAAGAATCCAAATCAGAAAGAAAACAGACCGCAAAGAATCTGCTTCTTTCATTTATTGTATTAACTTGCACATTTATTTAAAAAAACCATTAAGGGGTCGTTCATAAATTCCGTTACCAATTTAGGGAGGGGGGTGTACATGTGTAGTAAGGGTAATATCAACAAACGTCTGAAAAATTTGAGTCTTGTTACTGCGTCAGGCTTTGACTATGAGGCCTGAATATTATATATATTAAATATATATATATTATATATATTAAATATATATATATTATATATATTAAATATATACATATTATATTTATTAAAAAAATATATTATATATATTAAATATATATGTATATATTATATTATATTTACTTATTTAAACAATATGTATATGGACCTCCTAACACTATTGGAGTAATATAATTTTATCGATCTCGAATGGTTTAGGAGATAAAAATCGTGAAAGTTAGAAAAATTTAAATTTTTTCGTATATGAAAATATCAATTTGTTTTTATACAGAAGAGTAGTTATTTTTACTTTACTTTTCCGCAAGAATAAGAATCTATTTTCAATTTCCTCAATTTGCCTAAGTGATCGCAGATTTGCATTCATTTGGTGAAATCATGCAGTCAATTGAGAAAGAGAGCATTAGATAACGGGACTGCGGAAAGCGTAATCTTGTTTCTATCAAGTTCAGTGGAATGACTAAATAAAACAATAAATAACTGGTAATTTCAGCCCTTGAAAGGACTTTGACCTAGCTTCTTATAATCAATTGTGTTGTGCGTGTTATTCAGTTTGTACATAATTGAACGAGAACCAGACCTATAGGTTTAACGCCGACTCCGAGCGGAATGTTCTTGTTCTCAAAGAAGCTTTACATGGCATTTTGATTACTCTCTGAGGTTTGCCATTGTCTGCAGAGGTGGCGGCCGTACAGAAAAATCACTTTTAATTCAAATAATTTTCTGTCGCTGCTGGGATTCGAGCCCGGGTCTCCAGGTTCGTTGACATAGAGGCCACGCACTTTAATCAACTACGCCACGGACTCCACCTAATGACTTAAGTACTTAGAATCGTTTTTAGTTTAGCTTTCTTTGGACCATGTGTTAGATTTTATAGAATAGAATTCTTGTCGTAAAAAACGACTATTTTAAATACTGAACTTGACTGTAAAAAACCCTTCGTAATCGAGGGTGTGTTTTCATTTGCTGTAGGATTTATTTTTGAAATAAAACACATAAAAATTTACTAAATTTAAAAATCAATTATTTAATTGGTTTGGATTTACCAATTAAAATTTACCAAAAATTAACCTTTAGATGACCATCTCGGTACTTAATTGTTGCCGGATTATTCCCATCGACTAATGACTTGACCTAACCCCACAAGAAATAATAAAGGGATGTCAATCGAAAATATGACTTTTTTGATGAAAATCAGGGTAATTTTTGAACTTTGCCAATTCTCAATCTGTGAACGTACGACACCTCGGATGGTCTTTGCATTATGAAATTTCAATGTTTACTGAATAAAATAAAAAATAAAAAATATAAAAAAATTACGTTGATCTGTCGGCACACACGTCAGATATTGTTATTGGAAAAACAACAACGAATCAAAAAACACCCTTTATAATATATCAGAAGTTATGAAGGTTTTATTATTTTGAGCAATCAAAGATTATGTGAGATTTCAAGTGATAAAGATTAACATTTGCGGAATTTTTGGAAATTTTACCATTTTGATGAATTCTTTCACTTTGATTTTGCCATTTTGCATTCTATGAACCATAGATTCACAATAATAATTAATGAGAAGGAGAGAACTATTTGATGTCTTACAATTCTTTCTAATAAATAAATTCTTTTGTATTATTATGTGTTATTAAGTGGGGAATTCCTAAAAATATTATGAGTCAGAAAAGAAGAAATAAATCTTGATGATAATGACTAAGAAAAAATTCAAAACTCTGATGATTTTGAAAGGAGTTTGATGAGCGCTCCTAGCTATGACTCAGAAAAGAGTCTTGATTGTGAAGATTTTATTAACGTTAATAAATGTGACTCAGAAAAGGGCGTTTATTACTGACTTAGAAAAGAATTTTATTAATGAAGATTCTATGAGTGCTCATTATAATGACTCGGAATAGAGTTTATATTATAAAGGTTTTTTGAGCGCTTATAATTAAAACGACAGAGAGATATTTCTGCTAAATTACACAATATGATATAATATTGTTAATAAACAATTTGAGAAATGAGCAAATTTCATTAATTGTACAATGTAAAACTCGAAAATATTCAAAACCCTTTAACTTATTTTAAATACTGAAAATTCCTATGAATTCAAACTGTATATTTATCATAATTTTAGCTAAAATAATAATATCCAATTACAAATTATGATATAACATTGTTAATAAAAAATTTGAGAAATTAACAAATTTCATAAATTATACAACTATAAACCATAAAACTCTTTAACTTAGTTTTAACACTGAAAATCCCTATTAATTCAAATTACTTATTTAACATGATTTTAGCTAAAAAAATAACAAACCAATGTAAATATTTAATAATATTTTATAAACTATCCGTAAACAATCATAAAATCCACCTATTTGGGCTTTTATCAGAATCATATTTCAGGCTCAAATCAATGAACCTCTCCAGCTTATATACAACTCTTATCTCAACTCAAAGATTTAAAAGAATCAAAGTCTTAAAAGAATCAAAATATAAAGAATGATAACAGTCATGGTATTTTTTTTTACATGAGTCAGAAAGACTCTTAATTATGACTCTGGAGCAGTGATGTTCACGTAGTACCACACGTGGTGAGACTCGAAAACTTTATTCGAGAATCGAAACACGTACACGATCGAATACACAAAGTTCTCTAAATCAGTTGGCGCTGAAACATCAAGTTAGAAAGTTCGTACCACTTGGTCGTGTGTTTTGCACTGCACGAAATGTTTGAGGCATATGAAAATGCGTTATTTATAGAATCATAATAATAATAATTATGATGATAGTGGCAATGATAATGATGGTGATAATGACAATGATACTGATAATGATAATGATGATGACACTGATAATTATACACAACTCTTCCTTAATACCTGCACAACAATTCGTCAGTGCAGAGAGCTACAAACACAAGCACAAAAGTTGAAAATTGTAGTAGTATGCGTGTGGACACTACTGCTCTAGAGTAGAGTAGGGCGCGTAGTGGCTCGCGTGCTAGAGACTCGTAGAAACTCATATATGAAAATGAGTTTTTGTGCAGTTGTGAGTGCAGAATAATATTAATAATGATAATGAGAATGATAATGAGAGTGATGATGATAATGATACTGATAATTATATTGATAATTTTAACACAACTCATGCTTAATACCTATACTACAATTTTTGTCAGTGCAGAGAGCTACTAACACAAGCACAAAAGTTGAAAATTGTGGTAGTATGCGTGTGAACACCACTGCTCTAGAGCAGCGCAGGGCACTCCATAGCTCACTGAGCTCTCTGTGAGCGTAATTTTTCACATGTAAAAAAAGCCCACAACAGAAGAGAATATAATTCAGTCGTTCGCAGACGGTGATGCTGAAAAGTTTATGTCGTTTTGCGCTCCATATTTTATGTACATACTTAAAAAATCAACCTATTGATTTGTAGATTCATTATATTTATACATATATTTCTTTATTTTATAGAATTTCATATTATTCGCATATATTAAGGTTTCATATAATTCATACATACATATTACCTATTATGATTCTTTGTAACGTTAAATCATATTCTTGCATTAATTTTTTAATAATTGATGTTATGATTGCTTGCTTACTTACTTATTTCATTTACTTACTTATTTTTTAATTATTTTTTTATTGTTCATTTTTATTATTAGTATATATTAAGATTTTATAGCATTAAAATAATTATTCGTTTTATATAATTTGGTATAAGGTAATATAAGGTAATATAAATACCTTAAGATTCTTTGAATTATTCTTTCATATTATTTGTATTAATTAATTTTTAATATTAATATTTTGTATACGGCCTCTAATTATTTATATTGAAAACAATTTTTTCGAGCTCTAGGCCAAGCATGTTGTCAACAAGACAACATGAAGAACAAAGAAGGCAACAACCAACAACAACAACAACGGCTCTGTATAGAGCAAATCACACAGCTTGACTATACAGACTGTTTCATTGGCCGCTACACCAACTCATCAGTAGCCTTTGTATGACTTTACACTGTGATCCACTCAAGCTACTTAGGTTCTACATATACTGCCAATATGCCGAGAAAGTTACCCGGAATTTTGTTTTTGGCAGAGAACTCTGGAATTTTTGTAACTGAGTTCTTATCTACTTTTTGATGCATACTGTACTAAGGTTAACAACCTAGATCGTAACATACTTTTAGGCATAGCCTTAATTCATGTGCATCTTCGAAATTCGATCACAGCGGTTTACTGCTATCAGAGCATATTGAAGTTGTTGTTATTTTTGTTTGTATTTTTGCTGTGGTTGTTGCCTTCTTTGTTCTTCATGTTGTCTTGTTGACAACATGCTTGGCCTAGAGCTCGAAAAAATTGTTTTCAATGTATTAATTAATTTCATAGAAGAAATAATGAATTCTACCATGACTAAAAATTAAAACATAAAGTAGAAAATATAAACTTGCAGATCTTAATTATTGTGACAACTATTTCACTCAGTGTGCGCGATTTGAGAGCGCAGTAATACTAACAAGACAAAATAAAATGTGAATGCCCAGCCCTGCTCTAGAGCAGTGATGTTCATGTAGTACCACGCGTGGTGAGACTTGACAGCTTTATTCGAGAATCGAAACACGTACACGATCGAATGCACGAAGTTCTCTCAATCAGTTGGCCCTGAAACTTAAAGCAAGAAGGCCTCGTTGTCGTAGTTTTGGACTGACCGAAATGTTTGAGGCATATGAAACTGGTTATTTGCAGGATAATAATAATAATAATGATAATGATAGTGACAATGATAGCGATAGTGATAATGATACTGATAAAGAAAATGATGATGACAATGATGATTATAACACAATTCTTGCTAAATACCTGCACAACAATTTTTGTCAGTGCAGAGAGTGAGAGAGCTACTAACACAAGTACAAAAGTTGAAAATTGAAGTAGTATGCGTGTGAACACCACTGCTCTAGAGCATGATACAATTATACAAGGTAGGAGTGACAACTTGCTTTTTTCTCACCAGTACCTTGCAGCGACTGTCATTTGCCTGTATATTTTGTTTTCTATTTTCTTTTCTTCTTTTTTCGTTCTCCAATTTATACTATTTTTGACAGTTAGCGCAAGACGAAAAAACTGTCACTCCTACCTTGTATAATTGTATCATGCTCCAGAGTGGCTCGTTTGTTTAATATTTTATTTTAAGTTTTGATTTAATTTTATTTTCATGTTTTTATTTTGATTTTAAAATTTAAATCAACATTAAAAAAAAACGATTTTTTAATAGAAAACCAAATTAATTTCAAATTCAAATCTTACAAAAACAAAGAACACAAAAAAAACAAGTCTTCGATCCAAAAATATAAAAAAGACTCAGTGTTTACTTTATTCAGTAAATTCTTATTTTTTTTGCCCATCTTTTTTTTGAAGCACAACAATCAAGTTCAAAGCATCATGCAGCGTGGACCCTACAGCATGAAGTCTCAGCGCCAACTGATTGAAATAATTTCTTGTCGGTGCTTATCATGGTATAATAATACAAGTTAGCATTGACAGTTGCTTGGGAAACCATCTCCTGTCAAAAAATATACTAAAAAGGAGAGCGCACACAATCGGCCATTGAAAACACAAACAATGTTGAAAACGTAGAAGTGAAAAAAACAACAACTTAAGCCGCTGCAGATGCATTTGCACATGGTATATTAATACAAGGTAGCATTGACAGTTGCTTGGGAAACCATCTCCTGTAAAAAAATATACTCAAAAAGAGACCGCTCACAATTGGCCATTGAAAACACAAACAATTTTGAAACGTTGAATTGAAAAAAACCAACAACCTCAGGTGTTTGACAGGAGATGTTTTCTTGTAGAAGATAAAATAAGCAGTTGTCAATGCTACCTTGCATTATTATACCATGGGTATTTATATATGTGAGACACGAGAGAGAGTTCGTAAACGAGTCTCTATTAGTCTCTAGCACGCGAGCCACTACGCGCCCTACACTGCTCTAAAGACAATCATCGTGTTTGAGAGGGATGAAGTATTTTGTTTGGTTAATATTCTAGTAATTGTAAAACTTTAAATATATATGTAATTGTAAATATCGCTTACACTTTATTACTTGTTTCTGTTAATTTAACCAGGTATTTGCCTATTTTAAAATTTTTAGCAGCCTGCCAGCAGGCCTATGTTACTAGAACTTTCCGCCGAATTTTCTATCAGTTAACTTTTGCTTTTTACTTTGTTCTTTCTTTTTCAACTTCTTCGTAAAAAAGTGATGTTAGACAAAAAAAAAAAAAAAAAAAAAAAAACAAAAAAAAATTGAACAGTGTAAGTAGGCAATTTTTTTTCAGTTTTAAATTGGAATAGTATTAACACGAAAAAAATAGTCATTTATGCTCTCAAAAAAAAAAAAAAAAAAAAAAAAAACAATTGAACAGTGTAGTAGGCAATTTTTTTCAGTTTTAAATTGGAATAGTATTAACACGAAAAAAATAGTCATTTATGCTCTTAAATCGCCATTTGTGATCTTAAATCGTCCAATCGTCATTTTAGTCTCAAATCGTCAAAATGACGATACTATCGTCCATCGGCAACGCTGCACACAGCAAACTTCGATGACGTGAAGGTGATCGATAAAGAGAGAAGAGAAGAGAAGGCAGAAGATACATACTGGAAAGTTTACACATACAGAAAAAGAAAATAACAATAATGAACACCAAAGAGGACAATGACAACATCAACTCGATTTACTTTCTAGCTTTAAGATGAACCCATGGTACAGTGATGTTAACATAATTTGTTGAAATTACTGTGTTTGGCACGAAAAATTACTGTTTTTGGTGCAAAATTACTGTGAATTGGAACAAAAATTACTGTGGAACTACTGTTTAACTAAAACGAATAAAAAATCAATAAAAAGGCAAATTTTTATATAATGGTTTTATTATATCGGCTGTATTCATAAAAAATAATGACCTGATTATAAAGGCTTCATAAGAAAAAAAATTTAAAAACATTATTCATAAGCGTTCAATAGCGTTTAAAATGCTTCATAATTGAGATAATTTTAAAAATGGAATTTATTGAATTTATCAAATACACAAACCATTATTTACATTCATCCCACTTCAAATCGAAAGTGTTCCTATTTTATTTTAACTACAAAACAGTTACAACATATTTATGAATAACAAATTTTAAAACTTTCTAACATAAAAAAGCTTTTTAATAATAGCTTATTAATTTTAATTTTTTAAAAATATTTTTATGAATACGGCTTATAATATACAAACGTTACAAATATAGTTGGTTACTTAATACATTTAAAAAAAAATTAAGAATTTTAGATATTATTCATCTAAATGACCGTACATAGATCTTCCTAAAAGCGAAAAATGGTTTCTTTGAAATTGTACGGTTGTTAGTACTAGCCATGTGTACAATATAATCTACAAAGTTATCAAGGCATCGTTCCATTTTGCACTAAATTCCAGGGATGATAAAGTTATGAGCAGAATAGAGATGTTACAAGTGTGATTTTAGCAAATTTTTCTAAAAAACTTTATATTTTTGTCCGGCCATTGAAATTACTTGATATTTTAAAAAATTACTGTCGTACTGTATGAGCAGTCAAATTACTGTAGAAAACAGTAATTACTGTGCCGTTAACATCAGTGCCATGGTATAATAATACCATGGGTTCATCTCATGCTGTAATAATACAAGGTAGCATTGACAACTGCTTATTTTCTCTTCTACAAGAAAACATCTTCTGTCAAAAGGCGCTGTTTGTGAAAATGCATCTGCAGCAGCTGAGGTTGTTGTTTGTTTTCACTTCAACGCTTTCAACATTGTTTGTGTTTTCAATGGCCGATTGTGAACGCTTTCTTTTTGAGTATATTTTGAGACAGGAGATAGTTTCCCAAGCAACTGTCAATGCTACCTTGTATTATTATACCATGAATTATACAAGGTAGGAGACACTGGTGAGAAAATAGCCAGTTGTAGTCCTACCTTGTGTAATTGTATCATGAACCTAACCAGCTAATTTTTGTTTATAATAGAACGCACTCTTAATTGTTACTTGTAATTTGCATTGTGTTGTCTTTATGTTTTTGTATGTATTATAAAAATAATTGTATATTATAAAAAAATGTTGCAGAAAAATAAAATCAAGTAAACCCCTGATGAAGGAAGAAAGCCGCTTCCGAAACGTTGTGTAGAATGAAAAATATATTTTAGATTATTTTTCAAAAATTTTGTGACCAAAATAGCCCACAAAAAGTAAAATATCTTCGCTGACAATTTCTTAAATCGATTCAGATTTAAATGTTCTTGGCTTACCGTAGTTGATTTGCCGCCGAGAATCGCAAACAAATCCTCTAGGCGGGTCGCAGACAAATCTTTTAGGAGCATCGTACAAGTTTTTTCTTGACGATTCGCCTACGTGGAACAGTTTCATTCAAAGGATGGAACTTCCGCGACCAGATCCGATATCGTAGGCGATCAGAAAGATCCTCTGGGTGAATCTTATAACAGTCTTTCGCGGTTGTAAATGCTAGCTGGGTCTAGAGTAATTATTCGATTACGATATTGCAAGAAGAGAAAGAAGCCCATATTGGAGTCTTACATGAGTTCATTGTAAGCACTCAGGGATTTCAATTTCTACCTTTTTTCATTATTTTCAATGAAAAAATGAATGAGTTGCGGCTCATTATTTATTGCTGTAAATAAAAATTGGTGGCGTCCGTGGCGTAGTTGGTTAAAGTACGTGGCCGCTATGTCAACGAACCTTGGAGACCCAGGTTCGAACCCCAGCAGCGACAGAAAATTATTTGAAATAAAATAATTTTTCTGTACGGCCGCCACCTCTCTGCAGACAATGGCAAACCTCAGAGAGTAATCAAAATGCCATGTAAAGCTTCTTCTTGAGAACGAGAACATTCTGTTCATCGCCGTTCGGAGTCGGCGTTAAACATGTAGGTCCGGTTCTCGGTCAATTGTGTACAAACTTAATAACACGCACAACACAATTGATCATAAGAAGCTAGGTCAAAGTCCTTTCAAGGGCTGAAATGGCCAGTTATTTATTTTATTTATTTTTTTTAAATAAAAAATTGACTTTTCGGGGTGTGACTCACGTCTCTTGCGCTAGTAAAAAGTTATCTACGTGGCAAGCTACAGAGCTGACACATAAAGAATTTTTAAAGCTTTCATTTTATTAATGTTTAGACAGAATTCTAAAAAACTTTCGATTGATAAAATTCTGTACAAGTTTTAATTGATAATTAGTTATCAAAAAAGCACAGCATAGAGCGGTTAGTTTGAAATTTTTTTTTATAATTACATTAATAATTCTTGACAGGTTTCCGGCTGGTTTTCAGTTTCTTTGACTCAATTTGTACTTAGGCCCAACTTGATTTTGATATGACTCATGTTCATTTATTTTACAGTCATATTTAGGGTATTCTATTATAGGTGTGCTATCATGTCATATTATCATATTGTAATAAAATTTTATACTAGTTTAAAAATGTAGATGTTGCCTTCCATATAAAAATAGTACTAAAATATTACAACCCTAAAAGCTATGTTTATTGAGTGTGGTATTCAATAACGTCCAAAACATGCTTCTTGCACAAACCGGCTATTATTTTGTCTTTTTCGCTTTCTTTTGGCATTGTGATAACAAATATTTATTTTAATTTGTTTTGCATCAGTTGATTGAGAGTTGAAATAGCACAATAATTTATGATAGGTTGTTCACACTAGTTGTAAATTTTTATGTTTTCAACTTAAGACATTTGACTTTATGAGACCTTGTGAATACCCTAATTATATTTATTTTAAAGTCATATTTGTGATAAACATCACATATTTTGTTTTTGTTTTTAGTTTTTAATTTATTTTACTTTTAATGAGGTTTGCATCTCGGCCTGATCCTACATAGAGCGAAAAAAAACCACAACAACAATTATGAGCAAATTTAAATTTAACAAAAAAAAAATCGACTTTGTCTTTACAGACCATATACCCACCGCGAAAATGAGAATTGATTCTAAAAAAAATCGTAAATATAAAGCAAAATCTATGAATTGGAATCGATCAACCAAAAGTTTACTGATTCGTTTTTATTCCAGCCAAAATCGATTACGACCTTTAAAATAATTTCTTACATAAAAAAGTTTTTAAGATTCCTTACTTGGTTTTTTGGCAAGTGAAAAACTAATTAATTCTAAAACAAATTTTGCTATAAGCAAGAAAATAATCAATCTGTTTTGATTTTGTTTCTTTTTTGATTTTGAATTCAAAGTGTTGGAAGTACCATGGGACAAAATTTGAACCACTGAAAAATAAACCTTTGTGGTATGTGGGACGAAGTTCAACCCACTCAGATAACCCAGTCAGATGTTAATAATTATAATATTAAATATAATAAAAATTAATGATAATGAAAGAAAAATAATTTTGAATTTTTTTTTTTGTACCTCAAGGGTATTTTTTATAATGAAATTTCCGTACCTCAAAGAGTTAAAAATGCCTAAAAAATACCGAATTAATCGAAATCATGTAAAATTCCGAAAATTTGTAAAAAAAGGCTTCAGGAATTTGCAATTGAAAACTTAGTGCGGAACTTCTCGTAGCGGTGTTTTTCGAGATGAAGATATCTTCATTTTAATTGGCTCCAATTGTTCATCAGACATATCCGCACGGAGTAATATACCAATTTTTTTTCACACGTTCACACGTAATTACACATAATTATTACTCATACTTTCGCACAGTAGAAAAATTAAATACTTTTCGAAAATGATTACGCTAGTTTACTCAAATTTAAGAAACAAGATTCCTGAATACAACTATTTTTCTCGAATAGTTTGAAAATCCTTAAAGTAATTTTCTACCATTTGGATTTGAGATGAAAATTTTTAATTCATTTAATTTTTTTTTTCTGAAGTGGACTATATCCATTTATTCCTAAGGCTGGCAAAGGCTCAGAGAGTAATCCAAAATCTTTCAGACCCATCAGCCTTATGTCCTTCATACTGAAAAGCATGGAGAAAATAATCGACAAATACATTAGGGAGAATGCCTTGTCAATATATCCCCTATGTAAGGCACAACATGCCTATCAAACGGGTAAATCAACAGAGTCAGCACTAAATGACCTTATAACCACAATTGAAAATCTATCGACTGCAAGGAAATATGTATTGTCGCTTTTCTTGACGTCGAAGGAGCTTTCAATAATACGTCATACGAGTCCACTAGAAGGGCACTCAATAACCTTAACATGCCAACAATCATAGGCAGGTGGATTATGACGACACTAGTAGATTTATCCAGACCTGCCTGGATAACACTTCCTTCAAAGCAACTACAACCAGGGGATGCCCGCAAGGAGGCGTCCTATCACCTCTGCGTTGGTCACTAGTTGTAGATAGCCTCCTAGTTGAACTCAAAGAAACTGGGATAGAGGCGGTTGGGTATGCTGATGATGTAGCAGTCATCATACGAAGGAGCTTTGAAAGTACAGTGTCTGATGTTCTACAAGCAGCACTGAACACAGTACAGAGATGGTGCAATAACGAAGGCCTCTCCGCAAAACCCAAAAAAAACAGTTATTGTTCCTTTTACAAAACGACGCAAGCTCAATCTTACTTGCCCGGTACTTTTTGGAGAAAAAGTAGATTTTTCCAACTCAGCAAAGTACCTGGGAGTGATCCTGGACAGCAAACTGCCCTGAACCTCCACATAGACCGCATCATCAGCAGATCAACAGCCTCATTGTGGACCTGCAGAAGAATTTGCGGCAAAAACTGGGGGTTAAGCCCTAAGATGATGTACAATCTCTACACTTTGATCGTCCGACCCACACTTACATATGCGTCTGTAGTGTGGTGGTCGAAAACCCTAGAAGGATCAACCATCAAGCGGTTAGGAGAAGTTCAAAGATGTGCAGGGATATGTATGACAGGCTGCATAAGATCCACGCTAACAGCAGCCCTCAATGTCATCTTAGGGCTCACCGCAATCCACATACACATCCAGATGGAGGCGAAGCTCAGCCTTCACAGACTTTTCCATCTGGGTAATACTGTCCCAAACCATCCCTTAAAGGGACACCTCACCTTAATTACAACCCTAAAGCGAGAAAAGGAATTCTGCATGCCATTAGATGACATGCTTCCCAAAAGCCGCTTTAACAAAAACTTTATCGTAGTTATCCCCCAGATCCAATTGGGAACACGAGAAACTAAGCCCGTCCGAAAACGACCTTGTCTGGTACACAGATGACTCCAAAATGGAAAAAGGCACGGGAGCAGAGGTCTTTGGAGAACACTCCAATGAGAGCCACTTCTTCAGTGCAGGTCTATTTACCACAATCTTTCAAGCGGAAATCCTTGACATTAACAGATGTATCCGTCTGAACTGTCTGAACAATGTTAGAGGCAAATCAATTTTCGTCTTCTCTGATAGTCAAGCTGCCCTTAAAGCTCTGACATCACCCATTATAAAATCCAAGCTAGTGCTGGAGACTGTCGATGTCCTCAACGACCTGGCTGCGCAAAACAACAAAGTTACTCTACAGTGGATTCCTGCCCACTGTGGTTTTGACGGGAATGAAAGAGCAGACTCCCTAGCCAAACAGGGAGCAGCATCACCACTCATAGGACCGGAACCGTTCTGTGGGGTTGGTAAGAATCTCTTTAAGCAACACGTCAAAACAACCTCATTCCGCGAATCTCAAGACATTTGGAAGAACTGCTTAGGACAGATGTGCACTAAGAAAATATTTCCAGAACTTTCTCCCAAGAAATCGAAATTTCTTATCAACTTAGGGAAGAAAGACTTAAAGATGATGACCGGAATTATAACTGGACACTATAAACTAAAGAAACACCTACAAAAAATGGATCTCGCTACTGATTCATTATGTAGATTATGCCTTGAGGATGAAGAAACCTCCAGACATATTCTCACTGAATGTCCAGCTCTTCTCCATATAAGAAAGAGAATCCTAAATCCTGACTACCTGGCGCCTCGGTAGTCGAGTAGGTAGCGTGCTCGACTGCTATCCCAGAGGTCCCGGGTTCGATTCCCGGCCAGGCCTTGGTCCTTCGCTTTAAAAACCTTTCTAAAAATGTTCTTTTCTTTTCCTCTTTCCTAAATCAACTGAAACAACTTTACCACTGAAACAATTAATATTTACCACTTGAAATGAAATTATTGAAATGTATTTATCACCAATGTTTACGACTTGAAATTAAACTATTGAAACTATTGTAACTATTGAAACTATTGAAAATGTATCTATGAATAATTTAATATATGTAAGTAGTCTGTAAAGCTAGGTCTACACGATACAATGGTTGTACCAATATCGGTTGCTATTTGACGGTTGTGTGCGATTATTGTATCGTTTGGATGCAAGCGTGCGACGAGTTTGTTGCAATATTGCACGGTCGAATGGTAGAATTAGCCAACTGCTGTACGATGAGCGATTGTACAGCCGTTGTATCGTGTAGACCTAGCTTAAGAGTTGATATCTGTTAGATGAAATAAGTAAATAAATAAATAAATAAAATAAATAAATAGCGAAATAGTCACTAAAGGACACCTTGCGATCCTCAACCTCGAAAACATACTATGTTTTCTGAAAAAAACTAAAGCAAACGAACTGCTTTAAGCAAAGAAAAGGTATGGCACAATAGGCATCACAGATGCCGCAGAGCCAGAGCTGAATTAGCTCGCCGCAAACATATCTATATCCATTTAAATTATATCTAAATAAATTCATTTAAAAACCCAAGCAGAAAATAAAACCATTTTTTTCGTTTTTTTGCCGAACTGTTAAGAAGGAATATTAAAGAGCTACTATAACGTACAGATTTAAGAGCGGCACTTAAACTTATATAAAGACCCGATCATCGACTGACGTACGACGATCTTTCAAATAATCTCAAAAGAAAAAACGAATCTACGCAACGAGGACCACAGGATTATTTGAGTGTTAAGCGTCGTTTGCTATTCGCTTCAAGGGAAGAATTATGGACAACAATTTTTGCTTTTTGGACCACGATAATGTACCAGTCCACACTACATTGGTTCTTGGAGAACATTCCACCAAAAACTCGACCCATATCGTTCTACAACCACTGTATGCACCTGATTTAGCGTATTCACCGTGCAACGTTTGGCTGTTTAAATAAATATTGATAAATGTTAAATAAATTCATAAGACTGTGATATCGTTTCGCCAATTGAAAAGATAAAAGACAAACCGAAGAAAGTATTGAATGTTATTTCGAATACTTCTCAGATTGTTTCGACAGTACTTTGAACGCGATGAAATTAATTCGGAAGAATAAAGTTTGTCATATAATAAAAAATTTCACAAATTTTTTTAGAATAGTAGTATGCGAATTACACTCCTTTCAAATCGTTCGGAAATTCCTTATTAAATAACTCACATCGTAGGATTTTAGTTCTTATTAAATAACTCACTTACCGAACTATCATTTTCGACTAAACAGAGAAACACGACATCCTCTCTCAATAGTCGAATTGCGGCATGCAGCGGATATTTTGTTTTGCTTTTAAGCATTTTGAATAAAAGTGGTCCCGACATGTGCTCGAAGTCTTGTGGTGTCAGATCATCCCAATGCGTTGATATTAGACCAGAACAGTATTCGAGCAGACTAGCTGCTTCCACTTCTTCCGCAACGCAATAGAATCGCACACATGAGCGTACCCCTACTGACGAAACAAGAGCTCGCTCACATAGTCCTAATAAACCCGGCAACTTAAATTTATGAGATGCTCGTAGAAGACCCAGCGCTAGCCTGTCGTGTTGCAAATCAACTACATCAGTATAAATCCAACGCAAAAGCGCCATCCCAATATCCTCATCCATTTCACTCCAATTAAGTTCATTTGTATCTGCTAACACCTCCTCCCGCCATTCTTCTGAACGTGCATTGAGCACAAACTTGTGAGCAGGCATTGTCTTATCTTTAAATTTAATGGTCAAGTCAGAATATATGGCTCTGCCATAAAGTGACGCTACTGTTATGACCAGTCGCGATATAAAACTGCTGAACTCGCCTAGTTCGTTGTCGGACGATGTGGCCACAACTTTATTATATTTTCGTTCCAAGTCCGCATATCCCCTCTGCAGTTTTGTATATTCCTCTTTCAACAGTTTAAGGTGCCTCTCCAGCTTAAATGACGTAGCGGCATCGTTGGATTCTACAATAAAAAAGTACTTTGTAAAGTATACTGTATACAACGCCCCCATTGGCCAGGTATTTTCCACTTTTAGCATCGCATTTGTAAGCACGTCTTAAAGAAATAGCGGCAAAAAGCTTACCCATTGCAAAATTGCTAGGCAAATCTTTTCAGGTTTTCAATTAAGCTGCTAATTTAGTAAGAGTGTGATTATTTATTTTCGTTTTTTATTTTCCGAGTTGAGTGCACAATTATCACCGACAAGTTGTCATAATGCTGTCAGATTTATTTATGTTTAGATATACCAACTTAGCGCTCTTGTAATGCCTTGAAAAATGCATAACCTAAACACATTGAACGCGTCAAGCCACACATACACAGCAGCATTAACAGAACATTTGGTAGAATATATAAACATGTAGGCGTGAAGTCTATCACTTGAATATTTAAATGCGGCAAAAAGCCGACAAGCGAATATAATTAAACCGTTAACAGTCTTATGGTCTGATTATGTAAACATGATGTAATATAGGTTAACATGGCGCAACGTAGCATGAATT
Organism: Pherbina coryleti; assembly: GCA_943735915.1. Lineage (NCBI taxonomy): Eukaryota > Metazoa > Arthropoda > Insecta > Diptera > Sciomyzidae > Pherbina > Pherbina coryleti. The sequence continues at coordinate 126,329,280 of OX030949.1, read as the reverse complement.
TTTGTTGATTATGCTACCAACATAGGAACCACAGCAAGTGTCAAATAAAAAAAATTTTTCTTCGTCTACCATTCTAAAACATATTTAAATTATTTTAATTATTAATAAAAAATCATTTTAAAACAAAATACTTACAGCCGTATTCATAAAAATATCTTAAAATAGCTTTAAAACCTTCAATAGTTAAAAAGCTTTTTAATGTTAAAAAGTCTTTTCAAATTTTGTTATTCATAAAAATGTTGTAGCTGCTTTGTAGTTAAAATAGAAACACTTTCGATTTTATGTCGGAAGAGTGTCAATAATGGTTTGTGCATTTGATAAATTCAATGACTTCATTTATTTGTCACAATTTCGTCATCATTTTCATGTTTAAACATCAATATTTTTTCGAAGCTACCCTCTGCACTTAAAAAATTGTTATATTATTATCTTATTTTGTAAGTATCATAGTTGAATAAATAAGGTTGTCTCGTGGCTGATCGTACTCTCTTTTCAGTACCCATAATTGTCAAAATCAATGAAAAGCAACAACAACAACTTCAACGGCTTTTCATGTTATTAATTTTCGTTTTCAGATTTTGTATGAGATGTCAACTTCGATTTGACATTTATGGGAACTCGCTCTCACCCATGCGACAACCTTATTTATTCAACCATGGTAAGTATTTTGAAATGTTTTGACAAATTTTCTTGTTTTTATTTTAATTTTGTTTTGAATTTTTTTATATATTTTGAATTTTTTTGACATATTTTTTAAAATTTTTGAAATATTTTTAATTATTTTTGACAATATTTGTGCTCAAATGAGATCAAATAATTTTAAAAATGCTTTATGAGGGGTTTATTGAACGTTCAGCCCAAGGTATATTCACAAGTTAGTCTCGTCTCGGAGTGGTGGGTACAGTAGCTGTCAAGCATAAGAAGAACGTAAAAAAAAAAAAACTGAATAGAAAACTGTCAAATGTGTTAAAATTCATAGTTTTCATTTTTGTGCGTGCTGAATGTTTATTTTTAGTATTTATCGTGAAGTTAAATAACACTCAAGGAAGGCATTGCTCCTGGCTGCAACCGGAGTGGATCGCAATTATTCCCCGGAGGATTTTTAAAATCCGTTTTATAAAAATGCTTTTCGCAGACCCGCGCTGATTGGGAAAATGTTGTGGAACAAGCAACGTTCCAGCGATTGCGTCTTGCTTCATTAAGAGGCAAACTAAAAGACGAGCCATTTTCTTTTTTAAAAGGCTTCTTACAAATTGCACAAATTCTGGGCATTAAATTGCTTAAATAATTTTCATCAACAACACAAGTCTAATTGGAAAATTTTGTTATTTGTTTTACTTTTATTCGTTCAATAGCCGATTTTGACAGGTGCTGTACCCACCACAAGAGAGAATTTCAACTACTAACTCTACCTTCCTTAATATACATTGGTTCAGCCATATTTAAAAATCCTCTCAATTATAAACAAACATTTTCAATAAATTTTTTGACATTTTCTTTGTTTTTGATATATTTTGAAACAATGTGATATATTTTTGACATAATTTGTTCTCAGGTGAAAACAAAATAAAATCTAAAAATGTTTTATCGAGGGTTTATTGAAGGTTTCATCCATTTTTAAAATTCTCTCAGTTATAAAGCATTTAAAAGAGACTTTTAACGCTATTGAACGTTTATGAATAATGTTTTTAAATTTTTTTCGATTTTTTCCTTATGAAGGCTTTATAAGAGCTTCATAATTTTTTATGAATACAGCCGTTACATTTCGCTTCAATAATTAAACACAAATAAACGTAAAAAATAAAAAAAAAATTGCTCTGTGCTGGGAACCTTACAAAAAGCTCCTTGTATGCTGAAATGTCAGTCGACGTAACATAGAAATCAAAATTCAAAGGACTGTCACGTGTACGTCATGTTTCGGCTAATTAGAGCATAGAAATGAGAGATAAGGAAGTGGTGTTATGCTCACATACACTGTACTGCGGCATTTTTTCAGATGTCAGTGAGCGAAATTTTTGACATTTGCGCTGGAAAAGCAAAACAAAGAAAATTGTGCTCGAGAAATTCTTTTGAAATAACACAGTGTGACGAAATTGACCAAAAAAAAAAGCACAACCAAACTTTATAAAAATTCTTAAAGAGGAACATGTTGTGAGTCCATCGCACTTGGTCTGGCCTCGCAATGTCGTCACAATTTTTTTTTAATTCATTTTTATAGCATCATTTTATAAATCCCTGCACATCACTTCACGCTGCGTTGTTGAAATTCGCAATTTATAAAACACAACACTGCACGCCGTGATCTTCAGCGTTGAGTAACGCGATAGCGTAGTGAAAACAGGGGCCAAATCGCCGCATCCGTGAACGAAACGGCTTTCGTATGAGAAAAAATCAATCGTATGAGAATCTCATGAGATTAATATCGTATCTAGATAACGAATAAATTGGCATTGAAGGGGTAAGAACTGTTTGTTTCACTCATATATTCTTAAATGTTTACATATATCGTTTGAATATAGGTTAAAGACAGCAACAACGAACCAACAGTTCGAAATGTTGTTAAAAGAAATAAAAAAACTACCGCAGGTAGCAAATGTGTACGCCAGTGTTTGGCGTTTATATTGCAATTTCAATTTAATGATGGCTGATATGATAAAAAAGAACAGCTGATATGGTTGCCAACAAGTCAGAATTTGGTGAATCTTAAATATTTCAAATATTTGCAATAATGATGCTAGTTTTATTTTACATGTGACAACCCTAAACTGTTGTTGACTGACAGTTCACCGTGGTAACGTAACACAGCTAACGCAATAACGTAGTGATTAATAAAATGCAAATTTTTAATCCAAGTGATGCGCCGCGTTAGCGTTGCGTTTCATCACGGTGATTTATAAAATGATGCCATTAAAGTTGAAGGGTCCGATTTTTGTTGCGCCCAGGTTCATTGAATTTTTACAGCTATTTGCCTTGTTGGAAATGAAAAACAAATTCCACTTCTTTTCAGTAGAATTTCACGTAGAATAATGCTGTAATAAAATAAATACGATAAAATACAAAATCAAGCGTGTAGCGAAGCAAATTCCTTAATTTTTCTTTAATTTCATAAAAAAAATTAGTGTTTCTATAAATTTAAATGATATAATGCTGCATGAATGAAATCTTTTTTCACAAAAATCAACTGCACGTAAAAATACCTTTTCATTGAATCCAAAACCATCAATATCGGTTGAGAATTGGCAAAATGGCGGCAGTTTTAATGTTTTTTTTTTTTGTCAGAAAACACTGACTCCCATGTATATGTTGCTATCGCACAAAGTGCTGTCATTTTGTCAAATCTTAACCGATTTTGGACATCTTTAACTCATTGGAAAGAAAATATGATGAGTAACATACACCTGGAATATTGCAATATAGATCTTTGAAAAATATAAAAGTTACTATGGAACGAATAAACATATTTTTACTTTCAACAGAATTTTTATATGAATGAATGTGTACGAGTGCATTAGACCGTAATGGAAAGAAGTAAGCTGCACACTGTCTAATCTGAAGCATTTTTTTAAGAAAATTTTGAAAAAAAAACAATTGTGTTTTCCCGAACGTTTTAGTCTTTCTTCATATCTTCGGCATTTACAGACCTATCTTGTCCAAGAATGATATATCAATGTTTTTATTTCGAGGCGTCCAAATTTTTTGCTCTGAAAGACATTGGGGTCGAGGACCCCTTTCTAGTACTTACCAGATTTCAACTTTTACGACACGAATGAAAAAAGAAGTGTCAAATCAAAAAAAGGCTTTTTGAGCCGTTGCCCAAAGCCTGGAAAGTCCTCAATTAAATTTTTATTTGCATTTTAAAATATCTTTTTTTTATCTTTTAAATAAAACACAGAACTTTATTAATGGGTAAACTTTTGCTAAAAAGTCACTTTAATTATTTTAATAAGCTACTTTTCACATATAAAAAAGTAGGGTAAGTTTACCTACCATATACTTTCTCGTGGGTAAGTGCTAGAACGGGGTGATTGATCTCAGTGACCTTTAGGGCAAAAAAGTTGGACTTCTCGAAATAAAAACATTTATATATCTTTCTTTAATGGCGTTTTCTTTTCTTGGCAAAAAATTCTGCCCTCTGAGAGTGCAGAATATTTTACATTTTGACCTGCACTCAAAAAATGTTGAACTGTTCTTAGTCGAGAAAAGATTTTTTAAGATTTAAAAGAGAACAATTTTTATAATATTTATTTTGTCATACGTGAAAAAGCTCAAATTTTAATGAAATGTCATTGATAATATTTAATACTTTCCTAACATGTCACTTTTTTTGTTCATTCAGTTGGTAGCATTTGAGGGCAGAATTTAAAATCGTCGAGAAAAGAACTCGATTTAATTTACAGGTCAGAATTTTTTTGAGAAAAAAGCACATAAAGGGCAGAGTTCTCAAAGAGGGCAGAAAAATTGCAGAATTTTTTTGAGAAAAATAAACGCCATAAGATAGAACTGTAAATGCCGAAGATAAACTTAAGATAAATTTTCTCACAAAAATGTTTCAGATTATATGGTGGGACGTGTACTTTTTTACACATTTCGTACACATTCATTCATATAAAAATTGTATTGAAAATAAAAAAATATGTTTATTCGTTTTATAGTAGCTTATATATTTTTTAAAGATCTATTTTGCAATGCTCTAGATATATGTTACTCATCATATTTTTTTTCCAATGAGCTAAAGATGTCCAAAATCGGTTAAGATTTGACAAAATTACAGCACTTTGTGCGATAGCAACATATACATGGGAGTGTTTTCTGACCAAAAAAAAAAACATTAAATCTGCCGCTATTTTGCCAATTCTCAACCGATATTGATGGTTTTGGATTCAATGAAAAGGTATTTTTACGTGCAATTAATTTTTGTGAAAAAAGATGTCATTCATGCAGCATTATATCATTTAAATTTATAGAAACACTAATTTTCTTTATGAAATTAAGGAATTTGCTTCGCTACACGCTTCATTTTGTATTTTGTCGTATTTATTTTATTACAGCATTATTATTACTACGTGAAATTCTACTGAAAAGAAGTGGAATTTTTTTTTATTGCCAACAAGGTAAATAGCTGCAAAAATTCAATGAACGTCGGCGCAACAAAAATCGGACCCTTCAACTTTAAAAATGAATTAAAAAAAATTGTGACGACATTGCGAGGCCAGACCAAGTGCGATGGACTCACAACATGTCCCTCTTTAAGAATTTCTATAAAGTTTGGTTTGGTTGTGTTATAATAATGAATTGTATAGTGCACAGTTGTGGAAGCAGTCAGAAATTGAAAAACAAAATGATTTCATTCCACAAGTAAGTATATTCAAATTCTGTTCACATCTGTTTAATTATTTAAATAAGAGAGTGTTGTTTATATTTTATTGGTTCTTTTTAAGTTTATAAGCTTATAGGCCTAACCAAAATAAACGACTTGCTAACGAGTGAAGACGAAAATGTTCGCTTAAATGCCTTTCAATGTTGTAACCCAAAATGAGCAAACGTAAACTCATCGAAACTAAACGAAACGGTTTGACGAGACGTTCTGTTCCGTAACAACCGAACTTTTAGCGTCTCAACTCGTCAACAACAGCTGTACAGAGTAGTCTTCTTCTTTTTTCAGACGATAGGACGAACTCGTTTCATTTTGGGTTAAATGTCAAAACAGACGTAACGATTGCAAACATTCGGCAAGTTGCAATCGTCTCGTTTCGTCTATTTTGGTTAGGGCTTATGTCAAAGCACAAACACTACTTCAAGGGCGCATTCATTTCTCATGGTGTCATTATTTTCAGGGCGCCTTTTGTTAATCACTGTAGTAAATTAATATTAATAATAAAAAAAAATACTTACTTACTTATCTGGCGCTAACAACCGAAGGTCGGTTTTGGCCTCGTATAAGAAATTGCGCCAGCCATTTCTGTTTTGCGCTTGCTGGCGCCAGTTGGAAACACCAAGTGTAGTCAGGTTATCCAACACCTGATCCTTCCAACGAAGTTGTGGGCGTCCTCTTCTGCGTTGACCACCACCGGGCACTGAATCGAATATTTTTTTCGCTGGAGCGTTGTTTTCCATTCGCTCAACATGACCTAGCCAGCGGAGCCGCTTGATTTTAATACGCTTAACTATGTCGATGTCAGCGTACAGCTCATACAGCTCGTGGTTCCATCGAATTCGGAACTCGCCATTGACGCAGATTGGACCGAAGATCTTACGAAGTATCTTTCTCTCTCTTTTCATCAGAACTGCTCAACGCCCAGGTTTGTGCTGCATATAATAGGACGGGCATGATTAGTGACTTAAAGAGCGTGAGTTTTGTTCGTCGAGAGAGGGCTCTGCTTCTCAATTGCCTACTCAGCCCAAAGTAACACCTGTTGGCAAGAGTTATCCTTCGCTTTATCTCAATACTGACATCGTTGAAAGAGTTTACACTGGATCCCAGGTAGACGAAGTCCTTAACAACCTCGAAGGAGATGTTGTCAACAGTGACGTGGTTTCCAAGACGCTGGGACTGTTTATTTGTTGACACTAGGTATTTCGTCTTATCTGCGTTCACTACAAGACCCATTCGACTCGACTCTTTCGCTAACCTAGAGAATGCTGCGCTGACTTCGTGCGTATTATGGCCAATGATATCGATATCATCAGCATACGCCAGCAGCATAATACTTTTGTAGAATATCGTGCCACTGCGTCTCAAATCAGCAGCTCGGATGATCTTCTCCATCATTAGGTTGAAAAAGTCGCACGATAAGGAATCATCTGTCTGAAACCTCGTTTGGTATCGAATGGAGGAGTGAGGTCCTTCCCGATTTTAACTGTGCTGCTGGTGTTGCTCAGTGTCATTCTGCAAAAGCGGATGAGCTTTGCAGGAATACCAAATTCAGACATGGTGGAATATAGATGATTCCTTATTGAACTGTCGAAGGCGGCTTTGTGTCGATTTGTTTTTCTAGGGTCTTCTCTAAGATTTGCCGTAGCGTAAATATCTGGTCTATGGTGGATTTGCCAGGTCTGAAGCCACACTGATAAGGTCCAATCAGCTGGTTTACGATGGACTTCAGTCTTTCACATAATACGCTCGACAGGACCTTATATGCGATATTAAGAAGGCTTATCCCACGGTAGTTGGCGCAAATTGTGGGATCGCCTTTCTTGTGGATTGGGCAGAGCACACTGAGGTTCCAATCGTTTGGAATGCATTCTTCCGACCATATTCTGCATAGAAGCTCATGAATGCATTTAAATAGAGCTTCGCCTACATTCTTGAAGAGCTCAGCAGGTAAGCCATCGGATCCTGCGGCTTTGTTGTTTTTAAGCCGAGCTATAGCTTTCAAGACTTCACTATGGTCGGGCAGCGGAACTTCAACGCTGTCGTTCAAAATTGGGGATTCCGGGATATCATCTCTATTGGCGGGATTGTTGTCGTAGTCGCCATTCAGAAGCCTAGAGAAGCGTTCCCTCCACATCATCAGTGTACTCTGGATATCTGTCACTAGATTCCCATTTTCATCCTTGCAGGAAGAGGCCCCGGTCTTGAAACCATCGGTCAGGCGTCTTATTTTTTCGAAAAATTTTCGGACCTCATTCCTGTCACCATGCATCTCAATTTTCTCGCACTCACGCATTTCCGCTTCCCTTTTCTTTCGCCTGAAAATGCGTCTCTCTTCCCTCCTCTTCTCTTTGTAGAGGTGGGTAATAGCACAATTTTTGGTGTGCTGACTCACTAGCACATGTGCACCCTTAGGAGTCAGCACACTGTTCTAGCGCAATTGTGTCACAGTCGAAAAGAGCACTTCGCAGTCGAAAAGCAAAAGCAGTCGAATATTCGTCCCATAAGAAATACATGCAAATCAGCTGCGACCACAGCAACCGCAATTGTCTCATTTTCTCTTTCGTGTTTACGTAAAAAGACGAAGGTTGCTTCACACGCGTGTGTAGTACGGGGTTAACACTGATATAAATGAAAACTGACAGTTGGCGCTCGGTTCTTGTTGCACTTAATGCGGATAGGCTATAAAACAAATTGCATATCGTCAATTATAGCAACTGAGCCAAAGTGAAGCAAAAACCAACTTTACTGGGTGTGCCACTATGTGTGTCAACGTAGTGTACTAGCACACATGCTCACTACTGAGTGACACTGAGAGACACTTTAAGCGCAAAAGTGCTGGTCTTCATCGTGACTCACTATGTAAGTCAATGTAGTGTGCTAGCACACATGGCACACTGCAGAGAGTCAGCACAGTGCCATAGCACAGCACTGAGTTACCCACCTCTTTCTCTTTGTATCGCTCCTTAGCAGCACGCGTTACAACCGACTGCAGGGTGGCTTTGTAGGCGGCATCTTTTTCTGCAGTGGCGTCGCGACACTCTTGGTCGTGCCACTGGTTTCGGCGAGGGCGGTGATAACCAATCACCTCTTCGGCAGCCGTACGCATAGAGTGGGAAATGTGATTCCACTGCGCGCATATATCGTCGATCGGAGGAGTGCTTTCTTGAAGCAGGAGTGAGAGTCGAGTAGCGAAGTCTTCGGCTGTTTGCTTTGATTGCAGCTTTTCGACGTCTAGTTGTCTCTGTGCTGGATTGCGCACATTCTTGGTTGCGCACAGGCGTGTACGGATCTTGGCTGCGACAAGATAATGATCCGAGTCTATATTGGCACCACGGATCGTGCGTACATCTAAAACACTGGAAGAGTGCCTTCCGTCAATCAAAACCTGATCAATTTGGTTGCGCGTCTTTTGATCAGGAGACAGCCAAGTTGCTTTATGAATATTGAGATGCCTTCCGTCAATCAAAACCTGATCAATTTGGTTGCGCGTCTTTTGATCAGGAGACAGCCAAGTTGCTTTATGAATATTGAGATGCTTGAATCTAGTGCTACTAACGACCATGTTTCGCGCTGCGGCAAAGTCAATCAGCCTCATTCCGTTATCGGAGGTATTGTCGTGGAGGCTGAACTTTCCGACTGTTGGACCAAATATATTTTCTTTTCCCACCTTGGCGTTGAAGTCACCAAGCACGATTTTTATGTCGTGGCGGGGGCTGCGTTACTAGGCCTCTTCAAGGCGCTCGTAGAAGCTGTCTTTGGTCTCATCGACCTTATCTTCTGTCGGAGCGTGCGCACAAATCAGGCTTATGTTGAAAAATCTTGCCTTGACACGGATTATGGCAAGTCGTTCGTTCACAGGTGTGAATCGCAGAATATGATGTCGTAGTCGCTTGCCAACCACGAATCCGCATCCAAATTCGTGCTTCTCTGCATGGCCGCTGTAGTAGGTATCACAGGATACTTGCCGTGAGCAACCCTGTCCCTTCCATCGCATTTCTTGGATTGCAGTGATATCAGCCTTGTATCTTTCTAAGATATCTATCAGTTGGATAGAGGCACCATCCCAATTAAGGGTTCGGACGTTCCATGTGCATATCCGTAAATCATTGTCAGTTTTTCGTTTGCGGTAGTCGTCATCAGAGTTGGGGATCATTTTTATCTTTTTTCTTGTCGTTTTCATTGAAATTTGTTTTTACGTCGTGGGCTTCAAACCCAACGCACAACCCTTTAAAAGCAGGGGGAGCCCGCCGCTCAGATTAGCAGTCAAACTAACGGGTGCCAGTTTGCCGTTTCTAGATGACACCACGCAGAGGTTTGAGTCGACTTGAGACGAGTTCGACATGGATAATGCTGGCCTCACCAGGTTGAGGCAGTCAGACACGTTGCCATGTGAAGATCGCCCCCTTGACCCTCACGAGTTGCCTTGTGAGGATCGTCCTCCCTAAATAAAATAAAAAAATAAAAAAAAATAAATAAATTAAATAACTGGCCATTTCAGCCCTTAAAAGGACTTTGACCTAGCTTCTTATGATCAATTGTGTTGTGCGTGTTATTAAGTTTGTACATAATTGACCGAGAACCGGACCTACCTGTTTAACGCCGACTCCGAACGGCGATGAACGGAATGTTCTCGTTCTCAAGAAGCTTTACATGGCATTTTGATTACTCTCTGAGGTTTGCCATTGTCTGCAGAGAGGTGGCGGCCCTACAGAAAAATTATTTTAATTCAAATAATTTTCTGTCGCTGCTGGGGTTCGAACCTGGGTCTCCAAAGTTCGTTGACATAGCGGCCACGCACTTTAACCAACTACGCCACGGACGCCACTATAAATTAATATTAATACTTATTTTTTTTTTGTGGCGACCGTGGCGTAGTTGGTTAGTGCGTGGCCGCTATGTCAAAGAACTTTGGAGACCCAGGTTCGAACCCCAGCAGCGACAGAAAGTTATTTGAATAAAATAATTAGCTTGAGTATGCGACTCTGCTTTGGTGTCAATACTTTTCCTTCTTCGCACACCGTGTAGTCACTATAGAAAGTTATAATTCCTTTTGCAATTTAAAAGGCATACCCAGTGAAAGCAAATGTGGCTCCAGTGAGTGTGCAAAATCTTCTTTTCGGACCTTCTTTTAGTACCGCTGTTTCTGTGGCTACAAAACCACTGTGAGCATATTCTACCGCTCAGTAATATTTGGTCCAGCCAAGAACCTCTTGCTTTGGCGTTTCAGTGGCAGACCATCCTGTCGCGCAAGTCTGTTGGAAAACTTACGTAAATTTGTTTCAACTTCTTCAGCTTTTTTGCGTCCCAAAACTATTTGAATGATATGATTTTTACTAAAGAGAAATCTTGAGTTTGCTATCCATTCTTGTCGATCTTTCAGCAGATTATTGTGCATATTTTGCACCTGATCGATAAAGATGTGAAGATATTTTCCCACGCAGCGGCGCACGTCTTCGATAATTTGTTGTTTTCAGGCCAGTCCTTTGCGTTCGGTTTTAGTCAACGAAATCTTTTTATCTATTTTTGAACAAGGCTTTTTTTGTGTATTTAATTAACCCATTAATGCTCACCACCAGAACTCGATGGGCTCATCATTCTGAACAAAACTGGTGCAAAAAATTTAAGCAAAAGAGCTATTGGCGTCAACTTCAGTGCTTTTTTGAAAAAGCATACTTTTAGCTTTCTCACACTGTCGAAATCAAAAGTTTTTCATTTTCGGTGGATTTTTGAGGAATTTTCGAAAAATGCGTAAAAAAATTTCATCGCGTTTGATATATCATAGGTTTCATTAATGGGTTAAAAAAAATAAGAAAACGAAAAACAAAAATTTGTTCAAGTTTATCAATCGAATGGCGAACAGCTGATTGAATTTAATAACGAGTACTGTCAAAACAAACGAGTAAAATGAATTCGAACTTCGAAACAGGGTCTCAAACTGCTAAATGCACATTTGAAGTAGAATTTATGTGAATTTACTTGACAGGATTTTATATGGGTAAATTCGCATTTAGAGAAGCATTAAGGAAATAAATTTAAGCTCTAAATGTGCATTTTGCTCCCAGTCTGAACATAGTAGGTCTGTTCCCGTACTTGAACATTCGCACGAATTCGTACTATTTTCTGCGATTTCCTGTTCCCGTACCCAAAAAATTCGCAAAAGAGAGCGAAAATGTGAAATCCAGTTCTTGTCAAATGTTGCTATTTTCTGCTACACGAATTTGGCGAAGCAGAAAATTGCAAGCTTTAATTTTTTGACAGCTAGTAGTAAATTAGAGTGGCAGCCATTGAAGCAACATTAACACGTTGACTGCCGCGGCAATTTTCAGAAAACTGGGAAAAATGACAATTTGATTTTTTCACATTATATTACTAAAAACTCTATTTCTAGATCACAGGTATCATCAAAAAGCAAAAATGATGTTTTTTTAGGAGAAAAAGAACCTACGAATTATCTCGTAGTTGACTTTTATCGATACTAACACTGATATAATACGCTTTTATTCGTAGCTACACAAAAATGACAGGTTTAATGAGTACGAGATAACTCGTAGCTGGCACCCTAGAAGGGAACGCAATCTACGAGTTATCTCGTAGTGGGCAGGCAACGTGTTAAGAAAAATAAAAAATGTCGAGAAATGTGGAAATTAATTGTTCGGCAAGCACTTTAAGTAGAAATACAATGTAATAAGCAGTATTTTATATAATTTGTCATCAAAAGTTGCAAATTTTTGCAAAAACCTGTTCCCGTACTTTTTGCAATTTTTCACGCAAAGAGAGCATTTTTTGGCTTACTCTCTCCAATTTTGCAACTTGCGAATTTCTGCTACAAAAGTACGGGAACAGACCTAGTATAACACACTGTTCATGATGTAATAATAATAATGGTATTCATGCAAATGGGCAAAGCCCTTATAAATGGTATAAACAAGATAACTTTATCACCCTTATAAATGAACTGTCAAAATTTGTACTGAGAAGCTTTTGCACAAACCAGATATATTTGCTCTTCGATTTAGGTGAGCAAACGAGGTGGCAAACTTATAACAGCAATCAGCAATTACTATTCACAAGTTAACAGCTGACATATCTCTGAAAATGCACAATCGGTTTTAGGGGACGTTCACACAATCTACCTGATAAAAATAACTAATTGCCCAAAATATAATCTGGCCGCTTTGCATGAATACCATTAATAAGGTGTTAGTGAATTTTTGACAACACCCAAGAATGATAGGAACTAGATTACGCGTTTTGAAATTGAGAGAGAGCATGACGTCACAAGCGATATTGTCAGACTTTGGAAAAATTTTACTCCCACAGCCACGCCTAAATATTTTTTTTTAATTTTTATAATATGTATATGGACCTCCTTAACCCATTGGTACAATAAAATTTTGTCAATCTTGAACAGTTTAGGAGATAAAAAATATTCATTTTTTTATACAGAAGAGTATATATTTTTACTTTACTTTTTCGAAAGAATTTATTTTCAATTTCGTCAATTTGACTAAGAGATCGCACAGTTGCCTACGTTTTTGTCAAGCAAAACTACTGTGTGACGTCATGCACTCAGTTGAGAAAGAGAGCATTAGATAACGGGATTGCAGGACTCGTAATCTTGTTTCTATCATTCTTGGACAACACCAAGAATTGCTTTCTTTCTGTCAAAAAATTAAGAGCGATAACATTTTCGTAAAGCTAAAAAGAGGCCACTTATGCTGAGTGATATTGACTGCGGACGGGATGAGCTCTTCTTCATATATGAAAGCCTCTCAAAGCCAAATCGCTTGGTAATGATCTTTGCGGAACAAAAAAAGAGGGAAAACAAGTTGTGTGCTGTCTTCTCTCTTGAAGGGAAGGTCTACGTGAGAGCAGATCGAAATAGTGAGGCGAAATGGGTTGATTGCAGAGATAGCGTTGATTGCGTCGCTGGTATGAGAAGCTAGAATATGTTATTCAAAATATAAAATTTTTCTCTTGAATTTTTTAATTTTTTCCTATAGTTATTGTGAAGCTTATAGCTGTTGAGATTTTATAATTATCTTTATATTTTCGTTTAGTTCTAAGTTAATTTTTAACCGACTTAAAAAATGAGGAGGTTCTCAAGTTCGTTGGTTTGTCCGCTTTTAATTAAAACTGTTCTGCTTTCTTGCTCAAGCTTTCTGTGGCTGAGAAAAATTTCCTATTTTTTCATAATGTTTTTCAATATCTTATTTCTTCTATCTATTCTTTATATCTATCTTTCTTCCAATCCTTTTTTGTTAACATCTACCTTAAATCTTTGGTTACATCTGGTATATTATTGTGTGATTTCATACACTGTGGCTTATATACCCTGTCTAGGCATTCGTCTCCTCCATAGCTTCTTTTTTTGATGATGTTGAATGACAATTTTTCTAATGGCGTTGACGGAAATCATAAAATTTTGGTTAACGTTCTCTGTACACAGCATTATGGTCTTAAAGTTCTACACTTCAATGCTAGGAGTTTAAACTGTAATAAGCTGGACTATCTTAAATATGTTGTTAAGACTCTGCCGTGGATGTCATCTGCGTTTCTGAAACTTGGTTCTGTAATGAGGTTAATGACTCGGTCTATAATATTGATAATTTTAAACTGTTGAGAAACGATAGAGGTGGAAGGAATGGTGGCGGTGTTGCTATTTACTGTCGAAATAATTTAAATGTTAAACTTGTATCTAAATCTAGTAGCAATAGTTTTGTTGAGTATCTGAATGTATGTATATTTGATAACCATGTCAAAGTGTTCCTGTCGTGTGTGTATATTCCTAAAAAGTGCAATAGCCTCGATTTATATTTTCTGAGCTCAGTAGTTTTATAGTTGATTTTGACTTCTTTGTTATATGTGGTGACTTTAATGTAAATCTATTATGTCGTGATAATACTTCTAAATCATTCTGTGAAAATGTCTCCTCTACTGGATTGTCTTTTGTCAATGAAACAGTCCCAACGCGATTTGCCAGTAATGCTTGCCCCAGTCTTTTAGACTACTTTATAGTGTCAGACCTTTCATCTGTTCTGTTCTATGATCAACTGTATTTTTTGTCTGACCATGATCTTTTATTCTCCTGTCTGAATGTTAATCTGTCTCGAAATTGCTGTTCTGATACTTTCACCTATCGTGACTTCAAATCTATTAATTTTTGGGCTCTCCATAACGACTTATGTTTAACCTCTTGGAATGATGTATGGTTTCATGAATCTTTGGATGATAAATTGAATGTCTTTACCAATATCGTAAATTGTCTTTTTGAGGAACATGTCCCTTTGCGCACGGTAATGATAAAAAATACTGCATGCCCATGGTTCACTTCTAATGTACATAAAGCCATAAAAAAGCGTAACAAGCTACACAGCCTCTGGAAAAGGTGTCCCTCTGCTTATAACTGGGAAAAATCTAGAATTGCTAGGAATATATCAGTTTGGCTTATAAGGCAATCTAAAGTAAAATTTTGCTCATCGAAATTAAATGCTTCACTTCCCTCAAAGGTGTTGTGGAGGAACTTAAAAGCATTTGGCATTGGTGAGAAACGTTCTGATAAATGTAATGTTGACCCTGGTGTTTTAAACAATTTCTTTCTCTTTAACCCTGCGCCTACTCCTAGCAACAATTTTGATATCTCTGATAACGTTGAACACGAACATTTTCAATTCGCCACAGTAAGTGAAAATGATGTGAGTAAGTCGATAGTAAAAATTAAGTCCAATGCAATAGGTGAGGATCATATTTCATTAAAATTCATAAAACTCATTCGTATGCATGTTCTAAGCTCCCTTACGCACATCATAAGCCACGTTCTTATTACATTCTCATTTCCTTCTCTCTGGAAAGTTGCTCTTGTTATGCCAGTGGCAAAAAAAGCAAATGCAAATGGGCCTAATGATTATAGGCCTATCAGCATTCTATCTTGGTTGGCCAAAGTATGTGAGGATCTTATGGCATCTCAAATAATAACTTTTCTTAATGATAACAAGTTATTATCCCCAATGCAGTCCGGATTTAGGGCTAATCATAGTTGTGCCACTGCCACCGTCAAAATATTTGATGATATAAGGGCGTCTTATGATGAAGGACACGTATCACTTCTTTGCTTGCTAGACTTCTCAAAAGCATTTGATACAGTGAATCATTCATTACTGTGTTGGAAACTAAAGTTTCTGTTTGGATTTAGTGATAGTGTTATACGGCTCTTAACTAGTTACTTGTCAAATCGGGTTCAACGAGTCAAAGTTGGTAATAAGTAC
This sequence comes from Pherbina coryleti, assembly GCA_943735915.1. Classification (NCBI taxonomy): domain Eukaryota; kingdom Metazoa; phylum Arthropoda; class Insecta; order Diptera; family Sciomyzidae; genus Pherbina; species Pherbina coryleti. Next base: position 126,313,641 of record OX030949.1, on the reverse strand, counting down.
TCAGAGTATAAATTTATGTCTAGTGGTGTACCTCAGAGCTCAGTTCTTGGTCCTCTGCTGTTTGTATCTTTTATCAATGATATATTTAGAGTCTGCAAATACTCAACAATGCATGCGTATGCAGATGATGTGCAAATATATATTTCCAATAGAGTTGGCCTTTTAGATGACTTAGGTCACAGACTAACATAAATGAGGATCTTGATTCTATCAATAACTGGGCAATTTGTAACTGTCTTAAGCTCAATGCTTTGAAGTCTGTTGTGCTTCCTATTGCCAAAGATAAAGTCTATTATGAGGATATTCCTGATTTATTTATAGGCGCTGAGAAGCTCATGATAACTAGTAGTACAAAAAGTCCTGCATGAGTATGCTTTTTGTCTACTCAAATACAAACAGGTAGCATTGACAAGTATTGATTTTCTCAGCAACAAGGAAACCAGCATCTGTCAAAGAACTAAGATATAAGGAAGTGATGTTATTGCACAAAAGTGTGGTATTTTTCTTATTCGTGTTGGTTGACACAAATACATAAACATTCACAAAGGGCCGTATTCAGTTACATCGAAAAAGAAGGCTCAAATTATTTCTGATTAGAATAACATAAAATATTTTTTTAGATTTTTACGGTATTTATAAAACGTTTATAAAACATCTTGATAATTAAAGACCTATTATATTAAAAGAAAATTGTATTGTAATACAGAATTATTTTACTCAGGGCCGTATTCGGTAAGATCGTTAAAGAAGGTCCGAATGGTTTCTAATTGGAATCACATATGCAATAGATTCTGAGTTAAATTTACTGATTTTAGAGCTAATTTAATTATATAATATAAAAATAATTGAATTATTATAAATTAAGGCTTTTTAAAAATACGATAATTTAGTTTTGTTTTTATTATATTTCCACATCGCCTATTTTTTCTTTTTTTTTTAGATATTTCATTGGGTAATAATAATATAATAATATAATAATATAATAATATAATAATATAATAATATAATAATATAATAATATAATAATATAATAATATAATAATATAATAATATAATAATATAATAATATAATAATATAATAATATAATAATATAATAATATAATAATATAATAATATAATAATATAATAATATAATATAATACAATATAATTTGAGATCCAAAATATGCGGAAATCTGAAAAAAATTAAAAATAACAATTATATATCTAAAACTTTGCTGAAGACAAAAGCGCCCCAAAAGTGTGTTAAAGAGTAAAAAAATAATGCGCCCCTGAAGCAGTGATTGCGTTTTGACAACTGTGGTCGCATCAAATTGGCGCGACTATTTTTTTTTTACTGAGAAGACTTGTGAACAGCTGACGATCGCTCAGAAATGTCAAAAAAACACACTCTGTCTCGCTCACTCAATTTACGAAATTGGCCACAGTTCACGTACACTGTATGTGTAGACAACACCACTTCCTTATATTTTAGTTCTTTGGCATCTGTCAAAAACAGTTGTTCGTGCAACAAAAATTAAACGAATGTAAAAATTAATAAATTCCACAAAATATGTACGTTAAATAAACAATTATAATAATGAAACTTGTGAAATGTACGGTTTTTTCCACGGCTGGAAAACACATGTGTTTAATGTTTTCCAGCCGTGGTGTTTTAATTTTAATTGAAAACTTCTTTAATTTCATCCATATGCATCTGCGGCTGTTGAGGTTGCTGCATTTGAACGTTTTCAACATTTTTTTTATGTTTGCACTTAGGGCTAGTTTTTCAGTGCGAGTTTAAACTCTAGTCAAGTTAAACCGAGGTTAACTCACCAAAATTGGACGTTTAAACTCGGTTTAAGCAAAAAAAAAACACATCATGTGATAATTTAAGTCAATTCAACTTAAACGAATGCTACAATATCTAGTTAAACCGAGTTTTAACGTCCCTTTTTGGTGAGTTAATCTCGGTTTAATTTGACTAGAGTTTAAGCCCGCACTGAAAAACTGGCCCTTAATAACACAAAGTTCACAAGTTATCTTCGTTGTAGCAATAAGAATTCACTATTGATTAAATAAAATGGGCAATATTTTGTAAGCAAATGTTTGGTTATTTGCAAGCGCTGAAACATAAACAATGGCGAAAACATAAGCAATAATTGAATGCTCTCTTTCTTGACTTTTTTTTTGACAGATGCTGGTTTCCCAAGCAACTGTCAATACTACCTTGTATTATTAGGCCTGTTTCCGTACTTTACACTGTGTAAGATTTGTGTAAAACGTGTGCTAGAGAGTAAAAAAGATACAGTAGTTTCGACTATGTTTTAACACAAGACGTAGAATTAGTCAATTCGCTTTTGATGACATCTTTTTTAAAAACTATTTACCAAAATATTTATTCCATACACCTGAGCATATGACCTTTAAAAGAGTGTCGGAGAGGGTTAATATGTATGACCGACCCCCATTACTTTTGCAAAAGAAATATTTTTGCGTTTGACACCTATTCTCTCCGACCACTCCTTAGGGGGGCTCCCATACAAATTTTATGGTTTTTGTATATTTATTCCATACACCTGAGCATATGACCTTCAAGAGAGCTCCGGAGAGGGTTAATATGTATTACCGACCTCCATTATTTTTGCAAAAGGAACATTTTTTCCTTAGACACCTATTCTCTCCGACCACTCCTTAGGGGGGCTCCCATACAAATTTTATTGTGTTTGTGCCGGAAAGGGTTAGTATGTATCACTGACCCCCATTACTTTTGCAATAGGAACATTTTTGCCTTTGACACCTATTTCCTCCGACCACTCCTTAGGGGGGCTCCCATACAAAGTTTATGGTTTTGTTAATTTATTCCATACACCTGAGCATATGACCTTCAAGAGAGTGCCGGAGAGGGTTAATGTGTATCACCGACCCCCATTACTTTTGCAAAAGGAACATTTTTGCCTTTGACACCTGTTCCCTCCGACCACTCCTTAGGGGGGCTCCCATACAAATTTTATGGTTTTGTCGATAAAACCGGAAACTGTCGATAAATAGGTAGCAAGTTTAAGCAAACAAAAACATCAAATGTTGGCTTAATATTTCATGTAATTGTGTAAAATTTATATAAGTTAGAGAGTTCTAACATGAATTTTTGTCGCATTGAGGATCAAGGAGACCAACAAGTGCTAACATCAACATTGTACGATCAGTACTTTAGGCCCACCAAAGGCTCAAAAAGTTATATAAATACCGACACCTGATCACTATCAACCACCCTACTTACCTCCGAGAATGACGTATTCTACGTCAAAACGAAATGTGAGAATAGTTGCAAAAGTACGGAAATAGCTTCTAGTAAGTTTCGAGCACAAAACAGCTGATTTTGACTGCAGACGGCAGCACAAAATTTAAAACACTTTCACTCAAATTATTAAAAGCCATTTTTAATGCAAAACTGAACAATTACTTAATTTTTATTTATTACTTTTTATTTATTGTACGTAAATTTCTTTTAGGCACACAATTTGTAAGTTTATTTATCGCAAAACATAAACAATGATGAAATGTAATTTGACATTTGCTTCTTCTTATTGATGCTTATTCTTCTTGATGCTTGTTCTTACTTTACTCGAAGTCTCGAGTTCTAGCACTCTCTGTGCATTTTGTGTGCTCGAGAGAGCGATTTTATACTGGTTCTTCTTCTCCCATTTTAAGCACAGAAAGTACGGAAAGGTTTAGTTCACACGTCAGTCAAATGACTGAAGTTCATCACGATTTTTTACTCTCTTTTACTCTCTCTGAAAATTTTGACTGACGCCTGGTCACACACGATCTTTTGATTGATTCTCTGACGACGCCATTTGTTACTTTTCTGCTACCTACTATTTTGTGAAATCATATCGTGCTGTAAACAGAAAGTAAACACAACACAATAAACAAAACCCGATTTTAAATTTTTTAATAGAAAAGTTGCGTTGCATTTCATTTTGTTCACAAGGGTTACAGATTACATCCTTTTCTCTTCAAAAAACTACATTTGTTAACAAAAAAGTACTAATTAACTACTTTTCTTGACATAATTTCCTACTAAACAACAAACAATTAAAATAATGCAACCATTTGACTGATTGATCCAGGACTAGAGCTAAATCATGGTGTAATTAACAAGGTGATCGTGAATTTTTAGCTTATCTCAAAAAAAATTTACCCACCGTTGTCAAAAACAGCTGTTGGTAAATTCCAAGCAAAAGTTGCAAAACAATCTATTACAATTTTTTATTGAGTGCAAGCGATTTGACACTTTTCCGCAGCTTGTCTCTTTTTTTCTTACTTTCTCAACATTTTTTGACAACCGTAGGGAAATTAATAAACGTCACGATCACCTTGTTCATTACACCATGAGCTAAATCAAAATTTTGACTGACGAGAGAAGAATTTGGAGTTCATTTTCGCTCTGAGATAAAATTTATTTTTTTTTTACATAGGAAAGCAACAACAAACTTTGACTGATTCAATCATTTGACTGACGTGTGAACAAAGGCATTCAGAAAATAGCGTCCCACAAGTTACACAGTGTGCGTTCGGAAACAGACCTATTATACCATGACCATGATTCGATAAGAAGGTAGGGTAATACTACGTTTACATTAGAGCAAATGAGCCATTTGAAATGAGTCATTAAAATGTGTTTACACCAAAGAACTAAGATATAAGGAAGTGATGTTATTGCACAAAAGTGTGGTATTTTTCTTATTCGTGTTGGTTGACACAAATACATAAACATTCACAAAGGGCCGTATTCAGTTACGTCGAAAAAAAAGGCTCAAAGTGTTCTTGTTAGAATTACATATAAAACCGGTGTTTAGAGTAATACGTTATTAGTAAAAGTTTGACCTACAGCCGTATTCATAACAATATCTTATTCATAAAAATTCTTACTCATAGACCGTATTCATAAAAATATAGTGATTTTTCGTTTAATAACGTTTATGAATAATGTTTTTAATTCTTTCTCTGTTCTTCTCACTGATTTTCTGTTCTCTGCGATTTATTTTTCAAAACAGCTGATTTTGACAATGTGTCGATCATGACGTAGGCAGACATGCGCATGGCATAATCTTGTATTTATTATTTTTGGGTACAACCTGTCGTAGGATGGGATTTTTACTAATATTCATATAAAACGCATGAAAAAATAAATGAAAAATTTTGTTTTTACACATTTTGAAATGTATAGTTTTATACAGTTTTTGACGAATAGTCAGTTTAAGGTCCCGAATATGCGGAAATCTGAAAAGAAATCAATAAAATGTATTACATCTGATTAACTATGCTGAACACAGAAGCGCCCCAAAAATGTATTCAGCTGTGAAAAACTGATGCGCCCCTGAAGCATTTTGACAGATGTGGGTGCACCATTGTGAGTGCAAATTGGTGCGAAATCAACTGGCTCTAATTTGCATTGTAGCAAATTCTAACCACACAACGCATGTTATAATTATTTTTGGTCATATTTTTCTTTAAAATGACATAGTTTTCAGCAGTGAAAAACGCTTTTAATTTAATTATTTCACTGCACAAACTTTCAATTATATTCAAGTGAACTCAGAAATGTCAAAAAACACTCTCTATCTAGCTCGCTCAATTCAGAAATCATACCACAGTTCATGTACACTGTGTGTGTGGCTAACACCATTTCCTTATATTTTATTTCTTTGGTTTACACTGATTTTTTTTGCAAACGTATCGCATTTAGTTTGACAGCTTGTTCTTTTTTTCGAATTAAATTCACAATATGTTTGACATTTTCTTTTCTTTTTAGTGCGTTCGTTGTGTTTTTATCCATTCTGCATTGAATCCGTTCGAAATAGTTTGTAATTAGTTTTAAGAACGCATCCAATCTCATTCATTTATTTCAAATGAGATGATTTGCAAATGAGAATTCGTATGAGAAATGAGATGATTTCGGTTCTCATTTGGCTGAATGAGCTGAAATGAGTCATTTGGCTCAATGTAAACGTAGTATAAGGAGCTTTGACAAGACCTACTACTTATGGCAAAATGCATTTTAGCGATGCCACTTTTCCGTATATTTCATAAATGTGGGATAAACACATAGAAAAGGAATTATATAAAGGGTAAATAAGAAAAATTTGAATCAATGTGTCTATAATTGAAACAACGCATTTTTAGTAGTTTTATAGCTTTATTTTCACTAATTTAATATTGCCCATAATTTTTTGTTTATCTTTTTGTTTTCTTAATTTTTTGTTTAAAAATTTTATTCTATTGTGCATACGATATCTTATAAAAAACTTTTTTAAGTCTTCTTAATACAGTAAAACTGTTGAAGTTAAATCAACATTTTTTAAAAGTTCCGCATTTATCAATATCATCAGCAATGCATTTTATATAAAACGCTTACCTACGAAACCATGAAACATGGATTTGTCATAGGATTTTATCTTAAGATATGGCAGCACAGTATTTCATGGTTTTGACATTAGAAGTAGGTCTTGTCAAAGCTCATACCCTACCTTCTTATTGTATCATGACCATGACAGCTAATTGAAAGCTTGGGCGATTTACCGCCAATTGGGAGCTTTTTTTTTCTTGTTTTTGCGCTTAAATTTTTAGGAAACCTGGCGATTTTTGTGAAAACCACGCTTTTTAATAAACTCATCTAATGTATGTGGGAAAAATGTTTGGCAATATTTGTAAGTTGGCATTCATCTTCCTATCCCTGCCATATTCTAATGCATTTGTGGAACGTATTTTCTCCGTCAACAGAATGAAATCAGATATGCTAACTTCAATCATTCGAGCAAAATGCTTCATGAAGGCTCAAAACGGTTGTTGCAAGTCGCTGCCAAAATCCGATGATATGATTTAAAAAATGAATAAATCAATGTATGAACTAAACAATACTTCAAGAATTGACAAAACGGAGGAAGAGTCTAATATGGCTGAAGTATTTAATAGAATGGATCTACGTTTTTTGTAAAAAGTTTTTATTTTTAAAGTTGCATATTGAAAAATTCTAAATAGTTATAGTCTCTTAAAAAAATGTTCTTTAACGATCAAAATTCTCGTATAAAATGAAGTATCTTTTTTATAATTTTTTACAGATCTCAATATTATTTCAATAAATATGAAAATAAGAACTTTTATATATATAATACAGCTCTCAATATTATTTTAAAAAAATGTATATATTTTTTTTGTTTTTTCTAATATAATAAATTTCTTAGAAAAAATTGCGATTTGGGCGATTTTTTTTTTTCATTGGGTGATATTTTTTTAAAATCTCGCGCTTTTCTCAAAAAAGTTCTGGCAACACTGGCTATCACCGTGAATGATATTTTTTTACTCTCCCACGCGCGCATCAACATTTTTTGAGAGTGGCAGCTAGAACTTGAGACGAATGCATGAATGAAACTTCCACTATTTTTACCGTTTTTCATTTGTATGTTTGGATGTGTGTCCGCCTCGTAGCTGACATGAAATAAATTTGCGATATCTGACCTCTTTTCCGATCTTATTTGTTAGGCTTGATTTTTGTGGATTTTAGTGCTTTGTGTTGTTGTTTTAAGCATTGCTTTGTGTTGTTGGTATCTGCGTGTGTTGATCACAATTCATTACTTTAATCAAACATTAAAGAAATTCTGCGGGAAACATTTCGGAAATCGTTTAAAGTCGAAATAATGTTTTTCAAACCGAAATAAATACGTATGGAATATATTTTGGTGAAAAATCATTTATCATCTTAACTTTTTTAATTTTTTTTTTTTTTTATTTTTTAAAATATGTATCTGATATTTTTTGGACATACTTGTTAAAGTTCGAAAAGAAAACAAAAAAAAATATGAACTTAATATGTTGATATTCTTAGAAGCATATTTTATATTATTTTAAAAATTACAAAACATTATTGAAATAAATAAGAACATAAAACGAAATTATCTTATTAATTGTGATATACGTATTAATAAATTATTATTTACTTAATTTATTTAATATCTACCAACAAAAATGGCGTACCTTCACCTCCAACATTATGTGTCATCCGCTGTTTCCAGTAAAAATTGTTACCGTCCTGGCTACTAACTTCGAAAAAACTTTTGATCACATGGGATGCATGCGGTGTTTGAACAGTTCGCTATTTGGAGAGTCGGTCAAAATATCTTTAAGGCCCAGTTTAAATTTTTTGAGTAAAAAAATGGGCTTGTTTGAATGCCTGTATTTTTTTTTTATTTTATTAAATATCAAAACAATTTTTTTATTTTTATTTCAGTCTTAGATTAACAATTCTTTTTTTTTGTATTTTTTTTTTTTGCAGCCATATTTACGGTTATACAGCGCGTAAAAGTTGAGGTCGCGAACATGAGGCCTTTTGCGGCTTGCACGATATCCCCTCTTCAGGTGATTTGATAAAAAAAAACAAAAAACCAAAATTTTATAACAGTTTTGTTTTGTGCGTGAACCAACAAAACGTGTAAAATTACAAAAAAATTAAAAAATGCCGCATAAAAGAAAAAAATTCTATTTTTCATTCATGAAATTGGTCCTTATAAATTAAATAAGAAGCAAAAAAAATATTTTTTTATTTGATTTTGTATTCAATGATTTTACAAAACGAAAAAAAGATTTAAGAATGTTATTTATTTTATATCGCGGCTTTTTAACCATCTTCTTTAAAAGTGTGAGTATTCTTATGAATGATAAAAATATATGAAACATTTCATTGAAATATGTTGCCATTACAAAATTTATAAAAGGGAAAACAAAAAACTTCGGCACAAAATGCGTTCTTGTTGGATTTTATGGAAAAACATCCCAATATCGCAAAGGGCTTCGTCAAAGGCGACCGCGTACTGGTTGAAGCACAATATATTTTACTCCAAGAGCATGACACTACATACGCATAATTTTACAATTTCAGGGGATTACTTTGATCACGTAGACGTCTCCACTTTATTTTTTTCTTCTTTGTCCTTCTCGCAATTACCATAATATACTCATTTTTATGAAATATTAATTTTACTTCAATTGAACTTTTTATTTTTCTTATGAGCAAGTGTCAGATTTGCTGTCATTTAGTTGAAGCGTTGAGAAAGCAGCATGTTCGAACCCGATTACATTGATTGCTTTCCGCTCGGAATGTATAACATATTTTTTAAATCGAAATCGGAAATGAAATCCGATTCCAATCCCATTCAGAGGTGGATTTCAGAATATGCCTGTACATAATGAAATTTCACAGATTTCCACATTCTTCGTAATTTTATTCGTAATTGCATAAATACCCAATAGCATAAATTTTTACTTATTTTTATTTATAAATTTGTATTCAGTTTAATTTTGTCACTTTGACAATCAGCTCTTTGAAGTTTGAGATTCGTGATCCAAAAAAATTTTCAAGTAAAGTTCGAATAATAGAAAGTGACATTTTACTTGTTCTTCTTCTCTATCGCCTGCTGAAAAAAATGTGTAAAGAAACGCTTTCGAGTAACTTTTTTTGGTATTGTGACCAAATAAAAACAATAGAAAAAGAAATTTAAATAAAACAACAACGGTGTGAGATTAAACATGTACGAATCAGGGTTGATAAATGAGCTTTTGAATTTGGTATAGAACATGGTATAATAATACAAGGTAGCATTGACAGTTGCTTGGGAAATCATATACTGTCAAAAAATATACTCAAAAAGAGAGCGCTCACAATCCGCCATTGAAAACACAAGCAATGTTGAAAACGTTGAAGTGAAAAAAAACAACAACCACAGCAGCTGCTGATGTATTTCCACAAAAAGCTGTTTTTGACAGTTTATGTTTTCCTGTTGAAGAGAAAATAAGCAGTTGTCAATGCTACCATGTATTATTATACCATGGTATAGAAATGCAGAGAAAAGTGTACTAAATGAAAGAAAATAGTATCGAATAAAATTTAAAAAAAAGTATTTATTTTAACATAAGGTTTTAATTTTTATAATAAATCACAAATAATTTTTATAAGGTAATCAACATGTCTTATAAGATTCTTGAAAGTTTAATTCATTAAGGGCCTACTAAAGTTTTTCGGCGAACAAAAATCAAAAATTTTTACATTTTTCGAATGTATTACAAAGATCTATCTTATTCTCAGAAAGATTTAAGTCAATTGAGTAAAAATTGTTGTAGTTATAAGCACAATTGTCCAAAGAGAAGACAATAAAAAATATATGTACTTGCCTTACTCATACCAGCTACTACAAAAACTCTTCTCTTTAATATGTGTTTTATTTTTTCAAAAAACAAGCTCTGAAAAATCGTGTCCACCGCATATTTAAGGTTCTTTACTAAACTACGGATGCTATATGGTTGAATATTTGTTATCGAAAAATTCAAAAACTTTTCTTCACAATATATATTATTATAATGTAAAAAAAAATGTACCTAAAATAAACAGTAGCTTAAAAATAAAACTTTTAATACAAGATTTTTTAGCTTAAAAAACTTAAGTAGGCCCTTAAAATCAATAAAGCTTAGAAGTAAAAACTAAGAACTTAAACTAATAAACAAACTAATAAGTAATAAACAAATCAGTTTGCAAACTGAACAAATAAACAACAAGTAAAGAGCTCTTCTTATAGTTAAAAAACAAATTAATAAAAAAACAACGTATAAGTTTTTGGTAAAATCTTTCAGTCCAGCAATTCTTAAGTGTCAGTTAAATTTTTTTTTTACAGAACATTTCTCATTTGATACATAATTTCTAAAATCCATAAGCCCTAACCAAAATAGACAAGGCGCTACGTAACGAGTGAAGAAAAAAATGTTCGCTTAAATGCAATTCTATGTTGTTGCCCAAAATAAGCAAACGTAAACTCAACGAACTGAACGAAACGGTGTGACGAGACGGTTTGTTCCGTAAGAACCGAACTTTTAGCATCTCAACTCGTCAACAACAGCTGTGCAGAGTAGTCTTCTTATTTTTTCAGACGATTGGAGGTACTCGTTTCATTTTGGGTTGAAAGTCAAAACAACGTAACGATTGCAAACGTTCGACAAGTTGCAATCGTCTCGTTTCGTCTATTTTGGTTAGGGCTATATTGTGGCATTGTTTTTCAGTATATTTGAGAAAACTCTTCTGTTTTTATTAAAGATGAAATTGTTACTATATAAGTCTGTTTCATTGGTTTTTATTAAATTTTTAATAGAAAATATTCTTAAAACGTTTGCTAAAGAATTAAGTTCTATTTATATGCGCAAGGTCACCAGCGTGCGCGTCTGACCTATAAAGCGAATTTTCTTTTCCCTCCAAGGAAACTGTGACCTCCATTCTTGAAGGAAAACTACTTCATATTTTTTCGCTTGGTGTTTAAGTGATCGTTAGAATTGAAAATAAAATATATTCTTATAATAATGTACAATTATAACTTTTGCAAACATTTGAAACAAATCTCCATCTTTCTTAGCATTTTCCAACGATTGTTGCGGCTTCTCTGTGCATCTTCAAAATACAAAAAAAAAACTAGATTGCTATCAAAAGTTTTGTTCTTAAATTTAAGTTACTTCTTTATAAATGTATCCCTTTTGCGTCCAGCGCGTTTCTTTAATGACTGCGTTTAAAGTATTAAATTTGCGTGTACACAAATCTGATCACTTTTAAGGAAACTTTTAACTCAAAAGAAACCTTTGCACTGAATACTCGCCTGCATTCACAATCAAGCCATGAACAAATTTTATTCGGTATTCGTAAAATAAAAACACAGGAACAACAATGGATGTTAGAAAATAATTTATATATGAATTTGATTGATTTCTAAGAATATCATCAGGGTGCAAAAATAAAAAAAAATAGCTCCTTTTTTAAGTGTTACATTTTATAACAATTTTAAAATTGGTAATTTAATGTTTTAAATTTTAAAATTGGCAATGTGGCAATTTAAAAACGTAACCACTTTCACTGAGCGAAATAAAATGTATCGAAAAAGCTTCGTTAGTATGAAAGTAGGAAAGGTGTAAAATTGTACCAAAATAGTACAATTGTACCGAAAAAATCATGCCTGGTACGAATAGCAAATTACTTAAATGGCCGCCTCGGCTTTGACGTAGCCCCAGAGAAAACAATTGAGGGATATCAAGTCGCATGATCGCGGCGCAGCAATCTATCTGGTGGCTAAAGGACCAAAAGAGTCGGTGGCTAAAGGACCAAAAGAGTTTACTGACACCCAAACTTTTCCACGAAGAATTGTCTTCGCACTGAAGCCATGATGACGACCGAACTCACGACGAAATTCGAGTTTGATATTTACAACTGAGCCGAAATATCGATATTTTTTAACAATTAAATCAAATATTAGAATGTAATTAGATATAAGATATAATTAGATACCTAGATGTTATTAGTAACTGACAGCTGCTGAAACATAACAGTTGGAAAAACTATTGTTGCTATCCGGTCACCCTTCGTGACCAAATAAGAACGATAGGAAAATAAATTTAAATAAAACAAGAATGGTGTATGATATTTATTAATTCTGGCTTTATTTTATTATTCGATGCCATTATTCTTTCCAAAGTCAGTGATATAACTGGAGTATTAGAAATTTTCACCGAAATTTGAATTAAATCGAAGAACGGCGTTAATCTTCTGGCATTAGAAAACTTAAAATTTTGCATATTTGCAAAAAAAAACAAAAATAAAAATAAAAAAAGAAAATAAAATAACTAATCTATTCTCAATTAAGTTTAAGTTACAATAATGTTAATATAGGATTTGTAAGCTATTTGAAAATATTTGGTGTAATATTTGATCACAAGCAAAATTTAAAACAATAATGTTTAGAATCAAGAAAAAAATCTAGCTGCCAGTGTTAATATTGTAAAATACTTTTCTTTCCAAATATTTTTGAACACATGTGTTAACTTTGGTCAATATTACAAGATTATTAATTCTTTTACTAGTATTTTTAGATGGTGTACTTACATGAGCGTAAGAAAACTAATGCACTGAACACATTGACGACGGCAACGACATTACGACATCTGTCAAATTTTTTTACATGTATTTCTTATGGAGAGAATTTGGTCTAATGTCGCAATGTCGTGTCGTCAATCAAAGAACTAAGATATAAGGAAGTGATGTTATTGCACAAAAGTGTGGTATTTTTCTTATTCGTGTTGGTTGACACAAATACATAAACATTCACAAAGGGCCGTATTCAGTTACGTTGAAAAAAAGGCTCAAAGTGTGCTTGTTAGAATTACATATAAAACCGGTGTTTAGAGTAATACGTTATTAGTAAAAGTTTGACCTACAGCCGTATTCATAACAATATCTTATTCATAAAAATTCTTACTCATACACCGTATTCATAAAAATATAGTGATTTTTCGTTTAATAACGTTTATGAATAATGTTTTTAATTCTTTCTCTGTTCTTCTCACTGATTTTCTGTTCTCTGCGATTTATTTTTCAAAACAGCTGATTTTGACAATGTGTCGATCATGACGTAGGCAGACATGCGCATGGCATAATCTTGTATTTATTATTTTTGGGTACAACCTGTCGTAGAATGGGATTTTTACTAATATTCATATAAAACGCATGAAAAAATAAATGAAAAATTTTGTTTTTACACATTTTGAAATGTATAGTTTTATACAATTTTTGACGAATAGTCAGTTTAAGGTCCCGAATATGCGGAAATCTGAAAAGAAATGAATAAAATGTATTACATCTGATTAACTATGCTGAACACAGAAGCGCCCCAAAAATGTATTCAGCTGTGAAAAACTGATGCGCCCCTGAAGCATTTTGACAGATGTGGGTGCACCATTGTGAGTGCAAATTGGTGCGAAATCAACTGGCTCTAATTTGCATTTTAGCAAATTCTAACCACACAACGCATGTTATAATTATTTTTGGTCATATTTTTCTTTAAAATTACATAGTTTCCAGCAGTGAAAAACGCTTTTAATTTAATTATTTCACTGCACAAACTTTCAATTATATTCAAGTGATCTCAGAAATGTCAAAAAACACTCTCTATCTAGCTCGCTCAATTCAGAAATCATACCACAGTTCATGTACACTGTGTGTGTGGCTAACACCATTTCCTTATATTTTATTTCTTTGTCGTCAATATAGAACTATTCCTAATTTGACAGCATGTCGTCGCTGTCGTCGTCAATGTGTTCAGTACATTAAATGCGCCTTGAAATGAAAAATTGTTTTACTGAAGCTACCTACTAACTCAAAGAAAAAACAAAAAAAAAAAATAACATATTATATTTGAACAAATTTAAAAAACAGCATATCACTTTATCCCAAAATTATTCAACAGTAATAACGCAGTTTTACATAAATTAATTATCATAAGTTTTACGTAAAAGATATAGCAAACGCCTTCAAGCAGAAGCGAGTGAAAAAATAAAGTCTACGATTCAGCGCCGAGTCGTTTATGTCAAATCCAGGGACCGAAAATAACTGTTATTTTCGAAATTTCAATTCAAAAAGTCAGGTAGAAAAAATTTTTCTTTTCGATATTTGAATAAAGCAGTGCGATGCTTGTGAGCTAAGGACTAATAATCTTAAAAGCTTTTTATTTATTGGACTTTTTAAAAAAAGTAAAAAATAATAGTTATTTTTTGACCGATTTTTTTTTTGGTCAATAATAAAAGTTGAAATTTGACTTTAATTTTTACGGCCAAAAATAATAGTTAAAATTTTACTTTAATTTTTTCGGTCAAAAATAAAAGTTAAAATTTGACTTTTATTTTTTCAGTTCAAAATAAAAGTTAAAATATGACTTATACTTTTTTGGTTTAAAATAAGAGTTAAAATTTGACTTTTATTTTTTCGGTTAAAAGTGAAAATCATAACAAAAGTATAAATTCTATTCGTTCTACTCTTCTCTACCTTTGTTTTGCTTTTCACTACACATTGCGTTCCCTGTCACTGTTGTTTGTCGAATCACTACACATCAGAGAACTGCAATGAGTATCCAGCAGAAATCGGATACTCAAATCATACCCGAGTTACTTGTTGTTCTCTACACAATCTATACTCAATGAAATATGTGAAATACTTGTACTTATTCGGCTCATTAGCATATTTTCGGGTGCAAATCAACATGTACCGGGTAAGCTAGTAATACTGTTAAATTTTTAACCTTTATGTTTAATAGAAAAAATAAAACGCATATTTTAACTCTTATTTTTGACTCAAAAATAAAAGTCAAATTTTTATTTTTGATCGAAAAAACAAAAGTCATATTTTAACTTTTATTTTAGACCCAAAAAAATAAAAGTCAAATTTTAACTGTTATTTTTGACCGAATAAATAAAAGACAAATTTCAACTGTTATTTTTGACCAAAAAAATTAAAGTCAAACTTTAACTTTTATTTTTGACCAAAAAAAAAATCAGTAAAAAAATAACTATTATTTATTGACTTTTTTGAAAAAAGTCATAACAGTCACGGTCCCTGGTCAAATCAATTGATCTTAACATCAAACCACGTCGCACAGTGTTTTGTTTGGCCTATTTAGACGGAGATAAATCTGTAACTCGGGTTGTAGGGCATGGAATGATTTAAAATTGGACTAAAGCTTCTGAAAAGCATATCTTTCTTTCTTAACCGATAGTCTTTGTGGAACCAAAGTTACAAAAATTTGTATGGGAAAAGTAGCCATTTCGCTTCCATACATAACGATTTCCCCAGTTTCTTTAAAATGGCATAACTCCTGAACGAAGAGTTCCACAGAAACCGTAGACTTTTTGAAAACAATACATTATGTTTGTTAGTATCTTAGTACACCTAAAAAAAATGTATCCATTATTTATACATGTTTATATCTAAATTTAAAAAGTATAGATCTTTTATCTAAATTTCTTTTTATTTTTTTATAAAATGGGAAATCTAAAAGTGTCTGTACTTTGTCTAGGTCTTGTCTAGGGAGCTGCCACGCCCACTTGTCTATAGTTTCTTAAATACTTTTTTTTGTTCTTTCCTATACCTTAAACATCGAAAACTATCAAAGAAATCTAAAAAATAATTTTCTCCGTCTAACTTGTATAAAACGAAACACTGCGTCGCATGTAACAAAACTTTGAACCATTATGTATTCTGCAAGTATTGTCTTTCATCAGAAATTTACGGACGTGCTCAAAACGGATCACCAACACATTGACCTACAAACAACTTTTTGTAGAAACTATCGAATTTTATATAAAAAATAATTGGACCATTTTGTACACAGACGGAATTATAACCAAAGAGCAAACTACATTCGCGCTATGCATCAAAATAGCAACTTGGTAACTACTGGATTACATAGTTGCACCAGTAACCTTTGCACCTCTGTTTTTACCGCTGAGCCTCCCGTCTAATAGTAACAGAGGCCAATTTCTTATGGAAGCTGTTCAAAACATAAACAACGATAGTGAACTTGCTTCAACAAGCAAATATAACTGCATTAAAAACCCAAACAAAATTAAAATAATCTGGCTCTCTGGACACGCAGGAATCAAGAGAAATGAGCTTGCAGACGAAGCCGCCTTTCTTGCCAAACGTTCACGTAAGATTTTCTACTAAAGAGCTGCACAAAACCTTCTACTCACAGATTTTGAGTATTGAACATTAACATATATTGGTGCAGGGTTCAATGGTACAAAAATGTTCTATATAGCCAACAAATCCCAACGGGGAAATCATAGCGAACACACCGAGTGCACCACTCATGCGCATCGAAAAATTTTCAGCGATCGTTTTCAGTTTTCTAAGAGGCTAACAAGTAAAATAATTAGAAAAAGCGTCATATCTCGAAAACGTAGGAAAAAAATTATCGTAATTTTGGCTTTTCAAAGGGTGGACTGGAATTCAAGACGCACAGGTAGAGGCGTCGTTCGATATGATAACCTTAAAAATAAGAAAAAAATTACACTTCTCGAAAACGAGCAAGATGGCACAAAATTATCGGTCTTCTATCATCTTTCAAAACTGCTTATTTTGAAATGTGACGGCGGAAGAGACGAAGTTCTTGAATAATGGCAGATGGTTTGCAAGCCATTTTTCATAACTGCTGAGAAAAATTGACATTTTGAGACTAATTCACAAAAAATTCAAGAAACCAAAGCAGCTTAATGATTAGAAATCATCGCTATAGCTCCATAAACTCCAGTGGAATAAAAGCAGTATATCCAACATCTTGAACCCATCACAATGCAAAATTTTTCTTCGACTTCGAGTGGGACACCTGCTGTATGGTAATACCGCATCCACCTATCAGTATCGTTATAGTCCATCATCTATAGACCATATCCTCAACAATTATTTCATTAATCGTCAATCCTTATTTCATTTCAATCTGTAAAAATACCAAACAATTATTAAAAAATCTAACTAGAGATAATTGTATAATTTTATTTAAAATGAAAGCCGCCATTTCAATTAAAAGATTTTTTATATTAAAGTTAATAATTATAAATAAATAACTCAGCTGGAAAGCTTTCTAATTCATTCAAAATGAAAACGCTTGTGCAGTTCTCTGGAAGGCATGTCATTTAACGTAAGTTTATGTTAGCTTCCTCCAACAAAAAAAAAAAAACACATTGTTTTATTTTCAATATAATCTCGAATATATTTAAAGCAAGTGCATCAACCTCCGTATTATCAATATTGTGCATAAATATTAAATAAATTTTACAACAATAAATTTCAAATATTAAAAGAATGTTATTTGCTAAGTATGTAAAACTAATTCACAGATTTTGAAGCTTTTGGTTAGTACTTAAATTATATAAACCGCTGAACTATAGCTACGGAAAATAAATAGCACTCTTTGCATAGAACTTTTTTTTTGCAACAGTTATTAAGGCAAAACTTTTAAGAACACAAAAAAATCCCACATAATGTACCTTAAGTAATTCTGCTTTCACAAAGTATTCTTTTATATCGCATTCGTACGATAAGTACTACTAAAGTTTATTTTATGATTTAATTTTTAAGGTGTTTTGTTATAAATATTGGTCTTCATGAAAGCTCGCAAATTCCTCGCATTCCACGTTAATTTCACAAGTTTTCACTGCGTATATCAGCTGTTCTCTTTTCCATACAATCAAAATATATTTGGATTTTTTCGTTCTTTGAAAATGAAGTAAGTGTATGATAGCGCGCAAAAGTCATAGCTTGCCTTTACTTCAAAAATGAGTCGGGACGCCCCCGACTGTCATCATATGCTTCCTTATAAATTTTGGTTTCGTTCATCCATACTATTTTTTATTTTTTTTTTTTCATAAAAATATTTTAGATGTCAATAAGTAAATATATGATCTCCTGCGAACTGATTTCGAGCCTTCATATTTAAAGTGGAAAGGCGTGAATTTTCAGCTATATGGCTTTAGATTTGAAGTTTGCTTGGTAATTTACGAATAAACCCTGACAACATTCGACTTCCCTTTCCTTTTCAAGCGATTTAAAAAAAAAATCAAGTTAACTTTTGCTCACAATGTGGCTCTCGTTGAAAACTGTGGTCTTTTATGTGGTGCTGAATGTTAAATGAAGTGTTTTCAAGTACCGCGATGTTATTTTCAATTGATAATAATGGAAAAATACATCGGGTAGGGATATCTTTTATAAGATCTAATAATGTAAAGTGGGCTTTTAATTTTTTCATCCAGTAAACAATCGATTATAAACATTTACTAATGGCAATAAATGGGTTAGTTCTTCTGCTGTTCTTTTAAGCGTTATCGAAATAACTGCGTCAACTTAAGATTCAATGCAATTTAAATGTGCCTAACATTAAATGAGTTCATACACATTGTGTAAGAAGTGTGCTATTTCTTTTTCCATAGCTGTATGTACATAGTTCATAATAATGGGAGTGTGCGTTTCATTAAGCATTTATGTAAGATTAAATATTTTGTTAGCGTTTTCATTCTAAGGACTCGAACCATTTTCGAATAGAGATGGAAGTACGGAATCCCCCGAAGATTGTCTGAATTGAATAAAATTTAATTTTATGAACTGTATTCTCACTCATGAAGTGTTAAAAGGGACATTACCTGTCGATAGTCAAATGGTAGGCACCTGGTGCGGAATTGGAACGTCCGGCACGAGTAAAACGTTCAATACGAGAGCCACCACGCTGCGGCGCTTTACCCGATACTCCTCTCAAAAAAGGATTTCCAAACGAATGATTCTTAAGCATAGTTTTAATCAAAATCAATGTGTCTAACTTTGGAATGCTTTTGACAACCGAGTTTATGTCCTCGTCACTAATTTGCACTAAGCGACAATTTTCATCTTCCGTTGGAAGTGGATTAGTGCCAGAAGTTGTAACCCAAGTATGTTGCTTTGAAATATGAAAATGAAGTTTTTAAAAGAAAAATAAAAAATATGTGGAAATGAAATTATTTACCTTTAGCTGTGGCAAAGTAATTCGCTCAGCCGGATCCTTTTTCAACATGCTGGCTATGCAATCCCGAAGCTCTTCACTGATTTTAGGAATATCAGGAAACTCCAATGGATCTTTCTTAATCTTTTCATATAAAATCGGTATTGATGTTGCAACGAATGGGACATTGCCGAATACTAAAGAATATAACGTTACACCTAAAGCCCACACATCGACTGCTCTGCCGCTGTACAAATGCTATAATGAGAAAAATTTATACATTCAATATAAAAAGTTGGGAGCTTCACTAAGAACATTAAGAAAGCACGATATTAAAAATGGACAAAAATCTGTATCATATAAAATTTAATAGGGAGATTTAAAATTTATGTTTTCTGTTCAGTACATTTCTTAAATTCTCTTGATTTTATAGAAATCTTTTGATGGAGAAGACAATGTCTATCTTAATAAAATTGAAATAAAAGAAATACTTCTTAAAAGATGCAAATAAAATTGCGTATGAAAAAACATAACCTTTGCCGTGTATTTTTATCATACACATATACGTATCTTACCTGTCCCGGTACTAAAGTCTCCGGTGCTCTAAATGCTGGTGTCCCGGCAGTAGAGCCGTTATTCATCGTTGCATCCTCACCAAGGAACTCATTGCAAACACCCAGATCTGCTATTTTAACATGGCCACATTCAGTGAGCAGTAAATTTCCTGGTTTTATATCGGAGTGAATAATACGTTGATAGTGCACTGAAATCAGAAAAGTTATTTTTAATAACATCATTTAATGAAGTCGATACAGCAGGGCTATTCACGACGTGATGAATAAGCGATATATAGTTTTCAAACCTATACAACAGAAAAATATTCGATACATATTTTTTTTTAATATATATTTGTGTAGTGTGCATGGACTGTTCTTTGTCAATTTTTGTACCAGTGTATCCCTGGCTGAAATCTCGCCTTTCAGAGAACATTTTTAGTTGTAAGTTATTTTTTTCGCCTGGGCAGAGGGCACCCCCAGATAATGGCAAACATCAAAGAGGAAATAATGCCTTGTTATTTAAGCGTCTTAAGAATATGAAAATTTGCCATACGGAGTTAGCATAAAACTTGTAGGTCCAGTTCTCCATAATTTGTGTACAAACATTTAATACTAACACAACACAATTGATTTTAAAAAGTTCGTTTAAATTCCTTTCATGGTTTGAAAAGGCTAATTTATTTTTTTTAAGGGGGACTATATATCCAGAGGCCGAAAAAAAGGTCATGCTTGTGCATTTTTTTAAGGAAACCTTAGCGATATTTTTAAATGAGTATTTTTATACCTTTAAATATTCACATTCAAGAGTATGTTTAGTTTTTTTTTATTGAAAAAAATTTAATATTAAGGTAGATACTGCATTTCTTATAGAGCGCTGTGAAAAAAAGGTGAAATGCGGTGACCAAGATTGCTCCTCCTAAATTCATCTGAAACAAAAAAATGAAAAACTTTTTAAACTTGATACTTTAAACTCAAACTTGTCATAGCCGATTTTTAAAATGTTAATTTTTCACAAAATGGCGGACTTCCGAACGTAAAATAACGATTTTCGACTAAAAATTCTTCATTATTTTGCCTATAAATAATAAACGAAGCTACGAAAAAAAAAATCCTATGACAAGTACGAGATTATTATGAATAAAATAAGCCTGCAAAAAAAATCAAAACGATCGGTTCGCTGAGTTTTGAGAAATATTGGTCACCGACTTTGAAAACATGGTTTCGAGGAAAACGCGTTTGAAAATAAGGACCAGCACTACGCGCTCTCGAAGGCGGTTAAACCCCTAGGCTATAACTTTGTTATTTTTTGAGATATCGACTTGAAGTTTTAACCACATATTCTTGAGACTTGAAGCTTTAAGACTAAAGTGAAAGTTCTGGATATCCTTACCCTTTAAGTGAAACTTCTTTAGCCGAAATAGGGAGTAAAACCGATGAATCAATTCGCCGATGAAATACTTCGCCGTGAAACGCTTCGCTGTGAAAAGCTTCGGCGTGTTTTTCATATGGTATTAAGCAGAATCAAATAATTATAATATGGTATGGACACAGTAGCTTTTCAACTGCATGCTTCATACATTGAGTAATTATGATATTGCCAAAAAAATTCCCCGCATATGGAACATGTCTTTGATATTCATATTGAAAACATCAACCTTAAACAAAAAGGCAAACACTGACTGCTATTAAGTAACAGTGTTGTAATGTATAACATTTTAAAGAATATTTCAAACTTTTGAGAGTAATAAAAGAGTACACAGAGTATATTTCTGTATTGCATTTATTTTCCTTATATCTTTATGTTTTTGATACAAAATTCTACATATCACATAGTTTTATGATGCAAGCCCTCCCTTTAAATGAAAAATTTTCTTTTTGCAAAAGTAAAGGGGGTAGGTCATACATATTAACCCTCTCTGGCCCTCCCTTAAAGTCCCCATGTTCAGATGTGGAATAAATGCAAAAAAATCATAAAATTTGTATGGGAGCCGCCATAAGGAGTGGTCGGAGGGAATAGGTCGCCAAGGGAAAAATGTTATTTTTGCAAAAGAAATGGGGGTCAGTCATACATATTAACCCTTTCTGGCCCTCCCTTAAAGTCCCCCTGTTAACGTGTAGAGAATAAAAATTGACATGTGCCAGCAACAAAGCTGTGTGGTGTTTTGAGTTTTATGTTTGAGGAAAACAAATAAGCCTGGACAAATGATTTTTATATATGAGCGTAAAATAAAAATTGAGAAAAAACTTTTATTTCTGATCAAAACAATAAAAATCTTAAGATAATTTTTATTGCTGAGTAATAAAATAAAAATCTAAAAATAATAATTAAACTTTTAGTTTTTGGATATCACTAGGAAATAGGACATTTTTAGTAAGACTATATTAAAGACTAAATATAATTGATTTAACCACTTAAAAATAAACTTTTTTGGGTTAAAGTTTCGCTTCTACCGTACGTGGTGGCCAAACACATATTATTTTTTTTTGGTTTTTTGAATTTTGCGATTAGGGAATTCCTATGGCACTAGCAAAGTGTTAGCACTGGGGAATGCTAATGTAAAAGAAAACAATTGATCAATAAATACCTTTCAGAGAATGCAAAGAATTTAGATTGAAATGTTAAATGTACTGGTTAATTTAACACTAATGGCGTTGACTGCAGGTTCAATGTACTTTGTTTTGTTTTATTGTTACAGGAAATGGAGATATTGTTTTACTGTTACACGAATGGAGATATACCAGAAACAACAAAGTTTGAACTTTGTGACAATAGAGAGTATAAATGAATTAGCATTGCAAATTTTTTATATGTTTTTTGGGATAGGTGAAATCTTTCTAAGCAATTGAATAAAATACGATTTATGACACAAGTTTTACTTTAGAAAAAAAACAAACCGCCTCAACGAAAATAGAAATTTAGTTTATTCAACAATAACAATCTGTTGCAAAATAAAAAAATTCAACAAATTATGACTGACTGAAAATGCATCGAATAATTGGCAAATAAGATCTCATTAAAAAGCGTGGGAGTACTCACATCAAAAGAGATTAATTTTATCCTTTTTTGTAGCATTAAAGTCATTCCAAACCCCTGCACCCGTTGTATATTCAAAGCCTCATATTGGATTATGATTATAAACCGGTCTAGCTTTGACCCATTTCACCATCACGAATAAAAAAATTTAAGGCGAATTTATTCATTCTAAATTAACATCATTCAAAGTTTAAATTGATAAAGTTTATGCTTAATTGGTGTATGAATTTTAAAAAGTATTTCTGACTGGATAAAAGTCTCAAAATATTCTTGCAGAAACAAGTTCAGAGACACACCCATATTTATTATCTTCCACTTGTATTAAAATTACATTTTATTGCGTAAATAATAATTTTAACATATATTCATTAACACCATTTTAAACATATCTGGCCTGGAATTAAGAGAGGGACCTAGTGTGTGAAAAAGTCGATTTTCAGGTTTTGGTCGATTCTGACGTAGTGTTCGACTGTTTTATTTTAAGTTTCACAAAAGATTTAAAAAATTTGTAATTCTTATTTACAATATTAGTATAACATAAAGTCTTAAAGCTACGCGAATTTGGATGTAAGCGAAAATACACATACATGTTTAACCCTCACGGCTTCCTTAAATTTTTATACAAAACGGTTCCATTGTATGCGTACGCATACACAAAGAAAATCAACAAAAAACCAAAAAAAAAAAAACAAAGATTAAGTTTTTTTGATTGTTTTCATATGAAAACTTTATTTTCGAACAAAGCAAAATAAAACCAATTCAGAAATAAAGTAAATCCATTAATTATACATGCAAAGTAAATCGTCTATAATAAAAGCCTTTCAAATATCACATAATTGTGTATTAGAGTGTCCCTTATTTTGCGATTTTTGGAAATGTCAAGGGGCTGAAAGTTTTTTTATGCGTTTTTATATTCTAAGAACGAAACCAAAAAAAATTTTTTTTTACGACAACGTTTACCCGTGCCAATCGGGTCAGAAAGTTTCGAAAAAATGTCCATATTAGACCATATTTGCACAAATTAAAAAAAAATATTTTCTCTGCTTTTTATAAATGTTTGCATGTTTTGGAACACATATATAAGAAATATGATATCTACAAAGTTTTTTTATGGTGGGCGTGGCTACCGCCCCTGCTGCATCGATATTTCTCCCGCAGCCTTTTCCCACTTTTTTATGAAATTAGTGCAATTTAGGTATTAAAATCAACAATAAATAAATACATTTTTATTATGCTAAAAGAATTATTACATTTCACTAAATTCACATAATGTATTTACAAAAATTAACAATAAATTAAAAAAACTAGTATTTTACACTGCGGAGGGCGCGCAACAAGCTAATACCTACAAGAAGTCTTATGGCGACTTTTCAACCGAAATCATAGTTTTTTTTTTTTTTGTCTAAATAAAAAATATCAAAAACCAAAAATGTATGCCCCCTGGAGGGTTAAATCATGATGACAAATACAAATTAATTATAAGTCTTTCATAAGAGTATTTTTTTGACAGTTCGAGAATATTTTTCGAGTATTTTGGGCCACAATAAGTAGGTTTTGTAGCTGCTCTTCTGATTTTGTCATCATTATGTTGCGAAGCGTGGGGTACAACTTGCTCAAGAATTTCTCGAGCTTACAAAATCAGAAGTTCCGCGCTTGTCGCAGGGTAAAATACTAGTTTTTTTAATTTATTGTAAATACATTATGTGAATTTAGTGAAATGTAATAATACTTTTAGCATAATAAAAATGTATTTATTTATTGTTGATTTAAATACCAAAATTGCAGTAATTTCATGAAAAAGTGGGAAAAGGCTGCGGGAGAAATTTCGATGCAGCAGGGGCGGTAGCCACGCCGGTAAACGTTGTCGTAAAAAAAAGAATTTTTGGTTTCGTTCTTAGAATATAAAAACGCATAAAAAACCTTTCAGCACCTTGACATTTCCAAAAATCGCAAATTAAGGGACACTATTGTGTATCAAGAATTTTACGATTATTTCCTAGCGCAATTGAAACAAATGCTAAATCTATGTTGCGCACATATATGTATATCCTTCGCATTTTTTACACCGTTTGTTTGTTATTTGAAATAAATATTTGTTTTTGTCAAATATTTAAAAAAAAAATACATATTCTTTAGCTCATGTTACAGCATTTCCTGGCAAGAAAATTAGTGTATGCGTGCGCATACACAAGAACCAATACGCAACTTTTCATGTCCAGAACAACTGAACTGTCAAATATTTATTTTGATTATTTCAATATGTTAACATTCCCTAAATTAGATATTTTACAAATTTTCATTGTAATCCATCGAAGCATATATGACCTATCACCAACTAAAGTTGCACGTTGTATGCGCGCGCATACAAGGAACCCGTGAGAGTTAAAATACACGCTAAAAGTATTCCAAATCCACTGATGGGGGTCCCAACATCTTAACTTCATCCTGCCCGGTAATGGAACGACATTCTTTTCCGAGTAGTTTTCAATAAACGTGACCATATGTTCTGTGTTCTCTTGTGTGATAACGTTGGAGCCGCTTTCCGACTTCCCAGTGAGACCATGAGTTCGAAGAACCAAGTCTTTATCTTCAAAATGTTTTCGGATCAATTTGGGACGTTTCATTCCGATACAAATAATGGGTTTTTCATTAAGGACTTGACAACATTTAGGGACTTGAGAACGTACGTCGCTTCAAATGGTCCTTTGGCATCAATTCTTGAGTCAGCTTGATCTTGTTTGTGTGTAAACCAAGATAATACGCAAAATTCGCCATAAAGTGGTCTGGGCGATGCCCAATTCTTGAGAACGCCAAGGAATTGACTGTTTTGTATCGTTTGCTACGGACGCCTGATCGGCTTCGATATTTTCGACACTTCGACCAACCCGTTGGCTTACTGGCACGGCAACATCACACAACGAATATGTAGACTCAAATTTTTGCACTAAACTTGTTATTGTCTGTCTACTAGGGCGATAATTACGACCGAAAATTGCAGTTAACGCTCTAAAAGTTGCGATCACCGACTCCAAATTTCGGTAGTCAATTTTTATAATTTGCAGACGTTGTTCGTTCGTGTACTTTCTCATGATGAAAATTTTGAGTTTACTGAATAAATTGACAGTGACAGTTCGATGATTAGTGAAAGGGTGCGTTTAGAAATTTAATTCAAAGTTGTCAAGTCCCTATTGGAAAACCCTGTATATATTTTACTGCAAACCAAAACTTCGGAGCCCGTAGGTTATATCAATCCGGCTTTTTCCAAGTGTTCTACTTCTTCGTAAGCATACCTAAATGTTGTCTGTGCACTTCTAAGTGAAACAACACCGACAAATCTTGGTTGCTCAATTCCATGAACGCGTTTGGGGATTAGGCAAACAAATCCTCTAGAATCAACTTACTGCAGTTCATAGGGCCACAACATTTGCGTGTCTTCCTCATCGTACTGCGACCGTCCAAGAACTCGTGGCTTCTTTCGCCATCATCGGACTCCGGTTCAGGAATATAATCGTTGAAAAATCCGATGTGGTAAAGCACATTTGCAGCTTACGTTGCAAATCTTCAAAATAATGTACGTTAACCTGCAATAATATGCATTAATTACAGAGTTTTATTCTAACCAATAATATACGTATTTAAGTATATAGTATATTTAATAAGTATACGGCCAGATAATAGCCGTTATCTCGAAAGTCTGTTTTCAGCGACTAGGTAATTTTCTTCGTTCCAGGTCACATATGCTTATCTGTTTCTCGGTTTAGCCCGGGAATGCATCTTATGTTATCTACATACGTGATATATGAGTATCATATGTTAAAGATGATACTCAGATGAAACAACCAAAACATTCTCGCAAACAGTTTATCTGTGTAAAGATAATGCCTTAAAGCGGCAGCTAATAATACTACATTTTAAACTGCATTTATTCCCAACTCTTTATAAACTAAAAATTTGAAAATTGTAAAAAAATTTAAAATTAAAATATTGCCAGCACTGATTGCAAAGCAATGATCGCACCCTATTTTATTACATTGCTTTCTTTTTCAATGAACGACTGGTTTTGCTGTTTTTGTTTTGTTACTCATATTCTTAAAAAACTTTTTCAATATCTTTCTATTTATATTCATATTGTTGTTTTGTGTATCTGCTTCTGAATATCTGCTTCTGCATTTTAACTCCCTTTATTTCGTCAAAAAACTGTAAATCTAAGTTACCCATTTATTGTTGGTATTATGCTACTTCCTGAAAGCATTCAAGATGAGGCATCAGGGCTGAAGTGTGACTCATGTGCCAAAGACCTGTTTTCTCTAATAAGTTGTGAGGAGATTTGGTTAAAATACCGGTTAATTTGTCCTTGAAAAGTGCAGAGGCATTACGTTTTTTAGTGCAATTTTCCTTCATATAGTTTTGTGAGTCAAGGTTCTCAGTTTTTTTACCAAAAAATTTTGACAAAAAAAAGGTTCAGACTTAACGTCGAAAATGATCTGAGGTGTGAAGATATCAAAAAATAGTTGATCACAAATTTGTCACAATCACATTAACTAACACTTTAGTTTTTTTTTTTAAAATGGTTTTATCTATTTGTTTCTGAAATATGTTTTGTAAAAAGCCAATGTTCTCATTTTTTATAATAATTAAATTCTATGTTAATATCTTTATTTAAAGTTGCATTTAATCTCTATAATTTTTTTTTTTAAATAACGATGAATTATATAAAACAGGACAAATTTATTAAGCTTGAAAAAAAATTTGGAGTGGTGGGGGGACGCGAGTGTGGTGTGAACATGGAAAGGAGGGCGCGACCAAAAACAGTTGAGAACCACTGATGTAGACTGTTAAAATTTCAGAAACATACACATTTTATGGGTTTTGAGTTTCACAAAACTTATGATTTAAGTCTTGCTGAAGTTGGAATTCGAGAAACCCTGAAACGGTAAAGAAATTGTAGAAACGATAAACCGAAAAAGAAGCTTATCAAAAAGTAATAAGGATGATTCGGGCTTATTTCACTTTAACCTATTTAGTTGGGGTTTTGCTCTGGAATTTTTGAGGGATGGGTACAAATGTCAAAACATGTAACATGTTGACATTGTCACTCAAGTTTTCATAAAAAAATTTGGAAAATTAGCTAATTTTTCATTTAAGTCTATTAATATCTCTACTAAAACATTCAAGTTAATTTCTCTCAATATTTTATTTTGATCTTACACTTTGATATCAGCACAATGAATTAAATCAACTGATTAATTCTAAACCAACGCAAATTAAAACGACTTTAAAACATTCGCCAACGAATTAAAAATTGCTCTTGCAGGGTCATAACTTGCCATTTCAGCCCTTGAAAGGACTTTCATCGAGCTTCTTAAGATCAAATTGTGTTGTGCGTGTTATTAAATTTTAGTACACAATATAGATCGAGAACTGGAATACAGTATACAATAGATCGAGAACTGGAACTGGTAGGAAGTTTTATGCCGACTCCGAACGGCTAATGTGCACGTTCTCCAGAAGCTTTACATGGCATTATATACTCTCCATTGTCTGCAGAGAGGTGACGACCGAACAGAAAAATTAATTCAATTGAAAAAAACTTTCTGTGTCATATGGAAATTGAACCAGGGTTCTCTGGCATATGGGTCAGGAACTACACCCACTGCGCCACGGCCACCACGAAGATCCTTTTAAAGAACATTAATTAACAGGAACTATTAAGAGAATATAGAAATACATTCATCTTATTTGATTGGCATCTAATATTTCTTTTTTCCGGCGTAAAAATTAGAGTTTTGACGATTGTGCGATGGCTGTCAAACATCCGGTTGTGTTTAACGTAGACACCTGCCTTGACGGCTCAATTCTACGGTGCCCCTTGGCACAAGGAGTCTTTGGGTTCAGGAAGAAGAGATCTAGTGGCTTAATCTTCAGGAACGCCAATATAGCAACGTACGGTAATTAACGTCCATCCAATCAGATGATCTTCCGGACGCTAACCCAGCTACGTTTCATTAGCGTCCTTCCGATAATCCACCGAACCCAACTCCTTGAACCCGGATGCGACCAACGCCCTATTTTATAGTCTCAATAACGGTTTCACCACCACACTTAAGCATATTTAATTTAATAAATATCCTGTATGGATTGCATACCGATAGAGAGACATAGTACCAATCATGGAAGGCTATTGTTATCACCTTCCACATTTATTGGTAGAAATCGAGACCGATCTAAAATCTCTGACAATATGAGGGCATTGTCACCCGGTTGTAAACAAGTGCAACTCCACACCGATCATCACAGACCTGCACGCGACATTGTGCTACCACAGCCAGCACGAAACTCCCCGAAGGGCCAGCCCACGATAGTCTCCTGGGCTAAAGGATTTGCCCCGACATAGCAATCACACACACTGACATAAAGCGTATCACACATGACTGTGAAGAATAATAATATTCAACACTTATTTACACCCAATCATCCTTGAGTCACCAAAAGACGTCCGACAACCTGTCCAGCATCACCAATTCTGCATCACTGCGTTGGCAACCACAGTGATACAAAATACCTTGAGCATCCCGACAACCCTGCATGGGGTCAAGGTTATCTTTGTGCCCAAATTCACCTTGAACGCTCTGAGACCACTTTTGGCAGAAGTGGCCTCATCACGCCCGTAAATTCTCCTTAACAATCCGAGACCACACTAGGGTGAGATAGTCCTAGGTGAGTCTCTTCATGTTGTTAATCTTCAGATTATACATCAAGCAACCGCCTTCAGTTTCTTCCGATTTTGTTCGCTCTGATTTTAACTACGATTACGCACTTTTTAAAAACTCTGCATTTTGCTCCGTGTTATACAGCTCTACCATATACACACATCATCGCCTACTTTTTCTAGGCTGTCAGACACTTCTGGTGGCTCACCGTGTACTGCACAAGCAATCCCACAGTTTTGCAGTAATTTTACTGCCATCCATTTTCAACACAACTGTTTTACGCTCTCTAAAGACATGCTTTTTATCAATGTATTTGTGTTCATGTTTCTGTCAGGACAAGGACTATCCCCGTGCTAACAAATTATTTTTCGGATCATTGCTACTCCTTCATAGGCATTAACGCCACCGCTGATCGTGTCAGACGGTCCAGCCTATTGCCACTGATTTAGCCAAACACGCAAGGCTCAAGGCGGGCCTGAGGCTGTCAAACAGTCGGACAAATAGATGAAAATGGATAAATAATCTTAGGGGATTATGCTGATCAATTACGAGTAAAAATTGCACTTTTCTATACTCGCCTTGCTTCTTTATGTGCGTTTTAAGCTTTGTGGCATAATGCATATACTGCTCACACAATACTCGTATCTTTTCTCTCTTTAGTTTGCCATTTGTGTCAGCGGGATAATTAAATAACTCAAAATGTTGGACTAGTCCTTTTTATACAAATGAAATACGAAACTTTCTTCTTGAAGATTAGAATATCTACAGACCAGCGGCGGATCTGGAAAAAATCCTGGGGGGGGGGGGTGGTGTAAATTATCAAAGACACACATTTTCGATTTGAGAAAATTTTGTCTTTTTACAAAAAGACAAATTGTATTTTTTTGAATTGAAATTATCGAATTGTTTAAGAAGAATATTTCCCAGACACATACACGCACATTTCCGTATTTATTTGTTTCTCCCTTTTTTTTTGGAATAATATCTTAACGAAAAGTAAATTAAAACTTAAAATTTAACTAATTTTGGAATTGAGGTTGATTTATTAAAATTTTTCACGTTTATTCCATTATAAAAACAATATAATTGCACAATTATATTTTCAAGTATGTGCAATAAAAAACATAGTACTTTTCAATAAAATAAAATTAAAGGAATATGAAACTTATGGCCATATTTTGTAAAACGCACGCAATCAGGTTTTCTTATCTGGCAATATATTTTAGTAGAAAATTTCTGAGTGAGAAAGAGACTTTGTTTTACTTCCTATGAAAAAGGCATTGCCGGACTGAAAATCTTAACGCAAGTGACTGCGTTCGTTTTACAAAATATGGCTATTATTGTTCTGACGTTACGACTATGATATGGTACACTTTGAAAAATAAATGAACAATACAAAATGTATACTGATTATTAGATAGACATTAGATAGAGAAAAAATTACATGACAAAATCATCGCAGCGCTTCTTTTTTAACCGACTTCAAAAAGGAGAAGGTTCTCAAGTTCGTTGGTTTGTCCGTTTTTTTTTTTTTAAATGTATGCACATCGATAACTCCTAAAGCACTTGTCCGATTTTCCTAATTTTTTGTCAACAGATAGATACCATTAATGCGGAGGTCTTTTCTTAAAAAAGTGGGCGATATTAGACAAAGGGGCGTGTCACTATTAGAAAACACTGTATTTCAGTTAATATTGACACTAGGGTACTGAAATTTACAGTAGAAATACTGGGGTAGGCAGAATTATTACAAATTACGGTCAATAAAGTGGGCGTTATTTGACAAAAGGGTGTGACAATAGTAGAAAAACTCTGTATGTCGAATAATATTGACACTAGGGTACTGAAATTTAGTACATGAGTAGGCACAGTTATTAAAAATAACGGTCAAGAAAGTGGGCGTTATTCACCAATGGGGTCTGACAATATTAGAAACACACTATATATCGAATAATATTGATACTAGGGAGCTGAAATTTAGTACATGGGTAGGCACAGTTACTACACTAAGGGAAATAACGCATATTAGCATTATCCACGCCTGAGTATAAATTTTATTCAAATATTTA
This sequence comes from Pherbina coryleti, assembly GCA_943735915.1. Taxonomy (NCBI): domain Eukaryota; kingdom Metazoa; phylum Arthropoda; class Insecta; order Diptera; family Sciomyzidae; genus Pherbina; species Pherbina coryleti. The sequence continues at coordinate 126,281,910 of OX030949.1, read as the reverse complement.
CGTGGATAAATCAAATGTTTTCCTTACAACTCGTTTTTTTTCCCGTATTTGAATTTTATTTATACCACACACGTACACACATATTCCATACAAGCAAGCAGCAACAGCATCGCACACGTACACACATACTCCGACAAGCAGCAACAGCATCGCACTCTGTTCCTGCAGTTTATTTCTTGCATTTGCAGTTCTTATAGTTCTCATTTATTTATTATTGCAAGGGTAATATAATATGCATGTTTGGCAAAGAAATGAAATTATGTAGGGTGGAGTGACAACTTGATATTTTCTCTGAAGTATCTTGCACCGGTTGTCATTTACCTACATATTTTGCTTCTATCTACATATATTTTGTATATTTATTTTTTCTCCCTCTAGTTTATACTATTTTTGACATTTGGTGCCCTAATATTGCACCAACTGTCAAAAATAGTATAAATTAGAGAACGAAAAAAGTGAAGCGAGAATAAATAATACAGGCAAATGGCATTTGATGGACGCAATATGAAGAAAATAATACTATAAAACCATTTATAACATATTCAATTTAAATATGTTGTTTTTTAAATTCAATATTTTTATAAAAAAAAATAAAATAAATAACTGGCCATTTCAGCCCTTGAAACGACTTTGACCTAGCTTCTTATGATCAATTGTGTTGTGCGTGTTATTAAGTTTGTACACAATTGACCGAGAAATGGACCTACAGGTTTAACGCCGACTCCGAACGGCGATGAACGGAATGTTCTTGTTCTCAAGAAGCTTTACATGGCATTTTTATTACTCTCTGAGGTTTGCCATTGTCTGCAGAGAGGTGGCGGCCGAATTATTTTAATTCAAATAATTTTCTGTCGCTGCTGGGGTTCGAACCTAGGTCTCCAGGTTCTTTGACATAGCGGCCACGCACTTTAACCAACTACGCCACGGACGCCACAAATTGTTTTATATTTTTTACATATATAAATATTCTTTAAATGCGATAGTTTATTTTCAAATAGTAAATATTTGAAAGATATTTTAAAAAAATTCGTGCATAATTTTAATATATTTTTTATTAATTCTGTTTAAATATTTAAATATTTCATTTAATTAAAAAAGTATTAAAATAAATTTTAAATATTTACATAGTCGATTTATGCAAATGCGTTATTGGTGCAAAAATGACTCGCTTTTTGGATAAATTAAAAAAGTTTTTGGATAAATTTAATATTTTTTTTGCCTTAGTGTACAAATTTCGGTCAAAAAGGTGGCCGTTATTCAACAAAGGGGTGTGGCAATATTATAAAAATACTATATCACAGTTAATATCGATACTAGCGTACTAATATTTTGTATGCAGGTAAGTGGGTAGATAGAATCATTACAAAAGTGGGCAGTATTGTACATAGGGTGTGGCACTTTAAGGAAAGTAGTATATATCGGTTAATATTGATACTTGGAAACTGAAATTTGGCACAGGACTAGGTAGAATCATTATAAAGAACGATAAAAAAAGTGGGCAGGATTAGAAAAGGGGCGTGGAACTTTAATAAAAATTGTAAAGAGACAGAAATTGGAAAATACCCAACAAACTTTCAGAAATTAATAAAACAAATTTTTTATGAAAAAAGTTTCATATTTGAAATTTTCCTCAAAAATATTATGACATAAATATTCTCTAAAAAGGAAGAAATAACAACTTGTAAACAAAAAAAAAACCGACTTCAAAATCACTACAAAGTAAAAACTAATTTTTAATAACTTTTCCCATTAATTTCTTTTAAATTAATTTTAAAAGTTATAAAGCGTATTACCTTTGCAAATCAGTACGTAAACAAACCATTTGAGTTCTGGAGAAATGTCATGTTTACAGATAAGAGTAAGTTCTGCATTTTCGGAATAAAAGGACGGTAGGATGTGTGGAGAAAGCCGGGCACAGCCCTAAATAGAGATAACTTATTGCCAACAGTTAAGAATGGTGGTGGTGTGATGATATGGGGGTGTATGGCAGTTGGTGGAGTTGGGAATTCTGTGTTTATTGAATCGATTATGGATAAATTCGGTAATTTAAACATTTTGAAAGACAACGTAAAACAAAGTGCAGAGAAACTTGGGTTGTCAAGTGAGTTTTACTTCCAACAAGACAACGACCTAAAACATACGGCTAAAATCGTAAGGCTTTGGCTACTTTACAATGTACCAAATTAGCTGAAAACACCTCCACAGTCACCAGATCTTAACCCTATCGAGCACCTCTGGGCATTGCTAGAATGGAAAATTCGAAAACGAACTATTGCAAGCAAAGAAATGCTAAAAAGGGTAATAACTGAAGAATGGCAAAACATCACTGCTAAAGAAACAGTTAATCTCGTCAACTCAATACAAAAAAGGCTTAGAAAAGTACTTAAATGTCGTGGTTATTCAAAAAGCTACTGACATGAACAGGGGCGCACCCAGAAAAAAATTTTGGGGGGTGTTATATTTTTATTAGACTTATTCAAATTTTTTTATTCATTATATAATATTTAGAGTACAAAGTCAATTATTCATTTATTTTTGGCCATTGAATTTAATATGTCCTCAATAATAAAATTGAAATTAATTAAGGAATTTAATTTTTTTTTTATTAAATTTTAAGAGATTCTACCAATTTCATATTACTTTCTATGTGGGGTTAACGTCATTTTCATAAGAGATCGTTAATTTGCAACATGATTTTTATATTTTTAATATAAGCTTTTAGTATATCGAAATTCATAACGATGGCCCCAAAATCTATGGTGTAATCGTCATCACATGCAGACATATAGACGGACATGGCTAGATGTACTTGAGTAGCGATGCTCATCAAGAACATAGTATGTAAGTGACCGACAGTAAATTAGACCGATATGACTGCGCAGATCCAAAAACTACCACATAAAATCAAGAAGATCTCCAAATTGAGCTATTTTATTAGGTTTTCTTATTAATACTCCCAAATGATAAGCATTTTCCAAAGAGAAATCTTTTTATTCCATAGAGAAAATCTTATTAAAAATTAACAACTGCTATCAAAAATTTTTTAATAAGATTTCTTATTGAATGGATGAAATTATGTAGAAATCTTATTAACACTTAACTTTAATAAGAAAATCTTTTTTTCACTCTCCAAAGTTTAAGGAGATACCAGTTAAAACGAATAAGAAGATAATACACCTTTTTGAGAAGTTAATATCATAGGCAATTGAAAATATATATCTAGGTTAAAGGTTTAATAAAATTTAAAAAAAATCTTATTAAATCAATAGAATTTCCTTCTTAAATTCACAAAAATCAAGAAGGTAACTTTTGAAATCAATAAGTAAATCACATATTTTTGATAAGATTTCCTAATTGTTTTAAATGTTTTCTCATAAAATATAACCAGATTCTTCTTAAAATTATGTGGATTGCATAACAAAAAATTTGATGAAAACCATAGAGAAATTTTATTGATTTTCTTCTTTTTTATTAGGTTGTTTTGGCTCTGTGTGACTTCATTTAAATAAAAAAGAAAACTGCTTTGGTAGTCCGTGGAGATGTTTGATGGGGACTGGTTAAGAGTAGATTATTTTGTTTTTGGTTTTTACTTAATAACAGAAATTAATAATAATTTTTACTTAATTTTTACTTAATTACTAATTACACTGCATCTTAAATTTTCGTAAAGATTCTTAAGTTTTGTAGAAAACAAAAATTCAAGATCGACTTATACCTGTGTACTCGGGTATTAGTCGGGTAGCTCCAAATACTCGAAAATACCCGGGTAGTCCGGGTGCTTGAAAAGCTCGAAAATCGAGAGTTCTAGTTTTAACTTCATATCAAATTCAAGCTACTGCGATAGCGGAACTTGACTTTACAGAGAAAAACTGCGTAGTAGACCAAGTATGCATGTCAGAGCCCTGCATGAATATATTCGATAAACGAATATACACTACTTCACTTTTGTTCACTGAAAAAAAAATTTTGAAAATTGACGACAATTGTTATTAATTTGAAGAATTTTGTGTTTAAAAAATAGCTTGCAACAAATTTCGTCAAAGTAAGAGCAAATGAGCTTTAAACTTTTAAAAAAAAATTGCAAAAAAGGCAAGTTATGAACACATTTTGTTAAATTTTTCATTTTCTGTTTTACCTTTTAATGAATTGTAACTTTAATTTTATTGTTAATAAAATAGTTATTAAATTTTAATTTAAAGTTTTCGAAAATTTTTCACAAAATGCATAACTGTCTACATTATTTAAAATATTGCCAAAACATACATATATATTATGGTATATTGCTTACATTCCATATTTAAATTCTCGCATAACAAGAGATGTTTGCGCATAAAGAAATATGCACAAAATATTCAGTGTATGAATACGGTATTTGCGTTATTTTTTATTACTTTATCCGTTTCTTATTAGTACACTGAAAAAAAAAGTTAGCTTGAAATTAAACACAATGTGTTCACAAAATGTGTTGTTAATTTGACTTTTTTTTCATGTTTTTCAAAATTTTTAAATACATTTGCTCTTACTTTGACGAAATTTGTTGCAAGCTATTTTTTAAACACAAATATCGTCAAATTAATAACAATTGTCGTCAATATTAAAACATTTTTTTTTCAGTGTATAAGTACAGCAGTGTACTCTCTTCGTTTCCTAAAACAAAAATTTAATAACTGGTTATTTCAGCCCTTGAAAGGACTTTGACCTAGCTTCTTAGGATCAATTATGTTTTATGACTCCGAACGGCGATGAACGGAATGTTCTTGTTCTCAAGAAGCTTTACATGTCATTTTGATTACTCTCTGAGGTTTGCCATTGTTTGCAGAGAGGTGGCGGCCGTACCGGGTTTCCAGGTTGGTTGACATAGCAGCCACGCACTTTAACCAACTACGCCACGGACGCCACTTTGTTTTCTACTTGCGCATAATACCAAGATAGAGTACGTTCACATATGAGAACTTTAGAAAAGCGATGAGAGTAAGCTTTTTATTCTACAACATGCGAATATTTCAGTAGGCGGAAAAGCATGCAGGGCTCTTATGCGTATACAGAGCTTTGTTTAATAAAAACAATAAATAACACTATAAAAAATAGCTTAAAACATTACAACTTAAATAAATAATGCTTTACAATTTATAATTGTTTTACTTTATACATTTAATTTTCTTTTTATTCATTCATTTGGGGGGGGGGGTTTAACCCCCAAAACCCCTACCTGTGTTCGCCCCTGGACATGAATATATTTTCATTTTGTTTTTATAATTTTCACTTTTATCTATGAACTTGTTTGAGGAGCTTACATTTTTGACTCTTTAATTTCTGTATTTTGGTTAAATAATGCTTTATAATTTAAAATAACGTTAATAAACAATAAAAATAATATATGGATATAAAACCTTTTACAATCGAAAAATATTACATAAAAAAAATTTTTTTGAAAAAATGTTTTTTTTTAATTTTGTAAGCCTTTAAAGGCTTAATTTTGTAAGCCTTTTTTTAATTTTGTAAGCGTTTTTGACGGTACCCTGCAAACATTTTCTGAGTACCTCAAAAAAATGACTCTAAAAAGAGTATTTCTTATGCGTGTTTTATGAGTACGCAAAAAAAAGACTCATAAAGGAGTCTTTAATATGATTCTAAAATGATTGCTCAAAAATAAGACTCAAAAAATAGTATTTTTTATGCGTGTTTTATGAGTACGCAATAAAAAGACTCAAAAAGAAGTCTTTTATATGATTGTAAAATGATTGCTCAGAAATAAGACTCTAAATAGAGTATTTCTTATGCGTGTTTTATGAGTACGCAATAAAAAGACTTATAAAGAAGTCTTTGATATGATTGTAAAATGATTGCTCAGAAATAAGACTCTAAATAGGGTATTTATTATGCGTGTTTTATGAGTACGCAATAAAAAGACTCATAAAGAAGTCTTTTATATGATTGTAAAATGATTGCTCAGAAATAAGACTCTAAATAGAGTATTTCTTATGCGTGTTTTATGAGTACGCAATAAAAAGACTCAAAAAGAAGTCTTTTATATGATTGTAAAATGATTGCTCAGAAATAAGACTCTAAATAGAGTATTTCTTATGCGTGTTTTATGAGTACGCAATAAAAAGACTTATAAAGAAGTCTTTTATATGATTGTAAAATGATTGCTCAGAAATAAGACTCTAAATTGAGTATTTCTTATGCGTGTTTTATGAGTACGCAAGGAAAAGACTCATAAAGAAGTCTTTTATATGATTGTAAAATGATTGCTCAAAAATAAGACTCAAAAAATAGTATTTTTTATGCGTGTTTTATGAGTACGCAATAAAAAGACTCATACAGAAGTCTTTTATATGATTGTAAAATGACTTTAAATTTTTCTACTATTACTTTTTATTTGAAATGTTTAAAAAAAGATATTGTTGTAATTTTTTTTTATTTTTCAACTATCAAATATTTTAAATAAATTTGAATCTAAAAATATATTTCAGTCTAAATGGATCATAATTACTTCTATGAGTTCTGAAAGAATCCTCAGTATGTGTCTTTAAAATTCCATTCCATGATTCTTAAATATGACTATCAAAAGTGTCTTAATTTTGAGTCCAAAAGACATTTAATATATGAGTTCTAAAAAAGTATTTATTTAAAGTCTTAATTGTGAATCTTAAAAAAGTATTTAAAATGAGTCTTAAAATATTCTTAATTTTGAGTCAAAAAAGACTCATTTATATGAGTTATAAAAGAGTCTTTATTATGAGTCTTTAAAGAGTTCTTATTATGAGTCTTAAAAGAGTATTTAAAATGAGCATTAAAGGAGTCTTCATTTTGAGTCCAAAAAGACTAATTTATATGAGTTCTAAAAGAGTCATTATTATGAGTCTTAAAAGAGTATTTAAAATGAGTCTTAAAAGAGTATTATATATGAGTCTTAAAAGAGTCTTAATTTTGAGTATTAAATGAGGCATAAAACAATCATTATTATGAATCATATTTTGAGGCCCACAACTTACGAAAATGTACTCATAAATGAGTCTTTTTTGAGCGCATTATGACGATAAACGCTTATTTATATGAGTCTTAAAAGACGCTTTTAAGAGTCATAATGTTTGCTGGGTAGGAGCGTAGACTTATGATTCTTAGTGTATATTAATTGACATACCTTACCTCTCGTGTAATTCCTGCACATCTGCAAATATTGTCTTAAAATATGATTTTGCGTTTTCTCTTTTTTTATCAAGCAGTAATCTTTAAGTTATTATTGAACGTTCTGCTGCATTCTTATAGAGGCTTCTTTTTTGCAAGATGCTACTTAAAACTTTAAAAAACTCGAAGTCACTACCTCGACGTAAGAGTTTGTTTTATAATTATATTTTGTTTTTTTCAGATGACTACAGATCATGTTATTCTTCAAGCAAAATCATCCTACTCTTCTCGCATCGCTTCATAAAAACGTCACCTAAACGCAAATTACTTCACAAAACAAAAAAAGAGCGTTGGCTGTGTCGTGGACACACCCGTAAGTTTTGACGTGACGGTGTTTCTTTATACTCCTATTTTATGTCCAAACTCTTGTTCTAATCCATGACCAAATTTTTGACTTAATCAAATATACCGAATCCCTTTCCTAGTTTAAAAAGGTGTGTCTTAGGTTTTGTCCTAATCCATATCCAAATTCATGTCATTGTCCTTGTCCAGTTTCATTGTGTTATTTTGTTGTTTGTGAGCAGTGAAATCGTAACTAACTAGATTTTTGTTGTTGTTGTTGTTGTTGTAGTTGTTGTTGTTGTTTATGTTGATGTTGATGTTGATGTTGATGTTGATGTTGATGTTGATGTTGATGTTGATATTGATGTTGATATTGATATTGATGTTGATGTTGATGTTGATGTTGATGTTGATGTTGATGTTGATGTTGATGTTGATGTTGATGTTGATGTTGATGTTGATGTTGATGTTGATGTTGATATTGATGTTGATATTGATATTGATATTGATGTTGATGTTGATGTTGATGTTGATGTTGATGTTGATGTTGATGTTGATGTTGATGTTGATGTTGATGTTGATGTTGATGTTGATGTTGATGTTGATGTTGATGTTGATGTTGATGTTGATGTTGATGTTGATGTTGATGTTGATGTTGATGTTGATGTTGATGTTGATGTTGATGTTGATGTTGATGTTGATGTTGATGTTGATGTTGATGTTGATGTTGATGTTGATGTTGATGTTGATGTTGATGTTGATGTTGATGTTGATGTTGATATTGATGTTGATGTTGATGTTGATGTTGATGTTGATGTTGATGTTGATGTTGATGTTGATGTTGATGTTGATGTTGATGTTGATGTTGATGTTGATGTTGATGTTGATGTTGATGTTGATGTTGATGTTGATGTTGATGTTGATGTTGATGTTGATGTTGGTGTTGGTGTTGATGTTGGTATTGATATTGATATTGGTGTTGATGTTGGTGTTGGTGTTGGGGTTGGTGTTGGTGTTGCTTTTCTTTTAGTTTTTTTTTTGCTTCCCCATTGGTTGTGCTCTAATTTCAATTAATCCAGCAAAAGTGATGCATATGCGTCACATTAGGCGGTTCCCTGGGGGTTTTTGACACGCCGTAAAATTTTTTTTTTTATTTTTGTCATATGCCCGAAGACCTCACCTTTGTTTTCGTTCCTTAAAATTTACCGTTGCACCAGTAGTCACAGAGTTAAAAATCCATGCAACGTTTTTTCATGGCTGTAGCATTTTTACTACATTATGTGATTGCATCCCTGAAATCATGACAACAAATTTTTTTTTGTAATTTAGTTGAGAAGCGTAATAACACATCCCTGCTGTCGTTAAACAAAATTTACTGTAGCACTCCTCCTGAGTGAGTAATAATTCCATGAAACGATATTACGTTTCTGTTACATAAGCTGCTATATTCACGACCTGACGACGCCGGAATTTTTTTTTTATTTTTGTCGTAAAGCCATGTATAAAAACTTTATTTTCCTTTTTACATTTTTATCGTAGGTTATATACTCATTGAGCAAAAATTCAATGCAACGCCGCTGCATGAATGTTGCGTTATCGATCTTTGAGCGGCTCTCTCAGCGTCCTTATGATGTCAGAAATTTTTTGTCTAATTTTGTTGTGAGGGCTTCCAATAGGCCTTTATTGGGGTATCGTATTTTTAATCCTAGCACTAATACTCAGCGAGTAATAATTCCATGTAACAAATTTTCAGTTGCGTTGCTTACGTAGCTCCCACCACGTCCCTATGCCGTATTAAATTTTTTTTTTTATTTTTTTAATTTAGCCAAAGAATTAGCCTTTACGGTCATACTATATTTTTAATCATAGCTTTTATACCCAGCGAGTAACAATTCAATGAAATGCAGATGAATTTTTAAAAAATTCATTTTTTAACTTTTTTGGAAACTAGAGGAGTATAACGTAACTTCGTCACGTCAAAAAACCAAATTTTTTTTATATACTTTAATAATTGTTGAAATTAATAAAAAAAACTTTATATCAATATCTCTGACCTATTTTTTGTAGCATTCTTTCAAAAAACACCTTCAAAATCGCCTATGTATACATAAAAGTACTCTTAAGCTGTGGGCACAATTGTTTACTTCAAATAAAGTATTAAAAAGTAAAGTATTTAAAAGTTCTTGGAGGGAGGTAATTACCCCCTTGTATCCGCGCCTGCTACAGACGTACGATATTTTACAACGCGATGTTATTGTGTACATAATACGCAATACCACGGGATGAAAGTATGGATAAAAAATTATTAAAACTCGCATCAATACCTTAGGGATACATTCTTTCTTTCGCCTTTAAGAATAAAAAAGGGTCAGAGAAAATGTTTCCGGTGGACCGTAAGAAGCGGCGTCTAAAATTCAAGTACTTATTTTTTCCAACCATAATGTTTTGAATACATAATTTGTAAGGTATAAAGGCACTATTAAACAAAATATCGCCTTTTTAAAAATCCTAGACTGGTCTGGGGTCTTAAATATAGGGTTAAAATACTTAATATCACTTCAAAAATCCACTGCCTCTTTTTAATACCTCAAATATAACTTTAAAAATCCCCTGCCTCTTTTAATGCCTCAAATATTACTTTAGAAATACAAAGCCTTTTTTATTGCCTCAAATATGGCTCTCAGCGCACATCCAAAATATCCCCACAAGTAAGTAGTCAGCAAAGGCTGCCTTTCCTACTGGGAGTTTATACATACGATAGTACCGTCTGTGCATGCAACAATTTATTGTTTCCCCTGTTTATTCCACTTGAATGATGACAACAGTTGGATATTTATGTATATGTGTGGTAATCAATGCTTAAAATGTGGAAATTCTTTAAAAATAATTTTCCTTTGATCAACATGTTCGTTGAATCGAAGTGTTGAAGAATCTATATATGTATGTATGTATGTATATTAGGAGTATTCGAGTATTAAGTTTATCAGCAATGTAATAAATAAACACCTCTTCAAAGTATTTCAATTATTAAAAAATATGCTATGCTTGCTTTTGAAATGAATTTCATTTCGATGTTGACTTTCTGTGACATTTTTTGTACCTTTCGGTAACATATCGCGCATTTTTTTTGAATAACGTCATAACTCAAAAAAAAAAAAAGCCGTTATTGCTGAAAAAAATATCTTGTTATACCCCCACGTTTAAAAAACGTAAATTGGGGTATATTAATTTTGTCACTCCGTTTGTAACGCCCATAAGGAGGCGTGGTAGGTATAGAAAAGTATATATATTATTGATCAGCATCACCACCCGAGTCAATTTAAGCATGTCCGTCTGTCCGTCTGTCGCACACTGCATCGAAATGGTACGAAAATAAGAAAAAAAAATTGTTGTTTTTTTTTAAAAAAAAGTATGCAACTTATATCTATATTATTTGGTTCTATAAAATTTTAAAGATTTTTTAAGATATCTTTAATAATAAACAAATGCGATTACTTTATACAACACCATGTTATTTTAAGAAAATCAAGTAATTTAAAATTGAGTTAACTTTTAAGAAAATACAGCATGTTTTTTCTAAAAAGCAGTAAAGAGAAATATTTTAAAATGTATCTTGGTTCTAAAAGTAATTTGGTTAAGTATATATTTTTTGTAAAAAAATTTTTCTTTACCTTAAAAAAAAACACCTAAAGACTCAAAAATTTGCGAGTTTTGATAAGCTATAACAAAAAAAAGGATTCTTTGATTTTAGCAAAACTTTTTTGTAAATTTATTTTAAATGTAAACTTTTGATTTCCAAAATATTATCTGCCCCTTTTTATAAACAAGAAAGTTATGTAGATTTTAAAAAGTGAGTTTTTGCGAAAAATGATCAATTTTGTATGCAAAATTACTCAAAATTGAACAAAATTCAAGAGAGAATTGCAAAAAAAAGGATTCTTTGATTTTGGCGAAATTTTTTTGTTATTTTGTTTGAAGTATTGACTTCCTATTTCCAAGATATTATCTGCTCCTTTTCATAAACAAGAAAGTTATGCAGATTTAAAAAAGTGAGTTTTTGCGAAAAATGCTCAATTTTATGTGGAAAAATATTCAAAATTTAGGGGGTTTCGGGGGCACAAACTCCCTTTCTTCTTTAAAAATAAAAATAGAATGGCCATTTCCGCCTTTCAAATGATTCAACTCTCTGGAGTTTGCCATTGTCAACAGGGATGTGGCGGTGAATCAGCAACATTAATTTAATTGAAAAAGTTTTTGTTTAATGGATTTCGAACCCGGTGCTCCGGGGTTCTTTGGTATACAAGCCACGCACCTTAACAGACTAAGCCACAACCAGCACTTTTTGCGATGAAAATTTCCGTTTTCAAGCTTTTTATCCAAAATAAACCACAAAAAATAATATTATTTTTCAGTTTTCTTTTAAATTCCTTTTTAAGGTAAGGGCTGGCTACGCCTATCATTGTTATTGTTTTTTTTATCAAGTTTTGACAATAAACATTTAACAAAGAGTGCAATAAACCAGCAGTTTATTAATACTAGCAAATAAAAAAAAAGATACAGTAGTTTCGACTATGTCGTAACACAAGACGTAGAATTATTCAATTCGCTTTTGATGACATCTTTTTTAAAAATATTTATTCCATACACCTGAGGATATGACCTTTAAGAGAGTGCCGGAGAGGGTTAATATGTATCACCAACCCCCATTACTTTTGCAAAAGGAACATTTTTGCCTTTGACACCTATTCCCTCCGACCACTCCTTAGGGGCGCACCCGTACAAATTTTATGCTTTTGTCGATAAAACCGGAAACTGTCCAGAAATAGGTAGAAAACTTAAACAAGCAAACAAAATTTGTTCAATGCTATCAAGATCAACAACCCAAGTGTCAAAATTTCACTGTCGATAATATGCCCGGATATTTAATTGGCTGCGTTTGACATTTCAATAACAGATTCTGTTAAAAAAGCATGCCCCTCGAAATTACTCAGTATTACTGGGCTACGCGAGTCTGTTAAAAACAACATGCCCCCAAAAGTATGCTTTTTTTTAATTATAAGATTTATGTCTTCACGCTAGATGGCGCTGTCTTCGCCGTCGAAAAAACCGGAAGCCGTCGATAAATAGGTAGCAAGTTTAAGCAAACAAAAACATCAAATGTTGGCTTTATATTTCATGTAATTGTGTAAAATTGATAGAAGTTAGACAGTTCTAACATGAATTTTTGTCGCATTGAGGATCAAGCAGACCAACAAGTGCTAAGATCAACATTGTACGATTAGTACTTTAGGCCCACCAAAGGCTCAAAAAGTAATGTAAATACCGACACCTGATCACTATCAACCACCCTACTTACCTCCGAGAACGACGTATTCTACGTCAAAAAATTAAAAACTTCTTTATTTTATTAGTTTTGGCAAGTGGCTAACCCATACATCTGGATAACTTCAAATTGTTCTTAGAAGAAACTAGGCAGTTGTATATAAATTTATATGGCTGGTATTATATGCCGAGCAGTGTTCATAAAGTTCTCGTACATGGATGTGAAGTCATTTCAGCATTTTCCTTACCAATCGGAACACTGTCTGAAGAGGCATTGGAAGCAAGGCACAAAGAATTTAGAAAAAATCGACTTAACCATACTCGTAAATGCTCGAAGATTAAGTCTAATACAGATTTAATGAAAATATTGTTGCTGACGTCTGAGCCTCTCTTAGCATTAAAAATAACTATTAAATCAAAATCAAATGTAATTATTGATGAAGAAGTTGAGAAATTTATTCAATTAGTTGATGACCCTTATATTGTTTGTAGTGATTCTAACGAAGAAGTCAATAGCGATGAAAGTCAATAGCGAGATGAGTTCTTGGTTGTTTGTACATATGCACACATTAATTTTTTAACTTTTTTATTTCACATTTTGTTAATAAGAATAACTTACCCATTTTATTTTCTATTGTAAATAAAATGAAATTTGCCTAAAAAATAAATTTTTTAATTAATACAAATGGGAATATTTATGAGTAACAGATGTACCTCCCATACAAAATCATGTAAAAAATTAATATAGGTCCAAGGGAGGTACCCCTAGGAACCGCCCGATTTCAACCATTTCTAGAACACATGTATTGCTTTATTTTACTAACCTTTTCACCGAGTTTTGTAAGGATCGACCAACTTTTGTATGTACCTCCAATACAAAATAATGAAAAAAATTAATATAGGTCCAATGGAGGTACCCCTAGGAACCGACCGATTTCAACCATTTTTAGTACACTTCTATTTGTTTAATTGCTAAGCCTTTTGAACAAATTTTGTTAAGAATGCTCAATTTTTGTATGTACCTCCCACACAAAATAATGTAAAAAATCAATATAGGTCCAGGAGAGGTACCCCTAGGAACCCACCGATTTCAACCATTTTTAGAACACTTCTATTTCTTCAATTGTTTAACCTATTGACCAAATTTTGTTGAGATCGCTCAATTTTTGTATGTACCTCCCATACAAAATAATGTAAAAAAAAGATACAGTAGTTTCGACTATGTCGTAACACAAGACGTAGAATTATTCAATTCGCTTTTGATGACATCTTTTTTAAAAATATTTATTCCATACACCTGAGGATATGACCTTTAAGAGAGTGCCGGAGAGGGTTAATATGTATCACCAACCCCCATTACTTTTGCAAAAGGAACATTTTTGCCTTCGACACCTATTCCCTCCGACCACGCCTTAGGGGCGGTCCCATACAAATTTTATGCTTTTGTCGATAAAACCGGAAACTGTCCATAAATAGGTAGAAAACTTAAACAAGCAAACAAAATTTGTTCAATGCTATCAAGTTCAACAACCCATGTGTCAAAATTTCACTGTCGATAATATGCCCGGATATTTAATTGGCTGCGTTTGACATTTCAATAACAGATTCTGTTAAAAAAGCATGCCCCTCAAAATTACTCAGTATAACTGGGCTACGCGAGTCTGTTAAAAACAACATGCCCCCAAAAGTATGCTTTTTTTTTAATTATAAGATTTATGTCTTCACGCTAGATGGCGCTGTCTTCGCCGTCGAAAAAACCGGAAGCAGTCGATAAATAGGTAGCAAGTTTAAGCAAACAAAAACATCAAATGTTGGCTTTATATTTCATGTAATTGTGTAAAATTGATATAAGTTAGACAGTTCTAACATGAATTTTTGTCGCATTGAGGATCAAGCAGACCAACAAGTGCTAAGATCAACATTGTACGATTAGTACTTTAGGCCCACCAAAGGCTCAAAAAGTAATGTAAATACCGACACCTGATCACTATCAACCACCCTACTTACCTCCGAGAACGACGTATTCTACGTCAAAAAATTAAAAACTTCTTTATTTTATTAGTTTTGGCAAGTGGCTAACCCATACATCTGGATAACTTCAAATTGTTCTTAGAAGAAACTAGGCAGTTGTATATAAATTTATATGGCTGGTATTATATGCCGAGCAGTGTTCATAAAGTTCTCGTACATGGATGTGAAGTCATTTCAGCATTTTCCTTACCAATCGGAACACTGTCTGAAGAGGCATTGGAAGCAAGGCACAAAGAATTTAGAAAAAATCGACTTAACCATACTCGTAAATGCTCGAAGATTAAGTCTAATACAGATTTAATGAAAATATTGTTGCTGACGTCTGAGCCTCTCTTAGCATTAAAAATAACTATTAAATCAAAATCAAATGTAATTATTGATGAAGAAGTTGAGAAATTTATTCAATTAGTTGATGACCCTTATATTGTTTGTAGTGATTCTAACGAAGAAGTCAATAGCGATGAAAGTCAATAGCGAGATGAGTTCTTGGTTGTTTGTACATATGCACACATTAATTTTTTAACTTTTTTATTTCACATTTTGTTAATAAGAATAACTTACCCATTTTATTTTCTATTGTAAATAAAATGAAATTTGCCTAAAAAATACATTTTTTAATTAATACAAATGGGAATATTTATGAGTAACAGATGTACCTCCCATACAAAATCATGTAAAAAATTAATATAGGTCCAAGGGAGGTACCCCTAGGAACCGCCCGATTTCAACCATTTCTAGAACACATGTATTGCTTTATTTTACTAACCTTTTCACCGAGTTTTGTAAGGATCGACCAACTTTTGTATGTACCTCCAATACAAAATAATGAAAAAAATTAATATAGGTCCAATGGAGGTACCCCTAGGAACCGACCGATTTCAACCATTTTTAGTACACTTTTATTTGTTTAATTGCTAAGCCTTTTGAACAAATTTTGTTAAGATTGCTCAATTTTTGTGTGTACCTCCCACACAAAATAATGTAAAAAATCAATATAGGTCCAGGAGAGGTACCCCTAGGAACCCACCGATTTCAACCATTTTTAGAACACTTCTATTTCTTCAATTGTTTAACCTATTGACCAAATTTTGTTGAGATCGCTCAATTTTTGTATGTACCTCCCATACAAAATAATGTAAAAAAAAGATACAGTAGTTTCGACTATGTCGTAACACAAGACGTAGAATTATTCAATTCGCTTTTGATGACATCTTTTTTAAAAATATTTATTCCATACACCTGAGGATATGACCTTTAAGAGAGTGCCGGAGAGGGTTAATATGTATCACCAACCCCCATTACTTTTGCAAAAGGAACATTTTTGCCTTCGACACCTATTCCCTCCGACCACGCCTTAGGGGCGGTCCCATACAAATTTTATGCTTTTGTCGATAAAACCGGAAACTGTCCATAAATAGGTAGAAAACTTAAACAAGCAAACAAAATTTGTTCAATGCTATCAAGTTCAACAACCCATGTGTCAAAATTTCACTGTCGATAATATGCCCGGATATTTAATTGGCTGCGTTTGACTTTTCAATAACAGATTCTGTTAAAAAAGCATGCCCCTCAAAATTACTCAGTATAACTGGGCTACGCGAGTCTGTTAAAAACAACATGCCCCCAAAAGTATGCTTTTTTTTAAATTATAAGATTTATGTCTTCACGCTAGATGGCGCTGTCTTCGCCGTCGAAAAAACCGGAAGCAGTCGATAAATAGGTAGCAAGTTTAAGCAAACAAAAACATCAAATGTTGGCTTTATATTTCATGTAATTGTGTAAAATTGATAGAAGTTAGACAGTTCTAACATGAATTTTTGTCGCATTGAGGATCAAGCAGACCAACAAGTGCTAAGATAAACATTGTACGATTAGTACTTTAGGCCCACCAAAGGCTCAAAAAGTAATGTAAATACCGACACCTGATCACTATCAACCACCCTACTTACCTCCGAGAACGACGTATTCTACGTCAAAATTAATATAGGTCCAGGGGAGGTACCCCTTGGAATTGACCAATTTCAACCATTTTTGCAGTTTTTCTTAATTACATTAAATTACTCTAGCGTACAAAATTTCATTATCATAGGAGCACTCCTTCTATTTATGTTCCAATTTTGTATGGGTACAATGCACTGTGTGTCGTCACGATTACAGCCGTAATTTTCAAGCCATCATCACGAAATTCAATATTTAAGCTTTTATCTAAAAAATAAAGGTCAAGTTCGAAAATGAGCCAAATCGGATGAAAACCACGCCTACCTCCCGTACAAAGTGACTTTATCTAAACGGTAAAATCTCTTAGAATTCCACAAAAATTAATATATGGACTTGAAATTTTGCATATGAGCTCCGATATTTAAAGTACACTCTAAGTATGAAACTCAACCAAATCGGATGAAAACCACGCCTACCTCCCATACAAAGAGACTTTATCAAAAAGGTAAAATCTCTTTAAATTCCACAAAAAATAATATATGGACTTGAAATTTTGCATATTAACTTTGATAGTGGCGTCCGTGGCGCACAGTGCTTTGTCCCCATATAGTGAATCGGCAAAATTAGAGAAGTTATCACAGAAAAATGAAATTTGGTGTGCTGGTTCAAAATATGTTAATTAAGAAAAATTCGAAGTTTCGGAAAAATCGGTGCAAGGACATGACTACCTCCCATACATCTTTAAATTTAAAAGTTTAATTTTAGCTATAATTGTATATAGAAAAAATCGAAAGTTGGTAACTATCTGTTAAAATATGTCTTTTAGCTTAGTGGTTAATTTTGTTTCATTCGGTGCAAGGACATGACTACCTCCCATATATAATTTTTCTCAAAAACTAAATTGCAACTACAGTAGTGATCTGAATTCACTGAAAACTTATAACAACTTATAAAACTATATTTTTGGGCTCTCTGGGAAATTTCGCTTCATTCGATACAAGGACATGACCATCTCCCATATATCCTTTTTCTCAAAAACTATATTTTAGCTACATTTGTGATCAAAATGCACTAAACACTAATAACAACTTATAAAACTATGCTTTTGAGCTCTCTGAGAAATTGGGCTTCATTCGATACAAGTAAATGACCATCTCCAATATATCCTTTTTCTCATAAACTAAATTTTTGCTACATTTGTGATCCAAATGCAAATAATTTAATATTCTCTTTAAAAAGGGTCATAAATAAATTTGTTTCTAAATTTGCTCAACAAATAAGATAATTAATTTTAATTGTAATATATGATGTTTTCTTTCAAAATGTATTTCTCAATTTCTTTGAATTCATCATTTTTTTTATGTGTTTTGTAGACCTAAGTGACGATAGTTCCGGATCCGACATTAATAAGAAATGAGCCATTAAATCTCTATTTGTATTTTCTTTCGTCGTTTTTCTTGTATGGGATAATCGCAAAATGTACATAACAAGTCATATCGTCAGCTTAGTATTAGCACACGCAACAACAAAGTGCAGTGTGTTCATGGAGTAAATGAGTTGAAACATAGGGAAAGCAATGAAACGAAAAGCAAAACGGAAAACATGAATCAGCTGTTTACAAACAAATGTTGATTACTTGATACTTTTTACTGGATGTCGTTCGTTTACTTTTTGTGATATTTTTTACTGAGAGAGTAAAATCAGTCTTACTCTCCCAGTAAAAGTTACTTGATACTTTTTACTCGAAAAGTTCTCAAACAGACCTACAGTCAATAAAATTGCACAGATTACAAAAATTCAATTGAACATTGAACGTCGCTGGAGCCCTTTACTTGGAAAAAATTATATAATCATATTTTTGGTCTTTGTAAAACTAAAAAATATAGATGTTTTAAAAAAATACAAAATTTCAAATTTCCGGTTACAAATCTTAAATTTTTTTTTTACTAGTGGTTAGATTTGTTAACAAAGTATATAAATGAAAAATAAAAAATCGCCTACTTTTTATTTATATATTTTTTTAATTTTTTCAAAGTTTGCAAAACTTTAGGGTTTCCGCCAAAAAAAAACAAAAAATATTCTTTCAATTTTTGGTAAGTTTTTGTCACTATTTAATAAAAATTGTACACTACATCAAAATTTGATTAATTTTTTATAGTAATAAATAAAAAAAATTGCATAAATTTATTTTTTTTAAATTTTGGCAGTACCATAAACTTAGGTCTTTGCAACTTTTTCTGAAACTTAGGAAATATGTCTTTAAAAATTCATATCATTTTTACATTTCCGGGTGAAAAATCTAAAACTTTTTTACATATTCTATTTAAGCTCTTTAAAATGTACTAAAATCACGAATAAAAAATTACCTACTCTTAAAAAAAAAAATTTTTCAGTCTATCAAACTTTTGCATTTTGGGAATTCCAAATAAAAAATCGCAAAAGTTTTCGATGGCACAAACAACATTTTTATGTAAAATATTTACAAAAAATTATTTTTGTTTTTTTGTTCCTATAGTTATTAACAAAACTGTTAAGTTTCAAAGCAATACAATAAAAAATGAAATTTTAAAAATTTGTTTTGTAACACAGTAAAAACCGTTTTTCCGTTCAACAGTTTTACCTCGAACGTTTTCTGACTTTAGCGCCCTCTACTGTTAACAAAAAGACGAGATGATAAATTCTATTTACGAATTTATTTAAGGTACTTTATTAGCTTTACAAAAATGTATAATACTTAAATATTCTAAGCACTTTATTTTATTTTAATTTTGCCTATGGGACAAAGCACTGTGTGGCGTAGTTGGTTAAAGTGCGTGGCCGCTATGTCAACGAACTTGGAGACCCAGGTTCGAACCCCAGCAGCGAAAGAAAATTATTTGAATTAAAATAATTTTTCTGTACGGCCGCCACCTCTCTGCAGACAATGGCAAACCTCAGAGAGTAATCAAAATGCTATGTAAAGCTTCTTGAGAACAAGAACATTCCGTTCATCGCCGTTCGGAGTCGGCGTTAAACACGTAGGTCCGGTTTTCGGTCAATTGTGTACAAACTTAATAATACGCACAACACAATTGATCATAAGAAGCTAGGTCAAAGTCCTTTCAAAGGCTGACATGGCCAGTTATTCATTCATTCATTCAACTTTGATATATAACATGCACTTTGTGTATAAAATTCAACCAAAAACCACACCCACCTCCCATACAAAGTGATTTTATAAAAAATGAAAGCGAATATTTTCTGTTAAAACTATGTATAACGAAAATGTTTTTACAAATAAACATTTTATTGACGGCTTAAGACTTTGAATATACTTCGGTTCGGACGTGGGGGTATTTTAACTTCGGCCCAGTCGAAGATAATTTCTTACTAGTTTTTTTAAATTATTTTCTTATTGTTTTTCTAAGAAATGTGTGGGTTCGAAATCAATAAACATACACATTAAGGTGGGTCACCCCAAATGAGAAAAAAAAATTTTTCAAAAGACCGCCCCTCATTTGAAAGCTTATGTTAAGGGGATTTTAGTAGCATACAAATTTTTTTTTTAGGTGGACCCGAAATCTGCCCCAAATGGTCTTTTTTGTATAACTTCATCAGTTTTTATCCGATTGTAAAAAACAGTATGTCGTTGATAGATCTCAACAAGGACTATAATTCGTTTTAATAACATTTTTATCTCCGATTCCATCTTTGACCAGATATTTCAACTTTTCGTCTTATTTCCTCAGTAACCCCAAAACTTCCATTTTTGTTTTTAAGAAAATAAAAGTTCGTAAAAAATCATTAAACTTTTGTGAAGAAACTTTTTGATTTCATTCGTAGGAAAAAAAGTAACAGCGAATTTAATTTTCGGTCAAGTTTGGCTTCGTTTTTAGGATTTATCTTTCGGTTCATCTTCGTTTTCCTTCGTTCATCTCCGTGTTTGTTCGTTAGTCTTCGGTTCAGCTTCATTTGGTTTCGTTTTTAATACAAAGTTTCCTTAAAATCGGTCCAGTCGATCAGGCACTATAGAGTCATATATATATTATTACTTGAAGCGCCCTCTATCGAAAGTTTTTGAAACTTCTCATAGCCTATCTTTTAATCTTGAGTCAGGAGAATCTTTATAATAAATGCCAACAAAATTGCTCCAGCCGTTTAGTCTGCAATTTGTTATTGCATATAAAAACAAATCAACAAGCAAAACAGCAACGAGAGGAAAACCACACAACCTCACACACAAGCAAATTCATTCTTTATTTCATCAAAATCGTTCTAACGGTTATATTTTAAATTTAACTGATTTTTACTGCCGCTCTATTGAGCGAATATGAGAATAAAATAAATTAAGGCCCTGTTTCAATTTTTTGAGTAAAAAACGGGCTTGTTTGAATGCCTGTATTTTTTTATTTTATTTAACATCAATACAATTTTTTTTTCAGTCTTAGATTAAAAATTTTTTTTTTTTTTTTGTATTTTTTTGTTTTTTTTGCAGCCATATTTACGGTTATACAGCGCGTAAAAGTTGAGGTCGCGAACATGAGGCCTCTTGCGGCTTGCACGATATCACCTCTTCAGGTGATTTGATGAAAAAAAAAAACAAAAAACCAAAATTTTATAACAGTTTTGTCTTGTGCGTGAACCAACAAAAAGTGTAAAATTAAAAAAAAAAATAAAAAAATGACGCATAAAAGAAAAAAAAAATCTATTTTTCATACACGAAATTGGACCTTATAAATGAAATAAAAAGCAGAAAAAATATTTTTTATTTCAGTTTGTTGGTTCACGCACTGCCTATTCAATTATTTTACAAAATGAAAAAAGATTTAAGTTAATCGGACATTTACTTTTCGAGTTAGAGTGCAAGCCGTTTCAAAAAATGTAATTTCGAGAAAAACTAAATCAAATAGTAATGAGAGCCAATGAGAGCCAGATCAAGCTGTCTTATAGAACTGCAACAAGGAGTATGCTTTAAATGGCTTTGAATTTTATTCTGAAATTTTTTTACACATTATTAGGATGTTTTTGAAAATAATAAAAAAAAAACAAAAAATTCGAAAATTTTAAAAAAAAAATTGAAACTGGGCCTTAATGCAAATCTTGGCGCGAATCAAGAATCGAACCCAAGATTCAAAAAATTTGCAAAGTATATTAAATTTTATTTATATTTTTTATATTCACTTTACTTATTGAACAGACTGCAGCAGCGAATGCAATGCCGATTGCTTGAAAAAGACAGCGGGAAGCAGCTATCGATTACATTAGAATAAGTGATTGAATGCTGGATACAGGCTTATGTACAAAGTTTATCTTATGAAAAGCAAACCATCTGTTTTAAAGCATAATTTTTATATAAAAAACTAAGTGTAGGGCGATAAGAGAAAAAAAAAATCGAAATATATAATGAAAAATAAAATTTGCACTGAAACTTTCATTCGTTGTAACTTTTTTCTAAATGAATGAAATAAAATACTTTCTTGCTAAAAGTTAAGGGATTTTTCTTGTAAAGTTTCATTTTCATTAAAAAAAAAATGATCAAAGTATACGTATTTAATAAAACTTTTAATTTGGAATATAATGGCTTAAACAATTTTAATGAAATAAAGAATGACAATTCTCCTGACCAAGGTATAGCAGATAGTTTGTTTTTAGAATTAAAAATATTTTGTTTACTTGTGTGTGAGATTGTGTGGTTTTCCTCTTGTTGCTGTTTTGCTTGTTGATTTGTTTTTATATGCAATAATAAATTGCAGGCTTAAAGGCTGGAGCAATTTTGTTGGCATTTAGTATAAAGATTCTCCTGACTCAAGATTAAAAGATATGCTATGAGAAGTTTCAAAAACTTTCGATAGAGGGCGCTTCAAGTAATAATATATATATATGACTCTATAGTGCCTGATCGACTGGACCGATTTTAAGGAAACTTTGTATTAAAAACGAAACCAAATGAAGCTGAACCGAAGACTAACGAACAAACACGGAGATGAACGAAGGAAAACGAAGATGAACCGAAAGATAAATCCTAAAAACGAAGCCAAACTTGACCGAAAATTAAATTCGCTGTAACTTTTTTTCCTACGAATGAAATCAAAAAGTTTCTTCACAAAAGTTTAATGATTTTTTACGAACTTTTATTTTCTTAAAAACAAAAATGGAAGTTTTGGGGTTACTGAGGAAATAAGACGAAAAGTTGAAATATCTGGTCAAAGATGGAATCGGAGATAAAAATGTTATTAAAACGAATTATAGTCCTTGTTGAGATCTATCAACGACATACTGTTTTTTACAATCGGATAAAAACTGATGAAGTTATACAAAAAAGACCATTTGGGGCAGATTTCGGGTCCACCTAAAAAAAAAATTTGTATGCTACTAAAATCCCCTTAACATAAGCTTTCAAATGAGGGGCGGTCTTTTGATATTTTTTTTGGTGACCCACCTTAATACACATGCGATTATTTATTCAAATGCATGTCTTTTACACAAATGTAGAAATGTAATAATTTACCATTAAAATAATTTGTTAATCTAAATTACAACGAGTCTCAAATTTTCCTAAAAAGCTTTGTAAAAAGAAGGTATACAGTTACTCACAAAATTGAGCATACATCATTAAGTTATGGAAAGCCTTCATTTTAACAATATTAAAACAACTTTTTTAATTGTAATCTTGGAGAAGACCCTAGAAAAACAAATCGACACACACCATCTTTTTGTTGATTATAAAGCCGCCTTCAACAGTCCAATAAGGAATATTCTTTACTCCACCATGTCTGAATTTGGTATTCCTGCAAAGCTCATCCGTCTTTGCAGAAATACACTGAACAACACCAGCAGCACAGTTAAGATCGGGAAGGATCTCACTCCTCCATTCGGTACCAAACAAGGTTTCAGACAAGGTGATTCCTTATCGTGCAACTTTTTCAACCTGATGATGGAGAAGATCATCCGAGCTGCTGATTTGAGACACAGTGGCACGATATTCTACAAAAGTATTATGCTGCTAGCCTATGCTGATGATATCGATATCATTGGCCATAATACGCGCGAAGTCAGCGCAGCATTCTCCAGATTAGCGAAAGAGTTGAGTCGAATGGGTCTTGCAGTGAATGCAGATAAGACGAAATACCTAGTGTCAACAATTAAACAGTCCCAGCGTCTTGGAAACCACGTCACTGTTGACAACATCTCCTTCGAGGTTATTAAGGACTTTGTCTACCTGGGATCCAACATTAACTCTTTCAACGATGTCAGTATTGAGATAAAACGAAGGATAACTCTTGCCAACAGGTGTTACTTTGGGCTAAGTAGGCAATTGAAAAGCAGAGCCCTCTCTCGACAAACAAAACTCACGCTCTATAAGTCACTTATCATGCCCGTCCTATTATATGCAGCACAAACCTGGGCGTTGATCAGTTCTGATGAAGACTTTGGGAGCCTTCGAGAGAAAGATCCTTCGTAAAATCGTCGGTCCAATTTGCGTCAATGGCGACTACCGAATTCGATGGAACCACGAGCTGTATGAGCTGTACGCTGACATCGACATAGTTAAGCGCATTAACATCGAGCGGCTCCGCTGGCTAGGTCATGTTGAGCGAATGGAAAACGACGCTCCAGCGAAAAAAATAGTCGATTCAGTGCCCGGTGGTGGTCAACGCAGAAGAGGACGCCTTCTGATGGATAATCTGACCACGCTTGGTGTTTCCAACTGGCGCCAGCAAGCGCAAAACAGAAATGTTTAATTTATTTTATTATACGAGGCCAAAACCGACCAACGGTTGCAATCGGCAGATAAGTAAGTAAGTAAGTATATTAGATTTAAACTATTAAAGAAATACAAATAATACAAACTTTTTTTAAGCAAAAACTAAAAAAAAACTCTTTCCAAGGACACAAAATTGAGCGTACACATTATGAAATGATAAGAAAATAAACAACAAAAAATAAATAATGGTATTATTATTTTGTGTTTCCACCTTCTGAATTTATTAAAAGTCTTAGCATCGAGTTTACCGAGTTTTGGGTCACAGAAGATGGAATATTTTGCCAAATTTCCAAAATTTTTCTTTTAAGTTCTGGTTTGCTGGTTTGATTGACATTTTTCAATCTTGGGCCGAATCGCCACATCCGTGAACGTAACAGCTTTCGTAGATTAATATCGTATCTCATGAGATTCTCATACGATTAATTTTTTCTCATACGAAAGCCGTTACGTCACGGATGCGGCGATTTGGCCCCTGATTTTTACTTCATCCTATACAACAACCATGTACGTACAATGTGAGACGTGTTCTTCAGATCATTGTCTTGTTGAAGGTAAAATTATGGAAGCAGATGTAGTTTCACGGCAGACTGTCTCATATTTCGTCGTAGAATATCCAAATATTCAAATTTGTCCATAGTATCAATACATTTCAATGTTCCTACTTCACTTGCAGCTATAGAACCCCACAACAGAAAGCTACCTCCTCCATGTTTGATCGTAGCACATAAGTTTAGTTTTTGGATCTCTGTATTTGGCTTCCTCCAAACAATTTACCTTCCATCGGAACCAAATATGTTTATTTTGGTTTCGTCAGTGAACATTAAAAAGTCAGCGGCTTATTAACATCCGCCAGAGCGAACTCTAATCGTTTTTTTTACTAGCAAGTGAAATATATGCTCTTTTTAACCGACTTCAAAAAGGAGGAGGTTCTCAAGTTCGTTGGTTTGTCCGCTTTTTTTTTTTTTTTAATGTATTTACATCGATAACTCTTAAAGCACTTGCCCGATTCCGTAATTTTTTGTCAACAAATAGATACCATCAACGCGGAGGTCCTTTTTTAAAAAGTGGGCGATATTCGACAAAGGGGCGTGTCAATATTAGAAACACTAATATTTATTCATTTAATATTGTTTCAGTTAATATTGACACTAGGGTACTGAAATTTACAGTAAACATACTGGGGTAGGCAGAATTATTACAAATTACGGTCAATAAAGTGGGTGTTATTTGATAAAAGGGTGTGGTCATATTAGAAAAACACTTATCTCGAATTGTATTGACACTAGGGTACTGAAAATTAGTACAGGGGTAGACACAATTTTTAAAAATTACTGTAAATAAAGTGGGCGTTATTCGACAAAGGTGTGTGGCAATATTAGAAACACACTATATATCGAATAATATTGACATTAGGGTGCTGAAATTTAATACATAGATAGACATAGTTATTAAAAATTACAGTCAATAAAGTGGGCGTTATTTGACAAAGGGGTGTGGCAATATTGGAAACTCACTGTATCTCGAATAGTATTGACACTAGAGTACTGAAATTTAGTAAAGGGGCAGACACAATTTTTAAAAATTACTGTAAATAAAGTGGGCGTTATTCGACAAAGGGGTGTCGCAATATTAGAAACACACTATATATCGAATAATATTGACACTAGGGTGCTGAAATTTAGTACATGGGTAGGCATAGTTATTTCAAATTACAGTCAATAAAGTGGGCGTTATTTGACAAAAGGGTGTGGCAACATTGGAAACTCACTGTATCTTGAATAGTATTGACACTAGGGTACTGAAATTTAGTAAAGGGGTAGACACAATTTTTAAAAATTACTGTAAATAAAGTGGGCGTTATTCGACAAAGGGGTGTGGCAATATTAGAAACACACTATATATCGAATAATATTGACACTAGGGTGCTGAAATTTAGTACATGGGTAGGCATAGTTATTAAAAATTACAGTCAATAAAGTGGGCGTTATTTGACAAAGGGGTGTGGCAATATTAGAAACACACTATAAATCGAATAATATTGACACTAGGGTACTGAAATTTAGTAAATGGGTAGGCACAGTTACTACAAATTACGGTCAAAAAAGTGGGCGTTATTAAACAAAGGGGTGTGGCAATATTATAAAAATACTATATTTCAGTTAATATTGACACTAGGGTACTAATATTTGGTATGCAGGTAGGTGGGTAGGTAGAATCATTACAAAAGTGAGCGGGTGAGGATTGTTAATAGGGTGTGGTACTTTAAGGAAAGTACTATATATCGGTTAATATTGACACTTGGGAATTGAAATTTGGCACAGGGCTAGGTATAATCATTATAAAGTACGGTAAATAAAGTGGGCGGGATAACAGAAAGAGCGTGGCACTTTAATAAAAATTGTAAAGAGACAGAATGGAAAATACCCAACAAAATTTCAGGAATTAATAAAACAAATTTTTTAAGAACAAAGTTTCATATTTGAAATTTTCCTCAAGAATACTATTGCATAAAATTTTTCATATACTCTAAAAAGGAAGAAATAAGAACTTTTTATCAAAAACAAAGAAAAAAAACCGACTTAAAATCACTACAAAGTAAAATATAATTTTAAATAACTTTTCCCATTAATTTCTTGGTACAATTTTAAAAGTTATTTGTCTTTTGTTTTATTATCATCAATATATTAATTGCTTTATGAACATAAAAGCTTTGAAGTCGGCGCTAATCTTTGACACACAATCATGATCTTTTACCATCCCTGCACTATTTTAAACTTTTTTATTTGATACTTTTTTTGTTAAATAGTTTTTATTTACTTTGTAGTGATTTTGAAGTCGGTTTTGTTTTTTGTTAAAAAGTTTTTTTCTAGTGTTTAAATTTTTCTTACCCAAAAGTCTTCGATTTGTTTCTGTGGATATCGGGTGCTTTAGTAGACAATTTCAGGATACTTGTTTTGGGATAAGAGGTAACTTTATGAACAATAAAGCGCTCATCTGGTTTACTTAGTATTTTTTTCTGCCTCTACCAGGATTATTTCTTAGTTTTCCTTCGTATCGCCATTTGTTTATAATTTTTTATACCGTAGAATGTATTCTTCCAACAATTTCTCCAATTTCTCGATATGATTTTCCATCGCAGCACAGTGTAATAATGAGCTTTTGAGTGGAAATATCCGTTTGTTTTCGTCTGCGGTCTATTTTCTCCATAACTCGAAAAGCAAAGTTTAAACTCACTTATAATTCTTAAAATTTTTCTCAGTAGCGTAAATTAAATGCACTGATATAAACGAAAAAAAATGGTTTTGATACTGTTAAATTAAAGGCTTTTAATGGTAGGTGAGTTTTTTACGTTCATTTTCAAGCTATCATCACGAAATTCAATATTTAAGCTTTTATCTAAAAAATAAAGGTCAAGTGCGAAAATGAGCAAAATCGGATGAAAACCACGCCTACCTCCCATACAAAGTGACTTCATCAAAACGGTGAAATCTCTTAGAATTCTACAAAAATGAATATATAGACTTGCAATTTTGCATATGAGTTTTGATATTTAAAATACACTCCAAGTATGAAATTCAACAAAATCGGATAAAAACCACGCCTACCTCCCATACAAAGCTACTATCAAAAAGGTAAAATCTCTATAAAATCCACAAAAATGAATATATGGACTTGAAAATTCGCATATGAACTATATATATATATATATATATATATATAACGTGTACTATGTGTATGAAATTCAACCAAATTGAGTGAAAACCACGCCCACCTCCCATACCAAGTGACTTTATCAAAAAACAAAAGCGAATATTTTCTGTTACAACTATGACGAAAACGTTTTTACAAATAAATACTTTATTGACGGCTTAAGACTTTGAATAAACCTTGGTTCGGCCGTGGGGGTATTTTAACTTCGGCCCAGTCGAAGATCATTTCTTACTAGTTTTATTTCATTTATTAAAAACTATTTTAAACTTAAGAATTAATTATAGCAACTTTATAATAAATCATTTCTGAACTTAAGACTTGAACTTATTTTGCAATTCACTATATTTGACAAATGCTTACAAATTAACACGAAACACAATAACCAAAACAGCCGAGTGCTGCCAGGATCAAAAACAAATTATTTTTCCTGACACTTCAACAGTATTGCCACTTTAAAAATTAACACATCTCAAGCTGATTTCCAGTTCAACTCCAAGATATTGGAGTTGACTTGGAGAAATGCGTAGGAGATCAAGTGGAGGAAGACTTTTTTCCAAAGCTTGGAGAAATATATTTTTCTTGCTTGTTGGGTATTCACACTAGTGTACAATAAACTAACTACACTATTAGTATATAACGGTAAATTATGAAAGAAAAGCACAAACAAGCTCTTAGCGCCTAGACAACAAATTTTCCACACACGCATATTTTACCGTTAGCCAAATGTTCGCTGCTGTATACATATACAACAAATCTTTTTGTTATACACTTATAATTCTTCGGTATTTTAAATACATATATGCCGCATACCAACATGGCGGCCATATGACACATGAGCATGATATGTACCCCACAGAAGTTCGATTCACAGTGTATGAATTTTTGAATCCAACATATTAAGAGCACCCAGTATTAATTTGCATCAATAATAATTAATTTGTTCTATATATAGCGTCGTTAGTACGTGTTGAAATTTAAAAAACTAATAGTATTTGCATACTTACAATATTCTAATCCCATCAACGAATCACGAAAAACACTCCAGGCACGTTCTTCATTCAATGGCTTATCTGTTGGTATATTCAGAACTTCACCTTGCTTAACCAATTCGAAAACCAGGTAGAGAGAATCTTCTTGAGGATCATCAAGAACTTCAATAAGTTTAACTACATTTGGATGGTCAAGTTTTTTTAGCACTGCAATTTCTCGGTATACTCGATCTAATGGAGAAGTCGTTTTTTTTGGTCCTCGACTCATTAGTCCAGCTTTGCGAAGTAAACGCTTTTTGGAGAGTATTTTCATAGCGTAGTGAGTTAAATCCTCCTCGGAATAAGCCAGTTTTACTAGGCCATATGAACCCTTAAATCAAGAAACTCAATAAAAGAAAATACCATGAAAAATTTCCAATACTCACTTGTCCAATTTGATCCAGCAGTTTGTACTGATTAAGTTGTAGAAAACTGCCAGATTGTTCAATTGAGATACGTCTGGACTCACGCAAAGGTATACGATTTCTATTGCTACGCGGACTTCCATATGGACTGCCGTATGGGCTATACGGTACATTTGGATAAATTGGTCGTGATTCTAATGACTGTACTTTGGCCGGCTGTGACGTTGTAGTAGTACTTTGAACCGTCTTAACGTCAAACATTTTTTCTCCGGAATGGTCTACGTTATCACCACTGATGAACGGTTTCGCGCTCACTGGAGGTGATGATAATTTAACAGTATTTTGCAATCCTACTGAAGGTTCAGCTTCTTTGGCATTATAAGGCGAACTACTGTTGCCCAGTTTTGTGGAAGGATATTGGTGCGGGTTGTGGTCTAAACGGAGGAGTTTTTAGTAACATATCATAAAATATTAAAACAAATAACATTGTAAACTATTACTAGTAGATAACCTTGTCTATTTCTGTTTTACAATATTATCTATTTTCTCTACATTATTCTTAATCGCCTAATACGCTTTGACATGAAAAAAAATGTGGTTTGCAAATTATTTGTTAGACAGGAGTTTTTTAAACAAACCTGTCTGAACATATGAATCAAATAAATGATTTTTTCAAAAAGTACATTTTTATTAATACATTTTTTACTTCAATTATATATAATTGCATTGTATTGACTAACGAATATTCTCGGATAGGAACGTTCGTTATTCCTTATGACAGACTAAAAAAGTAATTGTAATCTCATCAATATGATATTGATGAAAAGCGCTCAAAATCATATGAGGTATTTCATATGATTTACAGTACAGGCCCAGTATGCTGTAGAAGCGGAAAGAAACTTTCCATATGGAATGCATTGAGTTTTTGACAGCGAAAAGGCAGCGGAATTTTTTTTCGCTACTTAGTACGCTGTAGAGGTGAAAAATTTGTTCAATGCTAGCAAGTACAACAACCATGTGGAGAGTTGAAATGTCAAAATTTCGCTGTCGATTATATGTCCGTGCATTTAATTGGCACCAGAATTTTGACATTTCAATAAGAAAACAGTTCGACCTCGCTTTACGCAACACTCGATAATCGCAATACTCAAAAATTTACATTGTTGACTCAGTAAACGCAACTTAAAAAAAAAAATGCACAATTATCGCAACTTCCATTTGCGTACACTTCCATAAACTTTTATATTATTTACTTTGAGTTCTTCTTTTCTTGTAAAATACATTTTTGATGTACGAAAAATCTCTTAAAACAATATTTAAGGAAACAAAGTGCATATCTTAAGGGAAGGGTTCCCTCATTTTGGACTAAAAAATCGATTTTTTTTTTGCAAAAAATGAAAGCCACATATGTGTAGAATATGTGTGTAAATGGATTTTTCGATCCGACAAATATTTTTCGAATGGCAACGTCTTGAAGACACCTATCTCACGCGCGCTTGAGTTAACTGAAACTATTAAAAAAACTTCAAACGCGCTTATCTCGAAACCACGTTTTCCGATCTAACTAAAACTCTCAGGCCTGATCTATTGATCCGATTCTCTTTATCTAAGAACTGTTTGGAAGTGCATGCTTTTTTGTACGCCCTGAACTAACATCATGTATAAAAATTATTAATTTATATTTTTTTAACGTTGTTGAAATGGAAAAAAACAAGCAAAATTTGAACTTTTAGTTCTAATGTTCATTATTCAATGAATTTTACATGGATAATAACAATTTTAGTTCCAGTCATAGAAAATATCATTATCTTTAAGTAATAACAACAATTTTTGATTTCAGTCCACCACAAGAAGCGGCAGAATTTTAGTTAGGACACCATGTTTCGCGCGCAGGGGCCCACAGAAATGTGCATTTTGTTGCCGCCATTTTGAATTTTTTCAACTTTTTCACTTTTTTAAATTCTCTGATAATAAACTAATATAATCATCAAAACCAAAAGTTCGTACGCCTTTTCATTGTCCTACAACAAAAATACAAACTTTGCCTTATTTTTGTCCATAATGAGGGAACCCTTCCCTTAATACATAAAACCACAATATCTAGGATTCAGAGCCATAAAGCTTTATGTTTAGAAGTTTAATTGCGTTTCTTCAACATTAACTACGTCAACTGGCCGAATTTCTATTAGTTGCATTGAGCTAGGTCGTACTGTAGTTGCTTTCTTCTCCACACAAACATTTTTGACTCTACACTAATATTTCGGGTGTAGAGTTACATGCCAAGAAATTTTCGTTTCTACAGCATACTAGGCTTTATGATTGTAAGGTTTGTGTCTGAACTATAGAAAATCTCTACAAAAATTAAGAACTCCTATGGATTTACAATGGCCGCCGAATAAAAAAAAGCTGCAAAGGGCGCATATGGAGCATGTCTTTGATATTAAAAGAAAAGACAAACAAAAATCATGGTTGTATTTATCATGGTTGTCGTTCGCTACTTGGTCATTATACTTCTTCTCTTTCTCACACTAGTTCTGTGACGAACACACAGATAGTCGTACTGCTCTTACACATGATGTTATAATACATAAAATACAAAGCATATGAAAATTAATACAAAATTTGAAGGAGTTAAATTTTGATTTACTTATAGAATCAAAAAAATTATATGTAACAATATGATTATTTAAATACAAATCAAAAGAAGACATATTAGATATGTTACGACCATACTTGAATTTTCTTCAATGCATGCATAAAGTATTAAAAACTTATAATGAAAGTGACAAACATTTTCTCAAAATTTTGTGCTCCAGATTAACACCCCCGTATAACGTATCCTACGTTAAAAAATAAAAACGTAAAAAGCCTTGTTGCATGATTAATTACACTGTGTGACTCCAAAAAATAACTGAAAAAACTCCAATGGTTTCTGATAACCATTGGTCGATCCATAGAACATATCGTCCAAGGCATTCCTAATTTTTAAAAATATGTACGCATGTTGATCGAGAAAACGTTAGCGGATTGAACTGAAAACTCTAGATTTTCTTTTTTATTGCTCCTATTGGATGAGGAGTTCCTATAGGAGGAAGGTTTTAATTATGATTTTTGATAAAAGGGCAGGTTTTTATTGTATTATGATGTTCTTCAAAGTTATAGATAAGATGATGAAAATTTTGTTTGTGGAAGTAATGAAAGTGATATCGCCTAGAGTTTCCGAGATATAATACTTTTTTTAATTTAAGGGGTTTTTGACCCCCTTGTGTAAATATTAGGGGCAATAATGTTTCCCAATTTTAGAGGACATTAAATTTACAATAATTTTACTGAAAGTTTAAAATAAAAATTTAACTTAGTTTAGGAGTTAAAGGAAATTAATTACGGCCCCATAGTATAAAATGTGACCTTGAAAAATCGATTATTTAAGCTAACCCAGAAAAATCCCTTGAACGATATGTTCTATAGACCAATGGCTATAAGAAACCATTGGAATTTTTGCAGTTTTTTTCATCTGACCCTTAAATTGTCGCACAGTGTTATCTACAAACAAAATGTTCTTCCCTTTTTCTTAAATAATCACCTTTAGCGTTCAAATCAGTCACATGATCTGGTAAGCCGACCATGTTCGGCTCAATAGACTCGAAAAACTCCTTTGTTACTTGCATATTTCGTAAACTTGACACAATTTCTTTTGTCGAATTTTGATTGTGAGATTCATTATTCGATGAGTAGTTTTGATTGTTACTATTATTCTGAAGTTTATTGGTCTCAGTTTGTTTTTCGCATACCACAGATAAAGTTGTTGATGAGCTCGAAGTTGAAGTATTTATGAGGTTAGAATATTGAATGCTTTCCAAATCTTTATGCACAACTTTTATTAGTTCTTCATCGATAGAACCTTTATCAACTGTCCTGAAATTATTATCATTTGATGCAACAACTGTAGCATTATCCTGACAATTGTTTTCATCAGATTCTGCTGGACTTACAACCGAACTTGTTTTCGATGTGTGTGCCAAAGAAATAACTCTACTATTGGCCTGAAGAGTTCTAACATTTTCTTGATTTGATTGGAATTTCTCCATTCTTGTGTTTTAAGCAATCCCGCGTAGCTAAAATAAAAAAATAAAAAATTTAAGTTATTACATGTTTTGCTACTAAATTTAAAAAAGGATACAGCTTAGTCATAGCTCCAGAGCCATGAAGCCGATTATCAGTGCAAGGCAAATTAGTTTGTTACAAACATAACTCAATGCAATGCTTTAAAGATCTATTAGCAGGAACAATGACTTGTTACTACAGTCCAACCCATAAAAAATATAAAATTAATACAACGTTGAATTCTTATATGTATGTATATTTCCAAAGAAAGATTTTGCAAGAAGAAACACAATTAGTACGGGTTTTAATTTAAGACTAATTTTAGCAAATTACCATGATAAAAAGTAAGAAAACTTTTATATAATCTTAAATATTTTAAATAAAATAAAACGAAATTCTCATTTTTTTTTTATTTGTTGCTTTGAACCAAGGATTTCAGGTGTTACATCTATTCAAGTCTACTTTGATTCGAATGGGATGATTAGTGGGAAATAAGAAGCAATCAATTCAAACATGTGGACAATATTCTAAGCATGTAAATTAGTATCTGAGGCAAGTTGACTACCTCAGTCAATTTTAGTTATAAGGCAATTCCATCCACAAACCTGTCTTCCACCAACTAAAATTTCCAAATTCAGAATTTTCAGTTTCAGTCTATTTGAAACTAGTGACATCCGGCGCTCGTTGCTACACCCAGAAACTATATGGGAACATAACGAGTATATTAAAAACTTTTCTCAGGCTCATAGTTTGACACCACTGTCATTCTCCACTACGCGTTACAGTTTCGCAGTAAGAGGACATCACCAAATAGTAACTCCATTCTGAGTTTCAATGTAAAAACTGTAACTATTACTTCCAAAGCTATTCGTTTAAAAAAAATTGGCTCATATAGACGAAGCCACAGTCCATTGTCTAACTAACGCCTGTCTCAGTTTTCTTGTAGAAAGACATCACGAAGTTGTAACTCCATTCTGAGATTCAATGTTTTGTGGATTTTCCGTCAAGGATTTATCGATATAATTCTATATATTCCCAGCAAACATTGAGGTTTGAGAATGATTTGATATCAAATGTATGTATTTCTCAAACGTCAAACATTTGATATCGATTTGAGATTAATTTGAGAATGATAGCATTCTCAACAAAAAGGGGACTTTATTCTCAGGTAGGTTTATTCTCAAATTGATATCAAACGTTGTTCTCAAACCTGTTTCAAATGTGATTTTTAAACTGTAATAATGAACTGTGAATGTCAAAATGTAATTTAAAAATTTTAGTTTTTTGTTATTACTTGTTTCTTTCACCTTAATTATTTACATTTTTGACAATGCTAAATAAAACACACTTCACGTTCTACATAAAAAAGATCGCAAGATAATTTAATTAACAAATTAAAAATAAAATATTATAAATTGATGATGACTGATGATGCTGATGACGCTTCTGCTATATCGTCTGATCTCTCAATTGTCGTATTTTCAAAAGCAAATTCGCTATTTGCTCACTTTCTCTTCAATTTGTTTTTTTTAAGCATAATCTTTTTGTAAATTTTACTCACAATTTCATTGAATTTATTACAATTTTATATATTTTTGCCAAAAGTAGCTTGTTTTCTCGCAACAGAAAGGTTATAAATGCGTTAGTTATAATATACCTTATTGATTTGTTAGTGATGTACAATATTTCAAACACATTAATTAAACACATGTTAATATCAAACATTAATTCTCGATTTGAAAATGATTTGAGAAAAAAAAATTCTCAAACCTTTGACTTGTGTTTGCTGGGTTTTATTATAAAATATCCGGCTGATTCCGGCTGGGGCATGGTCCTACGCTTTAACCTTGATTATTTTCTTATTTCTTATTAACTGAAATAAAAAATCTGAAATAAAAAAAATGGCCCAAGAGTTTAAGTTGGTGGTAGAGAATGTTTGTGGAGAGGATCGCTTAGTAATTTGAATTGACAGAGGTAAAGGTATATTTGCCTCAGATGCAAATTCGCATGTATCTACAACAGTGTCGGCCAAAAAAATACATACACAGTTCTTTCAGTTTTGTAGTAGTGTGCGCCCAAGTGAGAGCAAAGAATCTCTCTTTGGCTTACACTGTGAAAATTTTACTTCGCAGGAGGCTTAAATAAATTTTTGCAGAATTGAAATTAATGCAGATATATGAAAGTGAATTGAAATTAATGAAATTTCTAACTAGGTAAATAATGTGCAATATTATTTATTGTCTACGGGCCGCGTTATTAATAATAACATTAATATTAATATTTTATTAATAATATTAATATGCATATATTTATTATTAATATCAATATTACATATTTATTTGGAAAGTAATCTTTTACTAATATTGTTTATATTGCATATTACTTCAAAATAAAAAAAAAAACACTGGTAGCGCACCCTACTTTCTTCTGACAAATTAAGTTTTCGCTTCCCCAAAATAATTTTTAGAGAAAAAATATTCTAATTCCCACATTTGGTTGAACATTTTTTTTACGTGTAAGCATTTTAAATTACGTAATAAATTGCGCACATGCGTTATATAGAAGCGTGATGTTAACTAGCCAAAAGCGAAACATCGACTGAGCGCTCTTGCTACGAATAATCGGCAGCGTCGGTGTAAAAGCACGACAGCCAGTTTTATGTCGGTGTAAATATACGAAGTTTC
This sequence comes from Pherbina coryleti, assembly GCA_943735915.1. Lineage (NCBI taxonomy): Eukaryota > Metazoa > Arthropoda > Insecta > Diptera > Sciomyzidae > Pherbina > Pherbina coryleti. Next base: position 126,245,510 of record OX030949.1, on the reverse strand, counting down.
ACGAAGCACGCGTGCATAGGCGTCGGCCGACACTGATCTACAACTTTCCACCATGCTTAGGCAGCGCGCATAGTGAAGCATATGAGCGTAGCGTTTGGGTGCGTTTCGCAATAGTATCGCAAGCAAACGCATCGCACCACCTTTGCTTGCGAATATACGTGTCTTGTTTATTTCTTGAAAATTTTATTTTGTTATGTTGTTTTATTGAAGCAAAATAACACAAACACCATTATGCCATTAAGTAAAGTAAGTCACAGAATCGATTTTTGAAAATATACTTATATAATCGGGTACATTAAAAAAATTTTTGTTCATCATTGCGCAGATGGGGATAAAAATTATGGAACTCCCCGTATTCCCTTCGAAATGCATTTATTTCGTGCACTGTCTTATCTTTATTTTAGTTTTTAACAATTTTTTATACGGGGTGGGCTAAATATGAGTTTCGTTTTTGAAAATGCAATAAAATTAACAAAATTAAATTTTTCCATATGTTATGGATTTATATGTAAGAGCAAACATTCCCATTAATTATGGAATACAACGTCGTTCAATTGGCTGCCTCGGCTGGCTTCGCAATAGCGCATTCTGTCCCTCAAATTTTTCAATCTTTGTTGATGGTTTCGGGCTGTAGAGTTACAATACAGCCCGTAATTCTACCCATGGACAATAATAAATTACAATCCAGCAAAGTATATTTTGCAAAAAGTCCAAGTACAATTTACCGGATATATTTCAAAACACATGTTACCATAAATTTTTCAAAACCCATGTTTACCATTTTATGACCCACTTTTTCTCAAACCCACTTGTGTCGCAAACATGAAACATTTAGGGTATTCACAAGGTGTGCTATCATGTCATATAATCATAATGTTATAAAATTTTACACTAGTTTAAAAATGTAGTTGTTGCCTTCCATATAAAAATTGTACTAAAATATTACAACCCTAAAAGCTATGTTTATTGAGTGTCGTATTCAATTATAACGTCCAAAATATGCTTTTTGCACAAATCGGCTATTATTTTGTCTTTTTCGCTTTCTTTTGCATTGTGATAACAAATATTTATTTTAATTTGTTTTGCATCAGCTGATTGAGAGTTGAAATAGCACAATAAGTTATAAGAGGTTGTTCACACTAGTTGTAAATTTTTATGTTTTCAACTTAAGACATTTGACTTTATGAGACCTTGTGAATACCCTAATTATTTCACACACCGACTTCTGTGGTTTTTGCACTTGAAATTAATATCACTATTCTACCTGAAAACTGTACAAGACATCCCACGCATATATTTCATTAAGTGGTAATATATGATGACTTTCTGCATTTACAGAATTTTTGAACCTCATAATGTTACTCATGAATCAGTAAAAATGTTCGTACCTTGCCTTACGTGGTATGTCATAACATTGCTTCTGCTCAACTGATTTTAAAAACCTTTATATTATAACAAAGGTAAGACTTGCAGTTTTGTATTCTAATTTAAATAATAGAAATATACCAATCCATTTTAAGATAATAGAAAATCATAAAAAACAATCAACTCACATTTTTTTTTCATTTTTACATTTTCTAACGTTAAGAAATCAAAAGAAGTCTATTGACATTATTTTGTTTATGTTTTTCTTCAAAAGAAGTACAGACGAAAAGTGTTGTAATTTTCGAACTAATTAAAAAAAATGAAATCGGTGGTTATTCAATAGTAAAGTTATTAACAAAAGTATGGTTTAACATATTTTCAGATTTTTAATAGATTTTTGAAATAGAAATATAAATTTGAAACAAAAATAACAAGTTTCTTCTCTGTGAATGCGTTGTGAAGCGAAATCATTGGTTCACTTAAATGCATGCAACTCCTTGTATTTGGTTTAGTGTTCCTAATTTTTTGGAGTTCTTCTTAATTTTTTAAGGTTATCATATCGTCCGACCCCTCTACCTGTGCGTCTCGAATTCTAGAACCCACTTTAGAAAAACCAAATATGGTGTTATTTTTGGCGTATTTTGCTTCGTTTTCGAGATATGACGCTTTTTTTAATTTTTTAAGTTAAAATTACACTGTGGAACAAATTCAGGTTACCAAAAGTTAGGTCGATTCTGAGAGGGAGGATGGTCAAAATAAAGGCTAAATTAGAAGACCCGTATCGCGGCGTTTGTTTATGTTAGTTCGAATTTTTTTTAATCGAACTTTGCAGTCAAATGCCGATTTTCAGCATATTGTTTATACGGTTTTTTGGCTATAATTCGTCAACTAATTGATATTTTTTTCAATCTGTAAAAGCCAAATTATTGCTAGAGACCTGTGCAAAAATTAAAATTTTTTAAAAAAAATTTATATAGAAAATTTGTGTAGTGCTTATGAAGCAAAATGTTATAAAAATTATTTTCCATGCTTTTTGAAAATATTTTCCACAAAACTAAGTCTTTTTTGCTTTCTGTTTGATCTATAATATGCTTCTCAGTTTCTTCAATAAATTTCATTTGAAAAGAAAACAATCATAATAAAAAACTGGCGTTTTCCCGCTTAATATTAATTTACTTCTCATTTTTTATGTACCAATTTTGTTCAGAGTTGGTTTTGAAGAAACATTGAAAAAGAAATTAAGAAAATATGGGGAAAAAAATATAATTTTGAAATGTTAGTTATGAAAAGTTTTAAGTAAAATTATTATATAAATTAAAGTAATGATTTGGCCAGTTGCCGTTTAGCAGGCGGGTGTGGATCAAAATCACTGCTCTCTCTAATATCTTGGTCATCGTCATCATCATCAGAAAGGTCAATAATTTCGTCCAACAGATATTCTGGAAATTCATCTTTGTCTTCCCCTTCTTCCTCTTTTTTCTCGTCTTCCTCTTATTCAAAGGTGTGTTTATACCACCAACAAATTTCAGCGAGTATTTCTTTCCTCTGTACCTGAAACGAAAATAGTTTTCAATCGTTAACATGTTTAAATTGTGCACTCTGACAAAGATATTAGAAAAATCTAGGAATTCAAAATATGCACACCTATAGTTACCTTATTTCAAATGGAAGCGCAGTTTGGTGATAACGTTCGCCTTGCTCATCAGATTCAGTTGGCAACTGTTGAGCGAGTTGATCAAGATGCTGAGGCAAGAGATGAATTTTGTACGACATATTAACCCCAATTTCATCGAAAGCTGCCGACATTTTTAATACAATATATATTACACAATGTTTTCTTTGTTATTTTTATGCGACCGATGCACTCACAAAATGAAATATGTTTCAAAAAAACTAATAGCGAATTTTATCACGACCGAACGAAAATTAAAAGACATCAGCTTCGGCTGCGTTCCGAGTCTTAACTGAATCTTTATTATTGAAATTAGTTGGCTTGTACGAAAAAAAAGTCGCTACCTGTGCGGTGGGCGAAAACAAAAAAGTTGTTTTACTTATTCCTAATTCTTGGAACTTCCCTTTTTAATTACTTCTACCTAAATCGCTATTTATTTAATGGTTTTGGGATTTTTAACGCAAATTATCGACTAAGACCATTTTCTTTTCAAATGAAATTTATTGAAGAAACTGAGATTGAAAAATATCAATTAGTCGACGAGTTATAGCAAAAAAACCATATAAACAATATGCTGAAAATCGGCATTTGACTGCAAAGTTCGAAGGTCGATTAAAAAAAAATTCGAACTAACATAAACAAACGCCGCGATACGGGTCTTCTAATTTAGCCTCTATTTTGACCCCGGACTCTCAGAATCGACCTAACTTTTGCTAACCTGAATTTGTTCCACAGTGTTATGTTATCAACCTCTATACTTGTGAGTGCATGGTGCACTCGGTGTGCTCTCTATGTTTTGCCTCACTTTTACTTCAGTGTTGCTCTATTACTTGATATTTTATTTCATATCAATATTTTTAAAACACAATCATACTAATAGCCTATCCACATTGAGCGCGGCAAGCGACGAACGCCAATTGTCACTTTTAATTTACATGTATTTCTTATGGGACGAGTTTTTGGAGACTTCACGACGACATTATTGCGCGACATCAAAATGTCGCTGTCGTCAGCTTCAATATATAGCCCGAACACAATATGCGCGACGAATGGCGAGCAACACGTCTCCAATCTGTCGTTGTAGAGAAATGTTGAGCGACTTGATTATAATACACGCGACACCAGCAAACTTCAGCAGCATGTATAGTACTCAAAAAACAATGGCTGTTTTCAGCCGACTCAACAGTTGCCGTTTAGAATAACAACACAATCAGAGCTGAAAAGAAGTCCATTCAATTTCAATTTTATTTTCAAAAAGTTGAATGAGTGAATAACGAAATAAAAATCTATCCAATGAATGCAAAATTCATTTATAAATAAAAATGTTATTTCACATTCAAATTTAAAAAATTTATTAATTATTCGTTACATTTATACCAATTAATGAATAAAAAATCAATAATAACTTAGAAATTAGTAATGAATAACAAATGAACAATGAATAAAAAAAATGAATTGAATGAATATTAAAATATAGTTATATTAAAAAACAATTGCAAATTCTAAAATTCTTTTTGAATTGCATTCTTTGTGTATAGTTTTCATATGAATAAAAAATTGAAAAATTGATAACAAAAATGATTTATTGAAATGAATAATTAATCAAGTTTTTAAAATTAAATGTGAATTAAAATTTTATTTATAAATCAATTTTGCATTAATTTATGGATTTTTATGTCGTTATTCAGTTGTACTTATTCTGAATATGAGTGTGGACTTAACAACTCTGAATAGAAATCAAACAAAACATCCCTCGCTACCATAAATTTCACAACAGTGTAGTTTGCTGCATGCGACCAGTAATAACCAATGTAAACAATGGCGGAAACTTGCTTTTGCTGCCTCGGTAGGAACTTCCTATTTAGTCGAGTTCTCCGACTGGAAAAATTTAACGAGCATTAGAAAAGGGGGCGTGGCACCACCCATACAATTCAAAGTTTTTATATCAAATAACTATGGAAGTAAATACCGTTCCCACTTGGTGATATCCTTCTACTAGAAAGTAGAATATGGGAAGTACGGTACTGGGACGAGCATTAGACAAAGGGGTGTGGCTCCGCATATATAAGCTAAATTTTTGATATCGAATAGCTTTGAAAAGAAAAGCCACTGCACATGGAAACTCAGAATGGAGTTACTATTTTGTGATTTCCTGCTGGTGGTGCGTATAGTGCGGAATGAGTTCGGTTACGTTTGCACATGAGTGTAGAAAAAACAAAATATTTTCAATAAAAATACAAAAAAAAAATCCATTTTTAAATGGTCGAATTTCGACCAAAGGCGATACTAGTTTTTACTAATGTATGAAGTATAATTATTTTTACAAATTACGTTTTAAATGAACTTATTGTATAACTTAAAAGTTAAAAAGAAATATAATTTTTAAGAATTGGAAGATAAGGAGTAGCCAAGGATTATTTTATATTTAAAATTCATATGTATCTTCAATATCCCAATTCGCGTTACTAAGACCTCGACTTTAAATTTAGTTACGCGATTTCCTCGCGATTTTTTTTTTTTTTTTTTTTAAGCGATTTCCTCTGTATTAATTTCAATTTCTATGTGAATTCTTGATAGGGCTAAACCATTAAGTCAATTTTCTACCATAGGGGATCTTAACTGCTATTGTTTTTAAAAGTATCAAGATGTTAGCGAAAAAGTTTTCATAATCCTTGATCCTTGGTAATAATTAATTTGTTGGTCTCCATCACTGTTGCTGCTGTTCTTAGGTCTTGCTTACAACATTATCGTTACTACGGAACTATTTCGGCTTTCAACTCTGCATCTCGTATTCTAGTAAAGAGGTCTCAAAAATACTTTCTAGCACAAAATTTAACAATTTCATAAAAAAACTAGTAAGAAATGATCTTCGACTGGGCCGAAGTTAAAATACTCCCACGTCCGAACCAAAGTATATTCAAAGCAGTATATTAAGCCGTCAATAAATTGTTTATTTGTAAAAACAGAAAATATTCGCTATTGTTTTTTGATAAAGTCACTTTGTATGGTAGGTAGGCGTGGTTTTCATCCGATTTAGTTGAATTTCATACTCAGAGTACATGTCGTTTTTGTGGAATTCTAAGAGATTTTAACGTTTTGATAAAGTCACTTTGTATGGGAGGTAGTCGTGATTTTCATCCGATTTGGCTCATTTAGGAACTTGACCTTTATTTCTATACAAAAGCTTAAATATCGAATTTCGTGATGATAGCTAGATGGAAAGACAGACAGACAGACGGACATGGCTAAATCGACTCGGGTGGTGATGCTGATCAACAGTATATATACTTTTCTATACCTGCCACGCCTCTTTATGGGCGTTAAAAACGGAGTGACAAAATTAATATATGTACCCCTTTTACGTTTTTTAAACGTGGGGTATAAATATCAAAGTAGAAAAAGAGAAATCGTGGTTTAATTTGGTATTTAAAATAAATACCTTTAGACAAGATGTTGTTCAAATATATGTTAAGAACCCAAACTGAGAAAATTATCTTCGGTACCATTTCTGATACTAAGATAAAAAATCTTATATTCATTTTTTGGAAAAAGTTAAAAAAATCGCGTTCAAGCATACATTGCTCAAAAATAGAAAAATGCATATGCAAAAAATATGCTAATTATTAATTCGCCAAATTTAAGGAATACGTTGACACTATAATTAATACCACCAAAATTAAGACTGTATGGAATCAATGAACATTTCTGTGATATCTCGATTATAACTTTAGCTTCGATTATCCTTCACACAGGACTCGGTGGATAAAAATCGTGAGTGGCATCGTGTTTGGCAATATATTGTTAGTTTAAGTCTATACTTACTTTTGCTCTTAGACATATGTAGTTTTTTACAATAATCAAAGCATTTTAAGATCGTTATTTTTTACTGTTTTTCTCAAAAAACAACTTTGTCCTTGCGGGAGAAGAAGACATCCTTTTTTTCCTAAAATTGTTTTGGTGATCTTCAAAAGTCTATGCAAAGCCTCTTAGAATATGAAATTTGAAAAAAAATTTAATTCGATACGCCCTTATGTACAAGAAAAAATTTATCACATTTAAACACGCCGCAAAACTACAAAACTTGGAATAAACAAGTTCTATAAAAGCAGAAATGTAGTTTATCGTTTTCTCTTTCTAACCATTTACGTATTTTGTTTGTTGTAAAACAGTCGTGAAAATGAGCTCTAGGAAAGAAGACGTTAAAAAGTTAATTATGCACAAAAAGTTATAAAATCCAAATTTGTCGCACAAAGACTTGGCAAAATTATTAAAAATTTTAAAGTCTACGGTCACATTCGGTCAGTCTACGGTCAAGCTACGGGGTTTTTAAGAGCTTGAGAACTTTAAATAATAAAAAGACAAATATTGTTGGAATGAATTTTTTAGTATTATAATCTGGAAGATAATTTCATAGAATTTATTTTTTAAACATTATTTCCGGCTTATGTTCGCCGCGGCTACAAGTTATATAGTCCATTCAATCAGTCCAATTTTTCACAACTTTTTCCAATAAATCTGGCCGTATGGCGCCAATGGTGGCTTGAATATAGGCTTCCAATGTTTCAAGAGTTGCTGGTTTGTCGGCATAAGCCAATGACTTAACATAGCCCCATAAAAAGTAAGTCGCACGAACGAGGGGGCCAGTTAACAGGACCACTTCTGGAAATAAAGTTGTCACCAAATTGATTTTGCAATAAATTTATGGTTAAGGGCGATGTTATGTAGACGGTCATGGGCACGGCACGGGCACGAATTTTTACTCTCTTTTTCCGTTTGATGAATGTCGTGCCCAGAGTATGTTATGCTGGCGGTCATTTGATCCATGGTCACTAGTACACTTTTTGCTACTTTTAGTACTTTATGCAAAAAAGTATCACGAATATGAGTATGATGTGTGTTGCTATTAAGCAGGTTTCGTTACTGCTTTAGTACATTTCGTACTAAAAGTGTAATATTTACATGCAAAAATACAAACATTGTGAATATTTTCACAACGCAACACTGTTCTGATCCAGTTATTTGGTATCGACAGCCGAATCATTTGGTGACCGCGGTCATGATACAATTATAAGGTAGGCCCAATTCGGAGACAAAAAAAACGAAAAAGCAAAGCAAAGCAAAGAAAATCAAAACATTGGCGTAGGTATAATGTAATTTTTAACAACTGACGTTTATTCGTTCAGCGTTAGGGATGTATAATTTACTATTAACAGTATGAATCTGGGTATTGGGTATTAAGTACCCAGATTTTTTTGTGGAATAATACACGAAAAGTAAGCAAAAACCCTAAAAATTTAACAAAATGAGTTATGTTTTAAGATATAATACAAAATTAATTGTATTTTAGCTTTCAACGAAGCAAATAAAAGTGAACTTTTTATATAATTTTTATTCGAGTTCTTAGTTCGATTGTTCAGTAACCAATTTATTTGCATCGCTTTGTATTGTATTTTGACATTATACCTACGCCTTTGTTATTGTTTTGTTGTTGATTTGTAGTCATAGAGAGTGTGTTTTTCCTGGGCCTACCTTATAATTGTATCATGACCGCGGTGGTCAAAATCTATTCCCTCGCTCACTCTCTCAAATTTCCCTTTTACATTGAAACAACAATAATTCGTGCCCGTGCCGTGCCTGTGACCGTCTACATAACATCGCCCTAAGAGTTCTGTATGGCAAGTTGCGGCGTCTTGTTGGAACGAAATGTCGTCGATGTTTAGATGATTCATTTTTGGAAACAAAAAATCAATCAGCATGACTCGATAGCGTTCGCCATTCACCGTAACGGCAGCTCCTACCTCATTTCGAAAGAAATAAGGACCATTATGCCATTATATTCATGGATGTAATGGCAATACGTTAATGGCTTGAGGAATGTCTTCGCTCTAAACACGGCAATTTTGCTTATTGACGAAGCCATTTTGCCAAAAATGAACTTCATCACTAAACACAAAAATGGACGAAGTGCTCTAGTATGTAAATTTCCACAATTTGGAAGCCTTTTTCTGGCGTTAAGCAATTCATGATGAATTACCAAACCTAACTGAACAGAAATGTCATCACAGTTTGACATTCTTAACTGACAACAACCATCGAAACTTCTCACGTAGCTAAAAAAACACCCTATACTTTAAAGAAGTTCAATGAAACGTGGTCGTTACAGCGGTGACCTGGAAGTGGACAGAAAAGAGGATTGGCTTGCAAAGAAAAGGGTAGAGCTGTGATACTCGCTTTCCAAAAAAATCCTGATCTCTCTGTTCGGGAAGTGGCTAAAACGGTAGGAATGTCTGCAGCATATGCTCAAAAAGTCCGTAAAGTTAAAGGACTAAGGTCATTTAATGTAAACGAAGTACCTAATCGCACTGAGAAGCAAATAATAAATTAAATGGAATAATAAATGGGAAAAAATGGGATAATAAATTAGGGTATATATCGTCCCTTATCTCACGTAGTATCGTATCTGATTTTACTTCAAATTTACTTCAAATTTGACAATTATATTTACCTAAAAGTATTTTCGTAAACAACTAATATTTTTTTGCATATTCTTCTTAATTTTTTAAAATTTTGATATCATGGAATTTTTAATAAAACCTTAAATCAGATAAGATAGTACGTGAGATTTTTTTTTTTTTTGTTTTAATCTTACGAAAAAAAGATAAGATATTAAAAGTTTGAAGAAAATCTTAAAAACTTTATTAATTTTATTTGATTTTTGTAACAGAAAAGTATAACCAAATCCAATATCAATTATTAATGAATAAAATACATTGAAAATGCAACGAAAAAGTAAAACAAAATTAAAATACGTTACTCTGAATCAAGTGACCTATAAAACAGTTGGTGTTCGCACTCCTTATTATTGGAGTATCACCAGAACAAAGTGATAAGAGATCATCATACTTTCCTTTTGAAATTTTCAAAGATGTTTCGTTAAGTCGTTTTAAAGTGACCTTGCCGATTTGGCGCATCGGAGATATTGAACGATATTCTTCCTCTGTGTTTATATTTAAAAAATATTTTCGACGGATTTTCTTTAAGAAGTTTAAATTCTACCATTCGCGGCCAATTCACCACATCCCCTTGGTCATCTTTTCGCACATTTAGAATTCTTAGATCTTTTGATAATGATTTAAAATCTAAAAAGTCCGAATGAAGTAATGGGTATACTTTGTACGGATGCCTTATCCTGGCGAATTGAAAAACTGTATGTAGTTGACTAGAAATTATAACGTCACCAGCTTTTGAAATGGCATGAGCAATTGCACTATGAGCAGAATCACCTTCGCTTTGCCGATGATTGGCCTCAAAAAATCGGAGAGAAATTTCTTGAATGCTTTTAGAGGTATTTAAGAAATATATCATCATGGCTGGCATGATTGAGTTGTGATTTTGACCAGCGCAGCCATCGCAAAAAAATGCTACTTCCTTAACTTTATTTTCATCATAGTAATATATAGTTTTATATATAGCTGTAGCTATTTCATAGGATCCTCTCTTGCTTTGGCCTTCGTGCCAAGAATAACAGAAAACTTCTTTATCCGCGAGATTATAGACTGTAAAATTGTACACTGAAAGACGTCTTTTATAAAACAGAGCATTTTCTTTGCATATAGGTATGCTTATCACCTGCTGTAGGTCAAATACAGCTGCCGAAATTGATTGATCTTCTGCAGCCTTTTCTTTCATTTCAGATTTTAGTTTTCGTACCTGTTCTTTAGATATTATGTGAGCTTGAAACCTTGATTCCAATTTTTTTTTTTTGTTTCTACGTCCCCTTGTCGATATGTCATGCACAGAGAACAATGATCTTTCTTTGGCCGCAAAAATTACAGATTTTTAGTTTTAAAGATTCGCCGATATGTTGTTAAACTTGCAAATAAATTATTTCCGCTTTCTTCAATATACATATTGTACATTTTGCGCAATGTAAGATCTGGATGCAAATACTCTCGTTTAGTCTTTTCACGGCAGTAGTGTGACTCAATGGATGGAAATCGTCTTATATGATTTTCAATGGCAAACCTAACTTCTTTTTCATTCGGAGATTTTAATGAAGAAAGTTGTCGGCCACCACGTTTTTCTTCCTCAAGAAAACCTGTTTAATTTCTTTTTTTGAGTGCTGTTTTGACAATCTGTTCTGATATACCCAACGTATTTAGAAATGTTTTTTTACATACTTTCACCTTAACTTCGTTATGGGTCAGGTAGTAGGTGTTAGTGATAATGCGCCTTGGCAATTCGGTTTTAGAAGATGTTCTCTTAATGTCTGCAGTTTCAACATGAAGAGCAATGAAGCTCCTTTGCTTTGATAGATCAGCTAGAGAATAGTAGTTTGAAAAAATCGCACTCTTGTGCTCCTCAGTAAAGAGGTAACACTGTTTACCTATTTTTTTGCAGTATTCTAAACCACAGGAAGGGCCTATTTTTCTTGCTGGAACTAATTTTCTAGTATTAACACTGACATATTCCTTTCTTGAGTTTTTTAGCTTTTTAGCTAGTTTCTGCTTGTCAACACGAGGTAACTTACTCCTAAGAGACTCATCAGAGCCGCCTTCTACTTGAAAGTCTTCAGGCTCATCATTGCAGATTAAATCCTTAGAAGACTGTATTCTTCTATGTGTTTTTCTACCAGAGTTTTGTCGTTTATTATTGAGGCAAAAATTTAATAAACCCTCATTCGCGTATTCCGAAATGTGGTATTGGCATGTGTCCCTCAATTCGAAATGGGTGAAGCAAACCAATATTTGACACCTTCCACATGCACTAAATACTTCGCATTTGCATCCTTTTATTTCGCACGTCTGTCTATAACTTTGATCGTTTTCCGAGTCAGAAAAATCTTCATTTAATTTTGCACAAACGCCTGCAAGTGCAATAATATCGGATGAGTGCCAAGAATCATCAAGTAAACATGACTCTATCTCTCTGTTACTCATTCCTGAGATTTATGTGAAGATTAAAATTTGCAATTAATATTTAACAAATTTGCTCTTACTGATTTTTTTAAAAAAATAATATGAAATAGGTAATACAAAATATTTTAAAACAAAGTGTTTAATTAATTTGGCACACTGAATAAAACAAAACGAAAGACGAGAAGAAATAAAAAAAACACAGGTGCGTCACTGGACACACGAGAGAAGCGAAGCATTTTCGTAAATTCATAGATTTGATAATTTAATAGCCATTTTTCCATTAAAATAATTTTTAAATTCAAAACTTTAAAATAACAAAGTATATATATCATATATATTAACCCTCTTCGGCCCTCCCTTAAAGCCCCCTGTTCAGTTGTAGGGAATAAATATACAAAAATCATTAATTTTGTTACAATTTAATCAACTTACAGGTTGTTTATTTTTAACGATATTTATAACGACCTTTAGTAGAAAGTAGAAACAACATCTAATACACAATCCTTAGTGAATATTTCTTTTAGTTCCTTCGTTCTTTTAGTTCGTTCGTTCTTTTAGTTCGTTAGGTCTTTTAGTTCGCATGGACAAACCGAAGATTCAAACTATAGCTCTAGTTATCTTTGCTCTAGTTCGTTTTGTTTGCTACTTTTGTCGGTTGGCTAACCAATACACAGTCCTAGAATAGCCAACACACAATCCTTTCTTAAAGTAATCGATTATAGTGATCTGCTGAAACATAGCCTTAGCTAATGTTTATCACTGAATCAACAAAAATATGGAAGAAAGGGTTTTAGCGTAATGGTTAGAGGACAGAACCAACAAACGATATAACTGTGAGTTTGTGGGTTCAATTCCTGCAGCGGGCAAGAAATTATTTTTAATTTAACATTTTCTGGTTCAATTGATGCAAGCAAAAAATAATATCAATTCTCAGAAAAAAAGTGTCGTTTTTTCTGATTTCACTCTAGCAAATCGCAGAACGAGGCGTAAAAAGCTTCGCTTCAAAAAACAGAAGGTAAATGTAAAAGATCAAACTAATTTTACCGTTACTTTACAGATGCGTTTATTAAAATAAGAACAGAATTGTTTTTTGGAATACACATACAGTTACGTTTACGATCTACGTGACAATTTTTTTTATGCAAAATTCAGTTATGATAGGTGTGCAGTATACAAAATGTTGACCTTATACGTCAAATATAGTTCTAAAATTTGGTGGAAAGATGTAACAGCATTGCTTTAATACAAATTCATTATAAACTCAATTTCGACAAAATGTCGGTTACGATACTACGTGAGGCTGCTGCCCCTTATCAACTGCTATAGACGAAAACCACTCTTTTGTCCTGATTTGGCTTCATGCCATTATGGTAAATTGGCGATGGAGTGGTATCAGCGAAAAAGGTTTCTGTGGTCACGAGGGATATGAACCCACCGAACTGCCCGGATCTACGACCAATTGAAAAACATTGGGCTCAAATGAAGCGAAAACTCCTTAGGTGTAAGAAGCAAACAAAAGACGCGAGTAGCTTCAGGTATGACTGGGCAAAAGCCTCCGCTGAAACTAATCGATGTACTGTTCAAACGTTGATGAAGAGAGTTAGATTTAAGCTCCGTAAGCTTGCCTACGCAAGCTAAATATTCGAATTTGCTTTTAATACTTTAAAAAACGATAAAATACCGTTTTTTAACTGCTCAAATATTACAAAGGAGTTAAAACTTATTAAGTTATAACAAAAAATATATGATTAATTTTTTTCGTGTACATGCTTTAATAAATCATACAATATACAAAATATTTATTCAAATATCTGTGGCTATATATGAAGATACAGAAGAAAATCACTGGAATTTAAAGAATATACGGTGTTTTTGCTATTAGGTTATGAACGATATTAGAATTGCTCATTAAAGAGTTGATGCAAACTTTTTTTAACTTTTGTTTTACAAAACATGGTGTAATAAATCAAGTTTGTTTCAAATCAATTCAAATTCCATAAACTATAAATTTTTCAGAAAAAATGGTCAGATTGATATCTTCTTTCAGAGATACACCATGGTTACTTTGCTGGCAAATTTTTAGACAAATTTTTCAAATGCCTAATCGGTGCCACTATGTTACGACAACGATAAAATTATCAGATAGTTAAATCTTACATATAAAGCTATATTCCAACTAAGGCCACTTCCTAAGCGTAAGATTTTTGAAAATTTTCAAGTTGATTTATCTCAGTTATTTCTAAATTTGACTTTAATTACTAAAAGGACACTTTTTTTAGTAATTAAATTTTTACTCAAAAAATGGCACAAACCCTGTTTTTATTGTTAATATATAAAAAACTCAAAATTGCAATGATTTTTTAAAGAAATTCATTTCTTTCAAAAGTTGTTTTTATTATTTTTATGGAATACTTAAGCTCCAAGAATAATTTATGAGAAAAAATTATACCAATATCCCTTTCCTATAAAAAGTTACCGCAATAAATTTATTTTCTCGGCCTCACGGTATCTCTTCATTTTCAACCCATTGAAAAAACATGGATCTTTAATATGACCTTTAAAATAATTTAATAATCAATTTGATACAGCTTATTTTTCATTATTTGGGTTTTTAAAAATATTAAAACGACGGTTAAATATCAAAATTTTATATTTTTTGAGCTAGTTTAATAAATAAAATAGAAAAAAATTAAGATCAGATCATTTTTTTTTTTGCAGTCGAACACGATATTTACTTAGATATAGTTTTGAGGTAATTCTCTTGAAAATTTCAGGTGTTAACGAAATGAATGCCCACGCTTCTTACAGTGATGTGCGATGAAATAGAGCCACGCAATTGCGATGATATTACTTAATTACATTTTTTAATTTAAAAAGATCTTTTTTAATAAAATTTTACTATAGAACGTGAGTAAGAGTTCTCAGTTTTATGATTTTAAAATAAATTTTTTTGTTTCAAACAATTAGGTCTAACAATGGGAAGAGCCAAGCACTGCAGTCCTGAAAACCGAAAAATCATAAAAAATTTGCGTAAACAACGTAAAAGCCAAAGGATAATAGCCAGTATAGTTGGCTGCTCAAAGAAAATGGTTGAGAACGCATTAAAGTTTACACAAAAAAAAAGACACCAGAGGAAAACAACCCAAAATAAGTACCAGTTTGCAAAGACGAATCCTACGTCACGTAAAAAAAGATCCGTTTGTGACCCCTTCCGCTCTCAAGAAACAATATTCCTTGGACGTGGAGACTTTAACGATTCGAAAACTTTTAATTAAAAACGGATTAAAGGCGAAACCTGCTCGGAAGATACCATTCCTGACCAAAGTTAATGTTCGCAAGCGATTTCAATTCGCAAAGGAATATGCTGATTGGCCAACGAGCAAATGGCGAAACATTCTTTGGTCAGATAAAACCAAAGTTAATTTATTTAACTCAGACCGAGGCAACATTTCTATGAGAAGACCCCAATACCGAATTCCTCCCTATAAAAACCTGCTAAACATGGTGGTGGGAGTATAATGGTTTGGGGGTGTTGCTCATAAAATGGCACATGTCCCTTATTTCGCTTCGAGGGAAAGATGGATGCTTTAAAATACACCAGGATTTTGAGTGCAACCATGATGCCGTACGCAGAGTTTAATTTGCCGCTTCGATGGGTATTTCAGCAGGATAACGACCCGAAACACACGTCGAAGCGGGCAAACGAATCGTTTAGACAAAAAAACATCGAAATTTTAAGCTGGTCGCCACAGTCGCCAGACCTTAATCCTATCGAAAATTTATGGCGAGAGGTTAAAGTGTCTCTTAGAGACAAACATCCAATCAACAAAGATGATCTTTGGAGATTAATCAAGGACGCATGGGAGAAAGATCCAGCTACTAAGTGCCAAAAACTAGTGGATTCGATGCCTAGGCGTTGCTCAGCAGTTATCAGAAATAATGGATACTCCACCAAATATTGAGGTAGAAATAATTATATTTCAATAATTTCTATTGATTATATCATGAAATTTCAAATTTTCTAATCACAAGTCATGGCTTAAATTTCAATTTTCAATTTTATTCACATTTCTCTTACAATTAATAAGATAAAGCTAGGATAATTCTAACTTTATTAATAAAACTATGTAATAAGAGAAATGGTAGTGACAGGTGTAGTAAGATTTATTACTGTGTTACCTATCACGAGTTCACATCATTCATTAGCTTATAAACTATACTTGTAATGTGCGAAGGGAAGGAAAAAGAAGAAAGATAAGAAAAAGAAAGAGATATATAGAGAGAACAGAGTTATATATATATACAAAAACTTTAAGTATATAAACTAAACTATAGCTCGAAGTAGTTCTTCAATGCCGTTTAAGTTATTATTATTTATTGAGATGCTAAGCCTTAAAGCTTTATAGCATTTCCGCAATTTTCCGCAAAATTCCACAATTTGTTTGATTAACTTAAATACTATACAATTCATTATACATTTGATTATTAATTTAAAGGATTTCAGATTTAATATATAATAGTAAAAATAAATTGTCAAGTATGATATAAGGTTGTATATATTCCGGATCAACATCTTGATATTAATAGATCAATTGATTAGAGCAGTGCTCACATATGTGAGGATGATAACCAAGTTATATAATGTGTGTAGAAACAGGGATTAGAGCAAAGCTCACATATGCAAGCTCACATATCCGGCATATGCCAGGCGAGACGGACATGGTCTCGCTCTGGATAATCATGTTTTAATTTAATCAGCTTGGTGTAAAATTCCAGGTATGATGTGAAGTTGCATATTCCGGATCACATCTTGATATTTACTATATCAATTGATTAGAGCATCGCTCCCATATGTGAGGCTGATAATCAAATACTATTCTGATGTATGTAGATTCATGTAAATAGGAATTAGAGCAAAGCTCACATATGCAAGGGTAGACGGACGGGGTCTACCTCCGGCATATGCCAGGCGAGACGGACGTGGTCTCGCTCTGGATAATCATGTTAAAATTAAATCAGCTTGTTAGTATTGCCAAACGTAACCAGGAAAAAATAAAGTATTCTTGGGAGAGCATAATCCAAATCAACCTCGGTACTGGAGATAATCATCCAACAGTGAAAATGCCGTATCCTTGGAAGCCATGGATGGATACGGCATGGATGGATACGGATGGAATTAAATAGCCATGATTTTATTTGCCTCAGGAACAAACTCTCACTTCTGATGACCTTTAAATGATTTGGTAGTTTATTAAACAATCTGCGTGCTACAACTGAGTAGCTTTTGCAAAAACTTGTGGTTCGGAAGGGAGGAATAACGAAAGATTCCACTCGCCTAAAATTATACCGTCTTTCTGTGTGGTTCAACAAGTTGCCTTGATTTTTAAAAAATGTTTTCAGGACTTTGTAGTAGAATAGGTGCTTCATGGGTAAGATCTGTAGAGATTTAAATAGGTCGAATGAGGGTGTGACACGTTTTACTCCATATATTTGTCTAACGACCCATTTTTGCAAAGTTAGCAAAGGCTTTAGTTTACTATTGTAAGCACCCCCACCCCTCCCCCCAACAACATATACCATAATTAAGTTTAGAGTGAAATAAACCAAAATAAAACATTTTCAGAATTTTTATTGAGCACAAATTACGGAGCCGGTAAAACTTTCTGATAACCGATTGAAAGTAGCTTTTGAGCAAGGACGTAGAGTCGTTCCAATTCAGCCTATTGTCCACTAGTACACCTAAATACTTAAAATTATTGACAATTTCTATTTCAAAACAATCCACATTGCAGTTGGTTTTTGACTTAAAGGAAATATGGTTATCGGGACAGAGCGTAAACTTTTTACATAAAGGATCGTGATACAAAAACTTAATTTCCATCAAATCTTGACGTGAAAATTTATAAAACATAAGTTTTGTTTTTTCGCTTATAATAAGCTTGTGAGAACAGAACCATTTTCGCAAGATATCAGCATCATGGTTGATATCAGCTGTAAGTTCAAGGACTTATATGAGATCGCAAGGTCATCTGCAAAAGCAGTTACTCAGTTAAATCAAGTTACTATTTCTGGCTCTATTTCAAGTCACAGCCGAAAGAGGACATATCAGTGAATTTTGAATTTTTTCGTTTATGTTTCACACTTAGCTTAATTAATTAGTGTACTAATATTAATTACATGAATTATTCTTTTTTACCTATTAAAAGAAAAAATTAAAAATGCAAAGTTTCCTTAGATTTTTTGATTTAAATAATTTTTATAGCACTGGCTCTATTTCATCGCACATCACTGTATATTAGTATCTAGAATTTTTATTTGGTTATTTCAAAATTATTCACTTAGACAAATACGAGTATTTTTAAACTATCTCATATATAAAAGAAAATGTTTTTTTTTATTTTACTTGAAATTCTACATTCATTCACTTTGCTATTATTAATTAACCCTGGAAAAATAAAAACATGATTTCAGGCTGCTTAACATTTGGGTATCGGGAAATCCGTAAGGAATGCACTTATCCCATACGTAAACCGGTACCAAATCCGAATTGTCATCGTTTAGTAAACTATTTCTACGTTCGCGGTGTCTTGAAGTTGACACTCGACCATGTTTAATTTTTATATCATAATAAATCTGCAATTCTTCCAGTTTTGCTTGAAGCTTTTCAAAGTCTTGCTCGGGTTCTTTGAGAAATCGGCAACGGATTTCATAACCACCAAAGAGGAAGCAGTTGAAAAGTCTTTGGATACGGAACTCCAGTTGTCTGAGGATGTACATTGTGGTGACTTCAGTCATGGCGTACACGTCGTAGGCAATGTTAAGCTCTGTTCCGGTGGCACATTTAAATATTTGAACTGACCATTGCTGCAGGAAGTCCATGTAGCTGTTGCAACACCACTCGTCCCGCTTAAAATTCCAAGTGTGCAGCACGTCATTTTGTATGTCTGAATAGCGTCCGAAGGTACGCTCCATCGAATGCATTGTGTCTACAATAAACTCCAAAGCCTGGTCAATGATATCCGAGAACGTGATGTGAAAAAATTCCATTTCTGCAAAATAATCAGTTAATTGGGACTTAACATGCATGGGCAGATTTCGATGAGCGGTAGGCACCTGACGTAACTTAAGAAGAAGGGCACTACTTTCATTTTTGGTGATTTCGAATAAATTTCCACTTTCCTTTCGAAAAGCACCAGCTGCGTCGGAAGAAGCTCGAAAAAACTTCAATAGATCATTTAGTTTTTGCAACTGATGCTGGGATTTGGTGACGTCTATGTAATTAACTACGGTATTCAATACCGCAGAAGTCGTTAGATTTCTTTGAATATTCTCTAAGAAGTTGTGTAGAATAGCTTGAAGTTCACTTTTAGATTTATCGGCGGTTTTAACTGCTTTATAAAATCCAAGCGAAATATGCTCACCACTTATGGGTTGAGTGGGTGCACCCAGGCGAACAGGTGGCCAAAGTGTTTTACTTATCTGCACATTGTTAAGCTCCACCGATTCACTGACTGATCTTAGTGTCAACGCAAAAGAATAAATTAATATAATTCCCAAGATACTCGAAGTTTTTGCCACCATTTTGTTTGGAGCATTAGTCTGTGCGCAGAACAATGTCACGTAAGAACCACTTTCGTTGGAAGACTAAAAATCTTTATGCCTTGGAGTAGAAAATGAGATCGAAATATAACTTAAAACATTGTATTGAGATCAATGCAGCATTCTCTGCGTTGAATAGCGCTCTTCTTAGCTAAATCATTTGTTCCGGAGCAGGTTATATTTAGAATTCCGATAGATTAAGAGTCTTCACCGCTTATCGATAGGGTGATTATATCAAAAGATGTTGTTGATGTTTATATAGAATCCCTTGCTTTAAAGAGGTCATATAAAATAAAAAAAGCAAATCGTAAACAATACAAAAATAAATTTAGAGTGCGACAGCCACATATTTCAGAAGTGAAACTCCTTCTGATAAATTTCTATCCAAAAACTGATAGAAAACTAAAAAGTGAACGCGCAAGTCTCGGGACCTTCGACAAAAGTCAAACTTTATAGAATGTTACCCGTTTGTCAATAAATAAGATGCTTCGTAACTTTTGTTGTGATAACCGTGAGAGTTCCCAAAAAAGTTGAAAAAAATATTTTTCGAAAATGAATCTGCGTTGCATGGAACTACTACTCAATGAGTACAATATGTGTAACGATAAAATTAATGATACGACAGTAAAGGTTAATTCTTTGACTTTATGACGAAAATTGTAAAAAACTAGTAAGAAATGATCTTCGTCTGGGCCGAAGTTAAAATATTCCCACGGCTGTACAAAAGTATATTCAGCAGTCAATAAAATGTTTATTTGTAAAAACATTTTCGTCATAGTTTTAACAGAAAATATTCGCTTTTGTTTTTCGATAAAGTCACTTGGTATCGGAGGTAGGCGTGTTTTTCACTCGATTTCGTTGAATATACTCAGAGTGCATATTAAAGCTTATTTGCAAAAGTTGAAGTCCAGATATTAATTTTTGTGGAATTAAAAGATATTTTACGTTTTTGGTAATGTCACTTTGTATGGGAGGTAGGCGTGGTTTTCATCCGATTTGAGTAATTTTCGAACTTGATCTTTATTTTTTAGATATCGAATTTCGTGATGATAGCTTGAAAATTACGACTGTAATCGTGATCACAGACAGACAGACGGACGTGGCTAAATCGACTCGGGTGGTGATACTGATCAAGAATATATATATTTTTCTATAACTAGCACGCCTCCTTATGAGCGTAACAAACGCAGTGACAAAATGAATATAACCCTCTTACGTTTATTAAACGTGGGAATATAAAAATCTATATATACGACCCCAAACCACTATTAATTCGTACAGCAAGCACTTTTATGCCAATGTAACATGTAAGGGTACATATTTTATTAAATAATATTGACAACACTATTAAATTTATACTTTTCTGAAAGTTTGTTTTATTATCTTTAATTTCATAAACAAATTTGTGCACATATCATGATAAAAAGTTTTGAAAACAGAAATTAACGGAAAGTCCATTTATTTTGATAAAAAAAATTTGACCACTATTAATTCGTACAGTGGAACATTTTCTAATTTAATACTGTGTAACGCCCCCTTTGCTTTTTAAAACAGCTTCTAATCGCTTTGGCATTGTATCTATAAATTTTTTACACTCTTCAGGGGTTATAGAGTCCCAACTTTCCTGAATGTTGGCTTTTAATCCGCTAAGAGTGCGTTGTGGGTCATTTCATCACTTCCTTTTCATGAGTGCCCACACGTTTTCGATTGGGTTAAAGTCCGGGCTAGATGATGGCCAGTACAGAACACTAATACCATTTTCTTGTAGCCATTTTTTTGTTTTTTTGGCTGTATGGAATGATGCACCGTCTTGTTGAAATACATATTCGCCACAGTCAGCTAGCTTTGGTACTGACGGAATGAGATGTTCTTCCAATATATTAATATATTTTTCTGCATTTACTGTTCCCTTAATAAAGTGAAGCTGACCGACACCCTTTGAGGACATACATCCCCACACCATAATGCTAGCTAGAAACTTGACAGTACGCTTTAAGCAGTCTTTATGATATGCCTCTGTGCTTTTCCGAATCACCCTTTTTCTGGCATCACCGACGCATACGTCAAACTTCGATTCGTCGCTAAATATAATGGTGTCCCATAGCCTTTGTACCCAAGAACGTCTTTCTTTTGCCCATAATAAACGTTTTTTTCATTTGAAGTACAGTAAGTAAGGACTTTTCTTTGGCCTAAAAAATTCAAGTTTCAATAAATGTTTTTGGTATCACCAGTAGTAGAGTGTTAAACTTACTTTATAAACACCATAAGCTATATCTTTCATTTGCCGACGCGTTCATTCACGTTTAATGGTTTTTCCAATTCTTTCTGACCACTCTGAAGCTATGTATCTAATAGTGCCTCGACGATTTTTTTTAAGTATAACTTCTAAAGCTCTTTTGTCGCGAATCGTTATTTTGGAGACCCGGCCTCTGTTTGCAACATTATTGCTACAATACTCTTTTTTTTTTGTATTTTTAACAATACTTGATACTGTTGATCTGGAAAGCTTTAATTCAACCGATATTTCGCTATAGCTTTTTCCCGATTTGACTTTGTCAATAATTTATAATCGAATTTCTTCACAAACTGGCTTACCAAGTGCCATCGTTGAACAATTAATCAGAAATAAAAAGAAACAACACGAAAAAAATCGTGTTATTGTTCAATTGCATTTCTTTACTCTAATAAAACGGTAAATTTTCATTATTTGTTTACATTTTAATTTTCAGAGTTGTCTTTAGCTGAATTTATACACTGTACGAATTAATAGTGGTCAAATTTTTGTTATCAAAATAAATGGACTTTCCGTTAATTTCTGTTTTCAAAACTTTTTATCATGATATGTGCACATATTTGTTTATGAAATTAAAGACAATAAAACAAACTTTCAGAAAAGTATAAATTTAATAGTGTTATCAATATTATTTAATAAAATATGTACCCTTACATGTTACATTGCCATAAAAGTGCTTGCTGTACGAATTAATAGTGGTTAGGGCTCGTATATAAAAATAAGTTGCATTGTGTATGAAATTGATGTTCTCTATAATGCGTGAACCGATTTCGTTTCTGGAAATTTCTCATGAAAGGTGACGTCAATACGAAGGTTTTTATGTATAAACGGTCTTTGTATGTGTATTGGTTAATGAATTATAGGCATTTTAGTGAACTTATACAACAATACAGGTGTGAACAAATACAGGTGCGCACATATGGTGTATATGGGGAAACATTTGCAAGAGAAATTGGAAATAAATGGAATATTGGAATAATTTGGCAAGTCTCACTTTAGTTTGCATTTACGCGAAAAATATAGGCATAGTAAAAATTTTCCATACCCCTTTTTTCCATACACCCGTTTACCGCCCACAAATCAATTAAAATGCTATATTTAAGAAGGTTTTGGCTGTATTAGACTAAAATTTGGTAAATAAGTTGGCTTACTGTCGGCAACTAAACTAAAACTGGACGTGGTCTAACTATATATATACGCCCACTTTTTAGAAATCATTATTATTCCTGAGTTGTACATGTTTTGATAGTGAAACTTGATATGTAGATGCTATGGGCCCAAGAGACAGTTACTATATCGACTCATAACCGCCAAAATATCTTAAGCGACATAATATCCGATTTATATTTTTGATGAAAATCGATAATTTGCGATGGTTTACATCGTCTGTCAAAATTTCATAGGTGTACGAAATTAGATTATGAATTTAAACCAAAATCAATTTTAGCTTAAGTACACACTACATGTTTGTTTACATTTTTCATGACAGCAAAGTGTCGCTTAAGATGAAATTCTCTAAAAGAAATTAATCAATATAAGAGATAAAATTATTAAAATAAAATTAATAGCAAAGAGATAAGATATAAAAGATAAAATTAATAGCAAAGATAATTAAAAAAAACCTTCTCCTGTTAAATTTTTTTTTTTGGCGCTTAAGATATTTTGGCGGTTATGAGTCGATATATTTGAGAGAACATTAGAGAAGGGGGAATTTGGCCATACAGGCCAAATTTATGATATCGAATTGCTTTGGAACTAAATGTCGTATAACAATGAAGGTCTTCCTACTGAAAAACTGACACGGGCATTAGAAAACGGCGTGTGGCTCGACCCCAAATACAGACAGCCAAATTTACGATACAGAATAGCTATAGAAGTAAAAGTCACAGAACATTGAAACTCAGAATGTAGATACCATTTGATGATGCACCTTCTACTAGAAAAGGTGACATTTATTGGACAAGGGGGTGTGTCTCAACCCATACAAGCCAAATTTATGACACAGAAATGCTATGGAAGTAAAAGACAAAGAACATAGAAGTAAGAATGAAGTTATTACTTGGTAATATCCTGCTACTGGGAAATGAAAAAAGCAAAAAATTTACAATAGAGAACGCTGCTATAGACTCCAAAACTACTGAGCCGATTGACCTCAAATTTGCGCAGTAACTATGGGGTCATTCATAAATTACGTTACCAATTTAGTAGAGAGAGAGAGAGGTTTTAAAATGTACTACGATAAGTAACGAATGGGGGGAGGGGGTCTCAGATATAGTAATGTGACCAAAAATAAAAAAAACTCGAAAAAATTAAAATTAATACAACCCAACATTTCAAACCATTTTCATCCTTACATATTCATGTTTGACGGTCTAAATTGACTGTTAATTATTGGCAAGTGTAGTAAGGGCATAATTTTTCTTTGCTTGCTTTTCGACAGTTATTTTTTCTATTTTCGAATATTTTTTTATCAATTAATTTTTTTATTTCATATACTACGTTACTTTATGGGGATGGAGGGGAGTGTTTTTGAAATGTACTACAAAGAGTACCGGAGGGGGCAAGAAAACAATTGAAAATCGATCATGTAATTTATGAACGCTGAAATAATAACGCTGAAGGCATTGCAACATTTTCCGGTACTTATCTTGATAAAGTGCAGCAAAGCGCACCGGGAAAAAGCTAGTATTGTATAATGAAATGAATTTGAAAAAGGTGTTTCAATTTTGTGTCTGTAAAAAAGGTAAAATTCTCAATTTGGATCTTTTGGCAAGAATCTATAGACAAAAATAAAAATACTATGACTGTGATCCCAAAACATACAAACAAAATTTATATACGAAGAGAAAATTCAAATGTGAAAAGCAAATTTTAAAGAAGCTTTACATCTCAAGAAGCAGAGATATGGCATTATTTACTCTCTGAGGTTTGCCATTGTCGGCAGAGAGGTGATGACCGATCAGAAAAATTAATTTCAATTAAAAATATTTTTTGTGTCTGGTGGGGGCGAATAGGGTGCGTGAGTTAGTAATTCAAACTCTGGCTCATTGATTTTGTCATTCGCGAAAACGGATCTTTAAACTGGTGCCATTGTCTTGATGTTTTGTTTCCTTATCGCATAATACTCGCCGTTGATTGTTTTTCCTTTCTGAAGATAATCAATAAAAATCATCCCACGCGCATCCCAAAAAATGACGCCATGATCTTGCCTGCAGATTGAAATCTCTTTGCCTTTTTTGGAGCCGATTCTGCCCTTTCAGTCCTCTTCGCCAAATACTCTGTTGAAACATTCTCACGACGCTGTTTGTGTTCCGTTGAGAGTAATCGCGGCACCCATCATGCGGACAGCTTTCTTACGAGTTTGTTGAAATTTTTAATAAATATGCGATGTACAGCACTTTTTCAACTGCAAACGCATTTGTTAATAGCACACTTTCAGTCTACGGTCATCCAATACCATTTTGTGGATTTTTTGGTCGACTACTGCGATGTTTGTCTTGGCAGCTCGTACGGCCTTGTTTAAACTCTGACACTCAGCATTTAGTGTTGTTAACGAAGGAGCAAACTCCCCCAGAGTAGAATCTAGTTCCGCTTTGATATTGCTTGGACTGAGGCCATTCAAATGAAAGTATTGTATCATATAACTCTGACCAATTTATTCCACGTTATCGTTTTCACTATTTATGGCTGGCTAACAAAATACAAATAAACAAATAAAAACTTCGAACTTAAGCTTTATAAGGTTGGTAATTTCTACCATCTTCATTCTTTTCAAGCAGCAACCGCAATCCATACGTCAGGTCAGGATTCAGCTATTTCTGTAATCAGCCAAAAACTTCCATGTCTTTGGTTAATAAAGCGAAGGCGAAATAAAAAATGGAAAAGTTACAGTTTTTTTCTAAATTTTTTAATTCACCATTCTTTCATTTGTGGCGTCCGTGGCGTAGTTGGTTAAAGTGCGTGGTCGCTATGTCAACGAACCTGGAAGCCCAGGTTCGAACCCCAGCAGCGACAGAAAATTATTTGAATTCAAATAATTTTTCTGTACGGCCGCCACCTCTCTGCAGACAATGGCAAACCTCAGAGAGTAATCAAAATGCCATGTAAAGCTTCTTGAGAATAAGAACATTCCGTTCATCGCCGTTAAACCTGTAGGTCCGTTTCTCGGTCAATTGTGTTCAAACTTAATAACACGCACAACACAATTGATCATAAGAAGCTAGGTCAAAGTCCTTTCAAGGGCTGAAATGGCCAGTTATTTATTTTTTTTTTATTTTTTATTCTTTCATTTGAAAATTCAACAACTGTAAACAATACGAGTATTGAAATTAACTGGTATTTTATCAGACTAATCAAATTTGTGGTATCGGCGTGACCATGTTATGTTGGTGTATGCTTTATACACTCAATACTTATCAATACTTGGCACTTGTAGCCTCGGTAGTCAAGTAGGGGTAGAGTGCTTTACTTCTAAGCAAAGGGGTCCCGGGTTCGAATACCGGCCAGGCCATGGTCCGACGCTTTAACCTTTTTTCACTTCTCACCTCATTGCTGCTAATCAACTGAAATTCAAAATCCATGAATATTTGTGACTCTGAAGTTGTAGTTGGTGAAGATAGAAAAGTTGGTAATGGGATTGCTCATTGACTTGAAATGGCTTAGGTCAAGGCAAAACACTAGTCTCAGGTTCTTTTTAACATGTTTCTATGGCTTCCCACCACGCTAAAAACATCCTACTCATGTTTCACTTAATTACCCCATCTTTCCCATTTATTAATTACCCCATTTTCGAACCAAGGCAGACTTGACTGAACAGGTATAACACCTGAAATCCTTAGTTCAAAGCTAATATTAGAAAAACAATAAGTCTTAACATTTTGAAGAAGGGCGACTATTATTAAAAAAATTTACGAAAAAAATTATGTGAGGGATTGAAAAACTAGACCAAATACGCAAAAGCAAATACAAAACCAAATTTACAAAAAAATGTCAGAGACGCAAATGAGAAGTATTGTCGGATTTGACATCTATTATATATATGTACATACATATATTGTAGTACAAATCATGGTAGAATTATAAGGTAGGTTCCGACTTGGAGAAGAATGGAGTAGAAAGCAGCGAAAAGCGGGCTAGTTGTCAAAATCAGTTGTTCATCTCGAGTTTCTTTATGTTCATGATTCGCAGTTGATTTTGGGTTAAACTTTTTACAAGCTTTTTTTCAAATTAAACACTTCCGCGGCATTTTAGAGATTTACAATTTTTTGACAACATTTTCACTCAAATTAACACAAACTTAACACACGTGTCCGCACTATTTACAACTTGAAAACATAATATTTCCATTTCATTTGAAATTTCTACGAACTTCGCCATTTTGACAATAAGCCTCCTTTTTTATTCTCCACTCTTCGTTGACGCGTGAGGGCAGTAAGCGACTCGGCCCTACCTTATAATTCTAGCATGGTACAAATGTATAAAAATAAAAAAATAAGAAAATTTACAAATAAACGAAAAATAAAAATACATAGCAGATCAGTAATAAACTTTATTTTGAAGAAAATCACGTATTTCACAGATGTTTCGGGAATTGATTTGCATATAAATTTAACAGTTAGTCATATGTGTCCATCTTTGATACAATTGTACGCTCCACCTTATTTTGGCCACGCTCTATTTGAACTGAAACTATTAAAATACAGAATTTGGAAAACACAATTTTCATTGGCATCATTGTGGTAATATTATGTCTCAATTGGGCAGAACGTGCGATGAGCGCATACACATTATCATAGGCTACGTTGATACAAGGCAGCATGTATTCTAAATAAGAGTTTTTGTCCTCCAAGCAAGCCTGCATTCGCTCTATTACATCGGCAAGCACACTAAAGGCCTCTGCCAGCACTTCGCGAACACTTCTACACAATGAATGCACAGGTTTTACAGCAATATTGCAACATTTTCGCAAATCATCTGTGGTCTGCTGCATAAATTCGTCAACCACTTGACAGCCTTTTTTATATAGCCGAGAATTGTTAACAGTGCGCAACTCCTGCTTTAGGTTTGCAGCCCATAAATCAATGTTTTCCGTCTGGTTAATCAGCGTATTGTTGAAGTGATCTATAACAAGATTGAACTGCTCATCCGCCAAGTACGCTAGACTCTGAAATTCGTCTTTCACCAGAAACAATTGATTCTGCATATTTCGAACTGTGTCGCGAAGTAACAGCTCCCCAGAGTCAAGTAGCCCAGAGCCGATCTCTTCCAATGCATTTGATATCCGACTGGCTATTTTAGTGAGAAGCTCTCCTAAATCGCTTGTTATCTTCGGGACATGAGTCGTAAAACTTCGAATAATGCTCTGGATAAGAATGTCGACATCCTTCAATGTTTCCTTTAAAGACAGAACCAATCCTGATGTGGTTGTCGTCTGTTCAGCCTGTGGTGATTTTGATGGAACAAGTTCTTTATTAGATGCTCTGGCTTCTTTAAGGGAACTGAATGAAGATAAATTACTTGAGCTTCCGGCCAAAGACTTTGACACTAAAGTCAATGTCAACAACACAACTAGAGCAATTTTCTTGAAATTTTTAAGCATTTTAGATGCTACACTTCAATCGATCTCAGTTCAGCAAACTGTTCGGTGTAACTGACTTAAAGTCGGACGAAAGCACTTAGTCTGAACAATTTCTATTATATTCGATGGTTGCTATTATCAGCAAAATTAAAAGCCTTTTAATTAATCAACAAACTCACACATGTACACACAAATACTTAAGAGAAAATAATCAAAATTCGCTCTCGTAGTGAGACTGCAATAAAAGAAACTGTCCTCCCACTTATTTGAACAGGAATAGCCATGGACAATTCAAAGTGTATAGGGATCACAAACAACTTTAGTCTACCTGAATCCCTGGATAGAAATATTGGAAATATTAACGAAATATTCGCAAAAATCCAACATTTTATAATCAATCGAATAAAAAAGCTTCTGTTGAGGTTTAATAATGAAATAACTTAATCTTCCACATACATAAAATTTCTGGGCACAGTGTTTACTGAAGCTATGAGTTGAAAATTTAAAATTTAAATAAATTAAAAATTTAATTTTACTGCTCGAAAAAATCAGAAAATCTCAATCAAAAACTCTTGTTTCGTTATATTGTCAGCAAGTGTATCGTACGTTTAAGACATACAATTTACCTTTTTGTTGAAACTTTAGAGAAATGCTTTTTTTACACCTGAATTTACAGTTTCTTGAGTTCATGCATTAATTTTATTATTTCTTTTATTTATTTAATTTAATAATTACTCAATACGTTCTGTAGTTCAAAGTGAACAAGTGGCAAACGCATGCCTTAGCCTAATAATACATCGAAGCAAAAATATAATTTTAAATATAATAGGGTCTATTATCTTAACTGAGATGATTATATAAAACAAAGATACTGAGATATTAAATTATAAAATAAGATTTAAAATAAATAACAAAGAAAAATATAGAACGAACAATGACCAACGAAAATCAAACGAAGTAATTATTAAGATTTAACGGAATTGACAGAAAATGTATGTACTTAAAAATTGATTATTTAAGATTTAAAATATTTTAAGTGAGGATGAAAAATAAGAATATAAGAAAAAAACTGAAAACCAAATAAATAGCGAACAAAAATAAAAAAAAAAAACTTATAAAAAATGGCAAAACATTTGATACCAATTATTGACCAGCATGAAGCATAGAGTTAATCTTACAGAAGTTAATTTCTAATAGCCTTCATTTTCTGTAGAAACCGCGGCTTGCAACGAATCAGTCTTATTTCTGGTGGTAGACTGTTGAAGAGTCTACGAGCATTCGAAGAGTAGTACCTCAGGATATGCTGTAGGTTATGTGGAGGAATTACTGAAAGGTGAATTAATTCGAGTCATTCCTAGTAAAATGGTGCCCTGATCTATTAAAAAAAGTTTTTAGTATTCTATAGAAGTACAGATGTTTAAAATGTAGGATATTCAAATTTGTGAAAAGCGGAAGGCTGCTTTCTAAGCGGTGCTTATTACAAATAACTCGAATAGCGTGTTTTTGAGCTGTTAATAAAGGAATCATTTTGTTGTTATGTGTTCCTCACGAACATGTTATACCATAGTTTAATTTAGAGTGGAAGATACCAAAGTTAATACCAATTAGTAATTTTAAAGACCATTTACGATTGAAATGATACAATTGTCTCGTTGCAAACATTAAGTATTTTATTAGTGCATGAGTATGCTCAATCCAGTTCATTTTCCAATCGATCAATACTCCAAGATATTTAAATGACTTTGCGCAAGAGATTGGAAAGCATTTATTTGAATATTTACCTAAGTGGTCAAAAGTGAGAACATGATTCTCTGAATTACAAATTTCACAGTTTTAAAATATTTAGCACAGTTTGCACTGTGGAACATGAAGTTATCTATTTTTAATTCCTTGCCAGCTAAGTTAAAAATTATAAGTTTTGTTTTATCACTTATGACTAACTTATGCATAGTAAACCAGTGCCGAAGGACATCCAAGTCATGATTAATGGCAGCTGTTAAATTTAAAATAGAATAACATGAATGAGCACGCCATGTCATCTGCAAATGCTATGGAACTACTAACAAGATTTTGTGAGAACATACATATATATTAAGAATAATATCGGGCCAAGGACAGATCCTTGAGGAACACAACACAGGGCTTTTGTACCCTTACATTTGGTGATCTATTTGACAGGTACGAAGAGAACCATTTATAAATAGAACTTCTCAAACCACATTTGTAAAGTTTGGCCAGGAGAATATTGTGATCCACCGTATCGAAAGCTTTTGTAATATCGATAAAGAGGGCAGTACTAAATTTTTTTTTTTGATTCAAGCTATTATAAATATTTTTGAACTTTGTAAATTTTTTTTTAAGTGAAACTTCTTTAGCCGCGATGGGGAGTAAAACTAATGAATCAATTCGCCAATGAAACATTTCGCCGTAAGCGCTTCGGCGTATTTTTGACAAAGTTAAATAATTATATTAAATAATTACAGCCTTATTCATAAACACATTTTAGAGGCAGCGTAACTTTAAACGGGCTTTAAACAAGAAAACGTTTTTCATAAACATTTTTCGCAGTTGTTTAAGAGCTGTGTAACTTAAACGCCGGAATTGGCGTTTAAAGGCTGCGTAAATACAACAACGATTTTTGTTTCTTTTTTCGTTTAATATCAAAGACATGCTCCATATGCGCCCTTTGCAGCATTTTTTTATGCTGCGGCCATTGCAAATTCATAGGAATTCTTAATTTTTGTAGAGATTTTCTATAGTTCAGACACAAACCTTACAAACATAAGCAGCGAATGGAAAAATGTTTATGAATAAAAATTTAAGCAAGGTTGCGTAGGGGCTGCGTAAAACCTTAAACAGTGCATAACTAAACAAGCGTAGAACGGTTGTTTAAGGAAATCTATTGAATAAGGCTGTTATAATATAGTATGGACACAGTAGCTTTTCCACTGCATGGTTCGTAGATCGAGTAATTATAATATT
Organism: Pherbina coryleti; assembly: GCA_943735915.1. Taxonomy (NCBI): domain Eukaryota; kingdom Metazoa; phylum Arthropoda; class Insecta; order Diptera; family Sciomyzidae; genus Pherbina; species Pherbina coryleti. Next base: position 126,214,104 of record OX030949.1, on the reverse strand, counting down.
GCCATAAAAATTCGAAGCATATGGAGCATGTCTTTGATATTCATATTGAAAACATCAACCTTAAACAAAACAACAAACACTGCCTTCTGCTAAGTAACATATTTGTAATGCACTACATTTTAAAGTATATTTCAAACTTTTGAGAGCAACAAAAGAGTACACAGACTATATTTCTGTATTGCATTTATACAAAGAATAAACATGAATTTTTGCATCGGTATGTGGCAATGGATGAAACATGGATCCACCATTACACACCGGAATCAAAACGGTCGTAAGCTGAGTGGAGAGCAACGAAAGAGAAATGAAAGCAGGCCAAAGCGACCAAAAACACAACAGTCGGCTGGAAAGGTTACGGTATCTGTATTTTGGGATTCGCATGGAAGTTTGTTCATCGGCTATATCGAAAAGGAAAAAACAATCAACAGCGATTATTATATAGCGTTGTTGGAGCGTTTGAAGGATGAAATCGCGAAAAATCGGCCCCATTTGAAGAAGAAAAAAATGCTTTTTCGCCAAGGCAATGCACCGTGTCACAAATCGATGAAAACGATGCCGAAAATCCACGAATTAGGCTTCGAATTGGTTCCTCCTCCACCGTATTCGGCAGATTTGGCCCCCAGCGACTACTGGCTCTTTGCTGACCTCAAAAAAATGCTTGCCGGCAAGAGATTTGGCTCCAATGAAGAGGTGATGGTTGAAACTGAAGCGTATTTTGAAGCGAAGCACAAATCGTTCTACAAAACTGGTATTGAAAAGTAAAAAAATCGAAAAGAAAAGCAAAAAAAGGTTTTTTTATTACTTAGTCTCGGGACTTATTGGACCATGTGTTATATATATATTAATAAAAATTCAAATTCAAGAACGTCGCGGTTGTTCCAGAAAGTATTTCATGAAACATTATTTCTAGATAATTTTCCTGCAAGTAAGCATTATATTTTCCAATGCTATTGAACATTAATTTCTTAAGGGTTATGCACAATCTGGTTTTTATTTTTTATATCAGATATTTATGTTCATACACAGAAAATTTCACGTTAAGTTACACGCGAATTTCGTAAAGATGTCTTGGAGCGTTTTTCTCAGAAATACGACACTTAAAACGTGACTTTCTTAAACCAATGTTTTTGTAGTCGGAGAGCAAGATTTTTCGGAAAGAGCTGAACAAATCAAACTCAAATTTTTGCACAATTTTTTAGTTTATTTTGTTGTATTTTCTCACGGTCCAATACTTTCCATTTTATTAACAATACAAGACATGAATTTATGTAAAAATGTTTTTATTTTTTTTTTATTTTTTTGAGAAGCCGCTGTTTATCAAGAATTAAAATGTTGCTTATTCCTTCGATTAAATACTAGATACTCGTAATACCGTAAACAGCCGAACAGCAGCTTTTAAAACAATTATATTAACAAATAAAAAACAAAGTAAAGTGTAAAGTTACCACATATATAAATTATTACGTTAACAAATTAAATTGCCTTCTTAGGAAATATTCTTAAAAAAATCGATTTTTTGTTTGCAAGCTCTGTAAATACCCGATATGGTTCCTTTTACTATTCCCACGACTTAAGTAGGGTATGCAAAACCGGTTCGAATTATTCGGCGTTTCGCTTTTTTTTTATTATTTGACCCGGTTTTTTTAAAAATCGCAATTTTCGAATAATTCTAAAACCGGTTTTTTGGCTCGAATTATTCGACTGCTCGAATAGTTAGAAATATATAAATCTTCAATTTTAAATTGAAAAATTCCTCAAACCAGTTCTTTATTTCATTTGAGCGACTCTGTTTTTTTCTGCTAACGTTTTTACATTTCACTAACGTTTCTAACATTTCTTATCTCTGGCTTTTATTAAATTTTGCTTTATTTGAGTTCGTTTAAACGTATGCTTTGGTCATTTCTTTTTGCTTTCTTTTGTTTAAACAGCATTAACAAACGGCTGGCGTATTTAATGTAAATTAAACATGAGTTTTATTTAATAATGCATTTTTTTTTACAAAATATATTAAATTATCAACAGCTTGACAAGAACTCTGAAGTCTGGAAATATTTAAAAAAGGGGAAATTCTACAAGGCTTCTTGTACAAAATGCCCAAAAAAAATCTTAAAGCATTAAGAACAAATATAGAGTCAATCATTAAAAGACAAAACACATGTGTTAAAAAGACTGAAAGAAAAACTCGAAACATAACTCTACCCAGTAAATCAAAACTACCGCTTTCGAATTCATTTAGGAACCATTTCGGGTAGAAACAACCAATTTTGGCACTCATAAATTAACCTTTTTTATATCATTCATTGGACTAAAATGCTTCTCAAAAATTAACCTTTTTTTGGTTCGGAAATGAGTTAAAAAATAACCATAAATTGTACTTTTTTTGTTTGAAAATTGCTTAAAAAAAGAACCATAGAAAAGTTTTTTTTTCGGCACCCTTTTTTAATCAATCGCCAGCCTGAACTGCTTTTAAAAACCGACATTTTTTTGTTCAGAAATGAGTTAAAAATTAACCTTTTTGAATTATAAATTTTATTATTGCATAATATTATTTGTTATTACAAATCGATGATTTGTATAAAAAGAAATTATTATGATTATGATTGAAAAAAAAAAAACATTTATGAATTCATTTTTTAACTCATTTATGAACACAAACGGTTCATTTATGAGGCATTCCTACCTTCTAAAATGATTATTCTTCTTCGACTCTAAATATGCTTATTATGAATATCGAAAAAAAGTACAGTTTTTATTTATGGGAACAGTTTTCACAAATTTAATCTTCTATAGCAAGCACTTTTAAGCAACAAAATAATAAATAAAAAATTAAAAAAAATTCTTCCCAAAAACGTTCGTAACACTCTCACCTTATGCAAAACCTTCGCTTATGGTTCAGTGGGTAGTACTGCATATATTTTATTAAAAAATAGTTGTTATTTTTGTAAAATAGAGACTACAAAGATATCGTCACCTAAAATGCAAAATAACGTCACATCACTTTTGATAAGTTTACAGGAGAAGCAAAAAACGACATAAAATTCAAACAACTTGCGATATTGAAACGAAATTTTCATATCAAATAACTTGGTTATTTTTGGTGGCAAAAGTTTAAAATTCATAACACACATGTAATATAATGTAGTGAATCGTAATCAATAAAAAACACAATTTCGAGTTTTTTGATCATACGTTTTTTTGCATTTTATATGACGATATGTAGGTAAATAAAGTCAAAAACTTGTTTAATTTGAAAAACCCGGTTTTTTCTGTTCGAATAATTCGAAAACCGGTTTTGTAAAAATTTTACTATTCGAAACCGGGTTTTTTATAATGTCGAATCCGCCACCACAACATGCTCGTTACATCAAAACTATCTTGGAAAACTGAAGTATGTATATCCCAACGGAAGTTGAGAATTTTTGAACACTTTGAATTTTTGCAAGTAATTCAAAGAAAATGAATACACAAATGTTATAATATGCGCAGGTATTCCATGTTTTGATTTTTTTTTTTTATTTGTTTAATATCGGCCGATACCGAATACGTGTACGCCGCAAAAACCGAACTTTTTGGCCCATCTTGCTTTGTTTTCAAGATAAGGCGTTCTTCCTAATTTTTTAAGGCTATCATATCGTCCAACCCCTTTACTTGTGCGTCTAAAGGTCGAGTTCTCTTTTAGAATACCCAAAACCACTGTTAGTTTTGGTCTATCTTGCTTCGTTTTTGAGATATGGAGTTTTTTTCTTATTTTTCTGGCTATCATATCGTCCGACCTCTTTGTCTGTACATCTAGAGTTCGAGTCCCCCTTTAGAATATACAAAAGCACTGTATTTTTTGGCCCATCTTGGTTAGTTTTCGATATATGGCGTTTTTCATCTTCTTAAGGCTATCATATCGTCCGACCTCTCTGCCTGTGTCTCGAGTTCGAGTTCCCCTTTTAAAAAATAAAAACACTGTTATTTTTGGCCTATATTGCTTCGTTTTTGAGATATTGCGCTTTTTCTAATTTTTTAAGTTTAAATTATATTATCGACTAAATCGCTTTACTCGTAAGCCACTTAGAAAATTGAAAACGACCGTTATGATTTCCCGTTACTTTTACTTCAGTGTCATTCTATGGTTTGATATTTTATTTCATATCAAAATTTTCAAAATACAACAACACTAAAGAAGAGTTTTCAAAATATGCAATTCTTGTTTTGTTCGCTTCGCTTCATAAAGAATATTTTTGTTCGATGTCATGGCAACACTGAAATTTGCTGCACCAATTAAGGGGGTTGTAAGGTTTGACAACATTTTTTTTTTCATTTTTTTTATTTTTGTTTCTGAAAGTACAACATCTGAAGAATATTGTATTAAATTTTTAGGTCATTCGGAGCAAAACTAACGAAGTTAAAGTTAGTTGAGTGACCGTACCTCCAACTAGTGTTGCTTAGTGTACAAAACTTTAAACCGATTTTCCCAAACATGTAATTTTTAAAGTCGGTGACCAGCCTACAGAAAAAACTACTAAACCAATCGCTTTGAAATTTTGTACACATATTCTACATATAAGTAGCTCTCAAGTGACGTCGAGTTTTTTTTAATTTTTTATTTACTAACAATTTTACAATAACAAATAGGTCGATTTTTTCGTCAAAAATCGTCATTTTGGCTTCGAAATGGTGCCAAAAATTGAAAAATTAAATACGAAGTTGAGTTCCATTCATAAATGTTTTGATTGTACTTCAAGCCGATAATATAGTTTTTGAATTATCTCAAATGGTTTGCGTTTTATTTAAAAAAAAAGTTGTCAAGTCCTGAATGGAAAACCCTTACTAAAGAGCTGCACAAAACCTTACATAAGGTTTTATAGGTATAACCTTAGTTGTCAACTCTTTAATGGAAAACCCTTTAATAAATGTAATAATGGATGCTAAATGTAAAAAGAAAAAGTAAGCTTTTCAGAGTATATGCTAACCATATTTTGCATTTACGGTTGGTAAATTTATTGTTTAATATCCTCATCTAGAAAACAATGTTGGCCTTCTCTCTTGTTTAACTGATTTAATTAAAAATGCTACCAATATAACTTAGTTCTTATATTTTTTAGGATTCTAACAATATTTATTAAAAGCATGAAAAATTATGAACTCATTAGAAACGACGGAATTTATTTTACTTAAAATAAATAAATATTATAAAATATACTTCAAAAGTTTTATGACAGCTTAAATGTTCCTTGTAGTTAGTTATTCGTATTATTTCGAACATATCTGTATATTTAGAATTCTGTTTTGACAATAATAATGTTTACTTAATTTTTATAAATGGTTCGGATTAAACAATTACTACAAATTTTCTTAGTTTTTCAGTTTCGTCTAAAGCGTCCTCTTTTCGAATACAATACAATCATAAAAATAGCAAAATATTAAATGCCTGGAGATTATACGAGTAGAATAAAAAAAATCATGAATACAGAGATTGAAGCATGAATTATAAGACTTAAACAAAATATTTATTTGAATACAATGCAAAGCTTTCATTTAGAAATTTCGTTTAATTTTAAAATACTGATAAGGGGGTCATTAATGCCGACGAGCTGTTTGCATAAATATATGTATTACATTTCACATAATATAGGGAAACAAATAATTATAATGTGCGAAATAAAAATGTGATGGTTTTCAGTGAAATTCTTTAAATAAATACGATGCTAAATACGATGCGCCACCGTGAGTGCGTGAACCACCGATGCCAAATCGAGGCCAGGATCGAACCCCACTGACACAGATTTTTAATTGAAATTAATTTTTCTGATCGGCCGTCTCGTGGTTGAATAAATAAGGTTGTCGCAGGGGTGAGAGCAAGTTCCCATATATGACAAATCGAAGTTGACAGCTCATACAAAATCTGAAAGCGAAAATTGATAACATGTAAAGCAGATGTAGTTGTTGTTGTTGCTTTGCATTAACTTTGACAATTATTAGCCCCGAGACAACCTTATTTATTCAACCATGACTTGAACTTTACTTGAAAAAATTCTTCAAGCACAAATCTCGAGCTTCGAACATCTGATTGTCAAAGTGTCAAATTTAAATTTTTGTGAAAAAAATGTATGAAATTAGTGAGAAAATTAATAAAAATATAGTTAAAATATGCAAAATTAACGCAAATGGAATCCAAAGGTTCCTAGAGAACAGTTCACGTGCAACTTCTTTGAATTTTCCATTCTTTTAAATAAACCAACCAGCAAATTCAATTTATATTTACTGTCAATCGTCAAAGAACAGCTGTTGTGCTTGAACATTACTCAAACATCAAACATCAAATTAATCTCTATTACTCGAACTTTACTTGAATTTTACTTGAATCAGGTACGGAAACAGACCTATTGCTTTGAGAAATTGCTTGCTTAAAAAAATTTGTGAATTTACAAACGAAAAAGTACGTTCGTAAGTACGTAGAGGGGTTAAAATATGTATGAAATTTTTCCCATAGTCTCGAAGGTGCTAATTTTGCTATTTTTTCACTAGCCTAATAAACACCAAAAAAAAAAAAAAAAATAAATAAAAAAAGTATATGTATGTGCTGCTTGTACTTCATTTGTTCTACAAATATTCACTTGTAACAAATAAATAACACAGTTAATAACAACTTTGGCTTCAGGAAAATGAATACTCAAAATTTTCCATCCTCCATTTTCCATTTCATTTTTAAAAAATTAATACTATTATTTTCAAAAATAATAGGAATGCTTTAAAGGCCATACTCCGTTCACCATTAATTTGATTTATGGGAGTAGTACCAATTTTTCGGTATTAAAAATTAAAAATATATTTTTTTTTCAATCATATTTCTTAAATATCAATTTTTAACTTTTTGTGACATATTTATAAATGTTTTAAGATAGCAAAAAAATTTTTATTTTTCCTAAACTTCATAAAATGGCCAACAACTCTGCAGCATTTAAATTTGAGAAAGTTGCAGCGACCGTGGCGAGAGTAAAGCTTCTATTTCAAAATCGAAAGAAAAAATTAGGAAATTCTTAATAAAGTAGGACAATTTTGGGCTAAGAACTAATTTTTTAAAAATTCTGATGGCATATTCGGGTTAAGCGGACGATTTTAAATTAGATTACGCTACGGTCAAAAGTTTTTGTAAGACTTAAATGTAAACAGGAAACTCGATTTGAAACATTAATTTTATACATCTTAAAATTCCCCCATACAGTTTGAGAATTTTCTGGATTTTTTTCGCGTCACGTGTTAATATTACATCCAGGATTCAGAATCTGGTCTTGCCGGGATTTTCTTGAATATATCCAGAAAATGAATGGAACCAAAAACCCATCTAATATACATACATATGTAGGTGTCGATTACTATACATTCCACCCGGCTTAAGTGAAACAACATACAACGAGTTATGTGAAACCTCACGAGTTATGTGTAACTTCAACCTTCCAAATATATCCTTTGTCACTGACGAAAATGACAACTATCTTCTTCCTGTAAACCTTTCTAGTACCATAGATTTGACATTCCTTAGTACCTTTTATGGCAGCAATCTGCAACAAGATTCTTCTGTACAAAATCAAGATAGCAGGTGGTTGCATTGAAGCAGAAAATTTACTTACTAACACTTTTCACTATGGCGTATCGAACTACAAATTTTTTGATTTTTACATTCTAAGACGTCTCAAAAGTTGCATGGGGTTGTCAAGATTACCAAAAAAAAATTTTAGAAAAAAAAAATTTAGACTATTAGGCAATAATAAAAAGAAGTGTGCTATCTCGATTATAAATTTAGCTTCGAATATCCTTCACACAGGACACTGTGGATAAAAATCGTGAGTGGCATCGTGTTTGGAAAGATATTGTTAGTCTAAGTCTATACTTACTTTCACTTTAAGACGTATGTAGTTTTTTTACAAAAATCAAAGCATTTTAATGTCGTTATTTTTCACAGTTTTTCTCAAAAAATAACTTTGACCTTGTGGAAGAGGAAGACGTCCTTTTTTTTAATTTTGTTTTTTGGTGATTTTGACAACCCCATGCAACTTTGAGACTTCTTAGAACAGTGGGGCCCAAGAAATTTTAAGCGCGGGCCAAAACTTAAAAAAAAAAACAAACACAAAATGTTGCTCATTGTTGTGTTTGGCAAAAAATCAAACAAAACAAAACACAATAAAATCACATGTCATGAAGTACACTGTAAGAAAATTTGGTTTATTTTTTTAAATATATTCAATGTTTGATAGATATTGCAATCATGACAAATCAATGAACTCAATTTTATCTGCCAGTGCACTGCGCCAAGGATTAATTTCTATTACAATAACAATGCTTGCACGAAAAATTACTCGACACACAAGTAACGGGACAATCATCTTTAGCATTGACATCATCGAGTGTGCGTTATTTTATTTTGGCTTTGCTTGCAATTGTTTTTGTAAAGTTCACTGGAAAATGTGCTGAACACTGAGCGAGTGCGGTTTGTGTTGTTGTTTTTTGCATGTATTCTTTGATTTTGGCTCATCGCAAAGACAAAATTAAGATAGAAAAAAATTTGTATGAAGGGCCACGCGGGCCATACGGGCAACTACGTGGGCATATTTGTCTTAGAATGTGAAATTCTATTAAAAATTTTATCTCGATACGCCTTATTGTGCATTGCATATGACTGAAACTCAATGGAACAACAATGGAACAAATACAGTGTGGTGAGGATGTTTCAATCGAATATTTGGCGAAGTTCCACAGCAATAAAGCTGAGTTTTTGCACAGATAAACATGGGTCCATCACTTCACAACAGAGACGAAATACTCTCAAAACAGTGGACCGAAAAGGAAGAATTAATTTCAAAGAAGGAAAATACATAATCTCCAGTCAAAGTCATGGCGTCAGTTTTTTTGGGTGCTCATGGGATAATTTTCATTGATTATCTTCAGAAAGGAAAAGCAATCAATTTCGAGTATTATTCAAACTTACTGCAGCGTTTGAGTGATAAAGTGAGGAAATAACGGCCGGCATTTGGTTAAAAAGAAAGTTTTGTTTCATCAAAAAAATGCACTAGTTCACACATCTGTGTTCGTGATGGCCAGAATCAGTGAGTTAAAATTCAAATTGCTTCCTGACGCACCCAATTCGCCAAATTAAGCTTTCTCGAATTATTTTTTGTTTCCAGCTATGACCTTTCCTTACTTGTTTTTTTTAATTTTTTGTTGGGGAGGTATTGTCAGTTGAGACTGTTGGCCTCCACCGTCTCAAAACGCCTTCCGTGTGGTGGTTACTTGAGTTGTCGGAGAAGGAAAAAAATCTCAAAGTCGCAGAACACAACAAACTCACAAATTGTCATTTCAATTGCAAAATTCAACCATATTATAACATTGTTGCAAAATAAAAATAGCAAGAGAAAAACACAGGTGCGTCACTGGACACACGAGAGAAGCGAAGCATTTTCGCAATTTCATAGATTTGATAATTTAATGGCATTTTTTTCAATTAAAGTAATTTTTAAATTTAAAACTTTAAAATAACAAAGTACACTAAAAAAACACACGTTTATCTTCACACCAGAAAATTTTATTAAAAATAATAAATAGCTGGTCATTTCAGCACTTGAAAGGACTTTGACATAGCTTCTTATGATTTACGCACTTTAACCAACTACGCCACGGACGCCACTTTATATTTCAGTTTCAACGGAAAGTTTTATTATATTTCATTATTATTTTTTTTTTGACGTGACGAAGTTACGTTTTACCGCGCAGGTTTCCAAAAAAGTTGAAAAATGCATTTTTTCAAAATTCATCGGCGTTGCATTGAATTGTTACTCGCTGAGTATAAGAGCTATGACTAAAAAAATGGTACGACCGTAAAGGTTAATTCGTGACTTCATTATAAAAACAAAACAAAAATTCAAAACATCATCGGGACGCGGTGGGAGCTGCTTAAGAAACGCAACTGAAAATTTGTTACATGGAATTATTACTCGCTGAGTATTAGCGCCAGGGTTAAAAATACAATACACCAATAAAGGCATGTTTTAAGCCCTCAGAATAAAATTAGACAAAAAATTTCTGACGTGACACAGTACTTTGAGCCCATACAAAATGAGTAATAAATATAAGGAGTCGTTCGATTCTTATGAAATTTTGCATAGCAGTTAATATGCTTATCAGAAATGAAATCAGTTTAAACATAAGTCTATTACTTTTTACTAAAAATGAGGTTTAAATATGCAAATTAAAACATTCAATTCAGAAATAATTTATTTTGTCTTAGATTAAGGATTTAACTTTTTGATATTGAAAACCGATTTGAAATATTGTTTTTAGTTTCAGAGATACAAATAAACATATCCATGCATATTTACGTACCAAACTGTTATATAGCTTGTCTACAAAAAGGTTGCTTTTATAAGCAGTTATTTATATAACGGAGATAGTTATATTTTCATTTTATTTTTAAATATTATAATAACACTATTTGTTTTTTTGTTTTGTTTTCGCTAAAGAATATACAGTAAACACAACAAGATTGGCATAAGAATACCCTACATTTTAAAATTAATAGTCATTATTTATTTTCAGCCTGTATTTGAATAGCAGCATTTAAACAAACTATTACAAAAAATTTGTTCATATTCTAAAAATTATTATAAAAATATAAATCAAACTGCACATTAAAATCACTGCTTATGTATCTCTTAAAAATCAAATTTTTTATAAACTAATACATCCACCTTTTGAGCATATGGTACAAGAAATTCATACTGATTACTTTGAAAATAATCTAAGTGTAATTTTTTTTAAAAGTAAATATTAAATGATTTAAGAGAAATACACATACTTTTTTTACCTGATGATGTCGTTAATTAAAAAACAAAAAAATTGACTTAGGTCATTTTTGAAATAAGTGACCCATAAATATGTTTTTTTACTTTTTTAAGTTGTAAAATGCTCTCCAAACGCTTCGTTAATTAGTGGAAAATATGATTTTTCAGACCATTTTTCAACATGCAATAACTCCAAAAATAACTTGAAAATAGTTATTTCAGAAATAGTCAAAACTTGCAAATTTTTGAAAAAAATTTTTTTTTTTTTTTTTTTTTTGGAGATTTTTTTATTTTTTTGTTTTCAGCTAAATTTGAGAGATATTACAGTAATTTATTTATACAATATTTTGCTTGAAATATAATAAAAAATCAAAAAAATTGGGCTAAAATTGCGCTAATAGCACTTTTTTCTTTGGAAGATGCGCAAAATAAAAATTTCCATTAATTAGAGGGAAATATGATTTTTAGACCATTTTTCTAAATGCGATAACTCCAAGAATCGGTTGAAAACGGTTATCCAATTTTGGAATCTGAAAGATAAATACATGTATAACAATATTTTTGAAAACTAAAGCGATGTTTTTTATGTTTTTTTTTTTAATTTGCTCTCAAAAATTGCAAATTTTTTGAAAATATTTAAAAAAGTTTTATTTTTTTGGAAATTTTTCATTTTATTTTCTTGAGCTAAATTGAAAACATATTAAAAGTAATTTATTTATACAATTTTTTTCTTGAAATAAAATCAAAAATCAAATGAATTGGGCTGAAATTGCGCTTACAGCAATTTTTTCTTTGCAAGATGTGCAAAATCAAATATTCCACAACAATAAAAATACATAAAAATGGTTGACTTTAAAGAGGTATAGTGTCTACAAAAATTGGTCAATTGCATTAAAATTTTGGATTCTTCTTAGTGAAAGTATTATCATAAAAACGGTACCAATTTTGTTAGGTTCTGTTACAACAAAAATCTTGATTTATACCTATGGGACAAAGTACTGTGCGTCATGGGGACACAGAGAGAGCCACTCAAAGATCGATAATGCAACATTCATGCAGCGGCGTTGCATTGAATTTTTACTCGGTGAGTATATAAGCTACGATAAATGTGTTAAAAGGAAAATGAAGGATTCATACTTGGCCTTACGACAAATATAAAAAAAAATTCTGACGTCAACAGGTCGTAAATACAGCAGCATATGTAACAGAAATGTAATATCGTTGCATGGAATTATTACTCACTCAGGAGACTTGTTGCGGTTAGTTTCGTTTTACGACAGCATAGATGTGTTATTACGTCTCACAACTAAAATTCATAAAAAATTCTTATCGTCATGGTTCCAGGGTGGCAACCCCATAATGCAGTAAAAATGCTACAACCATGAAAAAACGTTGCATGGAATATTAACTCTGAAACTACTGGCGTAACGGTAAATTTTAAGGAACGAAAATGAAGGTGAGGTCTTCGGGCACATGAGAAAAATAAATTGTGGGCATCATAAGGCCCCTCAGGGAACCGCCTAATGTGAAGCATATGCATCACTTTTGCTGGATTAATTGAATGCAGCTAAGGCAAAGTTAACGCACCAAGGAAAAGCACAACCAATGAAGAAACAAATAAAAAAAGCGAAAGCAAAACCAACACCAACACCAACACCAACACCAACATCAACATCAACACCAACACCAACACCAAAACCAACACCAACACCAACACCAAAACCAACACCAACACCAACACCAACACCAACACCAACACCAATACCAACATCAATACTAACACCAAAACCAACACCAACACCAACACTAATACAAAAGCAACATAATCAACATGAACATGAACATGAACATGAACATGAACATGAACATGAACATGAACATGAACATGAACATGAACATGAACATGAGCATGAACATGAACATCAACATCAACATCAACATCAACATCAACATCAACATCAACATCAACATCAACATCAACATCAACATCAACATCAACATCAACATCAACATCAACATCAACATCAACATCAACATCAACATCAACATCAACATCAACATCAACATCAACATCAACATCAACATCAACATCAACATCAACATTAACATCAACATCAGCATCAACATCAACATCAACATCAATATCAACATCAACATCAACATCAAAAAAAATTTAGTTAGTTATGATTTCAACAGTTTTTTTCGTGACAACCAACACTGCTCACAATCAACAAAATAGCACAATGCAACCGAAAAAGGACTATGGACATGAATTAGGATATAGATTAGGACAAAAATTAAGACACACCTAAAACACACCTTTCCAAACTAGGGAAGGAATTCAGTATATACCTAATTCTGTTATTACACGGTAGATTGGTTCCAGAAAAAACCGTGTAAAAAAAAACCGTGTAAAAAAAGACATTGATCGTATGAAAAAATATTCGATTGGTTCCTTATCTTTAAAACCTATTAAAATTAGTGAAAAACAAGAATTTTTTTTAAGAACAACTATTCATGTTTATTTTATTAAATCACATATGTATGTATATAATGTGTATTTACACAAGCATAGTTATTAAAGAAAAAAAAGTCACTGTGGCTTCGTTTGAACCAATGTCGGGCATTCTGTCGCTCGCGGGCAAAGAGCTTTCTCTGCCGCTACACGTACGCTTCACACGTACGTTGTTAAAGCTTTTTTCATACTGTTTTAACATTGGAAATCTTTTGAATGCACAAATGCACAAATACACATAAACTCCAAAATTGTGGCTGTGTAAGAATGCCCACCAATGATTTGAACCGAACATTTTGCCAAGAAATGTTGAGCTTTCTCCATTTCAAAGGCGATCTAAAATTTAAATTTTGGTTTCCAAAGAAATAGCTTTACGTTTTTATTTTGTATTTGTAGTTTTCAACATGTTCTTTTAGGGATACATAAAATATTTAACAAAATTAAAAACATATAAATAACTGAATGGCAGTCCGTGGTGTAGTTGGTTAAAGTGCGTGGCCGCTATGTCAACGAACCTGGAGACCCAGGTTCGAACCCCAGCAGCGACAGAAAATTATTTGAATTAAAATAAGTTTTCTGTACGGCCGCCACCTCTCTGCAGACAATGGCAAACCTCAGAGAGTAATCAAAAATGCCATGTAAAGCTTCTTGAGAATAAGAACATTTCGTTCATCGCCGTTCGGAGTCGGCGTTAAACCTGTAGGTCCGTTTCTCGGTCAATTGTGTACAAACTTAATAACACGCACAACACAATTGATCATAAGAAGCTAAGTCAAAGTCCTTTCAAGGGCTGAAATGGCCAGTTATTTATTTTTTTATTAAATAACTGAATGAATATAAAATACTTTTTGGCTTACCTTTTATCTTAATGCGTTAAAATGCAATTTTATTTAACGTTAGAAAAACAAATTTGCCAATAAAAAATGTCTTCACCAAACACGTCTCATTGCATTGATAGTTCACAAAATATTAACACATTTCAATTACTTTGACAAGTAAATTTGCTTGTATCTACAAAAAAGGAATTCCCCTAAATTTGTGATTTGAACATATTTTGCAAAAATTAAATTTGACAAAAAAAATTTGAGGCCAATAAAGAAATTTAAAATTTTCAAACCGTGTTAAATCAAAACCGTGTAAAAAAAGACCGTGTAAAAACAGAAATAGGTGTATTTGATTAAGTCAAGAAGTTGGTTATAGACTAAAACAAGAGTTTGGACATGAAATAGGAATATGCAAAAACACCGTCACGTCAAAACATACGGGTGTGTACACGACACAGCCAACTCTTTTTAATTTAGCATTTTCTTGTTGCAATAGACGCAAGCAAAAACATCTCAATTCTAAGAAAAACGGTGTCGGAAAAAGTGTAATTTTTTCAGATTTCACTCCAGCAAATTACAGAACGAGGCGTAAAAAGCTTTGCTCCATAAATAGCAGAAATTACTGGTGCTAGCAATTCAACATTGCTGTACAAAATAGAAATAATTTGGAGTCTTCGGTCAATTCTGGAGGACGACCAAGGATATTGAAAGATACTGATGCTCGTCATATGGGACGTTTGCTTCATAAAAGCTCTAAATTAATACCTAAAGAAGCTACACAGGCCATCAACAAACCAGCCTGCGAATGAACAGCCAGGAGAGCATTGAAAAAAATTGGATTAGTCGCGTCTTTTAAGCAGAAAAAATCTGCTCTGCCCAAAAAAAACATAGTTGCCCGATTACAGTTTTATCGAAATCACAAGAAGTGGTCTATTGAAGACTGGAAGCGGGTTATATGGTCAGATGAAACGAAGATCAATCATTATTTCTCCTATGGTAAGTCTTACTTTTGGCACCGACAACACAAGCAGCTCCAACAACATCAAGTTAAGCAAACTATGAAACATGGGTGGTATTTATAATGATTTTGACATGTTTCACTTGGTGGCACTTTGGTCCTATATAAAATAGATGGAATAATGAGAAAGGAAGACTACTTTAATATTTGACAAACATATTTGCCTAAATTTGTTTATCAATACGCGTACCCAATGGAGGAAATTGTATTACAGCAAGATAGAGATTCCAAGCATACGGCTAATATAGTGAAGGAGTGGTTTGAAAATCAACAATTTAATACTTTGAAGGGGCTTGCACACAGCCAATTGAGAATTTGTGGGCCTTAGTAAAGAGAACTCTGTCTCAGCAAAAAAAAGTGTGTTTTTAATGAACTGTGTAATGTTTAACGAACTAATTTTGTTTTTATTTAAGTTCTAGAATTACCAGAATACGTTTTTTTTAAACGATCTTAGTCTGTAAGTTTCTACCCGTATTTGGGAGTATTTTTAAGTTTTAAGTGATAAAAGGTGAACGGGGGAAGGAATATTTTTATGATTATATCGGAAGAGTCGTTCTGGTTCATTGTTCTGCTAATAATATTTGGAGGGATTAACACCATTTTCGGTTGACTTCTGGAACTTTTAATCCCACAGCTGTAATCTTCTGTGACTTACCTAACTTCCAGTAATGTAATTCAGGCTTAGATTATTTTAAAAATATTTTATTTTTTTTTTTATTTTATTTCCCTGTATTTCATATTCACCAGAATATCTTAATAATATTTTACAAATTCAAATCAATATGTTACATATCAAATTTTCACCCAGTTGACCGATTTAAATTACAAATACTTTAGCATTACAGAAAAAATTAATTATTGTGAACAAAGGTTGGCAGCCAAAAGTGTTAGACAATATAATATTTGGAAAGTTGCGATATAAACGTCGAATTGGATTTAAAGAATTCATTTAATGAAGTAAGAGCCCACCAGAGTAGAAACTTTTTTAATAATTCTCAATTTTATTAAACATTAATATGCTTTTTGTTGATGAGATTGAAATCAAAATTTAAGCCAAAATAAATAATCGATATTTTAAATAATCAACCATCACCGAAAATAAGTTAAGTCCTGTTTCTTGACATATTATAAATGTACTCAAACAATTTTACATCATTCGTCACATCCCTTACTAAAAGCGTCAAGAAAATTAAAAAACACCACCCAGTCTTGTGTTATTACTTTGTGGGTCACACAACCCTATGTTTAACCCACAATGCAGTGGCAATTGCAATAACTCAAGGGTAGGGTTCTGTTATGAAAACCTTTTAAAATTAATATTAAAAATAACAAATGTTGTTGTGAAACACTCAACGACACTTACCGACTATTTTTTCAGCTACGATTGAAGAATCAATTTAGTTGGATAAGAACTTGGCTCAAATACTTATACGGATTTCTGCTATCTAAGTAAAGAAATCGCTCGAATAGAACACTCAACAGGATACTCCAAAAATAAATATTGTCAAAAGCATTAAACTTATTCCGAAAACATAATAAAAATTATTAACAATATATTGGCTATGGTTTGCGTCGGAATTCTTTCCACTAAATCCGTTGACAGTATCGCTTGAAAACAGTATCGCTTGTTTTGTTTTTGATTTGTTCTTTTATTTAACATTCTTTAGATCACATTTAATTGCGGTAAGTATGATAAAATATGTTGATGCAAACACATGGAAAAAATAATTATTATATTTTTGTTCCAGGTGGCTAAAATGTAGCTTCTGGTTGCCGACGAAAACAAACGAAGCAAGTGGCGAGATTGATTTTATATTGATACTAGTTTCACGCAGTCACATACTTTCCGACGAACTCTCAGACACTGACTGAATCAGAGCGAGAGCGTGAATGTTGTTTAATGCCAAACCGAATTCGAAGTGTGCATCAGCAAATGAGCCTTGTTAAATAAGAGTGGACTAACTCCACTTTTGTATTAGATTGAGATATTTGTACACATCTTTAACAATACCACATTAAATTTATTAGTTTTTGGTCGATAAGAAGGCCCTGAATATTCCAAATATTCCGTTGCGCACTAATCTACATTTGAATAAGCAAAGTTTGATTGATTCTTATGAAGATTTTACCAGTAAACCAGGTCCATAAAAACCAGTTTATTTTTAAGTGAGGAGCTAACTTATAACATCGAGATATAAGATTTAGCTTTTAAAAAATATGTGTGTGGCCACCACGCACGGTAGAAGTGAAACTTCAACACAAAAAAGTTGATTTTTAAGTGGTTAATTAATTTACTCTTAATATAGTCTTACTAAAAGAGTCCCATTTCACATAATGGCAAGAGTAAATTTAATCTGTTTTAATCAGGCATCGTAATTATTATAAGCGATATCCAAAAACTCAAAATTTAATTACACAGTGTGACGAAATCGATAAAAAAAAAAGCACAACCAAACTATATAGAAATTCTTAAAGAGGGATATGTTGTGAGTCTATCGCACTTGGTCTGACCTCTCAATGTCGTCACAATTTTTTTAATTCGATTTTAAAGTTGAAGGGTTCGATTTTTGTTGCGCCGACGTTCATTGAATTTTTACAGCTATTTGCCTTGTTGGAAATGAAAAACAAATTCCACTTCTTTTCAGTAGAATTTCACGTAGAATAAGGCTGTATAAAAATAAATACGATAAAATACAAAATGAAGCGTGTAGCGAAGCAAATTCCTTAATTTTTCTTTAATTTCATAAAAAAAATTAGTATTTCTATAAATTTAAATGATATAATGTTGCATGAATGACATCTTTTTTCACAAAAATTCATTGCACGTAAAAATACCTTTTCATTGAATCCAAAACCATCAATATCGGTTGAGAATTGGAAAAATGGCGGGAGTTTTAACGCTTTTTTTTTGTCAGGAAACACTGACTCCCATGTATATGTTGCTATCGTACAAAGTGCTGTAATTTTGTTAAATCTTAACCGATTTTGGACATCTTTAGCTCATTGGAAAGAAAATATGATGAATGCTCATATCTAGAGCATTGCAATATATATCTTTGAAAAATGTAAAAGCTACTATGGAACGAATAAACATATTTTTATTTTCAATATTTTTATTTGAAATATAAAATTCTGCATTTTTATGAATGAATGCGTACGAGTGTATTAAAAGAAGTACGCTGCACACCATATAATCTGAAACAATTTTGTGAGAAAATTTTGAAAAAAAATTGTCGAGCATTTAAGTTTATCTTCGGCATTTAAAGTCCTATCTTATGGCGTTTACTTTTCTCAAAAAAATTCTGCATTTTTCTGCCCTCTTTGAGAACTCTACCCTTTATATGCTTTTTTCTCAAAAAAATTCTGACCTGTAAATTAAATCGAGTTCT
Organism: Pherbina coryleti; assembly: GCA_943735915.1. Taxonomy (NCBI): domain Eukaryota; kingdom Metazoa; phylum Arthropoda; class Insecta; order Diptera; family Sciomyzidae; genus Pherbina; species Pherbina coryleti. The sequence continues at coordinate 126,195,535 of OX030949.1, read as the reverse complement.
TTCCCGACAATGTTGACCTCGAAAGTAGAAAAAATGCAGGATTTTTCACTCTCAAGATCGACGATTTTAAATTCTGCCATCAAATGCTACCAACTGAATGAACAAAAAAAGTGAGATGTTAAGAAAGTATTAAATGTTATCATTGACATTTCATTAAAATTGTAGCTTTTTCACGGATGAAAAAATAAATATTATAAATTGTTCTCAAAAGTAAGCAACAGTACAACCCACACATCATTGAAAAAATGTTACATTTTTCTTTCCCTCAGAGGGAAAAGAAAACGCCATTAAAGAAAGATATATAAATGTTTTTATTTCGGGAAGTCCAACTTGTTTGCCCTAAAGGTCATTGAGATCAATCACCCCGTTCTAGCACTTACCCACGAGAAAGTATATGGTAGGTTAACTTACCCTAATTTTTTATATGTGAAAAGTAGCTTATTAAAATAATTAAAGTGACTTTTTAGCAATAGCTTACCCACTTATAAAGTTCTGTATTTTATTTAAAAGATAAAAAAATGCAAATAAAAATTGAATTGAAGGCCTTCAAGGTTTTGGGCAACGGCTCAAAAAGACTTTTTTTGATTTGGCATTTATTTTTTTAATTTATGTTGTAAAAGTTGAAATCTGGTAAGTACTAGAAAGGGGTCCTCGACCCAAATGTCTTTTAGAGCAAAAAATTTGGACGCCTCGAAATAGAAACATTGATATATCATTCTTGGACAAGATATGTAGGTCTGTAAATGCCGAAGATATGAAGAAAAACTTAAACGTTCGGGAAAAAACAATTGTTTTTTTCGAAATTTTCTTAAAAAAATGCTTCAGATTAGATGGTGTGCAGCTTACTTTTTTTCCATTACGGTCTAATGCACTCGTACACATTCATTCATATAAGAATTCTGTTGAAAATAAAAAATAGTTTATTCGTTCCATAGTAACTTTTATATTTTTCAAAGATCTATATTGGAATGTTCCAGGTGTATGTTACTTATCATATTTTCTTTCTAATGAGCTAAAGATATCCAAAATCGGTTAAGATTTGACAAAATTACAGCACTTTGTACGATAGCAATATATACATGGGAGTCAGTGTTTTCTGACAAAAAAAAAAGCGTTAAAACTCCGCCATTTTTCCAATTCTCAACCGATATTGATGGTTTTGGATTCAATGAAAAGGTATTTTTACGTGCAATGAATTTTTGTGAAAAAAAGATGTCATTGTTGCAGCATTATATCATTTAAATTTATAGAAACACTAATTTTTTTTATGAAATTAAAGAAAAATTAAGGAATTTGCTTCGCTACACGCTTCATTTTGTATTTTATCGTATTTATTTTTATACAGCCTTATTCTACGTGAAATTCTACTGAAAAAGAAGTGGAATTTGTTTTTCATTTCCAACAAGGCAAATAGCTGTAAAAATTCAATGAACGTCGGCGCAACAAAAATCGAACCCTTCAACTTTAAAATCGAATTAAAAAAAATTGTGACGACATTGAGAGGTCAGACCAAGTGCGATAGACTCACAACATATCCCTCTTTAAGAATTTCTATAAAGTTTGGTTGTGCTTTTTTAGTCGTCACACTGTGTTATTATTCTTAGATTTTTATTTTATTGCTCAACAATAAAGAATATCTTACGATTTTTATTGTTTACTAGCTGGTACCCGACGCGTTGCTGTCGTAGCGGAAATAATTTCTATCTCTATCTGAATCTCAAACTCAGTCTCAATCTCAATCTCAATCTCAATCTCAATCTCAATCTCAACCTCAACCTCAACCTCAATTTCAATCTCTATCTCTATTTCTATCTCTATCTCTATCTCTATCTCTATCTCTATCTCTATCTCTATCTCTATCTCTATCTCTATCTCTATCTCTATCTCTATCTCTATCTCTATCTCTATCTCTATCTCTATCTCTATCTCTATCTCTATCTCTATCTCTATTTCTATCTCTATCTCTATCTCTATCTCTATCTCTATCTCTATCTCTATCTCTATCTCTATCTCTATCTCTATCTCTATCTCTATCTCTATCTCTATCTCTATCTCTATCTCTATCTCTATCTCTATCTCTATCTCTATCTCTATCTCTATCTCTATCTCTATCTCTATCTCTATCTCTATCTCTATCTCTATCTCTATCTCTATCTCTATCTCTATCTCTATCTCTATCTCTATCTCTATCTCTATCTCTATCTCTATCTCTATGTCTATCTCTATCTCTATCTCTATCTCTATCTCTATCTCTATCTCTATCTCTATCTCTATCTCTATCTCTATCTCTATCTCTATCTCTATTTCTATCTCTAAGTGGAACGACTCGTGTAAATTGATAACCAAATTTCGAGGCTATGCTACTTATAATTCCAAAGCTATTCGATATCGCAAATTTAGCTTTTATGGGCGGAGCCACACCCCCTTGTTCAATGAAATCTCAGTTTTCTAGTAGAAGAATATCACCCAATAGTAATTCCATACTGAATTTCGTTGTTAATCGACATTTAATTCCAAAGCTATCTGATATCAAAAATTTTAAGTGTATGGGCGTAGCCACACCCCCTTTTCCAAAGCCCATCCCAGTTTTATAGTAGAAATATATCACCAAGTAGAAAATCCATACTGAATTTCATTATTATACGGCATTTAGTTCCAAAGCTATTCGATATCATAAATTTGAATTGTATGGGCGGTGCCACACCCCTTTGGCCTATACTTGCTCAATTTTGCTAGTCGAAGGACGCGACTAAATAGTACGCTCCTACCAAGTTTCATTGATGTGTGACTTATAGCTTGAAAGTTATACCGAAAATTTGGTTTGCTGAAAAAGTGCCACGCCCCACATTCAACGCCCATAAAATTTTACTTGTGGAACGGCTCTTGTAAATTGAGATAGAACACCGAATTCCGATACTATGCGACCTATAACTTCAGAGCTATTCGCTACCGTAGATTTGGGTTGTATGGGAGGTGCCACGCCCCCTTATTTTAGGGGGATGAAAAATAGATGTTGTCCGACTCTCCCCCCTGACTAATATCCTCGCTAAGGATCACGAAAATCGGTCGAGCCGTTTCGGAGGAGTTCGATTACGTACACCGTGACAGAAGAATTTTATATATTAGATTTAGAAATAAAAGTTATTTTTTGATTTTTATTTTTCTGTTCAAGAATAAGAATTATTTTTGAGTTTTCTTATTTAGCTCAAGAATAAAAATTATTTTTAACTTTTTATTTTTTTTCGCTCAGAAATAAAAGTTTTTTTTTCGATTTTTATTTTACGCTCACAAATAAAAATCATTTTTATTTCCTCAAACATAAAACTCAAAACACCACACAGCTTTGTTGCTGGCACATGCCAATTTTTATTCCCTACATCTGAACAAGGGGGCTTTAAGGGAGGGCTGGAGAGAGTTAATTCGCATGACCGATCCACATCACTTTTGCAAAAGGAACATTTTTCCCTTGGGTACCTATTCCCTCCGACCACTCCTTAGGGGGACTCCCATACAAATTTTATGATTTTTTTTGTATTTATTCCCTACTCTTGAACAGGGGGCTTTAAGGGAAGGCTGGCGAGGCTTAATATGTGTCATAAAACTATGTGATATGTAGAATTTTGTATCAAAACTATAAAGATATAAGGAAAATAATTGCAATACAGAAATATACTCTGTGTACTCATTTCTTACTCTCAAAAGTTTTAAATGTTGTACATTACAAGTCTGTGACTTAGCAGTAGTCAGTGTTTGTCTTTGTGTCTAAGGTTGATGTTTTCAATATGAATATGAAAGACATGCTCCATATGCTTCGAATTTTTATGGCAATATTACGTGGCCGCTATGTCAACGAACTTTGGAGACCCAGGTTCGAACCCCAGCACCGAACCTATTTCTGTACGGCCGCCTGAATGCAACACACACACAGACAAAAAAAAAATGTCAGCTCATGGTAAAAACCAAGAAAATAAAACTGAACATAGCCAATTCTGAGCGTAAATATGGCAACACTTACGCCACTCAAAGAGAGATCCGCCAGCTGTCGGAGAAAAAATAGAATAGATTCTATTCTGGCGTTTTTCCGTCGCGGATTTCTACGGCCATTTAATTTTTGGCGGCTGCATAGATTTTCATGTATTTTATTGCACAGCGTATCCGACAACCGACAGCCGCTTTGGTTCTGTTCGGGCTCTAAAGCTTCTTGAGAACGAGAACATTCCGCTCTTCGCCGGACGGAGTCGGCGTTAAGCATGTAGGTCCGGTTCTCGGTCAATTGTGTACAAACTTAATAATAACACGCACAACACAATTGATCATAAGAAGCTAGGTCAAAGTCCTTTCAAGGGCTGAAATGGCCAGTTATTTATTTTTTTTAATTTATACCATACCATATTATAATTATTTAATTACTAGCCTTTTCCCGGCGCGCGTTGCTGCATCCTGCAACTATATGGGAACAGTATAGGTATATTCAAAAATTTTCTTCATAGTTTAACACCACTGTCATTTTCCACTGCCCGTTACAGTTTCCCAGTAGCAGGAGATTACCAAATAGTAACTCCATTTTGAGTTTGTATGTAAATACTGATACTTTTACTTTCAAAGCTATTCGATAATACAAATTTTAATTGTATGGGCGGAGCCACACCCCCTTACATAATGCCCACCCCAGTTTTCTAGTAGATGGACATTGCCCAGTTTCAGTGCAGTTGTCGACAGTGAGCATACAAACTATTTATTGGATTATTTAACTCAGTAGATATTGAAATAAAAAGAGTGGCACTCAAATAAATACTATATTTTGGGCTTATGGTTACACTGTAGCAGGAATTAACTGAGTGCAACTATCCACTCAAGAGACCAGCGCGGTGGGTTGTAGAATCTCACCTCTCTCTCTCAACAAAAAGCTTAAGTTATTGTTTGCTGTTATTTCGTGCTGCTTATACAATGGCAGCATGGATTAAAATGCATGAATTCTTAAATAATTAAATAAAAAGATTTACCAAAAACGTAGTACCCAGTAGCAGGGTCGCTTATTATAGCAATTGAATACTGAAAGAATTATTAAAATCGGTTCAGCATTTACCCCCTTGATTGAACGATGAAAATTCGAGAGAACCCTTTTATATTATAGTATAGATGCGTAACATTATGTTTAAAACACGTCGAAGTGTTTCACGGCGAAGTATTTCATCGGCGAATTGATTCATCGGTTTTACTCCCCATTGCGGCTAAAGAAGTTTCAATTAAAAAAATGTAGTTTTTTGCCTTATCAGAAAATAAAATATTAAAAACAAAAATATAAAAATATTAAAAATAGCCAGTTGTCACTCCTATCTTGTATAATTGTATCATGAACGTGACAGTGAAATTTTTGACTAGATCTGGCAAACTTAGGAATGAGTGAATGAAACAGAAAAAATTATTTTGTATGGTTTGACCGCACAAGAGTTCGACTTTTTGAAAGAAGTAGTAAATTCGCGACCATCTTGTTGATTACACCATGCTCTCGCCCATGAACAGAAAATCAGTGAGTAAAATCAGTATTAATAAATAGTAGTACTAGTAAGCATGCCTCAAAACGAGTAAAATAATACTATTGCAATAGTTTTGACTAACTGCGTACAGAGGAGAGAAGGGGGCAGCTGCCACAGTACAATATGCCGGAACGTTTTTTAATAGAATTAAGTTTCCTATAAAATGTGTATTCACAATTCAATTTCAATTTGAATTTTTTATTGAGGCTTTAATTTTAGTGACAAGAGAGTATAAGATAGAGTGAATTAACAAATTGTAATGATATTTTTTCTAGTGGCGGCCGTGGCGCAGAGGGGAGTGCGTAACCCATACGCCAGATAACCCTAATTCAATTCCATCTGACACAGAAAGTTTTTTCAATTGAATTAATTTTTCTGTTCGGTCGTCACCTCTCTGCAGACAATGGTACACCTCAGAGAGTAAATAATGCCATATAAAGCTTCTTGAGAACATGCACATAAAACTTGTAGGTCTCGATCAATTCTTCAAATATTTAATAACACGCACAACACAATTTGATCATAAGAAGTTCGGTCAGAGTCCTTTCAAGGGCTGAAATGGCCAGTTTATTTTTGGCCAAAACCGACCAACCGACAAACCGTAAGCGCTAGATAAGTAAGTAAGTCATAATATTTTTTCTAGACTATAATGTTTTATTTAAAATTAAGAGAATGTTAGTGACATAAGCTTCAAGCCAAAATATAAAGGTTAATTTAAACAGGGCTGTTGTTTCAAAATTATTAGTAAGAGATATATGAGTATTTGCTCACTACTCGACATCTAAAGCTAAATATATACATTTAAATTCTTAAAACTAAATAATCAACAAGAAAATACAATGAGAGGTATTTTTACTAGAATATTGTTAAGAAATTGCTTAACTATATATTAGGTATATATCAGGATATGGAGTTTGAAGGATATATGAAATTACAGTGGATAAACGCAAAGAAAAAAAAAAACGTTTATCGTCAGTTTGCCGCAAACGAACTTCGTCTGTCGTGCTTGAAATCGTTATTTGCAAACGTTTCAACAATTGTCATAATAATAGTTGCGCGTCATTTAGTTGCAGGAGATTAATTTCGTTTGTCATAAACGCGAGTGATTTTTAAATTGCAGCAATTGAAAAATTTATTGTTCCCAACTGATAACTTCGTTTGTTTTTCCGTTCGTTATATAAACACAATGCTTATAGTTCAGATTTACTTTTTGGACAAATTGTTACTAAATATATAAGCAAATTGGTAATTTACTTAATAGGGGGACAGAGATAGCAACAGAGGTGCGATGAGTACAATCCATAAGAAGACGGACGGACATAGGGAGAGGGATAATAAATAATAATGAGAGAAATAGCTTGCGGTATATATACTAGCGGACCCTGCAAATGTTTTACTGGCCGTACGTTACCTCCAATTTACTAATGATATTGATTTAATAAAAGCTAATAAAGGAAAAACTGATAATAAACTAATAAAAAACTTAGTTTTTAAGAAAAAATTTGCAGGCGTATGAATGGAATCAGCAAGTCCGAAGGTAATATTGGGATCCTTGGAAGAAGAACAACTTCACCTTGAAACTTGCCGGTTAAAATTGTAGCTTCAAGAACATTTCCTCTGATATTTTTTATGACCAATCGCGTGCCATTACATAGCTTTGGTGCATTTACATTTCGAAGTAATATTATTGTTGAGCCAATTTTTAAATGTAAGTTATGTGGTGGCATTCCCGGTAAATCCAGTGAATTCAAGAATTCAACAGGATAGTTGACAGCATCTCTATGCCAGGTAATGTCGTATTCTGAAATTGATTGCGTCAACATCGATATTTTTTGCGGCCAAAATAGCTCGTTCGCGTAGCCACGTATGATTTGTATAATTGCTGCATGTCCTTAAGAAGTTTTTCATGAAATTTATAATTATCTGAGGTGTGCCATTGTCGGCAGAGGGGGTTTAAACCAAGGTCCTTCGGCGCCAAAGGCACGAACTTACACTTTGTGCCTTGGCCGCCACGTTTTTATATTTAACCATTTATACCCAAATTTTTGACCTTTTTTGTCATCGCCAAACATACTAAGGTCAGACTCAGATTCAGATTCATCAAACACCTTAAATTTTTAAGGTAAATAATCTGCCATTTTTTGGTGAAATAGAAAAAAAATTAATCAAAAATGAAAGTGCAGGCTTTGAAAGTGAATAACCCGGTCATATTACAAAGGATTGCATTCAGTTTTTTTTTTTCAAATGTTGATTAATTTTCCGGCCAATCGTGTTTCAACCTTTTTCATTTTCTTTTCACTTCTAATTTTTATAATTTTCCAAAAAATACCTTAACGAATTTCTTTATTTCGCCAAAAGCTTTAGTAAGAATATTTGTTGCTGAAAAAATATTCAAACCAAGTGTCTTTTTTAATGTTCTTTCATATGGTGTGCATAAATGTAAAGTTTATTTTAAGTTTCTATCACTAAATTTAAAAACGTATTATACGATCGAAAAATCAAGCCTAACTATCATAAAAATTTAAGATTTTTTTTATGTTTATTTTTATTTATTTTGTATTTTTATAATTTTGTTTGCATAAAACCTAATGGTGTAGTGAAAGAATCATAACAATTTCTCAATTTTTTTCTGAGTTATATTGGCAAATACCTCTTTAAACACTGCCACAGCAACAACAGCGCCACCTACCGGGGCGAACTTAGAACTAAACAATCTACAGACCCAGACGCACACACAAACCAAATTTCATCAAAATCGGTCCAACCGTTTAGGAGGAGTTCAGTGACATAGCCATGTACAGAAGAATTTTATATATAAGTTATTGACAACTGAATATTCGTTTGCGGCAAATACAAAAACGAAGTGTAGTTGGCGAATTTTCCAGTTGCGGTAAACGAAAAATTTCTTGGCGTGTAGCTTTAGAGTTAATTAAAATCAAAAAATTTGATTATATTAAAAATTATGAATAAGATATGGATAAATAAACTTATTATTGACCTCTATGAGAGTCGGGAGAAGTATTAATATAAAGATTGGGCAGAGGTAAGGATGCATTCTCTAGATTATTCAAATGCTTGATGCCCACAGGGGACAGATAACGCGAGTTTGACCAATTAAAATTTAGTTCCTTATAGATTTCATTCATGAGAAAGTTACTATGAAATTCCAATCTATTAATAAATTTCTCCTCCTTGGAGTTGAAAGGCGTACTGACAAAGTGGTGTTATCAGGGCTCTCATGTAAATAAAGTTATTAGAGAATCTCTCGTGTCTAGATTCGAAAATTTTTCCGGCACATACACAGAAAATAAAAGAATTGATTTATTACCTAAACTAGTTTAGCTGATGTGAAAGTTTCTATTTCACCTAATCTTTTCAACAACTTTTCTAGTTACACAGTTAATTAAACAATCATGCATTAGGCAATTTACCTAATTAAAATTTGGAAATTCAACTAAAATTTTGCTTATTAAATCATCTAATTCTTCTAGTTATTTTACCTAATGCAAGTTGTCGATTTGTTCGTACCCTAGGGAAATAACGCATATTAGCATTATCCACGCCTCAGTATAAATTTTATATAAATATTTACATACGTATATAAATCAAATGCTTTCCTTACAACTTGTTTTTTTTCCGTATTTGAATTTTTTATTTCTGTGCAACGCAAAACATAAAAGAAGTGAAACATATCATAAAGTGTTAGCCCAAGGAGAGCACAGCGCTCTCCTATAAAAAACATAAATAAAAACAAAGCGAGAAAATTTTATTTTTTGTCACAAGCGAGCATTGAACTCGGACCGCTGGCGTTATAGTCAAACGCTTTACCGCTGTGCTGTTACGCCGTTTGATATCTTGTGAACAAAATGTATATAAAAATATGAGGTCCACAACTTTGAAATTATTTTTCCACTGGGCATCTACAGCAATTTGATTAATTGGTATGTAGAGTAAATTCCTGTATTGGAAATTTAGCTCAATTTAAGGCGTTGGTTGTTGAAATCTTGAGATCGCAGGTTCGACTCTCAGCGGTGACAAAGAAATTTTTTCAGTCATTTATACAATGTATATATCTCTCTCATTCTATCTACTATAAAACAAATCTTTCTTCTCTATCATGTGACGAAATGAAGTAAAGTCGTCACCTAAGGAAAGTTTCACTTCAAAATAGAAATTGCAAAACAAAAAACATATTTTTTGCATATTTTTTGCACGGCATTCCCACTCTTAAGTGGGTTAACTACCAGTTAAACTACCCAATATAATTGTAATAATTAACATTAAGAAATTGGTAACGCACCTAATCAAATTCGTTGACTGAAAATCACCGGATTACTTTAGCTAAATTCACTACATTTTTAGGTAAAAGCAGTGGCGTTCCTAGGCTTGGTGACACCCGGGGCGGATACTCATGGTGTCACCCCTATAAAAAATATCTAAATGCAAAAAGAAACCAATTCGATGAGATTAAGTGTTTTTATTATTATCGTTATGTTTTACGAAAAAAAACAAACAATAAGAATTTGTAAAAAACAGAACAAAAATATTACATTTTCAGGTGTCTACATATTTAGATATGTAGTCATAAGGTAAAAAAGAAAACTTATTAACTTCGCAGTCTTAAAAACTGACGGAACAAAAACATTACATTTTCAGGTACAAATTTGTATATGTAGGTATAAGGTTAAACAAAGAAATCTTATTAATGGCGTTCTCTTAAAAACTAACTTTTCTTACTTTAAGAGCTCCAAAATTTGAAATAACCTTATCGAAATCAATATTGGGTCAATTGCAAAAAAAACGTACACAGAGGTTTTCATGTTTTGTTTTTAATGATTTTTAAATTTTCCCGTTGAGTAGTCAAATTAAGTGAAAGTTAATGGAGAATTCAAAGTTGTTTTTAGGACCTGCAAAAAATCATTTTTTCTATGGGTTTCATACGAATTTTGAATTGAACGTCACACAGTAGATATACGGGAAAAATCACTAAAAATTTGAAAAATGTTGTAAATGAAAGCTTACAGTGATGTTTGTTAAGTTATTTAATCAGTTAAATCAGCTTTGCAGAAATCGCCATTTCAGTTACAGAAATAATAATTTTTTACCAAAAATACCTACATATTTTACAATTTCAACGGGAAAAATTAAAATTTTTCTCCAAAAAGACATCAACATAGACGTTATTTTCAAAGTAGTAGACTTGCAGCCATAAATAATAAAAAACTGTTAAATAATAAGCAATTTCAGAGAAAACAACAGAGTGACGTTCAATACATTTTGTGACGTTCAATAAATTTTGTTGCGCTTAACCAAATAATTTAAATCAAATTGGGAGTTTAACAAAAAACGCGTTTATTCTTTTACAAAAAAAAAAAGTAAATATAAAGTATATAATTCAGCTATACATAAAATTTTCATCCAATTTTTTTTTTTATTTTTTTACAAAAATTAAAAAAATTCAATAGCTAGTTGAATTTGTATTGAAAATTTATTAAGACACGTTTTACAACATAACTTCTAAGCCCGTTAAAACCACATCTTCATTTTATATCATTGGAAAGGTATAACCTAACGTAAAAACGTAAAAAAATTAAAATTAGAAACAAAAAAAAATTTATAGCTCGTGTTGCTGGCATGGTATTAAACTTAAACAAATTAAGAATGAGTCAACTTATTGCAATATTTTCAAAAATTTTGTACTTTTCCTCAAAATAGATGAAATAACGTTTCCAATGATATTATATTACCGGTAATCGGTCTTAAGTTGATTGAGCTACGTTGTCTCCAAATATACCTTATTTTGGCCGCGAACAATTATTTTAAAAAAACTTCAAATTTGGCTTTCAAATCAATAAACCAATGCAAAAAAAATATTTGAGAGAAATCGGAGATGGTCAGTGCAACTGATCACTTCAATGTGAAATGGGCGATATCAGTTGGCAAACACAAAAAGCAAAAATGGGGTCAAAGTCATACATAGGTACCATTATTTTTGCTTTCGTTTAAATTCTTAATTTCGTTCCTTATCTAGCTTTATTTTTTCCCGATATCTTCGTGCTCTTTCAGCAGGCGTTAACTTTGCTATTTTACTCTCAGAGGAGGATTTTGTATGCAATTGACCCTATTACTTGCAAGCTCGTTTTCAATGGATAAAATAGCAAGATCGGAAAGCCTTGCCTGTCCCATGGAAGACCTTAAATAAGTCTTAATTAATTTTAGCTTTGAAGAACTCCTTTCGCATGAAGCTACTGATAAACAAATTGTTGAAATAATTTCAATGCGACAAAATGGGACACAAATTTTTTAACGTAATGTATTTGTACCTTTTTCTTTCTGTTTGAGAAATAAAAAAAAAAACGAAATGGTGTCACCCCTAAAATGGTGGTACCCGGGGCGGACCGCCCCCCCCGCCCCCCCCTAGGAACGCCACTGGGTAAAAGTTCTACTTTTTTTTTCTGTGTAGTCTTACGACTTTTCTATCAACTATTTCTAGTTCTTTAGCTACTGTGGGAGAGATAGTAAACCAAATAGGGATTGCATATAAAATAACGAAACGAATAATCATTTTATAGATAAGTACTTTTGTCTTCTGAGGCAAGGATTTGCTGTGAAGCAATCTTGAAAAAAGAGCTTTTATCATATTTGCTTTTTTTTAACTAATCTAGCGTGTTCGTTGAATTTAAAGAGTTTGTTAAATGTGACACCTAGATGTTTGATACTATATTTATATATTATATTATATATTTTTAAAAGGAATATTTGTCCCGTTGAGATATATTTTTAATAATTTACTTTCAGACACTACTTTTCTGTTACACTTGCCCGAGGCGTTTCTAATGCAGATGGCCTGAGATTTAGCAGCATTAATTTTGATTCCACGACTAAGATAGTAATCATTAATAACGTTAAGATGGGATGTGACGGAGCGCAGAGCTTCATTAAGAGATTTATTATGAACATAGATCAGAGAATCGTCGGCGTACAGAATACTTTTAGAGTTATTTACATTATGCGGGAAGTCATGAATGAGAATATTATAAAGAAGATGAGCAAGTACGGCGAACCTTGAGGAATTCCACTTTTAATTGGGCCAACTTCTTAATAAGCCTCATTAAGTTGGATTTGAAAGGTCATATTCGACAGGAAACTAGAAAAAGTTTTATGATTAAAGGATCAAATCCAATGCCTATTAATTTATATAGAAGACCTTTGTGAAAAGCATTATCAAAGTCTTTTTCAATATTTAACGAAATAATGACTGTGCATGACTCATATCTTAGGTTATATATGACATCATCATGAAGTTTTAGGAGAGCATTAACAGTTGAATGACCTTTTTTGAAGCCAAATTGTTGTTCAGGAATAAAATCATAGGTGATATTCTCATCCATTTTTAATTGAACGACTTTCTCGAAAAGTTTTCCAAAGTAAGATAATAACGAAATTGGTCGGTAGTTATTTAATTCAAACGAATGCGGTTTTTCAATATAGGAATGTTGGCTGGTTTCCATTTCACAGAGAAATAACCGTTGTTAATACAATTGTTAATAGAGTAGCTTAATATAAGGTCTATGCTTTAAAATGTCATTTGATTTTTTTTGTTTCCGATACATGGGAAACGCCATATCCATCGAACCGTTTTGGATGTCTTTTTTTCAATGCCATTTTCAGCGCCCTCTATATAAAAGCCAGAACTGTATTTAAAAAAAAAGAAAAATATTTTTATAAAGTATTTTTATGTACAATAACCTGTATAAATTTAAGAAAAAAATAATAACTTCTTATATCTAAAAAAATTTTTTTAAAACAGCTCCTGTTTTTGGTTGCTACACGTATATTATACCTTAAATAATTTAACAATATTTTGAAGGCTTTCTGAATTAATATAATTAATAGTTGAATCGTTATTGATTGCAGGAAAATTGGCATTAAAATTGAAAATTGGGTAACAACAGTTCGAGAAAACTGTATTAATTGATGAGTTAACAAGGTCGAGATCGGCAGAGCTAGGAATGTTTTCTCTATAGATAAAAGTAAAGTGATTCTTAAATTTTTAGGCTATTTTATCAGTATCATGGATAATATTATTGTTAATATGAATCTTGTCATTTCTTTTATTTAAAAATTTATACAACACTTTGTAAGCGGAAGGACCGGGGACGATTTTATATAGTTTTTGATTAATTAAGGACGCTGTATGCAAATAAATTTAATTTTTGGTGATATTACTAAGTAATTTAATTTGAATTGAAAGAAGATTGTAATCATGACTTTTCCGATTAAAATCTCGATGATAATTATTTTTCAGACTTTTTTGCTAGCGATATATAAGTTTGTATAGATTTTTAATATTATCTGAGAACAGAAATTTTTTTGTGAAAATACGATAAAAAATTCACATTAAGAACATACCAAATACTTACAAGTTTGTAGCCCTGCTTGGTCTGAACGTAAAACGCAATCATTGAACTCTGCCATAATTTTCTTGCGTAAATTGTGCCAGCAAGTAGACGGACGTATATGCATATGCAGTGAATGAACTTCCCGCTTTACTCTCATCGCTCCCAGAGCGCTCTCTGCCCATAGCTGGACATTAGTGATGTGACGAGTCGAGTTTTTTTACTCGTTCGCCACTTTTAGCTGTGACTCGAGTTGTCAAAAATTAAGCGAGTTTTTTCGCATTCGTTGTTTTAAAAGTATACTTTTCAAAAGCACTTCGGGGAAAAACTGCAACATACGTAAAAATATTATTTAAAAAATAAAAATAAATAACTTGCCATTTCAGCCCTTGAAAGGACTTTGACCTAGCTTCTTATTATCAATTTTGTTGTGCGTGTTATTAAGTTTTTACACAATTGACCGAGAACCGGACCTACAAGTTTAACGCCGACTCCGAACGGCGATGAACGGAATGTTCTTATTCTCAAGAAGCTTTACATGGCATTTTGATTACTCTCTGAGGTTTGCCATTGTCTGCAGAGAGGTGGCGGCCGTACAGAAAAATTATTTTAATTCAAATAATTTTCTGTCGCTGCTGGGGCTCGAACCCGGATCTCCAGGTTCGTTGATATAGAGGCCACGCACTTTAACCAGCTACGCCACGGACGCCATAATTGCTCAAAAGTAAAACAAAAAAAAAACACAGGTGCGTCACTGGACACACGAGAGAAGCGAAGCATTTTCACAAATTCATAGATTTGATAATTTAATAGCGTTTTTTCGATTAAAATAATTTTTAAATTCAAAACTTCAAAATAACAAAGTATATATATCATATATATTAACCCTCTTCGGCCCTCCCTTAAAGCCCCCTGTTCAGTTGTAGGGAATAAATATACAAAAATCATTAATTTTGTTACAATTTAATCAACTTACAGGTTGTTTATTTTTAACGATATTTATAACGACCTTTAGTAGGAAGTAGAAACAACATCTAATACACAATCCTTAGTGAATATTTCTTTTAGTTCGTTCGTTCTTTTAGTTCGTTCGTTCTTTTAGTTCGTTAGGTCTTTTAGTTCGCATGGACAAACCGAAGATTCAAACCATAGCTCGGTAAATTTAGTTATCTTTGCCATAGTTCGTTTTGTTTGCTACTTTTGTCGGTTGGCTAGCCAATACACAGTCCTAGAATAGCCAACACACAATCCTTTCTTAAAGTAATAGATTATAGTGATCTGCTGAAACATAGCTTTAGATAATGTTTATCACTGAATCAACAAAATTATGAAAGAAAGGGTTTCAGCGTAATGGTTAGAGGAAAGTACCAACAAACGATAGAACTGTGAGTTTGAGGGTTCAATTCCTGCAGCGGGCAAAAAATTATTTTTAATTTAACATTTTCTGGTTCAATTGATGCAAGCAAAAAACAATATCAATTCAAAAAAAAAAAAAGGTGTCGGGGAAAAAAGTGTCGTTTTTTCTGATTTCACTTTAGCAAATCGCAGAACGAGGCGTAAAAAGCTTCGCTTTAATAATCAAATCGTCAATTTTTATACCGAGTAAAAAATCCCATGGGAATCTAGTGACAGATATCCAGAGTACACTGATGATGTGGAGGGAACACTTCTCTAGGCTTCTGAATGGCGACGACGACAACAATCCCGCCAATAGAGATGATATTCCGGAATCCCCAATTGTGGACGACAGCGTTGAAGTTCCGCTGCCCGACCATAGTGAAGTCTTGAAAGCTATAGCTCGGCTTAAAAACAACAAAGCCGCAGGAGCCGATGGCTTACCTGCTGAGCTCTTCAAGAACGGAGGCGAAGCTCTATTTAAATGCATTCATGAGCTTCTATGCAGAATATGGTCGGAAGAATGCATTCCAAACGATTGGAACCTCAGTGTGCTCTGCCCAATCCACAAGAAAGGCGATCCCACAATTTGCGCCAACTACCGTGGGATAAGCCTTCTGAATATCGCATATAAGGTTCTGTCGAGCGTACTATGTGAAAGACTGAAGCCCATCGTAAACCAGCTGATTGGACCTTATCAGTGTGGCTTCAGACCTGGCAAATCCACCATAGACCAGATATTTACGCTACGACAAATCTTGGAGAAGACCCTAGAAAAACAAATCGACACACACCATCTTTTTGTCGATTACAAAGCCGCCTTCGACAGTCCAATAAGGAATCATCTATATTCCACCATGTCTGAATTTGGTATTCCTGCAAAGCTCATCCGCCTTTGCTGAATGACACTGAGCAACACCAGCAACACAGTTAAAATCGGGAAGGACCTCACTCCTCCATTCGATACCAAACGAGGTTTCAGACAAGGTGATTCCTTATCGTGCGACTTTTTCAACCTAATGATGGAGAAGATCATCCGAGCTGCTGATTTGAGACGCAGTGGCACGATATTCTACAAAAGTATTATGCTGCTGGCGTATGCTGATGATATCGATATCATTGGCCATAATACGCGCGAAGTCAGTGCAGCATTCTCCAGGTAAGCGAAAGAGTCGAGTCGAATGGGTCTTGTAGTGAACGCAGATAAGACGAAATACCTAGTATCAACAAATAAACAGTCCCAGCGTCTTGGAAACCACGTCACTGTTGACAACATCTCCTTCGAGGTTGTTAAGGACTTCGTCTACCTGGGATCCAGCGTAAACTCTTTCAACGATGTCAGTATTGAGATAAAGCGAAGGATAACTCTTGCCAACAGGTGTTACTTTGGGCTGAGTAGGGAATTGAGAAGCAGAGCCCTCTCTCGACGAACAAAACTCACGCTCTATAAGTCACTAATCATGCCCGTCCTATTATATGCAGCACAAACTTGGACGTTGAGCAGTTCTGATGAAAAGACTTTGGGAGCCTTCGAGAGAAAGATCCTTCGTAAGATCTTCAGTCCAATCTGCGTCAATGGCGAGTACCGAATTCGATGGAACCACGAGCTGTATGAGCTGTACGCTGACATCGACATAGTTAAGCGCATTAAAATCGAGCGGCTCCGCTGGCTAGGTCATGTTGAGCGAATGGAAAACGACACTCCAGCGAAAAAAATATTCGATTCGGTGCCCGGTGGTGGTCAACGCAGAAGAGGACGCCCACATCTTCGTTGGAAGGATCAGGTGTTGGATAACCTGACTACACTTGGTGTTTCCAACTGGCGCCAGCAAGCGCAAAATAGAAATGGCTGGCGCAATTTCTTATACGAGGCCAAAACCGACCTTCGGTTGTAAGCGCCAGATAAGTAGTAAGTAAAAAATCCCTTACTCGTCTTTGGTAAGCTAATTCGTAGATAAAGAATGGCAAACTCGACTTGAAATTATGACTCGCCAACTCGAGTTTCTACTCGAGTTAAAATTATTCCGACTCGAGTTGAAAAAAATTCGACTCGTCACATCACTTACTGACATGCTTTGTGCTGAGAGAATTTATCTTACTATGCGGCCGAATGCTATTGTTCGTTCATTGTTCGTACGTTTCACGAATTTGCTTATAGCGTAGGTGTGATAGCATTGCGTCGGCAGCAAAAAGCAGATAAAATTATCTGATAGGTCACCCCAAGAAGTGTTTTTTAGCATTTAAGTCCCCACCCAAAATAGTGCCATCAAAACTACGGAAAATATTTTTTATTAAGGATAAAGAATTAAACATTTGTAAAATGGGCGCATAACTAAGAAAATAGATGCTACCCAATAGAAATTTTTTTAACATAGAGTTAACTTTTAAGTGTAGAATGACAAAAACCTATGGAAATTGAATTCCAGGAATTATAACAGAAGAAAAATATATTTTTAAATTCTGTAACTAATGGACAAATAAATGCTAAAATTTCAATACTCTCAGTTTTTTTTTCTACCTTGAATTTACTCAAGAAAAAAAGAAATTTTTTTCGATGAACCGACTTAGGCCTTAAGTACGCATAGACATTTGGTCAGTGTGAAAGAGGAGTTGGAAGAACTAATTTTAAATAATTTTGCGTCGTAAGTGATGTAAAATCACGTAGATTACATAGTTAGGCCGCATTGTAGTAGGTTTACTGCATATAACGCAAAAGGAAAAATCGTACCCAAATATTAAACGAAATTTGTCTCTATTCCAAAAACAATACAAAAATGTTGGAAACTTGACGAAACAAATTATAAGATATAATAAATATTTTTTTAATCTCAACAATTCAATTTATTGTTGCATTGCAATTTGAACCATTTTTTGCAACTTCAACAATTTCTACAAATATTTAAATGCGTATTATTATCACTCTTTTTTATCTTCTTTTTATCTTCTTTAATCTTCTAATTTTTTAGAAGGATTTAATGGTTCAATGAAAAAACAACGAAAATAAAATAAAAATATGAAATATAGACCAAACATTTTTCGTACGTATTTGTTTACATCATGAAATACAATGCAAAGTTTTGGGTTTTATTTAATTTTATTCTGAGGTTACTTAATTTTTAATTTTGTACGTACATTTTCTATGAAAAAAAAACTCCTGAATGAATTATGAAATAACGCTCAAAAATGTTTAATATGTACAAGTTTTGGCGAGCTAACACCCAATGAAATAAGAGCCAACGAAAATTAAATAAACCTCAAATGACTGAAATTTCTGCTTATAAATATGAAGGGTGTCCTTTTTCAATTTGAGCGTTATTTTATTTTTTTAATAGGCCACAGTGTACCATCAGTTAAACTAGCTGAACCCTTAAACGGAATTATGGAAAAAGGGAAGAGTTAACAACAAAATAACACAACCTCGACATGCTCTGATAGCGATAAGCCACTGTGATCGAATTTTCGAAGAGGCACATGAGTTAAGGCTCTGCCTAAAAGTTTAACACGATCAAGGTTAACCTTTACACAGGGTGCATCATAAGTAGATAAGAACTTAGTTACTAATGTCAAAGCGTTCTCTCTGTCAAAATAAACTTCCGGGTAACTTGGAACTTGGTCTGCAAATTGGCAGTATAAGTAGGACCTTAGTAGCTTGAGTGGATCACAGTGAAAAGTCATGCAAGACTACTGATAAGTTGGTGTAGCGGCCAACGAAACAGTCTGTCTAGTCTGCTGTGTGATTTGATCTATACAGAGCCGTTATTGTTGTTGTTGCCTTCTTTGTCTTCAAGTTGTCTTCATGTCAACAGACTTGGCCTAAAGCTCAAATTTGTTTTCAATATTTATATTTATATTTATATTTATATTTATATTTATATTTATATTTATATTTATATTTATATTTATATTTATATTTATATTTATATTTATATTTATATTTATATTTATATTTATATTTATATTTATATTTATATTTATATTTATATTTATATTTATATTTATATTTATATTTATATTTATATTTATATTTATATTTATATTTATATTTATATTTATATTTATATTTATATTTATATTTATATTTATATTTATATTTATATTTATATTTATATTTATATTTATATTTATATTTATATTTATATTTATATTTATATTTATATTTATATTTATATTTATATTTATATTTATAATTATATTTATATTTATATTTATATTTATATTTATATTTATATATATATTTATATTTATATTTATATTTATATTTCTATTTCTATTTATATTTATATTTATATTTATATTTATATTTATATTTATATTTACCAGGTTGAACCTGACACTTCAAAAAATTTCAAATTTATAAATAAATAAATTAATTCCGAAATTTTGTAATCTCTTGCTGGCCATGTCAAATAGTCAAAACGGGAGATTACGATTTCAGAAAACGCTTCCTTTCCAATATCCATTAATCATTCAACTCTCTTGGGGTGTATAGCACTCCATTGCTTGTCTTTTTGTATTCTGCAGCTGTCTAATTCACAAATGTCAAATATGATTGACGTACTACTTCATATGCAAAAATTATAACATCTTCCGATAAGGTGATTAATTTTGCGCCACCATGTATAAAATTGGAAAACAAAAAAATATCACAAATTTTTAAGCATATGTTATAGAAAATTTACTTTCTATGAAGGACATTGTTTTGCTTTTTTTGTTTAAATACACATTTTTTAAGAAAAAGTAAGACCATATTGCACATCTGCAGAGGAAGACCTTTCTATTGATACCCATTTATGAAAACCGCATTTACGGTATAGATTTGATGGTCATCACAAAAAAACGCATGAGTAATAATAATTAGATAGAAGACTAGTGTCAATACTATTCCAGATAAAAACTTTTTCTAATATTCCCTATTTTCTATATTCTAATTTCCCTGTATTAAATTTCAGTACCCTAGTGTCAATATTAACCGAGATACAGAGTTTTTTTATAGTGACACACCCCTTTGTTGAATACCACCCACTTTTTTAGATGGGTACCTCCGTGTTCATGATCTCTATCTGTTGACAAAAAATTGTATATACATTAAAAAAAAAACTTGAGAACCTCTTCATTTTTTAAGTCAGTTAATAAGAAACCGTAGAAATTCCTATCCTAAATGAAATATTAAAAAAAAAATACTTTATGGAAAATTAACTGCAATTGCACAAATTTCAGAAATGTACAGTGGGTGGCCAAATAATTAGAGCCACTTATAGAAAACACACTTTTGTTGAAATTTTTTAAGAAAAGCTTATCTATTTGTTTTATTATTAACACTTCTGAATTTACCCTTCATATAATGCACAGTAATCAGAAGCATTATTACTGTTATTTCCTCTTAATCAAGTTAAAATCGCAAACGCAATTGTTTCTTATTGCAAACATCACGTGGAGCTCGTCGTAAAAAGTAAGTTTGAAAGAAGTGAATCGTTGATTTAATTTTTTTTTTAATTAATAACTTTTTATTGTTTAAAAGTGTTTAAAACTAGTAAGAAATGATCTTCGACTGGGCCGAAGTTAAAATACCCCCACGTCCGAACCGAAGTATATCCAAAGTCTTAAGCCGTCAATAAAATGTTTATTTGTATAAAACATTTTTGTTATACCTATATAGTTTTAACAGAAAATATTCGCTTTCATTTTTTATAAAATCACTTTGTATGGGGGGTGGGTGTGGTTTTCACTCGATTTGGTTGAATTTTATACACAAAGTGCATGTTATATATCAAAGTTAATAAGCAAAATTTCAAGTCCATATATTATTTTTTGTGGAATTTAAAGAGATTTTACCTTTTTGATGAAGTCACTTTGTATGGGAGGTAGGCGTGGTTTTTATCCGATTTGGTTGAATTTCATAGTTAGAGTGCACTTTAAATATCGGAGCTCATGTGCAAAATTGCAAGACCATATATTAATTTTTGTGGAATTCTAAGAGATTTTACCGCTTTGATAAAGGCACTTTGTATGGGAGGTAGGCGTGGTTTTCATCCGATTTGGCTCATTTTCGAACTTGACCTTAGTTTTTTAGATAAAAGCTTAAATATTGAATTTCGTGATGATAGCTTGAAAATTACGGCTGTAATCGTGACGACAGACAGACAGACGGACAGACAGACGGACATGGCTAAATCAACTCGGGTGGTGATGCTGATCAATAATATATATACTTTTCTATACCTACCACGCCTCCTTATGGGCGTTACAAACGGAGTGACAAAATTAATATACCCCCATTTACGTTTTTTAAACGTGGGGGTATAAAAATATGATACATAAAACCTGCTCCAGGCTTTCCTTACAGAAATACAACTTTAAACATGCGTAAGGCAAAACACCTTAAAAATCAAAGATATCAGAAATACAAGCACTAATTTTGAATACTGAGTATTTGAATAGATGTATTGCGAGCGTCTATTGACAAATTTATGGAAAAAAATCAAAATAAAATTGAATTAAAGGCCTCTCGAGTTGGAAATTGTGGACGAAAACGACTGACAACACCTAGAGATATAAGAAAAATTCGAGATACATGCATTGAAAATCGTAAAAACCACTTAATAAAATTACTGATAGTATAAGCGAATCCGGAACCAAGATTTCCTTAAGAACTGTACGACGTCACATTAAAGAATTGGAGTTCTCATCTGAAGAAAGTGTGGCAAAGAAACCACTCCTTACGCCATCTATAATTAAAGAGCGGTTAGAGTGGGCTAGTTGTGGCGTCCGTGGCGTAGTTGGTTAAAGTGCGTGGCCGCTATGTCAACGAACTTTGGAGACCCAGGTTCGAACCCCAGCAGCGACAGAAAATTATTTGAATTAAAATAATTTTTCTGTACGGCCGCCACCTCTCTGCAGACAATGGCAAACCTCGGAGAGTAATCAAAATGCCATGTAAAGCTTCTTGAGAACAAGAACATTCCGTTCATTGCCGTTCGGAGTCGGCGTTAAGCATGTAGGTCCGGTTCTCGGTCAATTGTGTACAAACCATGATACAATTATACAGGTAGCATTGACAAGTATAGATTTTCTCAGCAACAAGGCAACGACCATCTGTCAAAAACAGTTGTTCGTGCAACAAGAATTAAACGAATGTAAAAATAAATAAATTCCGCAAAATATGTGCGTTAAATACACAATTATAATAATGAAAGTTGTGAAAAAATTATGTGTGATATGTGTTTAACGTTTTCCAGCCGTGGTGTTTTAATTTTAATTGAAAACTTCTTCAATTTCGTCCACATGCATCTGCAGCTGCTAAGGTTGCTGCACTTAAACGTTTTCAACCTTTTTTTTTATGTTTGCACTTAATAACACAAAGTTCACAAGTTATCTTCGTTGTAGTAATAATAATTCACTATTGATTAAATAAAATAGGCAATATTTTGTAAGAAAATGTTTGGTTATTTGCAAGCGCTGAAACATAAACAATGGCGAAAACATAAGAAATAATTGAACGCTCTCTTTCTAGACATTTTTTTTGACAGATGGTCGTTGCCCAAGCAACTGTCAATATTACCTTATATTATTATACCCATGTGTACAAACTTAATAACACCCACAACACAATTGATCATAAGAAGCTAGGTCAAAGTCCTTTCAAGGGCTGTGAAATTACCAGTTATTTATTTTTATTTTTTATTGTTTAGAGTGGGCTAGTCATTAAAACTGGAAAGTTACCGGATGGAAAAGGGTAAGTCGCTGTCAGATAACGACATAAAAGACTGCTTTTTGCTTACTAAATGTCATTAAAAGCCCTCTTTCAGGTATGCTTTTTTGATAAGTCATCTTTCCAAATTTTAAATGATAAAAACGAGTTTGTTAGACGACGTAAAAGTTGAAAATTTCTTCCAAACAGTGTTTTACAGAGTTAAATACCCATTTAGTGTGATTTATGGTCGCTGATCAGTTTTTATGGCCCTGGTGAACTTTACGTCGTTGAGGGTACAATGAGGCAGAACCAATATATAGTCTTGACTACAAAAATGTTCCCTCAGGCCTTAAAATGGTTTCTAAGCAAACATTTCATTTATACGCATGATATGCAAAAAAAAAATCACAGTTCTCGAATAACTCACCTGATATGAACCCTATTGAGAACGTCTGGGAGTTCTTAAAAAGAGAAGTGGCCAGGGAAAATGTCACAAATAGGACCACATTAATCGAAGTTTTACTAAAAATATGGAATAATAACGAAAAAATTAAAAATTATTTCATCCAGTGCATAGAAAGCATGCCTAGGCGTATTGAAGCACTCATCGCAGCTAAAGGCAATATTACAAAGTATTGATTTAAAAAAATGTTTCGTAAAGTTTTTGTATAGCTACTAGCACTATTAGCTAGGAAGTGTTTGTAAGTACGAAATACATTTTAATTTAAAAAATAAATATAATAAAAAAACGCAAAAATATTTCATTTCTGCAATCTTAAACTCAAAAATTGTGTTTGCTTGAGGTGGCTCTAATAATTTGACCACCACTGTATAAATATTAGTTACTTTATTCATAAAACTAAAATATTACGCATTTTGAACAAAAAATCACAATTCCAATTTGTGTTAACAAAGCAAACAGCTGACTCGAAATTAGGTTAAAATCGGATTCAAAATTAATATCTCCTTACATCTTTAAAATGCAAGATGTACATGTACATGTAACGATAAAGACTCTTCCCAACTTAATAAGCATTGGAATACTTAAGAGGATTGCAAAGTCAAATATCTATAAACTTATCTAAAATTGGCATTATAAAAATGCTTATTCTACTGTTCATTTTAAATTCGAATACATTGAATTTATATGTTGTCTTAAGAATTGCGCAAACATGTCAAAAACAGCTTGCAAGCCGTCTCACTAGCTCTCCAATACTTCTTCCCTTTGTAGTCGTATTTCAAAACAAGTACTGTAGTGAGCAAAACAAGCTCGTGAAGTAACACCTAAAGAGTGATTTTTTGTACCAATATTTTAAAGATTCTTTTTTACTTATAGGAGTATATTTTAGACCAAAAGGAAGTGTATAAATTGTCTAATAAGTGTGCAAAATGCCACAATTTTTGTCTATCGACAAGAAGTTAAAATTCTAAGTTTTGTTAGACTCCGGCCGTGTGCTATTCGGAAAGTTTTAACTCGTGGTAGGAAAGAATTTACTGAGTTGAATACAATTTCTGTCTGCCGAAATAAAATTGTAAATTTTGCTGTGCCAAAAGGACGATGAAATTTTGACAACTAGAAATTTTTGCGTTTTAGAATTCGGTAGTGTATTAGGGCAAGAATTTAATTTAATTTGCAAAATTGTTAATATATACTGAAAATTAACAGTATTTTACGCAAATATTTTCCACTTCTGGTTGCTATGCTGTCGGAGTGTTTTTTTTTTTCTATTTTTGCTTGTGTCAAAAATTCTCTTGCCGATTGTCAAAACTTATACTAGCCCCTGGGAGTACATGAATTTTTGACAATCATGTTCACCATACAAGTGACAAATATTTTCATTTAGACTGTAAAAATTTCATCATCCGAGTGAAAAGTTTCCGAATAGCATACGGCCTCCGATTTTAAAATCTGGCATCGACATTTGCAACTGGCATATAATCTCTATGAAAGCATTTTTGTGTCATAATTTAGAGCTAGAACACGCTTAAAATTCCAGAGAAATACATACCTATGTTTATATCATAGTTTATTCAATAACTCAGTTCAATCTTAAGTCGAGTTAAGCGATTATAGCTTACGACTACAAATTTATTTGTATTTTTACTGAGGCATCATGCATTTTGTTGAAAATATGATATATTTGTGAGGTTGATTTAATCAAACATTATCTCTATGAAATTTAGTTTCGATGCACTACTCTTTTTTTATGCCCTTACCAGCAAGCGTTTTTTTTAACAGGTGCAATATATATATAAAGTTATGTTTTTAAAGTGAATTGATAGATAATTTATTAAATGCTTCTTATTATTTTAGTTTTAGTTTTGTTTTAACATAATTTCAATATTCCAAACAGTTCTTTTGTTAGTATCATTTAAGACTTGATGTTGATGAATCCGATGCACGACGTTCTCTATGTAAGAATATTAATATACTGGAAATCTGCCATTCTGATTATTAATTTTGAATCAATGATGCGATAAGAAGATAGTAAAATGACATAAGAAAATTAAATAAAATTTCTTTTAATATTATCAAATTTTAATATAAATATACAAAGACGACGACTCAACTCCTACGAGCATTCTTCTTGACTTTTTCGGACGCAACGTGCCACCTTTCGTTTGAAGTCCGGATACGATTCTCTCCACTCCTTGGCAGCATCGACATTTGCCGGTGACTCATCATTTGGATCAGCTAACATTGATATCACAGATATCAAAATAGTTTCAACTGTGTGAACTGGCAGCCAACGCTCCGATGCTTTTTCGTATCCCCATTTGTCATCTCCTGGTTCATGCAAAATAGAAATGCAAACGTCTCCGTTTTTCTCAATATTAGGATGCCAGATTTCTGTAACAAACTTCATACGAGGAGGTCGTAGAGGGTATTCCTTTGGGAAATGCAAATGCGCTTTAAAAAATCCACCTTCACTGTGAACATATGAAACAAATATATATAATTTTTTATATTTAACTATAAAACCTAAATATATACTTACTAAAGCGTATCTGGAGGTCCAATTATCAATACTTCCCATCGAAATATATCATTTTCATCTATCAATCCCGCTGAAAATCCTTCAACCGGATTTTTGTTCAGTTCTGAAAATAAGAAAAATAAAATTAAATTAAGTAAAAAAAAAACCTTTTTTATATTAAGATAAGTTAGAAATATATTGTTCTTTAAAATGTTGTCACGTTTAAAATAAACAAAAACGTTTAAATGTTGTCACGTTGTTTTATCTTCTTAAAAATATAAATTTTGCATATAATTTTATAGAAAGATTTATAAATCGCAGACCCCTATGTATTAATGTAATTAAGACGATTTTAGCATCTTAAATTGTTGCTTGCATAATAGTTGTTATGTTTCTAAATATCTTTCCAATATTTGATAAAATATTAGTTTCCTAACTAAAATTTTACGACTTTTTCTACAAATATTACTTAATTTGGAAGATCTGATAATACTGAGATAAAAAAATTCCCGAATTTAAAAAAAGTATTTTATAAAATGCTGGCAATAATAAGCCCGCCAAATCATTAAATAGAAATAATTTTTTTCGATAAAAGTTAAATAAACTTTTGTAAAAAAAAAACACAGGTACACACGAGAGCAGCGAAGCATTTTCGCAATTTCATAGATTTGATGAATTTAATGGCTTTTTTTCGATTAAAATAATTTTTAAATTTAAAACTTTAAAATAACAAAGCAAACTAAACAGAACACGTTGAAGATTACTTCACACTAGTAAGTTTTATTATATTTAATTATTTTTTCTTTTTTCTGTCACTTAGAAAACGCACTTATCAACGCATTTTTTTTTAGTCAATTTTTAATTTTTCCTTCACGCTATGCAAAAACAAAAAAAAAGACACCATGTACCATGTAGGAGTGGTCGGAGGAGATATGTCCTCAAAGAAAAAATGTTCCTTTTGCAAAAATAATGGGGGTTCATCATACATATTAATCCTCTCTGGCTTTCCCTAAATCCCCTGTTCAGGTGTAGGGAATAAATATTAAAGAGCTGCACGGGTGTGTTTGCAAGACATTCGTTTGCTGTTTGCATGCTCACTCTATTCAACTCTCATCTTTAACAGCATTTAAACACTAACAATGTAGAGACATATCGAAAACAAGACAAACGAGAACTTCTTCAAAGCAAGCATATAAAGTAAAATTGAAATGTGTTGATATGCTCGGTGCCAGACACTGAGTACTGGTTAACGAAAAAAACAACAACTTGCACACAAATAATGTGTGTTGTTATTGTTTTGTGTTTAAAAGGTTTTTCTGCTTCATATCAGAGCAAAGAAAAGAACATCGAATTTTGTTATTTCTCTATAACACACTTGTTTTACTCGGTGTGCTCGTTGTTTTTTGGATTGATTTGATTGTCTCGATTTGATCGTATCGAATATATAAAGCATTTAAAAATAATGAGAAAGTACATATCTTGGTGAGAGGCTAACAAATGCTGTAGAGTAGGGGTGGGCACAATTCTTGCACGTGCTGCGACTGCATGTAAGCAGCGGGCAAGCAGCGGGCGAAATCAATTGCATGATGAATTTGGGGGTGAATCGAATTGCGGAATGGAAAATCCTCTCTACAATCATCGTAGAATAACAGAGGTAGACGCATTTCGGACTGCGCTCTCTTCTTCATAGCCAAAATTGTCTTTCAATAGTAGTTTGAAAATGAAAAAAACAAAAAAATGAAAAAAAATAATCGCTTTCAGATTTTCTATGGGCAGTCAATTTTGTTTTGACAGTTGCGGCAGTCTGCCTCTCTGAAATGCTTCTACCTTGTTTTCATTGTACCATGCTCACAATATGCAATCACAAGAGCGCACTTGAGATTGCGTTAGTGCAGAAAAATATGTATTCATCTCACATACAGAACGATCAAAGCTTCAGTGTTCGAGCGAACGTCAAGCAAGCAAAATCTGCGCTGGCATGTTCCTTGAGTAGATGACGAAAAATTGTACACTACAAAATTTCATGCATGCAAAATGTGTGATGCTTCTGCATCAAACTGTATAATTTTTTTTTGCAGTAATTTTTGTTTATAAATTTTTTTCAAAATACGACTATTTATAAATTATCTACCCTGAAGTCAGATTTAATTTTTTTTTTATTTTTTGTTAAAATTATTCAAGATCTATAACAATTTCTTTGTTTCAAAAAATCAAATCTATCATTGTATGACATTTTTTGTTTTTTTTATTTTCATTTATTATTTTCCCATGAACCCATCGCCGTCCCATTATAAAATTATGTGCACTTTTAGCCGAGATATACAAACCAAAATTTAAAATGGATTGTTTTCAGCTTTTCACATGTCCGTTTGCTTATCTGTATTTCACTTTATCCATCTGTCAGTGTGTTTAATTTTTATAATCCGTCCACTACACATTTATTTCATTTTTCAGTATAAATCAGAGCAAAGAAAAAATCTCTAATACCTAATACCAAAAACCACTTTAGCACTACTTTGTTTTCAGTGTACTTTATAGAAACCGTAAGGGCGATGTTATGTAGACGGTCACGGGCACGGCACGGTCACGAATTGTTGTTGTTTCAATGAAAAAGGGAAATTTGAGAGAGTGAGCGAGGGAATAAATTTTGCCCACCGCGGTCACCAAATGATTCGGCTGTCGATACCAAATCACTGGATCAAAACAGTGTTGCGTTGTGGAAATATTCACAATATTTGTATTTTTGCATGCAAATAGTACACTTTTAGTACGAAATCTATCAAAGCAGTTATGAAACCTGCATAATAGCAACACTCACCATACTAATACTCGTCATACTTTTTTGCATAAAGTATTAAAAGTAGCAAAAAGTGTGCTAGTGATCATAGATCAAATGACCGCCAGCATAACATACTTTGGGCACGACATTCATCAAACGGAAAAAGAGAGTAAAAACTCGTGCCCGTGCCGTGCCCGTGACCGTCTACATAACATCGCCCTAAGGCCGTTGTTATACAGACGCTCACGATCACATCACGGGCACGCATTGTTGTTGTTTCAATGTAAAAGGGAAATTTGAGAGAGTGAGCTAGGAAATTTATTTTGCTCAAACTGGTCACCAAATGATTCCAAAATGAAATGGAATCACGATATCAAAACAGGGTTTCGCTGTGCAATTATTCACAACATTTGTGTTTTTGCATGAAAATAGTACACTTTTAGTACGAAATGCATGAAAGCAGTAGTAAAACCTGCTTAATAGCAACACTCACCATACTCATACTCGTGATACTTTTTTGCATAAAGTATTAAAAGTAGCAAGAAGTGTACTAGTGTTCAGGGATCAAATGAGCGTCTGTATAACATACTTTCATCACAGAGCTCATCAAACGAAAAAAGAGCGTAAAAAAGGACGTGATCTTGGATCATATGAGCGTCTGTATAACAGCGGCCTAAGAGCGAGAGTATGCTGTTGTGAAAAGTAAGTGTTGCATATTTAGAGAATTGCTCATTAAAAGGGAGTTTTTTTTTATATTACTACCAGCAGCTATAAAATCGCTTTGCAAAAACAACTTCTTGGCATATTATAAGGGTTTCGCAAGAGCATGCAAGCATTATAATTCTACATCTGCCTCCTAACATATTTTTAACTAATATTTTTTTAGAACTGAATCACCATAATAAATTTATACTTTTATTTTGCGCGTTACAACTTAAAAGCAAGTGTTGGACACAAGACGTTATCGAGATATAAACATGATTAAATTCAAAATATTGAATAGTAAAATTATAAAACGCCCTTTTTTTATATAAATGGCATGCAAAATTTATTATTAAATGCTCTGAGCGCAATGAGCACAATTCTATACAGTGATGTGATTCGGATTTAGTAAAAAATCCCGATCGCCAAAATGACACAAAAAACCCACAAAAAATCCCACCCAAAATATTTATAATAATATAAATTTACAATAGAATAATCGATTTGGTCATTACAAAAAAAAAAAGGCGTCATTGCATTCATCCTCCAGGGAATATTTATTTACCTCTACAAATTCGAGAGGGAATTGCTCTAAAGCAGCGCAGGGCGCTCCATAGCTCACTGAGCTCTCTGCGAGCGTAACTTTTCATATGTATATAAACCGTTGGCTGACGGTGATGCTGTGAAGACCTATGTCGTTTTGCGCTGCAAATTATATGTACACTCGTGAAAAATCAATTTATTGTAGATTCATAACACTTATGCACATATTTTTTTAGTTTGTAGAATTTCATATTCGTATATATTAAGGTTTCATATAATTAATACATATTAGCTATTTAAACTTTTTGCATTGATCATTCACATTCCTTATTAATTTTTTAATACTTCATTTTTTGATTACTTGCTTGCTTATTTTATTTAATTCTTTATTATTTGCATACATATTTTTTATTAGTAATTTTTATTATTCATATATATTAAGATTTTACAATACTAAAATAATTATTCGTACACTGAAAAAAATGTTAGCTTAAAATTAAACACAATGTGTTCACAAAATGTGTTGTTAATTTGACTTTTTTTCATATGTTTTTCAAAATTTTTAAATACATTTGCTCTTACTTTGACGAAATTTGTTGCAAGCTATTTTTTAAACACAAATATCGTCAAATTAATAACAATTGTCGTCAATTTTAAAACATTTTTTTTTCAGTGTATATATTCAGGTTTCATATAATTCATTCATATTATCTATTAAGATTCCTTACATTATTCATTCATATTACTTGTATTAATTAATTTCATAGAATAAAAAAGACATAAAAACATAAAATAAAAAAGAAAAACTTACAAATCTAGATAATTGTGACAACTATTTCGCTCAGTGTGCGCAATTCGAGAGAGCACCAATACTAACAAGACAAAATAAAATGTGACTTTGTTAGAATGCCCAGCCCTGCTCTAAAGCAACTTTAGGGTCCAAAACATCTTAAGTTTCACTCCAATTTGCTAGCAAACTACAATGCAAGGCTGCATAGTAAGCCATCTTGTAGCTGCCGGAGATGTAATATTTTTTAGTGGAAAAGTTAAAAATATTGCTGGAACTCTATTAATTGGGCTGAGGTTTTTGGACTTTCTTATATATTCTAATATTCCTATATCTCTTAAAACTATTTCACATTCATCAGGCAAACAATTTTTTCCTGCTTTTAAAACCAGTGGAGATGAATGGCAAATGCATTTAATCGGAAACAAGTTATGGGCTTGTTGAATATACATATCCCTTTCTTAGATATATACAGTGTTGCGCAAAACAAAAGCAACAAAATGTACTCCAGACTATAAATACACAATTTTCATAAAAACAAAATATTTAAAACAAAGCTTACTATTTATTTTCACAGAGGTATTATTAAGCTATAAAACCAATACATTACAACAACAATTGCGTTTAAAACAAATATGAAAAAATGTACAGCAGAGTCGGAATTCACTTGCGCAAAACAATAGCAACAAAGTAGAGAAAGAAGAGAATAGGTTTAAAAAGAATGCGATCTAGCGGAACTTTTACAATGTTTTTGAGAAGCTGCAAATACTTTCAATTTGTGCAATATTTGATTTAGTTTGTCAACGATCTTTGCATATTAACGACGTTAAGAACATGGCGAGGGAAAAGTTTGGAGACAAATTAAAAAGTGAAATAATTAATGACTTTTTAGGTGGTATGAAGCAAGCAGAGATAGCAAAAAAATTTAAAATTAATAGATCGTGCATTTGCCGGTTGAAAAAGAAGTATCGACAGACAGGAGAAGTAAAAACTAAACATTTAGGTGGAAGACCTCGAAAAACTTCAACTCGGACAGACCGTGAAATTGTTAAGATGATAAAAAAAGAACCGTTTATTTCATCAAAAACAATTGTAACATCTTTAAAACTGAATATTCATCACAGTACAGTACGAAGACGGGCTGTAGAAAACAATTTAAAAAGTTACAGACCAAGGCATGTAAAAAATAGGTGAGTTTTTTTTTAGTGTAATGCTTTATTAATATTAACATTATTTCTTTGGAAAAGGTTAAAATTTGCTAAAAGACATCACAATTGGTCAGTAAATAAGTGGAGGACAGTACTGTTTAGCGATGAATCTAAATTTAATCTAATTCAATCGGATGGAATGCAGACCGTCAGGCGACACAGAGGACAACGTCTTAAAACCAAGAACATCCTCGTCGCTGTAAAGCATGGTGGTGGAAATATAATGGTGTGGACATGCTTTCCAGCTCAAGGACCTGGTCCATTTCATAAAATAGATGGAATAATGAACGGTGAGGGATATCGAGCCATACTAGAACACCAAATGCTACCCCATGCAGAGTGGTATATGCCACTTCGATGGGTGTTTCAACATGATAACGACCCGAAACACACATCGAAAGTGGCAAAGGAGTGGCTAACAAACAATGGCATTCAAACTCTTGATTGGCCGGCACAATCACCTGATTTGAATCCTATTGAAAACCTTTTTGGCATCCTTAAAAGGAGAGTGGCAGGACATCGGTTTTCCAACAAAGAGGAGCTATTCAACAAGTTGAAAACTGAGTGGGAAAACCTTCCGGAGGACTGTTTTTATTCATTAGTTGCCTCGATGCCAAAAAGGTGCGAAGATGTTATTAAAAACAAGGGCGGATACACAAAATATTGATTTTGTTGCTATTGTTTTGCGCAAGTGAATTCCGACTCTGCTGTACATTTTTTCATATTTGTTTTAAACGCAATTGTTGTTGTTGTTGTAATGTATTGGTTTTATAGCTTAATAATACCTCTGTGAAAATAAATAGTAAGCTTTGTTTTAAATATTTTGTTTTTATGAAAATTATGTATTTATAGTCTGGAGTACATTTTGTTGCTTTTGTTTTGCGCAACACTGTAGAATCAATGAAACACCAATTGAAGGAACAACTGTAAAAGATTACAAAAAATGTATGCCCACCAATTCTGTAAAGAATTTAAACTTGTAAAAATTATGACACAGTACAATTTCCCACCTAAGCATCCGAAATCCCACACGTTCTTAAATAGGCCAAATATCCCAAAATGAGACCGAAATCCCACCAAATCACATCACTGATTCTATATAATAATTTATATTAAGCTCTTCTTACGCTCTATCTAATTATATTTGTGCATGTCCCTCGTTTCCTTTACCATCGAATTTATGAAGCAATGCTGTCGCCTGTGAAGCAAGCAGCGGGCAACCAAAATACACGTATGGGCATTTTGCCCATCACCCCTACTGTAGAGTGAGCACTTTTTTGTAAGAGAATCCTGTATTATGTTTGCTTATACATGAAAGAATAAAGTAAATAGAGAACAAGACAATCAAATGCTCGATGCACTTTAGTGTATCAAATACATTCATGCAGCTCTTTAATAAATATACAAAAAATCATTAAATTTGTATGGAAGCCCCCCTAAGGATGGGTCAGAAGGGATAGGCCCCGAGGGAAAAATGTTCCTTTTGCAAAAGTAATGATGGTCGGTCATGCATATTAATCCTCTTCGGTCCTCCCTTAAAGCCACTCTGTTCAAGTGTAGGGAATATATATACAAAAAAAAACTAATATGCAATAACAGAACTTGTGGGCACGATTTTATGACTCTGCTTGTAAGTATCAGCACATTTTCGATCCTTACCGCATGTGCAACTTAATTTTTTGTTGCTTAATTTTTCAGCGCGCCAGCTGCTCTAAAGTTATAAGTTTGAGGCAACATTGCTGCTTAGAACGAAGAGCAACATATCTAATAAGTACGAAAACTCTGACTTACAACAAGTTAGTTGTATTTATAATCGTCTGGAAAGACTTCTTGACCTGGTCTTAACTACAGACAGCAACAATGTCATTGTTAAGAGGGCCTTTCATGCTCTGACAACTGTTGATGAATACTATCCACCATTGAGCATTTGGTATAAATCGGACAGAGAGAGTATAGTTAATTCGAGTTCGGAAGACAAAGTTTATGAATTCAATTTTAAAAATCCTGACTTTTTGAGGTTGAATCATTTACTTCATAACAAACTTAATGTTATTTTAGAGTATATAAATGGAAATAATCTTGATGATTCCATTAATTTTTTTTATATGGAACTCTTTGCTATGTTCTCTCAGTGCGTTCCATATAGGCTCAAATATGCGAAAAATTCTTCGCACTCCTGGTACACAAAGGATTTAAAAACTGCAAATAATAATATGTCTGTAGCTTAGACTCAAATGACCTAGATCCCAAAAAAGTTTTGGGGATTTATAAACACAAAGAAGAAATCCGATGGATTCCCTTCATCTTTCAAAACTCCTGATGGGTTCACTGACGATCCCGTCAAAATTTGTGGCTTATTTGCAAATCTTTTTAAAGAGTCATTTTGCTCAGATTCTTTTGATCCTGATGAAGATTATTTTGAATATATGAATTCTGCACCCAGGGTCTCTTTGGGACCTATATCCTTTACATCAGAGGATAAACTAAAGTATATTAGATCAATCGATGAGGATTTTGGTGCTAGACCTGATGGAGTTCCTGCCGCAGTGATAACTCAATGCGGTTCCGTTTTGTGTCAACCTCTATGTTTATTATTTAATAAATCTATTAACGAAGGCTATTTTCCATTCCATATTTATTTTGGAAAAATTCATTTATTAGTCCAATTTATAAAAAGGTTGCAGGAATGAAGTTATAAATTATAGGCCTATCGCTAAGCTTTCATCGATTCCCAAACTTTTTGAACGAATGGTTTACGATCGCGTTAAGGTTCACTGTGGAGAAGTTTTAACGACTCGTTAGCATGGTTTTGTTAATGGTAGATCCACTGTGTCTTATCTTCTCGATTTTACAACATTTTGCTTAAATTCGATTGAATCTGGTAATCAGGTCGACTGCATCTACACTGACTTTAGTAAGGCATTTGATAAGCTTCCTCACAATCTAATTTTATTCAAGCTCGCGTCTATGGGATTTCCACAATATTTTGTTAGCTGGATTAAATCGTATTTGTCAGAGCGATCTTATCAAATACGATTCCGAGGTGTGTTGTCTTCTGAGTTTATTGCGGAATCCGGTGTTCCTCAAGGTAGCTACCTTGGTCCACTTCTGTTTATTTTAGCCATTATTGATGTAACTCACATCATAAAAAACTCTCATCTGCTTATTTATACAGATGATATGAAAATATACCGAACAATAAGCTCACAAGACAGATTCGCCCTACTCCAGTCCGATCTTAAATCTTTTGAGGTTTGGTGTTCTAAAATAATATGTTTCGTAACCCAGATAAATGCCAAACTATGACCTTTTCGCGTAAAAGTAGCAATTTAATTATCAATTATCAAATTAAAGATACTACCTTAAGTTGTGTGGATGTCGTGAAAGATCTCGGTGTATACATGGATTCTAAGATATCGTTTAACATCCATATTGATGTGGGTTTTTCACTTTATTGTGTTTGAAATAGATTATGTATTTCATATACATATGTTATATATATATAAACATGAATGCATTTACATTGTTAAACATATCACATACTCGTAAATATTAATGCAATTTTGAATAAATAAAAGATAGCACAAGTTTTAATAAAGACAATAAGTACAGTTTTAATAATTCTGAATTTAATAAGAATTTAATAATTCGCGACTAACTTTGTCGAGTCCTCCATGCCAACTGAACTCACGCTCATTTCCGCGTCGGTTAGTCACGTTCACTTCGTCCAGTTGCGTACATTGTCTGTCTTTGTCATCGTCAAGTTCACCGATATAGTCGTCCTGTTCTTCGTCCAGTTGTGTACATGGTCTGTCCTTGTCATCGTCCAGTTCGCTAATATAGTTGTCTAGAACTCCCGTCCGCTCCGAGTCTCATGTTTTGTAAGTTCGTCAGACTCCAGTCCCACATTCGGCCCTCCTGACGACACATTCGACCCGAATGATGGGTTCCACTCTTTCATAAATTCAGCCACAGTTGAAGTTGTCCCTGGACCTTCATGCTG
Source organism: Pherbina coryleti (assembly GCA_943735915.1). Lineage (NCBI taxonomy): Eukaryota > Metazoa > Arthropoda > Insecta > Diptera > Sciomyzidae > Pherbina > Pherbina coryleti. The sequence goes on along the minus strand of OX030949.1, from coordinate 126,159,514 downwards.
TCCTACCTTTTCTACAACATAGCGCCCGTGGTTTAGCTTCTCGATAATTTTATATGGGCCAAAGAACTTAGGTTTCAATTTCAACCCAGAACCATATTGCGTGCGCTTGATGGCGACCAGCTGGTTGAGCTCATATCGAGTATCGGGAATACGTTTTTTGTTGAAGTTTCGTTTATTTTCAGACTGAATCTCAAGTATATTGTCTCGGGCTTCCTGCCGCATGTCGTCTCTTTCGGAATGAAGTTCAGAGATAGCTTCAGACTCTAGTAAAGCTCTTAATTCCGGGTTTCCTTTTAACCGCATCTCAAGTCCCGTCAAGATCCGGAATGGTGAAAACTTCGTACTTCTGGGTGGTGTACTATTTATTATCTGTTGCACTCGCTCAACATGTTTGTACCATGCTGTTGGATTTTCCAGGCACAGCTTAGAAATCATTGGAACGACCACTCTGTGAATTCTCTCAACCTGTCCGTTTCCTCTTGGCACACCTGTTGCGATGAGAAGATGTTGAATATCTTGATCACGGCAATAATCTTGAAAAGCATTTGAGGTGAACGCAGCACCTCTATCAGAAATTATTCTTTTGGGATTTCCAAAAATGGCTGCTTGATTTCTCAACTTTTCAACTACTGATTCTGCACTGGTAGTCCTTGTTGGGTACAGCCAGACAAACTTGGAGAATGCATCGATCACTACCAATAAGTGATTATACCCTTTGCTCGTACTCTCCATTGGACCTACATGATCCACATGATATGTCCCCAAAGGGTAATCCTCCTTATCAATCGGAGTGAGGAACCCTTCTTTCTTACCGGATTTGGCCTCGATAACTATGCATTCTACGCAACTTTTCACTGCAGTTACTACTTTCGAGTTTAAGTTTGGAATGTAGAAGTCTCTTTCAACTAAATCGCACGTCCGTTTAACTGAAAAGTGGCCTTGACGATGGGCAATCATAATGATTTCTTGTTCCATCGACGTTGGGATTACTACAAGTTCCTTGGTGGGATTCTTGTGCAAAACTTCGTGTTGAACATAATAATCTTCATATGAATCTTTCTTCAAAACTTGCCGTACTGCGCGTGTCCATTCATCCTGAATCTGAGCTTCTTTTATTCGATGCTTTAACGAGTCTTCTACTAAGAGACATGAAGCACGACTAAGAGCATCAACATGTTTCATCTTAGCGCCCGACCTGTGTTCCACCTGGTAGTCAAATTCTTGAAGGAACATTGCCCACCTTGACACTCGTACCGGTACATCTTCTTTCTTCAGAGTCATAGTAAACGCATTACAATCAGTTACTATCTTGATTTTGATCCCAAGTACAAATACTCTCCATTTTTTTAAAGCTTCAACTATCGCGAGCACTTCTAATTCATACGAATGATACTTCTCTTCATATGGCCTAGTTTTCTTGCTCATATACTGGATCGGATATAATTGCTGATCTTCCGGATCTCTTTGCAGTAGCACCGCCCCGTATCCATGCATGCTAGCATCTGTATGCAACTCGGTTGATGCCGTGGGATTAAAAAGTTTGAGCACTGGAGAACTTATGAGTGCTGACTTCAGCTGCTGGATTGCTGCTAACTGTTCATCTTTCAGCTGATATTTTACATCTTGTCGGAGAAGATCAGTCAACGGCTTGGCTATAAGGGCATAATCTTTGATGAATCGCCTGAAATATGAAGTTAATCCCAGGAATCGTTGCATCTCCTTGCTGTTAGTTGGCACAGGAAAATTCTTAACTGCTAGCGTTTTTGACTCTGATGGTTTAATCGTGCCGTTTTCAATTATATATCCAAGAAAATCGACCTTCCGAGCCAAAAACTGACATTTCGGCCATTTGATTCTTAGCCCACTAGCCGCTGCCTTATCTAGAACACGTCTCAACTTCTGAATTCCTTCATCCTCATCCTTGGCGGGAATTATAATGTCATCCATATATGCCACTGCTACACCCTCCTGAATCAATTCTCTCAATACTGCAAAAATAAATCTAGAAAACACAGCAGGAGAGTTGCAGATACCAAACGGAACAAACAAAAATTCGTATTGTCCACTGTGAGTCACGAATGAAGTGTATTTTCTTGAAGATGGTTCTATAGGGACGTGGAAAAATCCATTCATCAGATCCAGCGTAGTAAAAACGTTCGCACCTTGAAGCCGACCCAATACGTCGTCGATAAGTGGCATCGGAAAGTTATCTCTAATTATCTTTTCATTGATTTTCCGATAATCACAGCATAATCTCTTAGTCCCATCTTTTTTCGGTACGAGCACAATAGGTGATGAGTATTCCGATGTACTTGGCTGTATTGTGCCCTCTTGAAGCCACTGAGCAATTTGTTCATCAATAGTGCGTTGATCTGCATATGACGTCCTTCTAGGTCTTTGACAAACAGGAACTTCATCGCTGAGCAGAATCTTCATCTCTACTGGTGATTCGTATTTCTTATCGGGCACATATTCTGCTATCATCTTGGTTACGACTTCCGGCTTGATGGTCTGCAAATGCGATAAATCTATTTCCTGCTTTGTTAAAAGCTCTCATCGTTCTGCCGCCAAACAAAGACTGCCAAATTCTTCTGATAGGGCATTCTTTTCCCATTGCTTGTCTTCTTTAATTCTTTCCACCTCCCTCCCAATTGATTTATTGACTGGAATTTTATAATTACTGTAGGCCTTTACTTCGGTACCACTTTTGAGTACCCTTCTTCTGAATTCTGCACCAGTTGCCCGCATCACGATTTCAGCATCCTTCAAAACACAATTACCGATGATGGCATCATACGGAATATCTCGTTCTCTGACTACATGGAACACAATATCCAACTTTACTTCATCAATCTCTAACTCAATGGGGAAACTCCCCAAAGTAAAAATCTCTCCTTTACCAATGCCCTTTAATTGCTTCTTTTCTGGAATTAATTCTATATCGCCTAACATAATTAGTGTATCATACCTCATGAGACACAGACTACACCCAGTATCCACCAATGCTGAGAACTTCCAATCATTTATAATAATGTCTCTAAAAATTAGGCCTGAGAAATATCGTTCGTTGTCTATAAAATTCAAATCATGAACCATGTTTACTTTGTAATCTTCTTGTTTCAATTGCCTTTCATTAGGCAGAGAACTTTTGCATTGGAACGCACGATGACCTAATTGATTACACTTGAAACATCTCCCCTGCTTTGATGGACAACTTCTCGCCAAATGAGATTCACTTCCGCAGTTGAAGCATTGCCTTTTAGTGTTTTCCTGACGCGAAACAGGTGAGCTATTTGAAACTGCTTGTGACTGTACATTCCACCGGTTTGATGATTGGTGACGCACAGGTAAACTAGTTGAAACTGTTGGTTGCGACGTATTCCACCTGCTTGATGGCTGGTAAGAACCGTATATTTTCTCATAAACTTTAAGCTGCTCTTTTAACTCTGCAATGGTGCGTGATTGATAAAGCACAGCCTTGTTTGCCCTTGAGTCCGATATGCCCTCGATAAAATACTCGATGGTGCTCCTTTCGTCCAGATTGATAGGTTTTCCGATCTCGATCATTGTGTACAAATACTCGCGGTACGACTCGGATGGATTTTTACGCCGGTTTTTAAGCATGCGATGAATCTCTGCCGCTGATAATTTTTCACCAAACTCTTCCAACAAGGCCTTCTTCAACGACGACCAATCTCTAATGCCTGACTGGCTTCGAACAAAAAGCTTTGCTGCGCCTTTTAAAAGTTGCTTTGCATAAATAAATTGCTGCAAGCTGTTCCACCCTACGATCGCTGAGCTGTCTTCAACTTCCATAATCCACTGATTAATTTCAGGACAATCTGTGCCGAAGAATGGTGACAAACTATCCTCCACATCTTTTAATGTGAATGTGGAGCGCTGCATATTAGCAATACGGGAGTTACTTAACTCAGCATCATCATATTCAGATTCCTCTTCGTCTTCGCCATCTCTGGACAGACCGAAGTGTTCGAGGAGCCGGTCCTGTAAGTTGTTCTTCCGTCCTGTCGCTAACAAACCCAATTCTAACAATTTTCGCTTAAGTTCATCTACAGTCAGTTTCAAAATATTAGCCACGTCCATTCTGTATACCTAAATCTTATACAATTCTATTTAATATTTCCGCTTGAATTACAAATTAAGTGCTTTTAATTATTTCGTTTTCATAAAATAAAAATCATTTGTTACACTTATTTACTTTTCAATTATGTTTTTAGGAAAACAAATAATCAAATCATATGAGTTACTCTAATTTACTCTTGTCTTGTTTTAAATATAAATAAAATAACTTAGGTTACTCTTATTTACTATTCAGTTTTGCTTTTAAATAAAAATTAAATCATTTAGGTTATGTTTATTTACTCTTCTGTTTTGATTTTACAATAATTTTGCGTTCGTTTCATTTTCCTTTTCTAATACATAAAATTCATAAAACGCTAAAATAATTTTATAAACTTTGTTTGATGACATGTTTAATAAAATTATAAAAATAGTTGAGTTTAATAACTTAAGAAAATACAAACAATACTCTCACCAACTGTGTTCAAAAGGTAGATTTTGATTTCATCTTGTTCCAAACATCCTCTTTTCTTTATGTTTGCCTTTGTTTCACTCAATGTTTGAATTCGCCGAACTCTTATGATGTTCCCCTTCTTTTGCTTGCTTTCTCTATGATCTCCTCTATGTTTGCCTTCGTTTCCCTCAACGGTTAAATTCGCCGAACTCTTATGATGTTCCCCTTCTTTTGCTTGCTTTCTTTATGATCTCCTTTTGCTTTCGTTTTCTAGCATTGCTTGAATTCAACAGACATCTTTGTGGTGTTCCCCTTCTTTTGTTCGCTTTCTCTATGTTCTCCTCTATTCTTAAGTTCTGCTTCTGAGTCTCGTTTTGATGAACTGACTTGTTGCTGAGCAGGATTCCGTTGATCATTTGATGCTTTTATGTACATACTTATGTAGACATGTGTGTGTGTATGCAACTACGCTGAAATTCTGAATGTACCGTTGTTCTATATTTATTGCTTTTATTTTGTATAGTACTGTTTTCTTTGTAGTTTGTTTCCATTTAGCTTTATTTTAAGTTAGCTTTTAGCACTACTTTGTATTTTGTTATTTAGTTCGCTTAGCTTTGTTTCAAATTAGCTTTTAGCACTATTTCGCCTCTTTATTTAGTTTTAACTAGCTTTATTTCAAATTAACTTTTGGCACTGTTTTGTCTCTTTAGTTTTAATCAACTTTATTTCACATTAACTTTTAACACTGTTTTGTCTCTAATCTATTTGTAACTATCTTTATTTCAAACAAACTTTAAGCACTATTTTGTCTCTTGTTATTTAGCTAAACTTAACTTTATTTCAAATTAACTTTTAGCACTGTTTCGTCTCTTTAGTTTTAATCAACTTTATTTCACATTAACTTTTAACACTGTTTTGTCTCTAATCTATTTTTAAATATATTTATTTCAAACAAACTTTAAGCACTGTTTTGTCTTTTGTTATTTAGCTAAACTTAGCTTTATTTCAACTTAGACTGTAAATTAGACTGTACGTTTAATTTCAAATATTTTTCGGTTGAGCCCCCATTTGTGGGTTTTTCACTTTATTGTGTTTGAAATAGATTATGTATTTCATATACATATGTTATATATATATAAACATGAATGCATTTACATTGTTAAACATATCACATACTCGTAAATATTAATGCAATTTTGAATAAATAAAAGATAGCACAAGTTTTAATAAAGACAATAAGTACAGTTTTAATAATTCTGAATTTAATAAGAATTTAATAATTCGCGACTAACTTTGTCGAGTCCTCCATGCCAACTGAACTCACGCTCATTTCCGCGTCGGTTAGTCACGTTCACTTCGTCCAGTTGCGTACATTGTCTGTCTTTGTCATCGTCAAGTTCACCGATATAGTCGTCCTGTTCTTCGTCCAGTTGTGTACATGGTCTGTCCTTGTCATCGTCCAGTTCGCTAATATAGTTGTCTAGAACTCCCGTCCGCTCCGAGTCTCATGTTTTGTAAGTTCGTCAGACTCCAGTCCCACATTGATTACATTTGTAAAAAAGCATCCTCAAGGCTTGGATTTATAAAACGCTGGGCCAAAGAGTTTAATAGTATGATTACAACTACAACGTTGTATTATGCAATTGTGCGTCCTCACTTAGAATACGCAAGTCAAGTTTGGTGCCCAAGTTACAGTGTGCATGTTGATTAGGTTTGCTATGTTTGACGTTTTGTTAGGTTGACATTTTGTTAGGTTTGCTCTAAGGGGCCTAAGTGGTTTTGACATTATAAACCTTCCTCCTTATGAGGATCGTTTAAAACTATTAAAAATGCAATCACTGAGTGAGCGAAGGAAGTCTGCAGATATTGTCTATTTACACCAACTCATAACCGGTGTATTCGTTTCTCCAGAACATATTTCTCTTATAAATATTCACTAGAATCGGAGAAGCAGTAGAAACGCTAACAATTTAATTTATTTACCATTTAGTAGAACAAATTATATGTTAACTACTCCATTAAACCGCATGAGTAACTTAGTTAACAATTGCAGCTTTTTTGATGTTAAAATAGATTAAAAACTATTGTGTAATTGCATGGTTATGTGTCTGCATGGTTAGTCGTGACGTCTTGTGTTGTCCTCGAGCCCAACCACTGTGTTGGTGGGTAAATTTTCGTGGGTTGGTGGGTCTCAAAGATTTTTGGGTTGTGGCTTTGAATGGGTGAATGCTGGGAATGTGCGAAAAAGCTGTAGTAGCTAAACTCTATCGTTATTGCATGTAAAATGCACATGTTTGACTAGATGTGTGAGAGCTCCTACGTTGCGAAACAGGCGACCATTTGCTTCGCAGTGCTTGTGCGCGAACAACTTTTGTTGAATTTGTCTCGTCTTGGAATACCCAAACGGTCGATTGCTGTTGTTTCCGGCTCATACGCATATATCCATGATTCGTCACCTGTCACGATTTTATACACGTCTTTTGAAGCACCACGATTGAACTTTTTAATAATTTCCTTACACCATTCGACGCGAGACTTTTTGAGCGATTGATAAATTATGGGGTATCCAACGGGAGTAGTTTTTTTACAAATAGGTTAGGTTAGGTTAGGTTAGAAGGGAGGGGCAACCTAACGTTGCCTGCACGGGGGCCTATTGGTCCATTGTGGTTCCCTATATCTGTGGTCTTAAAAATGTCAAAAACAACTAAGTCTTGTTAGTCACTGGAGCGAGGTTGGTTGAACCAACCGGTGCTCCGTATAAATTTGAAAAGATCCATCAGTGGTACATCCACGAGCTCCTGCAGTTCTCCGTACACTCTGCTTCCCATGTGGCGAAGTCGGCGTTGTTGGAGGTTAGGACACTCGCAAAGCAGATGTTTGATGGTTTCTGTTTCCTCGACATCTCCACAGCTTCTGCAGAAGTCTGGGTGCGGAATTCCCAGTCTCGAGGCCATTGTGCCTATACAACAGTGCCCCGTGAGGACTCCTACTAGGATGCGAGTTTCATTTTTACTCATTGAAATTAGGGATTGGGTCCTTTTTTCGCAGAGTTTAGGCCATAGGTGGCGAGAGATAACACAGTCGTCCCTGTTTGACCAGGAGTTGTTTGTGTTATTTCTGGCTTTGTCATTTATTCTCTTCTTAAATTCTCCGATTGGAGCCATAATCGACCCGATCGCAGAACTTCTTTCCAGTTCTGAGCCCTCTCTTGCCAATCTGTCTGCTATTTCGTTTCCCTCTATGTCGCGGTGACCGGGGACCCAGCAGATATTAATCTTGTGGGGAGGACTCATTCTGATGAGAGCTTGTCGGCAGCTCAGTACAGATTTCGAATTTGTTGTTTCGCTGCGGAGTGCTTTTATCGCAGCTTGACTGTCCACAAAGATTGTTATCCTTGATGGATTTATGTTCTTTGTTAGGATTGTCGTTGCCGCTTTTTCGATCGCGAAAATTTCTGCTTGAAAGACACTACAGTAATCTGGTAGTCTGTATGACAAGGATAATTGTAGTGCACTGCAGTAGACTCCGGCCCCCGTGCCATTCTCCATTTTGGATCCATCAGTGAAGATCTGGATGTCGTGTTCACTGAAAGGGTGGTTCGAATCCCATTCTTCTCTTTTTGGAAAGGAGAATGACATGTTCTGCCGAAACTCTATTTTCGGGTTGTTGTAATCCGAGGTGGTAGCGAGATCCTCAGGACTATACTTTGTGAGTATAGAGGCATGTCCATGCGTCCAGTGCCTCCAAAGCTTAGCCTCCTTAAGTCGAAACGCCGCTTTGGTTGCAGTGGATTTCATGTACTCGTCCAGGGGGAGAAGGTTCAATATGACCTCCAGGCCTGCCTGAGGCGTTGATCGTTGTGCACCTGTTATTCCTAGACAGGCCAGTCTCTGTACTCTAGAGAGAGAGTTGAGGTAGCTTGTCTTCTCAGTGGCCTTCCACCATACAATCGAGCCGTAGGTTAGTATGGGTCTGACGATAGCCGTGTACATCCAATGGATGACATTGGGTTTCATCCCCCAATTGGTACCGAAGGTTTTCTTGCAGGCATAGAAGGCACTGGTTGCTTTCTTTATTCTTTCATCAGTGTTGCTTTTCCAAGTGAGCTTTGAATCAAGGATTACTCCGAGATATTTTGCTTTATTGGATAGCTGCAGGGTTCTGCCATTTATTTTTGGGAGGCAGAAATTCTCAATCTTGTTTCTTTTTGTGAATAGCACCAGTTCGGATTTATCGGGATTGACCCCTAGTCCGTTTGGTACTGCCCACGCGACAGTTTCTTTAAGTGCTGTTTCTATCATGTTGCTGATGGTTGAGAGATGCTTCCCTCCCACCAGCAGTACGACATCGTCAGCATATGCTGTCACTTTAAAGCCTTTTTCGCTGAGAGTAGTCAGCAGTTCGTTTACAACTAGGATCCAAAGCAAGGGAGATATGACTCCCCCTTGAGGTGTTCCTCTTGAAGTTGTTTTCCTTGCTTTACTGTTTCCGATTTGTGTGTTGATGATTCTGCTTTTCAGCATTTCAACAATCCACTTGGTTATCTTATCTTCCACTTGTAGATTTTCAAGAGCTGCCCTTATTGAATCTGTGCTTACATTGTTGAAAGCCCCTTCGATATCAAGAAAAGCAGCTAGGGTGTAATCTTTGAAGTGGAGGTTTCTCTCAATTACCGCGACTACCTCGTGTAGCGCTGTTTCCACCGACTTACCTTTAAGGTAGGCGTGTTGTTTGCTACACAGGTTTCGGTCATTAAGGAACGATCTTATGTGTTGATCCAGAATTCTCTCTAATGTTTTCAGTAAGAAGGAAGAGAGACTAATGGGTCTATAATCTTTTGCGGTGGAGTGAGTAGCTTTCCCAGCTTTGGGTATGAAGACTACTTTCACCTCTCTCCAATTTACGGGCACATAACCCAGCCTTAGGCAACTATTAAAAATTTTTAAAAGCCAGGTTGAGATATTTTTTACAAATAAGTCTTCATGCAAAATCGAACGTATTGAAGTTGACCTAATGAGCAAGGATGCCTCTATCTCACGATATGTCACATGACGATCTGGCATTACTAGTTCACGTACTGCATCGATGTTTAACTCACTCATGTCTTAATTCACTGTGAACAAAACAAATAGCTCTTGTATATCAAAACGTTGTGAGTACATTTATGCTAACAAATGTCAAACTTTATTATAGTGATGCCAGATTTTAGCTATTGACATAAGTATTGCCAGTTCCCGAAATATAAATAGTACCCCTCGTAAAAGGTTGAAATGTGTACTTTATAAGCAAAAGAATTTAATATACGAAAAACAAAAAAAGAAGAGTGTATTTCTTACACCAACAATTAGTGTATACAGTGAATAAAGTATATAAAGTGCGCACGGATCGTTCTAGCACAGCACCAACCGATGAAAACATGACAAAAGTGAAAGAATTCATTATGAATGATCGTCGAATCACAGTTGGATAAGTTGCTAATGACGTTGGCTGATGCCATGCAATTTTTTCGGATGATTGGGGTATAAAACGTGTGCTAGATGCTTTCAAGACATACTTGCAGTTTATTAATTTATTTATTTATTATCTAGCGGCACAAAGTCTTATCGATCTTAGGATTACAATATAATAATAAATAAGTTCAAAGATTCTTTAATTTATAAATAATTATTTAAGAATAAGATAAATTTCAGAATATTTATTTATCGATATCATTGGCCATAATACGCGCGAAGTCAGCGCAGCATTCTCCAGATTAGCGAAAGAGTCGAGTCGAATGGGTCTTGCAGTGAATGCAGATAAGACGAAATACCTAGTGTCAACAAATAAACAGTCCCAGCGTCTTGGAAACCACGTCACTGTTGACAACATCTCCTTCGAGGTTGTTAAGGTCTTCGTCTACGTGGGATCGAGCATTAACTTTTTCAACGATGTTAGTATTGAGATAAAACGAAGGATAACTCTTGCCAACAGGTGTTACTTTGGGCTAAGTAGGCAATTGAGAAGCAGAGCCCTCTCTCGACGAACAAAACTCACGCTCTATAAGTCACTAATCATGCCCGTCCTATTATATGCAGCACAAACCTGGACGTTGAGCAGTTCTGATGAAAAGACTCTGGGAGCCTTCGAGAGAAAGATCCTTCGTAAGATCTTCGGTCCAATCTGCGTCAATGGCGAGTACCGAATTCGATGGAACCACGAGCTGTATGAGCTGTACGCTGACATCGACATAGTTAAGCGCATTAAAATCGAGCGGCTCCGCTGGCTAGGTCATGTTGAGCGAATGGAAAACGACGCTCCAGCGAAAAAAATATTCGATTCGGTGCCCGGTGGTGGTCAACGCAGAAGAGGACGCCCACATCTTCGTTGGAAGGATCAGGTGTTGGATAACCTGACCACGCTTGGTGTTTCCAACTGGCGCCAGCAAGCGCAAAACAGAAATGGCTGGCGCAATTTCTTATACGAGGCCAAAACCGACTTACGGTTGTAAGCGCCAGATAAGTAAGTAAGTAAGTATTTAAGAATAAGCAGATTAGTTTTAAAAGTTTCTCTATCTTGACTGAAGTCAATTAAACTGCACAGCTAAATGCCAATCAGGAATTAGTGACCACATCATTGCGACCATAGTTTGTTCTATGATATGAAACTAGTGTGGCCAGATTTGTTTTCCAATAATACGGGACAAATGCAAAATATGTAAAAAAAAAAAACGGGATATTGGAAAATGTTACGGGACAATAAATTAACAGAAAGTTATTTTTAAAAAAATGTATTAAAAAAAAACAAAACAATTTATTTAGGCTCGTAGAATAAATATAATGTCAAATGTTGCGCTTCACTTATATTTCGCACTCAGTGTTGCTTGAAATGTATGTACTATGTAATAGTTCTTTGCATATTATGGTCAAAAAATGTCAAAAATACGGGACAAATTTTGTCCCGGCAAGACACTCAAAAAATTATGCAAAATACGGGACATATGGCAACACTATACGAAACATACAATAGACCTCTTTGGCGCATGAATTTTAAAAAGATCGAGAATTGGAGCACAATCAATATGGCTCATAATAATATCTTTAGTAAACATAATGAGATAATATTTTCTTCTTATTTGAAGTGTCTTCAACCAAAGAGTGAGTACCGATCGAGATATGTCGGTGCGAAATTCCAATTTAGTTTATAGGCGCAAATCCTTGTTAACCTTTTTATGTGCACTTCCAATCCTTTTAATATGAGAATTATAGTAGGGATCCCAAACTATGCAACACTATGCCAGAATAGAACGAACCGACAAAACAAAAACTGACTTTAAAGTGTATGGGTCTTCAAAATCATGTTTATTTCGCCTTAAAAACCCCACCATAGCATTCGATTTTGATATTATCGTACCAATATGTTTACCACAGTTAAGCTTTTCGTCAAATAAGACACATAGATCCAATTTAGTAGTTACAAGCCATAGTTTTAAATGGAGTAATCAAACATAATTTTACAGCGGATCACATTAACCCTCTACTACATAACAATGCCTTGAGGCACACTTACATTTGTATTCAAATCTAGAACTGAAAACCTTTTTTCCAAATTCAGAAGTCAAATCGTAGATTATCAGGCATGTTCTGAAATCCGCGCGATTTAAAATCTATATCGGAATAGTAAATCGTACGATTTGTATTGGGGTGTTCTGAAAACCGTGCGATTTCATTCAATTCGAAATTAACTTCGGAACAGCTGTTTGGCACTATTGTGAATAGATGTTTCAAATGTTTACAATTTCTTAAAATAATATATATTCAATTCAATAAAATGAGCGTATTTTTTATATCAACTTATATCTATATACATAAAAATAAGTTGAATTGTGTATGAAATTGATGTTCTCGGTAATGCGTGAACCGATTTTGTTTCTGGCCCGTGCCAGTTTTCCAGTAGAAAGACCTTCATTGTTATACGACATATAGTTCCAAAGCAATTCGATATCATAAATTTGGCCTGTGTGGCCAAATTCCCCCTTGTCTAATGTTCGGTCAAATATATAATAACTACCTCTTGGGCCCATAACATTTACATATCAAGTTCCACTATCAAAACATGTACAACTCAGGAATAATAATGATTTCTAAAAAGTGGGCGTATATATAGTTAGATCACGCCCAGTTTTAGTATAGTTGCCGACAGTAACCATACGAACTTATTTACAAAAATACGACCAAAAGTCTTAAATATAGCATTTTTATTGATTTGTAGGCGGTAGAAGGGGGTATGAAAAATTTTTAAAATGCCTATATTTTTGCGCAAATGCAAACTAAAGTGAGACTTGCCAAATTATTCCAATATTCCATTTATTTCCAATTACCCTTGCAAATATTTCCCCATATACACCATACAGTGCTGTGCATATGCTAAGCAACTCGCACCAAGTTTCAATAAACTGATTATTTACTCTGAAAAAAATAGTCAAACGGCAAGTATTATAATTTTTATTTATTACTTATATGAGTACAAAAAAATATATAATGACTAAAATAACAACAACTTCTTTCTCAATTAAATACAACAACAAAACAAAATTAACTCAATTTTAAGCTGTGCATAACTTAAGCAACTTTTCAATATTTTGTATATGACCCTGCATTTTTTATGACTGCAGCACATCTTTTTGGCATTGAGGCAATTAAATTTCTTAAAATAACTTTTGGGATGCTTTTCCACTCCTTTTTAAATCCTTTGAACAAGGCCTTTTTGTTCGTATATCGATAAGACCCCATTCGCCGTTTTACAATAGCAAACAAGTTTTCGATTGGATTCAAGTCGGGTGATTGTGCCGGCCAATCAAGCACTTGAATCCTATTCGCATTGAACCAATCTTTAACCAACTTCGATGTGTGTTTCGGATCATTATCCTGCTGAAACACCCAACGAAGTGGCATATGCCATCCTGCATAAGGAAGCATTTTTGTTTCTAAAATGTCCTTATACATAAAACGGTCCATTTTATCCACAATTTGATGAACAGGACCAAGCCGGTTTCCGGAGAAGCATGTCCACACCATGACATTACCTCCACCATGTTTCACAGTCTGCTTACAATAACGTGGATTTAGTCTGTTACCCTTCTGATGTCTTACTGTGCACATACCGTCCGAATTAAAAAGGTTGACTTTAACCTCATCGCTGAATAGAACCGTATTCCATTTCTCAACACTCCAATCAATATATTTTTTTGCGAATTCAAGACTAAAAATTAGAAAAACAATGTTGTTGTTGTTTTATTAGAAACTTAAAAATAACAAACCGTTTCTTCATATGCTTCTTTGTCAACATTGGTTTACTACAGGCTTTATAACTTTTTAATCCAAGTTTGATTGCATGTCTTCGTATTGTATTTGAATCAACATTCAAATTAAGAGTTTTAAGTATTTCTTTTGAAGAAATAAATGGGTTTTTTTTAATCAATTTTTTAATTTGAATATCGTCACGATAAGATAGTTTGCGTGGAGGCCCGCCACTTCTTAATATTGCAACATTACCAGTATTGTTAAATTTATGAATCCATCTAGAAACCATGGATTTATTAATTTTCAATGATTTTGAAATATCAGATTGACTTTTGCCAGCCTGGTACAACGAAATAACATTAGATTTAAAGCTATTATCGTATTTAACACGCTGCATGATTTAATTTCACAGTTTTGTCACAATTGTAACCTTCAGACGACTAAATTGCATTGATATAATTGAAGTGCGAACAAGCAATGCAAAATGAATTGAAAATAACCGTTATCTACTTGAGAAAAATAATATGCTTCTATGTTCTCTTTACAGTTGCTTAAGTTATGCACAGCTTAAAATTGAGTTAATTTTGTTTTGTTGTTGTATTTAACTGAGAAAGAAGTTGTTGTTATTTTGGTCATTATATATTGTTTTGTACTCATATAAGTAATAAATAAAAATTATAATACTTGCCGTTTGACTATTTTTTTCAGAGTAAATAATCAGTTTATTGAAACTTGGTGCGAGTTGCTTAGCATATGCACAGCACTGTATGTGCGCACCTGTATTTTTTCACACCTGTATTGTTGATAAGTTCACTAAAATGCCTATAATTCATGAACCAATACACATACAAGAACCATTTATACAAAAAAACCTTCGTATTGACGTCTCCTTTCATGGGAAATTTCCAGAAACAAAATCGGTTCACGCATTACCGAGAACATCAATTTCATACACAATTCAACTTATTTTTATATACAGTGCCGCACATAATTATTGGCACAGTAAGCATTTTTAACTTATGGGGCTATTTAGAGCCATACCAAGCAGTCTATTGTTAAAAAAGTTTTTCCCCTACATAACTCCTTTAGTTGATTAACTAACGCAGAAATTTTTGTTTATATATGTATTTTTGATATTTTATTATAATTCATTAAGTAAAAAAGGACATGATTTAAACGCACAAAATTATTGGCACAGATTAGTAAAAATCTTAAAAAAACTGGAAACTGCAGTAAAATTAATATTTTGTGGGTAAGCCCTTTTGATCGATAACGGCATCTAAACGTAGTTTGCTCCCCTATTTGTAGCCATTCTTCCATCAACGCACGCTTAAGCTCGGATTTGCTTGAAATTGGCCGCTTTTTTACACGTCTATCCAATTCCTCCCACAAGTGCTCAATCGGGTTGAGGTCAGGAGATTGTGGGGGGTGTGGTAGAACATGTGGCGTATTATATGTTAACCACATACGTACGTCATGAGCTGAATGTTTAGGGTCGTTATCTTGTTGAAACGTAAATGAGCTTGGTAGATTTAACTTATCGCAGCTTTTTTTAAGATTTTCCTTTAAAATATTCAAATATACCACCTTGTCCATGATGCCATCTATGAAAACAAGTTCACCCACACCCGCAGCCGACATGCAGCCCCAAACCATTACTCCTCCTCCACCGTGTTTCACTGTTGGCGCAAGATTTTTTTTTTTCGTATGCCGTATTGGGCTTCCTCCATACAGTAGTGCGACCATCGGAGCGGAAAATATTAAACTTATGGGGTTCCCCATACAAACATTTAAAAAAATCGCCAGTTTTGGCACTTTACATGAAAAAATCAGCGAAATGCCTATGTTTTTTCTTTTTTGAGTTTTTTTCTCTTTAGAAATTTATTCAACCCTTTTAAAAAATGAAGGTATCACTGTGACACAATTGCAGATCCTAAAATTGCTTGTGTGCGTTTTTAAGCCACCACAAGACACAGCAGGTAGAATTGAAATTACCATTTCATTCTTATTACCTCGTCTCGTAGACCATATATAACGCAACAGTTTTTGTGAATGCATTAGGTCGTTGTGAAGAACTCAAAGTGTGAAGTGCTAATTTCAGATAAAAAAATATTTAAAAAAAAAATAATAAGTGAAGTTGACCATTCTAAATCAAAAAGTTTACAATGAATCCACCATCCTCTACACCGGAAGATGAAGCAACAACAACATCAACAACTATCGAAAACCCAATGAGTCATATACCCAAGCACGATGTTACTGTTTTTGGTGTGTCTACTGATTTGACTGATCTTAATTTACCAACCCATCTGGATATCTTGAGATATTATTTTTACTTAAGCGAACGTGCTAAAACAGAACAAAAAAGTTTTCCCATAAATCATTCACTATTCAAGTACAAGATAAGTTGAATGGAATTTGGGAAAAAACTTGGTATGGAAATAATGCTGAAAAAAAGTTTATTTAATAAATTGAATAAATTGCTTGACAAGTATCAAGAGCAAATCAAGAGAAGAAACAAAACCCAACAATTTACAGAGTATGTAAAATCTCTGGAAACAATTTTTTACATTGGAACATGTAAATGCGATTTGAAGGCAGCTCCATGTGCATGCGGCTGGGTTCCCGAACGCCTCAAAGAGTTCATGCACGATCAACATAGTCAGAGAAGACTAACAATGGATGCAGTTGTGATGGAAACTGAAGAGCAAGGAGCAACGTCTATGTCATCAATGCCAACATACCAAGATCCCGATGATTCAACATACGCACCGCCACCGGTTCAAGAAGATATGGATAGAAGCACAAGTTCACAATACGCAGAGAGATACGATTGTTTTAACTTTGCCTTGGTATGTGACAGATTTGGTGCGCCTGATAGAGTAGCATCGGCATTGGGAATCGCTCTTTTCCAAGATTTTAAAATGAAAGATAAGCATGGCAAACCTCTCATCATGGATAAATCGAAAGTTCGCAGAGAAAAAGAGAAATGCAGACAAGAAGTGATTCGCAAACGGAGCATTCCGTACGATACATTGAAAGAATATTTAAATCAAGATGATCCACCGTTTAATGATCCAAAAATTCCATCACACATACAAGAAACGGAACGACATGTTCAATTGCTAGCTAGCGTTTCCAAAGGGGTTATACCGGAAAATGTAGAGGCTGTTATGGCGACGACATTAGAGAGCCGTTCGGAATTGCCCAGACTTGAAAGTAAAAAAGACTTCAAACAATAATTTTTTTAGTTTCTTTTCTATAACTAACTTAAATTAATTTTTTCATTTACATATGTTCTGACTAAATAAATTTCAAAAGAGAAAAAATAGATATTATTATAAATTAATAATAAATATTATTATAAATAAATAAATAAAAATAAAGAAAAAACATAGCCATTTCGCTCATTTTTTCATATAAAGGCCAAAAATGGTGATTTTTTTAAATGTTTGTATGGGGAACCCAACAGGGGGTTCCAGGGGGTGTGCCACTGGCATGGGTGGGTCGGGCCTCCAAAGTTAGTGGGGGTCGGTCATACATTTGGACTCGATTGGAGCACTCTAAATGGGTCAAAGTGGGATTTTTCAAAATTTGCCCCTACCCAAAAGTTCGACCCAAATTGGGGGACATCAGAATTCGTTTTAGAGGTATGGTTCCTTCGGCGAAGTTTCTTATTTTGATCCCTAGAATACGATTTTCACAGAGCATTGAGCGATTTTTAAATCGACCCGCCCTAATGAACATCCTTTCCAAGATCTTCCCTTACTTCAGCGGCAATCTCTGTCGACGTTTTTTTGGGCTCGAGTTTTATTTTTCGGACAATCTGGTTGCGTTCACGGTCATTCAAAATTCGGGGACGGCCAGTACATTTTGAGCTTTCGAAGTTTGATTCTCCTTTAAACCGATTTACGATACTTCGAATTGTAAACCGACTTCTGTCCATTATTTCACTTATCTCAGCATACGATTTGCCTTGATTGTGTAAGTGCATTATTATTTTGCGCTGAGATTTATTAGTTTCTTTTTGTTTCGGACTCATTTTAAGTTTTTTTATGAATTTATTTTGATTTTTTTAAAATCAAACACTGACAACGAAAGACTTCAACTGGAAAACTACTCAAATGGTAATTTCGGTAAATAGAAACAAGTGGCTTTATTAAGAGCACAGCCAGACAGGCGAAAATTCCGAAATAAATCAAATGGCGGTCTAAGTGTGCCAATAGTTTTGTGCGACCAGATCGTGATTTTATTTACAAAATTAGTTAAAAAAAAAAACATTAAATACATATTTGGAAACGAAAACTTCTGCATTAGTTAAATAATTAGTGGAGTTATGTGGGAGCAAACATTTGTTTGCCAATCGACTTTTTGAAATAGCTGTAAATTAGTCCCAAAGTTAAAAATGCTTACTGTGCCAATAATTATGTGCGGCACTGTATATAGATAGATATTAAAAAAACAAAAACAGCGTAAGAAAATTTTGCTTGCTTTTACGATTTCAACTTCACGAACAAATAGTTGAGCGATATCATATCGGAAGAAAACAGCCGAAATCGATTTTTAGAACAGGGTATTTCGTACCGATTTTAAGTTCGAAAAAGTGAAACCGGAACGAAACACAGAACATGGAAAATCGTTTTCGGTACAAATTCACTCCGAAAACGATTTACAGAACATGCCTGTATATATCGGTTCAATGCACTTCGGGTAACATTTTTTGTAACAGAAATTTTTTGTAGCTTAGCGCATCTTGTAATTATTATCGGTTGTAATTGTAAAGTGAGCGTTTCGCACGCAAAAATCATGCATTAGAGTAGGGACAGGCATATCTGGCGCACATCCTGCGGCAGGAGCGCCAGTGTGCGCCATGGCGCGCAGACTCGGCTGCTTGATGAATTCGAGTGTGAATCGGAAAACTGTGAGAGAACTAAGAGCGTAGATTTATAGAAAGTGTGAGAGCGATAGTATGATCTTAAGAAAAGCAAGTCTTGCATATTCTGCATATTAAGATAAGTTTCATAAAAAGGGATTATTTTTATTTAGTGTAGCTAAAAAAAAACGTTGTTATTTGTATACCAATCAGGTCAGGGTCTTCAGGGTGCATTTATAAAATTGTTTTACAAAGGAATTTTTTGCATATTTATAAGGAGCTCCGCAAAACAATGTCACAACAATAAATCTACCTCAACGATACTTAACTTTCATTTTTATTTCTGCCTTTAAAACTAAAAATCAAAAATTACCGGTTATTTTGTGCTCAAAAAATATGGGGTAAATTTTTAATTTTATTTTTGCCTTAAAAAAATAAAAACGTAAAAAATACTTTTATTATACTTTTATTAAAATTTTAAAAGTGAAAAGATAAACAAAACTTTCTAGCTTTAAGTTAAAAATGCACACTCTGCATTATATGCTGAATATAAACGAGTAGTTATAAAATGCCCTTTATTTGAAATCACTGAGCAAGCAACATTGGTTTTGGTCGGTACTGAGCGCAATTAAGATTTTCGCAATGCAGACCAGCGGTGCCACTTAAAAAATAAAAAAAAATAAATAACTGGCCATTTCAGCCCTTGAAAGGACTTTGACCTAGCTTCTTATGATCAATTGTGTTGTGCGTGTTATTAAGTTTGTACACAATTGACCGAGAAATGGACCTACATGCTTAACGCCGACTCCGAACGGCGATGAACGGAATGTTCTTATTCTCAAGAAGCTTTACATGGCATTTTGATTACTCTCTGAGGTTTGCCATTGTCTGCAGAGAGGTGGCGGCCGTACAGAAAAATTATTTTAATTCAAATAATTTTCTGTCGCTGCTGGGGTTCGAACCTGGGTCTCCAAAGTTCTTTGACATAGCGGCCACGCACTTTAACCAACTACGCCACGGACGCCACAGGTGCCACTTAAAACATTTTATTTTACCAAATTTTTACTGAAAACCTGACCCAAATTTGTTTACAACCTATGTACCAACAAATTTTACAGGGATCTTAATTATTATAAGTGATATCCAAAAGCTCAAAGTTTAATTATTATTATTATTTTTAGATTTTTATTTTATTGCTCAACAATAAAAACTATCTAACGATTTTTATTGTTTTGAACAGAAATAGAAGTTATTTCTCAATTTTATTTTTTACGCTCAAGAGTAAAAATCATTTGTCGTTTTATTTTTTGTAGGTAGGGAATAAATATATAAAATGCATAAAATTTTTATGGGAGCCCCCATAAGGAGTAGTCGGAGGAAATAGGTTCCCAAGGGAAAAATGTTCCTTTTGCAAAAGTAATGGGGATGGGTCATACATATTAATCCCCTCCGGTCATCCCTTAAAGCTCCCCTGTTCAGGTGTAGGGAATAAATACCCAAAAATCATAAAATTTGTATGGGAGCCCCCATAAGGAGTGGTCAGAATGAATAGATCCCCAAGGGAAAAATTTTCCTTTTGCAATAGTAATGGGGGCCAGTCATACATTATAACCCCCTTAAAGCCCCCTGTTCAGGTGTAGGGAATAAATACAGAAAAATCATTTAAGGGAGTGACGGAGAGGGTTAATATGTATGACTGACTTTCATTACTTTTTCTCATTACTTTTCCCTCCGATCACTAATTAGGGGGGATCCCATACAAATTTTATGATTTTTTTTTTATTTTTTCGCTACACCTGAACAGGGGGCTTTAAATGGAGGGCCCGAGAGGGTTAATATGTATGACCGACCCCCATTACTTTTGCAAAAGGAACATTTTTTCCCTTGGGGACCTATTTATTTATACTTAAAATTATTTTATTATAAGTGCAATTATTTTTTAGAAATATATCAGCTTTAGTTCTTATGAAAATAATAGATACCAGAGAGCTGCATGAATGTGTTTGAAATGCGTATCAAAACATTCACTTGCTTTTCAAAACCTTACTCTCATCTTCTCTAAGGCAGTGAAACAAATTAATGAGAGCATTCATCATTTGCACCAAGAGCAAAATGAAAACAAAAGAGAATGAATACATTTGTGTGCTGTCTACCTATCAGAGCGTGCACACTTATAGAAAGTATTTGAAAATTGAGTGCAATGCAGTGAGTTCACTGAATGAAATGAAAAGCTTTGAATATAATTTATATATTTGAAACTGTAATGGTTTCATTCATGGAATTGATATTGCAGTTTTCATACTGCAATTTTTAGCTTATTAATTTAGTAATTCATAAATACTTAATAAATTAATAATTAAATGAATTATTAAAGCGAAATATTACTACATAACGGTTAACCCAACAAAAATAAAAAAAGGTGCATAAGAACAATTGACTATTACAGTTTACAAATTTAAGGCATGTTCCTTCTTGGCGCGCTCGGTATTGGAGTGAAAATTAAAATTTTTTTACAGGAAAACAGTAAGAGAAAATGGTAAAATTTTTTGGGGTTAATTAGTATACTAAAAAAATAAAAAATTTTTATATTAATTTTTTTTACATTTTTTAGGCATGAAACTTTAATTTGATGTTTTTTTACATTTTTCTACCTAGTTACCATCGTTACACAACATTACCTTGTCCGATTATCTCCAAATTTTAACCGCATACTTTCCACATGTGTAGTTTTCGTATGAACTAAAATATTGCAAAAATTTTTATTGTTTCTATAGTTTTTTGCACAAAATCCAGAAAAACTTGCGTTTTTACGATTCTTTTTTTCAAATCTTCATAATTTTTTTTTTTTTTTTGCCAAACTTAAAAATTTTAGTTCACACGATAACCATACTCACATTATTTATGAATTTTTTTTTCTAGTTGCTGCCAAACTTAAGTTATTATGGTAACCATCAGCTCTTTCTGATATCGACACGTTAACTTCAAATTAAAGTTTCATACATAACAAATGCTAAATATTAATAAAAAAAATTTTTTGTAAATAATTTTTTAGTGCATTTATTCACCCTAAAAAAAATTTTCTCTAACTCTTAGCGTTTTCCCGTAAAAAAACTTTAAATTTTCGCTCGAATATCGAGCACGCCTAGTAGCAACATGCCTTAAGACTTAATAATTATTTATAAACAAGAAATTAGTTTGCACTTCATTCTAATTTTCCATGAACCAGTGTTAAATTCTTGCAAGTATACTCGAAATATCTTTTTGAATTAACTTACTTCATTTTCTGCCATTTTTACACTTCAATAAGTTATTTATTCAACACAGCAGAAACACTATAAAGTAAAGAAAGTATTCACTGCACTCACTGAACCCATGAAATTTAAGACACCTAAAGCTGCACATGCTACGATTTATTCGAAAGCACAAAACATGAGAGAAAGCAAATAGAGTGCAACACACTAAGAGAAGAATAGAGTGTTATACTCTTGCTCTCTTAAAACTTTTGATGTTTTATTACACAGAACTCTAGTCTGCATGAATGATTTGAATAAAATAAACTTCAGTACTGCACCCACTGAAGAGAGATGAAATGAATGAATTCATGCAGCTCTCTAATAGATACATCTGAAATACTTTTTCGCATTTGTGATACCGAGCCATATCCGCAAAAATAACTCAAGCGCCATTTAGTAAATTTTACAGGAGAACTTTTTTTTAATTATCTTCGTAATATTTAATAGTATTTTTATGAAATTTGGTATATAAGCATTGTTTCATCTATATTATGAAAAGAAACAATTGTCATTAACCCACTTTAAACATAAGTGATGTTTATGGCGCTTACGTTTTTTTTTTTTGCTGTTACGCTGGCAAGCTAATGTATGTACAATGTTGTGGCGGTTACGTTGTCATGATTATATTAAAAACCATTTACTTTAGTAAGCTGTTTATTTTTTCAAATTATGGTTATGTTTACAAATTAATAAAATAATATTCCACATAATAATTATAGTTTTCATAAGATTTAAATAAAACTGAAATATATTTTAAAAGGAACTTTAAGAAATTTTTAGTAACTAAATCTTACAAAAAGTTAAGAAAAAAATATTTAAATAATTATTTTAATATAATATTATATTTAATAATAAATAGGAAAAAATAAAGTAAAAATTGTAAATTTAAGCTTTTAATCAAAAAGAAATTTCATTCCATATCATCTTCCAGGCCCATATTAGACAATGAATCCCTTACGATCTTATCGTTTGGTAAATTAAGGTATTCATTGTGAAACTTAGAAGGAATTGCATTTTTTTCGCAAAGGGTTTTTGAATTTATTTGATGAAATTTTTAAAAATCCACCATATAAAGGAATAGGTTCGATGCTTACTATGGAAGTGTTGCGTGTTGATGCTGTAATCGAATGGAAATCGTATTCTTTGATCTCAGAATTTTCAAAATATCCATATTTTAGTTTCATAAGGTGACTGTTTTTTTCGAATAAAGCTGAACGTGCGAAAATGTTTAATAAAAATAAAAAATAAATAACTGGCCATTTCAGCCCTTGAAAGGACTTTGACCTAGCTTCTTATGATCAATTGTGTTGTGCGTGTTATTAAGTTTGTACACAATTGACCGAGAAATGGACCTACAGGTTTAACGCCGACTCCGAACGGCGATGAACGGAATGTTCTTGTTCTCAAGAAGCTTTACATGGCATTTTTATTACTCTCTGAGGTTTGCCATTGTCTGCAGAGAGGTGGCGGCCGAATTATTTTAATTCAAATAATTTTCTGTCGCTGCTGGGGTTCGAACCTGGGTCTCCAGGTTCTTTGACATAGCGGCCACGCACTTTGGAGCTCAAATAGTTCTATCGCGAGTAAATGATTCAAAAGTGCTATGTATAGAGTCAACAGGCATCATCAACAGGCAGATCAATCGGAATCGCTTTCACTATATGGAACCAGGGGAAACTAAAGCAAAAATTTGTTTATAACATGTAGCGAAATAAAATACGGCGAATTTTAACTTAAGCGCCTCTATGCGGTCACAAAAAATGTAAACAAGTTAGCGATGTGCACTTACAACAAAATTGCTTTTGCTATAAGCTTGTAACGGTTCCTTCTACTGTCACAAAACTTTGAGAGAAGATGCATACGATCGTAATTTATAGATTCTCATCAAAAAACGAAAATCGAAAATTATGGCGCTAACGTTTTTTTTGCGGATATGGCTCGATATATAATAGGGTTGTCTCGAAGTGAATTAATTTTATGTCAGAGTTGCTAAAATTGTAGAAAGTGAGCAAATAATTTGTTGCTTACAATTATTTTTGTTCGAGTTAATTCTTAATTGTTAGGAATTCTGAAATTTTTCAATTCTACCTTAAGTTCATAATTATAATTGCAACAAACCAACCAAACTACCAAGTAATATTAATACAATATATTGAATATGTGGCGTCCGTGGCGTAGTTGGTTTAAGTGCGTGGCCGCTATGTAAACGAACCTGGAAGCCCAGGTTCGAACCCCAGCAGCGACAAAAAATTATTTGAATTAAAATAATTTTTCTGTACGGCCGCCACCTTTCTGCAGACAATGGCAAACCTCAGAGAATAATCAAAATGCCATGTAAAGCTTCTTGAGAATAAGAAATTTCCGTTCATCGCCGTTCGGAGTCGGCGTTAAACCTGTAGGTCCGTTTCTCGGTCAATTGTGTACAAACTTAATAACACGCACAACACAATTGATCATAAGAAGCTAGGTCAAAGTCCTTTCAAGGGCTGAAATGGCCAGTTATTTATTTATTTTTTTTATTGAATTAAAAATATATCAAGTTTGTATTCCGAAAAAAATAGTGGCAAGGCTTGTATGAGAGTCTGCTTTGCGAAAATCATAATGCGCTCAATGGTACTCTCTTATTCGCTTCTTCTTCGTTCAATTTTTCTCTCTTTTACCCAAGTCATGGCAACCCCCCTTATCTAGCACACTTAGCACGCAGTCAGCACGCTCTGTCGCATATTGTGCGCCTGTGTCGCACTGTTGGCGCACATTGTGCGCCTGTGCGTAATGTGCTCCTTTTGCCCAACTCTAATATTAGTCA
Organism: Pherbina coryleti; assembly: GCA_943735915.1. NCBI lineage: Eukaryota > Metazoa > Arthropoda > Insecta > Diptera > Sciomyzidae > Pherbina > Pherbina coryleti. The sequence continues at coordinate 126,134,730 of OX030949.1, read as the reverse complement.
TTCTAGTTTCAATACTACCTAAATTAAATTTCCTAATATGTAATTTCAGCATTGCCATTTTCTCTAATTAATGCCATGATACAATTACTCTCTTTTTTCACTTTCTGTACTTGGTACCACAATAGCACTCACAGAATAACACAAGTATTCAAGTTAATTCTATTACGAGTACTCTTTTGTTTTGAAACAAAACATTGGTCCAGGGAATTCTCCAACCCATACGTTACAAAATCTCTCTACCTAACCTTTGTGAGGCCCATACTCGAATATGCTAGCCAAGTTTGGTCACCGCTCTATGTTTCTCATTCGTTGCGTATTGAAGCTGTACAACGTAGATTTATTCGATTTGCGTTACGCGACCTCCCTGGTTCCGACAGCTTCAATTTACTTCCTTATGCTGAGCGTTTGATGTTGATTAACATGCAAACTGCAGTTTGGCAGTTAAAAAAACAAAAATTCAGTTTTTCTATTATTTATGCAATTTTTTAAAGTAAATGCAGTTTTTATGAAAATATAAAATCTTATGTAGTTTTCATAAATTCATAAAGTGCGTGGCCGCTATGTAAACGAACCTGGAAGCCCAGGTTCGAACCCCAGCAGCGACAAAAAATTATTTGAATTAAAATAATTTTTCTGTACGGCCGCCACCTCTCTGCAGACAATGGTAAAGACCAAAACATTCATTATGGTTCAATTACTTTTTGTAAAGCAGTCATACATTTAAGTTCAGCTGCATTTTTAAAAGCATCCCTGCTTTATACTTCAGCAGCAGCTTTAAGAGCAGCTCTGCTTTAAACCATAAAACGTGAAGTGTTAATGAATTTTCAATATAAATGCAACTAGCTATCGAATTTCTATATTTTTGTTTTGTAAAAAATCAAGAACAAAAAAAATTGGATGAAAATTTAATGTGTAGTTGAATTTGTATTGAAACTTCATTAAAACTTCACGTTTTATGACATAACTTCTGAACCCTTCAAGAGAACATAACCATTTTCATCGTTGGAAAGGTAATGGAACTTAAAACAAATGAAAATAATGAAAATGAAAAAAATTAAGGCACCTGTCTCTGGCATTTTAAATAGTTTTATATTTTTCCTTAAAGGAGACGTAGTAACCTTTTCAGTGATATCCTATTTACGAAAATTGAATTTAAATTGACTGAGCTATGTTGTCTCAAAATAGACCCCATTTTAGCCGCGGTAAATGATTCTAAAAATTTATAACTTCGGATTTGGTTTTCTAATCAATAAACCAATCCAAGAAAAAAATTGTAGCCAAATCGGAGATGGTCAGTGCAACTGATATTACACTCAATGTGAAATGGGCGATATGTAAAAAAGCATTAATTAAAATTACCTGAATTACTTCTATTAAAAATTATCTCAAATGTGAATAAAATATTAGAATTTTTTTTATATATTAAATACAAACATAAATTTTTTATTTTTTTTTTTATAATCTTAATATATAAAAATGAATCTTGGTTTGTTCGGATGCTTAAAACATGAAAACGACTGGACCAAATTGGATACTTCCTTCTGTGAGTTGGTTCGTAATTGTCACGCAAAGGTTTTGGAAAAAATTCACGCAATGTTCCGACAAGGGGGCGTGGCACCTCCCATACAACCCGAATCTACGATAGCGAATAGCTTTAAAATTATAGGTCGCATAGCATCGGAATACGGTGTTCTACCATAATTTACAAGTGCCGTTCCACAGGTAAAATTTTATGGGCCTTGGACGTGGGGCGTGGCACTTTTTCAGCAGACCAAATTTTCGGTATAACAAGCTATAAGTCACAACTCAATGAAACTTGGTAAGAGCGTACTATTTAGTCGCGTCCTTCGACTAGCAAAATTGAGCAAGAATTGGACAAAGGGGTGTGCCACCGCCCACATAATTAAAAAATATGATATCGAATAGCTTTGGAAATAAATGTCGCATAGCAATAAAACTCAGAATTACTATTAGGTGATGTCCTCGATTTTTAAAATTTTGAGCTCGATAGATTCGTATTTTTGCCACACCTCCTTTTACCGCCCACAAATCAATAAAATTCTATATTTCCGAAGGTTTTGGTCGTATTATACTACAATTTGGTACTTTAATTTGTAATTTAGTTTGTAATTTGCTCACTGTCGGCAACTGCACTAAAATTGGGTTGCCGCACCCCCTTTTTACCGCTCACAAATCAATAAAAATTCTATATATCAGAAGATTTTGGTGTTATTATACTTAAATTTGATAATTAATTTTGTTGGCTTGCTGTCGACAGCTGTACTAAATATAGGTTGCCACACCCCTTTTACCGCGCCCGCAAATCAATAAAAATTCTATATCTCGGAACTTTTTTGTGGTATTAGACTAAAATTTGGTAATTTAGATTGTATGCTCACTGTCGGCAACTGTACTATAAATGGGTTGCCACACCCCCTTTTACTGCCCACAAATCAATAAGAATGCTATATTTCCTATGGTTTTGGCCGTATTAGGCTGCAATTTGATGATTTATTTCGTATGCTCACTGTCGGCAACTGTACTAAAACTGGATAATGTCCATCTACTAGAAAACTGGGATGAACATTTTATAAGGGGGTGTGAATCCGCCCATACAATTAAAATTTGTAATATCACATAGCTTTGGAAGTAAAAGTAACAGTACTTACATACAAACTCAAAATGGAGTTACTATTTGGTGATGTTCTGCTACTGGGAAACTTTAACGAGCAGTAAAAAATTACAGTGATGTCAAACTATGGGTAAGAAAAGCTTTGAATATACTTATTATGTATCCATATAGTTGCAGGGTGTAGCAACGCGCGCAGGGAAAAGCTAGTTTTGTATACAAATGACTTTATTATTTCTGTTTTTAATAAAAATTTAAAAAAAAAATGCTTAACAAATCGTTTTTTAGAATGGCAGTTTTTGTGTCCAAAAACTTTCTTTTTCATATTTACCAGTTTTTTGAAAAAAAAAACAATCTGGCAACACTGCTTACAGTGGACCCTAAACCAAGGTATATTAAGCAAGGTAGAGTTAGTAGTTGAAATTCTCTCTTGTGGTGGGTACAGCACCTGTCAAAATCGGTTATTGAACGAATAAAAGCAAAACAAATAACAAAATTTTCCAATTAGATTTGTGTTGTTGATGAAAATTATTTAAGCGATTTAATGCCCAGAAGTTGTGCAATTTGTAAGAAGCCTTTTCAAAAAGAAAATGGCTCGTTTTTTAGTGTGCCTCTTAATGAAGCAAGACGCAATCGCTGGAACGTTGCTTGTTCCACAACATTTTTCCAATCAGCGCGGGTCTGCGAACAGCATTTTTATAAAACGAATTTTATAAATCCTCCGGGGAATAATTGCGGTCCACTCCGGTTGCAGTCAGGAGCAGTGCATTCCTTAGTGTTATTTTACCTTCACGATAAATACTAAAAATAAACATTCAGCACGCACAAAAATGAAAACTATGAATTTCAACACATTTGGGAGTATTATATTCATTGTTTTTTTTTTTACGCTCTTCTTATGTTTGACAGCTACTGTACCCATCACTCCGAGACGAGACTACCTTGTTGAATATACCTTGCCCTAAACAAGTGCGTGTGCTTGGTTTAACTGTCAAAATCGGCTCATTAACATACATTTTTTATTAAGCCTACCGAAACACGCACCGGACTACCGCAACATGATTCGAATTTCTAATTTAAACAATGCGTTCAAATGTGAAGTTGGCTGCATCATGGTGTACTAATAATAAGTTGTTAGTGAATTTGACTTTTTTTTTAAAATCGATTTTTAAAGTTTCTTATGATTCAGGTTGTTTTTATGATCACTGACTAAAAAAGTAAGGCCACAAGTTAGAAATCACCACATATTTTTTAATTTATATGCAACACTTTTTTTACTTAGAGGGTTGTGATAATAAAATTAAAAAATATATATATTTTCGCCGCTCGACGTGATCTGCAAATTTTGAAGAAATCGTGAAGGAAATGATTTCTGCTTATAGTGACATGAAAATGAACATGTCGTTAAAAATTCATTTTTTACACAACCATTTGGACTTTTTCCCGTCAAACCTAGGAAACTTCAGTGACGAGCATGGTGAACGTTTTCACAAAGATATATCAACTATGGAAAATTGTTTTAAAGGAAAAGACTCGAAACACATGCTAGCTGAATATTGCTGGTCTATTTGTCGAGACACGAATCCTGTGAAAATAAACGAAAAAACAGTCGTCAAACATTTTTACAAGTCGAAATTAAAATATATCCTAACAAAATGTATTTTTATTTTAAAGCTTTTATTAAATTTTATTTTTTTTTTTTGTTTTTTTAGTGTTGAACTGAAAATAAAGTAAGGTATGGTACTGATTTTTAATTTAAAAAATGTAATAACCTTTCTTAAATGCCTTCATTCATTTAAATCAGTCTACTCTTTTATATTTTATAGCCTTATTTCATTATATAAAAGCGTCAGATGTGATCATTCCATCACAGAAAACATCGAAAATCGATTAAAAAAAATTCTGACGTGCTGGAGGTAAATTACGAGACATTTATTTGTTTTTTTAATGTCTAATTTCAGAATATATTGGAATTTCTCATGGGTGCAAACCAGAGAACGGCATGATTGCATTCATTCGCAGTTTTTTGTCATTCACAGAAAAGCGAACGCTGAAATAGCACTGCGCACCAAATTGACGAAAGGAAAAAATACATCAATCGCTCAATTGTTGTTGATGCTTGTCGTGTGTACATAACAGTTAGTGCCTTCGAAAAGACAACGAATCGTTCGAAGTGCAGTTGTTGTTTTTAATACACATTTAGTGCCTTCGAAAAGACAATGAATGGTTCGAAGTGTAATTGTTGTTTTCAATACAAAAATATTTGTTTGTGTTAAGGCTATATCGTTTCGATACTTTTGCATCTTCTTTATTTTTTGCTTGGTAGTTTGGTTGATTTTAGTTGTTTTTCCTTTTTAATGCAAAAAATAAAAGAAACAAATCGGTTGTAAACACGTTTTCATGACACCGTGTTAGGGTTCTAAAATTGCAAATAGGGTTAAATTTTATCAAACAGAAGCACTATAAAATTCTATAAAAGCTTGGGAAACTAATTTATTGTTCAGTTCTAACTTTATTCTGTTTTTCTGAAAATAAAACAATAAAAAATAGTTATCAAGTTCAAACTAAAATAATTTATTAGAAGAATAATATCACAAATTCATGCTCAGTTCATTAGTTTAGTGTAAGTTTATAAATAAAAATATAAAAAAAGAAAAACTTAATAATACAACATAATTCAATATGAGGAAAATATCACAAAATGCATGTTCAGTTCATTATTTGAGTTTACGTTTATGTATAAAAAATAAAAACTTAATAATACAAAAAATCCAATGTGATATCACAAAACACATGTTCAGTTCATTAGTTTAGTGTACGTTTATGAATAAAAAAATAAAAACTTAATAATACAAAAAATCCAATATGATATCACAAAATACATGTTCAGTTCATTAGTTTGGTGTAAGTTTATGAATAAAAAATACAAAATTTTCACTTCAAGATTATAAGAAAAAAAAAATAAAATAAAAAAAAAATAAAATAATCAAATCTTAATAATAATTAAAGTTTCGATATTATATCATACTAGAGGACCCGGCAAACTTCGTCCCGCCCTAAGTTCGAGCAATCACGATTCCACCCGAAATTAATTTTTTATCGAGCATTCATGATCGATAACAAATGGTGCCAATCGAATGAAACACTCCAGTATCCCATATTAACACGGAATGTAATAGGCTGCTATTATTCGAATTCAAAAGATTGTGCTGTCATATCATTTTATTGCGAATTCTATTAGAAAATTTTTTTAGTACATTTCAATTTGAATAAAAATATTCAGCTCAACTGTTAGTTTTGAAGCCATGAGGTGGTCTACGGTTCGATCCTCACAATGGGCAAACAAATAATTTTTTTTAAAGTTGTTTTTTTATTTATTGAAATGACAGCTTTTGTGATTTGTGCAGTAAAAAATTAATACGTTGGGGCTTTCGTAAAATATGGTTTATTAAGTGCTTAAATTTAATTTATCAACGAAAAGAAATTGGATGAAATATATTAAAAAAAAAGGAGTTATTTTCATCGAAAGCAAGAAATACGACTTTCTGATAGTTTTTCGTTATTCTAAGGAAACGAAGTTATTAGAAAAAGACGCTTTACTAAAATTTTGTGCAAAAGATATGTACAAGAATGTTTTTGACAGAATTTTCTCTTAATTATTTAGACGCACAGTTTCGCTAATAAAAGTACGCTAGTAGGATAATTTACGTTTCTTGTAAAGGGGCAGAAAAAGGGGCGTGGTCAAAACCAAGTATGCCATAACCTAATCTAGGATTCAAGTAATGTGTGTGCCGAATTTGAGTTAAATCCGTCCAGCCGTTAAGATTTGTTGGCAATTCCCATACAAAATTACCAATTTCGATTTTTTCGATTTTTCCGCTCTTCCTTGAAGTTTTTGTAATTTTCTTACTTTCTAAGCCACATCTGTATTAAGGCAAACAATACAAAAAAAGAATTATTAAAATCGACCCAGCCGTTTCTGAGCCTTAGCAAGACTAACGCACACGCATTTGATTTTTATATATATAGATTAATGAGAAAACTCATATTAATTGCATTAGTTCAGCGATGTTTCATATTTAAAAACTGAATTTAAAAATAAAATATTATTTACTGTTTTTGGGCCCAAACGGTTTCGTTTTTCTGTTATTATATTACCTGCTGCAGAAAAAAACCGCTCGGAGGCGGCACTGCTAGCAGGAATAGACAAAATTCTTTTTGCAAATTCTGACAAATTTGGATATTCTGTGGAATAATTTTCACACAATTGTAAAACATCAAAGTTAATGTCGATGTTTACTTTGGACAAACTGTAACGTTCCACTTCATCAAATGCATTTTCAGCAATAGAAACATTTGCATTGTTTACTAAATTACAAAAAAATAATTCAAAGTCTTTCGGTTGCGATACTAACTCATTGAGAGATGAGCCACTAACTAAGCTGTTTGAAGATAAAGTATTATCGCTATTTGCAATTTGGGAAGTACAAAATTCTTTGACATGAATTATTTCATTTTCTTCTAACACGGAGTTAGTCGGAGGGTACAAAAAACAAGCAGTTTTGTGGTAAATGCTCAAATTATGGGTCCATTTCATTTCAACTTTTTTCATTATATTAGTTTTCAACTTTTTTATAACTAAAGCGTCTGCATTCGCATGTTCACAAATTTTTCTAAGGCTGTTTATTGACAAGCAAACATAATTAATGGTAACATAGTTTACTCCCTGCAACTTTTTGTTGATAATATCGAATTTCTCAAAAAGTTCTACTAAAATTTTTAAAATTGAGAAGTTTATATCAGTTACTCTGCACATCTTATTCATATTGGAAAGTACTTCATTAATTTTAATCCAGTTATTTGAAATCATTGAAATAGATTCAGGTGGGAGCTCCAACGTGTTATGCAATAATTTTTTAATGATGTTTCTAACATATGTTGCAAATTTGATTTTTTAAATAATTTTACTAGCTTTTTGCAAGCATCAAACATTGGAGAGAGTTCTTCTGTGCTTTCAAAAGCGGAGTCCAGAACGTTGTTAAGCAAATGGTTGGCACAATTAATGCGGTTGTAATCTTTGAGTGCTTTAACTATATTTGACCCTCTATCTGTAACAAACACAATGTTCTCCATATCATTATTTATATTAAAATCTTCTAAAAGACTTCGAAGTTTCCTTAAGACGTTGTCTCCTGTGCTCCTTTCGAAATCCATTGATTTTGTACCCAAAACTATTTCCTTTAGTTTGTTATCTTTCAAAAAATTAAATGTAGCGCACAAAAAGTTTCTTTTAACAAAGTTGTCCGTCCAAAGATCGCAAGTGATAGAAGCAGTTTTGTTGGCAACAGCTGTTTTTAATTCTGTTTTTATTTCTTGCCTCTTTTGATACGCTATTGAGCTTGTGCGACGCGAGACCGTTGTGGAGTCTGATCAAATCGTCCAAGTCAATATGATTTCCGTATCTAGCGCCAATATTTATGAAAAATTGTGTAAGGTTTTTAAAACCATTTCCACTCACAGCCGAAAATGGCCGACAATCTTGCAGAATCCACTGTGAGCACGCATCTTTTATAACCTCTTTCTCTTCTTCGTTTAATTTAATGAGATCAATTGTGCTGTTGTTATTAACGTTACACTTATGTCGAACAAGGTTTGACGTTTGCTTTCCGTTGTATTTAAAAATTTTTTTGCAATTTCGACAATATACAACACTGTCAATCAAATTTCCGTCGTCTTTTTCAATTTGAGCAAAAATGTCCCAAATCTTACTTAAACTTTTTCTTTTTTTTGTTAAACGGAAAATTCCGCTGTTAATTTTTTCGCATATCTCTAAATTATTCATTGTCCGTAAAATCCGTTTCTAATTAGCCCTCTGCATGCGTATTACGTACTGAATTGATGAAAAACACACAAAGGCCTAAACAGCAGTGTGCTCGAATTTGCATTGAGCTCAACGAAATAAGCACGAAGCAGGGAGACATTTCAAGAAGCACCAGTGTCGTTAAAAAGGCAATGGTGCCTTTTCAAAGGCAGTGTATTTTCAAAGACACTGCACAACAATGCAGCAAGCAATAGCTAGCACTGCACAACATGATTCACAGTCATGGCTGCCGAATGAAAGCATAGCAGAAGCAGTGAATGTGTGAAGATAAAATAAATGCGAAACATTCATTGCCGATCTCTGGTGCAAACCTCTGTCGAACCGTGTAATAGGAGAATTATTTGTTAAGTATGAAAATGCATTTTTTCCGTTTTTAATAATATTCTATATATAAATAGCAAAACAGCTAAAAACCATTTTCTCCCGTGTTTCCCAACCGATTTTGATAATATTTTTTAAATCAATAAGATTAGGGAGATGGAGTGCACCGAATATCTATGTTGGGCTCGGTACATACCATACAACCCAAATTTGCGATATCAAATAACTTTAGAGTTATATTTCACACAGCCTCGGAAATTCGACCTCAAATCACACGAACCATTCCACTGGTCACATTTTATGGGCATTGAAAGAGGGGTGTGGCATTTTTAGCAGCCCAAATGTTCGGTTTAACTTTCGAACTATAAGTCACAAATCAATGAAACTCGGTAGGAACTTGCTTTTTAGTCGTGTTCTTCGACTGGAAAAATTGAACGAGCATTAGACAAGGGGGATTGGGACCACCCATACAATTCAAAGTTTTTATATTGAACAGCTTTGGAAGTAAATGCCGTATAACAATGAAATTCAATATGGAGTTCTTACTTGGTGATATCCTTCTACTAGAAAGTAGAATATGGGAAGTAGGGTACTGGGATAGGCATTTGACAAATGGGTGTGGTTCCGATCCAAATAATTCAAGTATCCAAATAATTCAATGAAGTGTAAAGTGAAGTGTGAAGGTTCCGTAGATTTCGTGTTTATCAGTTTTAGGGGGTGGCTGATTTCGAATCCGATTTCAGAATTTTAAAATTAAAGATGGCGGATATTGTTGCCACCTAAATTTTTTGTAGTTTAAAAAATTCGGTGCTGGCGTGAACACTAGGTAAAAATAGGTCGCTGAATCCGAAGCCGAAGTCAAATGTTCAAAAGTATGATATTTTAACAATGGGGTTGCCACCTAATAATATGTTGCTTTAAGAGTTTTCAACATTATATAACAGTTTTAAGGGGTCGGTTGTGGCAACCCACCAAATTTTTCTATTTTTACGAATTCTTGGCTGGGGGCGAACACTAGGTAAAAATGGGTCGCTGAACCGAATCCGTTGTCAGAATTTCAAAATTATTATAAGGTGGCAACTCTCTTGTTGAAAATTTCATTATTTTAAAATTCTGACAACGGATTCGGATTCAGCGGCCCATTTTTACCTAGTGTTCGCCCCAGCCAAGAATTTGTAAAAATAAAAAAAAAATTAGGTGGCCACCCTATCAGACAACTTAAATCTTAAAATTCTACCCTACAGGGTTAAAAATTTCACAATTTTGAAATTCTGAAAACGGATTCGGATTCAGCGACCCATTTTTAAATAACGACCCGAATTCGTAAAAATAAAAACATTAGGTGGCACCCTTTAACCTATCTTTAATTTTAAAAATCTGATATCAGATTCGAAAACAGTGACCCCCTAAAACTGTTTTCGACTCGTATTTTTTGTTTTCGACAATGTTTAAAACTCGTAAAAAATACCTTATAAGGTGGCAGCCCTTTTGTTAAAAATTTTATCATTTTAAAATACTGACAACGATTTCGGATTCAGCGACCCAGTTTAACCTAGCGTTCGCTCAAGCATCGAATTCGTAAAAATAAAATTTCTATTTGCCAATGGTAGAAATAATTACTTCGCCAAGGTTCTGTTGTGTTAGATGTGATTCATGCATTTTTCGCTGTTAGTAATTGTTATGTTAAAGCATGTTTGATTTGAAGCTGACGAGTGCTCTGCAGTGTTCGTTTCTTATCATTAAATGACTTGGATACGCTCTGCTTGACTAACAGAGTTCTGTCAAGCTCTGAACTCTGCACTGTTGGATCTACTGTTGTCGAAAAAACGAGTGCATTTGTGCAGAAGTTTAGTAACTAAACAAGCGTTAAAAGGTTGTTTAAGGAAATCTATTAAATAAGGCTGAGTATGTTTATTTGGCTCTCCGCAAAATCGCCCAAAAAAATAATGAAAAATCACCCAATTTTTTTCCCATACGAATTTCCAAACAAATTGGGCGATTTTGCATTTTTGTTGGGTAAAATTTTGTTTTTTGCTTTTGGGCGAAATTTCACCCAAATATGTTGGGCAGCGCGGCGGATTACGCGTGGTGCGACGGATCTCACGCGCCACCCGTCGCCCCGCCCTGCTCCCCCCTCCCCCACCACCTCCGCCGTAATTTTTTCTTTTTGAAATTTTTTGATAACCAAAGAAACTTGTTGTTTTAAAAAAGAATCATTTTTTTTCCCTTATACGAAATGTTTTTATAGATTTTTAAGTATGAGATTATATAAAATTAAAATGAATTAAATTTTTAAACTCAACGCACTTCCTACACAATTAAGATTGATTAGTAACGTAGTAGTGCAATTTAAAAATCAGCTTACCCAGTACCTTTTATCGTTGCAATAATAGTTCTAATAGTTTTCGTGTTATTATTTCATGTTTTAATAACAGTGGTTAATAAATAACTATATTAATAAAAAATAAATAAATAGTATTTATATTATCAAATGATTGAATTACAATAGACTTTTGAAAAAATAGACTTTTTTTGTGGCGTCCGTGGCGTAGTTGGTTTAAGTGCGTGGCCTCTATGTCAACGAACTCGGAGACCCGGGTTCGAACCCCAGCAGCGACAGAAAATTATTTGAATTAAAAGAATTTTTCTGTACGGCCGCCACCTCTCTGCAGACAATGGCAAACCTCAGAGAGTAATCGAAATGCCATGTAAAGCTTCTTAAGAACAAGAGCATTCCGTTCATCGCCGTTCGGAGTCGGCGTTAAACTTGTAGGTCCGTTTCTCGGTCAATTGTGTACAAACTTAATAACACGCACAACACAAGTGATCATAAGAAGCTAGGTCAAAGTCCTATCAAGGGCTGAAATGGCCAGTTATTTATTTATTTTTTTTTTTTTTTTTTTGTAAATACTGGCCTTGAAAATGGTCATTTCGTACAAGGGAATTTCGTATCTCGTGTGGGAACACAATGTAAAATATTGGGCGATTTTTCTTTTTTTTTGGGTGAATTTTCGTTTTTGTTTTTGGGTAATTTTTCCAAAAATTTTTGGGCTTTTTTTCGTTTTCTTGGGTAAAATTTCGTTTTTTCATTTTGGGCGATTTTTCATACATTTTTTGGGTCATTTTTCATTTGGGTGATTTTTCTTTTTTTTTTTTTGGGCGATTTTGCGGAGAGCCTGTTTATTTTACTTCACACAAGAAGCGTAACTAATTTACAAAAAATTTTTAACAAATTTTGTAACTTAACTAACAAAAATATTTTTTCATATTCATATTTTTCACTTTCACTTCATATTTTTAAGATGTTAAGAGATTTTACAAGGGTGTCCACAACCGGGTAGAAACATTTGTTTGGCTAAAAGTTACCCCTTCACAAAATTGATGATAAAATTTTCCTGATCGACTGAATCTATATAGTTACTTCAGGAAAAGGTTAGCTGAGGTCTATAGCTTTCCACTGGTGTACGTACAACTGCATAATATTGACTTGGAAAAAGTTATGAGCGAAAAACGCAAGTGTATCCACAACCGGAGACACTCCCCTACTTTTTAGAGCTCATTTACAAAACGATTGATCACTACACTCAATAAGTTTGACGTTTCCAACTTAATGGTATCTACTAAACAAAAACACGGCGCTGAGCTTGTTAAATTGCTAACAAGCGGATAAGTCTTTACCCATACAAAATTTTGGCAGGACTTAATTAATTTGAATACCCTTAACATAATACTGTTTCTTCGTTCAGAAATACTAATGCTAAAAAATCTATGCTGTTTTATTTCTACTGGGTGCTTCCACTGATGAGTGAAAGCACTCACATACATTCATATTTCTGATCATAACACACACATAATAAAAAACATACGTTTTTTTTGTCATTTTGTATGCATTAAACCATGTACATTACAGTAGTACCTGTATATTTGATGTTTTGTCCATATTTTGAAAATGGTGAATTAATTTCCTTTGTCTGTTAAAAACGTAAAATGCTTCTCCTGAAAAATCTAGTTTTTTGAGTTATAACGTTATTGTAGAAAACGGGCGATATGTTTCCATGTCGATTGAGATCAGTGTTGTGACTGTAACGCAAAGTAATAAAATATGTTAGGCATTTTGCCTAAACCGGCAATTTAACTTATTACTCAGCAGAAGTAATAACATCCAGTAATGTTTTTACTTTTGGCTAGTTACTTAATTACAATTATATAAAAGACAAACTTAATTAGTTTTTTTTAACGTGTTTTTTATGTTAAAATTTAATTTAAAAAATAATAGTAATAAGTTACTAATTACCTTTAATTTCGAAATAATATGGGCATTTCCATCGTAACTCACGCGATATGCGTACGACTTTAAGCTTCGTTTTCTCGGAAATTCATGTAGTTAATGTTAAGAAAATTTTGTATGTACATATGCCTTAGGAGAAGTATTAACTATATTTATTTATTTATTTATTTCGTCAAACAGAGTATACTCTTACGGAATACTTAAAAATAATTTAGAGAAAAACAAATATGTAAATTAGATAAATTAAACCAACCAGATTAAAGTTAAAGAAACTAAATAGTGGCATAAGTTAGCATAAGTAATGATATCGATAACAGAATAAACAAGATGATCATAAAGAAAATTATTAGCTGCGTTCGATTCGCCTGCCTATACTCAATTCATGTCGCTTATTTCAAAATTTGTATGAGAAAACAACAACTTTAGCTGTAGACTTTAGCTAGTTGAGTGTAGAGTAGGTCAATCCTCAGTTGAGTTGAGTAAAGTTGCGAAATCTTCTAAGTTTTTACTGCACTATCAGAATTTTTAATTTGTTCTGTATGCAAGCACAACAAAAGTTTTGGTGAGTCAGGATCGAGAGGCGTAGGTTTCAAAATTTCAGCTTACATTGCTGCTGGAATATTTAGTGAAGGCTACACCTCCATCCTGAAACTTATGAACGAGCTGGGTATAATTATTGGCACCTATTGCAAAATTTTCGCCGAAAACCGAAACCGACAACCGAAAGAGTCTCTCCAAGACAAAAGCAGCTCGTACAGCTCGAATGTACCTTCCGGAAGGATGTATCTCGAAGTTGAAAGATATCGTGTGAATAAATAATTTTTTTGGGGTCAAAACTGTTGTAAAAATAGTCGAATCTGGACTTTCGATTAAACAGCCGATATAAATTGAAATTTTCAACTTTTTTTATTATTTTACAGGTTTATCCTTTCCTTCAACATATCAGTACTCGAAGAAAAAACCTCTTTTGCTTCATATAAGTGGAAAAATGTTGATAGCTGCAGGAGATACTCTGCAGATCCACCATTTACTAAAAATATAGGAAAATAAAAAAAATATCCAATTATGTTATCAACTTGAAAAAAAAAAATTATTAAACAAAACTAATTTTGATGTTTGGCGCCTCGGTAGTCGAGTAGGTAGCGTGCTCGACTGCTATCCCAGAGGTCCCGGGTTCGATTCCCGGCCAGGCCATGGTCCTTCGCTTTAAAAAAAAAAAAAAACCTTTCTAAATTTTCTTTTCCTCTTTCCTAAATCAACTGAAACAAATTTACCATTGAAACAAATTTACCACTGAAACAAATTTACCACTGAAACAATTAATATTTACCACTTGAAAATGAAATTATTGAAAATGTATTTATCACCAATGTTTACGACTTGAAATGAAACTATTGTAACTATTGAAACTATTGAAACAATTGAAACAATTGAAAAATGTATATATATGAATAATTTAATATATAAGTAGTCTGTAAGAGTTGATCTCTGTTAGATGAAATAAATAAATAAATAAATAAATAAATAAATAAATAAATAAATAAATAAATTTCACCCTGTCTAGGAGTATCTCCCCACTTAAGCAGTTTCTTCGTTTTCATTTTAATTTATTGATAGACTTCTTGTGGTCTGTCAAAACAAAAGTGTTGCCAACTATTCAGTAAGTAACAGCTAAGTGAGTAGCCGTTTTTTTCGTAATTGAGTTGAGCACTGGCGAATCGAACGCAGCTATTCTTAAATTAAAAAATATAAAAATTTAAATAACATCAAATTATTAAAGCAAATACAAACAAACATTAAAAAAAAAAAAAAACAATTTTAAAAACTGAAATAAAGAATAAAATTAAATTTGATTAGTTAACAAGATAGATTGAATAATTAACAAGATAGATTGAATAATTAACAAGTCTAAAATAATGGAAGAAGTTGGAGATTCATTTTAAAACTAGTTCTAGTGGTCGAGTTGGAGGACAACCTGGACGTTGAGCAGTTCTGATGAAAAGACTTTGGGAGCCTTCGAGAGAAAGATCCTTCGTAAGATCTTCGGTCCAATCTGCGTCAATGGCGAGTACCGAATTCCATGGAACCACGAGCTGTATGAGCTGTACGCTGACATCGACATAGT
Organism: Pherbina coryleti; assembly: GCA_943735915.1. Taxonomy (NCBI): domain Eukaryota; kingdom Metazoa; phylum Arthropoda; class Insecta; order Diptera; family Sciomyzidae; genus Pherbina; species Pherbina coryleti. Next base: position 126,119,486 of record OX030949.1, on the reverse strand, counting down.
AAAGCGTATTAAAATCGAGCGGCTCCGCTGGCTAGGTCATGTTGAGCGAATGGAAAACGACGCTCCAGCGAAAAAAATATTCGATTCGGTGCCCGGTGGTGGTCAACGCAGAAGAGGACGCCTACATCTTCGTTGGAAAGATCAGGTGTTGGATAACCTGACTACGCGCAAAACAGAAATGGCTGGCGCAATTTCTTATACGAGGCCAAAACCGACCTTCGGTTGTAAGCGCTAGATAAGTAAGTAAATAAGTAAGTCTAGTGTCGAGTTAAAAATGTCAATGAATGGCAAGACTAGGATTGTTTCCGTAATGCAACGAGTAATTGGTTCATTCTGGGCATAAGAACATCTATGGAAGGGAGCTCGAAAGCTGAATTGACTACGAAGATATCGAGGTGGTGAAAAAAAGTCCAACATACCCTTCTTGCTATGTCTTGGGTCTTGAATATGATAGTGGACCAGGTCGCGAAATAAAAAAATAGAATGCATTCGGCGCCTGGAATTCAAGGAACTGGTTTCGATTAGGGCACATCTTGTACTGTAAGGAAGAGGCTCAGGAAGGTTCCAATTTAATTGAAAGACCATAAATCTCGTAAATTTTTTTTCAACCCTTTCAATTCTAAGAGCTTGAGTCGACGAGCATGGGTTCCAGACAAAAGAGCAGTAATCCAAATGAGGTCGAACAAGAGAGACGTACAGAAGTTTAAGGGTGTAGGGATCTTTAAATTCTTTAGCATTTCGAATTAAGAAGGCTAACATGGAGTTAGACTTATTAATGACGAAGTTGATATGTTCCTTAAAATTCATCCGAGAGTCTAACAAAATGCCAAGGCCTTTCTTATAAGAAATACGCTCAAGTTGGCGAGAGTCCATTAAATAATTCTTTATTACAGGCAATGATGCTCTCGAGAATGAAAGACATTGGCATTTAGAGATATTAACCGGCAGTTTATTCATCTCGCACCATGTATATGATCTACCAAAATTGTCGTTCCAGTAACACATTTAGAATAGCAGTGATAAATATGGGCGTAACTCACGCGAAAAAAATGGAAGTGTGTTTTACAAGCAAACTTAGACAGTAAAAATTCAGCGAATTTTCCCATATAATTTGTTTTTGTTTTCAATTTTGAAATAATGAGAAAACAGAGACAATTCATAAAAAATCCACTTCAATGATGAGCTCTGCTTTTTCAAAAATATATTTAGTTTTAAAAAAATATTTGCCGTGGCGCACGCAACATAACTCACGCGAGAGATTCTTAATTTCCGTTAAGAAAATGTGTATTCAAAAAGTGAAACCAAGGCTTTTTAACATAGTTTTATTTTATGAAATATGAAATAATACAAAGAAAACAGTGTTTTCTATTACAGCAACTAAAATATCTTGATTTCAAAAAGTTAAGAATATTAAAAAAAATTCAAACTAAAGGAAATAAAGGTGAAACTTCTATACTAAGGTGGTCGTTATTTGCAAGGTCACGTGGATGGTTGTTGATCGGTTCCAAATGTCAAAAAATTATTATCAATTTTTCAGATTTTTAAATTGAGTCCTGAGTCTCGCTGTTTGTCCATTTGTGATTCTGTTTGTTGAAATAAAAAAATTAGCATAATCGATCAATATTCACGCCTACCTCACATAGAATGTTTTAATGCTTGTATGGGAGATAGGAAAAAATATTATCCGATCAAGCGGATATTTAATCACAGTCAGACTGTGGCCCTAAGTATTATTCGTACCAATTTTCATACATCCAGCCTTATATTTTTGGCGGTATTCGTTATTTCAACAAACAGACATTTAACGAAGACCCTAGTCTATACTATACTATTTGTATTTCTTCGACGAATACGTTTTAGCTACTTTAATTACATTTTTATCGACAAATGAAAAACAATGGTTACTTTTTATACCCACAATATTGCGAGTTTTCGACCATTTTTCATGTAATTTTTCATTTACCGTAACTCGCCACAGATTTCAACAGAAAATATAATTTAAAAAAGTATTGTTATTTGTTTCAATATCGCCTTTAAAGTTAAATCTTATTTCTTGCTTTAGCCGCAGAAGACTTTATAATTTGAAGTTTTTTGTATTTACACCAGTCAAAAATTACATATTTTCGTAACTCACGCGACATAAAAATCGACGAAAACCAAAAACCATAATTTACAGTTGTTTTCGATACAATCGATCTCTTTGCACATTGCAGCATCTACCTTTAACTATGGAACAACATTTTAACCAATAAAATGGAAAAAATTCGTCCTAAGTTTGGATAAGTTGTTTTTTGGTCTTAAATTTTATGTAAGGCATTGAAATTTTCAAAATGCAAAGTTCATATCGCTCGTTTTCTTCAATAACTTTATAATCCAAAAAACATAAATATTGAGTTAATTTTTATGTTTACCAGCAACATTCGTGTTACCAAGATCTATGCTGGGTACAACTTTGGTAACGATATCTTCTTTAATTTTTGCAGGAGAGTAGAATTTGTGATTCATTCACCTCAATATATTTCCGATTAGATCGTATTATATATCGATAATCTAGTTTTTTTGTCACTTTGTATGGATTAAACCATGTACATTACAGTAGTACTTGTATATTTGATGTTTTGTCTATATTTTGAAAATGGTGAATTAATTTCCTTTGTCTGTTCAAAACTTAAAATGCTTCTCCTGAAAAATTTAGTTTTTTGAGTTAAAACGTTATTGTAGAAAACGAGCGATATATAACAGCATTGTACTAGATAAAAAAATTGGACTTCGTAACACATAAATTTTTCAGTGATGGTTGACATTTTTGTGGAAATGCCCATATAACATTATTACATTTAGGAGTCGATAAAATGTTTTAAGTTATTTTACATATTACTTTCAAAAATAATATGTCACAACACTGATTGAGATCGATAGCATTAACGAAGACTGAAAAAACTCAAAATACTCGAAAACATTGAGTTACTCGAAAATCTTTGAGTAATTTAAAAACCACCGAGTTACTCGAAAACCATCGTGTTATTCGTATAATCGAGTTATTCGATACCAGTTTCGATTCGAGTTACTCGACTCGAATCGTGCCGAGTTCCTCGAAGATCGAACTACTAGCACAGGCCTTATACAAACCTATTTCATCCATACTATTTTGGAAGAAATGTTTTTTAATGGGAATGAAAATATCAAATTTTGTTTCCAGTGTAACTAGAATCAATGCAATGTTTCGTTCTAATATAACATTATTAACATGTTAATAAGAACAATAATTTTCTCATTGTTTAGACCTTTTGGATCACATACCAAATTCTTTCTAAAAACATTGTTTATTCAAAAACGTATTTAAACAATAAGTTCATATTTTATCTTCCTATCCATAAAGATTGCTTTACAATGCCGTATTTTTTTTTTTTTTTTCGTATCCAATTTATAAATTTTGAACGATATTTTTCAAAATTTTTTAATACAGTTCTTTTGTATTTTGAATACCTAACTAAGCAGTCAATATAATACCAAATGAATATTTTCAACGCAATCAGTACATATGTTTATTATTAAGTCAATTATGGGCTAATAAAATGTCACAAAATATTCTTGCTTGAACAAATGGGCCAATGAAATAACCTCTTATATCAAAGTCAAAACCATAGCTCTTATGTTTGTGAGACGAAATTTTAGAATTTTATCCAGGTATTAATATTGCGGATCAAAAATTTCTCATGAGTCATGTTTAAATTAAACATGAAAAATTAGAGATCTCATCTGACTTTTCTTTTTTCTTTTTTTTTTTTGTTGAATGTACTCCACATGATACAATTACAAGTATAATTGTATCATGGTACTCCATAATTCCTTTTTTTATTTAAAAAAACAAGCAACACAACAAAAATCCGTCCTCTTTATCAATTAACATAGTTCTTAACTGGCTTCTGCTAAAATACTTTATTTTAAGGAGTCCGAAGTAGTTTCATGAGCTTTAAAGAACTGAAGGATTTTTAAAAATTTAATGACTTTTTGACTTCTTAATTATAAAAACAAAGATAAAAAAATTGCGCTTATTGTTGAATTAATGTTGGCGAAAACAATTAAAATTTAATTTTTGTTTTAACTTAAAACCGAGAACTAATGCTCAGCAAGGAATTAGTTTGTATTGTGTCATTGACCCCATTCGTGCAGGCAAATTCAATGAAGTATCACAAATCCCAAAGAACGTTCAACAGATTTGCTATTCTCAAGATGTATCGTCTTTTTTATCAAATAGATTTTTTTTTTTTACCAAATATCATGACAAATTTATAGAAATAACCCCAAATAAACTTCAATTAAGCAAAGATTGAAATGCAACAAAGAAAACGCCGAGATTCTTCGCACGCATAGAAGGGATGAAAGCAATTGGAGGATGAATAGTATTAGTCATGTCTTTTTCCATAGTCGCCAAAGTTCTGCATGCTCCTTTAATTAACTGATGATTTTGACGCAGATGATTTTATTTTTTCACATATCTACGAAATTTTTATGAGCTCGTCGATGCATATAATTAGAGCTGAAAGACAATTTACTTACCAGCCAATTGCTTCTTCAGTAACAATGATGACTGAGGTTCAGACATTTTTATGAATTTATATTAAAAATATTTTATATTGTTCACGAAAAATTTTGCCGCAGTAGATTGATTTTTCTTTTATTGAATTCGTTCGTATTGTGCCGAGTTAAGAAATACTTTTTCACCGCAGACGATGAAGATTTTTCTTTTTTCGGCTCGATTCAACGAACGGGGAAAACGGACAAAGAGACAAACAGACGAACGAATTCGGCAAAGCAGACGGTAAAAGAAGAACAACGTTGCTTGAAAGTGTTGAGTGTGTGCGTGCGATGTGCTCGACACACAGATGTGTGTACGCCACTAAACCAATTTTACATCAAAATAGTATCGCTTCAAGCATGAGAGTTCAGTGCGATCAAATCACTAATGTAAATAAGGAATCTCAGACAACCGACATGTTGTCCAACTTTGTTTTAAGGCAGCACAATTGCAAAATTTAATGGATTTGCAAATACATTACCAAGCATATGCGAATACACTACCAACCTGGGGAGATTATGATTTCCGTGGCCCCTCGATTTGAGTATGTAGTTTTGAAGTACTCTTTGAGAAATTAAGATTCGCTGAAGGATTTATCGATATATCGATTAGTTATCGAGATATCGATTTTTAAAAAAAATGTTTACTCAACCGAACCAATATTTAAATTCGGTTATATCTTTGCTAATATTTGTCCGATCTGAATGATTTAGGTGTCATTCGAAAAATATTTAAAATATTTTTAATATGAAATGAAAAAAAAATATTATTTCATAAATCGGCCACGCTACAGACTGTCTTTCTGCATAACATGTTTTATTTTTGCATAAAACCGTTATTTTCTCTTAAAAATGCGTTATAAAGATTAAATAAAGATGTAATTAGTTGAAAGCTAAAATATTAACCTTTTGTTTGGTATACTATGAATCTTTTTGATTTGCTTTATAAATTGTGCATTTATACTGTAAATGGTGCAAGAAAAATCTTCATAAACTTTTTGATGTATTTTGAGTTATTGAATAATTTTTTTAGCGGTTCTGCCTTTTACATAATGTACTTTTCCTGTAAAAGGAGCCAGATAGACTTTAATCAAAGGTTGTTTGTTGTATTCTGAAGTACATATTGATATTTTTCCTAACTTTTTTTTTGAGTTATTGATATATTTTTTTTTAGTTGTTCTGCCTTTTACAAAATGTACTTTTACTGTAAAAGGAGCTACATAGACATTTATCAAAGGTTGTTTGTTGTATTCTGAAGTACATATTGATATTTTTACTAATTTTTATAAAAAAAGTGGCTCTGCCTTTTACAAATTGCACAATTATTCTGTTTTTTTTTTTTTTTTTTGTGAAATAAAATAAGAGTCTGTATATCTTATTTAAAAAGAACACGATGCGAATCATAATTAATATAATTCGAATAATCTTTTTTTATTTTACATAGGTGTGCGATGTGCTTGCGATTCTTCTGTGCTTCGAGATGAAGATGAAAGTTGTTGATGTTTATCAACAGTACATCAAAATTGTATTTTTATAAAGCAAAATAAAAACCGTATGATTGTTCTGTTTAGTCTAGTAACAATATAAAAATGAGAATAATGGTAGAAATAGGGGAAACTAGTGTAACATATTATACACCAAACGAAAGGTTAATGTTTCAGCTATTACCATATGTTATGTTCTACTTACTTTATTTAGGTACTTTTTGAAGAAAATAACGGTTTTATGAAAAAAAAAATGTGTATCATGCCGAGAAACCATCTGTAGTGTAATTAGATTGAGTACCAAATTGTTGTTTTATAAATTATTTTTAAGATATTTGTTTGTTATCGAATGATACCCAAATTGTCGTGATCGGTCAAATATTAGCATAGATATAGTCGAATTTACATTAAAATTTCTTGTAGTAAATTTTTTTTTAATCGATAACTCGATAACTAATCGATATATCGATAAATCCTTCGGTGAATCTTATTTTCTCAATGAGCTCTTCAAAACTGCATATTCAGATCTTTGAGCCACGGAAATCGTAATCGTGCCACCAACCTCATATAACCAAAAATTATTCACTTAAGGATTATGGCTAGCACAATGACAGACGAAAACATTACCTACAAAACTAATTGAATATAACTTATAACAAATCATATAATAATAACAAATTTTTGGATATAACGAACAGATCTAAACTTTTTTCGGGGTGATTACCAGAGATAACAAGATAGGAAACTACGATTCTATCGTCAATTTGGTTGATTTTGCGTCAAAATTGTGTTTGTTCTTCTCATTTTTTATGCACTTACGTATTGTGTATATGAGTTCACCTCAAAAAACCTTAATTTTTATGCTTCTGAGAGTTAAGAACTATGTGGCTGGCATGGTTAAATTAATAAGGTTGACTCGGGGCTGATCGAACTCTCTTCTCAGTACCCACAATTGTCAAAATCAATGAAAAGATACAACAACAACTTCATCAGCTTTGCATGTTAATAATTTCCCCTTTCAGATTTTGTATGAGCTGTCAACTTCGATTTGACATTTATGGGAACTCGCTCTCACCCATGCGACAACCTTATTTATTCAACTATGACATTTTCTGTCAGTTACAAAAATGTAAACACTTGTGCGCAAAAAATTAAATATTAAAAATATGAATTTGGATGTAATTGATATTTGTGTTACAGACGTGTAGAAAGCTTTGTTTGTGCTGTTGGTGGTTTGTTACAGATTTTATTGGACACAACTGATTTGAATTTATTCGAGGTTGCTCAGAAACGCAATACATATATTAAAAATATATGCTGACACATTTTAACAAATATTTGAGCTTTTCTGTATCGATTATTTGATACACATAGTTGCTAAGTGTATAAACAACTTTGATCATCTCACTTCCATTAATTTCTTTAATTAAAAGTAGTAATTCATTAAAATTCAATAAATTTTTCCTTATTTCACTTAATTTTATGTTATTTGACGTTTTATACAATAGAAGCGCTTTCATTTTCTAACATGTCAAATTTTGTAATTGAAAATTACCACATGTTGAGTAAATGTAGCGAAAAAATAAAGCGTGGCGAAAAATAGACAACATGTTGTGAGTAGCGGAAAGTGATACTTGCCGTCAGAAGACTTTTACTCAACAGTTGCACAATAGTTGCACAAAATTGAGTTTCGAGAACGCACCCAATAGTTCGTATGAAAAAGACGATATACAACTAACTCAGTGTTGCCAGATAGGTTGAGCTTCTTTCCCCTAAATCTGAAAAAATTTGCTGAATTTTCCCCTAAAAATAAAAAAAAACCCCTAAAATTTTTTTTAGTTAATTTATTGAATACTTTGTTTAATTGATGTAAATAAATACAATATCAAAATAGATTTTTGGACTAAAAAAAATTACATTAAGTAGTTTCTTTTTACATAGTAATTCATTGAGGAACTTAAAAACACAAGCTCAAGTAATAAAGAAATTACATTTTTTGAATTTCATTAAGATCGCTTCAATATAAGATCTTTAACCGCCATAACAGACGGAAACATGGCAATACTCGAGAGAAAACAAAAATATATCTTACTAATTTTAAGTACCTTTGTTAATTAACACATACACATCTTTCACAAACATCTTTCAGTTTAACAGAATTTGTCTTGAAAATTAGTGCGTTTTGAGGAAAACTTGTTTTTTAAGGGTTTTATTAAATTAAGTGTTTTATCTTATGCGCAACTTTGCGCAGCCAATTTTTTAAAAGACATAAGGCAGATATACTATATTTTATGAAAGTATTATTTTTCGATTGTTATTAGCTTGAACTATTTAGATTTTTTCTACTAAATTTTAGTAAAATAAAAACTGCTTAATAAATTAAGAGACATACTTCCGCGTTTTTTCTAATTTTTGTTTTTTAAAATTTTTTCTTTTTTTTTTTTTTGTTGGTTACAAATTCAATGGTATTTAAGTCATTAAAAAATAAAAAAAAACTTATTTAAATATATGCTTTCTCGTCGTCAGAATTTAAAACAGCCTCTCAAATTTTCTACTAAACCGAAAAAAACCTGTGTTGTTTTTAACACAGCTCCTTGGACTAACACATTAAAGAGCTTTTTTAACTATTTGTTGAAGCTCTTTTTAAACGATTTTTAGCTGCATTTAAAAAGTGCTTCCATCCCTACCTTGAATACCCTTATAATTCATGCAAAATGGCAAACTTATGTGCCAAACTGGTAAAATTTTATGGGCGTTGGGAAAAGGGTGTGGCACTTTTTCGGCTGCCCAAATTGTGGGTATAACTTTCGAACTATTAGTCACACATCAATGAAACTCGGTAAGAATGTACTATTTAGTCTTGTCCTTTGACTGGAAAAATTGAGTGAGCATTGGACAAGGGGGCATGGCACCGCCCATATAAGTTAAACTTATGGTATCAAATAGCTTTGGAGTTAAATGCCGCATAATAATGAAACTCGGTATGGAGTAAACTTGGTAATGTCCATCTACTAGAAAACCGAGACAGGCATTGTACAAGGGAGCGTGGCTCCGCCCATACAATTACAATTTTTGATATCGAATAGCCTATGAAAGTAAGTCAAAAAACGTTAAATTTTAGAATAGAATTACTATTTGGTGATGCATTTCTACTAAAAAATTTTGACAGGCATTGGTCAAGGGGGTGTGGCTCCGCCCATACATGCCAAAGTTTTGATATCGAATAGCTATGGAAATTAAAGTCGCATGACATTAAAACTCACAATGGAGTTCCACTTGGTGATATCCTTCTACGCCTATGGTTGGCATATTGTAGTTTTAGGTGATTTTGTAAAAAAATTTGTACTACAGGACTCAAATTGCTCTCAAAATTTGCAAAAATTTCGTCAAAAATTAACAGTAATAATAACACAGTGCGACACGAAAAAATAACTTCAAATATCTCAATGGTTTATAATAGTGGATGGTCTATATATTATGCCCTCATACTCAGTTTTATCGGATTAGGTCAAATAAGAGAGAAATTCAAGGTCAAACTTCACCTTGAAGTCACAAATTTTCTCTTATAACTCTTAAACTAAATTCAAATTCTATGTAGTAACTGCATCTAAATATTTGCAATGGATGATTCTTTACATTTTGAGACCATTTTTTGCTCAAAAAGTTACGTAAGGGGTTTAATATCTTCTTCGAAAACAGGGCTTTTTTAAAAAAAAATAAAATTTTCAATAGTTCAGTTACTATGTATTTGTGTTCAAAAACAATCAGATTTTGCTGAATTTTTGCATACACCTTAAGTAAAATAAAATAACCCACCTGTGAAAAGATCACAACAATTACATGTGTGCATCCAAAGATATTCGGATTCGCAGATTACCAACGGTGGTAACTTCGTTAATCTAAGCCCTAGCGTAAAATCATTCAGATATAAATTATAGATCCAACAATTTTCTTCAAAACTGTCCTTTACATTTTTACCGAAAGAGTTACCGTTTTAAAGATATGCGCGTAAATGTGTAATTACAACATATATGAAAAATTAAAACGGTTAAAATAAAAATTTTTTTTTATTTCTATTTCTTCTCAAGTTCCAATTAAAACCAAAGTTTTCACCGAAAGTAAAATGCATTAGGCCATTCAACAACACAAAAATTAAAACTATAGAAATTAATATTTATGTTATTGTTATAATTTATTTGAAATTAATTCTTTAAACAAGGTTAAAATATAATGAATTGCTTATCCTTTTAATTAGTGGTGGGCACAATTCTTACTCGTGCTGCGCCTGTGTAACTTTGCCCACCCCTACTTTTAATGATAGTGAGCTTACTCGTGTGATTTAATTTGCATATCTAACAGTTAGGTGTCTAGCTTGGCTGTAGTCGCCTCTAAGTGAGGTGTCAAAACTAAATTTGAAATACGATCATTCATTTCATATATGTATTTGAGTAGGAAATTTTCAAAAGTTTTGTGTTTTAAAATAATTTTATATTGTTAAATTGATTTTTGGTAATGAGTCTCTGTATTAATAAACTAAGTTTGTATTGCTATGTTTGTGGTAAAATACCTTTAGCAAAAAGCATTGCTTCCTTCAGTGTGGAATCTGAAATTGCTTATGAAAAATATTTCGGAGAGCCAGTACTAAAAAACGTGACGTGGACACCTAAAAAATTATGTCGAAGTTGCTATATTTACCTACTGGCATGGCTAAAAGGAAAACGGACTGCTATGCCTTTCGGAGTACCTATGCTGTGGATGGATCCTGGAGAGCATGTAAGCGAGAACTGTTATGTATGTGCAAACCCTTTCTTTGGCCAAAACAGAATCAAAAAACGAAAAATTACATACGTAAGCGTTCAGAGTGCGCAGAGGCCTTTGCCACATTCGAATAGTATTCCAATTCCAATACCTCCAACTTGTTATGATATCGCTTCATATCATACACAAACAGTTCACGCTGACTTTTATTCGGCTTATGAACCAATACCATCTACATCGCATATACAGATTCCAGTATCGCAAGAACTTATGGATATTATGGTGGCTGAGCTCAATTTATCTCAACGAAAATCAGAAAAACTAGCTTCTCTTTTAAATCTTTGAAATAATTTAGCTCCAGGAGTAAAGGTTACTGGATACCGCAATCGACAAAGGCAGTTTCAAATCTTGTTCACAGTCAATCCTGAAAATACTTTTGTTTTTTGTAACAGCATTGAAAAATTGATGGAAGCAATGGATGTGTCTTATGATTCGCAAGATTGGAGATTATTCATAGATTCGTCTACAACTAGTTTCAAAGTAGTTCTGCTTCATAAGTTCAATAAGAAACCATCCATTCCGATTGCTTACAGTACAGATATGAAAGAAACATACCAAAATATGGAAATTGTGCTTGAAAAAGTAGGGTATCAAAATCATCAATGGCGACTTTCTTGCGACTTAAAAGTCGTAGCTTTGTTGCGAGGACTACAAGCAGGCTACACAAAACATATGTGCTTTCTTTGTCTGTGGGATACCCGTTTTAAGGGCAACCAATATGCGAAGTATGACTGGCTTCCAAGAAGCAGCTGTTCAAATAGTGGCAATAATGTCATACGTCCTCCACTTGTTCCAAAGGAAAATATTTTGATGCCAACGCTTCATATTAAACTAGGAATAGTAAAAAATTTTATTAAGACTGTTGTTCGAAGATCAGAAATTTTTGATTGCTTAAAAACTGTATTTCCTAAACTAAGCGACGCAAAAATTAAGGCAGGCAAGTGCAAAAAATTACTTTATTTTTGTAAAATAATTCTAGAAAGATATTTGACTGAGTTAGCGATTTACTTATAAAGTTATTTATTCCCATCGTTATAGGTGTATTAAATGGACCTGATATCCGAAAGCTCATGAAGAGCCAGAGTTTTGATGCAAGGTTATCCGATGAAGAACTCATTGCTTGGAATGCAACCAAACATGTTATAGACAACTTTCTTGGGAAAAATCGATCAGAAAACTACCCACAATTAGCAGCCGCAATGCTAAATCATTTAAAAAAATAGGTGTTTCTATGTCTCTCAAGATTCATTTCCTGCATTATCATCTTGAGGTTTTCAAACTCCAATTAGCATCGGAATCTGACGAACATGGAGAAAGATTCCACCAAATGCCATGCCTATGGAAAAGCGCTATAATGGTAAAAAGCTCGATGCTTTAATTGGTGAAATTTGCTGGTGGTCGCACAAAAAATATTATGCTGAAGATGATGATGAAGATACGGATGACATGGAAATTAAATAATTTACAATTTTATTAATAAAATCATAATTGCAACTATCATTAAAAGGTTAAGCAATTCATTATATTTTAACCTTGTTTAAAGAATTAATTTCAAATAAATTATAACAATAACATAAATATTAATTTCTACAGTTTTAATTTTTGTGTTGTTCAATGGCCTAATGCATTTTACTTTCGGTGAAAACTTTGGTTTTAATTGGAACTTGAGAAGAAATAGAAATAAAAAAAAAAAATTATTTTAACCGTTTTAATTTTTCATATATGTTGTAATTACACATTTACGCGCATATCTTTAAAACGGTAACTTTTTCGGTTAAAATGTAAAGGACAGTTTTGAAGAAAATTGTTGGATCTATAATTTTTATCTGAATGATTTTACGCTAGGGCTTAGATTAACGAAGTTACCACCGTTGGTAATCTGCGAATTCGAATATCTTTGGATGCACACATGTAATTGTTGTGATCTTTTCACAGGTGGGTTATTTTATTTTACTTAAGGTGTATGCAAAAATTCAGCAAAATCTGATTGTTTTTGAACACAAATACATAGTAACTGAACTATTGAAAATTTTATTTTTTTTTAAAAAAGCCCTGTTTTCGAAGAAGATATTAAACCCCTTACGTAACTTTTTGAGCAAAAAATGGTCTCAAAATGTAAAGAATCATCCATTGCAAATATTTAGATGCAGTTACTACATAGAATTTGAATTTAGTTTAAGAGTTATAAGAGAAAATTTGTGACTTCAAGGTGAAGTTTGACCTTGAATTTCTCTCTTATTTGACCTAATCCGATAAAACTGAGTATGAGGGCATAATATATAGACCATCCACTATTAGAAACCATTGAGATATTTGAGGTTATTCCAATTGACCCTTAAATTGTCGCACAGTGTAATAATTAATAGCAGAAATTTTGACAAAAACAAGAAAAATAATGATATGAAGCAATCACATTTAATAAAAAAAAACAATACACATATATATAAATATCGATTAATGAAAGAAACATTTTTTGCCATATAAACTGAAATGTGTTTCCAGAAATTCCATTTTGAATTTTAATTTAATTTCACATTTTATCATTAAATTGAAAAGCGTTCATTTATTTTGAAGCTTCTAATCCGAATTTTCAAATTAATATGTGACATTTTTCATTATTTCGCAGATTATATTACACTTAATAAAAAGATCATAGCTTTCTAAAGTAGGTTTTATGGTTCTTAATGATTTTATGACAATATCTTTTAATTTTTCATTGATTAAAATTATAATTGCATGATTTCGGAAAAAGGGACGTTTTGTGGGATTTTTAGTATAGCTGCTTTTGTTGGCATCACCAAAATGATAGACGCACGATCTGTCAACGCAACATTGAGTTTTGCAAAGTTTGAGGTCGTCCGTTTTGACAGCTTATATCGTAGTTTTTACAACGGAGACCAACGTACGGTCAGCGCACGACCGACCTAACGCAGTATTGTAATTCAGCTATTACTCTCGACACAGATTTGCATTGTTAAACATAATACCACAAAAAATACATACACATCTCTGAGATACATACTTGTCAGACGACAGACACGTATGTACCTCAAATGTGTAATAGACAATACAAATTTACAAATTACACACTCAACTTAAGTTGAGTTAACGTACCTAATAGGGGCCTAAATTACATTAGTCAGTAATAAAACCGCTAAAAAACAGTGATTACATCAATTTAAAAAATTCAATTTCTGTGGATTGGAATGGAATATTAACCAGATTTTACCTTAACACTGATTAATTGGCCCTAACAATACAAATAAATTCTGACCTTAACGATATGTTGAATACTGCCCCAACCAGTGTTGCCAGAACTTTTTTGAAAAAAGCGCGAGATTAAAAAAAATTTCGCCCAATGAAAAAAAAAATCGCCAAAAATCACCATTTTTTCTAAGAAATTTATTATATTAGAAAAAACAAAACAATTTATACACATTTTTTTTCAAATAATATTGAGATTTGAGATCTATAAAAAAGCTACTTCATTTTATACGAGAATTTTGATCGTTAAAGAACATTTTTTTAGAGACTAGAACTTTTTAGAATTTTTCAAGATGCAACTTTAAAAAAAAAACTTTTTGCAAAAAACGTAGTTCCTTCAGCCATATTAGACTCTTCCTCCGTTTCGTCAATTCTCGAAGTATTGTTTAGTTCATACATTGATTTAGTTTATACAAGATGAACGCCAACTTACAAATATTGTCAAACATTTTTTCGCCTACGGCTGTCTTAATTTTGTATGCCGATTACCAAAATTCTTCACTTTCAGATGGCACTTTGTTTTTGAAAACATTGCTCCATGGAAATGTCAACAAAGATTCATATTCGATTTCTTCTGCACGTCGCTCTTCAAGAGATAGATAACGAAGAGGGAGTTCACGGAAAGAAGGTCTTATATAAATAGTTTAAACATCTTTCAGGACATAAAATAAAAGCATTTTCAAAAATTTCTAACAGACTAGGTAATCGTTTTAACATTTCCTTGATTAAAACTATAATAAAATTCTGGCATTTTGATAGTATGTCTATCATAGCAATATCATCACTTAATTTGTGAATTTCTTCATGGAACTGATAATGAAATGTAAGGTCATTAATTCTTTTATAATTGCTTTTATCCGCTAAAATTTTATTCAAGCTGAATGTAGCTAAATTATCAAAATTGAAATTTTTGACAATGTCTTCTTTTATAATTTTTGAAACAAGTCTTTGAATAAATGTTGTGATTTCAACGTAAGCTTGAAAAAAGTAAACTTTTTCTCGTTGAAAATATGAATTAAGTGAGTTGATGTTTTGAAGAAACGGTCTCAAAAAAATAAGTATTTCGATATAAATAAATTATCGATAAAGGCTTGTGAGCTGTGTTCAGTCGCATTGTTAACAGAGTGTTCCAAACACTTAAAACAATTGTTATTTTCTTTAATTGAAATTTTAAACACATTAGATGAGTTTATGAAAAAAGGTTGTTTTTACAAAAATCGCCCAAAAAATCGCCAGGCGATTTCCTAAAAATGTAAGCGCAAAAACAAGAAAAAAAGCGCCCAATTGGCGATAAATCGCCCAATCTGGCAACGGTGCCCCCAACCACAATTTTTTCGTACGTATAGAAGGCACACTCAATGCAAGCATATGCCAGCAACAGCAAAGCTGTGTGATGTTTTGAGTTTTATATTTGAAAAAAAAAAAATAATAAAACTGGACAAATGATTTTTATTTTAAATAAAAATTGAGAAATAACTTTTCCGAAAAAGTTAAGTTCCGACCGAAAAAAAAAATTGAGAAACAATTTTTATTCCTGAACAAAATAATAAAAATCAAAAACAACTTTAATATTACGTTCACACCTAAGCCAAATGAGCAAATTTGAATATCTCATTGAAAAGTGTTCACACTTATAAATCTCATTTTGTTTGACGGTTGTGCTTGTTGCATATTTTGTTTTGATAAAATTTTTCTGTGTACAAATTTTTCTTACAATTTGCTTTGAAAGGTATGTTCACAATGCAGTTTAATATGCTCAGAGCTGTGTTTAACGTGAAATTATCTCATTTGTTACTCATTTCGTTGAAATGAGTTGGATATTCAAATTAAGGCCCCTATTAGGTACGACAACTCAACTTAAGTTGACGTGACTTAAGACACCTCAACTGAACTTTTTTGCCATATTACGCATAACATACATTTTCAGTTGAGCTGTGGTGTAAAATTTCTTTTTCTATTGGAGCATGATTACACCGAAATTTGACACTTTCATTGAAATGAATCAGTTGTTCGCATCAATTTTTGTGTATATGTATTTTGTTCACAAATAATAAAGTAAGGAAATGGCAGAGTGGTAAGACATTTTGATGTAATGCCAGCAGTCTGAGTTCAATCCTCGCATGTGACAAAGAATCAAATTTTCCCGCTTTGCTTTTATCTATTTTTTTTTTTAACAAAGCGCTCCTTGGACAAACACATTAAAGAGCTTTTTTTACTATTCGTTGAAGCGCTTTTTAAACGATTTTTTAGCTGTATTTAAGAAGCGCATAACAAAATGTATATAAAAATATGAGCTCCACACCTCTGAACTCTGAAAAGCGCATTCTCAAAGTAAGAGCATAAAATGCGCTATTTCTAGGAGCGCTTTATATTTTCCCGCTGGGTACTAAAATAATATATACTCAATATACACTCAATTAATAAAAAACAATAAACAAATAAAAAGTTCGTATGAAAAAGACGCTATACAACTAGCTGAAAGCAGATGTAAGTTTTTGACAGTTTTTACACTCGACACAGAGTTGCATTGTTAAACCTAATGCTATAAAAAATACATACACATCTCTGAGATACATACTTGTCAGACAATAGACACGTATGTACCTCAAATGTGTAATAGACAATACAAATTTACAAATTACACACTCAACTTAAGTTGAGTTGTCGTACCTAATAGGGGCCTAATATTTCTATGGGAAATGAGATAATTACGCATCTCATTTGTGTTTTTTTACCGAAATGAGCAAATTAGCTTAGGCGTGAACATAGTATTAGGGCCGTTTTCTCATCTTGCCTATAAAGTTCACTTTAGTTAAAGTTCACTTTAAAGTTACCTTTAGCTGTTTTTCGTTTTCTCATGTTGCCTCTAGTGTTACCGATATGATAAATTTAACGGGAGGTTCAAGCTGGTTGTAAATTTTCTATCACAGATAAAATTTTAAGTGCTACCCATTTTGTAAACACAAAACAGCTGTTTGTTAACTTCAAACTAAATTCAATAATATTCCAATAAATAAACAAAATAAATATTCGTAATGAATAATAGGAGTGTGTTTCAAATCAATGCCATAGAAGCCATGTTCGAAGATACGGAAGTGCAGAATACTAGGCCAAGAATATTTCAAAAGCGTAAGGACTACTTTCGGAAATACAACGACATCGAATTTGTAAAGAGATTTCGATTAACAAAAGCAACATGTTTTTAAATTTTTCAATTATATTTAATTTAATTTTTTATTTGAATTCAAAAATCACAACCAACAATAATGAGGAAATGCTGAATACTGAAATAATAAAAAATTCGTCTCTCGCTTGTTCTCTTCGCTTCGCCTCTGTCCGGGTTGCTAGATCGCTAGAACACAACATTTGCAATTGTTTTGGATAAAATTGGTAAAGACATCACACGCGATTGCAGAAGTTTTGCGGTGCATAAGACAATAAAAAAATATATATATTGTTAACGTCGTTTTATTAACTTTAAATTTGAATTCCTAAAGTTTACTTTATTTTCTTTAAAATTAACATTAGTTTAATTTTTTCGTGTCTTTTATAATCACCCTTTATATTAATATATATATTAAAAGTGCTCTGTACGGGACATTGCAACGCTGCGCTTTAACAAAACAAAAAAAAAAATACATAAAAGCTTTACTCGCAAGTTAATAGATCACCTCTTACGGTAAAAACGTTTGGTCTTAGATTTTATAAAAAGGCCAAAAACAAAGAAAAAGCATACAGTTTCAAAATGAAATTACAAGCGGGCAGCGTTGCAATGTCTTTAAGCAAACAAACAAACGAACAGAAAATAGTTGAATGCAAAAGCAAATTTGCAGCTTTATTGAATGTAAAGAACAATTTATGTTGAACAAATAAATTTGTTATGAAAACTTTAATATAAAGAACTAAACTCGATTGTTTCGCTTAAAAGAGGCATCGCGCGTTCGCAGGTAAGTATTTTAACATGTATATTATCAAAAATAATTTTTTATGAAAAATATTGTCGCAGCAGAAACCATGCTTCTCATAACTCTCTGTTTTTATGCTAGCATAAGTTTTTTAATTGTAGTTGGTGACTTTGCAGGTGTGAGCGTTGCTACTGCAAGTCGCGTCATAAAAGAAGTTTCAATGGCCATAGCACGTTTGGGTAAAGAGTGTATACATTTTCAGAATAACCCTGGCTTAGAAGAGACAATGGCAAGCTTTTACAACATTGCACGGTTTCCAAGAGTCATTGGAGCAATAGATTGCACACAAAAAGAATGCAATCGCCAGGAGGAAACAATGCAGAAATTTACTGGAACAGGAAAGGGTAGTTTTCAATTAAGGTCCAAGCTTTGTGTAATTCCCAATTAATGTTCCAGGATTTGGTTGCGAGGTGGCCTGGGTCAGCACACGATAGCAATATATTTCGAACCTCCCGCATAAAATTTCGTTTAGAGAATAAGCAGTTTGAGAACGGCATAATTCTAGGTGACAGCGGATACAAGCAGTGTAATTACTTGATGACTCCACTGCTAATTCCGCAAACAGAAGTTGAAAACTTTACAACGAGTCCCAAATTCGAACTTGGAATACGATAGAGCTATGCTTTGGGGTGTGGAAACGGCGTTTTCCAATCTTATCATTAGGCATGCGTTTATCAATAGATACTATAATGGCGATTATTGTAGCATGTGATGTTTTGCATGTGATTGCAATACTTGAAAAAGAACCACTTCCTCCAATTGATGATTCAGTATTGATGCCAAATGAATTATTTGAAAATGTTGAAGCTACTACCAATGAGGTTACAAGTAATACAAATTGAACGGCAAGGACATTATTGATACATAATTATTTTTCTAGGTAAGATTTATTGATTGTAGCGTTTTTCATATAAAAACATAATTTCTATTTTAGGTTGTAACATATAGACGACTTTCGGATCGGACGACTTGTTACACAATTGGTAACTTAATGTATCCCATTAAGTTTTCTACGACCTAATTTAAAAAGTATATATGAAATTAAATAATAAATAAATTAAAATTTAAATTTTTATTTAATTAAAATTTTTTTATTGTTGCTTAGTATCATTTTTTTTTTCCAAGTCTAACCTTAGTAACTCATTTTTGATTCTAATCCGAGTTAGCTCTTCCAAATTCTTCTCCTCTGCTCGCCGATTTTCCTCTTCACAAAATTTTCTTTGGCTTATAATGAGCTCAATTTTAGTATCTTCCAGGCTTCTTTGCTTAACACTTACACATAAACGTTTCGATTTTGGCTGCTGCAAGCTTTATGGTTTCCAAGTTTCCCAGTCATGTTGTTTTCGGCTAGTAGAAGGCTTGTTTTGGTGATTGTCTAATAAAATAATGGTTTATATTTTAACAACACAAAAGTCTCAATTTATTATGCTATTACCTCCTCATGTTCACTACCAATGTCAATTATATTTACTGCGTCAGTTTCAGCTTCCTCTTCAAACATCGCATCCAGATATTCACATTCCACTATAAACATTTTAGTAACGTTTGATTTTAAATTTTTTTGATATTTCTCATACCGGTGGACGAATCGCCGATTAAGGATGCAATTCGTTGCGAAATGTTGCTAATCACACTTTTTGCAGGTCCACCACCAGTACGATGAGTTTGGCAAGGCGCTGCTTTCTCGTGAGGATCCTGTTGTGGCTGCGAAGAGTTCGGAAGAGATCTTGTTCCACGTCTGCTCCTTCTGCTTCCAGGTAACAGTATCAGATTTCTTGTTTTCTAAGATTTCTTATTACATCTCTGCATTCCACCACTTATTCCACTAGCGCCACCTCTTCTTCGACCGTAAAATTTTTACCTCTTCTTCTCTTTGTTTCATCCCCTTGAAGTTTTCTTTTTTTATGTTAATTTTATTTCAAACGTAAACAGAACATATAATCAGCTGTTTTGTGTTAGTGCTACCAAAAACTTTTCAATGCTGCCATTTTTGTGTACGGCCATGCCGTATTTTCATGCATATAAATTAATAATTTAAAGGTAACATGAGAAAACCAAATTTGCTTTACCGAGAGGATAAATTTATTTGGTCGGTAACTAAAGTAAACTTTAAAGCTAAGATGAGAAAACGGCCCTTCAACTTTTTTTCCGTAACTTCTTCCGCATCTCCATCTGCATTCTCCAGAATTCTACCAAAAAAATTTCATGAAGCATTGCCATGATTTAACTCTTAACTCCCAACAAGTGTTCACACAGGCTCTACAACAAACCGTTGTTTCGAGCGTTCGAACGGTCAAATACGAGGTTTGTCCTACCTATAATACAATTACAAAGTAAGCTCATTTTAAGATCGCTGCTCAAATGAGAATGGCGGAAGGCACTCTTCCAGTGTTTTAGATGTACGCATGATCCGTAGTGCCAATATAGACTCTCAGATCATTATCTTACCGCATCCGTACACGTCTGTGCGCAACCAAGAATGAGCGCAATCCAGCACAGAGAAAACTAGACGTCAGAAAAGCTGCACTCAAAACAAACAGCAGAAGACTTCGCTGCTCGACTCTCACTCGTGCTTCAAGAAAGCACTCCACCGATCGACGATGTATGCACGCAGTGGCAGAAGAGGTAATTGGCTGTCACTTCCCAAAAACACTGGCACGATCAGGAGTGTCACGACGCCACTGCAGAAAAAGACGCCGCCTACAAAGCCACCTTGCAGTCGGTTGCAAAGCGTGATGCTAAGGCGCGATACAAAGATAAGAGCAGGGAATAGAGACGAATTTTCAGTACGAGTGCGAAAAGATTGAGATGCATGGTGACAGGAATGAGATCCGAAAATTTTTCGAAAAATAAGACGCCTGAACGATGGTTCCAAGACCGCGGTCTCTTCCTGCAAGGATGAAAATGGGAATCTAGTGACAGATATCCAGAGTACACTGATGATGTGGAGGGAACAATCCTGTAGGCTTCTGAATGGTAACGACGACAACAATGCCGCCAATAGAGATGATATCCCGGAAACCAAATTGTGAACGACAGCGCTGAAGTTCCGCTGTCTGATCATAGTAAAGTCTTTAATGCTATAGCTCGGCTTAAAAACAACAAAGCCGCAGGAGCCAATGGCTTACCTGCTTCAAGAATGGAGGCGAAGCTCTATTTAAACGCATTCATGAGCTCCTACGCAGAATATGGTTGGAAGAATGCATTCCAAACGATTGAAACCTCAGTGTACTTTACCCAATCCACAAGAAAGGTGATCCCACAATTTGCGCCAACTACCGTGGGATAAGCCTTCTTAATATCGCATATAAGGTCCTGTCGAGCGTATTATGTGAAAGACTGAAGCCCATCGTAAACCAGCTGATTGGACCTTATCAGTGTGGCTTCAGACTTGGCAAATCCACCATCTTGGAGAAGACACTAGAGAAACAAATCGACACACACCATCTTTTTGTCGATTACAAAGCCGTCTTCGAAAGTCCAATAAGGAATCATCTATATTTCACCATGTCTGAATTTGGTATTCCTGCAAAGCTCATCCGCCTTTGCAGAATGACACTGAGCAACGCCAGCAGCACAGTTAAAATCGGGAAGGACCTCACTCCTCCATTCGATACAAACGAGGTTTCAAACAAGGTGATTCCTTATTGTGTGACTTTTTCAACCTAATGATGGAGATCATCCGATCTGCTGATTTGAGACGTAGTGGCACGATATTCTACAAAAGTATTATGCTGCTGGTGTATGCTGATAATATCGATATTATTGGCCATAATAAGCGAGAAGTCAGTGAAAGAATCGAGTCGGATGGGTCTTGCAGTTAACGCAGATAAGACGATATACCTAGTGTCAACAAATAAACAGTCCCAGCGTCTGAAAACCACGTCACTGTTGACAACATCTCCTCACGCAGCACAAACCTGAACGTTGAGCAGTTCTGATGAAAAGACTTTGGGAGCCTTCGAGAAAAAGATCCTTCGTAAGTTCTTCGGTCTAACCTGCGTCAATGGCGAGTACCAAATTCGATGGAACCACGAGCTGTATGAGCTGTACGCTGCCATCGACATAGTGAAGTTCATTAAAATCGAACGGCTCCGCTGGCTAGGTCATGTTGAGCGAATGGAAAACGACGTTCCAGCGAAAAAATATATGATTCGGTGCCCGGTGGTGGTCAACGCGGAATAGGGGCTTTCAGACTATCATACATGTAGGATCAACTTGACAAGTCGGGTGGACATGTAGTATGTGTGAAAGCAAATGCTGCAGTCCATGCGGACATGCAGCATAAAAATCAAAAAGTTTTGATTTTTTCTGTTGATCCGTCCTACATGTAGTAAGTGAGCACGCTCCTTCATCCGACTTAATGCATTTTTTCATTCTTAAAAAACATCGTGGAGTGAAGTGGGGAAAGAAAACATATAGAAAAAGATAACCAAAGCGCAAAGTTGAAAATATTTATATGGCAGCTGCTTCGCATACCGTGTTTTGGAAGGAGTTCTCTCTTTTTTTTCTTCCAAAACTTTATGAATTATAAGAGCAGCAAGAAATCGTGTTCACGTTGTTCGATGCTCTGTTCTTGAACGCTGGAAAATAATGGACTCCATCCGAGATATAGGACAGTTCGAAGCTCGAACAGACTTTTCCATTATTCTTTCGTCCTACATGTGGATCCTACATGTGGATCCTACATGTAGCCTAATCCGAAACCCCCTAATAGGACGACCACATATTCGTTGGAAGGATCAAGTGTACGATAAACCGACTACGCTTGGTGTTTCCAACTGGCGCCAGCAAGCGCAAAACAGAAATGGCTTGTGCAATTTCTTATACGAGGCCAAAACCGACCCAACCGTTGCACAGTGCGGTTTTTTCAATTTTAGGATGACAAAAGTCCCAACATTTTTCTATTGAATTTAAAAAAAAAAAATTTTTTTATTCCAAAAGTTATATATTTAACTAATTAAAAAGCAATACCTACAAGTCTTAAAAATATATGTATTTTTTTTTTTTAATAATTTGCTTAAGTTGGGAGTATTTTCAATCGACAAAAAACTGAGCACAAAGTAAAAGTTTTATGCCAACTTTGAACAAGTATAACTTTTGTAGTAAAGATTTTTTTTATACAATTTTTAATTATAATAAAATACTGTTAAATTTTGTTTTGATTTTTCAAAAACAAAATAAAAAATAAAGTAATAGAAAATAAAAAAAATTAAAATAAAAAACATGTTTTCTAATTCTAAAATTAGAAAAATTCAACTATTTAGTAGACATTTAAAAAAATAGGTCACTCGATATTTCTTAGAAAATTAAATTTTTAATATGTTAATTATTTCTAATTTTTATTTAAAAAAAGTTCCATTGCCATTTTTTTATCAGATTACAGAAATCTTCATAAAAGCAACTGTACCCTTTCGTACCAATAATTAAGACGTTTCTTACTAATCAGGCTAGTTTTTGTAAATAAAACAGGATTACGTTAATTTTTAGTAATATTAATAACAACAGAAAATTTCATAATAGCTACGTTCGATTCGCCAGCTTATACTCCATTCATGTCGCTTATTTCAAAATTTATATGGAAAAACAACAACAAAGTAGACAGCTAGTTGAGTTTGAAGTAGGTCAATTATCAGTTGAGCTGAGTAAAGTTGCCTTGCCAAGTTCTTATTTTTTAGTTGGTTTGCGTACGGAATAAGGTAAATTCCGCAAGTTTAGTCAGGTTATCCAACACCTGATCCTTCCAACGAAGATGTGGGCGTCCTCTTCTGCGTTGACCACCACCGGGCACCGAATCGAATATTTTTTTCGCTGGAACGTCGTTTTCCATTCGCTCAACATGACCTAGCCAGCGGAGCCGCTCGATTTTAATACGCTTTACTATGTCGATGTCAGCGTACAGCTCATACAGCTTGTGGTTCCATCGAATTCGATACTCGCCATTGACGTAGATTTGACCGAAGATCTTACTAAGGATCTTTCTCTCGAAGGCTCCCAACGTTTTTTCATCAGAACTGCCAGGTTTATGCTGCATATAATAGGACGGGCATGATTAATGACTTAGAGAGCGTGAGTTTTGTTCGTCGAGAGAGGGCTCTGATTCTCAATTGCCTACTCAGCCCAAAGTAACACCTGTTGGCAAGAGTTATCCTTCGCTTTATCTCAAAACTGACATCGTTGAAAGAGTTTACGCTGGATCCCAGGTAGACGAAGTCCTTAACAACCTCGGAGGAGATGTTGTCAACAGTGACATGGTTTCCAAGACACTGGGGCTGTATATTTGTTGACACTAGGTATTTCGTCTTATCTGCGTTCACTGCAAGACCCATTCGACTCGACTCTTTCGCTAACCTGGAAAATGCTGCGCTGACTTCGCGCGTATTATGGCCAATGATATCGATATCATCAGCATACGCCAGCAGCATAATACCTTTGTAGAATATCGTGCCGCTGCGTCTCAAATCAGCAGCTCGGATGATCTTCTCCATCATTAGGTTGAAAAAGTCGCATGATAAGGAATCACCTTGTCTGAAACCTCGTTTGGTATCGAATGGAGGAATGAGGTCCTTCCCGATTTTAACTGTGCTGCTGGTGTTGCTCAGTGTCATTCTGCAAAGGCGGATGAGCTTTGCAGGAATACCAAATTCAGACATGGTGGAATATAGATGATTCCTTATTGGACTGTCGAAGATGGCTTTGTAATCGACAAAAAGATGGTGTGTGTCGATTTGTTTCTCTAGAGTCTTCTCCAAGATGGTGGATTTGCCAAGTCTGAAGCCACACTGATAAGGTCCAATCAGCTGGTTTACGATGGGCTTCAATCTTTCATATAATACGCTCGACAGGACCTTATATGCGATATTAAGAAGGCGTATCCCACGGTAGTTGGCGCAAATTGTGGGATCGCCTTTCTTATGGATTGGGCAAAGCACAATGAGGTTCCATTCGTTTGGAATGCATTCTTCCGACCATATTCTGCATAGAAGCTCATGAATGCGTTTAAATAGAGCTTCGCCTCCATTCTTAAAGAGCTCAGCAGACAAGCCATCGGGTCCTGCGGCTTTGTTGTTTTTAAGCCGAGCTATAGCTTGCAAGACTTCACTATGGTCGGGCAGCGGAACTTTAACTCTGTCGTCCAAAATTGGGGATTCTGGGATATCATCTCTATTGGCGGCATTGTTGTCGTAGTCGACATTCAGAAGCTTAAAGAAGTGTTCCCTCCACATCATCAGTATACTCTGGATATCTGTCACTAGATTCCCATTTTCATCCTTGCAGGAAGAGACCCCGGTCTTGAAACCATCGGCCAGGCATCTTATTTTTTCGAAAAATTTTCGGACCTCATTCCTGTCACCATGCATCTCTCTCACTCACGCATTTCTGCTTCCCTTTTCTTTCGAATGAAAATGCGTCTCTCTTCCCTCCTTTTTTCTTTAGCAGCACGCCTTACAACCAACTGCAAGGTGGCTTTGTAGGCGGCGTCTTTTTCTGTAGTAGCGTCGCGACACTCTTGGTCGTGCCACTTATTTCGGCGAGGGCGGTTATAGCCTATCACCTCTTCGGCAGCCGTACGCATAGAGTGGGAAATGTGATTCCACTGCGCGCATATATCGTCGATCGGAGGAGTGCTTTCTTGAAGCAGGAGAGAGAGTTGAGTAGCGAAGTCTTCGGCTATTCGTTTTGATTGCAGCTTTTCGACGTCTAGCTTTCTCTGTGCTGGATTGCGCTCATTCTTGATTGCGCACAGACGTGTACGGATCTTGGCTGCGACAAGATAATGGTCTGAGTCTATATTCGCACCACGGATCGTGCGTACATCTAAAACACTGGAAGAGTGCCTTCCGTCTATCAGAACGTGATCAATTTGGTTGCGCGTCTTTTGATTAGGAGACAGCCAAGTGGCTTTATGAATATTGAGATGATTGAATCTAGTGCTACTAACGACCATGTTTCGCGCTGCGGCAAAGTCAATCAGCCTCATTCCGTTATTGGAGGTATTGTCGTGGAGGCTGAACTTTCCGACTGTTGGACCAAAGATATTTTCTTTTCCCACCTTGGCGTTGAAGTCACCAAGCACGATTTTTATGTCGTGGCGGGGGCTGCGCTCATAGGCCTCTTCAAGGCGCTCGTAGAAGCTGTCTTTGGTCTCATCGTCCTTATATTCTGTCGAAGCGTACGCACAAATTAGGCTTATATCGAGGAATCTTGCCTTGACACGGATTATGGCAAGTCGTTTGTTCACAGGTGTGAATCGCAGGACATGATGCCGTAGTCGCTTGCCAACCACGAATCCGCATCCAAATTCGTGCTTCTCCGCATGGCCGCTGTAGGAGATATCACAGGATGCTTGCCGTGAGCAACCCTGTCCCTTCCATCGCATTTCTTGGATTGCAGTGATGTCAGTTTTGTATCTTTCTAAGATATCTATCAGTTGGATAGAGGCACCATCCATTTCTTGCTTATTAGGATAGTTTTTGAAAACATAACATAATTCATTCAATTCTTATAAGATAACTTGCAGCAAATTACAGAATTTAAATCAGAAACCATATTTATGCTTATTAAAAGATTTTTAAGTACTTATATATCGGTGATTCCATATATATTCGACAAATTTTGAGCAAAATTTAACCTTAGTGTTGCCAATTTTTTTGAAATTTTGTAGGCTTTTAGTGATCATAAAAATAACTAAAACTGTGTTTTTTCTTTTTCCGAAATCGTCTTTTTTTACAGTGTTAAAAAAAGTTATACATTGTGAAAAACATTAAAAAACATAAAAAAATTCGATTTGTGCACGTATTCAAGCAGATGTAACTTCGAAACCATTAGTCGTACAGAAAAAATTTGTTGCGCTGACCATGAAAAATGTGACTGAAAACTTCAGGCAAAGAAATTTAAAATTTTTTCACAAAAGTGCTAAGAAAAAGTACACCAACAGAAAGATCCATTTAAGGTGTTTAAAATATATTCGAATTTTTTTCTGTACGACTTATGGTTTATATTTAGTTTAAAGCTTTTTTTGTGGTTATTTTATGTTGTTATTTATTTGTAATGCTTAAAATCGATTTATTTTCTAATAACAATTTCTAATAATTTATTCTTCAATAATTTCATTTTTAATGCTTTTTGAGAAATTATCTGTTTTAAATAGTTTCTTTGCTTGCTCTAAAAACATTAGCTTCAACAAAATGTACGCATATTGAAAATCAAAACAATGTAGAAAAAAGTAGGTAACACAAATAGCTACGGTTGACAATATTCTACACTGAGATGCTGAAGTATGACAAAATTATAAGTTGGTATATACTGACAACTTTTTTTTATGTTTGGAGCAAGAAAAAAGTTTATCCGTTATTAGTAACACATATTTTCTATGAGAAATAATAATGGTTATTTTAACTTTATGCAAAAAAAAAGAATTTGTGTAAAAAAAAAATTTTATAATAAAAACCACAAATGTAAACAAACATTATATTTTGTAAACGTGATTGATGTTCAACAAAAGTTTATCGTTTCATGTTATCATTCAATTACAAAAATTTATGCTGTAGGGTAGGGGTGGGCACAATTCGTGAACGTGCTGCGACTGCGTGTAAGCAGCGGGCAAGCAGCGTGCGAAATCAATTGCAGGATGAATTTGGGGGTGAATCGGATTGCGGATTGGAAAATCCTCTCTGTAATCCTCTCACAATTTGCAATCACAAGAGCGCACTTGAAAGTGCGTTAGTGCAAAAAAATATGCAGAAAATCAAGCGAACGTCAAGCAGGCAAGTTCTACGCTGGCCTGTTCGTTGAATAGATGACGAAAAATTGTACTCTGTACAAAATTTCATGCATGCAAAATGTTTGATGCTTCTGCATCAAACTGTATAATTTTTTTATTGCAGTAGTTTTTTGTTTATAATTTTTTTTTTTTTTAAATACGACTATTTATAAATCATCGACCCTGAAGTCAGATTAAATTTTTTTTTTTATTTTTTGTTAAAATCATAACAATTTCTTTGTTTCAAAAAATCAAATCTAACATTGTATGACTTTTTTGTTTTTATTTTCATTTAACATTTTCCCATCGCCGTCCCATTAAAAAATTTTGTGCACTTTTAGCCGAGATATACAAATCAAAATTTAAAATGGATTTTTTTCAGCTTTTTACATGTCCGTTTGCTTATCTGTATTTCACTGTATCCATCTGTCAGTGTGTTTAATTTTTATATAAATCAGAGCAAAGAAAAAATCTCTAATACCTATAAGATTTCTGCAAGAACTACTTTAGCACTACTTTGTTTTCAGTGTGCTTTATAGAAACCGTAAGAGCGAGAGCATGCTGTTGTGAAAAGTAACTGTTGCATATCTAGCATATTAAGAGGATTGCTTATTAAAAGGGAGTTTTTTTTTTAAATTACTACCAGCATCTATAAAATCGCTTTGCAAAAACAATTTCTTGCCATATTTATAAGGGTTTCGCAAGAGCATGCAACCATTATAATTCTACATCTGCCTCCGAACATATTTTTAACTAATATTTTTTTAGAACTGAATTACCATAATAAATTTAGGCCCCTATTAGGTACGACAACTCAACTTGAGTTGACGTGAGTTAAGACACCTCAACTGAACTTTTTTGCCATATTACGCATAACATACATTTTCAGTTGAGCTGTGGTGTAAAATTGCTGTTTCTATTGGAGCATGATTACACCGAAATTTTGACACTTTCGTTGAAATGAATCAGCTGTTCGCATTAATTTCAATTTTTGTGTATGTGTATTTTGTTCACAAGTAATAAAGCAAGGAAATAATAGTATAGAGCAGGAGTGCCCAAAACTTTCTTATGGAAGTGCAAACACTAATACATATAAAATCCTGCAACCTTTCGTAAACGAAAGCATACTATGTTAGACAACAACAAAATCTACGTAGAAGATCACTGTCACCAAAATGTACCAACAAAGCATACGAAAGTGTTGTTGCTTGCACTTCGGTATAAGCAACGAAAAAAGATCAAAAACAAAAAAGACAAATTTGTTTGTGTATTTTGTATTGCTTAGTGCGGAGTGCTGTGTGTGTATATTAGAATACACAGCCAATCCTAAGTGCTTTTACAAAAACAAATGTGCACCAAGTGCATAGGGCTTGGGCACCTCTAAAGACGCTATACAACTAGCTCAAAGCAGATGTAAGTTTTTGACAGTTTTTACACTCGAGACATAGTTGCATTGTTAAACCTAATACCACAAAAAATACATACACATCTCTGAGATACATACTTGTCAGTCGATAGACACATATGTACCTCAAATGTGTAATAGACAATACAAATTTACAAATTACACACTCAACTTAAGTTGAGTTGTCGTACCTAATAGGGGCCTTATACTTTTATTTTGCGCGTAACTACTTACAAGCAAGTGTTGGACACAAAACGTTATCGAGATATAAACATGATTAAATTCGAAATATTAAATATTAAAATTATAAAACGCCCTTTTTTATATAAATAGCATGCAACATTGATAATGAACTCCTCTGAGCGCAATGAGCATAATTCTATATAATAATCCATGGTATGATAATACATGGTAGCATTGACAACTGCTTATTTTCTCTTCAACAGGAAAACATAAACTGTCAAAAACAGCTTTTTGTGGAAATACATCAGCAGCTGCTGTGGTTGTTGTTTTTTTCACTTCAACGTTTTCAACATTGCTTGTGTTTTCAATGGCGGATTGTGAGCGCTCTCTTTTTGAGTATATTTTTTGACAGTATATGATTTCCCAAGCAACTGTCAATGCTACCTTGTATTATTATACCATGATAATAATCTATATTACGCTCTCCTTACGCTCTATCTCATTATATTTGTGCATGTCCCTCGTTTCCTTTTCCATCGAATTTATAAAGCAATGCTGTCGCCCGCAAAGCAAGCAGCGTGCAACCAAAATACACGTACGGGCAAAATTTTGCCCACCCCTACTGTAGGGTATAAACCGTTGCTGATCAAGATGCTAGTCACAATTTTCTATTAATTTGTCTGCTAAAATATAAAATCAACTCCATATAGGTTAGAATACATGCAACTTAACTACAGTTATAATTATAATTCGAGTTTTAGAAACGGTGGGCGTAGAAGTTGACTGATCACGCACACTTTCATACAAAAGTTTTTAAGTTGTAACATGAACTAAAAATCTGAATTTCACTGTTATAGCATGTATAAAATCAATTGTATGTCACCATTGATACCCCAGATGTATGGTAGGTAGGAGTGGCAGTTGACCGATCACGTCCAATTTTTGTATCTATTATTCTTTTGATTATCAACATCATCGTGCAAAATTTCATGTCCCTACCTAAAATGCTTTTTGAGATATGACTTTTGTCATCCTAAAATCGAAAAAACGCACTGTGCGTTGATCGCCAGATAAGTAAGTAAGCTCAAATGAGAAATTTTGCAACAACAAATCTGTAGGAGCTACAAACGTCAAACTACATAAGCAACAAGAACAATTAGAAAAACTATAAATTACCAGCTGATTTTGACAACTAGATCACCCTGCTCTCCAGAGCTGTAAAAGGATTGAATCATTTCGGAATGCACACGCTCTTAATGCATTCAAAAGCTGCATCAACCAGATTGCTATCTTATGCTTCTGTAGTGTACTTATTGCACACACTTTAATTTACACACTAACCTACCACAATGTAGTTTAGTCATTAATAAACATTGTATACATTTGTATACGTTTGTAAAATACCCAATGACCCACTGCAGCGTTTAGTCACGCTCAGCCAGAAACTTTAGACTTTTGTAAACAAAGTCATGAGTAAGCGAAGCATTGACACATTGTAAATGCTCGCAAACTCAAAGTCCAAGCAGAAGCTTGTAACAAAGGAATTATGCTGCGTTTGCATAATTCTTTCATTATTCCAATAGGAATGGGGATTCATGTATTGGTGAGAACTTAGAATTAAGATATTTACATGTTACATTTAGAATGTAAGAAATATTTGTAAGAGAGTTTCTGGAAAGAGAATTCCAGAAATATGTATTGGAATGTGATCGATTTGCCAATAAAAGGCAGAGTCGATCCCAAAATAAAGGCATTCGATAATTCTGATTCTTAAAGAGACAAACAGAAAAACTTAAAAGTCTTTCTTCTTTTTTTTTTTTTCTTAAAAAGTAGCTTGGTTAGCTGCAAAATAAACTAAACCAAAACCAATGTAAGAGCGGCTTTTTAGCCAACACTACAGAGCTTAGTAAGCTTTTAAAACTATACTAATTATTTTTTTTTCTCCAAACAAATAACATTACATGGCGATCCTGCGGACGACCCCACAAAAAAAAAAAAAAAATAAATATAGATGAATACTGACAGTCAAGAAAATATAAACAAAATATTCAAAAAGTGGGAGGATCTGGTAAAGGAACAACAGCAAGAGGAGTACGTACCAGAGCCAACAGCAGTAAATGCAGCTCAATACAAGCCAACTCCTAAGGATGCTGGTCCGAAACCTATAAATATCGAAGAATACCGGAGAAGACACCAGAACACAATAGGTAAAATTTCAGAAGAACCAAAACCAGCAAAAAGGAAGCGAGCTGGACGACGAGTGCGAAGTAGACAGAAGATAGCCGAGCTACATCGCATAGCAAACATCACATACGATAAAGAAAAGAAACAATATTTTAAAAATCAAATAAAATTAGAGAAATTAAAAGAACGACAATTTAGGCAAGAAAAATATTAATGATAAAAATTTCATAAGTTAAATTTATAATGGGAAATACGGAAAGCAAGAAATCCGAAAATTCAAATTTATTAAATAATGTTACTAGCAGCAGCATCGTGGTGACCGACCACAATCTTTTATATGTAGTAGTAATAATTTAAACAATATTAATGATTTTTAAAATAAATAGCTATTATAAGAAATATGTACAGAAGCAGTTGCATAAAAATGTATCAACTCAAGTTTAAAAACAGTATAAATGTATAAATAAAAATTACGAATATTAAGAATAAAATCATAAATGTAAATAAGCCATTTTTAAATTTTATGAACACAATGAATTTTCAAAAAAGAAAGCAAGAACAAATAGAAAAAAAAAATCCACTAGATTCTTTAAAAACTAATGAAGTATTACAAATACCAAAACCACGCGACCTAATTAAGGAACTACAATTTCTTACTAGATTTTGGGAATATATAGGTATGACTAGGGCACCAACTATTAACGATTTAACTAACCCTGACACTACAGAAGAAACATTAAGAATGATAGACAAATTTGCAAATTAATAAACAGATAATTAAATGGAGACGGTAATAGAAAAGTTATTAGCTATACTTACAAATCTAAAGAAAAGTTCGGTACGGGGATACTCTTATGAGACCATCCTACAAAAATTACAGTCAATAGAAAAATATAAAGAAGAATTTGCATCACTTGCTATTGTCACTACCGACGAATCACATACTAATGCATTGAAAATAGAATTCAATAAAACATATACAGAAATTAAACAACAACTGCTAGAACAGTTGCAAAATAAAGCAGAAAATCCAAAAGAAAACAAACAAGAAGTAAATATGACTACTTTTAATTTAGAATTGGCCCTTAAGGCAATACCTTTATTTAATGGGCAATATAGAGAACTATCTTCATTTTTAAAAATATCGGAATTAATCCATAATGGATTAAATACAGAAGGTAAAAAGTCATTAATCGAGTTCATTTGCAATGTCAAACTGTCAAATAGTGTAAAAACATCGATTTGCGCGGTATCTGAACCAAAAACTTTCATTGAACTAACAGAAAAATTGGAAGGAAGGTATAAAAGTCACAAAAGTATTCCTACTATCCACACAACATTGTCAAATTTGACACAAAAAGGTTCAATACAAAATTTTAATGAAATAATATTAACACTCATTAGCGATTTAAGCAATATGCAAATCAAAGAGTTATCTACAACAGCGACTGAGACAGAAAAACAAGTTATAATGAAAATGAATGACAAATATGCACTCACAGTCTTTAAGAATGGTTTGAATGAAAAGTATAAATCGACTGTATATGCAGCACAACCACAGACACTTACAGATGCAGTAAATATAGCATCAGAACTAGAAAACGATTCAAATCAAAACAACGCTTCACAACTTTTAAACATAAACAGAGTTTTTCCAAGGAATAATAATTTTAGAGGAAATTCCAACAGACAATTTAATTATAATAGATTTAACAATAGAAACACTAATTTCAATTCAAATAGGTACCAAAATAATCGAAATTTTAGGCAAAATTACAACCAAACTAACAACAATCGATCTTTCGAAAACAATTACAATAGAACATCATACAACAATCAAAGAGGAGGTTCAAACTATCAAAATTTCAATAGAAATACAAGAAATAATAACAACAACAGAAACACTCAAGGAAGTTACAGACGAGTTAATATAGTAAATGCTTCGGAAAACGCACAAGCCCCGGAGGACACACGGAATGCACCTCCGGGAAACCATTAAAAATATTCAATATTACAAACAAACTAACTAATTATATAACGGTAGAATGTAATAATTCAAAAAACAAATTAACATTTCTCATAGATACAGGAGCAGATATTTCAATATGCAAAATACAAGTTTTACCTGAACAACAGAAAATTTTAACATACGACACATGCAAATTAATAGGGATTACAAAAGAAGAAGTTAAATCATTAGGAGGAACAGAAATAGTATTAAAAATAGAAAACAATATAACGAAACATTATTTTCAAGTTGTAGACACAGATTTTCCAATTGCCACAGATGGAATAATTGGAACAGATTTTCTTAAACAACATATGTGCGTTATCGATTACGAAACTCACACAATTAAAATGACAATAGATGAAGAAGAAGTAATTATACCAATAAACATCCAACAATCAAAACTAGGAACATTTTATATACCACCAAGATCAGAGTTAATATGTGCTATAGATCTAAAGCTAAACCAAGATAGTGTAATTTTAAGTGAAGAAATACAGGAAGGCATTTTTATAGGAAATTCAATTGCACCTGCAATAGGTCACCTAATTACAAGAAATGGTATTAAAACAGACCCAGCAAAGCATAAAACAATTGAATTGTATCCAATACCAAAAAAATTCTGATGAAGTTCGAAGATTCGTAGCATTTTGTAATTATTATAGAAAATTTATAAGAAATTTTGCTAATTTAGCTAAAAGTTTAAATAATTTGCTTAAAAAGAAACAACCCTTCATATGGACAGAAGAATGTCAAAATGCATTCGAAACATTAAAACAAAAACTTATCAATCCACCAGTATTACAATATCCCGATTTTGAAAAACCTTTCATTTTAACGACAGACGCATCCGACTATGCATTAGGTGCAGTACTGTCACAAGGAGATATAGGGAACGATCTACCAATTTCATATGCCAGCAAAACACTAAACAAACATGAACTAAATAAACCAGTGATAGAAAAGGAATTACTAGCCATCCATTGGGGAATTAGTTTTTTCAGACCATATTTATTTGGACGCAAATTTATAGTGGTAACTGATCACAGACCTTTAGTTTCATTATTTTCTCACAAAAATCCATCTTCTAAATTGACGAGAATACGTTTAGAACTTTCAGATTACGATTATGAAATTGTTTATAAGCAAGGCAAGATAAACACAAATGCTGATGCATTATCTAGGATAAAGATAGACTCGGACTTACTGAAAACAATGATACCAAAAACAAACGATGAATCCGCGAAGAAGACTTTAGTAATAACAAGGGGCATGTCTGCAAGAAATATGGCAGACAAAGAGGAAATAGAAGATAATTGTAGCTTTCCACAGAAGACTGGCCACCTTCACATATGGGATTGCACATCTTTAGCTGACGTCAGAAATATAAAGAAATTAAAATTTGAAATAAAGAGCGAATATAAGGGTACCCAAATAGAAATTAAATTAAAAGATGTAGTACTTGTGAGATGTAGTGATAATCTAAACAAACTCGATTTGTCTTTGGAGAAACTATCATCAAAAATGCACAAACTAAACATCAAAGAATTAGCGCTAAATGAAGAAGATGAAATATTTAAACACGTGCAGAAGAATGAATTTAAGAAAAAGTATAATATGTTGCAACATAATGAAATAAAGAAAAATCGCTCAGGAGTAAATATACTAATATATAAAAGTCCCCAAAGAATAGAAGAAGATATAATAAAATACAAGCTAATTGAAGAATATCACAACTCGCCTTGCGGAGGGCATTTAGGAGTTAGGAAGACAATTTTAAAATTAAAACAGCGATATATTTGGAAAAATATGTCTAAAATGGTAAAGAAATTCATCTCAAACTGTAAGCAATGTCTAATAAATAAACAGATAAGACATACAAAGGAACAGTTAGTCATTACAGATACACCAAACACTAGTTTTGAAGTTATAGCAATTGATACTGTAGGTCCTTTAAAAATTTCAAACGGTTACAGATATATACTGACAGCACAATGTGAACTGACAAAATTTGTCATGGCTTATCCAATGGAAAGCAAAGATGCAGCAACAGTTGCATCAACACTAGTAAATCATTTCATTCTTAAATATGGCATTTTTAAAGTTATAAAATCGGACAGAGGAACTGAATTTGTAAACGAACTAATGAAAAACATTTGCAAATATTTAGATATAAAACAAACATTTTCAGCACCTTACCACCACGAGACATTAGGAACCATAGAACGTAACCATAGAGTACTCAATGAATACATGCTTAACTTTGCAACAGATAATGAGTGGGATAAGTGGATATCTTTTTACACTTTTGCTTTCAATACTTCTCCAAATATAGACACAGGCTACTCGCCTTATGAATTAGTTTTTGGCAAATTACCATATATGCCAACTGATACAAAAATTAATAATACACCGGTATATGACATTGACTCATATGCCAATGAACTCAAAATAAGATTAAAAACATCAATTGATAAAGCAAAACAATTCATAAACAATGTAAAAGACAAAAGAAAAAAAGATAGCAATATAAAAACAAATAAGTTAAAGGTAGAAATAGGAGACTTAGTTTTAGTAAAATTAGGTAATAGAAAGAAAAACCAAAGTCCTTACCATGGACCATATAAAGTAGTTGAAACAGAAGAAGTAAATACTTATATAGAAATTACGGGACAAATAAAGAAAATGCATAATAATAACTTGATTAAATATACAATAGACACATAAGTTAACTATTATTATGGGAACAAAAATAAAAATATTCATTCAAATTTAACAGTTAAAAACATATATTTTATTCATGTACAAGAACTATTAAAAAAAAAAAAAAAAAAAAAAAAAAACAAAAAAAAAAAATGTTTATATAATTATAAGAATTAAGTAATATTTTAATCCTACATTTTACATCTAAAATAGTCTACCAAAAATAATAATAAGAACTAAAATAGTGAATTTAATTTTCCACTAGATCATCACAATTATTTTAAAAATTTATCTCCTCATACATGAACACTCATTCGAATATAAATTTTTTTCTTAAGGGCAAGGGTGTAGTGTACTTATTGCACACACTTTAATTTACACACTAACCTACCACAATGTAGTTTAGTCATTAATAAACATTGTATACATTTGTATACGTTTGTAAAATACCCAATGACCCACTGCAGCGTTTAGTCACGCTCAGCCAGAAACTTTAGACTTTTGTAAACAAAGTCATGAGTAAGCGAAGCATTGACACATTGTAAATGCTCGCAAACTCAAAGTCCAAGCAGAAGCTTGTAACAAAGGAATTATGCTGCGTTTGCATAATTCTTTCATTATTCCAATAGGAATGGGGATTCATGTATTGGTGAGAACTTAGAATTAAGATATTTACATGTTACATTTAGAATGTAAGAAATATTTGTAAGAGAGTTTCTGGAAAGAGAATTCCAGAAATATGTATTGGAATGTGATCGATTTGCCAATAAAAGGCAGAGTCGATCCCAAAATAAAGGCATTCGATAATTCTGATTCTTAAAGAGACAAACAGAAAAACTTAAAAGTCTTTCTTCTTTTTTTTTTTTTCTTAAAAAGTAGCTTGGTTAGCTGCAAAATAAACTAAACCAAAACCAATGTAAGAGCGGCTTTTTAGCCAAAACTACAGAGCTTAGTAAGCTTTTAAAACTATACTAATTATTTTTTTTTCTCCAAACAAATAACTTTACACTTCTGTTGAGTTAATGCATTACAGATGCACAATTCATCATTCTTTGAAGATAAAAGAATGCACACCCAATGCTCTGTAAGGAATGGGACTTATGGAAATATCAATCTCATTCTTGTTGGCTTAAAAAATCTAATGAATGCACTCAGTTTTATCATTCTTTTCAACTCTGAAACACTGGACATTTTGTTTACTATCATTAAATACTACTAAATATAAAGCAGAATTTTGCATTTATGTTGTCATTTGTTTTTGACGACCGATTTTAGTGACATGCTTTTGTCTTTCCTTTGACATTTTCTGGAATATAAAAAAACTAAATTCACATGTTTCTTTGGCTTTCCACCACGCTTAGAACATTCTACACATGTTTCACTTGATTGCCCTTTCCTTCCCACTAATCTATCACCCCATTTCGAACCAAGGCAGACTTGACTGAATAGGTATTCCACCTGAAATCCTTGGTTCAAAGCTAAAAAAAAAAAAAAAAATAAAAATTGACGTCTACAATTTGTTGTATATAATACTTTTTCTTAACATGATATCAGCCAATGGCAACCCATCACAGTCATGCCCAACAGTCATGGTATAATAATACATGGTAGCATTGACAACTGCTTATTTTCTCTTCAACAGGAAAACATAAATTGTCAAAAACAGCTTTTTGTGGAAATACATCAGCAGCTGCTGTGGTTGTTGTTTTTTTTCACTTCAACGTTTTCAACATTGCTTGTGTTTTCAATGGCGGATTGTGAGCGCTCTCTTTTTGAGTATATTTTTTGACAGTATATGATTTCCCAAGCAACTGTCAATACTACCTTGTATTATTATACCATGCCCAACAGTCACACACGCATAGACCTCTTTTACATTAGGACTATTCCCAGTTACGGGCAAATAGCTATGCAAATGTATGCCCTACCAAATATTTGTCATCAACTGTGAGCACACTTTTTAAACACTGTCGCAAATAAAACTCACATGGGTCGAATTCCATTTCAGAGGGTTTTTTTTTATAGCGGCGTTTGGTTAAAGTGTGACAGCTGATTAACGCTGCGGCCACACGTGCAAGTATTCACTTGCAAGTAGAGAATACATATACCCAAAAATATGCACAAAAAAATTGCAAAAAGTATATGCAAATTGATTCGAAACAGTTTAGGTTCGCTTACGCTGCGGCCACACGTGCAAGTAATCACTTGCAAGTAGAGAATACATATTAACTTCGAAAAAATTCGAAAATTGCTGCAAGTTGGTTTAGCGACCACATGTGCAAGTGCAAGTTCATTTACAAAATGTCATCGAATGCATGCAAATTGTAGTATTGCGAGAGCTGGAAAAGCTACAAAATGAAGAAAATTAAGAAAACAAGTTACCAGTGTGCTTGTTGTATTAAATTGTGAAAAATCTGGGTAAAATCTCCAAAAGATTAGCAAAAACAACAATCTTGTCCGCTTTTTTGACATTTACTTGCAGCAATTGTCAAAATCCACTGTCTCTGAAAATTCGTTGACAGTAGCGCTGCAAGTAGGCTGCAAGTGCGAAAATGCGAGTGTGTTAGTAAAAATATTTGAACGTCTAGAGTTTTTCGAACTTGCACTTGCAGGTGTGGACGCCGTGTAAATTGCAAATAAGTGTTGCCCATGCTCGACTGTATGCAATGAGATTTTAGTGTTGCAAATTTGACACAGTCGGGCAAATGCAAATCTGTACATTTTGTTGTCGTGTTGAAAATATTTGCCATCATATTTTGCAAATGCCACGCTATTTGCCCGTAATCGGGAATAGCCCTATTGATCAAGACTTGAAATCAACTTTTTTTGACGTTCTCTTTTAGACTTGACGAAAACTTTTACATTGGACAAGAATTGAATTCTGGTGCAAGAGATGCGTTTTTATTGCTTTAATATATTTGCTCTGCTCACACACATGCACTATATTCGCAGGCTTACAATTTTCAGCTACAGAACACCAAACGCACGCAAGCAAACGAAAAATAATGTGAAGCGCTTTGTCAAAAGAGCGAAAAGCACTAAAGGAATACAAAAAATTGCCAAAAAATTTACGGTACAGCGCAACTGTTCTCTTACCCTTTCGTTGCTTCCGATGTGTAGCGAATTGCCTACAAACTCACAGACTTGAGTTCAAGTCTTAACCAATGTAAAAGGATTAAAACTTTTACAGCTCTGCTGCTCTCCAATATGAGCCAACCTTGTAGTTGTATCATGGTCCTACCATG
Source organism: Pherbina coryleti (assembly GCA_943735915.1). Lineage (NCBI taxonomy): Eukaryota > Metazoa > Arthropoda > Insecta > Diptera > Sciomyzidae > Pherbina > Pherbina coryleti. The sequence goes on along the minus strand of OX030949.1, from coordinate 126,079,886 downwards.
CATGAAAGCATGTAGGATTGTCTGAACCCCCCTATTGACAGCAGTTTTTTATTTTCTCCGTCACACAAGCTAATGTATCCCACACGTGTGTGCTGATATTTGCGTACGCATATAAAAAATACCACAAAAAATTAAAAAAAAAAAATACAAAAATAATTTGTTAAGTCTTGATAAATTGCTAAACTTAACACATTTGTTAAGTCCTGTCAATATTTTGTATGGGAAAAGAATTAACTTGTTAGCAAGTTAACAAGCTCAGCAATATGTTTTTGTTTATCAGATACCATTTGTTAATTTCGAAACTTCAAAGTTATTTAATGTAGTGATTGTAAAACTAATAAGAAATGATCTTCGACTGGGCTGAAGTTACAATACCCCCACGGCCGAACCAAAGTATATTTAAAGTCTAAAGCAGTGAATAAAATGTTAATTTGGAAAAACAGAAAATATTCGCTTTTGTTTTTTGATAAAGTCTCTTTGTATAGGAGGTGGGTGGGATTTTCACTCGGTTTGGTCGAATTTCATACACAGAGTACATGTTATATATCAAAGTTCATATGCAAAATTACAAGTTAATTTATTGATTTTCGTGGAATTTCGTGGAAAAAGAGATTTTACATTTTTTATAAAGTCACTTTTTATGGGAGGTAGGCGTGATTCTCATCCAATTTGGCTCATTTTCGAACTTGACCTTTATTTTTTAGACAAAAGCTTAAATAATTAAGCTTAAATTTCGTGATGCTTGCTTCAAAATTATGCCTGTATACGTGATCACAGACAGACAGATGGACAAACAGACGGATATGGCTAATTCAACTCGGGTGGTAATGCTGATCAACAATATATACTTTTCTATACCTGCCACGCCTCTTTATGGGCGTTACAAACAGAGTGACAAAATGAATATACCCCTTTAACGTTTTTTAAACATGGGCGTATAAAAATAAAAGTTTAGCACTTGATTGTAAAATGTCTTAGCAGGTGCGTTCACATCAACATCTGCTAACTTTAACAATTTAGCAGGTCTTAACACATTTTACTGAATACCCTTAATGTATTGTTAAAAACAAGTGTTCTGCAAACGGGTGGTATTAACCTTTGTGTCAACACCCGACAAAATTTACATCACCGAACACCCGGATATCGCAATATTCCAGTGTGTTTTGTATTTAAATGACACAAATGTGTGACATATTTTACGTGTTTTTGTTAACCTTTTGTTATTTTTATCCTATAAACCGGTTTTTAGGCAGGAAATATGGCAACTCATTTCTATTTTTGTTTTGAAGATCAGTTTTTAGGTAGACATATTTTTTGGTAGTGGTTTCTTTTTATATGAAAACCAGTTTTTAAGTAGACGCTTTTTTGGTGGTAAGTTATTTTAGGCTAGAAGCTCACTGCGGCAAACCAGTTTCAAAACAGTTTTCTACACACTACTTCAAATGAGCGTGCGCTCATTCTGTTTTAAAACAAAAACAAAACTTATTTATCTGGCGCTTTAGAACTTTACGGAAACTCCAACCGTGTAGAAAACTGTTTTGTCGCAGTGAGTTTCTAGCCTTAGTTTGTTAGATTTATTCCTTGTACAAAAATTATCCACGGCACGATTTGAAAAAAAAATTAAGTAATTTTAATAATACAGTTAAATTTAGCAGACGGTGAATGGTTAACTCCCCGGCAATTGAATGCACTTAGCGTTGAAGAGCAAGAAGACTATATAAGTGGGCATGGTGTAATTAACAAGGTGATCGTGACGTTTACTAATTTCCCTACGGTTGTCAAAAAATTTTGAGAAAGTAAGAAAAAAAGAGACAAGCTGCGGAAAAGTGTCAAATCGCTTGCACTCAATAAAAAATTGTAATAGATTGTTTGCAACTTTTGCTTGGAATTTACGAACAGCTGTTTTTGACAAGGGTGGGTAAAATTTTTTTGAGATAAGCTAAAAATTCATGATCACCTTGTTAATTACACCATGAAAAGTGGGAAATTGCAAGAAATTAATGCACGTGTTGATGAACTGGAAGTAGTAGTAGAATTATTAGTACCACCACCCCTCAACTACCAACACAACGTAGATATTTATCATACAACATTCTAAAAGGGCTTACACATCGGCGAATCTGTTCGTCGAACAACATGGCGGCGCGAACGTGTGTGAAAAAGCTAGCGTTCAAATTGAACGAACCTGTTTGTCACACAAGCCATTGATTTTTGTTGTTTTTTGTCATCATTTTCGGCAGCATCCCTTGTTCGACAGAGAAAATCAAAAATTTTGTAAACACGGCCAACCGTGTTGTTGGGTCACGAGCATCATACTTGTATACGCAAGGTGGACTTTGCTTATTTTATAGTTTTCTACTACACTTTAACTTCTAAAAAGCACATCACTGTTTGCTATAATCAAATCCTCTCTTTTATAACTTTCACTATAATCTATTGAATTCCCTCGTTTAGAACTTATTATATCAATACTCACGAAATAAAGTTTAGTTTGAATTTTGCCTTTAAGCCGTCGTGGTCTTCTTTTTTATTACTCGCGTGCAACTCGCAGTTATCAATCTGAACTTCCATCAAGATATTTAATTAGAATATATTTCATTAAAAGAAGAACATTTTGAAACTCTTGCTTCAACTTTTGATCAAGAAAAAGCTCTTTGATCCAACATTTTGGCGCCCAACGTGGGGCACGCGTTTCAAATATAACATACATATATTCTAAAGGAAAAAGGTTTTAAATTCTACAGTCAAACAAATTGCATAATTTTTTCGCACATAAAACGGCATCACGCACAGGCTTATATATACATTTCTACATACAATAGAGTTATTCGCAACTCGTTGTTAACACATAAGGCTCGCTTGTAACATACGATTTGTTACGTCATCAAAGGCCTTAGCGGCATATTTGCAGTCATCGTGCAGTTATATCGCTGCCTCTTTCTCGCAACTTCATCGCAAATAACTCGCCGCACTGTAGTATCGCACAGTTGGCAACGCTAACTTCTCTATACAGTTTGATCGCTGCATCTACTCTAGCTGTAGGCAAATCAGCGCAGTTCCCTCGCTGGAAGTTTCATCACGTCATAGATTGACGTTAGTTCTTCAGTTCTGCTGCAAGATTTTTCGCACTGCTTTCGCTGACTTTACACTCGTCCACTCGTTAGTTTTGTCGCTTATTCATTTATTTTTTCGTTTCGCTGCTTTATAAATTACAATGGCAGATGCACTCAAACAGCAACGGGCAAATACCAAGAAAAATATTTCACGCATCAAAGGCATTATTGAAACAAACGGAAGAGGAGAAGGAAAGGCAATAACTTCAACAGAACTCAGATGTCGGCTAGGAATTTTGGAGTCATATTTTACCCAAATCAGCAGCTATCAGACACAGATAGAAAAACTGGAACCAGATGACAACAGCCGTGGAGAAATTGAGGACTTGTATGTTTCCATAAAAATTGCCATACAAGAGCAGTTAGGCGAAGATTTCCATAACACATCGGTACGGGAAAGTACTTGCTCATTCCCTACAACAAGTTCCCGACTTCCATCGTTAAAATTGCCATCTTTTCATGGGAAGTATTCCGAATTTAAAAATTTTATTACATCTTTTAATCAAATAATTGATAGGGAGCCTTGTCTTTCTAATATTGAGAAGTTCAACCACTTGCTAAACTGCTTGCATGGTCAGGCGCTTGAAACAGTCAAGGCCTTTCAAGTAACCAACGAAAATTATCCAAAGGCACTTGAAAGGTTAAAATCGCGTTTTGACAATAGCACGTTGATATTCTTGGAGAATATTGCATCATTATTTGAATTACCTGCTAGCTCAAAGCAGAATTCAATGCAACTTCGAAGACTTGTTGACATCGTCGCTGCTCTCTATAGCTCATTACGTTCACTCGGCTCTGACAAAGAGATTTCAAATGCAATGCTCATCTACATCGTTATGCAGAAAGTTGATGCAGGAACGCAGACAAAGTGGAAAGAGTCACTGGATTTTGTTCAATTGCCAACTTGGGACGAATGTGTCAAGCTTTTAGATCGGCGCTGCCAATTCCTGGAGTCTTTGGAATCCTCACAATTTTCACAAGCACATCATGACACAGCTCGCCGAGCTGAAAACAAATCTTCGAAGAAAAACGAAAGGCAACAACAGCCGAAACACCAAAATTATTCATTTGCTTGCACAAAGCGGATGTGCGTTCTTTGTACACATGCTGATCACCCTCTGGGTAGTTGTAGGCGTTTTCTCAACATGACGGTTGAAGAGCGGTTTGACAACGTCAAAAGGCTTGACCTCTGCATTAATTGCTTGTCAAAATTTCACAAGGTGACGCAATGCTCCTCTGCATTCAAGTGCAAGGCTTGCTCTAAGTCTCACCACACTCTTTTACATCGCGTCCAGGACATGAAACCATCATCACAGCTGTTATCATCTTCATCTCCGTCTGAGCACGCTACGCTCGCCGAGACATCAGCTGCAGTTCACACTCATCTTAAGGGCAGCTCGTCACAAGACGCTGTAATCCTTGCCACAGCACTCGTTCTGGTCCGCGATGCATCAGGATGCTATCAACTTGGCAGAGCACTTATAGATTCTTGCTCACAGGTAAACTTTATTACTGAAGAGTTTTCCCAAAGGCTTCGGTTGCCACGCCAAAGGTATAATATTCAAATTTTAAGTATTGGGGAATCTAATACAAAAATTAAGCACAAAACGTCGACGAACATTCAATCTCGCTTGAATAAGTTTGAACTTCCACTTAGCTTTTGTATAACTACACATATTTCATATCAGCCCGACGCAGAGATAGATATTTCATCGTGGAATCTGCCAGCGAACACTTCGCTTGCTGATGAGTACTTCTATAAATCGAAGCGCATAGATCTTCTGCTCGGGACTGAGAGCTTCTTCGATGTGCTGGCTGTAGGACAAATTAAGCTTGGTACGAACTTACCGACACTTCAAAAAACACTACTGGGTTGGGTAGTATCTGGCAAGTACTCCTCGGCCTCCTCTTGTTCACCGCTTTCGACAACATGTTTTCTTTCCCAGGAAGAATCGATAGACTACAACCTCGAACAATTGTGGAAGTTGGATGAGATAGCCTCAACATCGACACTCTCTGAAGAACAAGCACGGTGCGAAGAATTTTTTGTAAAGAATATATCTAATGCTATAGATGGAAGAATCATCGTTCGATTGCCCTTTAAGGAAAACGTAACATCTCTTGGTCTTTCACATGATACAGCAATGCGAAGGTTCGTGTCATTAGAAAACCGCTTAGCCAGCAAGCCAGAAATAAGATCACAGTACACTGAATTTATGAGAGACTACGAAAGGCTCGGTCATATGAGTCTCGTACAAAGCCCTGCATACGACAAGCCTCATTACTACATACCTCACCACTGCGTGCAACAGCTTAATAGCACAACAACAAGGCTGAGAGTTGTCTTCGACGCTTCATGCCGAACATCATCACAAAAATCTCTTAACGAAATTCTCATGGTAGGTGCTACAATTCAAGACGATTTATGCTCATTATTACTTCGCTTTCGGCTTTATCGCTACGCCATTACGGCTGACATTGTCAAAATGTACCGGCAAGTAAAGGTTGACTCACGAGATCGCTGCTTCCAGTACATTTTGTGGCGCCACAATAACACTGCTCAAATAGAAACATATCAACTTAATACAGTCACTTACGGTACCGCTGCTGCGCCCTTCCTCGCTGTGAGAAGCCTGCACTACTTAGCTGACCAGGGCCTAGATTCCGTAACTATGAAAAACACAATGTACACGAAATTTTGTGTAAACGTGTAGTTTGCGATTCTGTTACCGTGTGAAATGAACTTTAATGTCAAAAAAGTGTACACAATGAATAAATTTATTCACTGAAATACTGGACGTGCAAAATTTGAATATACTGTTTTTATTTTTCTTGTGTTATAATGTTATTTATTTTCATTCAGCAAACGTAAATTTTCATTTAGCATAATAGTGTTCATTTGCGCTTACAGAATCGCTTGAAATTGAAAAGTGTACACTGCGTGTGAAAGTGAATTTTTTAATTTTGTGTACACAGATTTTTTTCACAGTTACGGAATCTAGGCCCAGTACTCTGCTCAATACGAGCTGGGATCAAGAATGATCAAATCATCTTTTTATGTTGACGATTTCCTATGTGGAGCAGATTCGTTGGAGAAGCTGGCGCAAATAAAATATGAAGTTACATCAGTTTTACAGAAGGGCTGTTTTGAACTTGCAAAATGGCATTCGAATGTCGATTCATTCGTTGATGACAAAACCAAAAAGGAAATCAATATTAAAGATGATTCTATCACCAATACACTGGGGATTAAGTGGGATCAAAAACAAGATCGATTCTTGTTCGAATTTTCTCCGAAAGGCCAATACCATAATGGCAAGTCAACAAAACGCAGTATCCTATCATTAGCTTCATCACTGTTTGACCCACTTGGCCTCCTCGCACCATTACTCGTCACTTCAAAAATTCTTTTGCAAGAACTATGGCTGTTGAAGTTAGACTGGGATGAGTCCGTTCATCAGAATATTCATTCAACTTGGGAAAGCATGTTGAAAGAGCTCTCGTCCCTGTCAGCAGTGAGTGTTCCTCGCTATTGCCTTCGTGCTGACTCAGCAAATGTGCAATTGCATGGCTTCTGCGACTCATCAATACGCGCTTATGGTTGCTGCTTATATCTTCGGGTGGAAGATCCTCTCGGAAACATCACCGTAAATTTGTTCAACGCTAAATCACGTGTCGCACCAACAAAGAAAAAATCTCTGCCAAAGCTTGAGCTCTGTGCTGCGCAGCTGTTGGCAAAACTCATTCCGCAAACCAGAAACATACTCGGCCAGCGTATTTCCAACACCTACCTATGGAGCGATTCACAAATTGTTCTTCATTGGTTGCGAATGCACTCGTCAACTCTGTCAACATTCGTAGGAAATAGAGTCTCGGAAATCCAAGAACTCACCACAAACTGTCAATGGAGGTACGTGCCAACACAGTTCAACCCTGCTGATATTGTATCCAGAGGCTGCAATGTGCAGCATCTCATCGAATCATGCTGGTTCACTGGTCCTTCATTTTTATTGAGTCCTCAATGCCATTGGCCTAAAGGCTCAGACCTCGCTCCTGACTTGGATGAAATTAATAAAGAGAAGCGCAAGTCTACGTTTTTCAATACTACAAAATCAAATTACATCATAGACTGCCTAGACAAATATAGGCCGTGTGCGAATTGATCTAAATTGACTGACTTTTCTAAATTATTGGAAGTTTGTCGGTAATGCAGTGCTTGTCTAAAATTTAGTAAATTTTCGAGTAGACTTTTCATGACTAAATTGAATGTTACCATACTTTTGTGTCTGATCTTTTTGGGAAACTAAGTGGGAATTTTAAATTGAAAAAAAGGGGAAAAAAGCATCCAAATTGACGAATCAATTATAACAGGTTAATTTTTTTTATTTAAAATTTTATATATTGCTTGTTTAACAATATTTTCTTTGTAGATTTCATCCGAATTAAGAAAACATAAGCTCTTAATTGCCACAAAAAAACCTACGTTATGCAGTGAATCATCTGGCAGCGTTGAGCTTTTATGTATTATTGCATGCTCGCCAATGTGAAGAAAAGAGATAGCAATAGGTGCTACAATAGGTTCTTAAATTTAGTTGTCAAATGTTATTTCGCACAGTTAGGTCAGCTTTTTTGCTAAATGTTTGCAGGGCCTAAAATTTCCATTGAATAGAAAAGTCATTTCCTAAATTTTAGTCTAATTCGCACACAGCCATAGTTCTTATTTGACAGCAGTTCGGATCATTGCATGGATGCTTCGCTTCTATGGAAAAATAATATCACCAAGCTGTATTGAAGCATCGAAGCTGCTTGCTCCTCAGGAAATTGAAGCTGCTCTTTGGTGTATTGTATACAATCTTCAACAGCAGCATTTCCAAGAAGACATTGTTCGTGTCAAGAAAGGAACTCCGGCTCAAGATGCTCTAAAGTACCTCAACCCATTTTTGGAAGAAACATCCGGCTTTGAACTATTGAAGGTTGGAGGCCGCTTGGAGTTGTCGTCGATGCTGACTACGCAAAAGCATCCAGTACTTTTACCGAGTAAATGCCACTTTGTTCAATGCTTAGTGCGCTATTTACACATCACCAACTATCATGCTGGGCCCAAGGCTCTAGTAGCACTCATTCGTTTGCGATTTTGGATTATCAATGCCCGAGACGTCGCTCGTCGCACAGTCCGGTCTTGCATCCACTGCGTTCGCTACAAGCCCAAATTGATGCAGCAGATGATGGGCAACCTCCCTGTAGAGCGACTTACACCCTGCAGACCATTTTCTCGCTGCGCTGTAGATTTTGCTGGTCCAGTAAGAACATATCTTCGCATCCGAGGTAAAACTCCTTACAAGACCTACATCGCAATATTTGTGTGCCTCTGGTCCAAGGCAGTCCACATCGAAGTCGTATCGGATCTGTCGACAGAAGCATTTATTGCTGCTCTGAAGCGCATGATAGGCAGAAGAGGGTTGCCAACCGACATCTTTTGCGACAATGCAACAAACTTTGTCGGCGCCAATCGAAAGCTTTCTGAGCTTAAGGAATTCATTTTTAATTCAAAAAACAAAAACTTTATAATTCACTTTTGTTCAAATGAATTTATTAACTTTCGTTTTATACCTCCTAGGGCACCTTATTTTGGCGGCCTCTGGGAGGCTGCCGTCAAATCAGCAAAGGGCCATTTAAATCGAACACTCGCCAACTCGCGCCTCACCTTCGAAGAGCTGACAACCGCCCTGATTGAAATCGAGGCCATCCTCAATTCACGACCGCTATCACCACTCTCTACAGATCCCAGTGATTATGAAGCCCTGACACCAGCACACTTCATTATTGGAAGCTCATTGAAAGCTCTACCTGAACGTTCTATTCCAGACACAACAGACATCAGTCATCTTGAGAAGTGGTCGCAAATCAGCGCAATCAAACAACACTTTTGGCAGCAGTGGTCTCGTGATTATTTGAGCGAACTCCACTCGCGTACAAAATGGTTTCAAAATCAACCTAACATCCACCTCGATGCACTTGTACTAATACACGAAGATAATGTACCACCTCAACGTTGGATAACTGGCAGAATTGCAGCCGTCATTCCAGGTAGTGACAACAAAGTAAGAGTTGTTGACGTGCATACACCAAAGGGAACTATGCGTCGACCAATTCACAAGCTGGCGCTCCTTCCTGCTTGAAAGTTCTTTCAACGGGGCCTGGATGTTGGGTCACGAGCATCATACTTGTATACGCAAGGTGGACTTTGCTTCTTTTATAGTTTTCTACTACACTTTAACTTCTAAAAAGCACATCACTGTTTGCTATAATCAGATCCTCTCTTTTATAACTTTCACTATAATCTATTGAATTCCCTCGTTTAGAACTTATTATATCAATACTCACGAAATAAAGTTTAGTTTGAATTTTGCCTTTAAGCCGTCGTGGTCTTCTTTTTTATTACTCGCGTGCAACTCGCAGTTATCAATCTGAACTTCCATCAAGATATTTAATTAGAATATATTTCATTAAAAGAAGAACATTTTGAAACTCTTGCTTCAACTTTTGATCAAGAAAAAGCTCTTTGATCCAACACGTGTGACAAACTATCGAACATCACTTCTTAACTAGCGAACTTGTGTGAACATGGCCGCCGTGTGACGAACAGATTCGCCGATGTGTAAGCCCTTTAAGAATCAATATCACTGGACCAACACGAAGAACCGAAGGGTTAAGTATTTTACATACATTAAAATTGTTTTGAATTCAAGGTTTGATGATCAGTCATACTGCCTGTGTGAATACTTGTTGGATGAACACGTCAAACTTCGCCATTTACAACAAATTGTGTAATGCCCTAGACAGACATATGATTTCCGTACTACAATGTGTACTACAATGAAAGCTCAAGAAACCATGTACTAGCATAGTGACAGACATGTGGTACTCTACTACATTGTACACTTATCAGCTGATGCAGAAGTTTGTCAATATAAAACAAGAAAATGGATGCAGCCAAAGTTATAATTGCTAATAACTTAAAATTATTCGATTACCGGAGGAAAAAAAGGAAATATTTTATACTAGCTTCAATGGCTTCAAATAAGCAAACAATATAAAACGTTTGCGTTAAAAAAAGGGATTTTAAGAAGATGCCGAACTTGCTGGTCAATGCGCAATGTACAGCAGCTAATTTTTTTATGCTGCTGGAAATCGAAAACATATGAGGGGTATTCACGATCTGGAGCTCTTTGTAGAACTCTTTTGCAAAAGAGCAAAAAAGCGCAACAAACTGTGAACACACCCCATACACAGACCTAGCAATTGAAGTTAAATTCAGTCAGCTTTGAAAGATAGTGATGTGAAATTATGATATTAAAGAAGTTAGTACCATGGTATAATAATACATGGTAGCATTGACAGTTGCTTCGGAAATCATATACTGTCAAAAAATATACTCAAAAAGAGAGCGCTCACAATCCGCCATTGAAATCACAAGCAATGTTGAAAACCTTAAAGTGAAAAAAAACAACAACCACAGCAGCTGCTGATGTATTTCCGCAAACAGCTGTGTTTGACAATTTATGTTTTCCTGTTGAAGAGAAAATAAGCAGTTGTCAATGCTACCTGGTATAATTATACCATGGTTAGTACCTAGAAGTGTTCACAATATACCATCACTATTTGTTTACTGTCAAAAATTCACAAAATGGACTCAAGAGCTCAAGCGCACTACAAAAGAACTACAGGGTATCGCCAGTGTGCTTGAGTAAAAAATAACAATTTTGACAGCACGTGTATTTTGTTATTGTAGAGCTCTTTTTTGTTGCCCTTTTACTCTTTTGCACAAGAGCTCTACAAAGAGCTCCAAATCGTGAATACCCCTATGATTTTGACAGAAGAGCTTAAAGCTTTGGCTGTGTTCATTGCGATCCATCGCAGTACATTTCAGAACACCACTTAATTTCAATGGTACATTGTATGCTATTGTAGTACGGAACTCCATTTGCTTTAGAACAAAAACTAGGAATACTGATGACACACATATAGTTTCCATATCATACTACATGTCTGTCTAGGGTATAAGAGTAGTCATAGCAGTGCTTCGTGAAACTTTCTGGCTAGAATTATCACGAACGCAGACAGGGATGCGGAGATGAAGTTACGTTAAAAAAGTTAATCTGTATTAAGCTGTTTAAAGACTTCATTGAATGTCTTTAATTAAAAATAATCTGGAAGGTAAATAATTTGGCAAAGTTAAAGCAATAAAGAATTTCCAATATCTAAGTAAAAAAATTCTTATCTTCCACCAATTTATTTATACCAGAGACTGTAAATAATAGTTATTTTTAAGATTTTTAAACAAAAAAGCATGGTGACAAAAATGTTTCGCTTTTTTAAATACATATTTAGAATCATCTAACATTATAGAACCTCATTTTCTATAAACTTTAAAAATTTCGACTTTTAAGACTTTGAGCAAAAACAACCAATTTATTTTTCGCATTTTATTTTTTCAAGGCAAATATAAAAATTAATATTTCAGACTTAGCCACTACCTTTTTTGTTTTCTATAAAAATCCCCTTCATCTTCTAATAATTCTTTTATAATTACAGCTGAAGCCCAAACGTTCGACCGTTGATTTACGGTTATTCAGCCATCACACTGGGCTTAACAACATGTAGTATCGTCTGAACCATCCGCAATGTAGATAATATTTTAGGTCAGGGTATGTGATTTTCATTAAATTACGTGGCACCACTGGTTTGAAGTTGTTGAAGCAAGGTTGCATCGGAGAAAAATAAAAAAGTACTATTGAACATAGTTGAATAAATAAGGTTCTCTCGTGGCTGATCGTACTCTCTTCTCAGTACCCATAATTGTCAAAATCAATGAAAAGCAACAACAACAACTTCAACGGCTTTTCATGTTATTAATTTCGTTTTCAGATTTTGTATGAGCTGTCAACTTCGATTTGACATTTATGGGAACTCGCTCTCACCCATGCGACAACCTTATTTATTCAACCATAATATTGAAATAATAAATGTTGCCACCAAAAATAAAAAATTGCATTAAAAAATAAAACGTGGTGCCACATTCACAAAAAGTAACGGTTTCCTAACAAAGTATGACTTTAGAAAAAAAAAATAAATTAACGTATTTATATTATATAACCGTATATTATTATGTAACTTTTTGACATTTTTGCCATGCATATTCAGTGAAATAAAACTATGTTTTGTCATAAAGTATAAATATATTTTATTTATTCATATTTTAAATATATAAATATGTATTCAATAAAGTATTTAAAGTCTATAATTGCATTTACCTGTCAGTAAAAAATATGTTTGGCAAGATATAATTTCCAACAGTCACATCCAGTGACAAAAAGAAAAGCAAAGTGGTCCGTCTCAATTCCCCCATAAACTGGTTTACACGGGGATAACGCGGTTAAGTTTTGCCTATCAAGCTGCAATGCACTCACACTTTTTAACTTACACACTAACACTTTCGAATTTGACTGCCAGCTTGATATAAAATTTTCCTTGATTTTTGTTTAATTTGACCGTAGCAAAAACAAATATTAATTTTTTTAATGTTTTTAATATTTACTTTATTTACATTTATTTGCTTTTGCATTTAATTAACTTTCCACAATTAGGCTGGAAACTCACTGCGACAAAACAATTTCAAAACAGTTTTCAACAATGTTGCAGTTTCCGTAAAGTTGCATAGCGCCAGACAAATAAGTTTTGTTTTCGTCTTAAAACAGAATGAGCGCTGTTTTGTCGCAGTGAGTTTCCAGCCTTAGGCCCCTATTAGGTACGACAACTCAACTTAAGTTGACGTGAGTTAAGACACCTCAACTGAACTTGTTTGCCATATTACGCATAACATACATTTTCAGTTGAGCTGTAAATACAACATACATACATCTCTGAGATACATACTTGTCAGTCGATAGACACATATGTACCTCAAATGTGTAATAGACAATACAAATTTACAAACTACACACTCAACTTAAGTTGAGTTGTCGTACCTAATAGGGGCCTTAAAGCTTTCAAATAACAACGTTTACTAATTGCACAAAAATGTTGCATGGTATGAAAAATTCTTATTATTTATTTAAAATGGCATGGCAACATCCATGGTACAATAATACAAGGTAGCATTGACAACTGCTTATTTTCTCTTCTACAAGAAAACATCTCCTGTCAAAAACAGCTTCTTGTGGAAATACTTCTGCAGCTGCTGTGGTTGTTGTTTTTTTTTCACTTCAACGCTTTCAACATTGTTTGTGTTTTCAATGGCGGATTGTGAGCGCTCTCTTTTTGAGTATATATTTTGACAGAAGATGTTTTCCCAAGCAACTGTTAATGCTACCTTGTATTATTATACCATGGGCAACATCATTTCATTCTTTCACTCTGTTTTATTATTATTTGTAAACAAACTTATAACGAATACGATGCAAAGAGTAAAGTATGAGGAATACCAAATATAAAGGAAGTACGAAATAGTACGTACTTGGTACCATGGTTGAATAAATAAGGTTGTCGCATGGGTGAGAAGGAGTTCCCATAAATGTCAAATCTAAGTTGACATCTCATACAAAATCTGAAAACGAAAATTAATAACATGAAAAGCCGTTGAAGTTGTTGTTGTTGCTTTGCATTGATTTTGACAATTATGGGTACTGAAAAGAGAGTACGATCAGCCACGAGACAACCTTATTTATTCAACTATGCTTGGTACCATTTGATTTGTATGAAAATTTCATATAAACTGGATGGTACCAAGTACGTTCCATATTTCGTATTCCTTTATATTTGGTATTCCTCGTACTTTCCTCATTGAAATGGTTTTCCTTGTGTATTTTCTGCATCCCATACGTAAACAATCTTTTAATAGCTATTGGAGTGCTGCCATATAACTATAAAGAAAGTAAATCCAAAGATTTTTGGAAACACCAAGAACAAAATTCATAAGGGAAGGATGGAAATAAAATTGTACTAGTACGAAAAGATTAGTACTTCGTATTTAAATAATAAAAAAGTATCCAAAATGGTACCAAAGTACGTACTTGTGCAACCTTGTGTTGAAGTATTCATTTTGTCGATTTTGGATATTGTTTTTAATTTTTATTGAAATTCTGTAAATAATGGCCTACCAACCACAAGCTACTATGCCAGACCAACAGTTCCTGTGGAACGTTTTTCAAAGGTTGGAGAAGTTATTTGAAACTTGAAATTTGCTCACTTAATCTTTTTAATTCATTGAAGGGTTGATAAAGACCGAAGTGGTCACATATCAGCTGATGAATTGCAAGTGGCCCTCTCAAATGGCACTTGGAGCCCTTTCAACCCAGAGACTGTTCGTTTAATGATTGGTATGTTTGATCGGGAAAATCGTGGAACCGTATCTTTTCAAGATTTTGGTGCCCTGTGGAAATATGTTACTGATTGGCAAAACTGTTTTCGATCTTTTGATCGCGATGGTTCTGGAAACATAGACAAAGATGAACTGAAAACAGCCCTTACCTCTTTTGGCTATCGTCTCTCCGACAATTTAATTGATATCCTCTTGAGAAAGTTTGATCGATTTGGACGAGGCACCATTCTCTTTGATGATTTTATTCAATGCTGTATCGTCCTCTATGTGAGTAAAATATTATGAATCATTCATATTGTAACTCACACACATACTGTTCTTTTTTCAGACACTCACAACAGCGTTTCGCCAACACGATGCCGACATGGATGGTGTGATTACGATTCACTATGAGCAATTCCTAAGCATGGTTTTTTCTCTTAAAATTTAATAACTAAAGAATTTCGATAGATAAGCTCATAATTAATACTTTTTTATATTATAAAATAATATCGAAATAGATAATTATTTTTAAACCGAGCTAATAGCAAGGGGCTCACATTCTAAAATTCAAAAATCCCCACTAAAGACCGGTTTATGTTAACCAATAACTTCATTTTTCCTACAATCTGGGTTTGTTTATGTAAAAATAGTTTTAGTTACATAGTTTTAAGAAAAAAGTTTAAAATGTTATGGTTGTTGTTTCTCTAACATAATTTGTAATTGATGAATGTGAAAAGAACCCTATCGGCTTCGATAAGTGCCAAATAAAACAAGACAACTTTAAAACCTTTTTAACAGAATGCAGATTTATAATTGTTTTACCGCCTATTTAAATACATATATTTTTTTAATAAAGTCATATTAAATATAATATTTTGTGTTATATTTCGATGAAACTCATCTTTCAAGCTCTGTAAAGCATTCAGAATAATTTAAATTGATGATAAAAGTCATTATGCTTTGAAAGCCGACTTTAAGTCCTATAGAACAACGAGGCAGTCTAAAGAATTTTTAATCTATGTATTACTTTTATAAGCTTTTTCTTGTGGGAGTCACAGGGAAAACGGCTACCTCTACAAATATTATTGTGATGTCAAAATGAGGGGGATACCATGTATGTAGATGTGCCAACTCTTGAGAAAATTTTCATATATTCAAAACCGTGGTTAGAATGGCTTCATTTCCTTATAAAGCTATCCAAGCGATTATTTGGCGAAATTTTTTGATATTAAATATCAGTGGGATATTGAGTAGAATAATGTGATGTTTAAATCGAACAGAGTAGCTGAAGTTTTTTTTTTGAAAAATAAAGTGATTGAAGTTAAAAAATTTTAAATAACAAAGCAAAAAAATGTCAAATGAAAAAAAAAATACATAAGAAAATATGTTCTATGTATGTATGTATGTATATATGAAAACGGTGAATATATAGAATATATGATGAATTTCATTTAAAAATCTAGATAAAACTGAAATTTTGAACCCGACCACCTCAGATATCGATGAAATTTTGTTCATAGCTAAATTTGATCAATACAAAGAAACCCTCATTTTTAGAAATGACTGTTTTGCGATTTATTGGGCGTGGCACAGTGGGAAAGTTTTCGAAAAAATGCGAAAATGGTCGAAAAGAGCTCCATTTAAACTGCAATAACTCAGAATCGGCTGAACCGATTTCCATGATCTTGGTATCATTAAAAAGATATTTTTACAGGCTTTATGACACGTTTAAAAAATAAAAAAAATTACACTGTAAAAAATTTTATAACAAAAAGAAAATTTTACCTAACGAAAAAACCAAAAAGATCAAGAGTTTTTTTGCAGTGTATTACTTTTTTATAAAGGTTTATCCTTCACCTATAACATATCAAAAAATAAAAATGTGTTCTTTTTTAGTTTTTTTTATATCATTTTTTAAGTAGTGGCACTTCTAGTAATTGCCCATATATTTTTATATTGAAGCCACGAAAAATAGCCAAACATCTGTTATATTACTGAGAAGTGTTCAAATTTCAGTTATATTCAAAATATACTTATAATGTGCAAAGATTATTGATATAATATGCATAAAAGAAAATTATGTATGTATACAGGTAAAAAAAATAAACATTGTCCCAGAAAAATTATGAATATGTTTTAACCCCAAAAAGTTCTTGTGGCCGTACCAGCCCAAACCCATAAGTATACAGGTAAGCGCATAAAATGCTTACTGTGACTGTGTTTCTAGGATTAGCAAAATAAACACACTGCAGGTACCCCTAATTAAAGAATTGATTTTAAAATTGCCTTCAATATTGCTATATAAATGCACCTGATGAACGTACCGAAAGTTTTCGAAATAATTCGAATAACAGCGAAAATATCAGGTCACATTCTTACACATTTACAAAATAGTTCAACAATTCTAACATTTTTTAAATGTTTACAAATAAAAAACCATCAACAATTGTTTATATTATTTGCCATGTTTTTATTAATTTGTGTTTTATTTTATTTACATTTTTTTTAATTTGAGACTTCATTCCGCTCCACGTTGGATTCATTACGACTGCGCGCTTTTCTTAGTGTATTCCGGCAAGTTTCGCAAATACGGCTACAATGAATGTTGGCGACAGCTGGAAAATATTCAATTATATTTGCAGCCTCGTTTTCACTTATTTTACGAAGCGAAGCGCAACACTTATTAGATATTTTTATGCATCTGTACTTATTGTTTGAATTCATATTCACTCAAAATTTTAAAATATACACGTAAAAATTGTAATGGGATATCTTGGCTTCTCGAAACGGCTTATAATTATGAATTTGGGTATGTTCATCAGGTGCATTTATATAGCAATATTGAAGGCAATTTTAAAATCAATTCTTTAATTAGGGGTACCTGCAGTGTGTTTATTTTGCTAATCCTAGCAACACAGTTACAGTAAGCATTTTATGCGCTTACCTGTATACTTATTGGTTTGGGCTGGTACGGCCACAATAACTTTTTGGGGTTAAAACATATTCATAATTTTTCTGGGACAATGTTTATTTTTTTTACCTGTATACATACATAATTTTCTTTTATGCATATTATATCAATAATCTTTGCACATTATAAGTATATTTTGAATATAACTGAAATTTGAACACTTCTCAGTAATATAACAGATGTTTGGCTATTTTTCGTGGCTTCAATATAAAAATATATGGGCAATTACTAGAAGTGCCACTACTTAAAAAATTATATAAAAAAAACTAAAAAAGAACCCATTCTTATTTTTTGATATGTTATAGGTGAAGGATAAACCTTTCTAAAAAAGTAATACACTGTAAAAAAACCCTTGATCTTTTTGGTTTTTTCGTTAGGTAAAATTTTCTTTTTGTTATAAAATTTTGTACAGTGTTATTTTTTAAACGTGTCATAAAGCCTGTTAAAATATCTTTTTAATGATACCAAGATCATGGAAATCGGTTCAGCCGATTCTGAGTTATTGCAGTTTAAATGGAGCTCTTTTCGACCATTTTCGCGTTTTTTCGAAAACTTTCCCACTGTGCCACGCCCAAAAAACCGCAAAATAGTCATTTGTAAAAATGAGGGTTTGTTTGTATTAATCCAATTTAGCTATGAACAAAATTTCATCGATATCTGAGGTGGTCGGGTTCAATGCATCTCGATTTTTACATGAAATTCATCATATATAGTATATGAAACCGAGGTATCTTCCACACATTTTGGAGTTTTGGTGAAACATTTGATTTCAAGCGTGCTTACCACGTATGTAGATAATTCTTCAAGACCCGTTGAATACCATGGTCCTATTTGTAACCATTCTTTTTGTAAATAAACAGCAATTCACACAGTATATTACAATTTCTTACTTATTAGCCGGTTGATGGAGGTTGCCAAGATTTTCGAAACTAAAAGAGTTGAATTGGCTGAGGTAAAGGCATCAAGTTGAACATTTTTCTACTACTTTACTCAAAAATCCAACAACTGCTTTACTTGGTTTCCCCTCTCCATTCCTATTTAAACTTGAACCAATTTTCGAATCAAGAGCAAGATCAACACCAATTTTTAAAACAGGGCTTAACCAAAACAATATATCTATATATTACACTGAGTTACAAAATGACACTTTATAAAAGGTGCAGAGTTTTCGATTGTCAACCCCAAATGCATTTTGGCTGCTGATTTCAAATATGGACTCCGTTTTTCTCCATCAGCTCGAGTTTTTGAGTTATAGGCAAAAACATGAAAATCAATTCTTTTTCTGATAATTTTGCTATATCCATTACATTGATTTACCGATTTGTATTACGATGACGAATTTCAATGAAAAAATATTAGACCTTTCAATTTTTGCACATAAAATTACAATATCTTTGACAGTTTTGAAGATATCGACGTTCAAAGTGGAGAAAATGTCACAATTTTACGTAGGCTGCTCTTTTGAAACCCTGTATCTTTAATATTTTTCAACCGATTTGCAAAAACTTTTTTTTCCTTGATAGAAAATCTCTCAAATTTTAATAAACATTTTAGTTTTCTTTTATTATCTTACATTTTTTCAAAGAAATTAAAAAAAATAACAATTTTTTAAAATTAATTTTATTAAAATTCAAGTACAGTTGATAAGGTTTTTGATAAGCAATTGATAAAGAAGGACCATGTTTTGCTTACATAAGTAGAAAAATGCCGGGAATAAGTTTAGAAAAGCTTAATAGCTAATTCACAATACTGCGTTAGGTCGGTCGGCCTTTGACCGTACTTTATATCGACGTTGTAAAAACTTTACGATATGAGCTGTCAGAACGCACGATCTTCTAATTTTACTTCTTCAATGTTACTTTGGCAAGTCGTGCGTATGTCAATAAGATCAACTTAGGTGATGCCAATGGAAGCAGTCACATAAAATATTCCACAAAAGGTCTCTTTTCCCTATATCAAGGAATTTAAAATGGAAGTAGATTTTATTTGATTTAATCAATAAAAAATTAAAAATAGTGTTAAAAAATCAGTTGCACTAAAATGTATGTCCCGAAAAGCAATTTTAATAAAAAACATGCATTACAAAACAAAAATCTGTAAGATAACTTATGCTCTTTTTTAATGTTATTTGTACAGAAAATAGATGTAAATAATTTTTTAAAAGGTGTGGCAGCATATTTACCTAAATCTTAGGTTTTTAAGGAAGGTTGTGAAATAACGGATATAGATATTTGAGTGAAACTTTTTTTATATCTTCACATTTTCATTAAGTTTTTTTCATTTTTTTTGTGAAGTCTTTTCCGCGAGACAGTCATAACTTCTTCACTGAAAAAAAAATTTGTGTACGATTGCACGGTAACTATTATACCGATTTACTTAAAACTTTCTGAGCAGCTCAAAAAATATGTTAAAGAGGGATGATTTCGATTTTTTTTAAAGTTTTTAAAAATCTGTTACAGCTACTTTTGTCCTGATATTAAAGCCTTTTTTTATTTAAACTTTGCGTAGCCGCCATTTTGTTTCTAATTAATTTTTTTGAAAAAACTCGAAATCATCCCGAAATTATATGTTTCAACTCTTACCAAAATTTTGTTATTTTTCCAGATTATTCAAAGTCAAGATATTCTGCACAGAAAATTATGACTTTTTCTTTCAGGGACGCAGTTACGACTCTGTCACGCGGAAATGAAGTGACAAAAAATAAAAAATTTTTTTATAAATTTAATAAAAATTGAAAAAAAATAAAACAAGTTTCACTCAAATGTCTCTATCCATTATTTCACAATTCTTCCTTAAAAATCAGCTAAAATTTGGACAGAATTAGGTAAAACCTCCCTTAAGACCTTTTAGGTCCAATTCCGGGAAAATTGCACGTCGCTCTTAAGTGATTTAGGCGCAAAATGCGAATAAAGTAGGCATTACAGGAATTGAAATGGTAAGTGTATATGTTAATTGTGCGAATTTTTATAACAATTTTTCGACTGCGGCCATTTTTAAGGTGAATGCTATGTAAAAATAATGTGCTATGCTAAATTAATATGCTATGTAAAATAATATAAAATTCATTAAAACTTGCATTTCTTTACTTTAATAACGTAAATCACATAATTTTTAACTGTAACATGAGATAATGAGATAAAATAAAAGATTTCATTTGATTTCATCAACGAAAATTAATTTATCAATATTATAAAATATAAAATTCATCAAAAATTGTATTCAATTACTCTAATACCATAAATCAAATAATTTATAAATTGTGTCATGGGCTAATATAACAAATCCCATGAAACTCAAAAACACCCACATATTAAGCTATCTCAAAGTAAATGCAACCCTTCCATAGCACAAAATGTTAAATCTCAAAGAAAATGCAACCCTTCATAACACGAAATGTCAAACGCACGACCGAGTGGACATTTTCTCTACTCATATCGTTATATCGTACTTTGACCGTACTTTACCCCTTCGTATGATATTTACAAAGAACTAAAATATAAGGAAGCGGTGTAGTTATACAAAAATGAAGTACTTTTGATAGTGGTGTTGAATCACTAGTACACAAACATACACACAGGGCCGCATTCGGGAACGAAGTTATAAATGGCGCAAAGAATGCAGCCCTTATTTGAATACTTTTTATTAAATTTCTTTTAATTTTAAAAAATCGTTTGAAATCATATTTTAATTACATATTTTTTTAATTTTATTGTATTTCCACACCACCTTCGAGGTATAAAATTTGGTGCGTTACCGATTTTTTTGGGTGTTCGGTTCCCCTGTAGCCCTATTGCACCCATAAAGAAAAGAAATCATTAGTGAATAATGGTGAAAGAAATGCATTCGTAATAATAAATTAATAAATATATTACAAATTTAAGTTTATTATTTAAGTTTATTAATTTACGTATATAAATATTATAAGTAATAAGTATATATAAATTATTTCTAAAACATATTTATGTAGAACACATGCAAAAAAAAACAAAATTAATTCACATTTATATCATAAATAATTTAAAATATAAAGACATACATATAAATTATTTCTAAAACATATTAACGTAGAACACATGCAAATAAAAGAATTAATTTATATACAAAATTATTATTCTCAAACTCCTTTAAAATTAATTGTTTTGTGTAATTTCTGTGCCGTACAGTTGGCTTTTAATTCGTTTTTTTTTTGTTATGTAAAAATAACGCGTTTTTAAAAAAATTGGAAAAAACTTGGAAATCTGTAAAAAACAAGAAATTAATTTTATATGGTCATAATACATTAGTTTTATATTGTTAAAAAAGTAGCGCCCTGAAATGCATACCACCTCAGAAATTAAATGCGCCCGTGAAGTGGTGTTTGACAGCTAACATATCACAATTTCGAAGCTTTCAATAGCTGCATTCCCGTGGTCGTTGATCTAGAGCGCGGCTCTATTTTATTCACAAAGCAAAAACAAAATTTAGAACCAGCTCTTTTCCCGGCTCTATTTCTGATCTGAAAATGCTGCCAAGTTTAATGTATTTTTTGTTAAAAACGAACATAGTTGGCAAATCTAAAGTATGCTGTTTTGTATTGATTTCTATTGTTATCAAACAGCTGTTTCAAGACAGTGGTGCCAAATTGTTATAAAGTTGAACTAAAGTTGTTCCACTGAGATTTGATCTGATCCAATCCCACGGGAATGCAGCTATTGGCTCCAGATTGCACCAAATCGACGCGCTAAACACATTTAATTTTTTTTATAATTCTGATAAGAAATACATTTATTTCACATTGGAATTCACTTCTCACACATCACTCTTATCAAAATAACAATTTTATTCTTTAAAAACCTTACTTATCTTATGATACTTACTTGTGGAATGAAATCAGCACATTTTTGAACCACTGGCTGCTGCCGCAATTTTTCACAATACAACGCATATTTAATGAATTCTTTTAATAAATTCTGATTTCACTTTCGAAATTTAAGAATATTTGAGCGATAATAATCACTTTTTGATTTATTTATTTAATTTCCTTTGAATCAATTTCACCGACACTTGCTTTCTTTTGTTTTTTTTTATTTCTGTGATGGCTAGCCTGTCAAAAAACACTTGCTATCTCCTTCACTCACAATTTTAGAAGTACTTCATTACACATACACTGTATGTGAGGTAAACGCCACTTCCTTATTTCTTAGTTCTTTGGATATTTACGATCAAAGTACGAGCAAAGTTTGAGGTCGATTGTGAATGGCTGCATAAGAACACGTGAGTTTCTACTCTAGCTGTCAAAGGCCGACCGACCTAACGCAGTATTGTGAATTAGCTATAAAGCTGGTGTAATGGATGGTCCGCAGATAAGGCAGCTAATGAAAGACCCTAATTTTAAAACCGCGATGGATAACCTTGAGCGAAAGGCATGGGTGTCATTTGAATAAATTGTCAAAAACCTTTTAGGCAATTGCAAAGCAAGTAATTTTGAGCAACTAGTGACCAACATGCTAGGCAGTTTTAGGGATATTGGATGTAATATGAGCATCAAGATTCACTATCTACACAGCCATTGATTCCACTTCCCTAAGAATTTAGGAAACACTAGTGATGAACAAGGTGAGCGTTTCCATCAGGACATGAAAATAATGGAAGACCGCTACTAAGGAAGATGGGACAAACATATGATGGCAGACTATTGTTGGAGTCTTAAGCGAGATGGTCCTGATGCCTTTCATTCCAGAAAGTCGCTGAAGAGAAGTTTTTCAAGTCGGTAATGATGCTAACTTCATCAAAAAAAAATTTTTTTTTAATTTCTTTGAAAAAATGTAAGATAATAAAAGAAAACTAAAATGTTTATTAAAATTTGAGAGATTTTCTATCAAGAAAAAAAAATTTTTTGCAAATTGGTTGAAAAATATTAAAGATATAGGGTTTCAAAAGAGCAGCCTACGTAAAATTGTGACATTTTTTCCACTTTGAACGTCGATATCTTCAAAACTGTCAAAGATATTGTACTTTTATGTGCAAAAATTGAAAGGTCTAATATTTCTTAATTGAAATTCGTCATCGTAATACAAATCGGTAGATCAGTGTAATAGGTATAGCAAAATTATCAGAAAAAGAACTGATTTTCATATTTTTGCCTATAACTCAATAACTCGAGCTGATGGAGAAAAACGGAGTCCATATTTCATATAAAGTCTTCCGGCCATTATAATATCGTACTCAAATCATTAATTGACATTTTTTTAAAAACGCGATATTTTTATATAACAAAAACAATAAATGATAAGCCTTCAATCAGACAAAAGCTCCATAAAACTATTAATTTTAAAGGAGTTTAGTAGTTTAGTAAATAGTTGTTTGGTTTAGTAGTTTACTTTAGTAGCTGAATTATTTATAATTATTTTACTAATGAAATGGAAATACAACAATACTATAATTTCACAATAAAATAAATCATTGACTTAACTTTTTAACTAAACCAATATCTTAAAAAGAAACTTGCTTCATATACAATTCCAATTAGAAAAACTGCGCCTAGCTGTGCGCTACAACCGAATACGGCCCTGAGTGAATGTTAATGTAGAAGTGTGAACATACACCCGTAAGAAAAATGCCGCACTTTTATTCCACAACACCACTTCCATAGTTGAATAAATAAGGTTGTCTCGTGGCTGATCGTACTCTCTTTTCAGTACCCATAATTGTCAAAATCAATGAAAAGCAACAACAACAACTTCAACGGCATTTCATGTTATTAATTTTCGTTTTCAGATTTTGTATGAGATGTCAACTTCGATTATACATTTATGGGAACTCGCTCTCACCCATGCGACAACCTTATTTATTCAACCATGACCACTTCCTTATCTCTCATTTCTATGCGCCCAAGCCTATAACAGTATTACCAGCCTTAAAAAAATTATAAGTTTTATGAGGCGCATTGAAATAACTCCCAATGAAATAACTCCCAAAAATTTTTCACACTTTTTGCGAGTTATTTTATTTTCAATAATTCAAAAAAAAAAAAAATTGGGAGCTATTTCGTTTTTATTGGGAATTATTTCATTTTTTTATAAAATAACTCCCAATTACGTAAAACCTCCCAAAAAATTCGAGAATGAAATAAGTCCCAAATTATTTGGTTTGGAGCTATTTCATTTAACTTGGGAGTTATTTCATTTACCTTGGGATATAATTTCATTTAACTTGGGAGGTTTACTGCACTTTGTTTGACACAAGTTTAAAATGTTGTAATGGGTGTTTTTTTTAGGGGTTTGTTTTTCGAATAGAGATAAAACTGGCATTTTGTGGTCAAATCTGGCAACTCTAATGTCATTTATGTTCAGTTTGGTTTGCCATTTCATCATGAACAGGTTGGTACAGTGAAATAACTCCCAAATGAAATAAGTCCCAATGAAATAACTCCCAATGAAATAAGTCCCATGAAAAATGAAATAACGCCCAACTGAAAAAAATGAAATAACTCCCAAAGGCAAAAATGAAATAAGTCCCAATTTTCGGGACTTATTTCAAAATGTAAAAATAAATCCCAATAAAAATGAATTAACTCCCAATGAAATAAGTCCCAACAAAAATGAATTAACTCCCAATTTGTTTTGGTTCCCTTTTACAGAACGCTTTTTATTTCATAAATATATGCAAGCATATACATAATAGTAATAATAGTAATAATAATTATAGGTATAAATTTATGTTTATTATACATAATTTGATAACAAAAATTATTTTTAAAAAATTAAACATTCATTTACAAAAAAACCCCCATCGTATCGTTAACTTCTGCACGACAAACAGGGCAATTGAATGTTTCGAGTCCATTTGCAATACTTGCAGCTTGTAGTTTTAGGACGCAAGAATTGCACGTTTTTATGTGTTTGCAAGGAATCAGCAGAATATTTGGCTCAACCTCCAAGCAAACCACGCACAGAATTTGAGAGCGCGGTAGTGTTGGTGGCTCCGATATAGTATCATCCTCCTCATCTTCATCTTCAAGGTACGAGTGTTCCTCAAAGAGATCTTCATCTGGCTCCATTTCATAAACAATTTTATTTGTCGGGAAAACCAATCGATTTATGAATGCGGTCGCAGTTATGGATCCAGAACGTAGCTCTTCATGGGCTTTTTCAATCAGTTCCGCTTTTTCGATAAATTTTCTCCTTTTTTTAGTTTTTCCCAAAGCTCCACCGCTATTAGTCAGCAATTCAAAATCTCGGGACTTGTTGAACTCTTCTGTTTGTAAAACTTTAACAAACTTAAAAAAATTTCCCTGTTTGGGAATCATTTTGCCCAGCACTCCATTATATCCTTCGACAGCGGAAGTCGTTTGAGTCGTTGTTTCAAAAACAGACAGTGCGTCTGGCCCAATCTAGGTTGGAGACCAATAAAAAACAACAAAAAAAAAACAAATAAGAAATTAGTTGCAAAATAATTTATATAGTGTTGTTTAAAAGTATTTACCTTCTGTAACCATTGCTTTTCGAAGTATTCCAAAAAGTTCGAAAATTCGAAATGACGCTCGAGCGTTTCTATGTCTTTCTTTATTTTCCCGAATGCACCCAGTATGTGCATGGCAGGCAACAGGGGAAGCGATAATAGTTTATGATATTCCAATGACGCCTTATTGTTTTGTCAAATCAATTGAGATAATTGTTTATGTTTTGTAGTTATTTGTCGTCGTACTGCCTGGCAAAAGTGGAACCAACAGCCATAGATTTTTGTATCCAAAAATGAAGTTTTAATAGCCCTTCTTAGACTCGCTTCATAATCGGTGATAAAGGTAGCACCATTTAAGTTTAATACATTAGAATTGATGTAATTAAATAAATGGGAATAGCATTTTGCTGACTTTTTATTCGTCAAAATAAAAAATACTGGAAAAACCTATTGGAAGTAAAAATAAAAATTAGTCTAATAATTGTATAAGGAATCGCGTGGCGGCGGCGCGGCCGCGCTCGCGAAAGCAAATCGCGCCGTACCGCGCCGCCACGCGGGGCAGCCCCCCCCCCGCGATGACAAACCTTTTCATAATATTCGATATGCAGCAAAATCAATTGTTTATGGAAAATGTGGAAAATGTGCCATCGATCAAAATCTTTTTATTGTTGTTGTCGGGAATATTTTCATTAATGAGCTTGACTATCTTATCGGATCCAAAGACGCAGTATGCAAAGTCCTTCGAGTCGTGGCACACTTTAAAAAACGCTGTTTTCTCTTGGCCCTCATGCAAAGTAAGTCCAAAATTTGTGAAGATATTTTCCTTCTGAAACATACTGACAACATCGGTTGGAGTCTTCGGAGATGCCGCAAAAACTGTTTATGTCAAATATTGCCGACCTCGTTTGACTTTGTTAAAATCAATATTTTTCGTTGCTTCCTGGTTGCTTTATTAAAGAAAAGCATTGTTAATCACACAATGAAAGTAAAAATGCTTTACACCACTATTCAATTACCTTACGCAAACGTTCCAAAAATTCGCCCGTATTCCGTTTGCAACGTTAGCTGCGCCCAAAGTACTTGAAACATCCAAACATTTATCCTTAATTTCGTTGAGGGCTTTTAGCTCATCATACAGTTGCTGTTGGTCTCTATGGTTATGTTCAATGAAATCAGTTGCCTTACGACACTGCCCCTTTTCTAAAATCACTCGCGACTTGCAATTTCGTTCGTAACACGTATAATATTGCCTTCCTTTGGCTTCAGATTTTTGTAAATAAAATTGTTTTTCATCTATAATGTATAGCACTTTACTATTTCTTCTTTTGGCACTCATTATTTCATACGCGAGAGCTGTCATTTTTTTTTATCACTTTAACACCGATCTTCACTAAACAAAATTCTAACAAGAACTGATGATGTTTACACTGTTTTATTAAGTGAAATACCTGATTGCTTTGAAACTACTTAACGGTTTAAGAACCGTTACAAAACCATCAAAATTTACTAAAATGCAATTTTAAGAGAAATGAAATAACTCCCAACAAAAATGAAATAACTCCCAATGGTAAAATAGTGTTTGCGGCTCAGTGAATAAAGGCCTAACGAACTAATGCCTAATTTTTCAAAATGAAAGAATGCCTAAACAAGAACGCCTAAGAAGAAAGTGAAAGAACGTCTAACTTTAAAAATGAAGCAAAGTCTAATTTTAGAAATGAAAGAAAGTCTAAATTGTTAGGGTTTCTTTCATTATGAATTAACACCTAATGAAAGAAAACCTAACAACCTTAAAAAAAAAAACAAACAATAACAAATTAAAAATCAATTACTTTTATAACTTTAAAAACTAATAATTTTCTATTTAACGGAATGTTTACAAGGTAGTGTATGCATTTTGTAAAAGGGAAAATCAATTGTTTTTATAATTTTAAAAACTAATAATTTTCCCTTTTACAGAATGTTTACAAGATAGTGTATGCATTTTGTAAAAGGGAAAATCAATTGCTTTTATAATTTTAAAAACTAATAATTTTCCCTTTTACAGAATGTTTACAAGATAGTGTATGCATTTTGTAAAAGGGAAAATTAATACCATTATTTTAACATTTTGTAAAAGGGAACTTACCTTTCGTAACCATTGCTTTTCATAATAAATCATGACACTTTTAGCAAAATGAAAAATCGCCTAACATTAATGAAAGAAAGCCTAACAATCAAAAATGAATTAATATCTAATTAGGCGTTTTTTCATTTTTGATTCTTAGGCTTTCTTTCATTATGAAAAATCACCTAACAATTTTAATGAAGGAATGCCTAAAATATTAGACATTCTTTCATAATGAACAACCGCCTAATTCCTATATAATTTTTTGTTGCAATTTTTAGGCATTATTTCATTTTTTTTTTTAGGCGTTAGTTCGTTAGGCCTTTATTCACTGAGCCAGTGTTTGCAATTAAAATGAAATAAGTCCCAACTGTGATGAAATAAGTGCCAATGATAACTCCCAAATGAAATAACTCCCAACAAAAAACCTGCTGGGACTTATTTCATTTGGGAGTTATTTCACAATGAAATAACTCCCAACAAAAATTATGAAATAAGTCCCAATGTATTGGGACTTATTTCATAATGAAATAAGTCCCAATTTGTATGGAAAATTTTTTTGGATTTATTTCATTTTTCCATTGGGACTTATTTCATTTGGGAGTTATTTCACTGTACCGAACAGGTTGACAAAAGAACAACGCTTGCAAATCGTGCAAATTTATTTCGAAAAAAATGGTTCAGTTCGCGAAGTTTACCGCAAGCTCCGTCCATTTTATGGTCGACATAATCGTCCATCAGAGCAATTAATTCGGTTAACCATGGGTTGTTTTCGCACTACGTTTACTCTATGTGATAATACGCATCCGCAGAGACGTCAAACAGTGCGCACCGAAGAAACAACTGCCGCTGTAGAGCAAAATGTTGAAGAGGACCCGAATGAATCGATTCGCCACCGTGCACAGCAATTGGAGCTTTGTCCATCAACTTTATGGAAGATTTTGCGCAAAGATCTTGGCTTGCGACCTTACAAGATCCAGCTTGTGCAAGAATTAAAGCCGCGAGACCATGCAATGCGTCGTGATTTTGGTGTATGGGCCGAAAATGAGATTGATCTCGATGCTGATTTTCATCGCAAAATTTTGTTCAGTGATGAGGCTCATTTTTGGTTGAATGGCTACGTCAACAAGCAAAATTGCCGCATTTGGAGTGAAGAGAATCCACACGAGATCCTTGAGACGCCATTACATCCACAAAAACTGACTGTTTGGTGTGCTCTATGGGCTGGTGGAGTCATTGGGCCATACTTCTTCCGAAATAATGCTGGAGAGTCAGTTACCGTTAATGGAGACCGGTATAGAGCCATGATAACCGACTATTTTGTTCCCGAATTAGATGGCATGAATGTGGATGAGTTGTGGTTCCAACAAGACGGCGCTACATGCCACACAGCGCACGTCACAATCGATTTATTGAAGGAAACATTCGATGAGCGCATAATTTCGCGGAATGGACCTGTCAATTGGCCACCAAGATCGTGTGATTTGACACCATTGGATTATTTTCTTTGGGGATATGTGAAGTCGCTCGTCTACGCCAACAAACCAGAAACGTTAGGGGACTTGGAGGCCAACATTCGTGGCGTTATTGCCGACATACGGCCCCATATGCTCGAAAAAGTGGTTGAAAATTGGACCTGTAGAATTGGCTTTATTCGAGCCAGCCGCGGCGGCCACATGCCCGAAATCATATTTAAACATTAATGGCATAAAATTATCCTTCCAATAAAGCCAAATTGATGGACATTAAAACGATTTTCTTGTGTTTTATTTCAATTCGAAGTTCTATACCTCTAAAAAAACACCCTTTACATATTAAGCGAACAGAAATTCGACACCTGTGTTGTTGCGAATTTCCGTCCGCGGCTTTAATATTGAAATATACATATGTAGCTTCACAAAACATGCTATGCCAGCGTACTTACATCAATTTAAGTTTTGTTTTTTACTATTGATATTTTTTGATATTTATATTATGACGAGTTATGTATTAAGATCACTTATATGCAATTTTGTTATAAATAATCAATAATAAATGTTAATAAATTAATTGAAATCAGAAAGCGAAAGAGTCAACTTGGTTTTCATTTCATTCATCGGGAATTTCTAGTTCAAGTACTAGAAATTCAAATCAAAAATTCCTTTCGACCTTAACTTCCAGTTCAAGTACTGGCAAGTTAATCCATACATTAACATTTTGGAGGCCCCGGCGAGATATCCTAGTTTATGTGCTAGAATATCTTCACGAATAAAAATTAACCTTGAAGTTTTAACTCAACAATTCAATTCAACATAATTTTTCAGTCCAAGTACTGAAAAATTCAAGTCAAGTCAACGTAATTTTCCTGATCAAGTACAAGAAAATTAATCTACAAAGATGACATCGACATCGGAACTAGTGGATCATCAAAAGGAGCTCGGTGAAGATATCTCCCGAATTATTAAAAACTTCAAAAAGGATTCGGCAGAGCGGAAGTCAACTTCAGCTTACTATAACGAGCGGTTAAGACGATTGGAACAATGTTGGGATGACTTTGAAGCAACAGATGGAAAGTTAAGGATGGTTACAGAACAACCATTGCAACAAGACTACTTTGTATCTGGATACTACGATAAAATCAGCAGCATAGTTACCAACTATCGAGAAATCTTCCAAGCAGAAGCCACTCGGTTCAAGGCGAATGAAGAGATGGAAAACATGCCAAGCATAGCTCCTCGACAGATAGCACCAGGAACATCGACCGTGAAGACAACAACATCTCAACATGTAGCAGAAAATACACCAAGTTTGAGAGAATCATCTGGAGTTTCCACCCAACACGGACTGGTTTGAAAGATGACTTCTCGAATGGGCACATTGAAGCGAATACTCGAAAACCTCGAAACAGTCCAAGAAAACCAGCCAGTGCAGTTTTATCAATTTAAGTTAAATAACATAAGCCATCTTTGGACCCAAATTGAACTGGTGTACGACGAACTTTGGGAACACTTTGAAGATCCTTCAGTGGCAGGCTTCGCCGGGCGGAGTACGAACAACTAGAAGAAATGGTACAATATCAGCTAGTAGAGCTCGCAGAGCAGATCAATGTCAAGGTAACAGATTCGTTGATCCAACAATGACACAAGAACAAACCATGCGAAATGCAGTTCATCTCCCAAAGGTAACTCTCCTACAGTTTAATGGCGATTACCTGAAGTGGCAACAATTCTCGGATCTGTTTTCCCAAATGATCGACAAACAACCAATAGCAGCAGTGCAAAAAATGTGGTACCTAAAGGCCAACGTTACAGGAGAAGCGGCAAAACTAATCAGTAATTTTTCGTCAACAGAAAACAATTATGTAGCCGCTTAGACGTTATTACAAGAACGGTACAACAACAAAAGGGTAATTGTGGCTACGCTAATCGAAAAGTTAGTGAATCAGCCATCAGGAACCTCAACTGCTGCAACAATGAAGAATTTGCACGACACAACACGTGAATGCATCATGGCCTTAGACAACTTAGAGGTTGATACAAAAGCATGGGATCCGATCCTTTTTCATTTGCTTCTAAAGAAACTTGATCGAGCAACACACATGAGATTTGAACAATCATTGACAAATCCAAAGGAATTACAAAAGGTGGATGTCTTCTTGCTGTTTCTTGAAGGACAATTTCATACACTGGAAGCCATCGGCTTTAAGGAGAAGGCTGCATTGCCACAACTGCCTACTAGAGTTGTGTCTTCCATAACAACATCGAGCAAAAGCTGCAAATAATGTGAAAATGGTAATTATCCATTGTACTACTGCAAGAAATTTTTACAGCTGTCATCTACAGAACGTCAATCATGGGTCAAAAAACAACGATTGTGTGTCAATTGTTTCAAAACCGATCACACGTCAAATAATTGCAAATCGAGATGTTGCTGCAAGTGTGATAAGAAACACAACACGTTGCTACATGTGGAAACCGGAAATCAAAGGCAACAAACCACAAAAATATCACCAGCCGATGTAGCTATTAGTAACATCCCAAATGCAACCGTTTCATCAGCAGCAGTAAGTAACGTGTCAACTCAAGGATACGTACTACTTGCACCAGCAAAGATAAAAATCACTGCAACCAATGGCAATTCAGGGGAATTTAGAGCTATATTGGACTCCGGATCGCAGGTCAGAACGTCTTATGAGAAGACTATCCATAGCACTGACCAAGGCAATTGTGCATTGAAGGAATTGGTGATGCTCAAAAGAAGGTCACTCAGAGAATTAATGTCAAAATGCAATCCACTAATGGCAGTTTTACCACAAATTTAGAAGCGTTTGTACTCCCAAACATTATTACCGATCAACCGAATCTTCAACTTGATACTTCAAAGTGGAAGATCCCAGCCAACTTACAACTGGCAGATCCAGACTTTTGTAAGCAAGGTAAGATTGACATATTGCTTGGTGCCGAGTTTTACCTCAGTCTTCTGGTACGTGGTCATATAAAGTTAATGACTACCGGCCCAATTCTCCAAAACACTTCACTTGGTTGGATTGTGAGCGGAAAATGTAGATCATCTGAACCCTCGGAAGAATCACAGACATGTGCAGTTTTCGGTATAAAAACAGATACCGATAGCAGAGATGGTCCACTAATCGAAGCAATTGAAAATTTATGGAAAATGGATGAATTCGGAACAACTGAAAGGTGTATGTCACCAGCAGAACAACAATGTGAAGCTCACTTTCTTCAAAACATGCGCAAAAATTCCCAGGGGCGCTTCATAGTAAAATTTCCATTTCTTGAAAATCCAGTAGCATTGGGAGAATCAAGGATGATGGCCCACAATCGATTTCTTGGTCTCGAACGTCGACTTCAAAGGAACCCAGAAGTACGGAAACAATATGTGGAGTTTATGAAAGAGTACGAAAGATTAGGACACATAAAGAAGTTGAAGCTTGACTCAATTCCATATCCTAAATATTTCATTCCTCATCACTGTATCCTGAAACCCGAGAGCACCACAACCAAATTGCGAGTGGTGTTCGACGCCTCCGTCAAAACCACGACAGGGTATGCATTAAATGATTTAATGCATACGGGGCCCACAGTTCAAAGCGAACTATTTTCAATATTGCTAC
Source organism: Pherbina coryleti (assembly GCA_943735915.1). Lineage (NCBI taxonomy): Eukaryota > Metazoa > Arthropoda > Insecta > Diptera > Sciomyzidae > Pherbina > Pherbina coryleti. Next base: position 126,046,784 of record OX030949.1, on the reverse strand, counting down.
GTTTTTGGTTGCCACGTTTTGTCTTCACAACCGATATCGAAAAGATGTATCGGCAGATCCTTATACATCCAGATGATCAACGGTATCAAATCATCATTTGGAGAGAAGATCCAACAGCAGAAATCAAGTACTATCAATAGAACACCGTCACATATGGTACACGGGCAGCACCATACCTGGCGACCAAATGTCTGCAACAAATCGCAAACGACATGCTAAGTCATCATTTGGAAGCTCAAATGTTGCATGACAATTTTTATGTAGATGATGGTCTTGGAGGATCAGACAGTCTAGCTACAGCCATAGAAATGCAACAGCAGTTGATCAAAGTACTGAGCATACATGGATTCAATTTACGAAAATGGTGTGCAAATCATCCTAAACTATTGAAAAATATTCCACAAGGTGACCAGAAAGTAAATTTAGACTTCTCTAAGGACAGTAATGACTCAATAAAAACGCTTGGCTTATTGTGGTTACCGAATGTTGATGTATTCTGCATCAGAACAACGCTGGATCCTGTAAGGGAAATTACTAAACGAACAATCAGTTCCGATTTAGCACGACTGTTTGATCCATTGGGGCTATTAGCACCCGTAATTGTTAAAGCAAAAATATTCATACAGCATCTATGGCAAATCAAGTTATCCTGGGATGAAGCTCTACCATCAGATCTCGACGCCACATGGACAGCATTTCGAGAAAATTTGAGCAACTTAAACAATCTCAAAATACACAGACACATTTTTAAGGGAGAACCGTCATCATCAGCTCAACTACACATCTTTACTGATGCTTCTGAAAAGGCCTTCGGTGCGGCAGCATATTTAAGAGCAACGTTGAAGGATGGCAGGATAATAACGCGATTATTATGTGCAAAAACCAGTGTTGCACCGCTCAAAACACAATCCTTGCCACGACTAGAACTTTGCGCCACGCTAGTCGGTTCCCAACTCGCAGCTAGAATCAAAACAGATTGTCAGATAAAAAACGAAGCCATTTTCTTTTGGACCGATTCAGAAGTTGTACTTCATTGGATTAATGCACAATCATCCACATACAAAACTTTTATGGCAAACAGAGTAGCAAAAATTCAAATGTTAACTTCACCTATGCAATGGCGACATGTTAGCTCAAAGGCAAACCCAGCTGATTTACTATCAAGAGGATGTTCAGCAAAGGCATTGGCTGACGATGCACTTTGGTTTCAGGGACCAACGTTTCTGCATGGCAAACAAGAACTATGGCCCCCAATGTGGTCCAATCAGCTGAAAATTCCTTCTGACATCGAAAAGAAAAAGTATACAGCCATATCATTGCTCACTGGGCAAGCAACTGGAGAATGGATTTATCAATTCAATCATCACAATTCATTTGGCACACTTCAAAGAATCATTGGATACGTTTTAAGATTTACTAGTATCGCCTGTGGTCAAAATTCGACCATATCAAAATAGATTTTTCTCTTATTTTCTTTTTAAATTTATTGAAAAAAGCTTTGTAAAGTTAAAAAGAAGTTGGCTGTATGTGGACCCATCCGTGGATTTTGACAGTGTATCTTTGTCCTTACCCTTATCCTTATCCTTATTCTTGTCCCTATCTTTCATTTGTTCCCAAACTAATAATTGAAGAGTCGACGCGAATAACGTTGTAAGCGACATATTAATCAAAAATAGTTTTTTTTTCATATTAACGTTAAAAATGCTCTAGCCTATTATAAGAGCACATAGTTTCTAAAATTCCATAAATTTTTGGACATTTACATGGCTCAAAGTTTGCCATTAAAACCGTTTTTTTTTTGCAATTCCTGAAAACATATAATTTTGTCACTTACAATGTTATTCGCGTCGACTATTCAATTGTCTTACTTCCTGTTCAAACTCTTCTTTTAATCCATATCCAAATTCCTAACCTTAACCTTGTTCGAATCCTTTCCTAATCCTTGTCCAACTTTATTTCTAAATCTTTGTTCTAAATTTTGTCCTAAGTGTGTTTAAATCCTTGTTTTATTCCTTTTCCCTTGTTCTATTCCTTGCCAAATTACAGCCATGAGAGTGAGCGTGCATACATTTCTTTTAAACTGCAATAATCACATAATATATTTAATTTTTTTTTTTTATTTTTTGGCACATCTCTTTGGCTCATTACCTTTCGACTGATATAAGAATCATGCCCTTTTTTGTATTATAAATATTAAAAAAGTGCACCACAAGATTTTTGTTTGCGTATTAATATATAGATAACTTTGGAGTGGTTTAAAATATTTGAAAAATTTTTTCACAGAAATTGTTTTTTTAGCTGTAGAACTTTGTAAAAAATACAAAAACAACACTTTGAAAAATGTAATTTTCATCAAAAAAATCATAGGGGGTAGCTCATGATTTTCGATGATAGAAACACTTAATTAAATTATGTGTCAAAATGAAGCAATTGTTGCAAATAAATGATATGATGTATGAAAGAGTGTGAGAGAAGAAAATAGAAAAACAAAAAAAAAAATTGCAAAATAAGAATGTCTGGTCTAATTTTTAAGCAAAAATTGAATATTTTAGAGTGTTTTTGAAAACAGCATAAGAAATTGAATTAGTGAGATAACGGTAAATCTTTTCTTATTTCTCAAAAGTAATTTAATTAAACTTTCAGACAAAGAAAATCTAGGGAAAATCGATTGGAAAATGGCTGCGATATTTGCATGCAAAATCAAAATTAGAAATATCAATTGTTTTTTTCTCATTCTGGGGCAATGACACTGCTTTCAGAAATACATTGCATGGAAAAAATCTACAGGTTTCGAAATATCGCAATACTTTTGATATCATAATTACGGGAAATTTTTTTAACATACTATTCGTGGAAAATATTAGCAAAAAAGTTTTCGTATACCGTTATTTTTCTCGACCAACGAATTTTCATACAAAAAACGTTGTACTGAAAACATCTATAGTTTTCGAGATATCACAATAATTTTGATGTCAAAATAACGGAAATTTTTCAAAATATACTATTTGTAAGCAATTTTACCATCACAATATATATTGACACTTGTTACATGAAAAAGTGCTTATTGTAGGGTAACCGTAAACGATGGTGAAAAATATTAAATTTTTTTTTGCACATCTTATGAATATCTAAATTTCTTTCTTATATCATGTTTTTCCATCTCTTATAGTTTAGCTTTTATTTAATAAATGCTATTTTTTCGCTCATATTTGAGGTCAAAGGTCACCAATCTTATATTCAATCATATTTAGCAGCCAGACCTTTCATCTGATACCACATTCTTCATTCTACCTCTTCCCAGTTCTGAGATCCCTAACTAAAATTGATATAAACTTTCAACGTTAATATTTCGGGTCAAAGGTCATCAATTTAAAATCTAGCATAATTCGGCACATCTATGGTGCAGTACCTTTCGAATGATGTACGTTTCATTGTCCTTATTCTAAAATAAATATTGAAAAAGTGTACGACAACATTCGATGTTTGCGTATTAATATATAAGATAAACAATATAAGGTTCAAACAGAAGTCTAGATCAGAACACATTGTTCTATCGACAATCGAACAAGAACATGCATTGGCGATCATCGTCAAATTCATTCAGGCCTATGACTTCAAAGAAGAAATCCAAAACTTGAAGCAGCATAATGAGGTCAAAATTAACAGTTCACTGTGCAGTTTATCACCATTTCTAGATGACATGAATATTCTCCGAGTGGGGGGACGTTTAGTAGCGGCTGCACTTTCATTCGACGCTAAACACCAAATGGTGCTTCCGTACAACGACCCGCTGGTCAAGTTACTCTTCATCAAAGTGCATGAAGAGAACAAGCACTGTGGACCTCAAGCGTTGTTGGGAACCTTGAGGCAACGTTTTTGGCCTATAAAGAGAAAAACAACAGCTCGATTCGATGTCATAGGGCTCGCCCTCAATTAGTACAACAAATGATGGGAAACCTGCCAGCTACAAGAGTGACACCAGCTCGACCATTTATTAACACTGGTGTGGACTTCGCGGGACCTTTATGGGTGCATTATAAGGTCCGAGGAAAAAGGCCAACTAAGGCTTACTTAGCTGTATTCTGTTGCTTTGCCTCCAAGGCAGTTCATCTGGAGTTGGTAACCGATCTGTCAACAGACGCTTTTCTTGGAGCTCTCAAAAGGTTTATAAGTCGAGAAGAGGTCGTTGCCTAAACTTATATAGTGACAACGCAACAAACTTTATCGGAGCAAGAAATCAATTAACGGAATTATCATCAGCAATTTACTCATTAAACGCTCCAGACCAAATTAAGAAATCATGCAATGAGAAGGGAATACAGTTCAATTTTATTCCTCCCAGATCTCCCCATTTCGGTGGACTGTGGGAAGCTACAGTTAAATCTGCAAAACATCTTCTACTAAGAAGTGTCGCGTCAGCTTCATTGACTTATGAAGAATTGGAAGCTGTTATTGTAGAAATCGAGGCTATATTGAATTCTCGGCCACTAACGCCACTTTCATCGGATCCTTCTGATTTGACTGCATTGACGCCAGGGCATCTTCTCATAGGAGAAGCACTCACCGCCCAAGTAGATAGTAGGGCAAACTCAACAAAACTATCCCTGTTGTCACGACGGAAGTTGGTGTCACAAGTAAAACACGATTTCTGGAAGAGATGGTCCAATTAGTATCTTAATGAACTCCAACAACTCCAAAAATTGACAAAGCAAACAGATAATGTTAAACTCGGGGAACTGGTAATTATCAAGGAGGACAATGTTCCTGTCATGCGTTGGCCTCTTGGTGACTGCTTAAATTTTCATAAGATTCTCAAATACGCCCAACATTTTTATATTGATCAATGCGGAGCAAGGTTGTTGTCCATTGATAATGTAAAAGAGCATGTTGAATATGTTGAAATGGGTGATGTATCTGATAAAATGTCGGACATGCCTCTAATATCTTACTATTCCATCGGATATATTCCGTGCTCAAGCGAAGAAGATGATTGCGAGTTAATATTTTAATATTTTATTTTTATATCATTACTTAATTTTTAAAAATAATTCAGTGAATATTCAATTTTGTTTGAATTAAAAAAAAAAGTAATTCATACATAATGAAAAAAGCATTGTACCAAATATTTGAACCATTATAACTTCTTTGTTTTTAAAGTTATTGAATAATTTTTTTGGACAAAATGTAAACAAATTCTTAGGACTTTAATTTTATGAGAAAAAAAAACAATTTTAGGGGGGTAAATCGGGCTTACGAGGTTTACTAGTCAAATATGACCTTGGAAGTAAAAATGTTCTGAAGAGAAAATACAGTACTTGTAAAGCACTTTTAAATGACATATTATTTTTTAAGATCGGATATGTAATGCTCAAGTTATAGAAAAAATACCATTTCGGCTGTTTTTCCGATGGTCCAAAAAAATTTTTATTTTTTATTTTGGAATCCATTCAAGGTCAGCTTTGAAATAGGGGGTGGTTTTTTCAAACTTTTTTTTTTGTATGGAGGCCGACCTCGTATGCTACCTTAAAAAAATGAACACGTCCTTGACATGATGCTTCTGTTTTGTCGGTTCCTGTCTCAAAACAAATTCAAAGGCGCACAATAAATAGGATAATTTGGATTGGAATTATATTTTTCATGTACAATTTAAGTTATATTTTTAATTTAATATGCTATCATATCTTGTTATTTGATGTTTTGACGTAGAATACGTCATTCTCGGAGATTAGTAGGGCTGTCGAGAGTGATCAAGCGGCGGTTGATAGCGTTTTTAGGTCACACTTTGAGCCTAAAGTACTGATCGTACAATGTTGATGTTAGCACTTGTTGGTCTGCTTGATCCTCACTGGGAGAAAAATTGATGTTTGACCTCTCTAACTTATATAAATTTTACACAATTACATGAAATATACAGCCAACATTTGATGTTTCCGTTTTCTTTGCGCATGCTTCTTGTGTCTGCTGCATATGAGTTGCATGAGTTTCATTCAATCAAATGGAACTGCGGAACTATATAGTTCCGGGACATGTTTTGCAACTCGAGAGTACTCAATGTATTCTTTTTAAGCACTTATAAGTTACATACGAATGGACGGACAGAGAGACGGGCATGGCTAAATGCACTTGGGTGGTGATGCTGATCAAGAATATATATACTTTGCTATACCTACGCCTCTTTATGGGCCTTACAAACAGAGAGACAAAATTAATATGCCCCTATTGCGTTTTTGTATTGGAGCCCATGTAAGGAGTGGTCAGAGGATATAACATGCAATAACAATCGAGTTTAGCTACTACAGCTTTTTCGCACATTCTCCTCATTAACGCATTTTAAAGTCACAACCCAAAAATCTTCGAAATTTTCAACGATATTGATATTAGTCCCCAAGGGAAAAATTTTCCTTTTACAAAAGTAAAGGGGGTCGGTCATACATATTAACCCTCTCCGGCACTCTCTTAAAGGTCATATGCTCAGGTGTATGGAATAAATATACAAAAACCATAAAATTTGTATGGGAGCCACCCTAAGGAGTGGTCGGAGGGAATAGGTGCCTAAGGAAAAAAATGTTCCTTTTTCAAAAGTAATGGGGGTCGGTCATACATATAAATCCTCTCCGGCCTTCTCTTAAAGCCCTTTTTGTAAAGAATACATATACAAAAACCATACCATTTGTTTACAACTATTACGTAGCTGCTCTGAAGTTGTAAGCCAAACATTCAACGAGTTCGAGGCAACATTGTTGCTTACAACATAGAGCAACATATTTAATAAGCACGAAAAATTGCTTCTAAAGCTCAAAGGAACTACGTAGTTCCGCGAACATGTTTCCGCGAACGAGTTCCGCTGTACAAAAGAAACGTTCCATGTTCGTTCCGGCTCCGGAAGTGTTTAGCACAAGCCTATTCTACACAGTGTAGAGTCTGTGTGGAAAAAAGTGTTTGTGTCGAGAAAAAAGCAACTACAGTACAACCTTCCTCAATGCAACTAGATAGATTTTTCCTATATAAAAAATGTAGTTTGCAAACAAAGAAGAACTGAAAGGAAATAAGGTAAAAAATTATGCAAGTTTACGCAAATGTAAGTTGCGATAATTGTGCAATTTTTTTCTTTAAATTTGCGTTTACTAAGTGAAGAATGTAAATTTTCAAGTGTTGCGATAATCGTACTGTACTCTTAAGCGAGGTCGTACTGTACTCTTATTGAAATGTCAAAATTACGCAGCCAATTCCGAGCATATAATCGACGGCGAAATTTGGACATTTCAACTCTCCACATGAGTTGTTGAACTTGCTAGCATTGAACAAATTTTTTCGACTCTACAGCGTACTAGGTAGCGAAAAAAAAATTCCGCAGCTGCTTTATTTATTCATTCTTGCTAAATATTTTTTTAAAAAGATGTCATCAGAAAGCGAATTGAATAATTCTACGTCTTGTGTTACGACATAGTCGAAACTGCTGTATCTTTTTTCATTTTTGTTTATTTTATGTTATTTAAATTTTCGAGACACGAAATGTCGAAGATCACTGTCTCGTTCAAAGAATTGTTTCAGCACACTGTTTCATTCACACATTGTTTATACACTAGGTTAAATCAACTTAGATTGCCTGTAAATATTTGGAATTAGAGAAACAGACCCCATTTAAGATACGCCAATATTGGCCGAGCAAGGGAATGGATATGTTTTATGGAATAATCCATACAATAAAAGTTTGAATTTTGATTTTATTGTCGTAAATAAACAAATTTTCACGATTACACGAAGAAAATCAACATATATATATATTTAAATAAGCTATGGATTATTCTTAAAAATTGTATTTAAAGTTCATACGGAATAAATACTGAATGTTGACCTGTGCAATATCATAAACAATATATTCATTATAGAGAAGTGATGACTTCAACTTTGGTACTGTTTGCGGTTTTCCCAATGGAATTTCAACACCATCATCTCTTGTTTTTGAATCTTTTGGATTAGGCATGGTACGACCGCGCCCAAAGCAACTATGTTTGTCTTTTGGTAACTTAGTCACATAATTTGCCCCAGTGCACTCCATCATATCGCCAAGTGCCACCTCAGACAGTAGCAATAAACCAGTTGAATTTTGTTTGCTTGTACAACAGTAATTTGCTGATTTTGATACCATATCAGCAAAGTATATACCCTTTCCAAACATGTAGCCAGTAACTGGTGCTTCGGGTGGAGCAATTTTTAAACCATGCGATAGGATACCTGCAAAGTTAGTGAGACGCGAGCCGTGCCACAACAATTTTCGATTATGAAGCTTCTTAAATGGCTTATAGCGCCGTGCTTCACCCTGACGTGAAACCTTGAATATATCAACAATTTCCAACTCATACATTTTATGAGTTTCGGCGTGAGTGTTCTGAACGTATTGCTGTAGAATGTTAAATTCTTCGCTATCTTTTGGTACTGGTTCTAGGTTTGTCTTCAGTTGATCGTAGTGCTTGTCTAGTGGATTACTTTCTTCCTTCGAATCCTCAGATTGGATCAAATTGTAGGCGTATTCAATTTCAAGAAGTGAATCAAGCATTTGCCTTAATTGTTCGATGTCTTCGGATGTGTCCAGTAAAGGTGGACTTGCAATACCAAAGTTATGTGGAATTAAAGTGTAAAATCGGTTCGTGGCATCTATAAATGCTGAGTTACTGCCTCCTTTTTGGATGAGCTCGTATATTTCAGTAAGCACTTTATAAGCCGACTGTATTTGTTTTTGACTAAGTTTTCCTAATGGCATTTTTTCCATATCCAAATGAAATTCCATCATAGTTTGCTTCATGGTATTAACATCGAAAAGAAGCTTTATGAGGTTTTGTACAGGTGGATCTAATTTTGATTTAATGTTGTGCTCTGCAGATAAGTCCACTTTTGTGTCTTCTGTATAATCAATATCGATAGGATACATTTTACCTGGAGCCTTAATCAAGAATGTTAATGATTTAATTTGTGTACAAACTGCTTTTATTACCTTTTGGAAATTGTCTCGATTATCAAATTTGTTCCCAGTTTTTTCAAGGTACACTTCCTTAAAAGATTCAATAGCTTCAATCAAGTTGGGGAAATTCTCCAATTTATTGCCTCCAATAGTGGTACCAATACGTCCCCACGAACGAAATATCCAAAATCTAGTTCAAAAGATCAGAAGATTGGATAATCTTTTATTAAAATATATAAATAAAAAAATAGTACGAACTTACTTGTTTTTTGAGTCGCTTTCTAGTAACTGAAGCTTGTAGTAAGAGTTTTTGTTACGTTGAATATCTGTTAAGCCTAGCACAACATTGTACTTATTATTTCCTTTAGAGTATACATGAGCTACGTCTTCTAATCCACTATCAGGGTCGACTGCTAGTCCATCTTTCACTTTAAGAGTTTGAGACTTCGACACTGACTTGGTGTAAATGCTTTTTGATTTTGAACTTTTTGCTTCTTCCTTTGGAATTCGTAAAGAAGGATCCGTACCCCAGTCACATAGTCATGCCGCTTATATAGCTGATGGCTCCAGATGTATCAGATTCAACAGAGTCCAAATATTCAATTGGCACAACATGAGTGTGACTTTCTTTTACTTTTTGCATACGGCTACCCATTCGTTTTACTTCCTTGGCTGAAGAGATTACGGCAATGGTCTCTTCATTTATTTTTGTACTGAATTTTCCTCCTAGTTTAAGAATACGATTCTTGACTCCGTTTTCTTGTTCTTTCGTTCCAATATAAGCAAATGGCAGATTATAGAGTGCTGGGCGTTCACGCTTGACCTTTGGCCTATATTATGAACATAAAAAACAAATACATTCATATTATTACTTCAATATTCTGCAGTTGCGTCTTAACAGATGGTTACATAAAATAGTTTTATTTTTTATTATGGGTTTGATTTTGAAGAGGTTTTATACGATTCCCGCCGTTACTGACGATTGTAATACCTCAGATATATAAAAATAATTTATTATTTTATTTGCTTTTATTTATTTCTCCGCAAATATTTTTGCAAATCAAAAGCGGCATGCTTACTCGGTTTTTAAAAACTGGGGATAAACGCCCATATACTGTAGTGGGATTCTTGCGTGAAAAACTTACAGAAGCTAAGATCTCTCTTTTAAAATACGCTGGAAGGTTAAGTATTCTTGAACTGGATAAATAAAAAACGAAATTGATAAGTATACATATAAATTATTCTACATTATGTTTATACTGGCAATTACGAAAAAAGATTTTAGAATAGTAATCAAGTGAGCCAGCCGTGAGATGGAATTTTTCTCGCTCAGTATAATATTTGAACTTACAACTCAGCCATCCGATGCAGTCACTGTCCAGTGACAGTAAATATATAAATCGGGTCATACAGAAAAAAAAAATTAAAGTCACACGAACTTAGGGCGTCATACAGAAAGCATTTCATTATACATTATTTTACATTATATTTATACTGGCAAGTATTACATTTTACATTCCTATTGAACATAACTTTCTTAAAAGAAATTGCATGGGAAGTAAGCTATGCTGCTTCTCTTCTAAAAATAAGTATATTTGTATTCATAGTTGAATTATGAGGTTGTCGCAAGGGTGAAAGCGAGTGCCCATAAATGTCAAATCGAAATTGACAGCTCATACAAAATCTGAAAGCGAAAATTGATAGCATGTTAAGCCGATGAAGTTGCTTTTGATTGATTTTGACAATTGTGGGTACTGAGAAAAGCGTATGATCAGCCCCGAGACAACCTTATAAATTAAACCATGTTTGTATTTTTTATTTATTTACTAGCTGATATTCCTGGTGTCATTTGCGACTTTATTTCATGTAATTGATTTATTTTGGCGACCGTGGCGTAGTTGGTTAAATTGCGTGGCCGCTATGTCAACGAACTTGGAGACCCAGGTTCGAACCCCAGCAGCGACAGAAAATTATTTGAATTAAAAGAATTTTTCTGTACGGCCGCCATCTCTCTGCAGACAATGGCAAACCTCAGAGAGTAATCAAAATGCCATGTAAAAGCTTCTTGAGAACGAGAACATTCTGTTCATCGCCGTTCGGAGTCGGCGTTAAACATGTAGGTCCGGTTCTCGGTCAATTGTGTACAAACTTAATAACACGCACAACACAATTAATCATAAGAAGCTAGGTCAAAGTCCTTTCAAGGGCTGAAATGGCCAGTTATTTATTTTTTTTTACATGTGAATTATAATTATTATAAAAAAGCAACGTTTTTTTTTAAAAAATATTGTTTAAATTGAAGAATACTGTTTTTTAATTGAAGTCTATTACTTCTAGTATTTAACAGATTTATAGATAATTGATTTATTTTATATAATTTTTGCAAATACAATGTTTTCTATGGAATTTAATTATATTTCCATGTATTTATACAGGGAAAACTATATTTTCGTAAAGATCTACACCCTAGCGCCACCTATCGGGTCGAATATTGCCAGACTTTTTTATTTAAATATTATATGGCGTGAATAAGAGTAAAATCGGTCAATAAATAAGAATTTTTGAAAAAAGGAGCTCAGCACCACCTAGAGGGGTCTAACAAAAACAAAAACAATTCGGATTACAACATGAACGTGATAGTCAGACACACATACGCACTAAGGTGGATCGAAAAAAGCGATTCTGTACGACGCTGTACGTCGTTTAGTGCAAGCTTAAAAAAACGTCTTCTTTTTTGTTTGTTTCCACCTAAAGAGATGATAACAATATTCACCGGTAACGCTTGGTCGAAGATTACTAACAGAGTGTTCAAGTTACTAAAAGGTGAATTTCTACGGTAACAAAATTAACGTTACCGCGACAGAATTTCTGTTAGAGAGAAAATCGTCAGTCGCAAGAGAAAAAATTTAATGATTGATAGATTCTAATTGTGCGATATATCGTTGCGGTTGACGACCTGCAATTTCATTCTGGACGTATTCATACATTTTCATGCATTCTATTGCTTTGGGATGTCGTCAATCGCAACGATTTTTGATTCTGTTCGGGCTCTTGTGAAGAACAACTGATAAACCATACCAAACATTCTTCTCCTTGGAATTTCTTCAGAGTGGAACTTAATTTTTTAAAAATATTACAATAATTTTTACATAAACAGTTTTTGCCTCTCCTAAAAATTTGATTTTTTTTTATTTGTGACTGTTTTGTATGTAGAGTGCTGAGTGAGAGCAAATGGATTTAAAAAATGCTTTATGAGAGGTTTACTGCATGTTTCAGTCATTTTAAAAAAATCCCCTCATTTATGAAGCCTTTATATGAGGTTTATGAATCTCATTTTAAACGTTTGTTGACATTTTGTTTGTTTCTGACATAGTTTGAAATTATTTGATTTATTTTTGGCAATATTTGTGCTCAGATGAGAATAAAAAAATTTTAAAAATGCTTTATCGAGGGCATTCTACAATTATAAGATAGGTCAAATTCGGATATAAAAAAAACGAGGAAGCAGAGCATATCAAAACATTGGCGTAGGTATAATATCACTTTTGACATAAAAAAAATAAATAACTGGCCATTTCCGCCCTTGAAAGGACTTTGACCTAGCTTCTTATGATCAATTGTGTTGTGCGTGTTATTAAGTTTGTACACAATTGACCGAGAACCGGACCTACATGTTTAACGCCGACTCCGAACGGCGATGAACAGAATGTTCTTGTTCTCAAGAAGCTTTACATGGCATTTTGAATACTCTCTGAGGTTTGCCATTGTCTGCAGAGAGGTGGCGGCCGTACAGAAAAATTCTTTTAATTCAAATAATTTTCTGTCGCTGCTGGGGTTCAAACCTGGGTCTCCAGGTTCGTTGACATAGCGGCCACGCACTTTAACCAACTACGCCACGGACGCCACAAAAATATGTTAAAAAAATTTATTGCTTTTTTTTCGGAGACGGTGCATTTTCTAAAACTTCGACTCCTTCACCCAAAAATCTTTACCGACTCCGACTCCTCGACTTCGCCCTGGTTTTAAGATATAATACACAATTAATTGTATTTATATTGTAGCTTTCAACGAAAAAATAGAAAATAACTTTTAAAATACTTTTCATTCGACTACTTAGTTCGATTTTTCAGTAACCATTATATTTGTATCGCTATGTATTGTATTTTGACATTATACCTACGGCCATGGTTGAATAAAGACGGTAAAATCCAGAGAAAGCGTGGATTTAGAACTGTCAAATCGAAATTATTTCAATAAGAATTGTTTTTTTTTAATCCTTTGCTTTCTTACACTATTTTGACAGTTATGGTTAAAAAAAAGAGAGCATAAGTAGTCCTGCTACTACCTTGTTTATTCTACCACGCCTATGCCTTTGTTATTGTTTTGTTGTTAATTTGTATTCGGAGAGAGCTTCTTTCTACTCCGCCTTATAGTTCTATCATGATTGAGAGTTTATTGCAACCATTTTTAAAATTTTCACATTTATGAAGTTTTCCAAAGAGATTTTTACCATTATTAAACGTTTATGAATGTTTTAAAATTTTTTTCGATTTCTTTCTAATGAAGGCTTTATAAGATGTTCATAACATTTAATGAATACGGCCTTAATATCACAGTGTGACGACTAAAAAAGCACAACCAAACTTTATAGAAATTCTTAAAGAGGGACATATTGTGAGTCCATCGCACTTGGTCTGACCTCTCAATGTCGTCACAATTTTTTTTAATTCGTTTTTAAAGTTGAAGGGTTCGATTTTTGTTGCGCCGACGTTCATTGAATTTTTACAGCTATTTGCCTTGTTGGAAATGAAAAACAAATTCCACTTCTTTTCAGTAGAATTTTACGTAGAATAAGGCTGTATAAAAATAAATACGATAAAATACAAAATGAAGCGTGTAGCGAACCAAATTCCTTAATTTTTATCTAATTTCATAAAAAAAATTAATGTTCTATAAATTTAAATGATATAATGCTGCATGAATGACATATATTTTTCACAAAAATTCATTGCACGTAAAAATACCTTTTCATTGAATCCAAAACCATCAATATCGGTTAAGAAAACACTGACTCCCATGTATATGTTGCTATCGTACAAAGTGCTGTTATTTTGTCAAATCTTAACCGATTTTGGACATCTTTAGCTCATTGGAAAGAAAATATGATCAGTAACATATATCTAGAGCATTGCAATATAGATCTTTGAAAAATGTAAAGGCTACTATGGAACGAATAAACATATTTTTATTTTTAATAGAATTTTTATATGAATGAAAACGAAAACGAAAAAACGAATTAAAAAAAATTGTGACGACATTGAGAGGTCAGACCAAGTGCGAGGGACTCACAACATGTCCCTCTTTAAGAATTTCTATAAAGTTTGGTTGTGCTTTTTTTTTTGGTCGATTTCGTCACACTGTGTATTTAATTATATAAAGAACATTTTTGTCGCATTTTAAATTTTAATATGTAATTCAATTCGGAAAAATTAGTTTTATTATTTTCAAAGACAGAATGTAACGGATAGAAAGATTCGGATAACATCAATATATGACTTTACTTTAGTAAGAGCAAACGAAAATAGAATTTCTATCTACATTACAACTACTTTTCTGGGGAATGTACATAACGTTTAACGTTTTTAGTATACATATTTGTAATGTCGAAAGGATACTGGGAAACTGGGGAATCAGTCCACAAACAAGACCTAGTCGGTAACCGTTTTTAGTGTTTTTCCCCCTAAGTTTACTTAGCAGCATCGTACTTTTTTCCGTAGGTTGTCTTGCCAAAAAATTCCCTATTGTCATAATTCTATTGTCTTTTTCTTTGAAGTTAAAGGAATAAAGCCAGAGACAACCCTCATGTCCTATAAAAAAATGCAGTGATGATTTCACTGAAATAACCAAAAAAATGAAATTATAACAGATTGAAATGTTCTTGTTAGCTAACATTATTACTTACTCATTTAATTCATCATCTTTTTTTAAAGCGACATTCTTCGCAATTATTGATGCACTGGGTGGAATATATTGAATGAGTCTTGCCTCGGGATTCTTGCGAACATTACTTAAAAAAGAATATTCCTGCTTCAAAGCACTTGACAATTTACATGGTCTACGTTTTGGTTCAGTTATAAGCTTTGCACACTTTGTCCATTCAGTCAATTGACCATTACAGAGATAGCCTGATTTATGAAAAAGTAGTTGGTGAGAATTACAATCAGGGCATGGTTCAATTGCCCCAAACGTCAACATGTCAGCAACTTGATCGAGTAACTTTTCCGAGTCTCCAACAACTGGCTCTTGGTCATTATTTTCTAGCAGTTCTTTAATGTGTTTCTTTTTCATGCTATTCTTCACGTTGTCTCTGATCTTAAAAAGTCGGGCTATCTGCTTTTTCAGAAGATCCGCTTGTTTCTTATCATTCACAGAATCAACTTCATCTTTTGTCTCCAGTTTTGCCTTTTTTATCACGGGCATATCTTCAGATTTAATTGCTCTAAGGGCCAATTTATATTTAATAAAAGAAAACATGTTATGAATGAGACAAGAACTTACGGTAAGGACTTCTTCACTTCATCTTTGTCCTCAGGTTTAAGACTACTAAAACCTGGTAGCTGTTGACCTGCTTCAAACCAACCGAGCTCTCCACGGAGTTGGGCAAAACATTCTATATGGTGCCACAATGGCTGCCCACCGTACTTCATTCCAACCTCAGTATCATAAACGGTCTTTCTAATACGCACTTGATCTTTTATAATTTTCTGTTCGCAACCTTTACATTGAGCACGACCAGATTTTGCATACTCGACCCCGAAGTCCTTTGCAGCGCTGTTCTCTTCCTTTGACCTTTTTTTTCCTGATTTGCTGCTCCCTGGCAAAACGATTGAGGCTACTTCGGCTAAAATTAAAATTAAATTAAATTCTTTATTTTTACCGATTAAGTAAATATTTTAATTTTAATTTTCAAATTAAAAACATTTAACAATCCATATGCTAACGCAACAGAGCTTAAAATAAGAACAAACAATAACATCAATCGGACCAGCACAAGTGGAGATAATAAATTTTAATTATAAGAGGATTGGAGAAAATCCAGCAAATTGTCAAACATTCTGATGTGGATATTTCTGAAAAAAAAAATATCTGGTAGGACCCGGCTAAGTTTAATTGAAGTCGAATGTGTTACCTTCTTTTGGCAACATAAGTCAACAATGACGAATTGGCCATTTCAGTCCTTGAAAGGTTTTTGACCGATCGATGTGTTTTTTTATGAAAACGTGTTGTACGTGTTGTTAAATGTTTGTACACAATGATCGAGAATTGGATCTATTAGTTTTATGCCAACTCCGAACGGCTAATATACATGTTAACTGACATTATTTACTCTCAGAAGTTTTCCATTGTATGCAGAGAGGAGACAGCAGATCAACTGACATTATTTATTCTCAGACGTTTTCCATTGTATGCAGAGAGTTGATCTCGTCTGTTAGTCAGTGTTAGAAGTGTTTTGTGTTTATTTATAACGATTTGCGTTAACTTTCTTTTGTGCAGTGCTATTATTAGTATAATATTTCGTGAGTGTTCATACATTATTACACTGTAGTGATATTAATTTACATTAATTATAGTAATAGTTACGCGAACTTTATATTAATTTAATGTTTTTAATTTAATTTGTTTAAATAAACAACATTCTTGTTTTTTGTGTTTCGTCTGCATGCTTGATTCCATGCTAGCTTGCTTGCTTACTGTGTTTTTTTTTTTTACATTAATTTTATTCTTCTTTGTGCTTTGCTTTGCCATTATCAAGCGTAGTGTGTGTTGTATTTGTTTTTTAACTGTGCGCTCACTGCATATATACATACATAGCTACAAAATTTTAACCCTTTAGGCACGCTCTGCTCAATTTGCAACATGGATTATTTTTCTAGTGAAAATATTGCTGCTTGTTCCCTAAACGAGCTTTGCAGAAGCCAGAATATTCTGAACCCCATGTTCAGTTGTTCTGGTCCATGTGAGCGAATGTTTCATGCGAGATGTGCGGGTATTTCTAAATCGTGTTTAGACGATTTAATGTCTGTCCGATCAGGTCTTCGCTGGTACTGTGCTTCGTGCAGGGCCCTTTCCCCAGATGAGCTTTATTCTAAAATAAAGCTATTTGGAGAAAGTCTTAACTCGTTAAATAACAATTTTAGGGAAATTGTAACATTTTTTAGCGAAGTTAGTGCCGCACCCAGTATTAGCGTATATGATGAATGTTCTTCTCCGGAAAACATTTTGCCTTCCTTGTCTCAGACTATCTCTTCCGGGACTCAAACTAACATTCAATCCGAAAAAGACCAAAATAGCTCAAAAAAGAAGAGGAAAAATAAAAATAAAAATAACAAGCGTCGCAAGACGTCTGCAAACACTCCTCAGGCTAAGCAGACCACGGCTATGCCTGCAGAAAATAATAACACAGTTATTTCTTCACCTCCATCTTTTACTCCTCCATTGACTTATAGTCCAAATTTGCTATCAACTGAGCGCAATAACCCAATAATTAATTTAAGGGCAGTGTCGAGGCGAAAACTCTTATTCATTTCACGTCTTCAGCCCGACACAACAACTGAAAATGTAATGACGTTTGTCAAACAAAATATATTACATGGTCAAAATGCATTCTGTTCATGCAAAAAAATTGGTAACAAGCCTTCCCACGCCTCCTTTATTCTAACAGTTGCAGCTGAAGAGTTTACATCTGTTCTTAACTCTAAAATGTGGGCCGATAATATCCTCGTTTCTGAGTTTACGCCTAAAAATAAGTCTAGAAGGACGAATAAAATCGCCCATCAGACACAAAAAAACTAAATAGATTATCCCTTTACTATCAAAATGTAAGGGGATTACGTTCTAAAACGCGCGACATATTTTTGGCGTCTCAGAATTTCTCTGAGGATATTATCGCGTTAACAGAAACATGGCTGAACGGAAGCATTACTGACTTGGAATTGTTTGACAATAGTTTTCAAGTTTTTAGAAGAGACAGACACACTAACAATATTTCTGCTGTTGGTGGTGGTGTCCTTTTAGCTGTAAGGAACTCCTTTGTCAGTTCCTTAATTGATATTCCCTGCTCTTCTAATATCGAACTTATATGCGTTAAGGTGTTACATTGTAATTCCAATGTATATGTTATTAATGCGTATGTTCCCCCAAAGAGCAGTGCAGAAGTCTATGCAAGCCTTGCGGATTGCATAGAATATATAATAAGTCTACTTGACGTTACTGACGACATTTTACTGTTGGGCGATTTCAATCTGCCTGACTTAAAATGGCATTCTTCCGACGATGATACATATTTTTGTGCATCAAATTCGAAGACTCGCCAAGAACATATATTTGTTGACAATATATGTTCTGACTTACAACAAGTAAGTTGTATTTATAATAGTCTTGAAAGACTTCTTGACCTGGTCTTAACTACAGACAGTAACAATGTAATTGTTAAAAGGGCCTTTCATGCTCTGACTAATGTTGATGAATACCATCCACCATTGAGCATTTGGTATAAATCGGACAGGGAGAGCATAGTAAATTCGAGTTCAATCGATAAGGTTTATGAATTCAATTTTAAAAAAGCTGACTTTTTGAAGATGAATCATTTACTTCATAACAAACTTAATGTTATTTTAGAGTACTTAAATGGAAATAACCTTGATAATTCCATAAATTTTTTTTATATGGAGCTCTTTACTGTGTTCTCTCAGTCCGTACCATATAGCCTCAAATTTGCGAAAAACTGTGCATACCCTTGGTACACTAAGGTTTTAAAAACTCTTCGCAACAACAGGAATAGGGCATGGAAGAAATATGTCTGTAGTTTAGACTCAAATGACCTGGAAACCTACAAACGTTTGTTTCTGGAATTTGAAAATAGCTCAGCTGCATTATATAATCAATATTTAGACAATATAAAGCTGAGAATACTGTCTGATCCAAAGAAGTTTTGGGGATTCATAAATACAAAGAAGAAATCCGATGGATTCCCTTCATCATTCAAAACTGTGGATGGAATTACTGATGATCCCGTCATTATTTGTGGTTTGTTTGCAAATCTTTTTAAAGATTCATTTTGTTCGGATTCGTTTGATCCTGATGAGGGGTATTTTGAATATATGAATTCTACACCCAGAGTTTCTTTGGACTCTTTATCCTTTACCTCAGAGGATATTTTAAAATATATTAGTTCGATCGATGAAGATTTTAGCACTGGACCTGATGGAATTCCTGCCGCAGTGTTAACTCAATGCGGTTCAATTTTGTGTCAACCACTTTCTTTGTTATTTAATAAATCTATAAACGAAAGTTATTTTCCACTGTTTTGGAAAAAATCATTTATTAGTCCTATTTATAAAAAAGGTTGCAGGAATGATGTCATTAACTACAGGCCCATTGCTAAACTGTCATCGATTCCAAAACTTTTTGAGCGAATCGTGTATGATCGGGTAAAAATTCACTGTCGTGAAGTCATAACAACTCGTCAGCATGGTTTTGTTAGTGGCAGATCTACGGTATCTAATCTGCTCGATTTTACAACGTTTTGCTTAAACGCCATTGAATCTGGTTGCCAGGTCGACTGCATCTACACTGATTTTAGCAAGGCATTTGATAAGTTACCACACAATTTAATTCTATTTAAACTTAAGTCCATTGGATTTCCACAATATTTTGTAAACTGGATTAAATCGTATTTGTCAGACCGATCTTATCAAATACGATTCCGAGGGGTTTTGTCTGCGGAGTTTATTGCGTTATCTGGTGTTCCTCAAGGAAGTCACCTAGGTCCACTTCTGTTTATTTTAGCCATTAATGATGTGACCCATATCATTAAAAACTCTCATCTGCTTATTTATGCGGATGATATGAAAATATACAGAAAAATAAATTCTCAAGATAATTCAGCCCTACTCCAGTCCGATCTGAAATCTTTTGAAGTTTGGTGTTCTAAAAATAATATGTTTCTTAATCCAGATAAATGCCAAACTATGACCTTTTCGCGAAAAAGGAATAATTTAGTTTTTGATTATAAGATAAAAGATACTCCTTTATGTCGTGTGGATGTCGTTAAAGATCTGGGAATATTTATGGATTCTAAGCTTTCCTTTAACATTCATATTGATAACATTTGTAAAAAAGCATCTTCTATGCTTGGATTTATTAAACGCTGGGCCAAAGAATTCAATAGCATGATTACGACTACAACGCTGTATTATGCAATAGTGCGTCCTCACTTGGAGTACGCAAGTCAAGTTTGGTCTCCAAGTTACAATGTGCATGTTGATCGAATAGAGAGAATCCAAAAATGCTTTGTTCGGTTTGTCCTAAGAGGCTTAAGTGGATTTGACATTTTAAACCTTCCTCCTTATGAGGATCGCTTGAAACTTTTAAAAATGCAATCATTGAGTGAGCGAAGGAAGTCTGCAGATATCGTCTATTTGCACCAACTCATCACCGGTGTATTCGATTCTCCAGAACTTCTTTCTCTTATAAATTTTAATTCTAATCGTAGAAGCAGTAGAAATGCTAACAATTTAATTTACTTACCATTTAGTAGAACAAATTATATGTTAACTGCTCCTTTAAACCGTATGAGTAAATTAGTTAACAATTGTAGCTTTTTTGATGTTAACTTGTCTAAAGGTCAACTCAAGAGTAGATTAAAAACTATTGTGTAATTGCATGGTTATGTTTTTGCATGGTTAGTCGTCATGTCTTGTGTTGTCCTTGAGCCCAACCATATTTTGGTGGGTAAATTTTTCTCACATAAGCTTATTTTGAGCCACTTGTATTAATATCGTTGAAAATTTCAAAGATATTTGGATTGTGACTTTAAATGTGTTAATGATGAGAATGTGCGAAAAAGCTGTAGTAGCTAAACTCGATTGTTATTGCATATAAAAAAAAAAAAAAAAAAAAAAAGAGGAGACAGCAGATCAGTAAAATTAATTTCAATTGAAAAAAGTGTCTGGAGGATTCGAACCAGGCACTACGCGATTCGTAAAATTGAAAGAGAACGTAAGAAAATAGTAAGGCTATCACCATCACCATCATATACTATATACCATATACTAATGTACATAGTATATATCTACAGACATATAATAACAAAACATAAACAACATAAACATTAGTACTTACTGTACAATAGCAACAAGTGGACGGACTTATTATATTTAATTGTAAGAGTATTCAAATTGTTTTAGTTTGTTTTGTTTGAGTGTTAGTTATTGTGAAACCATTTTCAGATTTTTCTGAAGACGGAAACCGAAGGTGTCCGAAATATTGAAAATGAAATAAATAATAAATGTATAAAAACAACAAAAAGAGCTTAATAAAGCTTAAATATCTAAATTTGATAAATGTAAAGAAATTTTGAATTCTTTAAATTTTTGGCCGAAATATACTACTTTAAAAGAAACAAGTTGTTTTTCTGTGCCTTTTGACGAATTATACTCATATTTTTTCTTAGTGTTTTCAACTTCTTCAAGTAATATTATATTGTTGCTGCAATTTAAAAGTTTTCTACAAACAAAAATCTTATGCATTACAAAAGAAAAACTGCTTCTTCATTAAAGAAAAAATGTTTCTTTATTTTTTTTTCTTATTTTGATTACAGTTTCTGTTATGTAACTTGAATTTAATTTGTTATGTTTTATTTTCATTAGGAGTTAAAGTGATATAATAAACATTACTTTATTTGTATTTTATCTGTGTTTTATTCCCCTTGGAAAAATTTGTCGCGTCCATGATGTCGCGTCCGTATTCGTGCAATTCTTAATTAAAGAAAGGTAAGAGATAATTCTCACATTTCAAAAGTCTACGAAGAAATGTTATCCTTTGGCCTTCATTTGCATATATATATATAAAAGAAAAGTTGCCAAAAATAGCTAAATTTTGAATATTTCTATAAAAGCTTTAAAGAAACTTATATTTTTTGTCGCGTCCGTTTCGTTGTATAATTGCTAATAACTTTGTACTTATTTCTACTAAATCTTGCCCATATATTTGTAAAATGTATTAATCTTTCAGCGCGTAAGAACACTGAAAAACCTATCGGCTCTTTATGTTTCTTTCTTGTTTTTGACGTAATTAAAAGTGTGCGAATGTCGCGTCCGTTAATTTTTGTGGAATTCTTATAGATTTTACCGTTTTGATAAAGTCACTTTTTATGGAAGGTAGGCGTGGTTTTAATCCGATTTGGCTCATTTTCGAGCGTGACCTTTATTTAGATAAAAGCTTAAATATCGAATTTCGTGATGATAACTTGAAAATTACGGCTGTAATCGTGATCACAGACAGACGGATATGGCTAAATCGACTCAGGTGGTGAAGCTGATCAAGAATATATATACTTTTCTATATCTGCCACGCCTCCTTATGGGCGTTACAAACGGGGTGACAAAATGAATATACCACGTTTACGTTTTTAAAAGTAGGGGTATAAAAATCCTTACACACCTACAAATAGTAAAAATTTAAATCAAGTCATGCAAAAATGCACTTCTGCGTTGCGTTCTTCAATCGCATCTGTTGCTGTCACTCTGACAATTTAGTGGAAACAGTTACCAGTGGTAATCTGGTTAATACCTTGTGGCCTGTTTTTGTTGCTATTTCTGCTGATGTTCCGGATATTTCTGCTAATTCCTGTCGTTGCTGCTATTTGTCCTGCTGTGTTGACGCTTAATAGCAATACTTCTGCAATTGTAAATAGTGCAATAAGGCATACCATTAGTAAACAGAATGTAAACTCCGAACTTGCAGTTGCGGATCGGATAAAATTACATCATCTTTCTTACACCAATTTGGCTAAGAAGAATGTTCCACTAACATCTCTTAATAGTATTACTTTAAAATCATCATCTCTCTCAAATAAATTGTAAATTCAATAAATTCAACATTGATCCTTTGTTGTGGGCAGCTGATGTGAAGATAATGGATTTTATGTTTTTTTCCCAAAGCTCGAACTCAACGGAGGCTGCATTAACTGCACCGCAGAATATTCCAGATAATGATGCAATTAAATCAAAATGTTTCTGGCCTAAGGACTAAATCTTAAATTTTTCCTGCTACTGCGCATTGTCTTTATGACTCCTATATCTTGACGAAGACCTGGTAGAATGGAACTCTCTATAGTAAAGTGTTCTTTGATCCAAATTTATATACCGCCTATTCTAAGGACCGGGATTCAAATGCTACTGGAAATCTTAGTTGTGGTGTTTTAATTGCCGCTAATCGAAATATTGTTTCATCTACTATTGTTTTGTCAAATCCTGATTCATTTCTAGATCAATTGATTTGATTGCTATTAGTTGAAAATCGGAAATGCTCATTATCTGCATGTCTTATATTCCACCTAACTGGTTCTAGTTTCTAATACTGGTAACATCTCTAATTTGGTGGATTCATGTGTTGACAATCGACAATTTCTGCTGCTTGGTGATTTTAATTTACCAAAAATATTCTGGTAAATTAAATGAATTTAATATGAATTTTAATTTAATTGCATCTGTTTTTCCAATTTCAGCGAGTAGTGCGCATCATGTTCCAGTCGAGATCAAAATTTCCTTTTATAAATATCTTGCGTTGCTTAAGGGCCTACTAACGTTTTTTAAGCGAAAAAACCATTATTAGTTAGTTTTATTTTTAAGCGTCCGTGGCGTAGTTGGTTAAAGTGCGTGGCCGCTATGTCAACGAACCTGGAGACCCATGTTTGAACCCCAGCAGCGACCGAAAATTATTTGAATTAAAAGAATTTTTCTGTACGGCCGCCACCTCTCTGCAGACAATGGCAAACCTCAGAGAGTATTCAAAATGCCATGTAAAGCTTCTTGAGAACGAGAACATTCTGTTCATCGCCGTTCGGAGTCGGCGTTAAGACTGTAGGTCCATTTCTCGTTCAATTGTGTACAAACTTAATAACACGCACAACACAATTGATCATAAGAAGCTAGGTCAAAGTCCTTTCAAGGGCGGAAATGGCCAGTTATTAATTTTTAAGCTGCTATTTATTTTAGGTAAATTTTTTTCTTACATTATAATTATATATGTATTGAAGAAAATTTTTTTTTAATTTTTGGACAAATAATTAACCATATAGCAGGAATCCGTAGTTTAGTAAAGTACCTTAAATATGCGGTGGACACGATTTTTCAAAACTTGTTTATCTAAAACCAAAAAATACAAATGATTAAGGTTCTTCTGAAGCTTTTTGAGCTTTTAATCGAAGATTTTAGAAAAATGTTGATTTTTGCCATAATGGCAGGTAAAAAACTGATTTTTGACTAAAAAAGTAATTTTTTAGGTTATAAAAAAAGATTTTATTTGTAAAATAAAAATCGAACGATAAAAAGTACCGGTCATTTTTACATAATAAGTGAAATAAATTTGGTAGCGATCCTTAGCATAGTTTTCGAATAATGCTGTCCACCGGGTTTAAACAGCCTTTTCGAGAAAAACGCGTTTAAAGTTTAAAAAGTAGTTTATTTAGGAATGCATTTATTTTTTTCAACTTATATAGTATCATCTATTCTAGGACCATATAAGATATCCTCATCATCAATTGTTGAGTTTAAAATTTCAACTTGTCTGTCTTCTCAGGATTCTTCCTTCGCGCGTGGCTTCCTGTGCATTTTCGTTTGCGAGAATACGCGTGGAATCAACGTTTTTTATAAATATATGACAGTTTTTGCCACAACTGATGCCAACTTCCACATTGCGTCAACAGAATTTTATGCCAGGGGGAGAAGTTCCCTTCTTCTCAGAAGAAGAAATAAGAAGTTACTGTTATTTTTAATTTTTTACAATAATATAAGGTTTTTTCCAAGAGTGGAATAAAAAATAATAGACACTTAAAAGAGTTCATTAAAAAAAAGGACACTAGTAAACCCGTATGTAGTTGGCGTCAGTGGCGTAGTTGGTTAAAGTGCATGGCCGCTACGTCAACGAACCTGGAGACCCAGGTTCGAACCCCAGCAGCGACAGAAAATTATTTGAATTAAAAGAATTTTTCTATACGGCCGCCACCTCTCTGCAGACAATGGCAAACCTCAGAGAGTATTCAATATGCCATGTAAAGCTTCTTGAGAACAAGAACATTCTGTTCATCGCCGCTCGGAGTCGGCGTTAAACACTTTCCCAGAATAGTCATAGCAAATGACAAAGACACCCGAAATGTAAAAAATTACTTCTTAAATGAAAAAAGTTGTGGCTGTGTCGTGGACACACCCGCAGGTTTTGAAGTGAGTTTTTTTTTTATCTACAAATTCTTCACTTAATCTTTGCCCGAATCCCTTTCCTAGTTTGGAAAGGCGTGTCCAAATCTTTGTCTTATTCCATATCCTATAAAATATACTTGTACGTACCTTTTTCACTTTGCTTTAATTATACAATTACTAGCTTATTTTTTAAATATTAACATCTACTCTACGTTCAAAAAATAGGCTGTTCGAGCAATATAAATGGAAGTTTCATTTTTGCAATATTTTTATGTACCTTTGTACCTTTTTTATGTATCTTGTCTTTTCTTCACAAAAAACTGGCGATACAAACCCATGTGTATCTTCAATTTTCGTTCCCTTTTGTCACCACCAATTCGCCGCAAATTATCAACAACCTGTCCAAATTGCTTTTAAATTATAACAAATTTAAAAGGTGTCAGCGTAAATTAAATTTTAAAGATGCTTAAAAGAAACAAATTCCTGAAACCTCAGCTAAAGACATCTACAGAAGGAGTTCGAGAATTCATACCTCGACAAAGAGCTTTATGTTTTTGCATGATCAAATTGAAGAAAGTTTTTCTATTTAAAATTTTTGGATAAGGGTTAATGGTATGGTATGATTATTATAATATGATGGTATGGCATGATGGCTATAGTATGATTAGTTAATGGTACGGTATTATGGTATGGTACGATGATATGATGTATAGATTGTTGGTAGGTATGGTTTGGTGGTAGAAGATGATGGTATGGTATGATAGTATTGTCTGATGGTATAGTATGGTGGTAAGATGAGCATGAAATGATAGCATGGTATAGTTTTATGATACATTATGACGGTATAGGATGATAATATGGTATGATGGTGGTATGGTATAATAACATTCAACTTTTCGAAATTGTTTTAAAACAGATTTAATCTAATCTTGCAATTATATCGACTCATAACCGCCAAAATATCTTAAGCGCCAAAAAGAAAATTTTACAGGAGAAGGTTTTTTTTAATTATCTTTGCTATTAATTTTATCTTTTATCTCTTATCTCTTTGCTATTAATTTTATTTTAATAATTTTATCTCTTATATTGATTAATTTCTTTTAGAGAATTTCATCTTAAGCGACACTTTGCTGTCATGAAAAATGTAAACAAACATGTAGTGTGTACTTAAGCTAAAATTGCTTTTGGTTTAAATTCATAATCTAATTTCGTACACCTATGAAATTTTGACAGACGATGTAAACCATCGCAAATTATCGATTTTCATCAAAAAACATAAATCGGATATTATGTCGCTTAAGATATTTCGGCGGTTATGAGTCGATATGAAATGGGACTTTTTTAATAAGACTATATTCAAGAGTAAATCAATTAACCACTTAAAAATCTCTTTGTTTTTGGGTTCAAGTTTCACTTCTACCATGCGTGGCAGCCCCACACATATTTTTTTTAGCTAACTGGTGGTCGTTTTTATTTTTTCCCTTAACTTTTTGCGATAAATACGCTTTTTTCAGCTTCTTTTCTACGAAATTCATGATCAAGTTTTTTTTTTTAATTATTTCGCAAATTTTTGGATCTTTCCGCACTTTTTTTAATATTTGGCTTACCATCTACAAAAGTTATATACAAAAGTTATTTCCACGTCAATTCTATTTGAAAATGTCGCCTACCGTTCGGACGTCACTAAGATTGCCCAGTTGATATGAGCTGAAAATTATTTATATTTTAAATCAGCAGTTATATTCTGGAAAATGTGCAAAAACTTGCTTTGTAACAGGTTTCAATTTTTG
Organism: Pherbina coryleti; assembly: GCA_943735915.1. NCBI lineage: Eukaryota > Metazoa > Arthropoda > Insecta > Diptera > Sciomyzidae > Pherbina > Pherbina coryleti. The sequence goes on along the minus strand of OX030949.1, from coordinate 126,019,776 downwards.
TTTTTAATTTGATTTAACAATTTTATCTAATTAAAACCCTTTTTATGTGTCGGACGTCAGAACAGAGGTAATCATATTTATTTTGCAAAATACACCGTTATGCACAAATTTTGTCAAACCTTTTATGGCGCCAATTTGCCAAGAAAGAAGTGCAAAGGGAAATAAAAAAACTTTTATACGTAAAGCTTTTATATCAATAGCTTTTGTAGATCAATAAACAACCTGAAAAAAACAAAAAAAAACTTAGCTCGAATATTGACTGTGAATCACTTATTTTTTTATTACATAAAACCCCAAGAAAAAAAAATTGATTGGGAACTTAAATGTAGATATATTAAGCTTTTAATAAACAATAATGCTCTTGAAAAAGGAGCATCTTTAGTTTCTCACACTTGGTGGACTATTTTCGGGATTTGCCCATATGTGAATTTTTTTGGTGTCAAAATTACAGAATTTTTTAAAATTAATTAAATGAAGCTTTTCGCTAAAAATGCTAGTTGGAAAAAGAGTGGAAGAGGCGTGGTCACAACTAATTATGCCAAAGCATAATCTAAGATTCAAGTAAAATGTGAGCCAAATTTGAGTTAAGTCCGTGCAGCCGTTAAGGTTTGCATTCTGGTCAAACAAACAGAAAATTATCTATATATAAATAGGCGTAGGCAAAAAAGTTAAGAACCATTTTCTCCCATGTTTCTCAACCGATTTTGATAATTTTTTTTTAAATCAATAAGAGTAGGGAGAAGGAGTGCACCGATTATATATGGTCGGCGTGGCACATCCCATACAACCTGAATTTGCGATATCGAATAGCTTTAGAGTTATAGGTCACACAGCCTCGGAAATCGGTATTCGACCTCAAATCACAAGTACCATTCCACTGGCAACATTTTATGGGCGTTGAAAGAGGGACGTCAGCAGAACAAATTTTCGGTATAACTTTCGGACTATAAGTCACAAATAAATGAAACTCGGCAGGAACTCAATATGGAGTTACCACTTGGTGATATCCTTCTAGAAAAAAGTAGAATATGGGAAGTAGAGTACTGGGATGGGCATTGGACAAAGGGGTGTAGCTCCGAATAGTCCAATTTTTGATATCGTATAGCTTTGAAAGTTAAAGTCACAGACATTGGAAACTCAGAGTGGAGTAATTATTTTGTGATTTCCTGCTGGTGGTGCGTATCAGTTCAGTTACGTGAAAGAAAAAAATATTTTCAGTAAAAATACAAAAAAACAAAAATCAATTTTATATGGTCGAATTTCGACCAAAGGCGACACTAGTTTTTATTAATGTAGATAATTATGACAAACACGATTGGTTTGTGTCTAAGAAAAATATAGTACACTGCTGTCATTGTCATTTCACTGTTGTCATTTAATTTTATAGCAAATTCTATTAGGAAATTATTTTAGTACATTTCAACTTGAATAAATGTACTTTCGATAGCTCAGTCGGCTAAACCATCAGTTTTGAAGTCATCAGGTAGTGGGATCGATTCCCACAATTATTTTAGTTTTTTTTTTTATTCTTAAATTTTTTTTTTATTTTTAATTTTTTTTTTTATATTTAATTTTTTTTTTATTTTTAATTTTTTTTTTATTTTTAATTTTTTTTTTTATTTTTTTATTTTTTATTTTAGGGAAAATGCAACAAAACCAACTTTATATTAAAACAGAGTTATGCAATGTTTAATTTTATTTATTAAAGTTAAAATGAGATGAAGTAAAAAACGTGTTCACACAAAGAGCTTTAAAAACGGAAGAGGAAGTTGACATTTTTTTACAAGAAAAGAAAGTAGAGCAAAGGATAAAATGAAACGAAACTATGTTGCGTATTAAAGCTGCAGGAACGGTGTTGCATGTAATATGTTCGAATAACTTCGCAGTTCTAACACCTCCCCTCGAAGTGATGAGACTGTACATCGTTCCGATGGTTGTTTACAATACCCAGAGAATTGATATATCTGCGATGCTTGACTCCATTTAATCCTTTAGTTAAGACGTCTGCAGGCATATCCTCAGAAAGCATGTATACCGTTGTTATCTAACCATTTTCATGACAATCTTTTATAAAATGATGGCGCACATCAATGTGCTTTGTGCGTGAACGATAGCCTGATGCTTGGATTATTTTTTATGCGCTTTGGCTGTCGTTAAACAAGGTGATGCCATTGCATGGTATTCCCAGATCATGTAGGACACTTTGAAGATATAGTGCTTCTTTTGTTGCCTCAGATATGGCCATGTATTCGGCTTCCGTGTTTGAGAGCGCAACTGTTCGTTGCTTGCGCGCTTCCCAGATGATTGCTGCACCCGCCAATATAAATGCATAACCACTGTATGACCTTCTGTCGCTTGTGTTAGAACCCCAATCAGCATCAACTACGCCATATAATTCTTTGTTGTTTTTAGAGTATAGTAAACCCTAGTCTATAGTTCCCTTTAGGTATCGTAGTATTCGTTTAACGGCTTTCCAGTGCTCTTCCGTATAATTGGTGTTGAATTGACTCATGAAATTGACAGAATATGATATATCTGGTCGGGTTGTTACCGCGAGGTACATTAATGCCCCTATAAGACTTTGGTATGGATACTTTGCTATGACCTTTTCGTTCGCTCTCCGTGGTTTGACCAAGTTGCAAATGTTTTCGATTGGAGTTTGCGCAGGCTTACATTGCGTCATATTAAAACGTTCCAATATTGTTTCTGTGTAGCAACGTTGAGACAAAAAAAACCTGGTGTGCTTTTAAGTTTTGCTGAAAGTCTATACCCACGCAGCACTGGACTGGCCCAATATCCTTCATTTCAAATGATTGGGTAAGCATTTGCTTTACTTCTTTTAACCAGTGTTTATTATTTGATGCTAACAATAAATCGTCTACGTAAATGGTGATTAATAAAATCTGCTTACCTTTCTGCTTAATGAACAGGCATGGATCTTGCTTGGATGCTCTTAGACCAAGTTGAGTAAGTTGCGTTGTAAGGCGATTATACCACATCAGCCCAGAATGACGCAAGCCATATAATGCCTTTTTTAACAAGCATACAGGGTTTGAGTTTGTTTTCAAAGCCTCGAGCCACCTATCTACTGTGAATACGACGTTCTTTTCATGCTGAGTTATACCTTGCGAACCCATTTGTTGACCTGTTTTTATTTTAGATAAAACCTAGCTGCTCTGGAACTTCCATGAATACGCTCTCTTCCAGCTTGCCGTTGAGGTACGCGGTGACAACGTCCATCTGATGTATTTCTAAATCCATTTCCGGCAGCTAATGCTGTCAACAAGCGTATCGACGTTGAGCGTACCACCGGTGAGTAAGTTTCGCTGAAATCCTACCCTGGGCGTTGTGCGTAGCCTTTTGCTACTAACCGCACTTTCTTCCTACTGTCTTTTGTTCGAAACACTATACGGTTACCATTCACCTTTCGTTGATGTGGGCGTTCAACTATTTCCCAAGAGTTGTTACGTATTTGTGCTAAAAATTCGTCCTCGAGTGCTTTTTTCCACTCTGATGCAGAGCCTCCAGACATAGCTTCGCTCCAAGTCGATGGTTCTGCCTCTATGGAAAAACTCGCTATCTCGCATTCGTCATATTCAATCTTCATATAATTTATTTTCTGTTGAACTTTCATCTTTTTCAGATGAATTGTTTGCTGAATCTCTTACTGGCTGAAAAATATTTCGCGGTCTGCCGCGATTACCTAACCTTTGTAACTTTGGACGTCCTCGGCCACCTGTTTGTGTTTTGTTTTTAACATCATCAACTGAGACTACTTCGGTATCAGTTTGAATTGATGCTGGTTGTTCTCTTTCTGTGTATTCAATTTCGATAATTTTATAATTTTTATTTTCAGTATCATAAATTTCTTCATACTCATTTTCAAACCCGGGTTCATTTAAAAATTTCACGTCGCGGCTAATTATAATTTTTTCTTTGTCCTTTGACCATAATCGATATGCTTTTGACTCAGATGAATACCCTACTAGAACACATGGCTCAGAACGTGAATCAAATTAACCTTTTGTCTTTTCGTTATTTAGCACATATGCTTTTGACCCATACACTCTTAAATGGACAACTGTTGGAATTTTATTGGAGCGAGCGAGCGAAGCTCCCATGGAACAACTTGCATGAAGAATGTTTAAAGGAACAGAACTCTGAAATGGGTTGACCGATTCTAATATTTCTTTTTCTAAACTGTTCTACTGATCTTAAATTAGGTACGGGCCAAATTTGGAAATTCTGTTTAGTTTAGAAATTTATTGAAAAAAATATTTCCATATCTTTCTTTGTTGATACATATTCGCTTAATTCAGTTTGCTGCTTGCCTGCTTCTGTATGTATACTTCGTTCGCTTCGCTCGCTCGCTATAAATAACCGAACAGCATGGAACAACAACAACAACAAAAACATTAAAGCAAATATTGTTCGCTGCAACAGCTGTTTATTACTAACTAAAATAAGTAACTGCTATGCTGAAGTTTGTAAATGGATGCAAATACATTCAAATTAAATGGTTTAATGTTTTTATTTTCATGTGTTGGTAAACCCTGTAAAATAAAAGACCGGTGCCCGGTGGTGGTCAACGCAGAAGAGGACGCCCACATCTTCGTTGGAAGGACCAGGTGTTGGATAACCTGACCACGCTTGGTGTTTCCAACTGGCGCTAGCAAGCGCAGAACAGAAATGGCTGGCGCAATTTCTTATACGAGGCCAAAACCGACTTACGGTTGTAAGCGCCAGATAAGTAAGTAAGTAAGTTATTTTTGCTGTTTAGCTCCTCCCTTTTTTCCACACTTTTATTTTAGGGTTCAGTTAGTTTAACTGATGGTACACCTAAGATGGCGTGGAGACCATTTTTTTTGTTATGAAAGACTTTGTTGTTTTTTATGTGAAAGATATATGATTGGTTGTGTGTTTTTCACATAAAAAACAACAAAGTCTTTCATAACAAAAAAAATGGTCTTCACGCCATCTTAGTTGTACCATCAGTTAAACTAACTGAACCCTAAAATGAAAGTGTGGAAAAAAGGGAGGAGCTAAACAGCAAAAATAACAACAACTTCAATATGCTCTGATAGCAGTAAACCGCTGTGATCGAATTTCGAAGATGCACATGAATTAAGGCTATGCCTAAAGGTATGATACGATCTAGGTTGTTAACCTTTGTACAGTATGCATCAAAAAGTAGATAAGAACTCAGTTACAAAAATTCAAGCGTTCTCTGCCAAAAATAAATTCCGGGTAACTTTCTCGGCATATTGGCAGTATACAGTTCCGTGCACACAATTAAGAACGATTGCTTTGTTTCTTTTTCTATTAACTTTTTGTATAATACAAGTAAAAAATTCAAGCAAATCCTTACCCATTCGAATGTTGAAGAATCCCTTATTATATGCTTTGTAAAATCTTTATCGGTAGCTTACCTGTTAAAAATTAGGGCATCTTTTTACGACATCAGAAAGGAATTAAACGTGCACATAATTAAGAACGATATACAAGAACTTGTTTTTTGTTTTACAATACTTTATTTCAGTTTTATTTAGTTAATATATGGTTGGATATCCATTGCTTTTAAGAACCGCTGCACATCGCCGAGGCATTGAGCCCACTAGATCTTCACATACTCCCTTGGGAATGCTTGTCCAGGCCTTTTGTACTTCAGCATAAAGTTGTGTGAAATTTGATATTTTTAGAGCACCAACTCTCTCCTTCAACACTTGCCAGAGGTTCTCAATCGGATTGAGATCCAGACTACACGATGGCCAATCCAATACTGTTACCTTATTGTCTGTAAACCACTTCTTCGTATGACCAGCAGTATGTTTTGGGTCATTATCTTGTTGTAGTATCCAACACACGGGTAAGTTTTCATCTGCATATGGTATCAAATTGTTCTGCAAGATGTCTGTGTATTGGAACTTTTACATACGACCCTCAAATTTTGCTAGTGGACCAACGCCGCGCCATGACATACCGCCCCATACCATTATGTTACCTCCGCCGTGCTTAAGTGTTGGGAGTGTGTACCTTGGGCTAAACTCAGTTTGTACCGGACGTCTAACATATGATCTGCTATCTGACCAGACTCAATTAATCTTCGTTTCATCAGAAAATAATACTTTTTTCCACTCTTGAACAGTCCAGTGCCTACATTTTTTAGCAAAATTGATTCTTTTTTACGATTCTGCTTGGACATTAAAGGGGTCTTCCTGCAAACACGTCCAAATAAACCAGCTTCTCTCAAACGACGTTTAACTGAATCCACGGAAGGTCCAGACGTATTTTCACCAAAAACAGCTACTACCGTGCAGTACACTTAAATCAACTGAAATGACCTTTCAACTGAATATACTGATCGTTCTTAATTATGTGCACGCTTCAAATAAGCAACATGTTAGCAAAAAAATCTCCTGAGAATTTGTTTGTGCATTAGACAACAACAAAATAATATTTCCTCAAACTTCGTCTCTTGGGTACATTGTGGTAAGAGTAAGAGTTAGGTTTAGTTTAAATTAAATTGCAATTCAGGTCAAAAATGAATACGATTAATTATGTGCACGGAACTGTATGTAGAACCTAAGTAGCTTGAGTGGATCACAGTGTAAAGTCATACAAAGGCTACTGATGAGTTGGTGTAGCGGCCAATGAAACAGTCTGTATAGTCAAGCTGTGTGATTTGCTCTATACAGAGCCGTTGTTGTTGTTGTTGGTTGTTGCCTTCTTTGTTCTTCATGTTGTCTTGTTGTCAACATGCTTGGCCTAGAGCTCGAAAAACTTGTTTTCAATATAAATAATAAGAGGCCGTATACAAAATATTAATATTATTGTTCTCAAATTTCATTTTACGCTTCCAGCTTGCACTTTACTCGACATTGTGTACGGAAACACACCTGTTGTTTGCTAAATTAAGCGTTTGCTTTGTTTCCGACATTTGCACAAATTGATTTTTATCTGCACTCATGTGTGAGGTGCAACCACTATCGAGACACCACTTTTTATTATTAACCGGACACAAAAAAAAACCGATTCTGTTGCATTCAGCGATGCGTCATGTTTTTCACAATCTTTGTGTTTATTTTTCTGCACACTTTGTTTACATTGTTCTAATTTTACTTTACACTTTCGTGCGTAATGGCCGAGCTTACCACACCCATGATACAATTATAAGGTAGGCTCATTTTTAGATGGCTGCTCAATTGAGAAATTTTGCAAAAACAAAGCTGTAGGAGCTACAAACGTCAAACGATAAAAGCAACATCAACAATTAGAACAACTAAATAATTGCCAGCTGATTTTGACAACTAGCGCACCCTGCTCTCCAATATGAGCCTACCTTGTAATTGTATCATTACCACACCGATAGCAAGAGAAATTTCGTTTCGTTTCCACACGTTTTGTATTTTTGTAGCTCTCGTTATTTTTATGATTTTTGCTTTGTTCTTTCGCGTATAAAACTTTGCTATCGCTACGTTCTTCTTTAGCTTGACGAGACTCGCTCTCTTCAATGATTTTAACGCGTAGTATTTCAGGCTTCGGAAAATCATCTCTAGTTTCTAACGCACATCGAAATGTTTCATAGGAGTTGGCTAAGCTATACAAAAGCAAAATAGCAAATAATTCGTCATCGATTGACAAACCAATCTCCTTTAACTTTGATACTGCATCAAACAAATCATTAAGATGCTCTTGCACTTTATCGTACTCTTTCATACGCGCAAGGGCGACTCGCTTAAAAAGCGTTGCCTTCCGAGCAGGCCCTTTTGATTGGTATGTCTTTTCCAATTTTAGCCACGTTTTTCTAGCACTATCACATTCTTTTACAATGCACAATTCCGGTGGACTTATCGCGAGTAAAATGTCCGCGTAAGCCTTTAAGTCTTTTTGCGTCCATAAAGCTTTGGCCGCTGCCTCACTTGGACACACTTCAGTCCCATCCACATATGACCATAAATCGGCTTTTATTAGAATCGCGCGCATTTGTATTTTCCATGTATCGTTATTTTCCGCGTTTAGCGACTTAATACGAACGACACCCGACATTTTGCACTCCTTTAATTATTTTCAAAAATATACGCAACCGGCACTGAGTTTTTCACTCGAAACGGAAAATATTTAAGAGAAAACAATTGACGCACTTTGCCACTCTGGGCCCATAACCTATTAAAACAGAGTTATGCAATGTTTAATTTTATTTATTAAAGTTAAAACGCGTTCACACAAAGAGCTTTAAAAACGGAATAGGAAGTTGAAATTTTTTTACAAGAAAAGAAATTAGAGCAAAGGATAAAATGAAACAAAACAATGTTGCGTATTAAAGCTGCAGGAACGGTGTTGCATGTAATGTGTTCGAATAACTTCGCAGTTCTAACACTTTATCAAAAAGGAATGAAGTTAAAAATATCTTTCAGTTCCAAAAGTTACGGTTTTAAAATTAAAAATTTTAAATTTAATTGTTACATGATTTTTATTTTCAAAGCTATTCGATATCAAAAATTTGGCTTGTATGGGCGGAGCCACACCCCCTTGTTCAATGATCGTCTCAGTTTTCTAGTAAAAGGATATCACCTAATAGTAATTCCATACTGAATTTCGTTGTTATACATTTAATTCCAAAGCTATCTGATATCAAAAATTTAAAGTGTATGGGCGGAGCCACACCCCCTTTTCCAAAGCCCATCCCAGTTTTCCAGTAGAAGGATATCACCAAGTGGCAACTCCATACTGAATTACATTGTTATGCTTAATTTAAATTCAAATATATTCGATATCCAAAATTTGGCTTGTATGGGTGGAGCCACACCCCTTTGTTCAATGACCGTCTGAGTTTTCGAGTAGAAGGATATCACCCAATAGTAATTCCATTCTGAGTTTTGCCACACCCCTTTGGCCTATACTTGCTCAATTTTGCCAGTCGAAAGACACGACTAAATAGTACGTACTAACCGAGTTTCATTAATGTGTGACTTATAGCTTGAAAGTTATACTGAAAATTTGGGCTGGTGAAAAAGTGTCACGCCCTACGCCCAACGCCCATAAAATTTTACCTGTAGAACGGCAAGTGAAAATTAAGGTCGAATACCGAATTCCTTTGCTGTGCGACCTATAATTCCAAAGCTATTCGATATAGAAGATTTGATTTGTATGGGAGGTGCCACGCCCCCTGAGTTTTTCCGATATTTTAAGACCTTTCTATTGATACCCGATTTATGAAAATCGCATTTACGGAATAGATTTGATGGTCATCACAAAAAAAGCGCTTGCGTAATAATAATACAGTAGACTCTCACAGATTAGAACCATTTTGTTTCACAGGTGGTCCTAATTTCTGAAATATTCTAATTTCTGGACTTTTTTTTTTAACAGAAATTTAAAAGAAAATAATAAAACTGGTTTTAAAAAAATGTATGTTAACACAAAAGAATTTTTATTTATTATTATTTAATGTTTTTTTAACATTAAACTCATATAATTTCCCTACTTATATTTATATCAATGAGCAAATTTCACTTATGAATTTAATAAATAAAGAAACGTCCAGAAATTAGAACGAGGTTCTAATTTCAGAGCGTTCAATATTGAAATGGCAGGTTCTAATTTCTGGACACTTCGAATTTGTGAGATTTCTAATTTGTGAGATTTTATTGTATAGATATTACAGAGAAGAGTTTTTGTAGCATCTGGTATGAGTAAGGTAAGTACATATATTTGTTTATTGCCTTCTTTTCGGACGATTGTGCTTATAACTGCAACAATTTTTATTCATTTGACTTTGAAACGTTCTGAGAATATTTTTAAGATGCTATGGATTCGAAAAATGTAGAAAAACAAATGATTTTTGGTCGCCGAAAAACTTAAGTAGGCCCTTAATGATAATGCAAACCCAAATCATAATTTCACTGATTGTAATTAACCGACTTCAAAAAGGAGGAGGTTCTCAAGTTCGTTGGTTTGTCCGTTTTTTTTAAATGTATGTACGTCGATAACTCCTAAAGCACTTTCCCGATTTTCGTAATTTTTTGTCAAAAGATAAATACCATGAACGCGGAGGTCCTTTTTTAAAAAAGTGGGCAATATTGGACAAAGGGCCGTGTCAATATTAGAAAAACACTGTATTTCCATTTATATTGACACTAGGGTACTGAAATTTACAGTTAAAATACTGGGGTAGGCAGTATTATTACAAATAACGGTCAATAAAGTGGGTGTTATTTGACAAAGGGGTGTGGTCATATTAGAAAAACACTGTATCTCGAATAGTATTGACACCAGGGTACTGAAATTTAGTACAGGGGTAGACACAATTTTTAAAAATTACTGTAAAGAAAGTGGGCGTTATTTGACAAAGGGGTGTGGCAATATTAGAAACTCACTATATACCGAATAATATTGACCATAGGGTGCTGAAATTTAGTACATGGGTAATCTTTGACACACAATCATGATCTTTTACCATCCCTGCACTATTTTAAACTTTTTTATTTGATGCTATGCTGCCTGAGTGACACTTTAGTAATTTTAAAAGCTTTTTACACATTAAATTTCTCACTATACTGGTTTGGGTGAGCTTGTAAAGCTCATGTTGAATATGACATAGTGTGTAACAGCTGCACAAATAATGCATGGAACACATTGGCTACATTCAGCGTACTAAACAATTGGCAACTGAAAGAAAAAAATCGCTAAAAAGCTTTTATATTCATAAAGTTAGTAATAATTGTATGATAATAAAACATATTAGAAAAAATTAAAATAAAAATATTTCGACTTAGTACGGTAAGCGCCGACTTCAAAGCTTTTATGTACATAAAGCAATTAATGTATTGATGATAATAAAACAAAATAGAAAAAATTAAAATGATAAGAATTCCAATATTATAATACATATAAACAACTTTTAAAATTTGACCAAGAAATTAATGGGAAAAGTTATTTAAAATTATTTTTTACTTTGTAGTGATTTTAAAGTCGGTTTTTTTTTTTTTTTTTGGTAAAAAGTTTTTATTTTGATATTGTTAAGTCTGTTTTCGTGAATATTACTTGGGCAAACAAAAAAATAAGTGAGTGGCCACCAGAGACCTGCAATTATTCTTGTTTTTGAGTCATTGGTTGACTAACACAAGAATGAGTGTTAGTGGATTTAAGTCAAAGAAGAATTTGCACTCATATCTACTCATACTCGTTCGCTCACTTCACACAAAGCAACAAAGAATAAGTTATCTGCTGATATGAACCGGTGCAGTGCTCAACTCTCTCATTGACTCAATGTATTTAATTTGCATAAAAAAAAAAAAAAATAAATAACTGGCCATTTCAGCCCTTGAAAGGACTTTGACCTAGCTTCTTATGATCAATTGTGTTGTGCGTGTTATTAAGTTTGTACACAATTGAACGAGAAATGGACCTACAGTCTTAACGCCGACTCCGAACGGCGATGAACGAAATGTTCTTATTCTCAAGAAGCTTTACATGGCATTTTTATTACTCTCTGAGGTTTGCCATTGTCTGCAGAGAGGTGGCGGCCGTACAGAAAAATTATTTTAATTCAAATAATTTTCTGTCGCTGCTAGGGTTCGAACCTGGGTCTCCAAGTTCATTGACATAGCGGCCACGCACTTTAACCAACTACGCCACGGACGCCACTATTTATTTTGCATACCGTAATGATTCACAACACCAATAAACACCATGAGTGCAATGACTTAAGTACTTAGAATCATTTTTAGTTCAGCTTTCTTGTTATTTGAATTTTTTTTTGATACAAACTATAATTGTTTTGCAAAAAGCATAAGGCACAATACAAAATAATACTCAACTCATTCATTTTCTCACACGAAAAAGATAAAAAATCAGCAAAAAGAATAAGTAAAGGCAAAGCACAAAATAATACTTAACTCACTCATACTCATTTTCCTCTCACATGAACAAGTGAGTCACATAAGATCATTAACCCAGAACCAATAGAGTAATAATTTGTCGACACACATGTGTGTAGAAGTACTATGAGTATTTTTAGGTTTTGGTGGGAATGAGTCAAAGTATTTTGTTGAGTTGGTATAAGTACATACTTGCACCAATAGTCATGGCTCATGACTTAAGTATAATAATTACATTAGTACTCATTGCAAATCTCTGGTGGCCACCACGCTCGGTACAAGTGAAACTTTAAGGGGACATACAGGTCACAAATTTAAAAACAAAATTTTTTTTCGGGAATTTTTGTTTCATAGAAGGAAAAAGATATTGTTTTCAAATTTTGCACATATCGATCATTATCTTCAATAACAATATAATCCAAAAAACATAAAAATTGAGTTAATTACACAGTAACATTCGTGTTACCATGATCTATGCTGTGTACAATTTTGGGAACGGTATCTTCTTTAATTTTTGCAGGAGAGTAGAATTTGTGATTCATTCACCTCAATATATTTCCGATTAGATTGTATTATATATCGATAATCTCCAGTTTTTTTTTTGTCACTTCGTATGGATTAAACCATGTACATTACAGTAGTACTTGTATATTTGATGTTTTGTCCATATTTTGAAAATGGTGATTTAATTTCCTTTGTCTGTTCAAGACTTAAAATGTTACCCTGAAAAATATAGTTTTTTGAGTTGTAGTTATTGTAGAAAACGAGCGATATATTTATTAATATTCAAAGAATACAAAAAAGTTTTTTCAGAATTTTTGAAGCGGTTTTTGACTTAATTTGAATTATTTTAAAAAAATGCCAAAAATTTGACGGTGTGCACGATATCAACAGTCTGGAATCATCTGGGAAAAAAAAATCCAAATCAATCCTTGTTTAAGTGGCCATCGCCTGAACTAGGATTTTTTTTTATTAATGAAAAAAAAAAACAAAATTGCGACCGATTTTGTAACCTCGAAAAATGATTTTTTTTCAAATGGCCGCCAATTTGTTTTTTTTCGGCGGTAAAAATTATCCTAGTTCAGGCGATAGCCACTAAAACAAGGATTAATTTGTTTTTTTTCCTCAGATGTTCCAGACTGGTGATATCCGCACACCGTCAATTTTTTGGCATTTTTAAAAAAAAAATCAAATAACGTCAAAAACCGCTTCAAAAATTCTGAAAACAAATTTTTGTTTTCTTTACATGTTAATAAATGCAAAATTTGAAAACAATATCTTTTTTCTTCTATGAAAACAAATTCCTGAAAAAAATGTTTTTTTTTTTAAATTTATAACCTATATGCCCCCTTAATAACAAAAATTTATTTTTAAGGGGTTAATTGATTTACTCTTCAGTCTTGCTAAAAAAGTCCCATTTCATATAATGGCAAGAGTAAATTAAATCTGTTTTAATCAGGGGTCGTAATTATTATAAGCGATATCCAAAAACTCGAAGTTTAATTACACGGTGTTACAAAATGAAAACAAATCAAAAAACTTGCCTCGAGACATAGAAGAGGTAGTAGGCCTGGTTGAACATAAGACAGCTGCATACTTAGTTTTTTGAATATACCTTCAAAATCGGGATTTGTGGTCAAAAAACCGATTTTAGGTAGGTGCATGTATAGTTTGTTATGTAACTCCGTTATATCTAGCTCAATTTTAAAAATTTTAACATTGATAAAAAAAAAGAAAAAAATACACTTAATATAATATATAGACCGTTTTTTTAAAAAAAGAATTGACAAAGTTACTGATACGGCTAAAAATATACCTAATAACACTTTAATTCTATTTTATAAATTAATTAAGGGAATAAATCAAATAATTAATATTATAATTCATATAATATTAAACTTAATAACAGTTAACATAGAGTTTTCACCTAACATTTGCCTTGCCTTAAACTTAATCAACCAACCTCGTAGAGTAGCGATCAGTAGGTATCGTCGTATGTTGGGCGTGAGAGCCTAACAGTCTCTTCCATCAAGCTATCATTAGCTCAATACTCTTAATTTCAATATCTCACTTTAGCGACGGGGCTATAAATCACTCTGGTTGTTTTTTATTTAACTGTGCAAAAATCATCAGATGTACTAAATATCATGTAAATGGGTACCGTAAGAATTTGCCTAGCAAATTGCGAGTAGTAAGTCTAATATGAAATTGTTAAATGAGGAGTAGTAAAGTAGAGCTGGTAAAGAATAGTGCGCGCAATGATAAAGTAAAATTAATTTGCCAAAAATAGTACCCAAAATGTGTTAACAATTTGTTTTATAAACTGGAAGAATATTGAATAATATCTTGAATTATAATATTGGATAAATGAAACACCAATATTTTCGGTGTTTTGATGGGATCGGAGTATTGCTAATTTAATAATTCTTTTGTTTGTGCATATAAAGGCGTACCTACATACACACGAGACGAGCTTCTATTCCTGAGGTTTTATTTCGGGGTAATTGCAGCGTATATATGTATATATCTATGTACAGATAGTTACATATATATAATTATGATAAAACTCGGTGATGCTAGCCAAATGTCCGGTGTTGCAGCAAAGTAAGCAACGTGGATTGTCTCAACGTGTGGCAGCAGTTTCGAGGAAATACGCATATACGCGGAGGAGTGGCGAGTATATTCCATACTATTCGTAGATATAATTTTTTTTTATTGCATCTTTACAATAACTCAGTTTAAAAGAAAAAAAAAAACAACAAAAGAAAAGAAACATAATTAATAACACTATTGAATTATATAACTACTTATATAGAAGACATATTGACATATTTAATTATATAGAAGATACAAAGAAGAAAAAAAAATGTAAAACAAATGAAAATCTTAAGGTAATGTTAAGCTATGTTCTAGAGTGAAAGGTAGTTGTAAGGTAATAAGGTTAGAAGTAGGGATAGATTGAGGTTTTGAGTAAGAAAAGAAAAAAAAGAAGAAAGAATGAATCTTTATTGAATTAAACTAAACTACATTATAAAAGAAAAATAAAACTGATTTGTTATTAGTAAAGAAGTGATTGTTTCATAAATCGTCCAACCATCACTGCGAGTCGCGATCGCAGCGGTGTTTACGTCTCTCGGTATCTTCGCGTGGCGCCCAACAAATATCATAAAATCCTTGCTCACGACCTATCTTCATTGAGCTAGTACCGGGAGCGGTGACTGGGCCATTACGTAACTGGGCCATTGTAAAATCATTTGAAAATTTCTCATTTTTTTTTAATTTTTTCACCTTCAACAACGTTTTGTTAACAAATTTTGTCTTGTGCCACTATTAGTTTTAGCAGGATTCTGAAAGCCTGTTCAATTTTGCGTTCAACAAGCTATCATTTACTTCAATTGGCTAAAATACAAAAGCACTATCGAATTTTTAGTATTCGTAATAAAATACAAAAAAAAATTTTTTTTTTCTAAAAATGTTTTTTTGACCTTTTTCGTTTATATATATTATCATAAAGCTGATGTATTGCCCGGATGTGACGGAACTGTTTGCAGTTTTCAATCACAAACACTTTCCGAATGAATGGCGTTTGTTTATTGAGGGATCTTGCAAGAGTATGATTTATTTAAAAACTTTTTGTGTGATTCTTGATATGTTAAATTCTGATATATGTATGTCGCCGACTTAAAGGCTCTAACAATACTGTTTGGAATGCAAGGTGGATATACCAAGTATCCTTGCATTATTTGCGAATTGGATAGTCGTGCGACTAATAAATATAAGCAAAAGGAGTAGCCACTGCGTGCTTCATTTCAAGTTGGCAAAAAATTTGTTTTGAATACTCCACTGGTGTGACCTGAAAATGTAATCCTACCGCGGTCTCGGTAGTCGAGTTGGTAGCGTGCTCGACTGCCACCCCAGAGGTCCACCCCAGAGGGTTCGATTCCTGGCCAGGCCATGGTCCTTCGATTTTAACCTTTCTTAATTTTCTATCCTCATTTCTAATTAACTGAAATTAAAAATTCATCAATATTTACGATATGCAGTTGTAGTTGATGGTAGAGAAGTTTGTGGATGAGATTGACTTATAAATTGAATTGACTGAGGTAAAGGCATAACACTTGCGTCTGATTCAAATTCATATGTTTCTTTGGCTTTCCACCACGCTTAGAACATCCTACACGTGTTTCACCTGATTGCCCTTTCCTTCCCACTAATCTATCATCCCATTATCGAAACAAGGCAGACTTGACTGAATAGGTATTCCACCTCGAACCAAGGCAGACTTGACTGAATAGGTATTCCACCTGAAATCCTTGGTTCAAAGCTAAAAAAAAAAAAATCTGATTGCAGCGTTTCCTAGGTTAAGTGAAGCCAAAATCAAAGAAAGTATCCTGCACGTTCAAATCTTTTATAAAAGTTATTTATTCATTTCGGTTATTCTAAGGGGTTATTTCACTGATTTCGTTTCTAAATTAAATCCAGTTGAAAAAAAGAGCTTGGAATAGTTTTATTTCGTTATGCATTTATTTCCTCGGCAACAAGAAGAGTCGAAATTACATAGATGTTGTAAATGAATTTTTAAGTGCCTACGAAGGAATGGGCTGCAATATGTCAATTAAAATACATTTTTTGCACTCCCATATAAACTTTTTCCCGAATAGCCTTGGGCAGTTTAGTGATGAACAAGGAGAAAGGTTCCACCAGGAGATGGAAGCTACAGAAACCGGCTTTCAGGGAAAAAATTCGATAAACATGCTGGCAGACTTCTGCTGGTCCCTAAAACGTGAAATCGATTATAATATATATAAACGAAAAAGGTCAAATAAACATTTTTAGAAAAAAAAAAAAAAAAAATTAAAATTTTTTGTATTTTATTACAAATACTAAAAATTCGATAATGCATTTGTATTTCAGCCAATTCAAGTAAATGATAGCTTGTTGAACGCAAAATTTAACAGGCTTTCAGAATCCTGCTAAAACTAATAGTGCCAAAAAACAAAATTTGTTAACAAAAAAGTTGAAAAACTTAAAAAAAAATGAGAAATTTTCAAATGATTTTAGCTGTAACTTTGTCAATTCTTTTTGTAAAAAAATGGTCTGTATATTTTATTAAAGATATATTTTTCTTCTTTTTATCAATGTGTAAATTTTTAAAATTGAGCTAGATACAACGTAGTTACATAACAAACTATACATGCACCTACCTAAAATCGGTTTTTTGACCACAAATCCAGATTTTGAGGGTATATTCAAAAAACTAAGTATGCAGCTATCTTATGTTCAACTGGGCCTACAACCTCTACTATGTCTCGAGCCGAGTTTATTTTCACTGTTACACCGTGTTATTATTTTATTATAAATTTTTATTTTATTGCTCAACGGTAAAAATTATTTACGATAAATAATTAACAGAATTAAGAGAAAGAAGTTCTTTTTTTATTTTTATTTTTCTGTTCAAAAATAAGAATTATTTTTGAGTTTTACTATTTTGCTCAAGAATAAAAATTGTTTTTCAATTTTTATTTTTTTGCTCAGAAATAAAAGTTTTTTCTCAATTTTTATTTTACGCTCAAAAATAAAAATCATTTGTTCAGTTTTATTTTTTTCCCTCAAACATAAAACTCAAAACACCACATAGCTGTGTTGCTGGGGGGCTTGCATACAAATTTTATGATTTTTGTATATTTATTCCCTACACCTGAACAGAGGGATGGCTTTAAGGGATTACCGGAGTTAATATGTATCATAAAACTATGTGATATGTAGAATTTCGTAGAATTTTAGGGTTTTTTATTCCCTAAACCTGAACAGGGAGGCTTTAAGGGATGGCCGGAGAGAGTTAATATGACCGACAACCATTACTTTTGCAAAAGGAACATCCCTCCGACCACTCCTAAGAGGGGCTCCCATATAACTTTTATTTTGATTTTTGTATATTTTTGTTCAAATTTGATTTTTGTATATTTATTCCCTACACCTGAACAGGGGGGGGCTTCATAAAACTATGTGATATGTAGAATTTTGTATCAAAAACATCAAGATATAAGGAAAATAAATGCAATATAGAAATGTACTGTGTAGTCTTTTGTTACTCTCAAAAGTTTGAAATATTTATTTATATATTTATTTATTTCAGCATACTTAACAAATAAATTTGTGCAGTATGGAATGGTGTAGGGCAGCTAGGCCATTTACACCTGTGTTATAGAAATTATAATTATTCAATGGTTTATACAGGAATGATTATATGAGTTTAGCTATATTACATTTAATAGTTCATGTTTTTTAAAAGCTTCGTAGATAAATGTTACTGTGGCTTTTTCTCTGCAATCCAATACTTTTTCAATCGGGTCATCTGTTTTTGATAGTGGACAGTAAAACAGGATGTGCGAAACTGTTAACGTTACTCCACATTCAGAACATTGCATTGGTTCCGTTTGAGTAAAGTAATGTTGGGTGCTGAATAAAGTTCTACCTACCCGAACTCTAGCAAAAGTTATACACTCTTCTCTGGTAAAATTCTCATTATAATTTGGCCGAATTGGAAAAGGGTTGTGGGTCTTTAAAAAGAAATCTGAAGAATCCCACTTCTCATATGTTTGAGAAGTTTGAAATATACTGAAGTATACCACTCTCAAAAGTTTGAAATATACTTTAAAATGTTGTACATTACAAGTCTGTTACTTAGCAGCAGTCAGTATTTGACTTTTTGTTTAAGGTTGATGTTTTGAATATGAATATCAAAGACATACTCCATATGCTTCGAATTTTTATGGCAATATTACAATTACTCAATGTATGAACCATGCAATTGAAAAGCTACTATATTATACCACATTATACCATACTATACCATACTATATTATAATTATTTAATTTTGCGTAACACTTTGTTAAAAACACGCCGAAGCGTTTCACGGCGAAGTGTTTCATCGGCGAAATGATTTATCGGTTTTACTCCCCATTGCGGCTAAAGAAGTTTCACTTAAAAAATTACTTTTAATCCAAAAACAGACAGAATGATTTTATTCCAGTCTTATTTTAAACCTGATTACAATGTTAATTTTGAGGCAACAAATAATGCGTCTGATAGTCAATATCAGACTTTGGAGCTGTCTCGCTGTCAGAGGGATTCGTAAATGGGATTCGTAAGCTTAAAACATCTAAAAAATGATGATGGTGATTGTTCATTCTTTTTTTTAAATAAATGTGCAAGGAGCCTTTAATGTTAATTTTCAATAACTCTCTGCGCTCTGGTATTTTCATTGACAGTTGGAAAGTCTCTTTTGTAACGACTATTCATAAATCGGGCATAAGAATAATATCTCTAATTATAGGCCTATAACTAAGCTCTCTACGATTTCTTAATTATTCGAATCTATTATTAATGAAAAAATGTTCTTTGCTGTGAATAATTTAATTTCATCATATCAGCATGGCTTTATGCAGGGTCGCTCAACGGTGTCTTATTCGATAATTTTTACTGATAACTGCATTTCAGCTTTTATGGAGAGATGGCAAGTTGATTTGATCTACACAGATTTCACCAAAGCGTTTGATAAAGTATCGCATTCTCTTTTAATAAAAAAAAAACAAGAGATGATTGGGTTTCGTTTTTGGTGCGCCAATAAATTATTATTTCATTTAATTAATTTAGCAATTTTTATTAGTTAACTTTTTGTCTGAACAAATTTTTATTAATGATTTTTAAAAATGAAAATTTTGAAGTACAAAAAAAATTTTTTAACATTTTTAAAATGCACAAACACAAATTAAGGCATTTTATATATTTATATACACTACAAATACTCCCCCTCCAATTATACATTTATACTATGTTAAAAGTTACTCTCTTTTGAATGGGTGTTTGGTGCACAATAACTTTTTATATTATTTAATTTTTTTTATAATTTTTTTTGTTTAACTTTTTAAGTGAACAAATTTTTTTATTAATGATTTTTAAAAAATGAAAATTTTTCAAGTATACATTTTTTTTTAAAACATTTTTCAAATTCAAAAACTTAATTATAAAGTGAAATAAATTAATAAATTACAGTATTTTATACATTTATATACACTACAAATACTTCCCATTCAATTAAACATTTATACTATGTTAAAAGTTACTTTCTTTTGAATGGGTGTATTTGAATAAGTTGTGTTGGGTATCTGTGATTTGTTATTACTGTATGCTGGTTTGAGATGATCAATGGAGATAGATTTTATTGCGTTACCATATTGAACTTGAAATGTTTTCTCGTGTCTGGAAATAACTTTAAAATGACCTTCAAATGGCTGTTGAAGTACCGATGAACGATTGATTTTTACAAAAAAATATTCACAAGTACTAAGCGATTTTGGACAACTATAATCTTGCTTACGATGCACAATTTTCAAACGGATGTGAGAAAAATGTTCTCTTAACTTTCGAAGTGTAAGATCCATACTTAAGGTATCATTATTTGGGACAACCAGTTCTCCCGGGAACTTTAAAGTCTGACCGTAAGCCAATTCTGCAGAAGAACAATTCAAGTCTTCTTTGATTGCGGTTCTTAGACCGAGAAGCCAAAAGTTATAACCAACGTACTAAATCATCTGAAGATATAATTGACGTCTTCAGTTTTCGATGAAAACGTTCAACCATCCCGTTTGATTGTGGATGATAAGGTGAGGTGTGAATTTTATGTACACCTAGTAAATTTGTTAATTCTTTAAATAATTTTTATGCGAATTGTGTGCCTTGATCTATTGTAATTTTGAGAGAAACGCCAAAACGTGGAACATAATTTTATACGCAAATTTTTGCTACTGTCTTAGCTGAAGTATTTTTAAGAGGGTATACTTCTGGCCAACGTGTATGTCTATCGATGATCGTTAGCATATATCGAAAATCATTTGATACAGGTAGTGATCCCACCAGATCCATGTGAATATGTTCGAACCTACCCGGTGGAATTTCGATTTTTTGGATGGGTGTTTTTGTGTACACATTAATTTTAGATTTTTGACAATTGATACAACTTGATGACCAATTATTTATTCCTTTTTGCATATTTAGTCAAAAGTATTTTCATTGTATCAATCGTCTAGTGGGTCGTACGTCAGGATGAGATAATTAATGAATTTTGACAAATAGCCTTCTTCGCATGGAAATTGAAACAAAAGGTCGACATTTTTTATTAGAAATGTCGCACTAAATTTTAATATTTAGGATAGAAATTAGAATTTCTTTTAGATTGTATTTGGAATTTCAATGAGAGATTTTAGCATTATATTTAATTTTAGTGTTTTTTCTGTTAATATTAAATCAAAAGCAATATAAATAATAAATAAAACACTGGTCATTTCAGCCCTTGAAAGGACTTTGACCTAGTTTCTTATGATCAATTGTGTGGTGCGTGTTATTAAGTTTGTACACAATTGACCGAGAACAGGACCTACAGGTTTAACGTCGACTCCGAACGGCGATGAACGGAATGTTCTTGTTCTCAAGAAGCTTTACATGGCATTTTGATTACTCTCTGAGGTTTGCCATTGTCTACAGAGAGGTGACGGCCGTACAGAAAAATCATTTTAATTCAAAAAATTTTCTGTCGCTGCTGGGATTCGAACCCAGGTCTCAAGGTTTGTTGACATAGAGGCCATGCACTTTAAAAAACTACGCCACGGACGCCACAAAAAGCAATGAGCATAAAATGGCTTCAGCTGGTGTAGACTATTTATTAATAGAAAGGAGTAGAAGAAATGAGCTGCCTGACTACGTGTAAGTATATTTTTCTTTTACTGTGCAGTTATACATATGTATAAGTTATATATATCATGAATTCCATGTCACGCACTGTTACAGCTTGCGAATAATTGTAACTGATTTACTTAAAAATAAAAAAATAAATAAATAAATAACTGATCATTTCAGCCCTTGAAAGGACTTTGACCTAGCTTCTTATGATCAATTGTGTTGTGCGTGTTATTAAGTTTGTACACAATTGACCGAGAAATGGACCTACAGGCTTAACGCCGACTCCGAACGGCGATGAACGAAATGTTCTTATTCTCAAGAAGCTTTACATGGCATTTTGATTACTCTCTGAGGTTTGCCATTGTCTGCAGACAGGTGGCGGCCGTACAGAAAAATCATTTTATTCAAATAATTTTCTGTCGCTGCTGGGGTTCGAACCTGGGTCACCAGGTTCGGTGACATAGCGGCCACGCACTTTAACCAACTACGCTACGGACGCCACTGATTTACTTAAGAATAAATTTTTGCGAAAACTGGTGTGCAAGTTTTATTAATTAATTTTACGGTCCATTTAAAACGTGTTAAGGTTTTATCAATCCACTTATGAATTTCGGTGATATTAAGCAAAATGTAGCGTACGCACGTGCTACAAAATTTACCCTTTAAAAATTTGATGTCAGATTCTATCTGAAATTTCTGCGAATTGACTTCAGATAGAATTTTCATTTTTTTTACAGCAATAAGAGGTTATCCCAGATTATATTAGTAGTTAAGTTATTTGAGAAAAAAAAATTATAAAACAATTTTTTCAACTTTAAACACCGTCACGCACATGTTACATTCGTCACGCACAATTACACCGTACGTTTATATTACTGTTACCTTCGACCATATTAACTAAAAACTGAAATACAAAACAAAAAGATTAAATATTTCTTATTTTCCTTTTTTTTTATCTCTTTTATGTCATGACTAGATACATTTAAGAAAAAAATTTGAAAATCAATTATTTTAATCGATAAAAACTATTCTATCTTCGACCAAAAAGTCGATGCTCTCAATCACTGGAATTGAAGGAGCTGGAACTTTGGGGACTCTTCAAATTCTTCAACAGATTCCATGTGGACCTATTGAGGTGTATCCTCATTTCTTATGCAAAGAAATTCGCGTGGCCTTTGAGAGAGTACCCGTAAAGGCTGCACCCGTACAGCACCAAATTCAGTGTTTTTGTGAATATGATTCCTTAAAATTGATTTATTTGAACAATAATTTTTATTCCGATTTATTTTAACCCTTAAAAGCCCAACAACACCAATTTCATTACAAAAAAAAAAATGTTGTGCTAAATGATCCCCTGCACACGGTCCCGTTTTTATTTTTTTGGAAAAAAATTTTTGTTTGCGAGTTATTAAAGAAAACATGGTTGTATCCAAAAACATACGGTGGGTATTCCGACGTATACCATCAATCAGCTTGGTTGTAGGAGTTCAAGGCAAAAACGTGGAAAACGATTCTTTTTATGATAACTCTAAATTTGTTTGTTAAATGATACTTTAAAATTGGTAATAGTTTAAAAGGCTTTGACATGTCAAAAAGCGAACTTCAATATTTCCCAAACCAACAAAGTTATGCCAATAATTAAATTTTTGTTTTATATTTGCAATTTTCTGAGTGAAACTACATACATATCTAGCATTTTAATTTTTGCAATATTTTAAAATAAATAGCTTATGTTCTCAGTTGTATCTAAAAAGATACACTGGGCATTTAAGGGTTAAATTAAATAAAACTCACTTATGAGAATTCATATTGACACTTGTCAATAGTTAACCGTCAATTTAGACGTTTCACTCTCTAATGAAGATGTCAGGATGGACATTTTTTAAACGAAGGGTGTATTAATTTCAATTTTTTCGAGTTTTTTTATTTTTGGTCACTTTGCTATATATGAGACACACTTCCCCCATATCATTACTTATCGTAATACATTTTAAAACCCCTCCTCCACCTCTAAATTGGTAAAATGGTAACGTAATTATGAACGACCCCGTAGTGTAAAAATTGCATTGTTGTATAGAAAAAAGTGTAACATGTGCGAAACGCGTGGAATTTTTTTCAATGGAAATAGTAAAAAAAAATTTTTCAATCTGCTTTGCCATCTCAATATCCACACATAACAGCATTTTCCGCAAAAAATTTCTTATATTAGAGTCTGCATTGAAACATATATCAATATTGTCACGCACATGCTACATATTTTCTTAATTTATTTAACTTCTCTTACCACGGTATGTAGTTGATAATTATTTATACATATATATGTATGATTATTAGGAAAATATAAATAAATTTGAAACAAATATTTTTTTTTAATTTATGTAATAAACAGCGCACGCCCTCACGGCATATATCAAAATAAAACTGCAAAATTTTCGCTCAACTTATTCACCACGCGAAAGTAAAAAAAAAGCAATGCAAAACTACCGTTATCTTGAAGAATTCAACTTAAAACGTGTTGTCTGAATTCGATAGAATATATTCTATATAATTTCTCTTCTCTCTTTACAATTTGATTTTTGACCTATGAGGTTGACTTTTTGGTGGAATTCGTGATATTTAAAATTTACTTACATTTCAATAAAATATCAACCAGCAATATTAGATGCTTGGTTTAATTCCGATAAGAAAATCGATAATATTGGTTTCGATAATATTAATTCCGATACGGACATAAAAGTAATAATGTCGGAATTCATGACACCAAAGTAAATTCTTCGTTGTTTTTAAAACCAATTTTGACAGCTATTGGATTCCATGACAGTGGTTTTTATTTCTGATCGGAAAAATATGGAACCAAAAATGACTTTTATTTCTGATCGAAATGATAACGATCACAAAATGATTTTTATTTTTGATCGAAAAAAATAACGATTTAATAATAACCTTTATTTCTGATTGAAAAAATAATGAAAAAAAAATTATTATTATATACAGTGTTGCGAAAAACAATAGCAACAAAATCAGTGCACTGCTACAAAATCTTGTATCTTTTTTAATATTGGGGATACACAAAAATTATTATACGAACCAAAGCATATATTCATACATCATATAAAAAACAAATCATATTCAAATTTTGTTTTGTTTTTTTTTATTAAATTTAAAATTAATGTGACTTCATTCAATTTGTTTGAGTGCAAAACAAAAGCAACATAATTAATATTTGGTGTAAGACCCATTATTCTTGATTACCGCTGCACATCTGCGCGGCATCGACTCTATAAAATTAGATATAGTGGTATTAGGTATTTGTTCCCACTTAAGTTTCAAGGCTTCATATAGTGCAGTTTTATAGGAAAACCTTTGACCAGAAACGTTTTTCTTCAAAATCCCAAAAAGATTTTAGATGGGATTCAAATTTGGTGATTATGCCGGCCAATCAAGGACTTGGATCCCATTGCCTCTAATGTAATGTTTGATGAGCTTTAAAGTGTGCTTCGGGTCGTTGACTTCACTTTGCATGTGGTAGCATCTTGCTTTCTAAAATGTCTTTATATACAAATTGATCCATAATACCATCGATTTTATGAAATGGTACGACTCCATCATGGTAAAAACAAGTCCAGACCATAATAACATCGCCTCCGGGCTTAAAATTTATTTTTCAGTTTCGGGCTTCAAGTCGTGTACCTGGGCGGTGCAGTACCGTAGACATCTCATATGAATTAATCAAGTTGAACTTTGATTCATCGCTAAACAAAACAGTTTTCCATTTTTGAACGGTCCATTTTAGGTTCTCTTTTGCAAAACTGAGTCTAAAAAACAATAAATTGCAACTCGTTGTTAAAATTTTAGACAAAATGTGTAAGTTATAACACCTCAACTTTTTTGTTTAAGCTGTAGGCTAAGGTTTCTTTGCCGGTCTGTAACTTCTTAAATCGTCCTCAACGGCTCTTCTGCGAATAGTGCTGTGATGGATATCTAAATCAAGTATCCGAACAACCTTTTTGGAGGTGGCAAATGGATTTCGCTTGAACACGCCACAAATGTTCCTGTCATCACGCAGCGATGTCTTCCGCGGGCGCCCTCCTAAATGTACCGTTGTTACTCTTTTGTGATGTTATACTTTTTTATTAATCTACAAACTATTAAAAGACCAATATTTAGAATTATCATTTAAGTTATATTGACGATTTCTTTGTTTACAAAGTCAAATTAATTTCCGATAACAAACGTTTCTTTTATTTATTTTAGTTTAAACAAACACCATTTCAATTATTTTAATTATTATTTTATTATTTTATTATTTCGATTATTCCACGAGAGTTTATAAAAACGCAGCTTCTCGACAACCGAGTTCTATCCGACTGACTGCTGACTTCTTCGTTGTTGTTCGTTTTCGTTGAAGTTGTCGTTGCCACCTTTTACTATTGACCGATTAATATCAAACTGTTTCGCGATATATATTTGCGATTTTCCCTTTTTATATTCGGAAATCTTATATATAAAAATGAAATACGTGTGCATTAGTCTTGCTAAGGCTCAGAAACGGCTTGGCCGATTATAATAATTCTTTTTTTGTATTGTTTGCCTTAATACAGACATGGTTTAGAAAGAAAGAAAATTACAAAAAACCCAAAGGAACAACGTTAAAATCGAAAAATCGAAATTGGTAATTTTGTATGGGAATTGCCACATCAGAATACTTTAAATAGCCAACAAATCTTAACGGCTTGACGGATTTAACTCAAATTCGGCACATACATTATTTGAATCCTAGATTAGGTTATGACATACTTTGTTTTGATCACGCCTCTTCCGCCCCTTTACAAGAAACGCAAATTAGCCTACTTGCGTACTTTTATTGGCGAAACTGTTCGTCTTATTAATTTAAAGAAAATTTTGTTATTTTAACACCAAAAACATTCACATATCTTCAAAAATGCACAAAATTTTAGTACAGCGTCTTTTTTTAATAACATCGTTTCCATAGAATAACAAAAAACTATCAGAACTTCGTATATCATACTTTCGATTAAAATAACTCCGTTATTTGAATATATTTCATTAAATTTCTTTTCGTTGATAAATTCAATTTAAGCACTTAATAAACCCTATTTGAAGAAAGATCCAACATATTCACTATTTACTTCAAAAATGACACAAAAGCTGTAATTACAATAAATAAAAAACAAATTATTTGTTTGCCAATTGTGAGGATCAATCCTTGGACCACCTCATGGCTTCAAAACTGACGGTTGAGCTGACTATTTTTATTCAAATTGAAATGTATTTCAAAAATTTTTTTATTTCATTTTCCAATCGTGTTTTTCGTCTTATTCTTATCTTCTATCTTCTGAATATATAAATATCAATTGCAGTGCGTTAGTCTTGCTAAAACTCGGAAATGGCTCGGCCGATTTTAATAATTTTTTTGTTCGCCTCAATACTGATGTGGTGTAGGAAAAAAGAAAAAAAGGAAGAACGCAAAGCGATAGAATCGAAAGAATTGAAATTGGTAATTTTTCGTGTCGTACAGTGTTCATTACAACTCCAAGGAGAGGACGAGCCTGACATAGGTCTACGAAGTCAGTCAAATGCGCGGCGAGCTAATCTATTACATTTAGAGTAGTCTTTTTGTTTGTTAAAAAAAAAGGTATTTAATTTTGAGAATAAATTTGGGTAAAACGAGTTAATTTCAATAAATGAAAGCTGTGTGAAATATATCTTATCTATATTCTATCTATCTTAATAATATTATAATAATAATAGTGACCCGGTCTACGAAAAGGGACCTTCGGTGTAAAAACAAGTTTTCGAGAAAACAGCTGTTTGTAAACGTTTAATTGTCGCACACTGAATGGCGTCTTTTCATTTATTTCAGCTTATTTTATATTTCGATTTTTATGTAAAATGGCTGGTTTCCCTTCAAATAAAAGTATGAAATGATGTTTATTATGTTATAATTCAATGTCCAATTTTTTTTCATTTTCACTCATTTCTGCTCTTTTTTTGGAAAATTCCTGACAAACTTCTTTACGAGTTGGAAACTTCTGCTTTGCGCCATTAGAAAGAGCACACATTAGTCTATCCGAATCGCCAAAAAAGTGAAAAATGATATTTTCACACCGAAGGTCCCTTTTCGTAGACCGGGTCACATATATAAAAATGAATCTTGGTTTGTTCGGATGCTTAAAACTAGAAAACGACTGGACCAAATTGGATACTTCCTTCTATGAGTTTGTTTGTAATAGTTTTGCGAAGGTTTTGAAAAAAATTCACGGAACATTTCACGGACAAGGGGGCGTGGCACCTCCCATATAACTCAAATCTACGATAGCGAATAGCTTTGAAGTTATCACATAGCATCGGAATTCGGTGTTCTACCTCAATTTACAAGTGCCGTTCCACAGGTAAAATTTTATGGGCGTTGGACGTGGGGCGTGTCACTTTTTCACCAGACCAACTTTTCGGTATAACTTTCAAGCTATAAGTCACACATCAATGCAACTTGGTAAGAGCGTACTATTTAGTCGCGTCCTTCGACTAGCAAAATTTAACAAGCATTGGGCAAGAGGGTGTGGCACCGCCCATATAATTAAAAAATATGATATCGAATAGCTTTGGAACTAAATGTCGCATAACAATATAACTCAGAATGGAATTACTATTGGGTGATGTTCTTCTATGTACTAGAAAACTGAGACGGACTTTGGAAAAGAGGGTGTGGTTCCGCCCATGGAAGCTAAATTTTTGATATAGAATATCTTTGGATTTAATGTTGCACAACAATGTTACTCAGTATGCAGTTGCAACTTGGTGATATCCTTCTACTGGAAAACTGGGACAGGCTTTGGAAAAGGGGGCGTGCCACTGCCCATACAATTAAAATTAATAATATCGAATAGCTTTGGAATTAAACCCCGCACAACAATAAAATTCAGTATGGAGTTGCCACTTGGTTATATCCATCTACTAAAAAACCGTGACGGGAATTGGACAAGGAGGTTTGGCTCCGCCCATATAAACCAAATTTTTTACATCGAATAGCTTTGAAAGTAACAGTCGCAGAACATTCAAACTCAGAATAGAGTGGACAAGGGGTGTGATTCCTCCCATACAAGCACATTTTCTAATATCGAATAGCTTTGGAAGTAAATGTCGCATATCACTGAAACTCAGTATGCAGTTACTAATTAGCCAGATATTACTAGATACTACTGGAAAACTGGCACGGGAATTGTAATAGAGACGTGACTTCGCCCATACAAGCCAAACTTTCGATTCAAAATAGCTATGGAAGTAAAAGTAGCAACATTGTAACACAGAATGGAGATACCACTTGCTGATGCCCTTCTACAAGAGAACTGGAACGGCTCAAATAGCTTTGGTAATAAACGTCGGGTGTAGCAACGAGCGCCGGGTATCGCTAATTAACTATTATTTTTCAATATACTTGCCGGGTGAAGCAACGCGCGCCGGGTATCGCTAGTAATTTTATAAAAATTATTATTTTTTATTTTTTTTTTATTTATTTATTCATTTCAACATTCAAAAAAAGCTTAAAAGCCTATACAAATGTGTAGATTGATTGTTATATGGCGAAATCGATTCAATTTCAATTTTTAATTAGAAAAAAAAGTAATGATAAGTAAAAATATTTATGTATACAAATTAATTTAATTAATTCAATTGTTTCATTCATATATCTGTAACCTAATAAACTTAATTAAATGATAACTTCAGTGGGTACAGAAAAGAAAAGACAGTTTAAAATCCAGCCCAGTTCGCAAGAAGAGTGTAATAGAAGATTTTAAATAACTTCATCAGATAAAAATATTTTTTTTTTTTTTTTTCTTTTTTTTTTTTTTATATATTTTTATTTGGCTTTATTTCAATCAATACGATCTATGCAACATTTTCCAGAAAGATTAACTTTAGCTGGTGCAGTGAGTGAGAAAAACTACGTAAGTGTACTGGGATTACATTATTCCTAACTCTACAAACCCGTACTTGAAATGAGTGTTCCATTATTGAACGATTAAAACGAGGCATAATAAGGGATCTTGTAAGGGATCTTCTAGGTGTCATGTATTTGATTGATTTGTAAAAAAATAACAACACACGTAAAGATGCGTAATTGTAGAACGAACATCCAAGATAACTCAAAACCTGGTGAGAAGTATGATCTCTCAGGCGAAGTCTATACACAAAGCGAATTAATCTATTAAAACATTTTTTCAACCGATCAAAAATTAGGATACTAGTTCCAGAAACTATTTCCAACCCATAGTTAAAAAGTGGCATTAACAAGGCATTTGCAATTTTAACCCTGACATCGAAGGGTAAATAATAACCAATATTATATAATTTCCGCAATGTAAAGCAAACTCGCGATATCGTCAAATCAATTTGCGTTCTGAAATTTAAGCTGTTATCCAACCAGATTCCCAAGGATTTGCAATGTTCTACTAGACATATTGCAGTATCATCAATTTTAAGATCAAGATTTATATTGGCTGAGCCAGAAAAAAGAATAGCCTTAGTTTTGTATGGGTTTAAAGCAGCGAAGGGCACAATTTAAATTATCAAACACGCGTGTTTTGAAACAAAATGCTGCTTGCGCGACGTCGACACAAGTACTCTATAAGCTCCTTCGTGTGGCTTTCGATCGTGTGCGTTCGGCTGTTGCTTTGTTTTCATTTTCGCTAAGCAAATCAATTCAGTTGATATTCAGCACTTGCTAAGTTAAGACTTCGCTGCGCAATTTTTTAAAATACAGAGAGAAAAATGTCCCCTGAAGAGTGGGAAAATGATTTCTTTTTTATGGAAAACGATGATGGTGACTTGCAATGTATGATTTGTTATCGCATTATGAGTCGCAATAATATGTTTTGTTTAAGAAGACATTTTTTCTCTAGCCATGAAAATTTTAGTAAGTTAACGGGGGGTGAACGAACAACAAAAATTTTAGAGTTAAAAGCAAAATTTTTTTAATATTTATGGTTGATAAAGGTGGGCTACCTGCCAATTCTATGGTAGATGAGGCTCATAGTGATCATCAGGAAAGGCATCCATTGAATGAAAATAACAATTTGTCTCTAAAAAAAGCATCATATACCGTAGCCTTGGCTTTGGCAAAGCATTGCCGCCCATTTGACGACGGTATTTTTTTTTTAAATTTAACATCAGATGTTTTAAAATGTTTTGGTGAAGAATGCAATGAAACTTTGAGGCTTTGCGAAAATATTCCCTTATCCCGACGTTAGCTTAATTTGTTAGCTTATTTTGTTTATACATATGTATATTTTTTATTTTCTGTATATTTTTTGTATTATTTGTATAAGTGAATATGTTTATAAAAAAGTTTAAATACAATTATATACTAAAGAAGCAACCAAAATCTTTTCTTTTCGACAGTTGAATGTTTTTTTCAGTGTAAAACTGGCAACCGTCAACTTGATCTTCGTTTTTCTCTGCTTCACACACAAGCAAAGTATGTGATAGTATGTGTGTGCCCATCACTGGTTTAAAGCAATTGCATTTGTCCTAGACCACAAGCATAATTCTTCAAGATCACTATTAACATGGGACTGAAAAGTAGATTGATTATTATATAAATCTGATGTAATGAGCTGCACATCGTCTGCGTATATATGCAGTTTGGAATATTTTACGGATTCAGTGATGTCATTAATATAACACATGAAAAGAAGCGGGCCCAAAATGGAGCCTTGCGGCACACCGCTACTAAGGTTGCGTATGCTAGACGTCTTGTCACCTATAGACACAAACTGTGATGTCTGAAAGGAAAGAAAGCAAAAGTTTACACGAGGAGTTAGAGAATCTATACTGAGATTTCATTTTCCAACATAACATGTTGTGGTCAATAGAATCAAACGCTTTTGAGAAATCAAGTAAAGTTAGAACTGTAGGAATTTTTTTGTCTAAATTAACACGTACATCCTCTGTCAAATCAAGCAGAAGTGATGTAGTGGAATGGTTTTTGCGGAAACCTGATTGGAAAGCAGATATTAAATTGTTAGAGTTTAAAAATTCAGTAATTTGGTTTCTAGAGAGGATCTCAAATAATTTAGACATAACTGGCAGAATGCTTATTGGTCTATAATCTGAGAAACTGACTGGATTTTTAACTTTGCTTACAGGTACAACTCGAGCAAGCTTCCAGGCCTTGGGAAATTTAGAAGTAGTAAAGATTGTATTTATAATATGAAGAAGGTGTGTTGAAATATAAGGGAAGACAATTCTTAAAAATTTAAGTGGTATATTATCCGAGCCTATTGCATTGGATTTTATCAAGGAAAAAGCAGTACAGAGTTCGATTTCATTTATACATCTAAATGAGAAACAACTCTCATGTTCAAGTAACGAAGAATAAATTTGCATGCCATTAGTGTTCCCGGCTTGTCTGATGAAACTATCATTTAGGCCATCAATTTCACTTAGAATTTCTGTACTGTTAGAAGAACCTGGAAGCGCTCCAATATCTCTCAGTTTATTCCATAGTTGCTTTGGATTACAATTTCCCAGGAAAAGCCTTGTGTGTTCGTTTCTGCATCTACGGATCACTCGTTTAGCTCTATTACGATATTTCTTGAATATAGCTAGGTTTTGATCAGAATGATTTTCATTTAGTGCTCTTAGGGCTAAGTTCCTCAATTCGCAAGCCCGAATAACCTCAGGCTTGTTCATAAATTTGTTACTATTTTTTTCGCTTAGCTTTATGGATTTAAGGGGAACATTCCTTACAAAAATATCTTCCAGTTTACTGCTAAAAGTTTCGATAAGCCTATCACAGTCCGAAGACATATAAAATTGCGCCAAATCCATACCCAAAACATCATCAATAATACGGTTGTAATTTGCTCTATCATAGCACCTAAAAGATATATATTTAACTGAAGGTTGTAT
This sequence comes from Pherbina coryleti, assembly GCA_943735915.1. Lineage (NCBI taxonomy): Eukaryota > Metazoa > Arthropoda > Insecta > Diptera > Sciomyzidae > Pherbina > Pherbina coryleti. Next base: position 125,987,226 of record OX030949.1, on the reverse strand, counting down.
TAAAATATCGTAGGAAAGAAAGATGAATGCATGCCGAGAAATTCCAGGACTCTGAAATTGACTGCTCAATTCTACCTTGTTTATATCAGTCACGAAGAAAAAGTCAATCAATGACATAGAATTATGGAAATAGTCAATGTGCGTAGGTTTATCGTTATGCACCAATGAGAGATTGCTTCTTGTACAAAAATCAGATATATATTTTTGGTTTCGTTGAACAAATATATTATAATTGAAGTCCCCCATTACTAGCACAGAATTATATCTGGTTGCAATATCCTCAATAAAGGCTTCGCACAAGGTGAAATCACCATGTGGAAGGTACACAACACCAACTACAACAATAATTCCATCAACGTCCAATTCTAAAAATAAGGCCTCTACAGCACCTTCGTTACAAATTTGTAGAATAGTTTTAGCCTTAAAGTTATTTGAAATATATAAGGCAACACCACCACCCCTGATATGAACACGGTCATTCCTATATAAATTATATCCAGCTATATGCACAGCCTGATCAGAAACAAAAGGCTTTAGCCATGTTTCAGTTACACCAAAAACACTTAGTGGACATTCATCTAAAATGTTGCGAATTTCATCCATTTTTACCTCTCTATTCGAGGGCTTAATACTTTGAACATTCAAATGGCCTACATGAAAATTGTTGCTGCCAAGGTAATGTTTTAGAACTGAGTTATTACTTGCAACTGGACCCAATAAACTATCCGACATCAATGTTCAGGAACCCACTGATAGTTATCGTTAAATAATAAGTATAGATTTTATCATATGATAATGAAAAATAATTCAAAAAATAATAAAATAAGAATATATAATACATTAATGTGCTAAAGAAATAGTAATATAAAAAGTAGTATAATGAAAATAATTGAATTGAATTGAATATAAGAGATATCATAATAAAAAATACTGGTAATGCTAACCACCTCCGGAAGCAAATATAATTCAATATTTATAAATGATAAACTATAATTGGAATTATTTGTTTTTTTTTTTTTTTTTTTTTTTTTTTTTTTTAAAAAGGATATTGTACGAATAATTTGCAAGCAAAATTTAAAGATGTTTGTTCCTTAATCAAGACAGCAGATCAACAAAATTATCAGGAACCTTTTCAGCAAAATATCAATAACTTATTTCTGCCACACTAACGGCAACATTATCGGCAGTTTCAGCATTTTCAGAAATAGTAGCTGCAATTCGGGGACTATCCATTTGAGGTTGGGTTAAGTTGATATAATCTTGGACCGGCATTGACCGAACTGATGATTTTTTACCAACTGCATTAGGTGTTTCTGTCTGCGCAAGAAGGGAGAGGCATTCCTCGATTTTCAAGGTTGATTCTTGGCCTTCGGTTGATATCACTAGAACTTTTGGAATGTCATCATTTAGAAGTTTGAAGCGGTTGATCATTTTCAATTTTTTTAAACGACGGCAAACATAACTAAGTCGAGCTGCATCAGGTGTAAGATGGTCATTCAAATATATTCTAGAATCAATATCGGTATTTAGAATATGTGATAGGCGAAGGTTTCTCGATGCAATGTAAGCTTTCATAATTGAATCCCTAACTCGGATTGATGTAAATTTAATTAAAAACGACTTTTTATTGCTGAACCAAGCGCAAAAATCAAGATCACTAGGATTAATGGAGACTCCAAGCGCAGCTGATATTTTCATCACTAGGTCACTTATATTATCATCACCATATGGTACACCATGCACAATAATATTGCCTCTGTTTAGTCTACGACGCAGCCTGCAATTGTCACCTTCAAGAGCTTTAATGCGTTTAATTATGCTTTCGGCGATATCTACCCTTTTAAGACATATATTAACATCTGCCCGAATCTCGGCAAGTAGGGACGCTTGATCACATCGCATCTGGTCAAACAATTGACCAAGTTTTGTTTCTATGCTTTTTAACCCCTCTTTGAGTTGAACATCAAGGCACTTTCCAAGGTCAGCATCAATGGTATATGGCTTATTCACACACATATCACATTTCCAAATTACCGAATTTTTACTCCCAGACAAGATGGTGAAAAGTTCCGCTGATATTTTAGAGCAATTTTTATGGTACCAGTAGCTGCATACGCCGCACCGAACACCGCATGAGTTTTTCGCCACATTTTTTTTGCACTCAGGGCAGGTATTTAAAGACATGCTGCCAATTTTGAGGTTAAGTTTATAATGACTGTATATTATTGTATTTTATTAAGTTTTAAGTGAAAACTAATTATTTTTTATTGCTTAACACGACTTTAATGTGGTGAAACTTGCTTTTTTATGCTTTTTGCAATTATGCAGCGTGACTTAATAAAAAAAAGATTATTTACTCCCGGAGACAATTTTTTTTTGCTTCCTACTCGTTCGCCAGTGTTGCCAGTCCTTATTAGTCAATTAATTATAAATGGAACAGTCAATGTCACAATTGGCGCAAAAACAAAACTGAACTTTAATGTTTATGACGCACAAACAACATGTACTTTACAATAAAATAACTTTTACCAATAATTTTTGGAACTTCTGTTCTCTTTTTACATTTTTTAAGTTTTGTTGCTTTTGTTTTGCACTCAAACAAATTGAATGCTGTCACATTTATTTTAAATTTAAGCAAAAAAACAAAACCAAATTTGAATATGATTTGTTTTTTAAATGATGCATGAATATGTGCTTTGGTTCCTATAATAATTTTTGTGTGTTCCCAATATTAAAAAAGATACACGATTTTGTAGCAACGAACTGATTTTGTTGCTATTGTTTTGCGCAACACTGTATGTGAGAAAAAATAACGATAAAAAATAATTGTTATAGTGTAAGGACTTATGGTATTGCAGGATCAATCTGTACGGTTTTATCGTGTTGTGTATGTTGACATATTAGAAAGCGTGTCACGCCAAATATTGATATGGCTTATGAGCCGCAGTGTTCATAAATGTTTGCTTTGACTTAGGCTAGAGAGCCGCAGTTTAAGTCTTCAAAAAAAAATAAGGTCTTTAATAGTCTTCTAATAATAACTATAAGGCTAAAGAGCCGCTTGTATTTAGTTTCTTGTCAAAAAGATAACTCCTTTATTTCTTAATTCATTTTCCTTATATATAATTTTTAACAGTATTTTCTTAAAACAAAAATAACCCTATTTCCAATACTCCTCCTATTTTTCCAGCTCATTAAATTTTAAATTAAAGAAAACCAATCAAATTCTTTGATTTGATCATTATGCACATTTCCCCTCAAAAAGATATTTTTAATTTTCAATCATTGGCATTAATTAATAAATATATGTTTCAACCTTGATATTGAAAGTGTCGTTGGCACGAGTGCAGCCTAATGCTTGTTGTTGTTGTACTTATTTGTACACAGCTATTGTAAGCTGATGCTAGCAGTTATGCTAACGCTGTTGGCTTCACGCTTATGCGGTGTGTGGCTGTATAAGCGAAGGGGTGAGAAAATGCATTTATGAATTTGATACTATTGCTTGTAAATATGGTAAAAATGTTTACGTTAAATTTTCATAAATATTTTTGGGATCTTTGACTCGATTATAAATAATATTGATTTTATTGTTTTTGCGTTAAATTTGTTAACAGTAAAAAGAATGTGGGGAAAACAATTGCGTTAATTTAACAATGTTTATAGTGACTTTAAGAGTACACTACAATAGGTATATGATCGAAAAAAGAATCGATCACATATTGGTTTAAGTTGATTTTATTCTAAAAATCATCATGCCAAAAACTGTATCTCTGACTCACTAGCTTCATATTACTATATTAAATACTATTTTTAATCTTTTTATACATGATCTTTTGACCTAAAAATTAAAAAATAATCTTTATTTTCCATCCCTAATCAAAACACTGAAAAACTCAATAAATCAATTTGAAACTTATTGTAAAACAAAATTTTACGAAAGTTAAAGAAAATATTCATAACATGAAATAACTAGTTTTAATATACATAGGAAAGATAGTTCTTCAGTCAATTATAAAAATGGGGTTAGGGTATTAGGAAAGATAGTTCTTCAGTCAATTATAAAAATGGGGTTGTTGTAGTAATGCGGATTTTCTATGGCTGCTATGGCTTAAAGTGTTAGTATAAGCAAACTGTTCTATACCATCGGATCGACAGGTCCCGATTGCGACCCTCATCTCAGCAAACTACTTAGAGTAAATAATTTTGAAGGTAAAAAAAAAAACTAGGAACAGTTCTTTGTAATTTTAACTAGTTTGATATGGCAAATTCATTTTTCACACACTCGTTCAAGTTTGTTATTTTTTTTTTATTCTAATTTATCGATTATCAAAGGTCGAGCTGAACCATTTAAAAATAACCCAACTCAAATTTAAGCCCAATGAAACTTAAATTTATTGAATCTATATATATAAAAAGCAAAACTTTGTCTGTCTGTCTGTCTGATGGCTAGACACTTAAACTACTGGGCCGATTGAGCTGAAATTTTAGCAGTAGATTTGTATCCCGTACGAGATGGTTTTGGGAAAAAATTTTCCCACACCCCCTTTTACCACCCACAAATCAACCCTATTGTGAATAAAATTTCCCCCGGAATTGAAAAAAGGAATTTTCATTTTTTAGACAGGGGATGCTTTTAAAGATTTTATTTTTTCTGGTGATCTTAAAAATTGACGATGAATGCAAATATTTGTGTTCAAATTTTTCAATGAACATTGCTAAATATACGAAAATTCCCTTTTTTCATTCCGGCGAAATTTTATTCACAACTAGCCTTTTCCCGGCGCGCGTTGCTGCACTCTGCAACTATATGGGAACATAATAGGTGTATTCAAAACATTTCTTAGACTCATAGTTTGACACCATTGTTATTTTCCACTGCCCGTTACAGTTTCCCAGTAGCCAACTGGGAACCAAATAGTAACTCCATTTTTAGTTTGTATGTAAGTATTGCTACTTTTACTATCAAAGCTATTCGATAACACAAATTTTAACTGTATGGGCGGAGCCACACCGCCTTATGTGGCTTAATGTTCATCCCAGTTTTCTAGTAGATGGACATTACCCAGTTTTAGTACAGTTGCCGACAGTAAGTATACAGACTAAATTACCAAAACGTAGCCCAATCGACGAAAACCGTAGGAAATATAGCATTTTTATTGATTTGTGGGCGGTAAAACGGAGTGTGGCAGAAATTGAAGCCATCTCGTACTTGAAAAAAATGTACTGCCAAAATGTCAGCTCTATCGGCTCAGTAATTTTGAAGTTTTTAGCCATCACACAGACAGCGTTTTGCTTTTTGTATATAGATTATTGGCTATATCTTTTAATTGGTAAGAGATACTAAGATAATTTTTTCTAAAAAAGTTTTAGTAATTAATATTTAATGTTTTTTTAACATAAAATTCATATAATTCATACAAAAAAAAAAATGAAGGCCTGATAAAAATAAACGAGACGATTGCAACTTCCCGAACGTTTGCAATTGTTGCGGCTGTTTTGACATTTAATCCAAAATGAAACGAGTTCCTCCAAACGTCCGAAAAAGAGGCTACTCTGCACAGTTGTTGACAAGTTGAGACGCTAAAAGTTCGGTTGTTACGGAACAGAACGTCTCGTCAAACTGTTTCTTTTAGTTTCGATAACACAGTGCAACACGAAAAAAAATAACCATATACGGACACCACTACGTGATAAAAGACTAAAAAAAAAGACCCGTGTCTCCCAATTTTTCCCAAAGTCATGCACTTTTTTGTTTATGGGCCGCCAAAGATTTGGGGCCTCGGTATAATTTTCGCAAAAAAGTGATCATTTTCTCGGGCTCATATCTTGCAAACCGTTCAGAATTTCGATTTACTCTCTGAGGCAAAGTTGTAGCTCTTGTCATAAAGAACAAAAATTGCGAACATATAAAATCAAAAAAACTTCACCTTCCAGATCAAAATCGCAAAAAACTTAAAAAAATTCGATTTCTTTTTTACCTTTTTTCCCGTGTTCAGGTCCATAGGTAGCAAACCGTTCAAAATTCAAGGAAACAATCAACTACAAAAATTTACCTAAGATCTCAATAAACAAATTTCTAGAACATATAAACTTCCTGGGAATTATTCTTAACACCGTTTTTTAATTTCATTTGTTTTTTATTTACTTCAACATTGAGATACTATGCTATCTATTACAAAAAAATTAAAAAAAGTATTCGTATTATGTTTATAATGTTGATGGCCCTGGACTTGCAAATCGCGCTCTCTTAAGTTGTGGATCCAAATCGTCGTCCGAATCTGACTCTGATTCAGAACTTATGGTGTCCACAGGCACGTTGCTTCCAGACTGCCCTCCATCATCAGCTCTTTCTTCTTCAAATACTTCATTAACATCATACAGGGTGATCTTGTGACTCCACCAACATACCTCTGCAAGCAATGCGTCGAGGTTTTTGCCTTTGTACCGTTTTTCCATGGGCATTGTGGTTTGGTAAAACCGTTCTCCTTGCTCATCGGATTCGGTAGGGAGTTGTTTGATAAAATCGTCAAAATGAAAATGAAGAAAATGCAGCTTTAATGTCATCGATGCGCCGATTATCTCAAAATAATGCAGCATTTCTTTCACCCATTCTCTTGCTTCCGGTTCCGCGTCTCGATCCCCTCCCAAGACTCTGGTGCATACACGCTGAAGGTAAATCCATGCCATTGAATGATTTTCATCAAGCGATGAATCAAAGTTGCTCTTGATTTTCTTTCTTTGCTCTTTCTAATGTCAGGGCCATTAAGTACGCCTGTTGAATGAAAACAAAAAATAAAGACAGAAAAGAAAACATTAACATAGTGTAAATAGTACAGTTAGGTGAACAAAAATTCGTTTTAAATTTACTACAATACCTTTTTTAATTTTGTCATCGCTACGCTTCGGGAAAACGCTTTTCAAATAGTCGAATGCGTTTGGGCAATTTACAACGGCCACTTCGATGAATTTTTTAACAATTCCCAATTTTATGTGGAGCGGTGGCAGCAAGATGTCTTGAGTATTGTCAATTAAAGGTGCATTCTTCAGTCTATGTTGTTGTATTTGTTCATCCACACTTCCTCTTGGCCTCCACGAATTACATTGGAATTGATTCAGAGGTGAGCGTGAATCCCAATTACAAAGAAAACAAAAGAATTTTGGGTAGCCGCCCTTATCGATGATCCCTTGCAAAATGTTGATGACCTTCAAATCACAGCAAATCTTCCATTTATTTTCGTAATATTTGATTTTTTCCATTATATCTTTCAATGTTTCATAGCTTTCTTTCATGTTGATACCCATTGCTAGCGGAATGGAAGGTTTTCGGTTCGACACATGCAACAACACTGCTTTCAAGCTTGAAACAGAACCATCAATAAATAATCTCCACTCACTAGCGATGTAGTTCATTCCCATTTTTACCACCAAAGCTTTTATATCGTTGCAGTAAGCGAACGAATTGTCATCATTTAGAGTGTAGAGCATCTGAAATTCAGCTTGTCGTTTGCGGTACGCCGTAGAGTTAACATTAGCATGTGTGAGTTTTCTTTGCTTTAAAAAAGCTGTCAAAAATATTGCAAGTCGCTGCGATAATCCTAATATGGCCACAATGAAATCCATTTCCATTTGTGTTATTAGGTGTGGTCCATCTCTTCCCTGTTGGGGCTCATAATCGGTATCAAATGGATCTTCATAAGTAACACCACTTGCTGTACTCATTGCTGTAAATTCTGTAGTACGATCTGGAAGGTGAAGTTTTTTTGATTTTATATCTTCGCAATTTTTGTTCTTTATGACAAGAGCTACAACTTTGCCTCAGAGAGTAAATCGAAATTCTGAACGGTTTGCAAGATATGAGCCCGAGAAAATGATCACTTTTTTGCGAAAATGATACCGAGGCCCCAAATCTTTGGCGGCCCATAAACAAAAAAGTGCATGACTTTGGGAAAAATTGGGAGACACGGGTCTTTTTTTTTTAGTCTTTTATCACGTAGTGGTGTCCGTATATGGTTATTTTGCCATGACTTAAAAAATTACACACAGTGTAAGTTTATGTTTGTTAATTTTGGGTTACAACTTGAAATACATTTAAGCTAACATTTTCGTCTTCACTCGTTGCGGAGCAAATCGTCTATTTTGGTTAGGCCTTAACTTTAACTGAAAAATATTCTCTACCCTATTATTTATTTTTTTTTTAATAACTATTAAATGCTTTTTTAACATGTAATCGGTAATGATTGTTTTTTTTTTATTTATTCAATTTAGAAACAACAATGTCATTTTGAATCAATAAGCAATGACTACTTATGAATTTAATAAATAAAGAAACATCCAGAAATTAGAACCACAAATTCTAATTTCAGAGCGTTCAATATACTGAAATCGCAAGTTCTAATTTCTGGAAAATTCGAATTTGTGAGAGTTCTAATTTGTGAGAGTGTACTGTAGTTTTTAAATAGAGTTGACAATTTGCCAATTTTAATTTAAATTATTTTTACAACAAAAACAAATGTTGAGACTTTTTTTGAGGAAAACTCCAATATTTCAGACCTTTTTTGAAAAAAATATTTAAAACTAGCCTTTTCCCGGCGCGCGTTGCTGCACCCTGCATCTATATGGGAACAAAATAGGTGTATTAAAAACTTTTCTTAGACTCATAGTTTGACACCACTGTCATTTTACAGTTTCACAGTAGCAGGAGATCACCAAATAGTAACTCCATTTTGAGTTTGTATGTAAGTATTGCTACTTTTACTTTCAAAGCTATTCGATAATACAAATTTTAACTGTATGGGCGGAGCCACACCCTCTTATATAATGCTCATCCCAGTTTTCTAGTAGATGGACATTACCCAGTTTTAGTACAGTTGCCGACAGTAAGTATACAGACTAAATTACCAAAATGTAGCCCAATCGACGAAAACCATAGGAAATATAGCATTTTTATTGATTTGTGGGCGGTAAAAGGGGGTGTGCCAGAAATTTAAGCCATCTCGTACTTGAAAAAAATGTACTGCCAAAATGTCAGCTCTATCGGCTAAGTAATTTTAAAGTTTCCAGCCATCACACAGACAGCGTTTTGCTTTTTGTAAAGGGTGTTTTTTTTAGAGGTATAGAACTTCGAATTGAAATAAAACACAAGAAAATCGTTTTAATGTCCATCAATTTGCCTTTATTGATAGGATAATTTTATGCCATTAATGTTTAAATATGATTTCGGGCATGTGGCCGCCGCGGCTGGCTCGAATAAAGCCAATTCTACAGGTCCAATTTTCAACCACTTTTTCGAGCATTTGGGGCCGTATGTCGGCAATAACGCCACGAATGTTGGCCTTCAAGTCCCCTAACGTTTCTGGTTTGTTGGCGTAGACGAGCGACTTCACATATCCCCAAAGAAAATAATCCAATGGTGTCAAATCACACGATCTTGGTGGCCAATTGACAGGTCCATTCCGCGAAATTATGCGCTCATCGAATGTTTCCTTCAATAAATCGATTGTGACGTGCGCTTTGTGGCATGTAGCGTTATCTTGTTGGAACCACAACTCATCCACATACATGCCATCCCATTCGGGAACAAAATAGTCGGTTATTATGGCTCTATACCGGTCTCCATTAACGGTAACTGACTCTCCAGCATTATTTCGGAAGAAGTATGGCCCAATGACTCCACCAGCCCATAGAGCACACCAAACAGTCAGTTTTTGTGGATGCAATGGCGTCTCCAGGATCTCATGTGGATTCTCTTCACTCCAAATGCGGCAATTTTGCTTGTTGACGTAGCCATTCAACCAAATATGAGCCTCATCACTGAACCAAATTTTGCGATGTAAACTTCGCGAACTGAACCATTATTTTCGAAATAAATTTGCACGATTTGCAAGCGTTGTTCTTTTGTCAATCTGTTCATGATGAAATGACAAACCAAACTGAACATAAATGACATTAGAGTTGCCAGATTTGACCACAAAATGCCAGTTTTATCTCTATTCGAAAAACAAACCCCTAAAAAAAACACCCATTATATATATTTTGGATAAACATTATTAGTTATAACTTTTGATTGGCAAGAGATACTTAGATAATTTGTTCTAATAAATTAATTTTTTAGCTTGTATATTTTTTCAAAAATATAAAACCACAATATTGGAAAAAAAATTCTGTTCGAAAAAATCAAGGTTAGGTTTTGCTTTTTGAATCACAAAAATGGTTTTTAATTTTTGCGTAAAATTGAAATAACTTTTGCTTATAAATGTTATAACTTTTAAATAGAGTTGAAAATTTGAGAATTTGAGTTTAAGGGGGTCCTCTGGTAATCTATGCCAAATTTTAGCCTTTTTTTAAAATATTGTGGAAAGAGAACGAGTAAAGATATTTTAGTTCCGTTTTTTGATTTGGGTAGCTTAATTTATTGAAAAAAATACAAAATTTTGAAAAAGTGAATTTATGGACCGTTCAGAAAGTTCTCGGCCTGGTAACGAGGTTCTCCGGAAAAAAGGTGGGTCCAAATTGCGCACGATTCCAAGAGTAAACATCGTCTGAAAAAAAAAAAAAAATATTCAGTTACTTAGAATGAATGTCCCTATAGCCCCTACCTCGGAAACAAAAATCGAAATTTTTTTAGGGGGGGAGCCGCCACTTTGAAAATGAAAAATCGAATTTCGACCTTTTTTTTTGTAGTCTAGTGTAGAAAAAAAATAGTAAACATTATTTTTTCGGCAAGTTTGAGGTAGGGGCTATAGCGGCGTAAATTCTGCGTCGTTTCATGCCTCATATATCAAAATCGGTCAAAAACTGTTTGAGTTATCGTGCGCAAAGTTTTGAAAAACATGGTTTCGAGAAAAACGCGTTTAAAGTTTTGACTTCAATTTTGAGGCACACAAATGACATTAACACATATTTTTTTAATACAATACTTACGAATATTAATCGGCAATTCCAGCCCCATAAAGTGTGCCTTCCTCCATCTCATAAAACGAGTTTTCCATGGCTTTTTGGGCTCTGCGGGCTGTGCGACCCTCTTTCGATGATGCGTACGTTTTTAGCTCTGAGCGTTGAAGTCGTTTTCCGTCGCGAGATTCAGCATACATCTCGGCTTGTGGGCCGATGACAATACCCATTGTTGACATTATTTTTAAAATACTTGTGAAGCCTTCGTTGAAAATGCAGGTTGCCAGAAAATTTGCGATTTCGACTGTGGTAGCACCACAGTGGATATGTTTCGGCGCAAAGGTCCACAAAAGCGAGTGCATCCAGTGCATCGGTTGAGTAGATCGTCGGATGATAACGCTTCGTATATGGGCTTCATTACTTGCAGAACCTTTCCATCAAGTGGGGCGTACGTGTGGTGAAATGAGGCTAATGAGCCTTCTGCTGCTGACTTTTGATAGGCGCATGTATACATACTGTGTGTGTATATTTTGTAATATCAATACATATTTTGGAAGAATTCCACAGAATTTTCGACTAATGACTGCAGGCAAATAAACAACTTTGCTGATGCGTTATTTTGACGAAAACATACCTACGCAAAAATGCCTGTATCTCCTAAACTATTTCGAATTTTGAAAAATCCTTTTGGGAAAATGTTTTTGAGTATCTGAGCAATAGAAATATGAAAAAAAAATCAAAAATAAATTTTCGGATTACCAGAGGACCCCCTTAAATTATTTTTACAACATAAATAATTTTTGAGTCTGTTTTTGAGGAAAACTCCAATATTTCAGACCTTCTTTGAAAAAAATATTTAAATTATATTTACTCAACTAACGGTATTTTTGCAATAAGTTTTTCATAGTATTTTGATGAAGCTTTAAGACAAAAAAAAAATTTAACACAATATATAAAAAAGCAGAGGAGATATTTGAATCGAAAGTCACAAAATTGAATATCTGATTGTTTTTTTCGCAATTTTGTGTAACGATGTTGCATTAAATATATCGTTGTAGTAAAATTTTTCATAGTTTTCAAGATATGTTCATGTTTTTGATATCAAAATAACGGAAATTTTTTTAATTTTACTGAACTTAAGAAACATTTTATATTTCGTAAATATTTGCACATGTAACCTAAGAAAACAACTAAAAATATGTGATTTTGTAAAAAATTTGTACTACAGCATCATCTGGTGTCCAAGGTGGCTCAAAGAAGATAGTGCTAAAAAACTCATCGTACCTGAAAACTACTATATACCAATTTTTATTCTAATCGCATGAGCGGTTTGGGAGTTTTAGGCAGTTTTGTAAAAAATTTGTACTACAGCGCCCTCTGGTGTTCAAGGTGGATCAAAATTGATAGCCCACAAACACGCACCGTACCAAAAAACTTCTATACACAAATTTTCATGCTAATCGGATGAGTAGTTTAGGAGTCTATTGCGGTGTTACAAACATTAGCTCCTTTTTTATATATATAGATATATATACTCAACTAACGGTATTTTTGCAATAAGATTTCATAGTACTTTGATGAAGCTTTAAGACAAAAAAAAATTTAACAAAATGTATACAAAAGCAGCGGAGATATTTGACTCGAAAGTTAAATTTCTGATTGTTTTTTTTTCTCATTTTTGGGCAACGATGTTGCATTAAATATATCGTTGTACTAAAATTTTTCATAGTTTTAAAGATATGTTCATGTTTTTGTTGTGAAAATAACGGAAATTATTTTTATTTTACAAAATTTAAGAAATCTTCTTATATATAAAAATGAAATGTGTGTGCGTTAGTCTTGCTAAGGCTCAGAAACGGCCGATTTTAATAATTCTTTTTTTGTATTGTTTGCCTTAATACAGATGTGGTTTAGGAAAAAAGAATTTTACAAAAAACTCGAAGGAACAGCGGAAAAATCAAAAAATCGAAATTGGTAATTTTGTATGGGAATTGCCACATCAGACTACTTTAAATAGCCAAAAAATCTTAACGACTAGACGTATTTAACTCAAATTCGGCATACACATTACTTGACGCCTAGATTAGGTTATGACATACTTTGTTTTGACCACGCCTCTTCCGCCTCTTTTTAAGAAACGTAAATTATCCTACTAGCGTACTATTATTAGCTAAACTGTTCGTCTAATTAATTAAAAGAAAATTCTGTTATTTTAACACCAAAAAAATTCACATATCTTAAAAATTGCACAAAATTTCAGTACAGCGTCTTTTTCTAATAACATCGTTTCCTTAGAATAACAAAAAACTATCATTCAATTTTTTTTCGTTGATAAATTCAATTTAAGCACTTAATAAATCCTATTTGAAGAAAGCTCCAACATTTTCACTTTTAACTCAAAAAAGGACACAAAAGATGTAATTTCAATAAATAAAAAAAAAATTATTTGTTTGCCCATTGTGAGGATCGATCCTTAGACCACCTTATGACTTAAAAACTGATGGTTGAGCTGACTATTTTTATTCAAATTGAAATGTACTACAAAAATTTCCTAATAGAATTTGCAATAAAATTATATGACAGCACAATCTTCTCAATTCGAATTATAGCAGCCTTTTATATTTTTTTTAGACAAAAACCAATCGTGTTTTTCTTATCTTATTCTTATCTTCTATCTTTCTATCTTCTGAATATATAAATATCAATTGCCGTGCGTTAGTCTTGCTAAAACTCGGAAATGGCTCGGCCGACTTTAATAATTTTTTTTGTTTGCCTCAAAACTGATTTGGTGTAGGAAAAAAGAAAATAAGGAAGAACCCAAAGCGAAATAATCGAAAGAATTGAACTCGGAAATGGCTCGGCCGATTTTAATAATTTTTTTTATTTGCCTCAATACTGATTTGGTGTAGAAAAAAAAAGTGTTTAAAAAACTTGAAAACGTTCAATTGCTTTTGCTTTTACTTTGCTGTGCTTATTGAAAATCAAACAGCAACAGCCAAAGCAGAAAGCACTATCTCAAACAAAATTCTGCTCATTTTGCTTTGCTTTCTAAATCTTCGAAAGGCTAAGCAAAAGCAGCAGCACTAAACAGAATTTGTTTTGCTGCGTAGTGTTACGAAAGCATAAGAAATTATTTTAGTGCTTTGATTTTCATTTTGCTTTTCTAATTTGTCGCAGCACTACGAAAGCAACAATTATGCGCTCTGCTTCGATTTGCTTTCGGAAGCATTTTATTTTCATTCGTTTGGCTTTCGGGATTTACTTACATATCATCGTTTTTATGCTATATTTCAGAGACGTATGTCTTTTTGTACGTTGTTGTTTGTATAATATGCGTACTTGTACGCAGTCGCGAATGCTTGGTGTTGTTTTTGTTGTGTGCAACGGTTTTTTTATTGCATGAGTTTTAAAGAGATTGCAGAAATAAATTTGGATGCGCATATAAAATAGTTCTACAACTTCTAAAGATAGATATATAATAAAACCGTTACACACAACAAAAACAACACCAAGCATTCGCGACTGCGTACAAGTACGCATATTATACAAACAACAACGTACAAAAAGACATACGTCTCTGAAATATAGCATAAAAACGATGATATGTAAGTAAATAGCTATTAACAGCAAAAAAATTGTAATTTTCTCGGAAAAATCGGTGTTCCATACATTTTGTATAGAAAAATAAAAATAAAAACAAAATCGATTTGAATTTCATAATTCAAAATGCAATTTCTGGATAATGACATTCCTTCAGATCAGTTGATTGTATTCAGACGAAGCAACCAATTATCGAACAGTGTGCCTGAATTCATTGATTTGTAAGGATTACAAATAATTTGCCTCTGAAGGTTGGATCTGTTATCATCATGCTTCGGAGACTCAAACAACCGAAATTGTGCAAGTGAACAAATTGGTCGTGAAGCAAGAAATATTTAATATTTTGTAAATATTTGCACATGTAACCTAAGAAAACAACTAAAAATATGCAATTTTGTAAAAAATTTGTACTACAGCACCATCTGGTGTCAAAGGTGGTTCAAAGAAAATAGTGCTAAAAAACTCATCGTACCTGAAAACTACTATATACCAATTTTCATTCTAATCGCATGAGCGGTTTGGGAGTTTTAAGTGGTTTTGCAAAAAATTTGTACTATAGCGCCCTCTGGTGTTCAAGATAGGTTAAAAAAGATAGCATCAAAACACTCAACATACATGAAACCCACTGTATACCACTTTTCATTCTAATCTCATAAGCGGTTTGTGAGTTTTAGGGCAGTTTTGTAAAAAAATTGTACTACAGCCCCTCTGGTGTTCAAGGTGGATCAAAATTGATAGCCCACAAACACGCACCGTACCAAAAAAACTTTTTTACACAAATTTTCATGCAAATCGGATGAGTAGGTTAGGAGTCTATTGCATAGTTAGAAACATAAGCTCCTTTTTTATATATATAGATCAGTGTCGGCCAAAAAAATACATACACAGTTCATTCAATTTTGCAGTAGTGTGCGCCCAAGTGAGAGCAAAGAATCTCTCTTTGGCTTACACTGTAAAAATTTTACTTCGCAGGAGTCTTAAAGAAATTTTTTATTATTAAAATTAAGCGGCATTCTAAATGAATGCAGGTATATGAAAGTGAATTGAAATTAAAAAAATTAAACAAATAATAACTAATAATAACATTAATATTAATATTTTATTAATAATATCAATATCCATATAATTATTATTAATATCAATATTACATATTTATTTGGAAAGTAATCTTTTACTAATAACATTTTACCGACTTCTAATAGTACTAATATTATTTATGTTGCATATCACTTCAAAATAAAAAAAGCACTGGTATCGCACCCTACTTTCTTCTGACAAATTCAGTTTAAGCTTCCCCAAACCAATTTTTAAAGCAAAAATATGCTAATTCCCACATTTGGTTGAACATTTTTTTACGTGTAAGCATTTAAAATTACGTAATAAATTGCGCGCATAGAAGCGTGATGTTAACTAGCCAAAAGCGAAACATAGACTGAGCGCTCTTGCTACGAATAATCGGCAGCGTCGATGTAAAAGCACGACAGGCAGTGTTGCCAGAACTTTTTTGAGAAAAGCGCGAGATTTAAAAAAAATATCGCCCAAAATCGCCCAATGAAAAAAAAAAATCGCCAAAAATCGCCATTTTTTCTAAGAAATTTATTATATTAGAAAAAAAAACATATTAAATACATTTTTTTTCAAATAATATTGAGATCTGTTAATAGTATTAGATATTCTTATTTTCATATTTTTGAGATCTATAAAAAATAATAAAAAAGCTACTTCATTTTATACGAGAATTTTGATCGTTAAAGAACATTTTTTTAGAGACTATAACTTTTTAGAATTTTTCAATATGCAACTTTAAAAAAAAAAACTTTTTGCAAAAAACGTAGTTCCTTCAGCCATATAAGACTCTTCCTCCGTTTCGTCAATTCTCGAAGTATTGATTAGTTCATACATTGATTTAGTTTATACAAGATGAATGCCAACTTACAAATATTGTCAAACATTTTTCCGCCTACGGCTGTCTTAATTTTGTATGCAGATTACCAAAATTCTTCACTTTCAGATGGCACTTTGTTTTTGAAAACATTGATCCATGGAAATTTCAACAAAGATTCGTACTCGATTTCTTCTGCACGTCGCTCTTCAAAAGATAGATAATGAAGAGGGAGTTCACGGAAAGAAGGTCTTATATAGTTTAAACATCTTTCAGGACATAAAATAAAAGCATTTTCAAAAATTTCTAACAGACTAGGTAATCGTTTTAACATTTCCTTGATTAAAACTATAATGAAATTCTGGCATTTTGATAGTATGTCTATCATAACAATATCATCACTTAATTTGTGAATTTCTTCATGGAACTGATAATAAAATGTAAGGTCATTCATTATTTTATAATTGCTTTTATCCGCTAAAATTTTATTTAAGCTGAATGTAGCTAAATTATCAAAATTAAAATTTTTGACAATGTCTTCTTTTATAATTTTTGAAACAAGTCTTTGAATAAATGTTGTGATTTCAACCAAGGTATATTAAGGAAGATAGAGTTAGTAGTTGAAATTCTCTCTTGTGGTGGGTACAGCACCTGTCAAAATCGGCTATTGAACGAAAAAAAGCAAAATAAATAAAATTTTCCAATTAGACTTGTGTTGTTGATGAAAATAATTTAAGCAATTTAATGCCCAGAAGTTGTGCAATTTGTAAGAAGCCTTTTCAAAAAGAAAATAGCTCGTCTTTTAGTGTGCCCTTTAATGAAGCAAGACGCAATCGCTGCAACGTTGCTTGTTCCACAACATTTTCCTAATCAGCGCGGGTCTACGAAAAACATTTTTATAAAACGGATTTTATAAATCTTCCGGGAAATAATTGCGGTCCACTTCGGTTGCAGCCACTATGAGTGCCTTTCTTAGTGTTATTTTACCTTCACGATAAATACTAAAAAAAAACATTCAGCACGCACAAAAATTAAAACTATGAATTTTAACACATTTGACAGTTTTCTATTCACTGTTTTTTTGTTTTTTTTTACGTTCTTCTTATGTTTGACAGCTACTGTACCCACCACTCCGAGACGAGACTACCTTGTTGAATATACCTTGATTTCAACGTAAGCTTGAAAAAAGTCAACTTTTTCTCATTGAAAATATAAATTAAGTGAGTTGATGTTTTGAAGAAACGGTCTCAAAAAAATAAGTATTTCGATATAAATAAATTATCGATAAGGGCTTGTGAGCTGTGTTCAGTCGCATTGTTAACAGAGTGTTCCAAACACTTAAAACAATTGTTATTTTCTTTAATTGAAATTTTAAACACATTAGATGAGTTTATGAAAAAAGATTGTTTTAACAAAAATCGCCCAAAAAATCGCCAGGCGATTTCCTAAAGATTTAAGCGCAAAAACAAGAAAAAAGCGCCCAATTGGCGATAAATCGCCCAATCTGGCAACGGTGACGACAGGCAGTTTTATGTCGGTGTAAAAATACGAAGTTTCACGAAGCACGCGTGCATAGGTGTCGGCCGACACTGATATAGATAGATAGATAGGGTTAAATAAAAATTCTGTTTTTCACACAGTTTTGGCCGTATTAGACTAAAATTTTATAATTTAGTTTGTATGCTTAGTATCGGCAACTTTATTAAAAATTGGGTTGCCACACCCCTTTTTTACGCCCACTAATTTTGTGAATATTAGACTAAAATTTGGAAAAAAAATTCATTCAATCAATAATTGAAATTCGATTGGCACTATTTGTTATCAAAAAAAAATAAATTTAGGGCGGGACGAAGTTTACCGGGTCTACTAAGGTAAGATGATAAAAAGGCATTAAGGAAAATTGCAAACTCTCCCAATTGAATAAACTCTCGAAGTAAATAGTTTTAAAACCAGTCACGGACTTACCAACATTTTTCTTAACTTTTTCTTGGTCCTCGAATCTCAAATTTTCAAAGTTCTCAATATCCCCCACAGAACCCGGTCGATTCTTCTTGAAGAAGCAATCCTCGTGAAACCAGTTGGGTTGTTTGGAGTCATGAAATGCAGACTGCAAATTTTAACAATAGAAATACAAACAAAATTTTATCCAACATACATACCTGCACCATTCTAGCAATACGCAAAGATCCTTGTGCTATACTTGTCTTGCAGCCTTTGCAACCGGCCCGGCCGGTCTTTGCATATTCTGCTTTAAAAGGAAGTTCTATTTCCATATTGTTTACTAAAGAAATACAAAAATACAATTGATCACAAAACTTTATAATTTGATGGAACAGAGAAATTAAAATTTATGATGAAATTCCCTTACGCGTTTAACACAACTACGATTATTTTGATAAAATCAAACCAGTGTAAAAGAAGCTACATTAAAGCGCCAATCAGGGATGTTTGCATTAACAGCTGTATGCGAAAAATTAAACACTATAGTGGGTTTCAGACAATACTACATGTCTATCGGATATGTAGTTTTGCAAAATAACGGCATTTTTTTGACGAGCATTCAGACATACTACATGTTGGATAGACATAATTATTTTGCAGCTCTCAAAGCGAACACATCATTAAGATGGCAAAACAATTTCTTGCTGCTCTAATTATTGATGAAGTTTTGAAGGAGGAGGAAGAGATGAAAAAACTAAAAAAAGGAAAAAAGTGGATTTGGGTTAAGGAGTGGAGAAAATAAACGCAAATTTATTCAAATACATATTTTTTGTTTGCTTTGCGTAGCTGTTCACTCCTCGACGATTTTTGCAGAATGAAAAATGCAACGAGTCCGATGAACGTGCGTTCAAACAATACCATGGTATAATAATACATGGTAGCATTGACAGTTGCTTGGGAAATCATATACTGTCAAAAAATATACTCAAAAAGAGAGCGCTCACAATCCGCCATTGAAAACAAAGCAATGTTGAAAACGTTGAAGTGAAAAAAAAACAACAACCACAGCAGCTGCTGATGTATTTGCACAAAAAGCTGTTTTTGACAATTTATGTTTTCCTGTTGAAGAGAAAATAAGCAGTTGTCAATGCTACCATGTATTATTATACCATGAAACAATACTACATATCGGATGGACCGGTAGAAAAATCAAAATCATTTGATTTTCGTTCTGCATGTCCGATGGACATGTGGTTTAAGCTTTCACACATCGGACGTGTCATCGGACACGCAATGTCCATCGGACATGTAGTATTGTCTGAAACACACTTATAGCGTTGCATACTGAACACATTCGTACAAGCTTCGTCACACGGCGGCCATGTTCACACATGTTCGCTAGTTAAGAAGCGTTGTTCGACAGTTTGTCACACGGTTGGCCGTGTTTACAAAAATTTTTGATAGTCTCTGTCGAACAGGCTCGTTCAATTTGAACGCTAGCTTTTTCACACACGTTCACGCCGCCATATTGTTCGAGAACAGATTCACCGATGTGTAACAGCCCGAACAGAACCAAAGCGGCTGTCGGTTGGCGGACCTCTCTCAGAGAAATCCGCTGAGAACACGTCCAGAATAGGAGCTGTTGTCGGTTGTCGGATCAGCGTTGCTTTTCGTTTTGTAAATGCTACAAATTCAACACACACACACACAAAACGAAATGCCAGCTCATAGAATGCAACACACACACACAAAACAAAACGTCAGCTCATGGTAAAAACTAAGAAAATAGCACTGAACACATCCAATTCTTAGCTAAAATATGGCAACACTTACGCCACTCAAAGAGATATCCGCCAGCCGTCGGAGAAAAAATAGAATTGATTCTATTCTGGCGTTTTTCCGTCGCGGATTTCTACGGCCATTTAAATTTTGGCGGCTGCATATATTTTCATGTATTTTGTTGGACAGCGCATCCGACAACCGACAGCCGCTTTGGTTCTGTTCGAGCTCTAAACCCTTTAAGTACGTTTTTTTTTTTTTATTTTTAAAGTGATAGACCTGTTTTACATTGGTCAAAACTTGAAATCAAGTCTGTGAGTTTGACCTCTTTTACATTGGTCAAGATTTGAATTCAAGTATGTGAGTTGGTTGGTAATTCGCCACACATCGGAAGCGACGAAAGGGTAAGAGAACATTGACGATGTACCGTCAAGCTTTTGGCAATTTTTTGTATACCTTTTGTGCCTTTCGCTGTTTTGACAAAGCGCTTCACATTATTTTTCGTTTGGTTGCGTGCGTTTGGAGTACTGTAGCTGAAAATTGTAAGGCTGCGAACAAAGTGCATGTGTATGAGCAGAGCAAACTTATTAAAACAATAAAGAACGCATCTCTTTTGCACCAGAATTCAACTCTTGACCAATGTAAAAGGTTTCGTCAAGTCTAAAAGAGAACGTCAAAAAAAGTTGATTTTAAGTCTTGATCAATGTAAAAGGGGTCTTTGTTGGCAATTCGCCGCACATCGGAAGCGACGAAAGGGTAAGAGAACACTTGCACTGTACCGTCAATTTTTAGGCAATTTTTTTATATTCCTTTTGTGCTTTTCGCTGTTTCGACAAAGCGCTTTATATTATATTTCGCTTGCTTGCGTGCGTTTGGTGTTCTGTACATGAAAATTGTAAGGCTGTCCAATATAGAAAACAAGCAAAGACGAAATTAAATTGAATTATACTATGTTTCCATCTCCTCGAAATCTTGCGATTTTGAAAAAGTGTTTTCAAAGTGTTTCCATCAGGCATATTATGACAGCTAGATTTCATTTGACAATTAAGGCTTCATTTGCTTGCTTCTGATTGGTTGCTAATTGTTTTTTGTTTTTAATCATTAATCAGTTGTCATTACCAAATGTCAGTATGACAATTTTAATACGAGCTGAATAGGGCTGGATAGTGATGTATAACTTTTCAGGGATGCTGCATAGCATTTTATGAGATTTTGTATAAGATTTTGTTGAAATCTCGAGATTTTGAAATCTTGAACTTGTATGAAAATCTCACTAGATTTCAATGTAGATTTAACGAAATCTCACAAAATCTCAAGATTTCGAGGAGATGGAAACGTGGTATTAAAGTCTTGAAAATCCGCCGTCATAAAGGCGGATTTTGAGCGCTCTCTTTTTGAGTATATTTTTTGACAGCAGATGGTTTCCGAAGCAACTGTCAATGCTACCTTGTATTATTATACCATGGTGCGAAAGTACGTTGTGAGACAACGTAAGAATCTCGTACGAACTGTAAAAGCATTTTCATAAGCAGAGTTATTATGTAGCAATATACAATGCTTTGCGATGCGCTTGTGCGATGCGAAGCATATTCAAAAAATTGAAAAACCCCGCATGCGACGACGAGCTGTCATAAAAATTCCATTGAAATAACCAAAATGGTTGCTGTTTATTAGAGCTGTAAAAGTGTGAATTCATTTTCACTTTTCATTCTCTTGTTTAAAAATTCAAAAGCTGAAATCTTGTTCTCTAGCATTCAAAGTGTGATCTCTTTAGGCTTAAGCCCTTAGGCTGATTAAAATTGTTTTCAAGTCATGAAATGCAAAACGTAAAGAATGCACACTGAATTGAAATTTGAACGAGTGCAGCCACCGATTGCTTCAGTCACGATGGCTGCAACCATCGATAGTTGCAACCGAATTGAAATTTAAGTGAATGCAGCCGGCGATGGCTTCAGCCGCAAGGATTTTTTGTTGCGTCTGAAGTTGTTGTTGCGTTTTGTGTGTATTTGTGTATGCGTGTGTGACTGTTGGGCATGACTGTGATGGGTTGCCATTGGCTTATATCATGTATAGAAAAATTATTATATGCAACAAATTGTAGAAGTTAATATTTATACATTTTGTTAATAAAATTTATTGTTAATAAGCACTTTATTATTCTAGAAAATGTCAAAGGAAAGACAAAAGCATGTCACTAAGAACGGCCGTCGAAAACAAATGACAACAAAAATTTAAAATGCTGCTCTATATTTAGTAGTATTTCATGGTAGTAAATAAAATGTCCAGTGTTTCAGAGTTGAAAAGAATGATAAAACTGAATGCATTCATCAGATTTTTGAAGCCAACAAGAATGGGATTGATATTTCCATAAGTCCCATTCCTTAGAGAGCTTTGGGTGTGCATTCATTTATCTTCAAAGAATGATAAATTGTGCATCTGTTATTCATTTACTCTACAGAAGCATAAGATTGCAATGGCCCATGTTACACGGTGCTCGTTTGCTTGGCGTGCAATGAACACTTTCATTCTCTTTTCTCAATTTACACACGCATGGTAGATGGTAGGTCTGTTTCCTTACTCTACACTGTGTAAGATTTGTGTAAAATGCTAGAGGGTAAAAACGAAATGTGAGCATAGTTGCAAAAGTACGGAAACAGCTTCTAGTAAGTTTCAAGCACAAAACCACAAAACAACTGATTTTGACTGCAGACGGCAGCACAAAATTTAAAACACCTTCACTCAAATTATGAAAAGCCATTTTTAATGCAAAACTGAACAATTACTTAATTTTTATTTATTGTTATTTATTTATTGTACGTAAATTTCTTTTTAGGCACACAATTTATGAATTTATTTATAGCAAAACATAAACAGTTATGAAATGTAATTTGACATTTTCTTCTTCTTATTGATGCTTATTCTTCTTGATGCTTGTTCTTACTTTGCTCCATGGTGTAATAATAATAAGGTGTTAGTGAATTTGACACTTCTCTCTCAAAATGATAATTTTTTTTCGCCCCGCTCCTGTCAAAAACAGCTGATGGTGAATTGGAATGAAAATAAATCAGCTAACGTGAGTCGGTCAAAGCTCAATGCCATGTCCATTTCTTTTGATGGCTATTATCAGTTATTATCCATGGTGTAATAATAATAAGGTGTTAGTGAATTTGACACTTCTCTCTCAAAATGATAATTTTTTTTCGCCCCGCTCCTGTCAAAAACAGCTGATGGTGAATTGGAATGAAAATAAATCAGCTAACGTGAGTCGGTCAAAGCTCAATGCCATGTCCATTTCTTTTGATGGCTATTATCAGTTGAGGTATTGAACATTCTTTCATGGCATTCGATATTTTCTTGAATCAGTCGATGTGAATGCAAGACAATTTGCATGCTGGCCAAAGCTTCATGTCGGTGGCACCTTCCAGCGCACGTTTTTGATAAAATGACAAAACCATTCAATGGCGAACTTGGCAAATGGCCGAAGACAACTGCAATAACTTTTTGTCAACACAACACGGCACAAATAATTGAATTAAATATTTATTTAAACTTTATTCGCACAATAACCTATAAAAACTATAGCACATCATCATCTAGCAACTCAAACAAATGACACAATTTGACAACTATCAGCGGCTCCTCTCTTTCGCTCTCAATTTTTTGACAGAAAGAAAGCTATTCTTAGTGTTGTCAAAAATTCACTAACACCTTATTATTATTACACCATGCTCTACTCGAAGTTTCGAGTTCTAGCACTCTCTGTGCACTTTGTGTGCTCGAGAGAGTGATTTTATGCTTGTTCTTCTTCTCCCATTTTAAGCACAGAAACTACGGAAACAGAAAATAGTGTCCCACAAGTTACACAGAGTGCGTACGGAAATAGACCTGGTAGGTCACACGCATGGTAGAATTATAAGGTAGGGCCGACTTGGAGAAGAATGGAGTAGAAAGCAGAGAAAAGCTGGCTAGTTGTCAAAATCAGCTGTTCATCTCGAGTTTCTTTATGTTCATGTTACGCAGTTGATTTTAGGTTAAACTTTTTACAAGCTTTTTTTCAAATTTAACACTTCCGCGGCATTTTATAGATTTATTTACAATGTTTTTACAATATTTCCACTCAAATTAACACAAACTTAACACACGTGTCCGCACTATTTACAAATTAAAAACATAATATTTTCATTTCATTTGAGGTTTATACGATCTTCGCCATTTTGACAATTAGCCTCTTTTTTTGTTCTCCACTCTTCGTTGACGCGTGAGGGCACTGAGCAACTCGGCCCTACCTTATAATTCTACCATGGTCACACGACAGAAATATGCACGCCGAGCTAATTTTGACATTTCATTCAGTTCCTTGCTTTTTCTCCTACACTTTATTCCAACAAGGGTTTCCTACAACTATTTTCTTCATACTTTTATAGTACAATTTATAGTAGCACTTTTCTTCACAAAATGTACTTTTCAGCTACTTAAACGCCCAAATCTTTAATTTCACGACACAGCAACACTGTTGCACGGTGCTCGCTGCCATGTACACCGGGCAAAAATTAACATACAGTAATACCTCGATTTACGTTTTAATTCGTTCTAGAAAAAGGCGACGTAAGTCGAAACGACGTAAATCGAAAAACAACATTTTCATATGGTATGAAACTCAGGTTATTTAATATTAAATCAGAACATAAAATACAATATAATTCAGCAGTAAAATAAAAAATAAATAAATAACTGGCCATTTCAGCCCTTGAAAGGACTTTGACCTAACTTCTTATGATCAATTGTGGTTGTGCGTGTTATTAAGTTTGTACACAATTGACCGAGAACCGGACCTACATGCTTAACGCCGACTCCGAACGGCGATGAACGGAATGTTCTCGTTCTCAAGAAGCTTTACATGGCATTTTGATTACTCTCTGAGGTTTGCCATTGTCTGCAGAGAGGTGGCTGCCGTACAGAAAAATTATTTTAATTTTAATTCAAATAATTTTCTGTCGCTGCTGGGGTTCGAACCTGGGTCTCCAAAGTTCGTTGACATAGCGGCCACGCACTTTAACGCCACGGACGCCATAAATTCAGCAGTATCTTTAGATTAAAATTAACAAAAAGTACACATTAATAGGAAACAAAAATTTAAGAAATACACATATATAAGTATCATATAATTAATCATTAGAATCATCGCTTGATGTTAAAATTGCAGATATAAGGGAATGCAGCGATAACACCTTGATCCATGGGTTGGATAAGAGATGTAGTATTTGGAGGTAAGAAGACGACTTCAATTCCAGTGTCCGTCTCCACCAAATTGATAGAATGTCCAGGTGCATTATCAATAAGGATCAGTGCTTTGTATGACAAATTATTTGTTTCGCAATATTTTTAACTCCAGGGCAAAAATGCAACTTAAACCAATCGTCAAACAATTTAGCAGTGACCCAAGCTTTTTTATTTGATTTCCAAATTACCGGAAGACTTTTTTTACAAACATTTTTTCATAACCCTTGGTGTTTCAGACTTATATACCAACAAGAGCTTAAGTTTTAAAGCGCCGGCAGCGTTACCTCCAAGAAGAAGCGTAAGCCTATACTTCGAAACTTTGGATCCGGATGC
Source organism: Pherbina coryleti (assembly GCA_943735915.1). NCBI lineage: Eukaryota > Metazoa > Arthropoda > Insecta > Diptera > Sciomyzidae > Pherbina > Pherbina coryleti. The sequence continues at coordinate 125,961,524 of OX030949.1, read as the reverse complement.
TAGTCTTTCTTCTTTTGCTATAAATGTTCTTTCCGGCATTCGCTTCTAGAAAAGCCCAGTCTCATCGACATTGAAGACTTGCTGGGGAGTGTATCCGCCATTGTCAATTAGTTGCTTCAACTTTTGTGGAAAAATCTTAACTGCTTCACTATCAGCACTTGCAGACCACTGACTTTTATGTTAAGAAGGTGTGCTCTTTTCTTGAATTTTTCCAGCCAGCCACTACTAGCATTGAAAGAAAAATCGTTAAATTCCTCATTATCCGCAGCTTTAAGATCGTTGGACAAATTTATGGCCTTTCTTTGAATAACTACAGAAGTTAGCGGGATCTTTTTATCGTTTAAGTCTTTTATCCACACAATTAGTAACATCTCCATTTTTTCCAACAAAATCGGTCTTCTTTTAGTGATTGTTTCGAGAGAACGCACTCCAATTGCACTTCTAAGGATTTTGAGGCCGTTTTTTATTATAGTTGTTTCTGTAGTCTGAGGCAGCCCCATCACACTAGCTATCCGAAAAGCCTTTTCTCCACGCTCATGACGGTGAATAACTTCGAGTTTTGTTTTTAATGATATAGCATTTCGCTTTTTTTAATATACAGATCAATTTCAAAAGGGAATTCCCTGTTTTTTATTCCACATTTTAGTTCCTTTACAGAGGCGACGTATATCAAATGAAGACGTAAATCGAGTTTTGAAGAAACAATTGTTTGCACGACGTAAATTGAGAAAACGTAAATAGAGACAACGTTAATCGAGGTATTACTGTATTTTGCTCGGTCTTCAAAGTGTTCTTCATTGGAAACAACAACAAAATTATTTGCACGCCGAGCAAACGAGCACCGGTTAACATGGGCCAATCTGGTTGATGCAGCTTTTGAATGCATTAAGAGTGTGTGCATTCCGAAATGATTCAATCTTTTACAGATCTGCTGTTTATCAATTTTCTTTATCCTTCCACAGTTGCATCAGCACATACTTTTGTACTTATTACGGTACGATTTTATTTTGAGAGTACTGTACTGAACACATTGACGACGACAACGACGACAAGCTGTCAAATTAGGAATAGTTCTATATCGACGACACGACATTGCGACATTAGACCAAATTCTCTCCATAAGAAATACATTTAAAAAAATTTGACAGATGTAGTAATGTCGCTGTCGTCGTCAATGTGTTCAGTACATACGAAATATACATATCTGCGTTGTCAACTTTTTATTATTTAGAAAGTAGATTTAGACCCACCGCACACTACAGACTTTTAGATGGCCGATAGTTTGATTTGTTTTCATGTGGGCATGGTGTCTTATGGAAGTGCGCACACCTAACGATTGAATCAAACCAAACTAAAAAATCAATTGGGAAGTCAGATTTCCACTTGATTTTAAAGTCTGGCAACTATCTGCAGACTGCCAAGTGGTTATGGCGTGCTATGGAAGTCCGCACACTAGGCGATTAAAAAGTTTTCCAACTGGTGGAAATTTTGTTTGTTTTTGTTGTAATTTTATTTTTCTTTGAACAGTTCTGCTTGTTGATGAAATCAACAAAAATTATCTTAAATTTTGTTTATTCTTTTATTAATTCTTTTTATTGCAATTGTTTTTATTGCAAGACAAACATTCAAAATTGTCCCAGTTTCTTTATGCCCGCGATTATGCTGATATAGCATATTGCAACATGCGCACATAAACTCATTAGGCAATAATTGTTTAAAAATATTTAATTCGCAATAATTGACTATGCAATATATATAAATATGGATCAACCTCGGTTTGGGTGATTTGCTTTCTTACCCAAACTGCTAAGTTAAGCTAAATAGTAACTATACCCAGCTAGACACCTAACTGTTAGATATGCCATATATATGGCATATACCTAACGCCTTGTACGTTAGGTTCATATAAAATTCTCCATACAAAGCACGTTAGGTTTGTTCTAGCGTTTTGAAAAATCTAACGCCTTTTGCCTATCCGTGTGATTTGGCATCTCTGTCTGCCTCATATGATTTCTTCATTAAAAAAAGCTTTAGCTGCTCTGTTCACACCAATTACAAATTCCGTAAATAATTTAATAACAAGCTCAGCTGTTTACATAAATACGCAGTTAGCGGCTCGCAAAACCTTTCCACCATGGTGTAGCGGCTAGCGCGCTGACCTTTAACGCAAACATGCGCGGGTTCAAACCCTTCACCAAATTAAGCCACATTTTTTTCTTGTTATTTTGTTTAGAAATGTTTTTTTTTTCTATTTTTATTAATGGATAGATTAACAAAAGATAAATTTAAGTAAAACATTTAAAGACAATAAAAAACAAAGCCCCTGAAACTAACTCTGTTATTATTTACTCAAGCAAGGGAAATTTTCTTTTCTTTAGAAAGAGGTATTTTTAAATTTGTCTATTTTTAATGAATTTTGTTTGAACTGCATTTTGATAATTAAACAACACTTTGAAAATCTTTGGGTCTCATGCGATATTTGAACCGCGGTCCTCTGTCATATAAGTTCCATATGCTACCCATTGCGCCACGGCCATCATCATATAAGTCGATTATTTTAGGATATCATTTATTGCGTAACTTACACCTGCACCGCTTAAAGTTTTTTTCACACCCCCAGCTTGTTTGCTGCGTAAAAGAGCAAGCTATTTAAACACATACAACTTTCCTTGTTTAACATGACAACAAAATGTAAGAGTGTGTTAGTGAACACCAAATTTTGTTTCATTGTGTTTGTAACTACGTTAGAGCTGTCTAGCTGGGTATAAACTAAATTTATGTAATTATTTTCCAATTATAAACCTATACCCAGCTAGACACCTAACTGTTAGATATGCCATATATATGGCATACACCTAACGCCTTTGACGTTATATTCGTATAAAATGCTCCATACAAATTACGTTATATTTGTTCTAGCGTCGTGCAAAATATAACGCCTTTTTGTCTATCCGTGTGATCTGGCATCTCTGTCTGCCACACATGTTTTATCTATTAAAAAGAGCTATAGATGTTCTGCTCACACTAATTACAAATTCCATAAAGAATTAAAAAACAAATTCAGCTGTTTAATATGGTCCACAGTTAGCATCCCGCGAGCTCTTCGACCATAGTGTACTGGTTAGAGTTCTGGCTTTTAACGCGAATATGTGCGGGTTCATATCCTCCACAAATAAAACCAAATTTTGTTTTTCTTATAATTTTGTTTATAATTGTTTTTTTTTATTTTTATTATGGGTAAATTATAAATATTTGTATTTATAAAGTATAAATTAAAGAAAAAAATATTTAAAGAAAATAAAAAACTAATTTCAAATATTGCAATAATTTTTTTAGATTAGCAAGGAAACTCTAACTTTTCTTTACAAAGAAGATCGTTTTTATTTGTTTATTTTAAGTCATAAGTATTTTTAATTTTTAACTTATATATATATTAATTGATTAATTAATTGATTTACTATAAAATGTACCTGAAAAACTCTCAAGTGCCAGACGCAATTTGAACCGTGGCTTCTGGCATACGGGACACGCTTTCTACCCTCGGCGCCACGGCCACCATATTTATATTCATTTATTTTAGGATAAAACACGCTTAAAGCTTTTGTTTGCTATTTTTTCATACCCTCAGCTTGTTTGCTGCGAAAAAGAGCAAGCTATGTAAACACATACAACTTTCTTTGTTTAGCATGACAACAAAATGTAAGAGTGTGTTAGTGAACACCAAATTTTGTTTCCTTGTGTGCGTAACTACGTTAGAGCTGTCTAGCTGGGTAGCGACTTGAGCAACTTACAACTGCTTCAAGTGTGTTTTTATTCACTCAATAAAACAGGAGTTTTATTCACTGCTTTTTGAAGTATGAATGGGGATAAGTGTTGCCTTTTGCAGATTGCAAATAGGGATAAACAAGTTTTAATTATTGTTATAAAATATAGCGTAAGTGCTAGCAAAATGTTGAATGCTGCTTATCACATAATAATCTAATAAAAAAATGTTTAATACTCATACCCACACCAAAATAAAAAAAAAAAATATGTCAGTAACGAAAAATTTTATAAAACTCAAAACACCTAAATAATTTTAAAACTCCCTATGGGAATGTTTCCCAAATGCAACCCCGCCATTGGCAAACTATCCGGGCACAGTGTGCGCACCTACAACCAACTAAATAGTTCGCTTGTCAGTTGCGGCCAATCAAGCATCAAACTATCGGCCGACTAAAAGTCTGTAGTGTGCGGCGGCTCTTACGGAAGAGAAGTTCGTTTTATGACTGTACATTTAGACCGCCTGAACGAATGAAAAATTCATCGCAAGCAATTTATTGCGATAAAAACGTCGTTCGTCGTTCGATAAAAATAAATATACTTTCCGTGATTTCTTCTTTTAAGCTACTCATTTTTGCTACTTTTCTGTTTTTAAAAACAGCGCAACACTGGATTCGCCCAAAAATATCGAGGGAAGGCCGATCAGTCCGAACGAAAGAATCTTCGTTCGTTCGCGCTAATTTACTGTTTAGACCGGGCGAACAGCGTTCGCGATAAATTCATAGCGAACGCTGTTCGTTCGGGCTAAGTATTTATACCGCGCGAACAAACGAGGATTCTTTCGTTCGTTCAGGCTGTCTAAACGCACAGTGATAAAGCGAGGTCATAGAAATAAGATATAAGGAAATGGTGTTTCCCTCACATACAGCGTACGTGTGATGAAGTACCTGTTAGAGCGAGACAGGAAGAGTTTTTTGACATTTCTACTATCGAAAATGTAAACAATGAAAATTGTTGTTTCGTAAGTTAAAAACACAGAGTAGACAATGAATGTTATCACTTGAATTTGCTTGATTATGAATATTGAAATCCGAAGTAAGTAATTTTTTAGCCTTGCGTAGCGCACAAGTCATTTCTTTCCGAAAGCATTTCAAAAAAAATATCATACATATGCCTACCAATTGTGCGCCATTTCGAAATCGAGATCTCGATAGTAGAACTGTCAAAACACAAGCACAATATCATGGACGCATTCAGTTTTTGAAGGTGAAGGTTTGTAGGGCGCCCTTGTTTTCAGGATGCATCGCATATGTATATGTTTATATATAAAATTTATTGATTTATTTATAGTTTTATTTCTATGGATTCATTTAGTATGAATTTCTCTAAGCTTTACTCATTTTTTGTAGCAAACAGTACTTAGGAATAAATATATATTTATCTATCGTAAAAGTAAGAATAAAGAGGTTCTTAATAATATAAATTTTCCTGATTGACATTTTTGACTATCCTCGCTCCCTATCAAAACAAGTAATAGCGGAATTACAATGCAGCAGTGGCAGCGTCAGTAGCAGTGTTAGTGGCAGTGACAGTGATCAGCTGTTTCGTATTTTACTGCCTGCAAATTACAATGCAGCAGTGGCAGTATCAGCGGCAGCAGCAGTGTATTTTTAATTTTCCTTTGTCTGTTTATTATTCGAATGTTGCCTCCCTGAATTTTATCGTTCGTTTGCTTCGTAGCACTGTGGCAGTGGCAGTGAATTTAGAAATTGGACTAACATCGGCAGTACTGCTTACTGCCGCTGCTGTAATGTAAATGCTAGCATTCAACAACATTATTCCTAAAATAACAGCTGATCACTGCCACTGCTATTGACGCTGCCACTGCCGCATTGTAATTCAGCTATAAGAGATATATATTAATCCAAGATAGTTCATGTTTTGAAAAAATGTGAGGCCCTTTTTTGCGCAACATCCAAATGCGGCCCCTAGTGAATGCTTTTGTATTTGTGTGAACCAACGCAAATATGATAAGTACTTTATTTATGAGGAACAACAGCGCTTCCTTATATCTTAGTTCTTTGAGCGAGGTACTTTTTAATATGAGAGGGTGCGTAAATAGTTTGTAATTTTTTTTTTTCAGCTCATGTTGCTGAAATAAAATGTTAAAATGTATTTAACGTTTTATTACCTTTTTTATGTCGAAAATACTTTTTATTATTTGGCCGTCTGCTATTCATAAACTTTTCGCTCGGTTGATGAAATTTTTACAGTCTGAATGAGAATATTTGGCAGTTGTGAGGTGAATGTGATTGGAAAAAATTCATGTAGCCCCATTGGCTAGCAAGAGTGATAGAAAAATAGATTACGCATTGCGCAGATCCGTTATGTTGTTTTATACTATTTTGACATTTCAAGCTATGAACAAAGTATTTTTTACAAAGTAGATGCACAGATCGTTGAGAATAATTTTTACGGTCTGCGCGATCTATTTTTCTATCATTCTTTATTGGCTAGTATCATGGTATAATAATACAAGGTAGCATTGACAGTTGCTTGGGAAATCATATACTGTCAAAAAATATACTCAAAAAGAGAGCGCCCACAATCCGCCATTGAAAACACAAGCAATGTTGAAAACGTTGAAGTGAAAAAAAAACAACAACCACAGCAGCTGCTAATGTATTTCCACAAAAAGCTGTTTTTGACAATTTATGTTTTCCTGTTGAAGAGAAAATAAGCAGTTGTCAATGCTACCATGTATTATTATACCATGGCTAGTATAAATTTTGACAATCGGCAAGAGAATTTTTTACACAGTTAAAAATATAAAAAAAAACTTGTGAGTTCGTGAGTCGTAAAGAAGTTCAAAATTTTGTGCGTCCTACAACATAGTAACTAGAAATGGAAAATATTTGCGTAAAATACTGTTAATTTTCAGTATATATTTAAAATTTTTCAAATTAAATTATATTCTTGCGCTAATACACTACCGACATCTAAAACGTCAAAATTACTAGTTGTCAAAATTTCATCGTCCTTTTAGCACAGCAAAAATAACTATTATATTTCAACAGACAGAACTTGTATTCAACTTAGTAACTTCTTTCCTACAACGAGTTAAAAGTTTTCGAATAGGGGGTTTTGCATGGTTCAATATGTTGGACGACAAAGTCGGATGGAAAACTAATGGGAAAATTTTATTGAGCTTTCTAACGATCCAACATGTTGAACCATGCTAAATTCCCTTTCCACACAGCCTTTGTTCACAAATTTTTTTATTTAAACAGTACACTTTTATTTTTAACCGATGCAACTCAGTTTCCTTCAAAACTAGCATTTCTCATTGTACATAATATGCGAGGGCAATGCGTGCGTGATTACGTTATTTAATTGCATCGCATTCTCGCATCGCACTATTGTACTTCAGGCTTACCATTTAAATTGAAGAATTCTGAAAAGTAGAACTTACTGGACTGTACGCAATAGATGTCTGCAATCCATGCAAGGACTTTTATTCTGACAGTCAAGGTACCTGAATTCATTTGTTCACTAACGTAATAGAACTGTTAATAACTCTCATTTTTGTTCCCCATAGCAGGCGCCCCACGTTTTTATGAGAACAAAAAGCCCCACTCTAGCAGATTTCATTTTTTACTTTTTAGTTCGTTTTAAAAACGTGGTATATTAAAAATTTTTTACTTAAATTATTATTTTTACTGAAATTGCAGATATGATTTTGGACGACCTCTGGTTCATGCAGGATGGCGTGCCATACTACACAGCCCAAACCACAATCGATCTTTTGGGCACCAAATTTCCAAATCGTGTTATCAGCCGTCTTGGCGATGTTAATTGGCCGACTCGGAGTTGCGATTTGACCCGTTTGGACTTTTTTATGTGGGGAAAGCAAGCGAAACCATCAACAAGGTCTTGGAAAATTGGAGTGACAGAATACGGTACTGCGAAGCAAGCCGTGGCAGCCACTTGAACGACGTTGTGTTTCATTACTAATGGGAATGTTTGCTCTTACTAATAAAGCCATAATACATTGAAAAAATTTAATTTTTTTTATTTTATTGCATTAACAAAAACTAGTATTTGGGCCAAAAAAAGAATAGTTGCAAAGTAGGGTATGCAACTATTCGACATTTTAAAAAAACCGGTTTCGAATAGCACTACTTTTACAAACCCGGTTTTCGAATTATTCGACCAGGAAAAAACCGAGAAAACCGGTTTTTTTTTCAAATTAAATAAATGTTTTAATTTTTTTACCTACATATATCTATGTAGTTTTTATTTAACAAAAATAGCAACTATTTTTAATAAAGAAAAGAAAGGTACTTATGCAGTTCTTCCCACTGAACCATAAGCGAAGGTTTTGCGTAAGGTGAGAGTTTTGCGAAAGTGTTTCGGCAGAATTTTTTTTTAAATTTTTGATTTTTTATTTTGTTGCTTAAAAGTACTAGCTATAGAAGATTAAATTCCCATAAATGAAACTGAACTTCTTTTTCGAAATTTATTAAAAACTTATCTAGAGTCGAAAAAGACCAATTTTTGAAGTGAAACTTCTTAGGCGGCGCTTCGAAATTTGAACGAGAATATTGAGGAGTGAAATTTCAAGGTCAATTTACTTCATTTCGTTACACGATAGAGAAGAAAGATATCTTTTATAGTACTGAGAATGAGAGAGATATACATTGTATAAAAGACTTAAAAAATTTACTTGTCACTGCTGAGGATAGAAACTGCGAACTCAAGATTACGAAGTCAACGCTCTATCTATCGAACTAAACTCATCATATAAAAATTTGCTCTATGTACCAAATAATCAAACTACTTTTGCTGTAGATGCCCAGCGGGAAAATAAAAAGCGTTCCTAGAAATAGCGCTTTATATGCGAATTTTTAGTATGCTTTGAGGATGTGCTTTTCAGAGTTCAGAGTTGTGGAGCTCATATTTTTATTCACATTTTGTTCATAACTAGAACAGCGGGGAAATAGCAGAGCAGTAAAACTTTTGATTGTAATGCCAGCGTTCCGATTTCAATCTTCGCATCTTATAAAAATTTCTCGCTTTGTTTTTGTTGTTTTTAATGAGGTTTGTAACTATTTGTAAGTTAAGAAGCGCTTTCATCCTAGGACATCCAATATTAATTTTAATATGAATTTGGTTTACTTAAAAAGCGCTTCAGATGTGTGAAGCGCTTGTTTAGTGCTTTTGAAGCGCTTCGATTCTATGTGTAGTAGACAGGGGGGTTGCCAACAAATTCATGATTTTTTTCTCATTGTATGTACATTTTGTTAGTGTAAAGAGAAAAAAAGCATGGATTTTTTGCTCATGCTCAAATGCACAGCCATGGGCATCATTGTACCATGCCCTGAGCGCATTATGATTTTCGCAAAGTAGACTCTCATACTAGGGCTGCCATTCCAATATTTTTTAGAATACCTACGTTGGTATATCTTTAATTCAATATATTAATATAACCTCAATGAATTTTGCTCATATAACACATATTATATTATTATTCATAATATTGCGATATAAAATTATATAAAAACCCAAATTCATGAAGCATATGCAGTCGCCCATGACGCTAACTTGACACTGTGCGCAAGAAAAGTTGGAATAAGTTCTTTCAATAGATAACTATTTTATACATATTGTAGTTATATAATTTTATATCAAAATATTATTAATAATAGTAAGTATAATATGTTTGATATAAGTAATATTAATACGTAGATATGTTGAATTAAAAATATATAAAGTTGTATTCTGTATTCACATCTATATGTAAATACGACGCAAATTGGTTATCGAATTGATTACTTTTCGGCCATAGGTCCATACACAGAAAAAAAAAATGTTTTTAAATTGACGATATTTGCTATTAACTTGACGAATTTTGTGTTTGAAAAATAGCTTGCAACAAATTTCGTCAAAGTAAGAGCAAATGTGTTTAAACTTTTGAAAAATATATGAAAAAAAAAGTCAAATTATGAATACATTTTTTGAACACATTGTGTTCAATTTTAAGCTAGTCTTTTTTTTCAGTGTACCAATGAATATTAAATAAACAGAATATTTTATTTATAAAAACTTTTTATTGTATTTCTTTTGCTTAAAAAGTTCTCTCTTTGCCTTTAAGGTTCGATTATGCAATCGTAAAGCAACGGAACGTAACGTGACGTAGAGTTCTATCTTATGAAAAATACGTGCAAGTGGTTAGTGAAATCGTGACGTAAACTAGCGCAGCGATGGGTTCTATTCTAGATAGAACTCTACGCAACGTTACGTTGCGTAGCTTTACGATTACGTAATCGAGCCTTTACACTAAAATGGTTCTTATTCTAGAAGGGAAATAGTGTATACAACGAAGAAGTTTCACTTCTTTACTGTATACACGGCATACTGTATCTTTTTTTATTATTTTAGTAGGTAAAAATGCCTCGAAAATGAACCATTTTTGTCCATAAATGAGTTCAGAAATGAATAATAAATGTTTCTTTTTTTTTGCATTCTTAAATGAGTTCTATCATAATAATTTCTTTTTATACAAATCATCGATATGTAATTACAAATAATATTAAGCAATAATAAAATTTATAAATACGAAATGTTAATTTTTTTAACTCATTTCTGAACAAAATAAGTTTTGTTTTCTAAAAGCAGTTCAGTACGGCTTCATTCTTTCAAAAAGGGTTCATTACCGAGTGCCGAAAAATAACGTTTCTATGGTTCTTTTTTTAAGTAATTGCCAAAAAAAAATAAAATTTATGGTTATTTTTTAACTCATTTCCGAATAAAAAAATGTTAATTTTTGAGAAGCCTTTTAGTCCAATGAATGATACAAAAAAGCTTCATTTATGAGTGCTGAAATTGAACGTTTCTTCCCGAAATGGCTCATTAATGAATTCGAAAACAGTAGTTTTGATTCACTGGGTAGCAGTATGTTTCGAGTTTTTCTTTCAGTCTTTTTAACACATGTTTTATGTCTTTTAATGATTGTCTCTATATTTGTTCTTAATGCTTTCAAATTTTTTTTGGGCATTTTGTGCAAAAAGCCTTGTTGAATATCCCTTTTTTTTTAAATATTTCCATACTTCGGAGTTCATGTCAAGCTGTTGATAATTCAATATATTTTTTAAAAAAGAATGCATTATAAACTAAAAATCATGTTTAACTTAAATACGCCAGCCAATTTACAAGCTGTTTTAACAAAAGAAAGCAAAAAGAAATGACCAAAGCTTATGTAACGAGCTCAAATGAACCAAGATTAAATAGAAGCCAGAGATAAGAAATGTTACAAACGTTAGTGAAATGTAAAAACGTAAGTACAAAAAAAGGGTCGCTCAATTGAAATAAAAGAAGTGGTTTGAAGAAATTTTCAATTTTAAATTGAAGATTTATATATTTCTTAACTATTCAAGCAGTCGAATAATTCGAGCCAAAAAAACCGGTTTTCGAATTATTCGAAAATTGCTCCGAAATGATTCAATCCTTTTGCAGCTCTGCTACTTAGTACTAATTTAAATATATTAAATAAGGGCAATGAGACAACTTTTCTAATTAAAAAAACCGAGAGGAAGTTTTGGATGTCACCCTAGCATCAGAAAACTTGTCGGATGAAATTTTATCATGGAAGGTATTAAAGAATGCTCGTTTTCAGACCATAGGTATGTAGAATTCGGCTGGAAATGAATTAATCAATCCTTGCCTCAAAAAATAAGAAATCTCCGTAAAACAAATTGGAGATGTTATAATAAACTTATTACGATGTTCCTGACCTCATATAGCTCTCTCCCCGTGACAAGTAAACTTAATTTCACTAAAAACTGCTCGGGCGCCCTTAAAAAAGCGTGTCCAGGAAACTCTTATAAATAATCCCGTAAACCAGTATGGTGGTCTCGGGAGATTGAAATCCTCAGAAAGGACTGTCGCTGAGACTTCAATTGCGCAAGACGTAGCAATAGTGAGGACTCATGGAAAACTTATAAATCCAAACACGGTAGTTACAAAACTGCAGTCAGGAAAGCAAAGAGAGCCCCTTGGTCTTCCTTCTGTACAGAAATAGAAAGCACTTAAGAGCCCTCAAGGCTTAGGAAAATATTATCAAATGGTACCTGGACAGACTGATGCGTCGAAACCTTAGATACTCTTATGGACGCACATTTTCCTGGTAGTGTGTACACTGACAACTCCAGCTTTCAAACATTCCCCTTTGACCTTACATCTCAACAAATTGAGCAGCTGACCAGCAAGAAGAAGTTAAGACGGGCGATTTACTTGTTCCAACCCTATAAATGTTCAGGTCCCGATGGTTTTATACCAGCTCAACTATAGTTTCAATAGTACCCCGGCTTCAGGCAATCTACCGAGGTTACCTTCTCCTTAATTTTATTCCAACAGCTTGGTGAGAAACCAAAGTTATCTTTATTCCGAAAGCGGGTAGGTCCTTTTACACTAAATCAAATGACTTTAGGCCTATCAGTCTTTCCTCCTTTTTAGTTAAAATACTGGAGAGACTCATTGGGCTTCCTCTTAAACCGAAACTCGAATGGCTTCAAAAAACTCAACATGCCTATATAAAAGGCAGATCTACAGAAACAGCTCTCCATTTTCTTGTGGCTATAATCGAAAAAGCACTTGAGAACAAAGAATACGCGCTTGTCGCCTTTCTAGACATAGCAGGAGCATTCAATAACGTTCTTCCCTGTGTGGTCACCTCAGCCCTCTCAGAACTGGGGGTGGAGGATTTTCTCGTGAGTCTCATCAATCAGATGCTATTGGGCAGGGTGGTGAACTCAGAAATGGGAAAATTTTCTACCCGTAGGTTTGTAAGCAGGGGAACTCCGCAAGGGGGAGTCTTGTCTCCACTTCTGTGGTCCGTGATGGTTGACCGACTGTTGCGCATCATGGAGGGGGAAGACTACAAGGTTATTGCATGTGCCGATGATATTGCTCTCGTTTTTAACGGACGAGGATTTAACGGCTTGGATGGTATTTTTTCCCATAAAAAAACAGTGATAAATCAACACACGGAATTGCTTTAAATCAGTGGTCGGCAAACGCACACAACTATACAATGCTTCGTATTTTAATGTAACGAGTTGCGTACACTGGGGCAAATTGCACGTTGAAAAAAAAAACATTCGCGCCGATAATTTCACAAAAAAAAAAAAAAAGACACAGTTTCGAAAGTATCGTAAGTGTTGACGTAGAATGTTTTGTTTGATATATTTGGGGATGAATTTGTTGTTCTTATAAATTTTTATGTTGGTTAAAAATAAATATAATTCAATTTTATGTTTAATATATGGAAACAAATATTTCGGAAAAATATGAATTTATTGTTTTTCCTGCAGTAAGGAAATTTGCATGCAATTTTTACACGTATTGTTTGAAAGTTGGAACTATCGAAATATTATATCGATAAATATTATAAAATAAAAATTACAAATATTATATTAGGTCTGTTTCCGTACGTACACTGTGTAACTTGTGGGACACTATTTTCTGTTGCCGTACATTCTGTGCTAAAAATGGGAGAAGAAGAACAAGCATAAAATCGCTCTCTCGAGCACACAAAGTGCACAGAGTGTGCTAGAACTCAAGACTTCGAGTAAAGTAAGAACAAGCATCAAGAAGAATAAGCATCAATAAGAAGAAGCATATGTCAAATTACATTTCATAATTGTTTATGTTTTGCGATAAATAAATTCACAAATTGTGTGCCTAAAAAGAAATTTACGTACAATAAATAAATAATAATAAATAAAAATTAGTAATTGTTGAGTTTTGCATTAAAAAATGGCTTTTAATAATTTCAGTGAAAGTGTTTTAAATTTTGTGCTGCCGTCTGCAGTCAAAATCAGCTGTTTTGTGCTTGAAACTTACTAGAAGCTGTTTCCGTACTTTTGCAACTATTCTCACATTTCGTTTTTACTCTCTTGCACACATTTTACACAAATCTTACACAGTGTAAAGTACGGAAACAGACCTATTGATATTTCGATAGAGGTGCCACCTTGTAGTTAGTCTCGGGACTTATTGGAGCATGCGTTATCTTCTTGGCGGGTCTTCGAATTTGATGCACAAAAATATGTATCATCGTCGGAAGAATGCCATTTTAAGTCAGGCAGATTGAAATCGCCTAACAGTAAAATGTTATCATTAACGTCAAGTAGATTTATTATATATTCTATGTAATCCGCAAGGCTTGCATAGACTTCTGTACTGCTCTTTGGGGGAACATACGCATTAATAACATATACATTGGAAATAACATGTATAACTTTAGCGCATATAACTTCGATGTAAGAAGAGAAGGCAATATCAATTAAGGAACTGACGTTAAGGAACTGCTCAGGAACTGTAAGGAATTGCTTCAGAGCAATTCTGAGACGCCAAAAACAAGTCTCGCGTTTCAGAGCGTAATCACCTTATATTTTGATAGTAAAGGGATAGTCTATTTAGTTTGTTTGTCGTCCTATAGCACTTTTGGACAGCTTATGTTACTTATCTTCTTTCTGCCCGTATACTGATTTGGGTAAGTGAAACCATCACCAGAGATCTGCAACAAGTCAATTGAAAATCAAGTAACTTGAAAAAAAAATCAAGTTTTGACTTGACTTGTAGAAACTTGATATGTTTCTACACTACAAACCACGACTTGCTAAGGAAAAAAAATGTTTCTTTTGCAAAAGTAATGGGGGTCAATAGTACAAATTAGAGCCCTGCATGAGTATAATCGCTAAGCGAATACACTCTGCTTCACTGCTAAAGAGTACACTGTAACTGAATAAAAGTTAAACAACAGGTTGTGTAGTGAAGAGCAAATCTGCGCACGATCTTCGCTGCTTATACCTTATCTGTTGTCTCACAAACAGTGTAAGCACTGATCTGAACTTTGAGAGGTTTGCGTTATTTTTGTTTCTATTCGGTGTACTCGCATAACATGCTCTCACAAACACTGCAAGCACTGATCTGAACTTTGAAAGCTTTGCGTTAGTTTTGTTTCTGTTCTGTAGTTCATTGATGCTTAAGCCTGTATGACACTTAATTTTTTTGTCCAATTTTAATATCTGAAAACAAGTGGCAGGTGGGCAAGACAACAATATTATTGTCTATTGTGCGAGAATAGGATAGAAACATATTCAGTGGCAAGATTTTGACTGTTCAGCGACGTTGCTAGTTGTCGCTGATTTTTTTTTCTTGCAAGGAGCTACACCAACAAAAAAAAATCTGGTATATTAAAATAACATTTTTTTCAACTTAACAAGAATCTTGTTGTCAATACAAAGATTTGAGTATTTTTCAAACTATTATATGGTTGCTATAAAGAGAATTTTTTATTTATAGCATTTTATGAAATAAATTTAACAACACTGACATTGTTAATAATACCAACAAGTTTTTTTTTTTTGGTGAAGTTGCGTTGAAACAAGAAGTTGACAGCAAATATTTGATCGAAACTTAACGACGAGCGAATTGAGAGAAACGTCAAAAACAATGCATTAAAAAAGCAGTCCATCCCACATTTTTTCCTCCAATTCGTACTATATGCGTACTCACTCACACAAATTAAATCTATGCATTAGTACTATTTGAACTGCTCTATTTTCATTTTTAATGACAAAAAAATTAGCAATTAATTGAAGTATCATACGGGCTATAGCGCAGAGATAATGAGATGAGAAATTTCGTTTCTATTTTGAATTCTGTGGATTTCGACAGCTAAAAATGCTTCTTCTCCAATTTTTTAAGCAATGACGTATTGTGTATGTGAGCAGTGTTGCCAATTCGAGGGAAATTTCCCTTTTTGAGAGATTTTTCTATCGTCCGTTGAGTTAAAAGGGAAAAAGGGAAACTTTTTGCTTCGCAGAACAAAAAAAGGAATTTTCTAACTAGACAATTTTGAAAGAATATCATGAAAAGTAAAGTTTTAAAAAATCGATAAAAAAATGTTAAATCACTGAAGTCAAATATGTATCAAATGAAAAATGAAATATGCAATTAAAAAATTTTAATGATACGCCTTTATTCGAAAATTTGAAACAATTAGTAGTAACAGTTTTGACATTGCCTCACTCAAACGCTGAAGCTGAGCGAATTTTTTCTATAATAACTAATGTTAAATGTAAAAAACGTAATAGACTGGGAATTGAAATGCTAAATAGTATTTGCAAAATCATATCGTCATTTCAAGCAAAAGGTATAACTGTGTGTGATTTTGAAGAAAATAACGAACATTTTCGACTTCATAACACTGAAAATTTGTATAAAAAAATCACAATTTAGTTCATTAATTTTTTATAATTTTGTTGATCTCATTTTATTTTAAGTTTTGAAATAGAATTGCAAATACAACTATGCTGGTAATAGTTTTGTTTCATTAATGGAAAATGTTGAAGAAATTTAAAAGCATACTATTTATATAGACATATAATTTATACCTACATTTACTTATACATTTTAAATAAAATACTTGTGAATTATTATGTGGCGTCCGTGGCGTAGTTGGTTAAAGTGCGTGGCCGCTATGTCAACGAACTTGGAGACCCAGGTTCGAACCCCAGCAGCGACAGAAAATTATTTGAATGAAAATAATTTTTCTGTACGGCCGCCACCTCTCTGCAGACAATGGCAAACCTCAGAGAGTATTCAAAATGCCATGTAAAGCTTCTTGAGAACAAGAACATTCCGTTCATCGCCGTTCGGAGTCGGCGTTAAACAAGTAGGTCCGGTTCTCGGTCAGTTGCGTACAAACTTAATAACACGCACAACACAATTGATCATAAGAAGCTAGGTCAAAGTCCTTTCAAGGGCTGAAATGGCCAGTTATTTATTTTTTTTTTACATGTGAATTATAATTATTATAAAAAAGCAACGTTTTTTTAAAAAAATATTGTTTAAATTGAAGAATACTGTTTTTTAATTGAAGTCTATTACTTCTAGTAATAACAGATATTGTATGTTTATATTTACAAACTTGTTTTACGCTTTCTTTAATACTCAGTACCCAAAATTAACTTATGTTCCTAAAATTTTATTTCATATTAAAGTTATGTTAGAAAGAAATTTAAGGGATTTTTCAATATTTTAAATGGGAAAAAAAGGGAGTTCACCTCATATTTGTCAAAAATAAGTTAATTACTTACTTATCTGGCGCTTACAACCGAAGGTCGGTTTTGGCCTCGTATAAGAAATTGCGCCAGCCATTTCTGTTTTGCGCTTGCTGGCGCCAGTTGGAAACACCAAGCGTAGTCAGGTTATCCAACACCTGATCCTTCCAACGAAGATGTGGGAGTCCTCTTCTGAAAGAGTTTACGCTGGATTGGGATCTACCTGGGGGTAGACGAAGTCCTTAACAACCTCGAAGGAGATGTTGCCAACAGTGACGTGGTTTCCAAGACTATTTATTTGTTGACACTAGGTATTTCGTCTTATCTGCGTTCACTACAAGACCCATTCGACTCGACTCTTTCGCTAACCTGAAGAATGCTGCGCTGACTTCGCGCGTGTTATGGCCAATGATATCGATGTCATCAGCATACGCCAGCAGCATAATACTTTTGTAGAATATCGTGCCACTGCGTCTCAAATCAGCAGCTCGGATGATCTTCTCCATCATTCGGTTGAAAAAGTCGCACGATAAGGAATCACCTTGTCTGAAACCTCGTTTGGTATCGAATGGAGAAATGAGGTCCTTCCCGATTTTAACTGTGCTGCTGGCGTTGCTCAGTGTCATTCTGCAAAGGCGGATGAGCTTTGCAGGAATACCAAATTCAGACATGGTGGAATATAGATGATTCCTTATTGGACTGTCGAAGACGGCTTCGTAATCGAAAAAAGATGGTGTGTGTCGATTTGTTTTTCTAGGGTCTTCTCCAAGATTTGTCGTAGCGTAAATGCCTGGTCTATGTTGGATTTTTCAGGTCTGAAGCCACACTGATAAGGTCCAATCAGCTGGTTTATGATGGGCTTCAGTCTTTCACATAATACGCTCGACATGACCTTATATGCGATACTAAGAAGGCTTATCCCACGGTAGTTGGCGCAAATTGTGGGATCGCCTTTCTTGTGGATTGGGTAGAGCACACTGAGGTTCCAATCGTTTGGAATGCATTCTTCCGACCATATTCTGCATAGCAGCTCATGAATGCATTTAAATAGAGCTTCGCCTCCATTCTTGAAGAGATCAGCAGGTAAGCAATCGGCTCCTGCGGCTTTGTTGTTTTTAAGCCGTGCTATAGCTTTCAAGACTTCACTATGGTCGGGCAGCAGAACTTCAACGCTGTCGTCCAAAATTGGGGATTCCGGGATTTTATTGTGTGACTTTAGGTGATACACCTAAGTCTGTGTTGAAATTGGCAATCTGGCACTTGAAACCAGTTACCGGGAAATAAGGTTTTGAGTTGGCTTTAGGTGATAAACCTAAGCCTGTGTTGATATTGGCAATCGGGCACTTGAAACCAGTTACCGGGAAACAAGAGTTTTGAGTTGACTTTAAGTGATACACCTAAGTCTGTGTTGCTATTGGCAATCTGGCACTTGAAACCAGTTACCGGAAATAGTAATTTGATTGAAATAGAGTTAAGACCGTTCTGATGATAACTGAATTCTTTATTGTTAAAAAACTTCTTTTATAATAAAGTGAAACTTAAATTAAGCTTAGCATGCAATATACAACTTAATATAAAAAAAAAAGATACAGTATACCGTGTATACAGTAAAGAAGTGAAACTTCTTCTTTGTATACACTCTTTCTTTTCTAGAATAAGAACGATTTTAGTGTAAAGGCTCGATTATGCAATCGTAAAGCTACGCAACGTAACGTGGCGTAGAGTTCTATCTGGAATAGAACCCATCGCTGCACTAGGGAGAAAACTCAGAGTGTAGCTTTATTGAAAGTTTGAGAGCGAGAGTATGATCGTGAGAAAATCAAGTGTTGCATATTCCGCATATTAAGAGAATAATTTCTTAAAAAGGGATTTTTTATTTTACATAACTACAATGAGCGATTTTTTTGCCATTTATAAATTTGTTTTTCAAAAATTTTTTTTGGCATATTAATAAGGAGTTTCACAGAACAATGTCACAACAATAAATCTACCTCAACTGTAAACTTGATCTTAACTTTCATTTTTATTTCTGCCTTAAAAACTAAAAATCAAAAATTACCGGTTATTTTGTAATTAAAAAACTATGGGACAAATTTTAGTTATTATTTTTGCTTTAAAAAAATTAAGCCTTATAAATACTTTTTTGTTCAAAACTTTAAATGTGAAAAGATAACTAAAACTTTCACACACACATTATACTTGCTATTATTAATAGTAAATAGTTCGATATAAAATTATATAACTAAGATATGTATAAAATAGTTATCTATTGAAAGAACTTATTCCAACTTTTCTTGCGCACAGTGTCAAGTTGGCGTCATGGAATTGCACAATTATCGCAACTTGCATTTGCGTAAACTTAACTTTTAAACTTTTATTTTATATTCTTTCAGTTCTTCTTTGCTTGTAAAATACATTTTTAATGAAAAATCTATTCAAACAATATTTAAGGATACAAAGTGCATTAACCCACAATATCTAAGATTCAGAGACATAAAGCTTTATGTTTAGAAGTTTAATTGCGTTTCTTCAACGTTAACTATGTCAATTGCCCGAATTTCTATTAGTTGCATTGAGCAAGGTCGTACTGTAGTTACTTTTTTCTCCATACAAACATTTTTGACTCTACACTAATAGTTCGGGTGTAGAATTAAATGCTAAGAAATTTTCGTTTCTACAGCATACTACGCTTTATTCAAGAATGATAGAAAAATAGATTACGCATTGCGCAGGTCCGTTATGTTGTTTACTTTTCATTTTGACATTTCTAGCTACGAACAAAGTATTTTTTACGATCATGACGTCACGCTAGACCAAGTTTGTTTCTTGAATCTTTTGCCATTGTTTCATATTTGTTCACATTTTTAACAAGACTTGACAGAAAGCCATATCGTAAGCTCATATCGTAAGTCTATCGTAACGTAGATGCGCAGATCGTAGAAAATTATTTTTACTATCTGCGCAATCTATTTTTCTATCATTATTGGGCTTTATTCATAAACATTTTTTCATTCGCTGCTCATGTTTGTAAGGTTTGTGTCTGAACTAAAGAAAATCTCTACAAAAATTAAGAATTCCAATGGATTTGCAATGGCCGCCACATAAAAAAAATGCTGCAAAGGGCGCATATGGAGCATGCCTTTGATATTAAACGAAAAGACAAACAAAAAACATGGTTGCGAAAATGTTTATGAATAGCGTTTTCTTGTTTAAAGCCCGTTTAAAGTTGCACTGCCTCTAAAATGTGTTTATGAATAAGGCTGTTATATTTTCCCGCTAGGAGCGCTGTTTATTTTCCCGCTGGGAATCTACAGTAAAAGTAGTTTGATTAATTGGTATGTAGACTACATTTATATATAAAGACCTTAGCCCTGCATATAGCACGTTGACTTTATAAAACTAAGATTGCAGGTTCGATACTCAGCGCTGACAAAGAAATTTTTTTCAGTCTTTTATACAATGTATATCTCTCTCATTCTCTCTACTGTAAAACATATCTTTCTTCTCTATCGTGTAACGAAATGAAGTAAATTGACCTTGAAATTTCACTCCTCAATATTCTCATTCAAATTTCGAAGCGCCGCCTAAGAAGTTTCACTTCAAAATGACATTATTCTGCTAAAGGCTAAATTGACAAAACAATTAAAAATAACATAATTTAAAATAAATATATCATCAATAATTAGCGCCACCAAAGTAGCTCAATGCAGCGATCGTGCATTCCCCCCTGCGTTGCTGGATGGTATACATTTAACGTAGTAGAAGTGGGAAATGCAGTCACTGACCGACACATATTCGTCGGTCAATGATTTGTCGGCAGAGCTTGCTATTGTTTTCTTTTGTTTTTATTAATTGCTTTAAGCAAGGCCATATAATGCTGAAACTGCATAATTTACATTAAGCGGAACAAAAAGTAGAAATATTATAATTATTTGCATTGACTTGGTTTTATGTTTTATTTTTAAACCAAAAAACCAAAACAATGAAATATGTATGTCGTTCAGATTGTTAATCTGAACATATTGCCCGCCTTTGAATTGTTTAATTCAAAACAATAAGTAAATGATATACTTATAAATGATCATGGTATGCTGCATTTTTCACTGCTGACTAAAATTGTATTATTAGCGAAACTTGAATTTATTCAGTTTTGAAGGAACTTATTAACATATTAGTGTAAATACAAATGTATGAATATGAATATATGTAATATAAATTTTAAAATTGAGTTTATTTTGAAGAAACCGAAAATTAATAAAAATATTGCACGAAATTTTGATACTTAAACTACTAGTTGAGGATCAATAGCAAATCGTGGTGCTGGGATAGGTACGTTGTTATGCGGTTGCACTGCTATCTGCTTCATCTGTCTTATTTTCCACAAAAACCAAATGATGGTGCCGATAATTAGCAGTGCTAGCGGTGCTAGTAGTAGAAACCATTGAGGTAGTTCAATGATTTTATTCGTCTTGATATTTTCGTGTAGTTCTTTCAATTGTTGTAATTCACTGCTCAAATCCAAAGGCGAGTCGTTGTAAATTATCCGTACTTTGGAAACGTTAGTAACCAAGAGTTCACTAAATGCAACATGTGATGCATAAATAGTATCTGTAATCGATTGATGATTTTGGATGGTTGCAGTATGATGCTTAAGTATGCAATCATTGTGTAGAGTCAACAAATTCGCCCCTTACATTTCTAATAATTCCGTGACGCCATTACAAACTGCAGTAATCTGTGTGGTAAGTTTTGATCCAAAAATCCATTGATTTTGATTTCTTCCAGTATGCAAGTTGAGTCGGTTTTATTTTTGAGCATGTTGATTTCGCAGGAATATGCATGTGATCCTTGATGATATTTTACTTGTTTGTCCGAGCATAATAGATGGTTTGTAGTTTGTTTGATGGTGACACAGTCTTTCAGTACGGCATCCGTTAGTGAAAAATACTGATCTCTGTGTGATGTGACAGCTAGCATAGATGTTTGCGGTCGTATTTTTAACATTGTGTTATTGGTTATAACAGGAATCGGTATGAGATTGAAGAGCAGGCGCTATCGTGAGATGATAACGAACTTTTTATGGCCCGAATTGGAAGATATGGATGTGGACGATATGTGGTTTCAACAGGACGGTGCCACTTGCCACACAGCTAACGAAACAATGGCTCTTTTGCGCGACAAATTCAATGGCCGTGTTATCTCACGTGGTGGCGATGTCAATTGGCCGCCAAGATCATGTGATTTGACATCGTTGGACTTCTTTCTTTGGGGTTATTTGAAAGAAAAGGTGTACGTCGATAAGCCAGCCACAATTCAAAAGCTAAAGGATGAGAAAATTCGGCACATTGATGGCATAGAACCTCACTTATGCCTCAGCGTCATCGAAAATTTGGACCATCGGATGGAGGTGTGCCGCCGAAGTCGCGGCGGCCATTTAGCCGATATTTTGTTCCATGCATAATTGAACCATACCAATATTATCACAATAAAAAGAAATGACAATAATTTCCTTAATATTTTGTGTTTTATTCAAAATCAACATCGGCCTTTAAAATTGAACTACCCTTTATATATATAAGGTACATAAATATTTTTGAAACCTCCCCCGAAATATATTCCTGAAACCGCCCCTGTTGAAGAGGTCAAATTGTTCATTATCAGTCAATGGTAATTTTATTATAAATATAATATGGTTCTGTGTGATCCCACTTTTCGACGACATTAGTCCATATAAATTGATCACATCATATTGGTCAAAGGGAAGCCGAAGGTTAAGCGGTGAATGCCCTCTTATTTTCATTATTTGTTCTTGAAGCTGCTGTGTTGTGATCAAAAGAGGGCTGATTTTGCCATGTCGAGTATCAAGTAACTGCTGATGTGTATATCTCCAATAGATTAATACGTTTGTCGATATCGTTGAACTTCTTAGATATGTTGTGTGCCTCTTCTTGTAATTTTTTTTATTTTGATTGCAATGGCTTCTTTATCTCTGCTGACTATATTTAAAGTTGAATCGATGACGGATGTCTGATTTTGAATCATGTTTAACAAGATCTCTTCGTTGATATTTATCTGTTTGATAGTTTTTGAAATATGTTCAGCATATTCTGAATCTAAGACGCCAAAAAGTTTATTAGCCAGATTTCCAACTATGTTGATAGCCCCAATGGTTTTTCGCCTTCTCATCATTATGTTATCCTCAGTTTGTAACTCAAGGTTTATGTTGTTGAATTGTTTTACAAGTTCCAAACACATTGTTTGGATCTGAAGCATTGTACACAAATGTTGAAGAACTGCGGTGCTGTTTCGAAGAGTTTCAAGCTCCCTTTGTATGGGTACCTGTAGCGGCATTCCTAAAATTTTAACGATCTACAATCGCTATCGCTGAAAAACGATGATTGTAGCTTGCAGTAACAAAAATTGTATTCTCAAAACTCTGCTAAGCTACAACTTTTGCTAAAAGTTAAAAAGTTACCTACAAATACTGCTTACTTCTATCGAAAATATGGCAGCACTGCCATTTGACAGATCAAATTGGAAAAAACCAGACAAAAAAAAAAAAAACAAACACACTAAGACAAAATAAAAACTCTAACAAGAAATTGACTTAAATAAGAAAAGGTCAAGTCGGGCAACAGCTGAGCAGTATGCGATGATGCTGGACTTTTTTGTTTTAAATAAGGGCCTAGCGGAGGGGAAGTTCGTGGCAATGCATGGTCGTAATGAAGCAGCCGAGAAGTGGGAGGAACTCGCTGGCCAGCTGAACAGTGTTGGAGGAGCTGAGAAGTCAGCGGGCCAGTGGCAAGTGGTGAGTTAAAAATACACAAATGCAGTTGTTTGATAAAGTACAATTTATTTTCGTTTATAGGCATGGCGTGACCTCAAAAGCCGAACGTCAATAGTCGGATGGTGAGAATCTTCGGGAGTGACCAAGGGATCGGACCTTGACACTGAAGTAATATTGCTGTCATCAAAAAATACCAGATCGAGCAAACGGTTATTCTTGTTCAAGTGACAGTTTAGTTGGAAAAGACCTTGGCTTGAGAGGTCATTTAAGAAGCAATTGTTAGATGAGCTTTCAGAGGAAGGTAAAAATATTGTAGGGTTTTCGGAACAACAGTTCCAATAAACGTTGGGCAGGTTAAAGTCACCAGTTATTAATATATGATCATTTGGCTGAAGCTGTAGGCAAACTTTACTAATAGAGAGCAAATGTTTGCTATAAACTTCTAAGTTAGAAAATGGTGGGATATATGAGCATGTAATGTAGATACTCAAGGGACCGAACTTTACGTGGACACAACAAAATTCTATGTCTGCAGCTTCTTGAATGTCTATTTCTTGAGAGTAATGTGTTGATTTGACCGCAATCAACACACCTCCGCCGTTAGATGAATTGCCGGGAATGGAGTTTCTATCTTTACTATAAATGTTAAATTTGTTGCAAAGAATTTCAGAATTTAAAGTGTTGGGTTTTAGCCAAGTCTCACTGAAAGTAATTATAGCATAATGAATGTTGTGACTCATAATGAATAAATTAATCAATTAAGTATTAATGCCACGAACGTTTTGATATAGGATTAGGAACTGAAGGCAGCAATCTAGTTTTTTTAGTTCATGTTGCGAACAGGTAAAGCTAGTACAGTTCTAGGTTGTGATCTAGGGACGTATTCATGAACTAAAGTATATTCAGGCCAAAAACTTTGACTGATTACTTTATTGTAGACATCATCAGGAAGAGTTATTTTAAATGAAGACGTGACGCGTTCATGAGGTAACTTGAATTTATAAATCGAAATTCTTTTATTTAAAAGATTTAAATTCAATTGTAAATAGAAAAGAATGTCATCCTCAGACGTATCAGCTGCAAAACGGGATACAAATATTGATCTTGCAGGTGGAATTATCACAAGATTTTTGTGAACCGGCTGATTTAAACTGCTTGTCGATATTTGTTTTGGTATTGCGCCTGTATCATTAGTTTTGAGTAATGCAGGAGAAGTGGCAGCACTTGATAAAGCACAAGCCTTAGTGTCGCGGCAGCAACGGTAGGGATGCGAATTGAACGTGCTTGCAAACAACAAATTATTCGACAACAATTTCAGTTCAAGTTTAAGTTGTACAAAGAAGCAGTTTATTTCTAAAAATATTAGTTAAAATAAAGTGAAAAATACAATATGTTTCGATGGCTTACCGCAGTTTTACTCCCTTCGATGGCAAATTACAATTGACATGTTTGACTTTCAAATGATAACTTTATCCCAATATTTTGGACGAACGGTTAAACACCGTACGAGGCGACAGTTAATTATTTGAGCACTTTTGTTCATACATAAAACACAAGCACAAATAAATCTGCTTGTGTTATATGCATGAACAAAGCAACTCAAACACAAACAACTAAACAGAACTTATGTAAAGTAAAACTGCGTAACAAAGAAAGCAAGTAAATAAACAGTGGCGTTTTTCGACAGTGGCGTTCTATAACACCCCCACCCCCGTGAATCAACCACGATTCACCAAATTAAACATCAAGAACAGCCAGCTTAGAAACGGTCGCTGCATAAGTCCCTTGGATGTGCGAACGTCGGCTCGTCGAATCTCTTCATCAGCTCCTGGATACACCTTTTCAATTCGACCACGGCACCAATTCGGTCTTGGTACATTTACGTCGCATACCAGAACAAGATCACCTTCCTTTATTGGTTGCGTTCGTTGACACCATTTAACTCGGCGTGTCAGCGTAGGTAAATATTCACCTATCCACCTCTTCCAGAATGAGTCTCTTAATTGTCGAGCGATTCGCCACTGCTTTCTCAGAGCACATGTCTTCTCCAACGGTTCTTTGGCACCCGGTGTTTGGGCTGTATTTGCGGTTCCAAGAAGAAAGTGGTTCGGCGTTAAGGGCTCTTCATCGTCAGCGCTTACCGGTAAATGTGTAAGTGGGCGCGAGTTTACGACGTTCTCAGCTTCTATAACCAGACATTGTAGTGTATACTCTCGTGGAGCGGACTCTTTCAGAGTGTGACGCAAAACTCGCTTGACGCATTGAACCATTCGTTCCCACGCGCCACCTTCTGATGGGTTGGCTGGGCAGTTGAACACCCACTCGACTCGCTTTGAAGACAACTCATCCTGTATGCGAGCGTAGTCAAACACTTCTGAGAATCGCTTTGCTTCTTTGTCCGTACCAACGAAATTCGTGCCGTTATCGGAGCGAATCTTAAATGGAACACCACGGCGATTTATAAAATTCCTTATTGCGAGGATGCAGGCGTCCGTCGATAAATCAAACGCAACTTCCAAATGGATAGCGCGCACGACCAGGCACGTAAATAGAGCGACCCATCTCTTCTCGGTGCGGCGCCCGATTGTGACTGTAAGTGGGCCGAAGTAGTCCAATCCAGTGTACGTAAACGGCCTTACGAACGGAGTAAGACGATCCTCTGGCAAAGGACCCATAATAGGCGTTACTGGTTTAGCTTTAGAAAATTTGCAGGTACTACAGTTCGATATTACTTTGCGCATGATTTGGCGAAGGCGTGGAATCCAGTATTGACGACGAATCTCGCAAATGGCCGCTTCGATGTTTTGGTGCTTCATTTTATGATGATGATGTGCCACCACTAGCGTCGTAAAGTCATGGTTAGGCGGCAGAATGATTGGACGCTTGACATTATGCGGCAACCAGCTAGCTGAGTCGATGCGACCACGAACACGAAGGAGACCCTTGTCATCGACATACGGTGAGAGCTTGAATAAAGCGCTCTCTTTTGTTAGTGTTTGGTGACGATAAATTTGCTGCAGTTCAGCGGAAAATGCTTTTTTTTGCGTGAGGCGGCAGAGCAATTGTTCAGCTGACTCAACCTCTGATGCTGTAAGGCCATTTTGGTGATGAAGACTTGGTTGTCTGCGGCATTTACCAACAAACCGAGCTACCCAGGCTGTCGTTCTGACCAGTCTGTGAAGAGATGAAAAACGATTAATATTTATAAATTTGCCACTTACGACCATTAATGAATATTTAGGGCTGATCTCTTCCACGTCATTGAAATGAATTTCAGCAGCGACGATGCAGTCAGCGATTGTGTCAGCTGGCCAACAATATTCATCCTGCCGCAAAAATGCAGGTCCATGTAACCATCGCGATGTGGAGCTGAAATCGATGTCTCTGTTTGTCCTCGTAGCCTCGTCAGCTACGTTTTCCTGAGTTGGTATCCACGACCAGTTTGACGGCTTAGTAGAAGACAGGATTTCAGCTACCCTGTGTGCAACAAAAGGCTTGTATCGTCGGTGCTCACTGTTAATCCATTTTAGGACTGTCTTTGAATCGCTCCAGAGGATATATCGGTCAACTTTGATTGAGTGATCATCAAGGATAGTTTTCAATAACCGGGCTCCTAAAACTGCAGCTTGGAGCTCTAGACGCGGAATTGTAAGCGCTTTATTGGAGCGCATTTTGTTTTTGCGCATATTAAAGCTGTGTTTACGTTGCCCTCTGCATTCTCCACTCTCCAATAGGCTGCTGCTGCAAAGGCATCTTCACTTGCGTCAACGAAAACGTGGACTTGGACATTATTTGGTGTTTCGGCTTGAAAATAAAAACGTGGAACGCTGAACTCGACAACATCTGGAAGTTTCTGCCGCCACATGTTCCAAGAAGCCACCAACCTACTGGGTAGTACCTCATCCCATCGCACATCGTGGCGCCAAACCTCGCGCATCAGCAACTTAGCAGAGATTGTGAATTGACTCAGTAACCCCAATGGGTCAAAAACAGACATGATTATACTGAGGAGCTCTCGCTTAGTTGGGTATCTCACTCCAGCAATAACGTCTTTCTCGACGTTATGGAATTTCAGATAATATTTGAAATTATCAGTGGCTGGCTGCCAGTACATACCCAGTATCTTCTCTGTGTGAAGGCTGCATTTGTCACCCAATGAAACAGCTGTTGAGGTACCTTCCAATGCGTTGAGAACCTTCGGTGAGTTGGAGCAAAAGTTTCGAAGCTCAAACCCTGCTTTACTGTGAATATCACGAACTTGGGACGATATTCGGATGGCTTCCTCTGTAGATTCAAAGCTGTCGACGAAGTCGTCCACGTAGTGATGTTCTATAATAGATTTTACTGCTCGCGGATGGTGGGTTTGATGCTCCAAAGCGTTTATTGTTTTCACATATTGTGCTGTACATGGCGAACACGCTGCTCCAAAGGTCATGGCCACCATTTTATAGACATCTGGTGGTCTGCTTTCGTCAAGATCACGCCAAAGAAGCCTTTGAGCACACCTATCTTCTGGCTGAATTATGATTTGGTGGAACATCTCCCTAATGTCTCCACACACGGCGAATGCACCTTCTCGAAAGTGGAATAGTATCGATGGTAATGGCTGGTATTGCTGCGGGCCTTTTAAAAGAAATGTATTAAGTGAAATACCTTTAACTTTGGTAGCGGCATCAAATATAAGTCGTAATTTAGCTGGCTTGTTTGGGTTTACTACCCCGAAGTGTGGCAGATACCACGTCTTAGGTCCGATAACGGCGGCTTCTGCTGGCTGCAGTTTACGAGCATAGTTGTTTGAGATGTATTTCTTCATAATGGCCTGATAGGCGGTGGCGTAGCTCACATCTTTTTTCATATTTTGCTCGATGGCAATAAGACGTTTTTGTGCCATGGAAAAGCTATCGGGTAGCTCGACGTCATCTTTGCTCCATAGAAGACCAGTTGAATTTCCATTGACTTTTTTCGTTGTTGACTGTAAAATTACTTTGGCGCGCGTGTCTGCGATGCTCTGCACCGGCGGCGATGGTCTTACACCAAAACTCTCCGTCTCAAAATATTCAGCTACTAGGCTGTGCAGGCTTTCTTCACTTGAGAAGCTTGTTAACAGGCATGTAGACCTTGTAGGCGCGGTCTTCATCGCTGGTCCAACACTACCCATCCTAGCTCCGTATTGGCGGCGAACGGACCGCTGCTTTTCAGCTGAAAAACATCCGTGGGTAATCCGAGGTGACATTGATCCAGCCCAATTAAGAGTTTTGGTACAGCGTTGACGTACGCCTTTAGCTTCAATTTTTGATAGCAGCTTGCATTTGAACTTATATCGCTTTCACTCAGGCTCTGATTTGGTAAGTTCAGATTGGACACTCCAAAAACATTTTTTAGCGCATGTTTCTTGTTCATACCTCGCCCGCTGATGTTCAAATTAATAACAGTCGCTGTCTCTTGAGCTGCTCTTCCTCCGACCCATTGAAAGCTTAGTTGTCGTTGTTGACCTTGGAGACCAAGTTCTTCCACAAGAGAATTGTCCAGCATGGTAACGGAAGACCCTTCGTCCAAGAGAGCGTATGTGTCAATGGTTTTATCTGAACCATAGAGTGTGACTGGCACAACTCGAAACAGCAGATTGTTGTTTGATATTTCATTTAATGAGCAACTGAGAACAACTTCTCCTGCACCCTTAACCTCAGCTTGAACTAGTTTCGGCCCAGAATCAAAATTTGGCTACTCATGGAGAAGCGAGTGATGCCTTTTTTGACATCCGTTCACGGTGCATAAGCTTCTCTTACGGCATACACGAGTTGAATGCCCAGCTTTCAAGCAGTTGAAACACAAACGGTGTTTTTTGACTTTAGACCACCTTTCAGGAACAGAAGACTCAATCATGACATTGCATTGTGTAACTATATGCTTGCCATGGCATATGCAGCATTTCGGAGCGTGTGTTTGCTTTTCGGTAGTATGTAATATTATTCGTCGCTTAGGCTCTTTAACTTCAATACTCTGCACTGTGCAAATAATATTTGCCAAGTCACTTAACCAGTCGCTGAAACTGACAATTGTCGGATATGGCCGTATCTGAGCAGCGTACCTGGCCCAATCTACTCGCTTGCTTATTCGAAGCTTCAAAACAAGCTCTTCCAGCAAGGTTGGATTTGCCAGATGCTGCAGATTCTTAGTTTTTGTAGATAATGGAATAAGGCGCTCCACTGCATTCTCAGGAATTGGTGCTATCTCACGTACAAGTGTCAGTTGGCTCCGTATAAGTTGATCTGGTCGACCAAACCTAAAACGCAACTGATCGATGATAGCACCTACGTGGTCCGGATGTATCAAGAGTGACCTAACCGTCTCTCTAGCTTCTGTGATAAATAAAAACAACTCTTCATTGGTGTGTCGATATTAAAGAACTGCTTTATTATTTTTAACTGAACTTAAAAGTACTTAAGACTATGCTTGTGTTAGGTTACATATGTATATGTTTAGCTGAGCGCTAGCAGAGAGTTGTTGTATATATTTGTGTTTCAGCTGCGGGATTATGCTGATCAGACATATCCCACGTCGCTGTGCAAAAAGGTATTGTGTTACGAAGCGATTGGAATAGTGCTGTTGAAGCACATTCCACATCGTTGTGTTCTACTCAAAGTGAAAGAATAATAAAGAATATATACATACAACACCTCCCTTTTTTTTAATGAATTTATTTTTATAAATTCATGTTTAAGTCTTACTAAATATGTGTTAAAAAAAAACTTAATGTTATATTTAAATTTATAGCATATAGTAGTTCAAAGTTACATTGCTTTCTGTATTAATATATTTAGTATAATATTTTATTTTTATTTCATTTATTTTTGTTTTTATTTTAAAAACTAAATGCTAACTAATAAATGCTTAGATGAAACTATATAAAATCAATCTGTATATGTTTGAATAAAATTTTTTTTTTTTAATAAAATGTTTTAACTAAATAGTTTTGTTTTTATTAAACTAGCGAATATATTAAATTTGAAATTAAATATTGTTTTGCTTTATAAAGTTTTTGTTTTGTTTTTTTTTTTATTTTACTTAGTCATTCTACTGAAATCTTAACCTAAACAAGTCTCAATCTATCTTTATGAATTTTCACTTCTTTATTTGGTCCAATTTTTACAGTACAATTATTGCCATTATCAATTTCTACAATTTTGTAAGGACCCTTAAACAAGTTTTCCAACTTGTGCCCTGCCGGGTTGTCTATGTAAACGGTATCGTTTATTTTAAAATCCCGTTTTAAACAATTTTTATCATACCGTTGCTTTTGTGTGTTTTTGTTAGAAACCAGCATTTCATGTGCACGTTTGTTTGCTACTTGAAGTCTATATTTGACTTCCTTTGCATATGCTTCTATGTTATAAAGGGGATCAATTTGACAATTGATTAAACATTGTGGGTTTAAGGGTATTTTGCCATAAACCAGTTCGTATGGGCAATATCCATGAACTGTACTAGGTGTAGTATTGTAGCAATATGCAAAATACTTAATCCATACATCCCAATCTGTTTTGTCTGAGCTAATGTAGGATCTTAAATATTCATTACAAGTCCTATGTGATCTTTCAACGGAGCCTAGAGACTGATGGTGGTATGGTGTTGAGGTTTCAAAATTTATGTCCATTAGGTTGCATAATTCTTTAAGGGTTTCATTTTTATATTCTGTCCCCATGTCGGTTAAAATGTTTTTCATGGGACCAAATGTTAATATAAAATTTTCAAAGATAGCTTTGGCTACTGTTTTTGCTGATTTGTTTGTGGTGGGGGTAACGACAAGGAATTTTGTTAAATCACAAACTATTGTGACAGCGTATTCATTATTATTTATTGTTTTGGGCAGTGGTCCTATAGTATCAATTTGTACTCTGTCAAAGGCTTGTATTGGAGTTGGTGTGATTATTAGTGGCTCTCGTGGTCTTCGGAGAGATTTATTTTTATTGCAACTTTCACAATTTTTAACGTAATTTTTGATATCCTTTAATATGGATCTCCAATAAAAATATTTTTTCAATTTATTCAAAAAACGAGTGACACCTAAATGTCCTCCGATTAACTTATCTTCATGAAATTTTTGTAGCAATTGTTTCTTTTCATTTTCGTCGACGACGTATTTAATTTTTGGTGTTATCGCGATTTTAAGATTTCCATTATTATTATTATTATTAAGGCCTTTTTTATTTAATAATTCATTTGCGTACGCTTAAAATGTTGATATTTCAACTAATTGAAATATATCATCTCCAGCATTTATCTGGAGTTTATGAATGGAAAGTTCACTGGCCTCTTTTTCTAGCCTTAGGAAGAATCGTTTAAGATCAATTTTCCCATTAGTGAGATATTCATTCAAATCAATCGATTTTAAAATTTTCCTTCCGTTTTTAAAAATAAACCTTGGTTTACTTTGGAATGGGTAAAATTTTAAAAATATACTTTTTGCTACTTCTTCAGGATTTAATGTTTCAAAACAAGTTAATTCAATTTCATCTTGAATCTTTGCATTTTCATCACATGGTGTGGTTTTCTTTGTACTAGATCTAGTTGTCATTTTGAAAACAATTTTGTTATTTATTTTTTTTATTTCACTAAAATCAATACGTGATAACGCGTCTGCTCCACAATTTTTTGAGACTTTTATATATTCGACTGTAAAATTATATTCTTCTAAATCCAATCTTGGACGAGTTAATCTCGATGATGGGGTTTTCAGTGAATATAAATATGTTAAAGGCTTATGGTCACTTTTAACAATGAATTTGTTACCGTATACATATGGTCGGAAATAATTAATAGCCCAGTGAATGGCTATTAATTCTTGTTCGATTGGAGCTTTATTAGACTCTCCTTTAGTCATTGCTCTGGAAGCAAATGAAATAGGCAATTGGATACCATTGTGCTCCTGACTGAGGATAGCACCGCAAGCAATTTTGGATGCATCAGTTGTGATGAAAAATTGCTTGGATAAGTCTGGATATTGAAGGATTTTGGGGTTTAAAAGTGAGTTTTTTAAATACTGAAAAGCTGTTTCACACTCTGTTGACCATTTAAAAGAAGTGTTTTTGCGTGTTAAGCATGATAAGTGTACCGAATGGTGAGTGAATTTAGGGATGAACTTTCTGTAATAGTTACAGAAGGCAACAAACCTTCTTGTTTCGTCTGGGTTAGTCGGTTTTGGGTATTTTTCTATTATTTCAAATTTGGAGGGATCGGGTAGTATGCCATCTGCTGTGCATTTATGTCCTAAATAGGTAACTTCTGGTTTGAAAAAGGTGCACTTATCAGGGTGAAGTTTAAGATTTGTTTCTCTGCATGTATTAAAGACTTTAGTTAAATTGTTGAACATATGTTGTTCAGAACATCCTATAACAATCAAATCATCCATATATATAAAAGCTTGTGAGGGTTCGAGGCCTGAGAAAGCTAAATTCATCATTCGCTGGAAACTATTAGGAGCAATTTTCAAACCATAAGGAAGTCTAGTGAATCGAAAAGATCCTTTTTCCGTCGAGAAGGAAGTAATGTCCCTCGAATTTTCTTCCAGCTCTATCTGATGGAAGCCTGACATTAGATCTAAACAGCAAAAGTATTTTGCTCGACCTAACTGGTCTAAAATATCTTCGATACGCGGCAGAGGAAATTTATCTGCCACAAGTTTTTTGTTTACCTGCCTATAGTCAACCACAAGACGCCATCGTTTTTCGCTATTGTTTGGCAGTGATTTTTTCGGTACTAATAAAATTGGGCTGTTGTAACTAGAGCATGATTTTTCAATAATATTATCATCTTCTAATTGTTTGACTTGTCTATTGATTTCATTTTTCTGAGAGTGAGGCGTTCTGTAATTTTTTACATATACGGGGTTTTTATCTGTTAGAGAAAGTTTTTGTTTATAGAAGTTGTTTGCTGATATTGTTTCAGTATCAAGTGCGAAAATGTCTAAGTAATCTTCACATAATTGCATTAATTTGGTTTTAACAAAGGATGGAAAGTTTTTAGATAATCTGTTTAAAATGTCTGTATCACGTTTTATAGGGTGGTTGCTAGTTTGCACTATATTGTAGTCGGATAATTTTTCCGTTTTAATTTCAACATTTGACAAAAATTTGTTGTTTATTGTAGTATTTATTACTCGAATAAAAGGGCTATTGTACGACACGATCGTGTTAGCAACAAATATTCCGTCTGCTATAAGTTGATTTGGAACAAAAAGATCTTCTCTATTTTTTATTATAATTCGTCTTATTACCTCGGAACGCGCGGGTATAGAAAATATATTTGTAGAAGCGTTATCTAATAAATTTATTGATATTTCATGGGCAAAGTTATTGGGCCTGATAGTGAGTAAATCTTCGTTGCCCATATTTTGGTAACTGAGGATGCAATTGTATTTCTTTATAAAGTCAAGACCAATAATACTGTCACAGCTTATTGGGAAATCTTCGTTTACCATATGAAAGTCAATTGGTACAAAATAATTTTGAACTAGAAGGTCAGATTCTACCACTCCTAAAGATTGTATCACTCCGGTTCCTACTCCAGTTAAATTTGTTCTTATTGTTTTGTTTACAGGCAAATGAGCCTTTATGGTATTTTCCTTAATAAGTGAAACTTCCGCACCAGTATCTACAAGAAAAACACACACACCGTTACTAATTGATGTTTTAAGTTTTACGTAACTATTTAAATTGAGATTGAAATTAAAAATTGTATTATAAAGTTGATTCACACCGGTATTTTTTTCAGTCTGATTTTGACTAATCGATACATTATTAATATTTTTAGGACCACTATTATTGTTTTGGCTCCCAGTAGCCTCTTTTACTGGGAGTTTGTACCGTTTTCCTGATAATTTTCTACAATTCTAACGTTTCTGTTAAAAATGTTGTTATTATTTCCCCGATATGTACGATAGCTATTGTTATAGCCTCGACCTCTATTATTATTATAATTTCCGTTGTAAAAATTCTGTCTTGCCCCTCTGGATGGGCCACGGCCACGACCGCGTCCATTGAAATTATTTCC
Source organism: Pherbina coryleti (assembly GCA_943735915.1). Lineage (NCBI taxonomy): Eukaryota > Metazoa > Arthropoda > Insecta > Diptera > Sciomyzidae > Pherbina > Pherbina coryleti. The sequence goes on along the minus strand of OX030949.1, from coordinate 125,926,796 downwards.
ATATCTTTGGAAATTATTCCGGTTCCTATTATAATATAGTACCGAATGTTCATTTGCAGTTGCTTCAGTGCAACTGTTGATGAATTTGGAAACGGCCTCGTTCATATCGGTGAACTGGCCCGATTCCATTATAAGTTTAACTTTTGGGCTTGTGGAGTTTTTGGTCATCGCTTTAACCGCAGCATGTGTTGCGTATTTAGCCGCTAGGGGATTTTGTAGACCATCTGCAATGTATGCGGATTGAAGAGTTTTAGTTAATTCTTCTATTTCTTTTACATATGTTGTGGCTGTTTTACCATTTTGTTTTGTATTATTTAATTTTGCCGTTATGAGCTCTACTGATTCCCCCTTTACTGATGTATATAGTTTATTAATAACTGCCTGAATATTTTCCTCAGTTCCGGCTATTAAATTCCTGGCGTTGCCTTTCAGCTTAGTTTTGACCAAGTTCACTGCAACAAGGTCATGGTCTTCTTTAATGCTATTAACGAGGTTAAGAGCATCGATAAAAGTTTGTAGATTTTCAGATCTACCATCAAATTCTGGTAGAATTTGTGACGCTATACGCAGAAATTCTACTGCTGTTTGAGTCATTTTTGTTGAATTTATTGTAGTGGTTCGTTGAGAATAGTCTGAAGAGTTTGAAGTCGTTAGTCCTGTATGTTCGTTTTGTTCTTCATCTGTGTCAGAGCTATTTATTACAGTATAATCTGATTTAACCTCCTTATCTAGCGTAGTTGGTATTTTGAATTCTATTTGTCGTTTTGTGCTTATTTTTATTAGATTGTCCCTAAATTTCCAAAATATTTTATTAGTTGTTGCCTTATGATCTGGTGTAAGTTTATTGTAGTTAACATAGAGAATGCTCCTAATTCCGTTGAAATTATCTATTAAAATTTGTATATGTCTATATAATGTTTCTTTTTGAATTTGCCTATTGTTATTTAGACATTTAAAAGACTTATCGAATTCTGTTTTATATGCGCTGATTTTATCTAGTATATCTTCCCACTTCATATTTCTTAGTTATTATCGCCATTATATTGTTTTTTTTTTTGTTTTAGTTTTGCTTTTGTTTTTAAATTTTATCCATATTTGCTTGGGAGTATGTTCGAATATTTTTTTTCTTTAGGCACTTGTTGTGCATCATGTATAGCTTAATAATTAAATATGCAGCTAGAATAGTTGCTATGATCCATAGTGGGATCTGGAGCGATTCTGTTACTTCATTTACAACATTTGTTCGTGGATGATCTATGTCTGATTTTGGTCCACACATTTTTATTTTTAATTTATGTTTTTAAAAGTAACTTCAATAGAAATGTATGAATATCAATATATTAGAATAAGGTGAATAATTTTGAAATACATAATTGAATATGAGAGTAAGCAAAATATATTTTTATAATTAACTTATATACAATGTTATGCATTCATTAATAATATTAATTCACTTGCGACATTTTAAACTTCTTTGGTTGTAGTTGCTGGCAGCTAGAAGACAGCATTCCTGGTTGTAGTTGACACACTGGACAATGACGATGTAGGCGGTTGATGAATACTTTTCGGTTGATGAGGAAGTTGATGATGTACTTAATTCTTTTCACATTGACTTAATTAATTAAATTCAAATTGTTCACATTGCCACTGTTTTTTTTTTTTTTACATCATTTTAAATATAAGTCGTTTAGTCAGTTTGCCTTTAGCATTTTTTTTTTTTTTATTTTTTATTTATTTCATTGGTACTTGAATAGTTTCTTTTGTTTTTACTATTTTCTTTCAAACTGCCACACTTAAAGGATTAAAGCAGTATTTTTTTTTTATGTATTCATGTTCTTTGTTGGATAAATTAACATTGAGAAAAAAAAACAGTTTCTTTTATTGGATTTTTCTTATAAATTGGAGCATTATAATATTTGCTTTGTTTTATAGCTCGATCGCGCACACTTGGCTATTTTTCGTAACCATTAGTTTTTATTATAACCATTCGTTTTTCGTTACGGTCGCCATGTGATAAATAAAAACAACTCTTCATTAGTGTGTCGATATTAAAGAACTGCTTTATTATTTTTAACTGAACTTAAAAGTACTTAAGACTATGCTTGTGTTAGTTTACAAATGTATATGTTTAGCTGAGCGCTAGCAGAGAGTTGTTGTATATATTTGTGTTTCAGCTGCGGGATTATGCTGATCAGACATATCCCACGTCGCTGTGCAAAAAGGTATTGTGTTACGAAGCGATTGGAATAGTGCTGTTGAAGCACATTCCACATCGTTGTGTTCTACTCAAAGTGAAAGAATAATAAAGAATATATACATACAACACTTCGCCTGTCAAACACTTTTGCAGTCGCTGGTTATTTTCGAGATTGGTATAATTGTATGCGGCTGTTGACTGCATAAATGCAGAGTAAAATATTGGCCAATCTTCCGGCTGTCCACAAAAGGATGGCAAATCTTGAACCTTTCTTGGAGCTGTTATATTTTGCATGTATGCAAGATTCGGTTGCAGTGTTGAACTATGAGAATCGCTTGAGTTTCTCGACGGTGTCTGAAAATTACTTGGTGTGGCCGTACTAACCTGGCACTGTAAGCCGTTGGTAAAATTATTTTCTATGGCGGCTTCATTTGAGTATAGGGTACTTGAAGGCATAGTAACATACACCGTTGGCAGCGAAGTCGATGGCAGCATAGTAGCAGAGCTGTAGAAATGTTGCGCAGGCACCAGCGCTTGTGCAGGCAGTGACGCATGTGCAGGCAGAGACGCATGTGCAGGCAGCGGCACATGTGCAGGCATCCAACTCAACTTAAATCACTGTATCGCAGCACAGGACTTGCTGAAACAGACGGACTTCGAGAGACACTTCGATCTCGCCCTATTGAGTGAGCAGCATCATAATATGATTGGCTCTAAGTGGATGACAGGCGCAACAGGCAAAGCAGCAATATGGACACCTAATGGAAGGGCATACCAAAGCAAAGCTCCAATGGCCTATACGGGTTTCACCTGGGTGAAGTTCGAGGGAATCTTTTTCTTTTCACACGCAAAAAATTGTCATTGCACAAACACAGGGCTGGAAGCAACATGCCTTCGATGCTGAAGTGTTCCGGCTTTTATGGGATGAAGGAGAAACGATGGACAACAGAGCTTCAATCATGGTGGCAAACATCAACCACGACTGAGCACTGCATGCGACGCAGCAATGCCAAGAAGGAGACGAGCACCATCCAGGAAGCCAGCATACTGGTGGAACGAAGGGATTGCCGAGTGAAGAAGACGCTGCATCGACGCTCGCAGAAGAGCACATCGTGCGCGAAATCGCCCGAATTGGCAATCGCTACATGATGACCTTAAAGCGTGCCGTCTGCAGCTTAAGAAGACGATCCGAGCCAGCAAAGAGTCATGCTTCAAAAAACTATGGGATACCGCGGATTTTGACCCCTGGGGCAAGGCGTATAAGATAGTTATAGCCAGACTGCGAGGACCTAGAGCACCACAGCCATCGGATCCCGCTCTGATGAACAACGTGGTGTCTACACTTTTTCCTCCACAGGGATACCAAATGCATCCATACAGCATATCAAGTGACATAGGTGACATCCCTTCAGTGACGGCTGATGAAGTACTGATGACGTTGGGAAAATTCTCCGACATCAAGACACCTGGGTTGGACGGTATCCCAAACGTGGCAATGAAAACTGCCATACGAGCAGATCCCGGCCTGTTTGCCAAAATGTACACCGCTTGTTTTCAGGAAGGAATTTTTCCGTCTTGCTGAAAATACCATAGGTTGGTATTGCTTCTCAAACCAGGAAAACTGCCCGATCAGCCCTCGGCATACAGACCCCTATGTATGCTCGACTCACTGGGAAAAGTATTCGAGAACATCATCGTAAGAAGACTCCAAGAGACCCTGGAAGGACCAGGTGGCCTATCCGTGAAGCAATTCGGCTTTCGTCGAGGAAAATCAACCGTCCATGCTATCCAAGCAGTGATGACAATTGCCCGCGACGCGACAAATGGTGTAAGATGGAAGAGGGGCGATAAGCAGTACTGCGCAGTGGTAACTCTCGACGTCAAAAATGCTTTCTACTAAGCGAGCTGGACGCGAATACTGCAAGCTCTAGGCAGGTTCGGCACACCAGGGTATCTACAGAGAATTATCGCCAATTATCTCCAAGACAGATGGATGCTTTACGACACTGACGATGGTGTAATACGTTACAAAGTCTCTAGAGGTGTTCCACAAGGCTCAGTGCTGGGGCCAACTTTATGGAACGTCATGTATGATGACGTTTTTGGCATTGATCTCCCTGCGAATACCACTTTAATTGGCTACGCGGATGACATTGCTTTGGTATCTGTGGCAAAACACCTTCATACGCTTGAAGCATCATGCAGCGAAGTGATATCCAAAGTAACAACGTGGCTGCGAAGTGTTGATCTAGAGTTGGCAGCGCAAAAAACTGAGGTGGTTCTTCTTAGCTCTCGTAAAGTACTAGCGAAAAGGCGTCGAAGGTGAACGGTGCACTATCGCGCATCATGGCGAACATCGGTGGACCAAGATCCAGCATACGGAAACTCCTAGCTAGAGTCACAAGTTCCATCATTCTCTACGCAGCACCAGTGTGGGCGGATGCCACACACAAAGCGTCGTCATATCGGGTATTCGCGCCACAGATCGCCTTAGTGCATTGAGGATTGATAGCGCATTTCGCACGGTATTAGACGAAGCAGTCGGAGTGATAGCGGCAATGCCGCCGATAGACATACTGGCGTGCGAACTTCAGCGCTCCTTTCAAGCTGGAGCAAACTCATCAAAGGTTGACGAGAGACGGCGCACTATCGAGTCTTGGCAACGTCGCTGGGAGCAATCACAAAAGGGGAGATGGACATTTGCTCTTATCCCTGATGTGGACAAATGGGCTAGCCGCAAACATGGTGAAGTGGACTACTACGTCACACAGCTTATTAGCGGACATGGCTGCTTCAAGCAGTACCTTCACCGTTTTAAACATGAAGACGACCCGTTCTGCACAAACTGTCCTGAGGAGATTGAAGATGCTGGGCATATTTTATTCAGTTGTCCGCGCTTCATCGTAGAACGAGCTGAAATAGCGGAAGCTTTTGGTGCGGTTCCTACCTCAGAGAATATTGTGGATCACATGTGCGACACACTGCAGAAATGGGAAGCGTTTCAGGCAGCAGCTGCAAAAATTATGATTGAGCTTCGCCGAATTGAACGGGTACGATACAACGAGCGCACGAACCTACGCAACGCAGGCGCAACGGCAGTCCCCTCTTTTACTGATGACGGACAACCGGACCGACGATCTGATGATCAATAACTGACGATTGAGTAAGTAATGCTCTGACGGCCTCCAGACGAAATACCTAACGGTGGTTCCTGGAGGATCCAACCGTTCGACTGAGGAGATATTTAGCGGGTTAAAGTCTCGCACTGACTAAGGCTTTCGATGCTTTTACTCCTCGTTAAAAAAAAAAAAAACACATGTGCAGGCAGAGACTCATGTGCAGGCAGCGACGCATGTGCAGGCAGAGACACATGTACAGGCAGGGACGCATGTGCAGGCAGTGACGCATGTGCAGGCAACGACGCATGTGCAGGCAGAGACGCATGTGCAGGCAGCGACAAATATGTTGGTTTTAAATAACTGTTGACAGACGAGCATGAAGCAGTATATGTGGTTGGTACTAACGTCGGTATAGAGGTATCAAATGAAATTGGCAGACACGTGACTGCGACAGATGTAGCAGGCTCGTGTGTCGGCGGCGAGACAGAGGATGATGTTTGCATCTTATTTTGCAGTGCAATTTGTAGGCTTACCTGAGAGTTTTTAAGCTGATATTCCAAAGATGAAATTTGTTTCTGCATAGCTAGGAATATAGTTTCATTTTGTGTAGTGGCACAGCTTGTAGGAGCTGGTGTGGTGGCAGCGGCAGAGGCAGAGGCAGCATTCTTATTTTCCCTGCTTTCAGACGCGGTGGTGATGACAACGCTCGTTGAGACACCTTTGCTAGTGGTGGACTTCACGGCAGCACTTTTCTTTTGTACAGTGGCAGCATGAGAAGAGACACTCTTTCCAGCTGTGGCAGCATAGGCAGTATTAGATGGAGCACCCTTTTCTACTGCGGCGGCAATGGCAGGGCTTGAAAGAGTACTCCTTTCTGCTACAGCGATAGAGGCATCATTCGCGGACATGCTTGCTGATGGAGATTCAGCAATATACGACATATTTACATTCGTTGGAGTGCTGCCTGTAGGCTTTTGAAGGCGTGAGCTTCTTCTTGGTGGTGTCCGCTGCATTCGTTTTTATGACAGCTGTTTGCAGTTTGCACAATTTCTTGCAAAATGCGAAATAAAGATTTGTCGTGGCAGCGACGGTAGGGATGCGAATTTAACGTGCTTGCAAACTACAAATTATTCGACAACAATTTAAGTTCAAGTTTAAGATGTACAAAGAAGCAGTTTATTTCTAAAAATATTAGTTAAAATAAAGTGAAAAATACAATATGTTTCGATGGCTTACCGCAGTTTTACTCCCTTCGATGGCAAATTACAATTGACATGTTTGACTTTCAAATGATAACTTTATCCCAATATTTTGGGCGAACGGTTAAACACCGTACGAGGCGACAGTTAATAATTTGAGCACTTTTGTTCATACATAAAACACAAGCACAAATAAATCTGCTTGTGTTATATGCATGAACAAAGCAACTCAAACACAAACAACTAAACATAACTTATGTAAAGTAAAACTGCGTAACAAAGAAAGCAAGTAAATAAACAGTGGCGTTTTTCGACAGTGGCGTTCTATAACACTAAGCATAAGTTATCTTAGCGTCAGAAGTAGACGGAGAGTCAGTGATTAAATTTATTGTGTGAATAGCAGAGGCTTCTGTCAACAGTAAATTCTCACTGAATGATGCGGGAGCTCTAGAAAGAGCCACGACGTCAGTATTTCGAGCTGTAGTTACATACTCAGTTGAAAGTGCTTCACATGATATGCTTAAGTTTAAGTTGGATGAACGCTCAGCATTAGTTTCAGGGTTAGCTTGAGGAGTTACATTTGAAGACGGAGTGGCTGTTTTTGTAGTGGATTTGGCAGAGCTTCGATGGTTTTTTCTGTTGCGCTTGCGCTTAGGAGAGACAAAAGCCGCATCCATGCACTTAAACGATTTGAAACACTTTTCGTACTCCGCCAATCTAATCTGAGCCGCCTCTAGGTCTTTAGAAACCTCCAAGAAGCTCTTTCTCGATTTCCTTATGAGTTTAAGTATTTCTAAATCGGTTGCTCTGCAATCTTCGCATGCCCAACGGAGACCCTTATTTTCACCTAGTGCGTCGGATATACGAGCATCCAGTGCTACACACTTAGTGTGAAAAAAGTATTCACATAACCAGCAATTAACAATTCGGTCGGATTCTCCCTTAATGGTACAGTTGCGGAAATTGCAGACCATTTTTAAATATATTAAATTAATTTATAAATTTATAAGTTAAAAGTAGAAGTTAAAGTTTAACTTTGGCAACCCTATTTGAGAAAGTTTGAAAGACACAGTTTAGTAGGCAACAGTTTGAAAGGCGTTCGAAATTTGTTACTGATGACAACAGTTTGAGAAGCTTTAGATTCAAGCTGACAAACGTCAGAAAACAATGGAAGGAAAAACAAGAACAAATCCGCTCTCACAAAAAACAAACCAACGTTTGTTGTTGGTATAGCAGAAAAACAATACAAAAAAAAATAATGAAAACATATAAATGTATGATATTTAAAAAAGGATTATTTCAGCGCTTTCTTGGCTTATAGTTGTATAAATCCAACGAAGGTCACAAGTACAGCACAGCAAGTCCAAAAGAAATTAATTTTAATTGAATTATGCGCGAAATTCGGTATAAAATAAAACTTAACGCAACAAGAAAAAAAGCACGTCTTTCGGCAAGAGCAGTTTGACAGAACCAGTGCCAGTTTACAGTGCCAGTTCCTTCGAAGTATATTCCTGGCTTATTCGGGAACTTTTGCTGGCTTATTGGTGAACATAGTGCAAGTGGTAGAAATACTAATGCCAATATCGTTATTAGTAGCAAGTTGTTCCGTGAGTGTTTTTGCCTTTCGGAGTCGATTTAACGGTATGCTAACTATTAGTGAGTTTTTAGCTTCAGATGCTGGTTCAGGGTCTTGAAGATCTGATGGTGCTGAATTTGTTGGTAGTGGTGCTAGCAGATGGATAGGGCGCTTGTACGTTCCGTGAGATGTTTTTATTTCCGCAACGCGAATTAACCATCATTTTCTTTATAGGTTTTTATCACTCGCCCTATTGGTCATTTCATGATTGGCAAATTATCATCTTTTATAATAACCATTGCACTTTCTTTCAGATTGACCTTTTCCTTTGTCCATTTACTACGTTGTTGAAGTTCATTCAAATATTCTTTTGACCAAAATTCATGTTTTACTTTTGACACTTCTTTCCAGTGAGCAACTGGGTTTAATAATGATTGCTGGGCATGTGGATCAACTGGAGCCGTGAGTGTATCACCAATTAAAAAATGTCCTGGCGTAAGCGCTGTTAAATCGTTGGGATCTGTCGATATAGGTGTAATTGGTCGTGAGTTTAGGATGGCTTCTATTCCGATCATGACTGTTTCCAGCTCCTCATACGTGAGTGATGAGGTCGAGACGCTTCTGACTAAAAGATGATTTGCTGATTTGACAGCAGCCTCCCATAGACCACCAAAGTGCGGAGCTCTTGGAGGAATAAAATGAAATTGTATACTCTTGTCACTGGTGTAACGGATTATAGCTTCCTTGGACTTCTCTGAATGTATTGCGCCTTTAAGTTCAGATAGCTGCCCTTTTACGCCAACGAAATTAGTTGCAATAAAGATTTTGACAGCGACCTCACCTGTTGGTGAAACGACTGAGTGCTCCAATAAAACCGTTCATAGTAAGATCACTAACCAACTCCAAATGCACCGCCTTTGTGGAAAAACAGCAAAATATGGCTAAGTAGGCTTTTGTTGGCTTCTTTCCCCTAATTTTATAGTGTATCCAGAATGGGCCACAATAATCCACTCCCAAATTTAAAAATGGCCGAGATTGATTGACTCGATCGGTGGGCAAGGCTCAAGAGTGAATGATGTTCCGAGTCGCAATTTTTCCTTTAATAGGCCAGAAATTTTGACGCATGATGTTAAGAAGTGCTTGGGATTCACAATGTTTGTTTTCTTCGTGCTTCAATTGGAAAATCAATTTGCATATTGTGTCGTTGTATGGTTATATCATGGGATGTTTTGCGTCGTATGGCAGCAATTATGATTCAAGGCGTCCACCAACACGTAAAATACCAAATTCGTCAACAAAAGGTGTCAGGTTTCCCAATGGACTGGAGCTTCGAACAGATTTAAGTTTCATAAGGTCTTTTATTTCTTCACTGAACTCCGAGGCTTGAATCGTTTTTCTATTGTTAGTAAAGCAGATCGTAATTCTGCCGAAGACAGTGCCAAAAATTTTGACTTTTGGCGATTAAAGGGGCGCCTTAAATATCCAACGGTATGTAGAAGAAATCGAAAAGAATTTCGATGATTGACTTTATAAATTAAGGTTTCTAGATCACTCCATTGATGTGTGACCGTGGCGATAACTTTTGTTATCCTTTCAATATCATTGGGAATCTCAGATATTTTTGATTCTGGTTTCTTTCACCATTGTTCACCTCCATACAAGAAAAAAGGCCCGTAAAACCACTGGAAGCATGCTGCTAGCTTGTCTGGATTTATTCCTCTGGATAGAATAGTCTGATGTATTTTGCTGATTCGATTTGCGACAAAGGTGTGTAGGGTGGATGACGATGATTGAATCCATGTTAGTACTATCTCCGAGTCTGATCAAAAGAAGGATGAAATATTGGTGTAATTGAGATCTCGTTTAACACGATTGGTGAGATTTGCACCAAGTACAGCCACGGACAGTTCTAATCTCGGAGTTGTCAATTTTTTCATTGGTGCTACCTTTGATTTCGCACACAACAAACGCGCAGTAATAGTTTTATCCTTGTATGTGGCTCGAACATATACAGCTGCCCCATACGCTTGTTCGGATGCATCCACGAACGTGTGAAGTTAAATGTTTTTTGGTATTCGACCATTAAAAATGTGCCTTGATGCTTTTAGCGTGTTCAGTGTCAACAGATCCTCTCTAAAACGTGTGCATTGCTGCAAAAGTGGTTTTGGTAACTCTTGGTCCCAACACAAATTTAACTCCCAAAGCTTTTGCATAAAAATTTTTGCTTTAACTGTAATTAGTCCAAAAATTCCCAATGGATCAAAAATTCTCGCTAAATCTGATGCTACCGATCTATTTGTTAGCCGTTCGAGTGTATTTAAATGTACCCTTCCACACAGTTCATCTGAATTTGGCAGCCATATGAATCCCAATGTTTTTTATGGTTTGATTTGATGAGTTATCTAAGTCCAGATTTACTTCTCGGTCCTCCCGTGGTATACCAGCTAATAGCCGAGGGTGGTTAGCACACCATTTTCTCAGCTTGAAGCCAGCTTCCTGCAATATTGTTGTAATTGTTGTTGAGTTTGTAATGCTGTTGCAATGTCGTTTGTGCCGCTCAAACAATCATCCACATAGAAATCATCATGGATCGTTTTTGCTCCATATGGGTATCTGGTCATATTTTGTATTGCTAAATGTCGTAAACATTTTGTTGCCATATAAGGAGCTGATGTCGTACCGTAACTAACAGTTTGTAAGCGGTAGTACTGAAAGTCTTCAGAATCATCTTTTCTCCAGACTATATGTTGTTGTGGTTTATTGTTATCATGCACCAAAATTTGTCGATACATTTTTTCAATATCGGCAGTAAAAACGTATCGATGAGATCTAAAACGAAGCAGTATGGTGAATAATTCACTTTGTACAGTTGGACCCTTTTTAACCGACTTCAAAAAGGAGGAGGTTCTCAAGTTCGTTGGTTTGTCCGCTTTTTTTTTTTTTTTTAAATGCATGTACATCGAAAACTCCTAAAGCACTTGCCCGATTTCCGTAATTTTTTGTCAACAGATAGATACCATGAACGCGGAGGTCCTTTTTTAATAAAGTGGGCGATATTCGACAAAGGGGCGTGTTAATATAAGAAAAACACTGTATTTCAGTTAATATTGACACTAGGGTGCTGAAATTTACAGTAAAAATACTGGGGTAGACACAATTATTACAAATTACGATCAATAAAGTGGGCGTTATTTAACAAAGGGGTGTGGTCATATTAAAAAACACTGTATCTCAAATAGCATTGACACTAGGGTACTGAAATTTAGTACAGGGGTAGACACAATTTTAAAAAATTACTGTAAAGAAAGTGGGCGTTATTCGACAAAGGAGTGTGGCAATATTAGAAACACACTATATATCGAATAATATTGACACTAGAGTGCTGAAATTTAGTGCATGGGTAAGCATAGTTATTACAAATTACAGTCAATAAAGTGGGCGTTATTTGACAAAGGGGCGTGGCAATATTGGAAAAATACTGTATCTCGAATAGTATTGACACTAGGGTACTGAAATTTAGTACAGGGGTAGACACAGTTTTTAAAAATTACTGTAAATAAAGTGGGCGTTATTCGACAAATGGGTGTGGCAATATTATAAACACACTATATATCGAATAATATTGACACTAGGGTGCTGAAATTTAGTACATGGGTAGGTACAGTTACGACAAATTACGGCCAAAAAATTGGGCGTTATTCAACAAAGGGGCGTGTCAATATTATAAAAATACTATCAGGCATGTCGTGGAATCCGACTCGTTTTTGCTTGAATCGGAATTGCAAAACCGATTCCGATCTAAAATAGTGTCGTACATTTCGATCGATTTAAGCGCCTTTCGAACATAAACAAAACCGATTGTCGAATCAGCTGTTACAAAGATAAACAAAAATTCTGAAAGTGAATTTTGCGTCAAATTATAAAAATTTTCTTAAAATTATCAAAAAGTGGTAGAAAAATGAGCTCTGGCGTTTTGGCTTTTTTATTGCTGCAAGAAGAAATTGCGGAAAGAGTAAAACGCAGAATTCTAAGAGATCACAGCAATCCCTTGGAGCTACCGGATGCATCGTAAGGACAACCCACCTCACAGATACAAGATTAAACATTTGTTAGCTCTATTGTTCCTTTGCAGATTTGTTGGCCAATACCGATTAAGCAAAGAAGCTTTTGTAACTGTGTTGGACACAGTAGAAGCACACTTGCATCTGTCGTCGATTCCCCCAGTGCTGCAACTAGCTGGAACGCTTCGATTTTTAGCAGAAGGTTCGTATCAGCGTTCAGTTGGCAACGATGCAAGCATAAGCATGGGAAGAAGCACAGTATCAGAGGTGCTAACACAATTGATACCTGTTTTGGAATGTTTTATTGTTTTATTTGCCGCCAGTGGATAAACCTTGAGATGGACGTTAACGAAAAGCAAGAAACGAGAAGATTTTTTTACAGTAAACACAGAATTCCGGGCATCATTCGCTGCATTGACGGAACTCATGTTGAAATAAGTAAGCCTCATATAGATGAGCACTTGTATTTTAACAGAAAAGGATATTTTAGCATGAATGCTATGATTGTAAGTATGAAGTAAGCAGCTATTTAACCTAACTAAATGAATTTTCATTTTCAAGATTTGCGACAGTAATATGATGATTCGCGCGGTAGATTCCCGTTATCCAGGCTCCAGTCATGATGCTTTTGTCTGGAATTTAAGTAGCGCCAGACAGCATCTACTTCGACAGCATGAAAACGGCGACCGAATATCTAGATTGCTGGGTGACGGCGGATATGGTATTGAACCATTTTTGATAACGCCGTACAGAGATCCTCAGTATGGTTCTCAACACTGCAAGTTTAACATGGCGCATTGTTCAGCTCGCAACATAGTAGAGCGCACGATTAGTGTTTTGAAAAGCCGATTCCGTTGCTTACAGGGCACTTTGCATTATCAACCCGAAAAGGTGGTAAAAATTGTTAACGTCTGCTGCGCCCTGCACAACATCTGCCGACGCTGGAACATTGAATGCCGCGAATCTGATAACTTTTTCTTATCAGATGAAGTGCAAGAGGATATGGTTACGTTTCCGCATAGTGCAACTCTGCAAAATGCAGGTCAAAGAATTCGTGACGAAATAGCTAACACCCTTTAGTTCATTCTGTCACTTCAGTAAGTCTAAATAAAAAACAATATTTGCATATTATTTAGCAACCTACATTTGGCATATATTTTATATATAATAAAAAACAAAAACATTAAAAATTCAGTTATTTTTTTACTAGTTCTGACTAGCTTGCAAGCCTTTCATAGCTTGGTTACAACTACATAGCTAATTGAGATCAAAAACAAAATTAGTCTTAATTCCTGTTTTGCTAGCGCTGACTAGGCTTTAAGATCTGAAGATCTATTTGTTTGCATATTATTTCATTGCGTTCTTGCATGATTCGAAGAATATGCGAAGAAAAACTTGAAACTTCTTCTGCAAGTTCTGAAACCGCTTTCGCAATCGATGTATTACCCTTTTCAATGGCACGGTAAGCTCGACGAAAGCTACTGGCATTTTCCTTTTGAACTCTTGCAATTTCAGCGAGCGTTGTGTTGAGTTCTTTCTTTCTTTCATTGTCTTCAGTTAAAAATCTTTTAAGTTTATCATTTGCATTCTCTGCCCTTGGCTTTTTTGGCGTGCTGGCATTCGAAGGATCAATAGTGCGTGTTCGCTTCAATGAAGATGAGGGTATTTCATCGTCAATGTCATTGGCAGCATTCTCGTTTACGCCAATAGCCACACCTGGCACCCCTTCTACCGATTGTGCCATACTGCATATGCGCACAATTTCCTCCTCCGTTGAAGTTAAAACGTGCTTGGAAAAAGGGCCCCCTCCAGTAGCACGTTCTTCAATTTTATTGTGCGTCAGTTTTTTTTTAACCTCGCTCTTCCAATCGGTCCATACCTAAAATTCAAGAATAATCATGATTTTGGGTGCCAAATGAATGTTTCGTTATACTATTATACCTTTTTCCAACCACTCGCGTCTTTATTCGGCGGACCCGCTCTATTTAGCGAATCGGCGAGCTGTTGCCAAAGGGACTCCACCAGCTGCTTGTCTTTTTTGGTAAACCCTTTGGCAATGTCCGGGTATATTTCCATAAATTGGACCAAAATTTCAATTTGTGCCTTATTCTTGTGTTTTCCCCTGAAAATAAATATTGGAATATAAAAAAACAAATTTTCTTCCAAAAATTGTGCAAACTTACATTTTTGACAAAAAACACAAACGAAACAAAAGCGTTAGCAATCAGCTGGCCGATTTGTTTCCGATAAAAAAACCGATAAACCGGTTTCTACGACACCTAAGAACGAGATCAAATCCGATTCGAACATGAAACCGATAAAATCGGATTGCACGACACCAAAGTGAAATTTCAGCCGGTTTCAAATCCGATTCCGACAACAATCGGATTCCACGACATGCCTGTATATCTTAGTTAATATTGACACTAACGTACTAATATTTGGTATACAGTTAGGTGGGTAGGTAGAATCAATAAAAAAGTGAGCGGGATTGTACACAGAGTGTGGCACTTTAAGGAAAGTACTATGTTACGCTTAATATTGATACTTGGACACTGAAATTTGGCACAGGGCTAGGTAGAATCATTATAAGGTACTGTAAATAAAGTGGGCGGGCTTAAATAAAGGGCGTGGCACTAAAAATTGTAAAGAAACAGAAATGGAAAATACCCAACAAACTTTCAGGAATTAATAAAACAAATTTTTTAAGAACAAAGTTTCATGTTTGAAAATTTTCCTCAAGAATACGATTACATAAAATATTTCATATTCTCTAAAAAGGAAGAAATAAAAACTTTTTAACAAAAAAAAAAAACCGACTTCAAAATCACTAAAAATAAAAATAAATAACTGGCCATTTCAGCCCTTGAAAGGACTTTGACCTAGCTTCTTATGATCAATTGTGTTGTGCGTGTTATTAAGTTTGTACACAATTGACCGAGAACCGGACCTACATGCTTAACGCCGACTCCGAACGGCGATGAACAGAATGTTCTCGTTCTCAAGAAGCTTTACATGGCATTTTGATTACTCTCGGAGGTTTGCCATTGTCTGCAGAGAGGTGGCGGCCGTACAGAAAACTTATTTTAATTCAAATAATTTTCTGTCGCTGCTGGGGTTCGAACCTGGGTCTCCAAAGTTCTTTGACATAGCGGCCACGCACTTTAACCAACTACGCCACGGACGCCACAAGATCAACATCAATGCAGAAGATCCAAAATCGATACATTCCAGCATCAAATTATTTCATTCCTCACCACTATGTTTTAAAGCCTGATAGTAGTACAACCAACTTACGAGTCGTGTTTGATGCTTCAGCAAAAACATCTACAGGGCTGTCACTCAACGATATCTTACAAAAAACTTTTTAACAAAAAAAAAAAACCGACTTCAAAATCACTACAAAGTAAAAAATAATTTTAAATAACTTTTCCCATTAATTTCTTGGTAATATTTTAAAAGCTATTTATATGTATTATAATATTGGAATTCTTATCATTTTCATTATTTCTATTTTGTTTTATTATCATCAATATATTAATTGCTTTATGAACATAAAAGCTTTGAAGTCGGCGCTCATCTTTGACACACAATCATGATCTTTTACCATCCGTGCACTATTTGGTTCCACTGTAGTAATTTTAAAAGCTTTGTACACATTAAATTTCTCACTAAACTGGTTTGGGTGAGCTTGTAAAGCTCATATTGAATATGACATAGTGTGTAACAGCTGCACAAATAATGCATGGAACACATTGGCTACATTCAGCGTACTCTAAAATTGCCAACTGAAAGAAAAAAATCGCTAAGAAGCTTTTATATTCATAAAGTTAATAATATTTTTATGATAAAACAAATTAGAAAAAATTAAAATAAAAAGATTTCGACATAATAAGATAAGCGCCGACTTCAAAGCTTTTATGTTCATAAAGCAATTAATATATTGATGATAATAAAACAAAATAGAAAAAATGAAAATGATAAGAATTCCAATATTATAATACATATAAATAGCTTTTAAAATATTACCAAGAAATTAATGGGAAAAGTAATTTAAAATTATTTTTTACTTTGTAGTGATTTTGAAGTCGGTTTTTTTTTTTTGTTAAAAAGTTTTTTGTAAGATATCGTTGAGTGACAGCCCTGTAGATGTTTTTGCTGAAGCATCAAACACGACTCGTAAGTTGGTTGTACTACTATCAGGCTTTAAAACATAGTGGTGAGGAATGAAATAATTTGATGCTGGAATGTATCGATTTTGGATCTTCTGCATGTGTCCAAGAGCCTCATATTCTTGCATAAACTTTACGTATTCGACTCGGATTGTAGGATTGTTCTTTAGTCTTTTCTCCATTAGTTTGAAACGTCGTTCAGCTTGATGTCGAGAATCTCGCAATGATGATGGTTTGTCAGAAAATGGAAGCCGTACCACAAATATTCCTTGTTGATTCCTGGATACAGTGTTGGCAAAATGAGTCTCACACAATGATTCAGCTGCTGTGAAACTCTTTGTTTCTTCAGTGAAGTCGTCAAGTTTCCAGAATCATTCTAAAATTTCGGCCAACTGTTCCTCTCCATCTGCAAATATGGCACATGTTTAATGCAAATTAGTACATCAATATTTTCAGGCTTGAAAAATTGGGGATCTGCTAGCTGTATGTTCTCCGGAATCTCCCAGTAATTTACATCTATTTCTTTCGATGGCTGAGCTGGAATTATTTTTGGGAGAACGAAGGCTTGTAACCTTGTAGAGTAGTTTCCAAACCGTGATTCTAAACCAACATTGACACGGGAGGTAGCTAATTTAGTTCGAGATCCAACTCCTTCTATTGACAGTGTTGAGTTGGTTGTAGATAATGATAGTCTGTTGATCAGTCTTTGTGTCACTTTGTGTCACTAAGCACAGCACGAACATCACATGTCTGCCCGTTGTTGGCCACGATTTTTACTTTAGCTGCTGCTAAAAGTACATAATTTTGTATTGCTGAATGACCTTTGTTGTTTGTAGTTGAAATAACAACCGAAGGCGTATCTGTGGAAGTCATTGAGGATGCTGCTGCTGAAGTTTTTGTAGGTTGATGCGTTGGTTTATTTTGCTCTAAATGCAATAAAGTGTTGTGCCTTTTATTACATTTCTTGCAAGATCCTAGCTTACAATCTTTGGCTTTATGTTCTGATTTGAAGCAATTTACACATAGACCTTGTGATTGAATCCATCTGAGGCGTTCTGAAGGAGTCAATTGTGTTTTAAATTTATCACAATAATATTGGGTGGCCTTTTTCATTGCAAAGTTTACATGAATTTGATGTCACTGTCGATAATACCAACTTGTAATTTTCTTTTGATGCTGTCAATTTTTGTTGTTTGTTGCTGCTTCCCATAGCTTCTAAGGCTTGAAAGTGATTCTTGAGGAACGTTAGAAAACTAGTTATTGTCTGCAATTCTCTGGGGTCTTGAAGCGCCTGCTCATATAACATATGAATCTGCTGATCCAATTTCTTTATCAAGATGTGCAGTAACAGGGGATCCCAGTTGGCTGTGTCAATTCCAAGATTTTTAAGAGCAGCCAAGCTTTCGTGAATGGTATCATGAAAGTTCCTTATGGCCTTGGCTTCTGACGTGAGATTCGTGAGATTTAGTAGTCGATGTAGAATGGCTGAAGTAAGAACAATTTTGTTATTAAACCGATCTGCTAGTGCTGCCCATGCTATTTCGTAGTTGTCTTCTATCAAGTCTAAATGTCGAATTGCCCGTTCTGCCTCGCCAGCTACATTAGATTTCAAATACCACATTTTTTGAATTTGTGGAATAGGTTGTTGGTGGATCATTCGTGTGAAAACGTCGGAAAAAGTCTGCCACTTCAAGTAATCGCCGTCAAATTTTGGAACTGACATCTTTGGAAGTTGTATTGATGCATATTGATTCACTACCGTATTTGACTTTTGTCTTGTTAATTCTTCTTTTACAAGTAAGACCCTGGTTTCAAGTTGAGTATATGACAGCATGTAATATCCTTCCGCCTCCGGGTCTTCACATGTAGCCAAAATTTGAAAGTGTGCTTCTTCGATTTTACTCCATAAATTATGCAACACTATCAAGCATTGAGCTGGTGCTTCCTCTTTAGATTTTCCTGCAAGTAGACGCTCCAGTGACGTTATCATGGCCTACACCACATTCTGACTTCTGGATCGGCATTGGTTGGCAAATTGATGGATTTTTTAATTTTTGTTGTTGTTGAGTTCATGCTGCTGGCTGCTGGCTTAGCTGTGGTCCCAGTGTTAGTATTTCCTAGCCGTTGGATCTCGCGTTGGAACAGCTTTATGTGGACGTTTGCTGCTTCATTGATCTGGTCGTAATAGCCCGATGAAAAGTATTCGTGCTCCATTGGCTGGTCAATTAGTGTACGTAGTTCAGTGTCCATATCCTCGAACTTGTTCCACGCTTGATTTGAGCCGTTGCAGCCGCTCGTTGAAATACTCCACCGTATTTTTCCTGTCTGCAGAGTCCTTGTTGAAATTGATAAGCGCCCGTGCTTCGTGCCTCTAAAACATCGCTGAACGTATCCATGATGAACGTTTCTTGTTTTTTTTTTATAATTTGTGTGTGTGTGTGTTAAACCCAGCAATTGAAGCAGGTATAACCGTTGAAAAAATGTAGGCTGCTGTGTCCTTTTTCTTTGTTGAAAATGTTACACCCAGTTCTTGAAGTGGGTTGAACGAATTTTAGGCTGCTGTGTCCTTTGTCTTTGTTGAGATTGTTACACCCAGTACTTGAAGTGGGTTGAACAAATTTTAGGCTGCTGTGTTCTTGTTGAAATTGTTACACCCAGTACTTGCAGTAGGTGTAACCGTCGAAAAATTTTAGGCTGCTGTGTCCTTTTTCTTTTTCAACCAAAATGTTTTGTGAAATTTTTAATTCGCGAATGACTTTTTCACCGATTAATTTTTATTGTAATGCAGGGATTAAAAAATTTCTGGTCGGGGTCACCAAAATGTATTGTGTGGCTTTAGGTGATACACCTAAGCCTGTGTTGAAATTGGCAATCTGGCACTTGAAACCAGTTACCGGGAAATAAGGTTTTGAGTTGGCTTTAGGTGATACACCTAAGCCTGTGTTGATATTGGCAAGTTACCGGGAAACAAGAGTTTTGAGTTGACTTTAAGTGATATACCTAAGTCTGTGTTGCTATTGGCAATCTGGCACTTGAAACCAGTTACCGGAAATAGTAATTTTTAGTTCTATGATAACTGAATTCTTTATTGTAAAAAAACTTCTTTTATAATAAAGTGAAACTTAAATTAAGCGTAGCATGCAATATACAACTTAATATATAAAAAATTACATTATTTTGCTAAATGCTAAATTGACAAAACAATTAAAAAAACTTTTTAACAAAAAAAAAAAAACCGACTTCAAAATCACTACAAAGTAAAAAATAATTTTAAATTACTTTTCCCATTAATTTCTTGGTAATATTTTAAAAGCTATTTATATGTATTATAATATTGGAATTCTTATCATTTTCATTTTTTCTATTTTGTTTTATTACCATCAATATATTAATTGCTTTATGAACATAAAAGCTTTGAAGTCGGCGCTTATCTTATTATGTCGAAATCTTTTTATTTTAATTTTTTCTAATTTGTTTTATCATAAAAATATTATTAACTTTATGAATATAAAAGCTTCTTAGCGATTTTTTTTCTTTCAGTTGGCAATTTTTGAGTACGCTGAATGTAGCCAATGTGTTCCATGCATTATTTGTGCAGCTGTTACACACTATGTCATATTCAAAGAACTAAGAGATAAGGAAGCGGTGAAGTTAACCAGAAATGAAGTATTTTACAAATACAATGAAGTTAATTCGTCCGTGGCGTTAATTCGTCCGCCAATAGCCCTAAGCAAAATAGACGAAACGAGACAATTGCAACTTGCCGAACGTTTGCATTCGTTACGTCTGTTTTGACATTTAACCCAAAATGAAACGAGTACCTCCAATCGTCTGAAAAAAGAAGAAGACAACTCTGCACAGCTGTTGTTGACGAGTTGAGACGCTAAAAGTTCGGTTCTTACGGAACAAACCGTCTCGTCACACCGTTTCGTTCAGTTCGTTGAGTTTACGTTTGCTTATTTTGGGTAACAACATTGAATTGCATTTAAGCGAACATTTTTGTCTTCACTCGTTACGTAGCGACTCGTCTATTTTGGTTAGGCCTAATGAAGTGGCGTCCGTGGCGCAGTTGGTTAAAGTGCGTGGCCGCTATGTCAAAGAACCTTGGAGACCCGGGTTCGAATCCCAGCAGCGACAGAAAATTATTTGAATTAAAATAATTTTTCTGTACGGCCGCCACCTCTCTGCAGACAATGGCAAACCTCAGAGAGTAATCAAAATGCCATGTAAAGCTTCTTGAGAATAAGAACATTCCGTTCATCGCCGTTCGGAGTCGGCGTTAAGCATGTAGGTCCATTTCTCGGTCAATTGTGTACAAACTTAATAACACGCACAACACAATTGATCATAAGAAGCTAGGTCAAAGTCCTTTCAAGGGCTGAAATGGCCGGTTATTTATTTTTTTAATGAAGTTAATTCAAACACATAAACATTCAAACAGGACCGCATTAGGTTATATCGTAAAGAAAGGCGAAAACATTTTGGTGTTCAGACGTATTTTTATTATTTAATTTTTATTGTACTTACACACCACTTATGAGGTATACAATATTAAAATATAAAATTAAATATTTTTCAGTCAAAAATAACAATTAAAATTAGACTTTTATTTTTTCGGTTTAAAGGAAACACTCCTTTCTTACTGTCTCAGTTCATGTGAATGCGTATTTGAAATCATAGATATTTTACAAAAATGTCAAAAATACGAGACAAATTTTGTCCCGACAAGACACTTAAAAAATTAAGCAAAATACGACTAGCCATTCGGCTCATTAGCATATCTTCGGGTGCAAAAAACGTGTACTGGGTAAGCTAGTATTGAATATAGGATATCACTGTCATATATATACATTTTTGACCGGAAAAAGAAGTCATATTTTAACATTTATTTTTGACCGAAAAAATAAGTGATATTTTAACTTCTATTTTGAACCCAAAAATAAACATTTTAACTGGTATCTTTGACCGAATAAATAAAAGTAAATAAAAACAAAAAAATCGGTAAAAATAACCATTATTTATCGACTTATTTGAAAAAGTTTATAACAGTTACGGTCCCTGATTAAAACTTATCTTCAATCGAAAAAAAATAAGGGGCCCTATCGCTTGCCACCCTAAAGAATGAATGCGCTCATGAAGCTGAACTTGTGTTTTGACAGAAGCTCTTGCACATGACTCATGCACACAAATGGCGGGAAACCAACAAACTATAAAAAGATTACCTGTGAAATGAAACCTACTTATTATGTGTTTTTTGTGAACTTTCACAACTTTTCACGGCACAACGCATGCTTATTTAATTATTTATTTTATTTATGTTAGTTTTAATACAATTGATAGCGATGACAATCGCTAATTATTTAATATTTTAATGTTTTTTCACCACTCATTATCTTTGTTTTGATGTGCAAGAGCTTATGTCAAAAAATCATGCTCTATCTCGCTTGAAAAATTCTTCAACACACGTATAGTATGTGTGAGTAGAACACCACTTCCTTATATTTTATTTCTATGGTCATATTCAATATGAGCTTTACAAGCTCACCCAAACCAGTTTAGTGAGAAATTTAGGCCCCTATTAGGTACGACAACTCAACTTAAGTTGACGTGAGTTAAGACACCTCAACTGAACTTTTTTGCCATATTACGCATAACATACATTTTCAGTTGAGCTGTGGTGTAAAATTGCTGTTTCTATTGGAGCATGATTACACCGAGATTTTGACACTTTCGTTGAAATGAATCAGCTGTTCGCATTAATTTCAATTTTTGTGTATATGTATTTTGTTCACAAGTAATAAAGCAAGGAAATAATAGTATAGAGCAGGAGTGCCCAAAACTTTCTTATGGAAGTGCAAACACTAATACATATAAAATCCTGCAACCTTTCGTAAACGAAAGCATACTATGTTAGACAACAACAAAATCTACGTAGAAGATCACTGTCACCAAAATGTACCAACAAAGCATACGAAAGTGTTGTTGCTTGCACTTCGGTATAAGCAACGAAAAAAGATCAAAAACAAAAAAGACAAATTTGTTTGTGTATTTTGTATTGCTTAGAGCGGAGTGCTGTGTGTGTATATTAGAATACACAGCCTATGCCTAAGTGCTTTTACAAAAACAAATGTGCACCAAGTGCATAGGGCTTGGGCACCTCTAAAGACGCTATACAACTAGCTCAAAGCAGATGTAAGTTTTTGACAGTTTTTACACTCGAGACATAGTTGCATTGTTAAACCTAATACCACAAAAAATACATACACATCTCTGAGATACATACTTGTCAGTCGATAGACACATATGTACCTCAAATGTGTAATAGACAATACAAATTTACAAATTACACACTCAACTTAAGTTGAGTTGTCGTACCTAATAGGGGCCTTAATGTGTACAAAGCTTTTAAAATTACTACAGTGGAACCAAATAGTGCACGGATGGTAAAAGATCATGATTGTGTGTCAAAGATGAGCGCCGACTTCAAAGCTTTTATGTTCATAAAGCAATTAATATATTGATGATAATAAAACAAAATAGAAATAATGAAAATGATAAGAATTCCAATATTATAATACATATAAATAGCTTTTAAAATATTACCAAGAAATTAATGGGAAAAGTTATTTAAAATTATTTTTTACTTTGTAGTGATTTTGAAGTCGGTTTTTTTTTTTTTTGTTAAAAAGTTTTTATTTCTTCCTTTTTAGAGAATATGAAATATTTTATGTAATCGTATTCTTGAGGAAAATTTTCAAACATGAAACTTTGTTCTTAAAAAATTTGTTTTATTAATTCCTGAAAGTTTGTTGGGTATTTTCCATTTCTGTTTCTTTACAATTTTTAGTGCCACGCCCTTTATCTAAGCCCGCCCACTTTATTTACAGTACCTTATAATGATTCTACCTAGCCCTGTGCCAAATTTCAGTGTCCAAGTATCAATATTAAGCGTAACATAGTACTTTCCTTAAAGTGCCACACTCTGTGTACAATCCCGCTCACTTTTTTATTGATTCTACCTACCCACCTAACTGTATACCAAATATTAGTACGTTAGTGTCAATATTAACTAAGATATAGTATTTTTATAATATTGACACGCCCCTTTGTTGAATAACGCCCAATTTTTTGGCCGTAATTTGTCGTAACTGTACCTACCCATGTACTAAATTTCAGCACCCTAGTGTCAATATTATTCGATATATAGTGTGTTTATAATATTGCCACACCCATTTGTCGAATAGCGCCCACTTTCTTTACAGCAATTTTTAAAAACTGTGTCTACCCCTGTACTAAATTTCAGTACCCTAGTGTCAATACTATTCGAGATACAGTGTTTTTCCAATATTGCCACACCCTTTTGTCAAATAACGCCCACTTTATTGACAGTAATTTGTAATAACTATGCTTACCCATGCACTAAATTTCAGCACCCTAGTTTCAATATTATTCGATATATAGTGTGTTTCTAATATTGCCACACTCCTTTGTCGAATAACGCCCACTTTCTTTACAGAAATTTTTTAAAATTGTGTCTGCCCCTGTGCTAAATTTCAGTACCCTAATATCAATACTATTTGAGATACAGTGTTTTTTAATATGACCACACCCCTTTGTCAAATAACGCCCACTTTATTGATCGTAATTTGTAATAATTGTGTCTACCCCAGTATTTTTACTGTAAATTTCAGCACCCAATATTAACTGAAATACAGTGTTTTTCTTATATTAACACGCCCCTTTGTCGAATATCGCCCACTTTATTAAAAAAGGACCTCCGCGTTCATGGTATATATCTGTTGACAAAAAATTACGGAAATCGGGCAAGTGCTTTAGGAGTTATCGATGTACATACATTTAAAAAAAAAAAAAAAAAAAGGCGGACAAACCAACGAACTTGAGAACCTCCTCCTTTTTGAAGTCGGTTAAAAATAACATAATTTAAAATAAATATATCATCAATAATTAGCGCCACCAAAGTAGGTCAATGCAGCGATCGTGCATTCCCCCCTGCGTTGCTGGATGGTATACATTTAATGTAGTAGCAGTGGGAAATGCAGTCACTGACCGACACATATTCGTCGGTCAATGATTTGTCGGCAGAGCTTGCTTTTGTTTTCTTTTGTTTTTATTAATTGCTTTAAGCAAGGCCATATAATGCTGAAACTGCATAATTTACATTAAGCGGAACAAAAAGTAGGAATAGTATAATTATTTGCATTGACTTGGTTTTATGTTTTATTTTTAAACCAAAAAACCAAAACAATGAAATATGTATGTCGTTCAGATTGTTAATCTGAACAGGGATATCATATCTATTGGTGGGATTGTTGTCGTCGTCACCATTCAGAATCCTAGAGAAGTGTTCCCT
Organism: Pherbina coryleti; assembly: GCA_943735915.1. Taxonomy (NCBI): domain Eukaryota; kingdom Metazoa; phylum Arthropoda; class Insecta; order Diptera; family Sciomyzidae; genus Pherbina; species Pherbina coryleti. The sequence continues at coordinate 125,902,101 of OX030949.1, read as the reverse complement.
CCACATCATCATCTGGATATCTGTCACTAGATTCCCATTTTCATCCCTGCAGAATGGTGCATCCATTTTCATCCTGTCTCCATGCATCTCAATTTTCTGGCACTCACGGATTTCCGCTTCCCTTTTCTTTCGCCTGAAAATGCGTCTTTCTTCCCTCCTCTTCTCTTTGTATCGCTCTTTAGCAGCACGCGTTACAACCGACTGCAGGGTGGCTTTGTAGGCGGCGTCTTTTTCTGCAGTGGCGTCGCGACACTCCTGGTCGTGCCACTAGTTTCGGCGAGGGCGATGATAGCCAATCACCTCTTCGGCAGCAATACGCATAGAATAGGAAATGTGATTCCACTGCGCGCATATAGCGTCGATCGGAGGAGTGCTTTCTTGAAGCAGGAGTGAGAGTCGAGTAGCGAAGTCTTCGGCTGTTCGTTTTGATTGCAGCTTTTCGACGTCTAGCTTTATCTGTGCTGGATTGCGCGCATTCTTGATTGCCCACAGACGTGTACGGATCTTGGCTGCGACAAGATAATGATCCGAGTCTATATTGGCACCACGGATCGTGCGTACATCTAAAACACTGGAGTGTGCCTCCAGTCAATCAGAACGTGATTAATTTGGTTGCGCGTCTTTTGATCAGGAGACAGCCAAGTGGCCTTATGAATATTGAGTTGCTTGAATCTAGTGCTACTAATGACCATGTTTCGCGCTGCGGCAGGGGCGAACACAGGTAGGGGTTTTGCGGGTTAGAACCTCCCCCAAATGAACGAATAAAAAGAAAATTAAATGTGTACAGTAAAACAATTATCAAGCATTATTTATTTAAGTTGTAATGTTTTAAGCTATTTTTTATGGTGTTATTTATTGTTTGTACCATGGTATAATAATACAAGGCAGCATTGACAGTTGCTTGGGAAAACATCTCCTGTCAAAAAATATACTCAAAAAGAGAGCGCTCACAATTCGCCATTGAAAGCACAAGCAATGTTGAAAACGTCGAAGTAAAAAAAACAACAACCTCAGCAGCTGCAGATACATTTTCACAAACAGTTGTTTTTTACACGAGATGTTTTCTTGAAAAAAAATAAATAAATAAATAACTGGCCATTTATTTAAAAAGGTGGCGGCCGTACAGAAAAATTATTTTAATTTTAATTCAAATAATTTTCTGTCGCTGCTGGGGTTCGAACCCGGGTCTCCAGGTTCGTTGACATAGCGGCCACGCACTTGAACTAACTACGCCACGGACGCCACCGTGTTCTCTTTCTTGTAGAAGAGAAAATAAGCAGTTTTTAATGCTACCTTGTATTACTACTATACCATGGTTTTTACTAAACAAAGCTCTGTATACGCATAAGAGCCCTGCATGAGTATGCTTTTTCGCCTACTCCATGGTGTAATAATAATAAGGTGTTAGTGAATTTTTGACAACACTAAGAATAGCTTTCTTTCTGTCAAAAAATTGAGAGCGAAAGAGAGAAGCCGTTGATAGTTGCCAAATTGTGTTATTTGTTTGAGTTGCTAGATGATGATGTGTTATAGTTTTTATAGGTTGTTGTGCGAATAAAGTTTAAATAAATATTTAATTCAATTACTTGTGCCGTGTTGTGTTGACAAAAAGTTATTGCAGTTGTCTTCGGCCATTTTCCAAGTTCGCCATTGAATGGTTTTGTCATTTTATCAAAAACGTGCGCTAGAAGGTGCCACCGACATGAAGCTTTGGCCAGCATGCAAATTGTCTTGCATTCACATCGACTGCTTCAAGAAAATATCGAATGCCATGAAAGAATGTTCAATACCTCAACTGATAATAGCCATCAAAAGAAGTGGACATGGCATTAAGCTTCGACCGTCTGCACGTTAGCTGATTTATTTTCATTCCAATTCACCATCAGCTGTTTTTGACAGGAGCGGGGCGAAAAAATTTATCATTTTTAGAGAGAAGTGTCAAATTCACTAACACCTTATTATTATTACACCATGGCCTACTCGAATATATTCGCATGTTGTAAAATAAAAAGCTTACTCTCATCGCTTTTCTAAAGTTCTCATATGTGAACGTACTCTATCTTGGTATTATGCTCAAGTAGGAAACGAAGAGAGTACACTGCTGTACTTATATTAGCAAGAAGCGGATAAAGTAATAAAAAATAATGCAAATACTGTATTCATACACTGAATATTTTGCGCATATTTCTTTATGCGCAAACATCTCTGGTTATGCGAGAATTTTAACATGGGATGCAAGCAATATACCATCATATATATGAATGTTTTGGCAATGTTTTAAATAATGTAGACAGTTATGCATTTTGTGAAAAATTTCGTCTTTTTATTGAAAAGAATTACCTAAGATCGAAAAACTTAAAATTTAATAACTATTTTTTTAACAATAAAATTAAAGTTACAATTCATTAAAAGGTAAAACAAAAAGTGATTATGCTATTTTTTTATGTTTTTTATTTCATCCATATCCAATTTGACTTAAAAATATATTTTTTATTTAAATTTAATTTAAAATCGCAATGATTTTGCTTTTAACATCAACTCATCAATCACCAACTCAAATTTAACACATTTCGCTAACATTTATTCAGTGCACCATAGTGCATTGCTAAATATTAGCATTTTTTATCAAATATTCCATTAAGAAACAAAAACAACACAACTCACAAATTCAGATCAGCGTAGTGTGTTGTGAGAGAACAGAGAACGAATTAGCAGTTATTCTCATGCGCTGATTTTCTCTTTACTACACGATCTGTTTGCATTTATTCAATTGCAGTGTACTCCTACACTAAAACAAAAAATATTAACTTAAAATTGAACACATTGTGTTCATAATTTGCCTTTTTTTTATATGTTCTTCAAAAGTTTAAAACACATTTGCTCTTACTTTGACGAAATTTGTTGCAAGCTATTTTTTAAACACAAAATTCTTCAAATTAATAACAATTGTCGTCAATTTTAAAACATTTTTTTTCAGTGTGCAACAGTGAAATAGTGTATATTCGTTTAACGAATATATTCATGCAGGGCTCTAATAGGCATACATGTTCTACTACGCTGTTTTTATCTGTAAAGTCAAGTTCCGCTATCGCAGCAGCGTCAATGTGATATGAAGTTGAAACTATAACTGTCGATTTTCGAGCTTTTCAAGCCACCCGGGTATTTTCGAGTATTTCGAGCTACCCGACTAATTCCCGAGTACCCGGGTATTTGCCTATTTTTAATTTTTGTTTTCTACAAAACTTAAGAATCTTAACGAAAAATTAGTAATGGTTATTTAGTAAAAAAAAAAAACAAAAAAATCTACTTTTAACCAGTCCCCATCAAACATCTCCACGGACTGCCAAAGCAATTTTCTTTTTTATTAAAATGTAGTCACACAGAGCCAAAACAACTTAATAAAATAGAAGAAAATCAATAAAATTCCTCTAAGGTTTCATCCAATTTTTTATTATGCAATCCACATAATTTTAAGAAGAATCTTATTATATTTTATGAGAACACATTTAAAAACAATAAGGAAATCTTATCAAAAATATGTGATTTACTTATTGATTTCAAAAGTTACCTTCTTGATTTTTAAGAAGAAATCTTATAGATTTAATAAGATTTCTTTTTGAAATTTAAGAAGAATTCTATTGATTTAATAAGATTAACCCTTATCGGTAACTCAGACCCATAACCCTAAAAGGTTCCTTAAGTATGCGCGCGCTTACATACAGAAAACTTTAAAAGAAATAAAAATATCACAAATTTTATGAATAAAATTTAAAGACTATTTATTCTTTTTAGGATTAAAGTAAATAAAAAAATTGATATTCAGGACAAAAATTGGAAATATTTAAAAAAAAAAAACATTTTGAAATCTTGTCGATTTGGTAAGTATAAGATAATTTTAAGATATTTTATTGGCACAATTCAAGCATGCATTGAATTTGTGATCTGCACAGATGAATTTCTTGCATTTATCACATCTTGTTGCAAACACATTAGGATTGCTTTTGCTAGTTCAAATGTAACATCGACCAAGCTTCCGGATTGGTGACGCATGCTGAATTGGATGAATTGGAACACTTGCGACATTTGTTGAGATTATTGGTGTATCGGGTTGTGCCACTCTTGGACCACGTATTCGCTTCGCGATGAATGGTTTAACCATAGCGTCTCCAAGCTCAATCAAGAACAGTCTACGACGAATATTCCTGTTACTGTTTTTTATTGAAATTTAAGTGAAATTAACGTACGCATTAACTCCACTTATATCAAGTAAATTGCAAAACAATGCCATAGGCCATCGATTGACCTTTCGCTTGCATCAATAAGTGCCAACCATTTGTTCAAGCGTATCTACACCGCCTTTATTTGTGTAAAAACAGGCTTTTTCAGCATATTTCTCAAAACTGGTGGAATCTCAGTTCGATTCTGTCGAATTATTCCGATAATGGTCATTCGCCGTTTGTGTAACTCCTCAGCAGACCTGTAAAAGATTGAATCATTTTCAGTTTTCATTCTCTTGTTTAAAAATGCAAAAGCTGAACAATTTTTTTGTAGCATTCAAAGTGTGAACTCTTTAGGCTTAAGTCTTTAGGCTGATTAAAATTGTTTTCAAGTCATGAATTGCAAAACGTAAAGAATGCACACTGAATTGAAATTTTAACGAGTGCAGCCACCGATGGCTTTAGCCACGATGGCTGCAACCATCGATAGTTGCAGCCGAATTGAAATTTTAGTGAATGCAGACGGCGATGGCTTCAGCCGCAAGGATTTGTTGTTGTCTGAAGCTGTTTTGTGTGTATTTGTGTATGCGTGTGTGACTGTTGGGCATGACTGTGATGGGTTGCCATTGGCTTGATATCATGTATAGAAAAAGTATTATATACAACAAATTGTAGAAGTTAATTTTTATACATTTTGTTAATAATATTTATTGGTTATAAGCACTTTATTATTCCAGAAAATGTCAAAGGAAAGACAAAAGCATGTCACTAAGATCGGCCGTCGAAAACAAATGACAACAAAAATGCAAAATGCTGCTTTATATTTAGTATTTCATGGTAGTAAATAAAATGTCCAGTGTTTCAGAGTTGAAAAGAATGATAAAACTGAGTGCATTCATCGTATTTCTTAAGCCTACAAGAATGGGATTGATATTTGTCATAAGTCCCATTCCTTATAAAGCATTGTCTTTTATCTTCAAAGAGTGATGAATTGTGCATTTGTAATTCTTTGCATTTGTAATTTGTAACTCTACAGAAGCATAAGATTGCAATCTGGTTGATGCAGCTTTTGAATGATTTAAGAGTGTGTGCATTCCGAAATGATTCAAACTTTTACAGCTCTGCTCCTCAGCTAATTGATATGTGGTGCAGAAATTATCACAAGTGACATTTCTATCTGAAAGGCCTTCACATAAATCGAGCACAGCTCTTTGGCCTTGGTTTCTCTCGAGTGCTGCATTAATAAGATTTCGAATCACATAGAACCCACATTTTTATTCCATATTTTGCCGGCTTAGATAAAATGTACTGACGGAAGCTGACTCGACCGCGAAATGCATACTATAATACATGTAAGAATAGACATGTATGCGTGCACATACTAAGAACCTGTACGTCAATAAGCTTACAAGAGCATTTCCAAACGTGAGCGCCACTTGTAGTCGCATGAAATTAGTAGATTCCATCGAAAAAAGCTATTTGCCAAAAACTCATATCAATCGGTTAAGGTTTAATATATTTTTACTTAATTTAATTTTGAATTTGCGCGCGCATACAAAGGACCGATGAGGGTTAAAGAAATCTTTTCAAATCAATACGGAATCTTGCTAACCTTTAACCTAGAAATATACTTTCAATTGCCTATAATATTAAATAAAAAGACATATTTTAGATTTTATTAAAATTTATGCATTAGTAAATAAAATTGTTATTTATGAACATTAGATACATATGTTAAAATTAGATTAAATTAGACTTTGTCGCCAAATTGTCCGGCGCTGTCGAGGCCTTCAAAGAAACTAACTACATCCTCAATATCCAATTTTTTTTCGAGAACCTCTTTTGAGTTCACACCGTACCTTTTTATTAAAGTCGAAATTGAGTCACTCAAGGCCCACGACTGAAATATGGCTTGAGTTTCGAGAATTTCAGTCTCTTTGAAAAAAAGTTCTGGAACACAAATATCATTCTCAATTATAACATTTTTCTTATTTTATTTTTATTTATTTTATTTATATTTATTTTTTTTTATTTATTTTATAAAAGCAGATCAATAAGATTTTCTTATTAGTTTTAACTGGTCTCTTCTTAAACTTTGGAGAGTAAAAAAAAAAAACGATTTTCTTATTAAAGTTAATGTTAATAAGATTTCTACATAATTTCATTCATTCAATAAGAAAATCTTATAAAAAAATGTTTGATAGTAGCTGTTAATTTTTAATAAGATTTTCTCTATGGAATTAAAAAAATTTTTCTTTGGAAAATTCTTATTATTTGGTTGTATTAATAAGAAATAAGCTCAATTTGGATGTCTTATTGATTTTATGTAGTGGTTTTTGGCTCTGTGCAATCATATCGGTCTATTTTATTGTTGGTCACGTACATACTATATTCTTTATGAGCATCGCTACTCGAGTAGGTCCAGCCATGTCCGTCTATATGTCTGTATGTGATGACGATCACAGCATAGATTTTGGGACCATCGTTATGAATTTCGATACTATAAGCTTATATTTAAAATTTAAAGATCATGTTACAAATTAATGATCTCGTATGAAAATTACACTAACTCCATATAGAAAGTAATATGAAATTGGCAGAATCTCTTAAAATTTCACAAAAATTAAATGCCTTAATTGATTTAAATTTTATTATTGAGGACATATTAAATTCAATGGAACAAAATAAAAGAATAATAGACTTTGTACTCTAAATATTATATAATGAATAAAAAAATTTGAATAAGTCTATAAATAAAACTAAAATCCCCCCAACATTTTTTCTGGGTGCGCCCCTGCGCTGCGGCAAAGTCAATCAGCCTCATTCCGTTATCGGAGGTATTGTCGTGGAGGCTGAACTCAGAGATAATGAGATTGGAAACTTCGGCAAAAAAGGGATAGCTGTGTGCTAAAATGCTGTCAATACTAATGCAAATATTATAAATGTGTTAGTTAAATTTCATGACAAACTCACCCCTCTCCCTATATTCACCGCTCTCCAGGGAAATTGGGCGCTGGTGAAAATGCAATTTTTTCAGCGAAACCACCACCGTACACATGGGGAAAAACTAACTTACAATTTTTATTCAAACATTTTCATGCATATACAAATCAAAACAGAGTTTTTAAAACAAAAATAAAGTAGTTTTGAAAGAAACTGAACTATATGTCCCTGTTAACGAAAGCACTTGTCAATAGAACAAGTTTTTTTTATTTTAAATTCAATTTTTTTCTATCAAAAATATTTTGTTCTATTATAAAAGCAACTCCATTAATTAGATTGACAATACTCACATTTCTGTATTGACAAAATTTCTTTATCTACTTTTATTAACAATATTCTTGCTCAGCTTAAAATAATTTTCTTTTAAATATGCGAGACTTTTTTGGGTGTAGTACCCATTTTTGACAACTATGAGGTAAACTCACATACACAATACGTGATTGCATAAAAAACTGAAGAACATGCATTTTTATCTGTCAAAATCAACAGAATTCACAATAGAAACGAAGTTTCCCATCTCATTATCTCTGGCTGAACTTTTCGACTGTTGGACCAAAGATATTTTCTTTTTTCTTTTTTTCAAAAATAGGTCCTACACCCAAAAAAGTCTTGCATATTTAAAAGAAAATTGTTTTTAGCAGAGCAAGAATATTGTTAATAATAGTTGATAAAGAACATTTGTTAATATAGAAATGTCAGTTTTGTCAATCTAATTTATGGAGTTGCTTTAATAATACACAAACATATTTTTTATAGAAAAAAATTTAATTTAAAATAAAAGCAATTGTTCTATTTACAAGTGCTGTTGTTAGCAGAAAAACAGAAATCAATTTCTTTGAAGATCAGTTATATCTTTGTTTTTTAAACTCTGGTCTAATTTTTAAATGCATGAATTTGTTTGAACAAAAATTTAAGTTAGTTTTTCCCTATGTGTACACTGGTGGCTTAGCTGTCGAAAGTGAGATATTCACCAGCGCTCATGTCCATCCTGAGGGGTGAATTCATCGAGGATCCATCGCGAGGGGTGAGTTTATCATGAAATTTTACTTAGGGCCAGTTTCACGACCATTAGTTAACCACTGACCAGAGGTTAACTAACAGATTTGAATTTCACAATCAAAGTTAACAAGAGGTTAAGCCACCAGTGGTGGTGGTTTAAACCATTAGTTAACGAACAGCTGATTTCTGTAATAGAAAAAAAAGCTTATAAAAAACAAAAAGAGAAACGTGAAACAAATAACAATGGATTCCGATAGGGATCACGGTGTTGTTAGCGATTCGAACTATGAGGAAGTGTGGAGTGTTTAAATTACTTTTTCAGAGCCTTCAAGCTCCTGTATGTTCGTTCCTCATTCTGGCAATTGAACTCTGATTAAATTTTTTCCCATGTTTTCTCCTTCTCGTCCGCATGATATTTATCGGATTGTTTGCATTCAATTACGCATTTGTGTTTTTGCACGACTTCCAAAAGCAAATCAATTTATTTTTGTGCAAAATTGGAACATCTTGCGTTTGTTGCATTAATTTTGTCCATTTTGCAAAAGAAACGTATTTAATGCATATATCAAAAACATATGTTTTATATAGTGTTGCCATATTTTCTTAACAAAATTGCCATTAGTTAACTAAAGCATTGTGAAACCCAAATCATAAAATGTTATAGTTAACTAACAGCCTTTAGTTAATTAACCAATTGGTTAACTAATGGTCGTGAAACCAGCTCTTACACATTTATAATATTTGCATTAGTATTGACTGCATTTTAGCATACGGCTATCTCTTTTTTGTCGAAGTTTCCAATCTCATTATCTCTGCTTAAGCGTTTAGCCAAACCGGTTTTCTTAAACAAAGGAGGTAGGCCAGGCCATGATACAATTACAAGGTAGGCTCATATTGGAGAGCAGGGTGCGCTAGTTGTCAAAATCAGCTGATAGCTTTTAGTTTTTCTTTGTTGTTGTTGTTGCCTTTGTCGTTTGACGTTTGTGGCTTCTACAGCTTTGTTGTTGCAAAATTTCACAATTGAGCAGCCATTTTAAAATGAGCCTACCTTGTAATTGTATCATGGGCCAGGCGACTTATTTGTTTTTTTTTTTTAATTTTACTCATGAACTTATTTTTTAATTTTTTTTTTTTTCAGTACTATACTTTTTGTTCATTACATTAAGGCCCAGTTTCAATTTTTTGAGTAAAAAAACGGGCTTGTTTGAATGCCTGTATTTTTTTATTTTATTAAATATCAAAACAATTTTGTTTTGTTTTTATTTCAGTCTTAGATAAACAATTCTTTTTTTTTGTTTTTTTTTTGTTTGATAAAAAAAAACCAACATTTTATAACAGTTTGGTCTTGTGCGTGAACCAAAAAAAGTTTAAAATTATAAAAATAAAAAAATGCCGCATAAAAGAAAAAAAATTCAATTTTTCATACACGAAATTGGACCTTATAAATGAAACAAAGCAAAACAAAATATTTTTTTATTTGATTTTGTTGGTTCACGCACTGCGTATTCAATTATTTTACAAAATAAAAAAGATTTAAGTTAATCGGACACATACTTTTCGAGTTAGAGTGCAAGCCGTTTCAAAAAATGTCATTTCGAGGTAAACGCGTTAAAAGTTTAAATGAGAGCCAATATCAAGCTGTCTGATAGAACTGCAACAAGGTGTATGTCTTAAACGGCTTTGAAATATATTCTGAAATTTTTTTTACACATTCTTAGGGTGTTTTTGAAAATAATAAAATAAAAAAAAAAATTCGAAAATTTATCAAAAAAAAAAAAATTTAAACTGGGCCTTAATCATAACTTAATTTATAACTTTATTCATTAAATTTAGACCTGAGCCATAATTTAATATTGTTATTAAACTATATTTTTAAGTTTCCTGCTGTGAATTTATAATAATAATTTTTGGAAAACGAATCACAAACTCTGATAAAAACAATTTATTCTTGGAAAACTGTTCAAAAAGATAAAACTTTTTTCCTTAATACTTCACTAATAGTAATGGAAAACAATAAAAAACCAAGTCTACATATATATTGTTTGCATCTCATTGAAAGTCACTCGCAAAACAAAAGATTCTTGCTCATAACCATGATACAATTCAATACAATACAATACAAATACAATACAATTGTCAATGAATATAATAAAAAAACTGGACTGTGTGATTTGCTTCCTTTATTTGTGTTTTTTATATTGGACTGTATCAGTTAACAATTCGAAAATTTTTTGTGCATTTTGTACAAGAGTATTTTTATGTATATTTTAAGGGTTGCAAACTTATGCTTATAAATCAGGAATGCAAACTTATGTTTATAAATCAGGAATGCAAACTTGAACAACAAACACAACAAGCCTTACAACCTCGTTGAAGTTGTACATTGAAGTTTGCAAACTTCAACATTCTGCCCCCCGTTGAATGCTTATGCTTTCAAATATCAATAAACAATGGACAGAGTTTAACAATGGGGCGTTTGTAACAACCCGTAGTGGTTTTAACAGTGACTACTCTTACCAAACCATCTGCCCCTGAATGTACTTCGATAATTTTTCCAATAGACCATTGTGTGGGTGGTAAATTATCTTCTTTAATGATAACAAGATCATTGCATTGTAAATTTTGCAACTTTTGATTCCATTTGGGACGTTTTTGCAATTGTGTTATATATTCGGCTGACCATCGTTTCCAAAATTGACTGACAAGCCGTTGCAAGTATTGCCAGCGATTTAAGTGGTTGATTTTTGATGACAAGTTACCCTCATCTGGAATTGATGACATTGGTCGAAAAATCAGGAAATGTGCTGGTGTGAGTGGATCCGTATCACCATCAAACTTAGCACAAAGTGGTCGAGAGTTAAGACAACTTTCTATTTGACAGAGAACTGTGTGCATTTCTTCAAATGTTGCTGAAGCATCACTCAAAACGCGATTGAGATGAAATTTTGTGGACTTTACGCCTGCTTCCCACAAACCACCAAAGTGTGGGCCAGCCGGCGGTGAAAAATGCCATTGAATGTGTTGTTGGGACATTTCTCTCGTGATATTGTCTTGTGTTGCTGATCTCTGCATAAACTGTAAGAGTTCCCTCAGTTTCTGATTACAACCAACAAAGTTCGTGCCATTGTCTGAAAAGATGTGAGCTGGCTTGCCTCTCCTAGCTATAAATCTTCGTAGCGTTGCTAGAAATGCTGCCGTAGATAACTCTGTTACTAGTTCCAAGTGAGTAGCTTTTGTTGTAAGACAGATGAAGATAGATATCCAGCATTTATAAAGCTTGCTTCCACGTCCCTTCCAAGACCGGATTTGTAACGGACCAGCAAAATCGATTCCTGTAGTAACAAATGCTGAAACTGTCTGTAGTCGATGGTGCGGTAAATTGCCCATTTGTTGCTCAAATGGTTTGCCACGAAATCTCATGCATGTTGTGCATTTGTAGACGCATCTTTTTATGACGTAAATGACGGATGGTATCCAGTACTTGAGAGCAAGGAGATATTGAAGCTGACGGCAACCTGCATGTAAATACTTGAAATGATAGTCCTTAACTATAAGTTCCGTAAGATGACTATCTTTGCTTAAAATTAAAGGATGTTTTTGGTCGTAGGCGATATTTGCATTTTCTAACCTGCCACCAACTCTTAACAAGCCATTTTCATCGATGAATGGTACAAGGGCTGCTAACTTGTGGTTTGCTGGTAACTGGTTACTCGATGTTAGCACGCGAATTTCTGATGAAAATGATTTTTGTTGCTCTTTTTTAATAAGCGCTGTATGTGATGATTGTAAATCCCTTGAAGTTAAGAATCCATATGACTTTGCATATTTTTGTGGTTGGCAGTTTTGTGAAAAACGAAGAAGAAGTGCAGTAATTCTGAGCAATTTGTTGAAATGTGAGAATCGATCAATTAAATCAGGTTCAATCTTTGTTGAAACATGAGCAATAACATTTTTTCTTTCCTCCATATCAACATCTGTTGGAATTTTGAATGCATGCTCAGGGAACCCATTAAGTGTCCTCAATACTGGAGGTCCCTGCCACCATAGATGGTTGTTAATGAGTTCATAGGGTGATGTTCCACGAGTGGCTATGTCTGCTGGGTTTTCTTGCGAACAAATATGATGCCATTGCTGAGCAGGAATGACATTAATAATGTATGAGGTCCTATTTGCTATGAAATTTTTCCATCTGCGTGGATGATCTGCGATCCACGATAATACTATGGTCGAGTCCGACCAACCATAAAGTGTTGCATTTTGGATATTTAGTGCGCTTTGAACCTTCACTGCCAGTTTAGCCATTAAGTGAGCCGCACACAATTCAAGTCGAGGAAGGGTGACTTGTTTAACAGGAGCTACCCTTGTCTTTGAAGCAATAAGACTTGTAGAAATGTTACCATTTGCGTGTACAATTCTAAGGTATATTGCTGCAGCGTATGCAAGTTCCGATGAATCTGCAAAGCCATGTATCTCTACATTTTGTTCGTCTGAAAACTGCAACCATCTTGGAATTCGAAGGTCTGGTATCAAAGCAATGCTATTTCTAAGTTCATTCCATCGATACAAAATATCTTCTGGCAGTGGTTGATCCCAGCAAATTCCCTTGAGCCACAATCTCTGCATGAAAATCTTCATGGATACCACAACTGGTGCCAACCAACCAATTGGATCGAAGATTTTTGAAATGTCCGAGAGCACTGTTCGTTTCGAGACTTCTTGCGTCATTGGTGACAGATGAACACTGTATTTAAATGCATCCGTTGCAGTATCCCATAACAGGCCTAAGGTCTTTACTGTTTGGGATTCGTCAATTACTGTTTCTGATGAGCTTTCTCTGTCCTTAGGATCGATTGTTTCAAGAAATTTAGGAGAATTGGAACACCATTTTCGAAGATTAAATCCAGCACTCGACAAAACGTTGCAAAGTTCGTCCTTTAGTTTGATTGCATCACCTAAATCTGTGGCACACGACATGAAATCATCAACATAAAAACACTGATTGATGCTCTCAGCTACTGGAGAATGCGCTGCAAAACAGTCGTTTGCAACTTGCTTTAACGTTCTTATGGCCAGGAAGGGAGCTGCAGCAGTGCCATACGTTATGGTTTTCAGATTGTATGTCTTAGGTGGTTCATTCTTGTTGGTTCTCCAAACAATGCTTTGAAATGCACGATCGTCAGCATGCACTAGTACCTGACGGTACATTTTTTCGATATCACTACAAAATGCTATTTTGTATTTTCGAAACTTCAACAATAATGTGAATAAATCGTTTTGTACTGTTGGGCCCACCATCAACCGATCATTGAGTGAAACACCGTTTGACCCTTTACAAGAGGCGTCGAAAACGACTCGAAGTTTGGTTGTAGTGCTACTAGGCTTAATCACTGAATGGTGTGGCATATAGTAAGCCGCGTTGATTGATGGATGTGATGAAAGTTCCATATGATCCAACTCGATATATTCTTGCATGAATTTTATATATTCTTCCTGTAGTGATTTATTATTTTGAAACCGACGTTCCATGCTGTAAAGTCTTTTGATTGATGCGGATTTTGTATCACCGAAATCACGCTCATCTGTTTTGAATGGTCTTGCAATGGTCTTGAATGGTCTTGCAAGTCTTACAATGTATCTACCGGACACTTCCCTTTGAACATGTTGTTGAAAATGTCGTTCTGCTCGTTGTTCTTCATCAGTTAAAAGCTGTGTGCTGCTTTGGAGTTCTTCTATCTCCCAAAAACGATGAAGCTGCTCAGAAAAATCCAAGGACACATGTGCAGCCCAAATTCGTGGTTTTTCTGGTATTGCGATTTTGCCAACTAAAACCCAGCCAAATATGGTTGAAATTGCACACGGTGAGCCAGTCGGATGCACAACTTTATTTGGTAGAACGCATTCAGAAAACATATCTGCACCCAATATTATATCGATACGACCTGGTGTATTACATTCAGGATCAGATAGTTTCAACTTTTTAAAAAACTCGAATTTATTGCTACATATCTTGAGCGCAGGAAGGTTCTGTGTCAGAGTTGATAAACAAAACGCATCAGCCTTGATAATGTTGTTGTTGAGTGAAGACTTCAAATTAAGCTCAACCTTACCTCGAGTGTTGCAACCACCAGTTGAACCAACGCCGTAAAGAGTCGTCTGGTCATGAGTTCTTCTTAATTGCAAACGTTGTGTGCATGCTTCTGTGATAAGCGTGGCTTGTGCTCCAGAATCAAGTAGAACTCTGCACGGCTGGAAATTATTGGTACCATCCTGAACCATGACAACCGCTGTTGGCAACAATGTTATATACTTAAATTTATTCTGATGAATCGAATTGATTGCACATGATAGAGTCTGCTTTTGGCTAGGCATATCAGGCTTCAGTGAGCTATGATGCTGTTCGTTGCTTGGTGCAGATTCTCGATGAAGCAACGTGTTGTGTTTGGCCTTGCACCTCTTGCACGATGAACGCTGGCATTCAGATGCCCGATGGTTTGCTTGTAAGCAATTAAAACAAAGATTGTTATTGCGCACTATCTTGCTACGGTGATCAATAGTAAGCGTCTTAAATTTAGCACATTGATATATGAAATGCTGTTCCGAACAAACTGGGCATGATTGTACCAGTGAAGTGTGCACACTTGATTGATGATTACGATTACGATTTCCTACAACATTTTGAGTGTTGGGCTTGCTCCGTTGAGCGCTTTCTACTTCTAAGAGCCGTTGTTCTAAAAAGTCTAAAAATTGTTGGAACGTTACCGAATCTGATTTACGCTCCCTGCACCACAACGTCATTGTTTCTGGATCTAACTTCTTTTCCAAGTGGAACAACAAGATAGAGTCCCAATGTTCCACAGGTTCTTCAAGCGCCTTTAGGGCATTGATGGTCTCATTTGAATTGTTGAACAAACGTTTGATTTCAGAACTCACAGGTATCTTTATAGACGGCTGATCAAATAATAATTCAAAATATGCTTTTTTGATTTTATCTGATTTGTTAAATTTGTTTCTAAGAATATCCCAGGCAATTTGATAATTTTCGTTTGTGGGCCTTAAGTGCTTCACAAGTGACAACGCATCTCCTTTAAGACGCGTTTGCAGATACTCAAACTTTTCTACACCCGAAAGATTCAATCTATTATGAATCATGGCTTCAAATAAATCACGAAAACGAATCCAGTCGACGTAAGTTCCATCAAACTCTGGAATTTGTATGCTTGGCAGTTTCAATAAATTCTGATGTTGTTGTTCATTGCTATTCAAAGATGTAGACGTCGCTCCAGAACGAGAGTTTGTAGAAATTCTTTCCATTAAAAGTGCCATTGTACTCTGGTTGTCCATGAGAGTTTGCATGGCTGTAGTCATGTCAGTATTTGCAGCTGGATTCTCCAAAATAGTATGATTTGCTTCATCCTCACGTGCTCGAATAGCAACGATGGTTTTGACGGCAAAATAGCTCTCTTCTATTTCGCTCCGATAAATCTCTTCAGCCACTCCTTCGTCAGGAGACTTTGTCAGAGCGTCAATTTCCAATTGAATTTCTTCGAATTGCCTAAAAAGCTCATCAAGTTTGACAACTCGAACCTTAACTTCATCAAAGCTAACATCTTGATTTGTGCAAAAATTGTGAATGCGCGTGATAGCGGCTTTGACACTTTGTCTTCTTTTCTTAAACCCATCCATTGTTTACGAAAACAAAAAACAAAAATAGGGAGCGCAAAATGTGAAATAAACCTTTTTTTTTTTTTTTAAATTATTCCATGAAAGTTGTAGCTAAATTAATATATTTAAAGTTAAGAACAAGTTATAAAAGTCAATAAATAAATTTAGAGAAGTGATAAGACATCAATTGAATTCAATTAAAAAGTAATAAACAAGAATGTTGCACTTTCTAATATCTGTTAAGCATAACTTTTGATATATATCTAATTTTATGATAAATTTAACTTTCAACGCAAATAAATACTTCGTTATGCAACCAAGTTCTAAAATTAAATTAAGTTGTTTCATAACCCATGGATTTTAGTTTAATTGTGTTCAACAACCATTTTAATATATGAATACAACTACCAATTTTTACTTAGAAATACATAAAAAATAAATACATAAAAATGTCACCAGTTTGCATCCGAAAAAACAAGATGCCGCCTTTATGCTGCGCACTTTGATCAAGCTGCGCTAAAATCTGCCGCAATGCTTGGACTTAGTACCTTATGTCGCTGCAATGAGACTCCGAACGAAGGTTGTTTCTTTAGTACTCTCTAGATGTTGATGAACGCTGATGATCCAATGCTTGATAATACACCTTATGTTGCTTCGATGAAACTTCGTACAGGCTTGTTCTGTATGTGCTAAACACTTCGTAATTATGAAAGCACTTCGATTTCGCTTACGAATTGCCTTTGCAAATAAATAAAAATGTTATTTATGTATGCCGTGAGCTGGTGCTCCGATGGCAATGTGTTTGAGCTGGTGCTCCGATGAGTTGACTTCAGTTGTGAAAGCTGGTGCTTCGATAACTTCACTGCACCACTTCGCAGAAGCTGGTGTGAAGAAGCTGGTGCTCCGATGGCAATGTGTCTGAGCTAGTGCTCCGATGAGTTGACTTCAGTTGTGGAAGCTTCGATAACTTCACTGCACCACTTCGCAGAAGCTGGTGTGTAGAAGCTGGTGCTCCGATGACTTGTTGCAACACGTCGCGTGTCGAAGCTGGTGCTCCGATGTCTTGCTAATGTTCCGCTGAATGTGCGATTATTGAAGCTGGACACTTTGTTGCTGAATTTCAACAAACTCGCAACAATCCGACTCGATAGACCAAAAAATGTCAATGAATATTGTTGAAAATCGAATACACGGCCAAATTCCAATTTGATGAGCTTAGATGCTTTTAAACTTTATTCCAATAAGAATGAATAGGTTTTAATACATGAAACAACTAAAATAACTAAAAAACTTACAATTTTGGTCTTCTCCTAGCCGTTAGTATTTCAATTATGAAGAAAATTAAAAAGTACAAAAAAGACAAAGGAAACAGTGTTGCCAGATGCGCCATATAAATATATATTCGAATATGTTCAGAAAGTAAAAGCAGCGTTGCAGGTGACAGTGTTGTTAACATTCTCTCCCCCGGTATCACGATCGCCTGCGACCGTGACTACCTGACTAACTTCTTCATCAATACTGTCTCCATAGCTGCGGACATCTAGGACTGCTAATTTTATAGCTGGACGATGATATTCTCCATTCTTTGTGCGTACGAATGCGCTTCGTACCTGCCCATCTTTTGCTACGATAATGTTAGTCACGATCCCCTTTGGCCAAGTGTGTCTAGGCAAGTTGTCGTCAACAATGATAACCACATCTCCGATTTTGATTGGTTTTGCTTTACCGTACCATATTGTACGTTTCGTTAATTCCGGCAGAACTTCAGCTACCCATCTCTTCCAAAACCTGTCCGCTAGATATTGAGAGTGGCGCCAACTTTCTTTAACAAACTGATCCGTTGTGTCAAATTTGCCTGCAGGCTTGCTTCCAGAAGACGAGCCGAGCAAAAAATGATTTGGCGTAAGTGCCTCTTGGTCGGCCGTATCGAGCGACAAGTAAGTCAGTGGGCGACTGTTCACAATACTTTCCACCTCTAGTAGAAGATTCAGAAGCTTTTCATCGTTAAGTTTTGTGTCGGGTGTGACAATGTGGTACATAACTGTTTTAATTGAGCGCACCATGCGCTCCCACGCACCTCCCATATGTGGACTTCCAGGCGGAATGAACGACCACTTGGTTTCAGCGCTTGTGAACTCACATCGAAGAGCATCGAAGTCAATTTCTTCATGTGCTTGACGTAGTTCTTTTTCAGCAGCTCTTAAATTGGTTCCATTGTCACTGTATATATGGAGAGGTACACCTCTACGAGCTTTAAAGTTTTTAATAACCATAACACACGAACTCATTGTGAGACTGTGTGCGACTTCTATGTGTACAGCTCGACAGGTTAGGCAAGTAAATACTGCTCCATATCTTTTTTCTGCGCGCCTGCCTACAGTTACTAGAAATGGGCCAAAAAAATCTAATCCAACGTAAAAAAACGGTCTCAAGAAGGCGGACAAGCGTGCTTCTGGCAACGGACCCATTTCAGGGGGACACGGATTTGCATTTCGAATTTTGCATATTTGACATTTGCTTCGAATACAACGTAGCAAGGAGCGTAGGCTGGGTATATGATATTTTTGAAAGATTTCATTAATCACTGTTTCGTGATTGATGTGTTTATATTTTCGATGGTACCAATCGACGATTAGATGCGTGATGCGATGCTGCTTAGGCAATATTATTGGGTTCTTTGTGGCATTAGTTATTTGTTTTGAGTTTTCAAGTCGTCCTTTCAAACGAACAATTGCTGAATCATCAATAAAGGGGCTTAATTTGCGCAGAGGGCTTTTCTTTGGTATCAAACAGTTTTGATTATTCTTTAAAAGTTGTATTTCTTGAGAGTAAACGTCGTTTTGAGCAAGTCGTAGGAGAAACATTTCACTCCAGCAGAGCATTTCAGAGCTTAGGCCTGGAATCGTATTGTACTCTTTCCGACATGGTATTCTTTCTTTTCTTTCTTTGTGGTTTTTTAACTTTTGTACGAAAAGCTTAACATATACCATGGTTCTTAATAATCGCTCCCATTTTGAAAATCGCGTAACGTTAACTATAGCTTGCTTTTCAAAAATTGTAGCAACCTGGTGTATTTCGGTATCAACTTGTTCCTCGATCTTAAGATGGTTTTGAAGAGCATTAAAGGTAGGCCACTCATGCGGAGGTAATTGTAAAAAAGACGGTCCTCTAAACCACGGGGCTTTAGCATCAAAATCAGGCGCACGAGTCCATTTAGTAGCCAAATCAGCTGGGTTAAGTTTTGTGGACACATAATTCCATTTCTTTATATCCGTTGTTTCTTGGATCTCTGCAACACGAAATTTCACGAATTGCTTATACGCTCTCGGGTCTGAACCTAGCCAAAGCAAGACCGTCTTTGAGTCTGACCAGAAGTAAGTAGATTCACAATTTAAATCATGGTTCTGGAGGATTAAATTTGCCATACGGGCTCCCGAAACAGCAGCAAGCAGCTCCAGTCTAGGTATCGATAACGGACGCAGCGGTGCTACTTTTGTTTTTGCGCATACTAATGAAGTTTCTATACCGTTTTCGCTGTAGATACAGAAATAAGCCACAGCCGCGTATGCATGCTCGCTAGCATCTACGAAAACATGTAACTGTATTCTGCTTGTTTCACTATCTGCCAGCTTGAAATAGCACCTCGATATGCGAACGTTCTCTACATACTTCAGGTTACTTAACCACTTTTGCCATGCATCAACGAACTCTTCTGGTATGGTCTCATCCCACTCTATGCGACTTCTCCAAACATTCTGTACCAATATCTTCATGTAGATTGTAAAAAACGATAATAATCCCAGTGGATCGAAAATTGACATTAAAAGCCTCAATAATTCTCTTTTGGTTGGTAGTCTCAAGCCGCGTAATACATCTTCACTGGCTTTTGTGTATTTGAGGTTATATGTAAAGAAGTCATCAGTTGTGCTCCACCACATTCCAAGAATTTTATCCACTTCTAAGATCTGTTCCACTGTTCGACCTGCTTTACAAAATCCGTCTGTAAAACCATTCTCACCCAATGCTTTCAATACTTGCGAAGAATTTGACAACCAATTTCGGATGTGAAAACCACCACTTGCATGTACTTTGCGCACGTCCGTGGCTAACTGAACAGCATCAGAAACAGAGTTGACGCTATCAAGCATATCGTCGACGTAATGCCTTTTCAGTATCGATTTTGCAGCTCTTGGATACTCTTTCTCATATTCCTTAGCATTCTTATTTTTTTGCATATTGTGCAAGCGATGGCGAACAGCTGGCACCGAAACTTAAAACTTGAAGAACATAAACTACTGGCTGTTGTAGTGCATTACAGTTACGCCATAAGAATCGTTGCGAATGTTGATCATCTTTATCAACGGCTACTCTATGAAACATTTCACAAATATCTCCGCAAATTCCAATTTTTCCAATTCCGAAATTGAAGAGCACTGTAGGTAATGACACTAACAGATCTGGAACTTTCGAAAGACAATCATTCAGTGAAACTCCGTCATATTTTGTAGCAGCGTCCCATACCATTCGTATCTTAGATGGCTTGTTCGGGTTTTTTACAGCAAATATCGGCAAGTACCAAGTTCGCGGATGCTCAATACATTTTTCATCTACAGTCAATCTTCGGATGTAGCCTTTGCTTTCCATTTGCATTATATGATCATTAACACGCATTTTTAAATCGACATCTTTTGATAGCTTCTTCTCAAAACAACTGAGTCTTTGTAATGCCATGCTATAGTTGTTTGACATTTTTATATCACTGGCTTTCCACAACAACTTAGCAACAAAATGATCACCATCACGAGTGACTTTTTCTTCCAATTCATTTTTTAAATTAACGTTTTCAAAATTCTTTGGCTCACTTTCAAGTTTCATATTTTCGACCATCAGAGTTTGCAACGCCACGTCATCATCGCACTCGCATATGTGTAGTTGAAAATGTGTTTCGACATTACTTTGTACATTTTTATTCACAGCACCATATATCGTCCATCCTAATCTTGTCTTTGTTGCCGCAGGTTCATTTGGTTTTCCTTCTCTGAACTTCAATGGCATCGCAACGTTTCTATTGTTTAAGCCAATTATAATTCTTGGTATCACATTATAATATGATTTTACTGGCAAGCCTCTCAAATGTTTATATTTATTTGTTAATTCATCCAAATCCATTGTCTGAATTGGTAAATCAAGGCTTTTTACTGAATGTACATTGACAAGCGAATAAACTTTATCACGTTGATCCTGCTGCGATATTTTCAAATTTAAGAGACGAGATCCTGTTTCCCTACGTACTGTTCCATCAGTCCAACACAAACACAATTCTTTATTTTGACCTTCTAGCTGCAACTCATTCAAAACGCTTTCTTCGATAAGCGTAGCTCCAGAACCATCATCTAGAAACGCATATACATTGAGGGACTTATGGCGTCCATAAATCGTTATTGGCACAATTCTAAATAGTACGCTAGAGGTTTGCATGTGATGAACAGCAACAATGCTTTCTGACATTGCATTATTCTGATGTACTTCCTGCTTATGTAAGATTGGATGATGTGGAGCAGAACAACCATTAACACCGCATTCTTTTTGTTGGCGACATGATCTGCTATCATGCTTCTTTAAGCAATATCGACAAAGTTTTTTCTTCATAACCTCGTCCCATCTTTGCTTATATTCAATTTTTTTGAACTTTTCGCATTTCAAAATTGGATGCTCTTCCTCACAAAAATAGCATTTCAGCTTTGAAACATTATTATTTTTCCCTACCTCCTCATGAAAATTATTGCGCTGTGTTCTACGCACTTCGCAATCTTTTTGCTTAAGCACCGGTAGTGATATTATACTGCTCGCAGATTGTGCCAAATCGAAAAGCCATTCGCTAAATGTCGACAAATTTTCACCTTGTGTTGTGCGTTTATGCATAGCCCACTGCAAGCTTACAGAAGCTGGCAATTTTTCAAGAAGCTCTTGAATAAGCAAAGGATTATTCAAATGATTTTTAAAATCAGCAGCCAAAATTGTTGTTGTCAAATTTTGTACCTCCAATGCAAAATTTACCAAAGTTTCCAGTTTATTTTGATTAACGCATGGAAACGCTCGCAACTTTATCATCAAAGAGTTAATAATATGTTCAGGTCGCCCAAATACCATTCGCAATGTCTCAATAATTTTTGGCACGAGCGCAGGAATCATAAGCTGACTGCTCACATAATCTCGAGCGCTACCCTTCAATGCCTTCTGAAGACGAAGCAAATTTTCGTCATTACTGAACCCACACAAGCGTGTAGAATTCTCGAAGCTGCTTATAAAAATAGGCCATTCTTCAGGACTACCACCGAAAATTGGTAGCTCCTTAGGAACAACATGCCGAGCATTAATCTGCGTTTCGTTTAAGCATATTGATGTTCTTGCGGCAGCTAAAGAGTGCATTTCTCCTTCCTGAACATAACCTCTTTCGTGACCATAACCTCTTTCACGCAAACTCATTGCCCCATTACCATCGCCATTTTCAATATCATTACCGTCGCCATTTTCAAAATTATAACCGTTTGTAACGGCCACGCCATTACCCTGTTTTTTGTTGCTATGCATTTTGCGCATACTATTCGTAGCGTCAGCAATGCTTACGCTAACGAAGGGCAAAGCCTTACGACTGCACTGCCCAGGTGCCGTTACCCTAGCAGCATCAACATCGACGTCATCGTTGTCGCCATGTTCATATTTTTGCATAATATCATATTTTTTTTGAATAAATAACATTTTAATTTGTTGCTCTTCTTCCAGACGCATTAACTCTATGCGCATATTTCGACGAGAGCTATTTAATAAAATTTCACCTACCTCGCTTTCCGCTGTACCGTGATATGCCTGTTGCCTTTCGTTCATTCTTACCCCCATGGGTGACTGAAATGTCTCAGCGTTTGTTGCGTTCAGTGAATGCTGATTTCCATCTGGTACAGTTGCTCCCGATGTCCTACATTCTTCACATGCCCAGTCACTTTCCGCTATATCCTCAGAAACGTTGACGCAAGAAAAATGGAACCATTTGTTGCAACTATCACACTGCACCATTTGCTCGTTATCCGGTTGCTCACAAACGCTGCAGCTACATTCCTTAGCACTTGCAGTGCTTACGCCACTTCTTGTGCTCACCATATTTTCCCGGAACCAACACAAGCCAATTCAGCGCCGACAGTACAAAATTTTTAAAAGATTTGTTGAAAATCGAATACACGGCCAAATTCCAATTTGATGAGCTTAGATGCTTTTAAACTTTATTCCAATAAGAATGAATAGGTTTTAATACATGAAACAACTAAAATAACTAAAAAACTTACAATTTTGGTCTTCTCCTAGCCGTTAGTATTTCAATTATGAAGAAAATTAAAAAGTACAAAAAAGACAAAGGAAACAGTGTTGCCAGATGGGACATATATATATATATTCGAATATGTTCAGAAAGTAAAAGCAGCGTTGCAGGTGACAGTGTTGTTAACAAATATAATAAAAAAACTGGACTGTGTGATTTGCTTCCTTTATTTGTGTTTTTTATATTGGACTGAATCAGTTAACAATTCGAAAATTTTTTGTGCATTTTGTACAAGAGTATTTTTATGTATATTTTAAGGGTTGCAAACTTATGCTTATAAATCAGGAATGCAAACTTATGTTTATAAATCAGGAATGCAAACTTGAACAACAAACACAACAAGCCTTACAACCTCGTTGAAGTTGTACATTGAAGTTTGCAAACTTCAACAACAATACAAAAAAGGTAGGCTCATATTGCAGAGCAGGGTGCGCTAGTTGTCAAAATCAGCTGATAGCTTTTAGTTTTTCTTTGTTGTTGTTGGTGCTTTTGTCGTTTGACGTTCGTAGCTCCTACAAAATTTCTCAATCGAGCAGTCGCCTTAAAATGAGCTTACCTTATAATTATATCATGCTCATAACCAAAGAACTAAGAGATAATGAAGTGGTATTTACCTCACATATAGTGTATGTGTACGGAAGTACTTCTGGGATTGCGAGTGAGCGAGATAGCAAGTGTTTTTTGACAGGCTACATATCACAAAAATAAAAAAGCCTAAGCAAGTGGAAGTGTCGGTGAAAAATATTAAACAAGTAAATGAAAAAGTGATTATAATCGTTAAAAACTTGAATATTGTAAAACTTTATAAGCTATAAATCGAATTAATTTATAAAGAAAGGCTTTGTGTAGTGAAAAACTGTGATAGCAGCCAGCGCTCAAAAAATGCGCTTATTTGATTTCACAGGTAAGTATAATACAATTGGTGAGGTTTTAAAATAATAAAATCGTTGCTTATATAAAAGTGATGTTAGATACGCTTATTTCCAAATGGAATATAAATACATTTCTCATAAGAAATATTAAAATATTATATGTATCAAACTCGTCGATGTGGCGCCATTGAAAGCCTCCACATTGTGTTATATCGCCTGTCAAACAACACTTCAGGGGCGCATTTAATTTCTGAGGTGCCATGCTTTTCAGGGCGCTTATTTTTAAACATAAAAAACTAATAACAAAAAATATAAAACTAATGTATCCTTCTTTTTAATTTCATGCATGCTTTTGTCTTAAAATGAATTTTTATCCAATCATTTAAAGTAGTGTTGAATTATTTTGTTTTTATTCTGGGTTCAGGTCTTTTAGTTCATTTTACTAATATTTGTCTTTTTTACAGGTGGAATAGGCCTACAGGGGAACCGAACACCCAAAAAAAAAAAAAAAAAATCGGTAATGCATCATATTTTATACCTCTTGGGTGGTGTGGGAATACAATAAAAATTAAATAAGAACAAAAAAAAATATAAGGAAAAAAGTTTCATTAAATTGCTCATAATTTGTTATTAAAAAATTAAAAAAGAGCAGTTCAAATAGTACAAAAGCATAGATTCAAATAGTGTGAGCGAGTTCGCATTGGCACGAATTGGAGAAAAAAATGTGCAACGAGCTGCATTTTTAATGCATTTTAACAAATTTTAACCGAATTGCAGCGTTCTTTTGTTACTAACTTACAAAAGGACGCGCCTAGTTTCAAATTACCTGCAAATATTTGAATTCTCAGCAAGTTGATATTTACTTGTAGAGAATTAATCGTAATAGTAAAACTGATAATTTTGAAATATAATTAAAAAAATTAAAAATTGTTATTAAAAATCGCGTGATTTTTTATAAAATTTTTTCTGCGGCGCTTTGTCTCAGATAAAGCTACAGAAAATGGTTTTAAAGTATGATTAAATATGATTAAATACGAAAAATTGCGCAACAGTAGAACGCCTCATTTGTTATGAAAATTTCTGTTTTGAGAATTGCTTTTCGTAAAATTTGAAACCCTTTCATTTTCCCCCTATATTTTTAAGGGTGCATTTTTGATTGACCAAACATATTGATTCGCATTATAGAGTTTTTGTATTTTTTTAGAAGTTACTTAATTTTTTTTTTAAGTTTAATTCTTTTAGGAGTTATTTTTCTTTTTTGGGAGTTATTTAATTTTTCTTGGGAGTTATTTAATTTTTCTTGGGAGTTATTTAATTTTTCTTGGAAGTTATTTTATTTATCTTGGATGGTGTTATTTCATTTTTATTTTTAGAGTTATTTTATTGGGAGTAATTTCCAGAGATCGAAAATAAACAATAACGAATCGGTCTATTTTGTTACCTTCCGATTTTTCAAGCTAATGAAACAAAAACGATTCAAACAACGATTGAACGTCAGTTTTGTTTTTCATTTGCTGTTACTAACTATAAACAAAACAAAAAGACTGAGCGACGACTGAGACACAAATGAAACCGAAACAAGGATTCGTTAAACGATCGTCGGATAACAATAAAAAATTCTCTACTTCGCATTCTTTTGCGCAGTTTGCATTTTTTGCAGGGGTTGTATCAACAATGATACAATTATACAATTAGACCATGGTATAATAATACAAGGTAGCATTGACAACTGCTTATTTTCTCTTCTACAAGAAAACATCTCCTGTCAAAAACAGCTGTTTGTGAAAATGCATCTACAGCTGCTGAGGTTGTTGTTTTTTTTCACTTCAACGTTTTCAACATTGTTTGTGTTTTCAATGGCGGATTGTGAACGCTCTCTTTTTGAGTATATTTTTTGACAGTAGATGTTTTCCCAAGCAACTGTCAATGCTACCTTGTATTATTATACCATGCAATTAGACAATTGTATTATGGTATCAACGATGTTGCCTCAAACTTGTTGAATGTGTGACTTTCAACTTCAAAGCAGCTAGCCTGCTTACAAATTAAGCTGCTCACGCGTAAGCATTGAAAACCTAAGGTCTGTTTCCATATAAAGTTCAAGAAAAGTTCGAGTAAAGTTCAATATGTGAGAGTAATTAAATTATCTGTCAAAATGAGAGAATTTGCAAAAAAGTACGGAAACGACTTCTAGCGAGTTTCAAGCACACAACAGCTGATTGCCTATAAACGCAAGCAGCGCCAAATTTATTTACACCAATTTGGCATTTTCTTGTTCTTCTTGATGCTTGTTCTTATCGTGCTCGAAGAAATTGTTCAAGCCATGATACAATTACAAGGTAGGCTTATTTTAAAATGGCTGCTCAATTGTGAAATTTTGCAACAACAAAGCTGTAGAAGCCACAAACGTCAAACGACAAAAGCAACAACAATAACAAAGAAAAACTAGAAGCTATCAGCTACCTTGTAATTGTATCATGGTTGAAGCAAAGTTTAAGCTAGTTTCGAGGCTCGAGAGAGTGGCATTTTGCTTGTTCTTCTTCTCTCTCGAGCTCGAAAAATGTGTAAAGAAACGCCTTCAAGCAACTTCAAGTAACTTGAAGTGCGTACGGAAACAGACCTCATGATACAATTACAAGGTAGGTTCATATTGGAGAGCAGGGTGCGCTATTGTTAAAATCTGCTGGTAATTTTAAGTTTTCCTAATTGTTGTTGTTGCTTTTGTCGCTTGACGTTTGTAGCTTCTACAGCTTTGTTTTTGCAAGATTTCACATTTGAGCAGCCATTTTAAAATGAGCCTATCTTGTAATTATATCATTTTGAAAACGTGCTGATACTTACTAGCAGAGGCATTAAAACATGCTAACAAGCTGCTCAGTTCTTTAATTGCGTTGCAGTAAAACAAAAAACAAAGCAAACGAATAAAGGAGACAAAAGTATAGAAACGATCTTCATTGATAGATTCTTCATAACATTTCTATTGTTTTTTTTTTCTACGTTCACAAATATTAATCATTAGGTCTGTTTCCGTACTTTACACTGTGTAAGATTTGTGTAAAACGTGTGCTAGAGAGTAAAAACGAAATGTGAGAATAGTTGCAAAAGTACGGAAACAGCTTCTAGTAAGTTTCGAGCACAAAACAGCTGATTTTGACTGCAGACGGCAGCACAACATTTAAAACACTTTCACTGAAATTATTAAAAGCCATTTTTAATGCAAAACTGAACAATTACTTAATTTTTATTTATTACTATTTATTTATTGTACGTAAATTTCTTTTTAGGCACACAATTTGTGAATTTATTTATCGCAAAACATAAACAATTATTAAATGTAATTTGACATTTGCTTCTTCTTATTGATGCTTATTCTTCTTGATGCTTTTCTTACTTTACTTGAAGTCTCGAGTTCTAGCGCACTCTGTGCACTTTGTGTGCTCGAGAGAGCGATTTTATGCTTGTTCTTCTTCTCCCATTTTAAGCACAGAAAGTACGGAAACAGAAAATAGCGTCCCACAAGTTACACAGTGTGCGTACGGAAACAGACCTATTGACTGTGAAGCAACAACAATAAGCCGTCCCACACTGTGTGAAAACACGTACTGCGTTATCGTGCAATGCCTTTTGCATACCAGTGATCATTTCCGGGCGTCTCGACTGAAAATAATTCATTGCATGCCATCTTTCAAACATCATATATTGCCAATGGAGAACAATCAATTGCCGAAGTTGGCAATGAGCTGTAATTTTTCTTGTTTGGCAGTCATTTTTATATATGCTGAAAGTTAAAGCTGCTCCAAAAATTAAAGAAATTGAAGTTAGGGCTAGAAATTTAAAAAATTAAATTAAGTTCTTGAAAATGGATTGGCGTGGATTTATTTTATAATAAATTTATACCGTCAATTTGAGTGCTGATTTAAATCATCAAGCGCGTGCGACCAGCGTACTCATTTGTTCGACGTCATTTAAAAATGAAAATAACATGATAACAAAAACCCACCTTTGAAATATTGCCATTGCTTGGAATGGATTTCGACAGATTGCATACAATGAGTTATTGCTAGTCGAGACGCCCGGTTAATGAAACGTTTGCTTCGGTTTCGTTTTCTATACTGACACGTTAGCAAATTTTATAAAAATTACGTTAGCTTTCTCTTCCACTGAAGAGTTTCTTTTGCCCTCACTAACGAAACGAATGAAAAATAACGTTTTGATATCACCCTCTGAGAAATCGGTTCGAATATCGTTTAGTTTGTTTTCGTTCTCTGGTTATTTCACTTCGCCCATAGATAGATAGATAGATATGCTTGGGGCGAGCTAATTCAGCTCTGGCACTGCGGCATCTTGTGATGCCTATTATGCCATACCTTTTCTTTTCTTAAAGCAGTTCGTTTGCTTTAGTTTTTTTCAGAAAACATAATATATTTTCGAGGTTGAGGATCGCAAGGTGTCCTTGATAGCCCATTCACACCTAAGCTAATTTGCTCATTTCGGCCAAAAAACACAAATGAGATGCGTAATGAGCTCATTTCCCATAGAAATATTCCAACTCATTACAACTCATTTCAACGAAATGAGTAGCAAATGAGATAATTTCACGTTAAACACAGCTCTGAGCATATTAAACTGCTTTGTGAACATACCTTTCAAAGCAAAATGTAAGAAAAATTTGTACACAGAAAAATTTTATCAAAACAAAATATGAAAATACAACAAAAACAACCGTCAAACAAAATGAGATTTATAAATGTGAACACTTTTTAATGAGATATTCAAATTTGCTCATTTGGCTTAGGTGTGAACGTAGTATGAGAGACTATTTCACTATTTAGGATTCTTTTTCTTATATGGAGAAGAGCTGGAAATTCAGTGAGAATATGTCTGGAGGTTTCTTCATCCTCAAGGCATAATCTACATAATGAATCAGTAGCGAGATTCATTTTTTGTAGGTGTTTCTTTAGTTTGCAGTGTCCAGTTATAATTCCGGTCATCATCTTTAGGTCTTTCTTCCCTAAGTTGATAAGAAATTTCGATTTCTTGGGAGAAAGTTCTGGGAATATTTGCTTAGTGCATATCTGTCCTAAGCAGTTCTTCCAGATGTCTTGAGATTCGCGGAACGAGGTTTTTTTGACGTGTTGCTTGAACAGATTCTTACCAACCCCACAGAACGGTTCCGGTCCTGTGAGTGGTGATGATGCTCCCTGTTTGGCCAGGGAGTCTGCTCTTTCATTCCCGTCAAAACTACAGTGGGCAGGAATCCACTGTAGAGTAACTTTATTGTTTTGCGCAGCCAGGTCGTTGAGGATGTCTACAGTCTCCAGCACTAGCTTGGATTTTATGATGGGTGATGTCAGAGCTTTAAGAGCATCTTGACTATCAGAGAAGACGAAAATTGATTTGCCTCTAACATTGTTCATACAGTTCAGTCTGACGCATCTGTTAATGGCAAGGATTTCCGCTTGAAAGATTGTGGTAAACAGACCTGCACTGAAGAAGTGGCTCTCATTGGAGTGTTCTCCAAAGACCCCTGCTCCCGTGCCTTTCTCCATTTTGGAGCCATCTGTGTACCACACAAGGTCGTTTTCGGACGGGCTTAGTTTCTCGTGTTCCCAGTTGGATCTGGGGGGGATAACTACGATGAAGTTTTTGTTAAAGCGGCTTTTGGGAAGCATGTCATCTAATGGCATGCAGAACTCCTTTTCTCGCTTTAGGGTTGTGATTAAGGTTAGGTGTCCCTTTAAGGGATGGTTTGGGACAGTGTAACCCAGATGGAAAAGTCTGTGAAGGCTGAGCTTCGCCTCCATCTGGATGTGTATGTGGATTGGGGTGAGCCCTAAGATGACATTGAGGGCTGCTGTTGGCGTAGATCTTATGCAGCCTGTCATACATATCCCTGCACATCTTTGAACTCGTCCTAACCGCTTGATGGTTGATCCTTCTAGCGTTTTCGACCACCATACTACAGACGCGTATGTTAGTGCTGGTCTGACGATCAAAGTGTAGAGATTGTACATCATCTTAGGGCTTAACCCCCAGTTTTTGCCACAAATTCTTCTGCAGGTCCACAATGAGGCTGTTGATCTGCTGATGATGCGGTCTATGTGGAGGTTCCAGGACAGTTTGCTGTCCAGGATCACTCCCAGGTATTTTGCTGAGTTGGAAAAATCTACTTTTTCCCCAAAAAGTACCGGGCAAGTAAGATTGAGCTTGCGTCGTTTTGTAAAAGGAAAAATTACTGTCTTTTTTGGGTTTACGGAGAGGCCTTCGTTATTGCACCATCTCTGTACTGTGTTCAGTGCTGCTTGTAGAACATCAGACACTGTGTTTTCAAAGCTCCCCCGTATGATGACTGCTACGTCATCAGCATACCCAACCGCCTCTATCCCAGTTTCTTTGAGTTCAACTAGGAGACTATCTACAACTAGTGACCAAAGCAGAGGTGATAGGACGCCTCCTTGCGGGCATCCCCTGGTTGTAGTTGCTTTGAGGGAAGTGTTATCCAGGCAGGTCTGGATTACTCTGCTATTGAGTGTCGTCATAATCCACCTGCCTATGATTGTTGGCATGTCAAGGTTATTAAGTGCCCTTATAGTGGACTCGTATGACGTATTATTGAAGGCTCCTTCGACGTCAAGGAAAGCGACAATGCATATTTCCTTGCAGTCGATAGGTTTTTCAATTGTGGTTATAAGGTCATTAAGTGCTGACTCTGTTGATTTACCCGTTTGATAGGCATGTTCATGGTTGAATAAATAAGGTTGTCGCATGGGTGAGAGCGAGTTCCCATAAATGTCAAATCGAAGTTGACATCTCATACAAAATCTGAAAACGAAAATTAATAACATGAAAAGCCGTTGAAGTTGTTGTTGTTGCTTTTCATTGATTTTGACAATTATGGGTACTGAAAAGAGAGTACGATCAGCCACGAGACAACCTTATTTATTCAACTATGGGCATGTTGTGCCTTACTTAGGGGGTATATTGAAAGGGCATTCTCCCTGATGTATTTGTCAATTATTTTCTCCATGCTTTTCAGTATGAAGGACATAAGGCTGATGGGTCTGAAAGATTTTGGATTACTCTCTGAGCCTTTGCCAGCCTTAGGAAGGTATTTTACTATCACTTTTCTCCATGCTCCAGGTATATGGCCATAGGCTAGGCTGCAGCTGAATTGTTTTGATAGTAGTGGTATCAGATGTTCTGAACCTTGTTGTAGAAGAGCTGGAAAAATACCATCTCCACCAGCAGATTTAAAGGGTTTGAAGGAATTTATGGCCCAATTAACTGCTGAAGTATTGCAAATCTGTTTGCTGATCGGGAGTAGGATAGCCAATCATTATTGCGCTTAGCTCTATTGAACAGCTTCCTTACTCCTTTTCTGAGGTCGTTGAGATGGTTGTTCCACCAGGGTGCTTGTCTCTTGAACTTCTTCAGTTTAAGACGTCAGTTGTCCTCAAAAGATTGAGTAATACATGATTGGACATAGTCTGCTGAGTATTCCAATTTGCTTATCGTGTCGATTCTGAGGGGAAGTTTATCGAGGATGAGCTGACCAAGCTGCTCTTTATAGGAGTTCCAGTCAGTGTTTTGTTTTCTGCGATAAAAGATGTTTTGTATAATGGCTGACTTTATTTCACACCTAATGTGTCTGTGATCCGAACACGAAGGTTCTTTTGAAACATACTAGTCAGCTATTATATCATCATGAGCTGTTGTGGTAAGAGTTAGGTCTAGAACCTCTCTTCTATTTGCTGTAATAAACGTTGGTTTGTTGTGTTCTTTTATGAGTTAATATTAAATGTATGTTTGTTTATGTGAGAGTATTGTGTGAGTGTTTATGTGTTGATAATATTATTCTTACTTTATCCTTACTTCTTCTTTCTGGTTACTGCTCCTTCCTTCTGTTTATTTCAGCTTTTATTTAAATCAAAATAAACTACACTTGTTTTAACTACGGTGTGTTTCACCTCACCAAAAACTCTCCTCTTTATTACATTTTGTTTTTATATTTATAACATTTTTCATCTTTACATCTTAACTTCCGCACTAGAAGTTGCTACCTATTACATAACAAATACAATAGCTAAAATTGTATATACTTATATATCAAATATTATACAAACTTACATGCTAAATAATTTACAAACTTACATACTAAATAATATATAAACTTACATACTAATTGCTATACAAACTTACATGCTAAATAATATACAAACTAACATTTTAAATAATATACATACAAACATACAAACCTAATATTAAACAACTTAAAAACTTACCAACTTACATATTTGCAAGTTGCACATGCCGACATATATATTCAGTTGCTTACCAACCTGCATTGCATTTTTGTCACCTCGATATTTGACACCGTTTACTTTCGCGTGCTACATTTGGACATAAGTTCGTCAACAGTGCGGTTTATTGACCTAGAAACATACATAGAACAACGCAATTCGAAACGCAAGCACCATGCATTCATTTATTTCCGCGATAATGTTAAGGGTTTAATAACAGAGACGCAGCCGAAATAGTTGGCTTGCATTTGTTTCGATCTTTTCCGCTAACCGTTGCATTTTTAACGCTAGCCGGTGCTTGCGCTTGAAATTGAACTTCAATTTCGCGCATTGCTTATGAACGCCGATCGCTTCATATTCTGAGGCAGGTCAGTGTTTCATTCAAGTGGCATAGGGTTATCTACGTCACTTGAATGAACCACAACAGGTTCATTTCCAACGTTGCATACATACAAGTTATTACAAATAAGGAAGTCTAAAAGGTACTCACCTCTTTGGTTTGTGTCTGTGCTACCCCACAGTGTATAATGAGCGTTGCCATCACAGCTCAAGACAACTTCTGTCTTGTGTTTGGCAGCAAATCTAAGCAGAACAGCTATGCAGTCCGGGGGACAAATGGGCTCGTCTCCCGCAAAGTAAGCTGAAGCTACAATGACTTCCTTTTGATCATTGAGCTTCATCAGGCCCGCAGTGAGGTCTTGGTTGATGAACTCTGTTAAAGGAAAAAGAGAGATATTATTATTATGAATACAGGTTCTGGGTCTAGAAGATGAGTTGGAATATATAATCCTACCTGCATTATTTAGACCCAGGATATCGCCGTTTGTGCTGGTCCAGGGCTCTTGCACAAATGCAATGTCTGCTCCGTCTTGAAGCATTGTCTGGACCAGAACTGCGGAAGCTGCTTTGACGTGGTGAAGGTTGACTTCTACAGCCTTCACCATTAGTGCCTTTTTTGGGGATTCTTGCTAAAGGAATCCCCCTTTTTTCCGCCACGTCCCCTTCGTTGCGGTCCTCGGTTTTCATCCGTTGGTCTTGTGGGCGGTCTTTTATGGTATTTGTCCGTCCTTTTCGGGTCCGTTTTTTTGCCAGCTGGCAGTGCAGGGGCAGATGATTTTGCCTCTGCACTGGTGGATGACAGTGGAGGTGGTGTTGTTTAGTCAGAGGGGAGCTGTCTAGTCAATCTTCCCTCCTGGCACACAGAGGCTACAGGTGTTGATGTGGACCTGGAGCAGGATGGGCGCTGATCATCCACCTTAGGCCCCGGAGACGAGACTATCGTCTTAGTCTCTTGACTCGTTGTAGCGGGAGGTCGATGATCAGCCTCCTTCCCCCCCACGTTTCCACTCACCTTAGCCTGGGGGGATGGACGAGAGTGCGGGTTCCGCTTGATGCGAAACTGTACTCTGTTCATATCATAATATGGCAGATTGTCCAGTTTCTCAAGCAGTTTTACCGATCTCTCATCCATCGAGATGGTAAGGGCAGTGCCTTGAGGGTTCACGACCTTCCTCAAGACTTTCCAGTCTGAGGTTGGTAGCGTATTATTTTGTACGCTTAGTACGCGTAGTATTTCCTCAGCACCGCAGTCTGCTCCAGGAAAGTATGCAGTGGCAACGCACGGCTTAGGAAGGTCATCTCCTTCCAGCATGCGCAGCTTAGCATCCTTCCAAGGGACCATGACTGCAACTGCCTTCCTCAACCAGTCTCGCGTTGCAACGTCCGCACACTTGACAGTCATCCAGCCCGGTTTGAAAGAGCAGCCCAGAAACCTAATCTGTGGACCACCGGTGGGGAGCTTATGCAGCTCCTTTATGATGGTTTTCTCCACTACTTTTTGTTCATCCTGGGTTAGATGACTGTTGGGAAAGGCCAGCGGAACTACAGCCACCTGGATTACACCTGCCACCTCAGCGAAAGAAGGTATTTCTGGCCTTGATTTCTTCTTCACTGTGACAACTGGTGAGTCGTCACTTGGCCTTCTTCTCTTTCCAGAGGGGACAGATGCACCAGGCGATGGCACCGCCAGGACCTTCTCTAGTGCTTCTTTGTATGGCATATTGTCAGCCATAAGGCGCTTGATCATTTTTTTCTGCGATGTGCGCAGTCTCTTTCTAGAGATGTTCAAGCTGCCAAGGTTCAGTTCGCTCACTGACTCTCCTTCATAGGCAATTGCTCTGTCTATGCAGGTTACGTCCGAGAGTTCTGAGCCTGCAGAAGTGACGGATTCTCTGTCACTGTCAGAGAGCACGATCGAGTAGTCAGACCGCTCGATTAGCTCAGGTTTTTCAGCCATAGGCTGACAGACAGAGATCGATGAAGGATCTCCGTCAGGTATTAGAGTTGTTGCGTGTTGGTTGTCTATTTTGGACCCACGAGAAGCTAGGGAAAGGGTGGTCCACCACGCCAGAGCCCCGCTTGACGTGGTAAGGTCAAGGTTACTCACTGAGGTGGCCAGGTGTCAGTGAGGCTCCGTTCTAATACAGCCGGAATTAATCCCTGGCTGCAAACCATCCAATAGGCACGGTACGCTTGACACCTTGGATTAGGGGTTTCACTTCGCCCATGCTGCAATTAGTTTTTTTTTTAAATGGCTGCTCAAATGTGAAATTTTGCAACAACAAAGCTGTAGGAGCTACAAACGTCAAACGAAAAAAGCTTATTTGACAACTAGCGCACTCTGCTCTGCAACATGAATGTACATTGAAATTGTATCATGACTGCGTTATCGAAATCGGCTATTGGATAAGTTATAGATGATTCATGAAAATAGCAGAGATAATGAGATGGGAAACTTCGTTTCAATTGTGAATTCTGTTGATTTTGACAGATAAAAATACTTGTCCTTCAGTTTTTTATGCAATCACGTATTGTGTATGTGAATTTACCTCGTAGTTGTCAAAAATGGGTACTACACCCAAAAAAGTCTTGCATATTTAAATGAAAATTTTTTTAAGCTGAGCAAGAATATTATTAATAAAAGTAGATAAATAAATTTAGTCAATACAGAATACAGTGAGTATTATCAATCTTATTTATGGAGTTGCTTTTATAATAGAAAAAAAATATTGTTGATGGAAAAAAATTTAATTTAAAATAAAAACACGTGTTCTATTGACAAGTGCTGTCGTTAACAGAAAAATATAATTCAGTTTCTTTCAAAACTACTTTATTTTTGTTTTAAAAACTCTGTTTTGATTTGTATATGCTTGAAAATGTTTGAATAAAAATTGTAAGTTAGTTTTTCTCCATGTGTATGGTGGTGGTTTCGCTGAAAAAATTGCATTTTCACCAGCGCTCAATTTCCCTGGAATATAGTGAATATAGCGGTGAATATAGGGAGAGGGATGAGTTTGTCATGAAATTTTACTAACACATTTATAATATTTGCGTTAGTATTGACTGCATTTTAGCATACATCTATCCCTTTTTTGCCGAAGTTTCCAATCTCATTATCTCTGAAAATAGTCGATTTGATATTGACTAGACTTTGTTCATCACTAGCAAAGATTCTCTGTTTGAACGTACCTTTAAGGCATGTATCCCAGGAAATATTATTTTCAAATCTTTGCTGTCAATTCTTTAAATTTTTAGGTGTTAAAACCCTTTTTAAGATTGTTAAAAAAACCAATAAGATATAATTAAAATCATAAAAAATGTCAGAGGGTTGCGAACCTTTAACTTTGGCTCGCGGTAATGGAAATATTAATATAAAAGAAGGATGTGTTTTGGTGACCTAATTAATTTACAGATGTAAAACGTTCGCTAGAGCTATTGGAAAAGTTGCAATCCAGTGGGGACTTTCCTACAACTAAACTGGCTGCATTACAAAAAGTGTTGCAAAGTGACTTCTTAAATGCTGTCCGTGAGGTTTATGAGCATGTCTATGAAACTGTAGATATTCAAGGATCACAAGATGTACGCGCTTCCGCCACAGCAAAGGCAACGGTTGCTGCATTTGCAGCTAGTGAAGGTCATGCTCATCCAAGAGTTGTAGAGCTCCCAAAAACGGAAGAGGGTATATTGATGGAATAAAAATATTTTCGTTTATTTTAAATAAACATTTTGTATATGGCAGGTTTGGGATTCAATGTAATGGGTGGCAAAGAACAAAATTCTCCTATTTATATATCAAGGATAATACCTGGCGGTGTTGCCGACAGACATGGTGGTCTTAAAAGGGGCGATCAATTGCTGTCTGTTAATGGAGTGGTACTTATTTAAAAATCTTGTT
This sequence comes from Pherbina coryleti, assembly GCA_943735915.1. Lineage (NCBI taxonomy): Eukaryota > Metazoa > Arthropoda > Insecta > Diptera > Sciomyzidae > Pherbina > Pherbina coryleti. Next base: position 125,865,445 of record OX030949.1, on the reverse strand, counting down.
TTTTGCGAATAAGTTTGTATAATTTCGTAAGAAGGGCTTTGGGTGTTTTTTATAACTTCATTTCTTCGTAAATAGCACTCATTTGAAAAATCACAGAATTTCCAATTCATGAGAGCATTAAACTTTTCTGTCATATGTTAACGTAGTAGCAAATGACCTTGTCAGACCGATTGAGCTGGACCACAATTTTTTAAATTTTAAATTAAAATTTTTTCGCAATTTGAGAAAAGCTTAACAGCAATTGTTATTGCACTGAAGTAGTGCATAGAAATTAATTTTCTTGTCCCGGTTTCTTTTTCTTATTTTATTTTATTTATTAACTGAAGTTGTAATTTATATAATATTGTTGCAAGGCAACTAAGGCCTTAAGGTTGTAGATTACATTTGGATAAAGGGCGTTCTATCAAAATATGAGATATAGTTAAAATGTATCGGCTCAGTTTTCGACAATAGATACTTGGTGCTGAATAATGTTTTGCCGATTCTTATCCCAGCCAATGTGATACAATCCTTACGCTTCAAGTTAATGTTGTAATAAGGTCTTGATGGCATTTTTAATGCAACGTTTGTTTTTAATTCCTCGATCAGCTCATTATTAGAGTTTGACAGGCCAGGTTTACACGTTGCATATTTTAAGCAATTTCATAAAAGATGCACCAACCAACGATTTAATAATTTAACCAACAATTGCAACCCTTTAAAGGCGATAACTTCAGAACGGCAAGAGTTAAATCAATAATCAATTTTTTAAATTGTTTAAAACTTTATCATAGTTCAAAGTGCATCATTACTTTTTTTCATTTTGCTGAAATTTTTAAAAGTTATGAAGCGTTTTTTAAACAATTTTCGCAAATTTCACGAATAAAAATAAAATATAGTACACCAGAAAGTCCAAAAAAAATGGCAACACTTCTGATTTATGTACATTAAAGTAAAGTTTGGATATTTTTCTTTCGAAATGATGACTCAAAGACTTAGAAAATGTCTGTTATTGACCAGTTTACGACTGAAATTCAAAAATTTTCCGAAAAAACCAGATTTTTAGGGAAAATCGGACTATCGCGACCTCTAAACCTTTTCCAAAAAATCTGATAAAATCTCAAAAATACTTGATTCCATCAGCTTTTAAACAAAGGTTGAGCAACTATGAAATTCGAAAAAAAAGTTTCATTTGCGACACCCTAGTGTTGAATTGGATTAAGGTCTGGTGACTGCGATAGTCATTCTTATAAATTAATGCCATTATCCCGGAACCATTTTTTTGCCAGATGTGAGGAGTGTTTGGGATCGTTATCTTGCATAACCACACATTTTAACTGCATTTCTCCATCGGAAAATAACAGCATTATGTTATTTAATATATTTACATAGTTTGTGGCGTAGTTGGTTAAAGTGCGTGGCCGCTATGTCAACGAACTTGGAGACCCAGGTTCGAACCCCAGCAGCGACAGAAAATTATTTGAATTAAAATAATTTTTCTGTACGGCCGCCACCACTCTGCAGACAATGGCAAACCTCAGAGAATATTCAAATAAATAATTTATTTATTTTTTTACATAGTCTGTGGCCCACATTTTACCTTTAATCCAATATATTAGACCTACACCCGACGATCAAAAACTACTCCATAGCACTATGCTACCACTACCATGTTTAATAATTTAAAATGTGTGCTTCGGATTATGAGTAGTATTTATTGTGCATCTTACATGAGGTATTCCATTTGATCCATCAAATTCAACATTATTTTGTCTGGTCACAACACGTTTTTTAAATTTTTTCGTATCGGATGCTTTCTTGCAAAACCTACTCTTTTGTGAATTTTCTTTTTTGCTCAAGTTTATAAAATTTCTTGCGAAATTTGCTTTAAAATAATTTTCTATTAATCTATTCCATATTGTGTGACTAGTTACTGGTGCATTTAACTCTTTTATGGGTTATTCTGATGAAAGAAATTTGTCGAACCAACAATATGTCAAACTTTTTTTTTCCTTATTTGGTTCATAATTACTAGCAGAATACATTTTTTTCTTGGAACAATTCAATAACGCTGCAATTTCATACTTTATTTTGTTTTCATTTCCCCATTTTCGGATGAATTGTCGTTCAACATCTGTGCAATGCACTAGGCTTACCATTCTGAACAAAATAGGTGCGGAAGTTAGAATATCACAAACAATTATTATTTTTTTTTTTAATACTTTATTAACACTTTCTTAACTGTATTTGAAAAAAATTATTTAATACTTGTATATTCGAAATCGAGTTCACTGTTTTAGGAGTTTGCACAACCGATATTTTTACCAAATTATGCGCAAAGCGTAAACAGAATACAGTACCGATATCCAGTTTTTGTGTACAGTGGGTTACATTCATATAGTTTGCTTTTAAACTTAATATCATTCTTCGAAATGTTAAAGTACTTGCCGTTTCTATTATTTTTTTCCATCACTCTACATCGTGAACCAGAATACCTGTCGCACCTATTTTTTTAATAAAATCAAAATTAACAATATATTTTCACTAAAAGTTAAAGTTTTGTTTTTTATTAAGTATTCTCTCACAAATTTATTTAGCCATTTGAAATTGCTCACCTTTTCATTTCTTTACGGCTTTCAAATGTTCAGCAAAGCTTTCACAGGCGCCACGCATGCATCCGGAATTCTATCCCATATAGTTGACAAATGTCGTTTGTAGGACTCAAGATTCATATTTTTTAAATTCTTTAATTTGTCCATCATGTAACCCCAAATACAAAAATCCAATGGATTTAAGTCCGGTGAAGATGGAGGCCAGTTATCACGACACCAGCCCTGGACAAGTTTTGCTTTTTGAGCTGACCCGGAGTCTTGTTGAAAACAAAATTCATCCTCGCTGTTTTGGCATGAGGAAGATGGTTTATGATCACTTCCTCCTGGTAATATTTCGCATTAACTTTACCCCTTCAGTACTGGAAAAAATTGCAGTAAATGGTAAATTTCACTGATTACTGAAAAAAAATTACAGTAAAAATAAATTTTTACTGATTACTGAAAAAAATTCAAATAAAAATGATAAAAAACTCTTAAAGGCTTCATAAATGAAAAATTTTGAAAAATTGTTGAAACCTTCAATAAACATTTAAATCATTTTTAAAATTTGTCTGTTCTCATCTGAGCACAAATATTGTCAAACAATTTATCTCACTTCATGATTCCACTGACTCGGAAAATTATCTATAGGAAACAATTTTATACTTGGTCGAACGAAACACAACGACAAATTGTCTAAAAAATCATCCAGCAATTAAAAACGTTTTTATAAAATACAATACCCCATTACCCTCTTCTGCACCCGTAGAACTGTTGTTTTCATTCGCTGGGATTGTGAATCGTTCCAGAAGGCAAAAACTCAGCGATGTAAATTTTGAAATGCTTGTTTTAAGAAAAGCTAACAGCGCACAGTGGGTTGAAATCCCAAAAAATTGAGATTAATTCACCTAGAAGTCAGAGGAAATTTTTGACTTTTAAGTTAGATTGAGTACAAATGAAAAGAAATTGTGTCTGTCCGTCTTTCGACATGATTAAAGTCGTAATTTTGAAGCTATCGTCCTAAGCTTGTCTCTAAAATATAAAGATTAAGTTCGAAAATGAGCCAAATCGGATGAAAACCACGCCTACCTCCCATACAAAGTGACCTATTTTTTAGAAGTAAAATCTCTCAAAAACCTACAAAAATTAAAGAAATGATTGGAAATTTTGCATGTAAGTTTTTCTCTTCAATATAAATCCTAACTATGAAATTCGGCAAAATCAGATAAAAACCACGCCTACTTCCCATATAAAATGACGTCATCTAAATAGTAGAACCTTCATAAACTCCTAAAAAATTAATTCAAATATAAATAATTTTAATAATTAAAATGTATTCTGAATTCGAAATTCGGAGAAGTTGGAAGTAAACCACGCCTATCGTCCATACAAAGAGACGTTATCAATATAATAAAAAGTTGTACAATTAAAAGAAACTTAAATATTTTACGATTCTGCAAATATTCGTAAAATATTTTTTTTTTGAAAAAGAAGGCTGAAATATTATATTTTATTACCGCGTAAAAATTTTTGCTCGATCTCACTTGATAACCCTTTGAAACTTACCATATATATAAAAAAATACATATTTTGAAACAATTTTAAAAAATTTTTAAAAAATATATTTATTACATTTATCTTAACAAATATTTATTAAGAATAAAGTTTAATACCTGAAGTTGACGTTTCTATAAAAAAAAGTATATTTTAGTCTAAGACAACTTATAAAAAATACACTTGTAAATTGGCTTTTTTCACTTTTTATCAATACGCGTTCAGTTAATAAAAATTGTTGAACTTTCAGAGAGTGTAGCAAAAAAAGTAAACAAACTGCAACAATAAATTAAACAGATAGTGACGAAGAATTTTACTCCCTGTAACCCGGTATAAACATTTTTTTTCAATATACCAACTTCAGTTTTTTAATTAATCCTCATTTTTGGTACTGTTCAACCCATTGTGCAGCGTATGACAAGTATATAATACATGTTTAAAAGAATAAGAAATGAATCGCTTTTTTGTAAATGATTTATTTAATTTATTTATGGGGTGTGCATTGATTTTTAACTACCAGCTGCTATTTTCAGTAATCAGTAATTTTACGGGTAATGCAAATGAAATTTCAGTTGAATGAATCAGTTAGAATTTATTTTTATTGAAATTTTTTAAAATAATGAAAATAAATTTTTTCTGAAATTTTTCCCGGAAATCAGTAAAAATTTAGTTTTACTGCAATTTTTCCTAGTAACCAGTAAAATTTATTTTCACTGCAATTTTTTTCAGTAATCAGTAATGCAAACTTAGTTACATTATCAGTAAAACTTTACTGGTAATGTAAATTAAATTTCATTATCAGTAAAAATTTATTTTTACTGCAATTTTACTGGTACTGCAAAGTGCCCATCTATGGAATATCATTCATACTTCCTGCAGATAGCCTATCATTCTGCGGATTGTGTGAGGTTTGCAATATGATTAAAATTAAAAAATGAAAAATTATTTTAATACAACGTATTTAAGTACGTTGAACAAATCGGCGGTTGATATTTAATTTTTTTAACTTTTCAACGATCTCTCCTGTTTTTTTCACCGGCTAAGTGGCATTCTAATACAAGCGCGCGTTTCGCGTCCATGTCGCTCAAAGATTTATTGTCAACTGCAGCTTCATAAAAATCATGTTTTTACAAGCAGAACTCTTCAAAGTCTTAGCAGCGAAAAAAAATCATAATGGGGCATTTAGAATAACTCCCAGTAGACAGCATAGTAAGTGCGACAGTTACTTTGATTCACGCTGTATATAAAAAAAGAGTTTGGTTTGTAAGTACTCTAAAACTATTCATCCTATTAGCATGAAAATTTGTGTATAGAAGTTTTTTGGTACGGTGCGTGATTTGGGGCTATCAATTTTGATCCATCTTGAACACCAGAGATGCGATTAGAATGAAAATCGGTATATAGTGGTTTTCAGGTACGTTGAGTGTTTTGTCGCTACATTCTTTGATCCACCTTGAACACCAGATGGTGCTGTAGTACAAATTTTTTACAAAACTGCCTAAAACTTCCAAACCGCTCATGCGATTAGAATGAAAATTGGTGCATAGTGGTCTTCAGGTACGCTTAGTGTTTTGCGGCTATCTCTTTTGACTCATCTTGAACACCAGAGGGCGCTGTAGTATAAATCTTTTACAAAACCGCCTAAAACCCCAACAACGATGTCGTTGCTCAAAAATTAAAAAAAACATCAGAAATTCAATTTTGTTTCTTTCGATTCAAATATCTCCGCTGTTTTTTTACACATTTTGTTGCATTTTTTTTTTGTCTTTTTTTGAAATTTTTAAATTTTTTTCCAAAAGGTCTGAAATATTGGAGTTTTCCTCAAAAAAAGGCAAAAAAATTGTTTTTGTTGTAAAAATAATTTAAATTCAAATTTGCAATTTTTCAACTCTTTTTCAAAAGCAGTAACACTTATAAGCAAAAGTTGTTTCAATTTTACGCACAAATTAAAAACAGTTTTTGTGATTCCAAAAACAATGACTCCCCCTTGATTTTTTGATGAAAAATTTTTTTTTCCAATATTGTGGTTTTATATTTTTGAATAAATATACAAGCTAAAAAAATAATGTATTAGAAAAAAATTATATTAGTACTCTTTCCAATCAAAAGTTATGGCTAATAATCTATATCCATATCACAAGCCAAATTTACGATTTAGAATAGACATGGAAATAAAAGTAACACAACATTATAACTCAGAATAGAGTTACCACTTGCTGATGTCCTTCTGCAAGAGAACTTGTACGGGCATTGAAAAAGGGGGTGTGGCTCCGACCATGCAAGCCAAATTTTTGGTATCGAATAGCTTTGGAACTAAACATCACAAACAGTGAAACTCAGTATGTAGTTACTAATCTGCAAAGTCTTTCTACTGGAAAACTGGCACATGCATTAGAAAAGGGGGTGTGTCCCGATTTTCAATACAGAATAGCTATGGAAGTAAAAGTCACGGAATATTGAAACTCATAATGGAATTGCCACATGCGAGTGATGCCCTGCTACTGGGAAACTGTAATGAAGGACAGTGGACCATGAGAGTGGTGTCAGACTAAGGGTCTAATAAAAGTTTCAAATTTACTTATTATTTTTCAATATGCTTACCGGGTAGACTTACGCTAGTAGACTTATCTTTGCTACCGCAAAACCCCTTTTATGCTTGAACAAAAATGTATAAATCCGGCCTTCTCCAAAATCCGATTCTCGGAAATGGATTTCGAAAATGCTTTCCGATGCAACCCTGGTCTTAAATCCGAATGAGTTCGAACGGTTTTGCTTCAGAAATATTGTGTTCGGAAATTATTTTCGGATTTATTTCGTTGGGCAGAACAATGAAATTAACGAAATTGTTTGCAGACGTGTAATTTAAATTAAATAAAATTTCTAAACAAGCAAAAATGTGAGTACTCGAATCATTTGCATGTTAAAAAATTTGTTAAATTTTTAAAAAAAATCTTTTTGCACTTCGTCGTTCCTTATCGGAAATGGCAAATTTTATCCGTTTTGGGCAACGCTTTCGCTTCAGAAAAACCAGCATTTTATTTGTCACTTTGGATACTGTGCTTCTGCTCATTGCGATGTTGGAGTTCATTACCACCGAACGTTGTAAGCCGCCCTCTGCTAGAAATCGCAATGCTGCAGCCAATTGTAGTGCTGGCGGAATTGAGCGATGCCGGACAAAAGGCTTAACTTCGGTTAAAATCAAGTTGAATGCTGCTTTATTTATTTATTTATTTATTTATTTATTTATTTATTTATTTATTTATTTATTTATTTATTTATTTACCATCTACCGGGTTACACCCTTACAGATTACATAACTTAACCTATTATATAATAATTAACATAACTAGGTCGTAGCAGTCGCTTAGCAAACACTTACGCGTTTGCTAGCTAGCCACATAAATTGGTACGTTGTGGAGGCAATTTAGTTGTGTTGCTAGCTCCAATAGATTTTTCTAAAAACTATATAAACAAAGATATTAAATAGGTTAGGTTAGGTTAGGTTGACGTGGCTGTCTCCTATGAGACACACTTAGGCCAGTTTGGCCCGTTGTGATACCAGGGGTTAATTATTTCCACCCTATTTGAACCAGTTGGAGCTATTTATGAAGCTTTGTATTCGGTAGACCGAAGTTTTTGAGAGTTCGTCTAGGTCACTGTAGAACCAGTTACCTAGGAAGAGATGGCGCTTTCTGGCCAGCGCTGGGCATGTGCAGAGAAGGTGTGTTGTGGATTCAACTTCCTCTTCATCTCTGCAGCTTCTGCAGAAGTCGTTATGGGGAGTATTCAGTCTTTGGGCGTGGTTTCCAATCAGGCAGTGTCCTGTTAGGACGCCTATTGTAATACTTATTTGGTCCCTTCTAAGGGATATTAGTTCTTTTGAGCGTCTTAAGTTTAGTGTTGGCCACACTTGACGCGATATGCTGCATGTACTACCCGTTGACCACCTGATGTTGGTGTTTTCAAGGGATAGTTCATTTATTAGTAGCTTACATGTTGCGAGAGGTATTCCAATTTGTTCCTTATCTGTCGATAAGGGTTTGATGGTACCGTTTCTAGCGAGTTCGTCTGCTTTGCAGTTGCCTTGGAAATCTCTATGTCCGGGGATCCAGCATAGGAATATATTGAGCTGCTCTGCCATCTCATTTAGAGATCTGCGGCAGCCTAGGACTGTTTTTGATGTTATTTCAACAGATTCCAGGGCTTTCAAAGCGGCTTGACTATCAGATAGAATACAAATATCTTTTGCTAATATTTCGTTCATCTGTAGCCAAGTAACGGCTTCATGTATGGCAGTGACCTCCGCTTGGAAGACACTGCAGTGGTCGGGGAGCCTAAAGGCATGGTTAATGTTTAGGGATTCAGAGTAGACTCCACCCCCTACTTTGCCATCTAGTTTTGATCCATCAGTGTAGATTCTAGTGGCATTGTTTGGTGGAGGGCTTCCAATATCCCATTCGTATCTGGAGGGGATTGATACATCAAACTTTTTGTGGAATAAAAGTTTTTGAGTGATGTAGTCTATATTCTTGGGTATTTGAGGAGTGAGTTTCCTGGTGTCAGAGTGTCCTATTGTGCCCTCTTTCCATTGGGAAGTGGCTTCTAAACGGATTGCTGTGTTTGCAGCTATCCGTTTTGTTAGGATATCTAGTGGAGTTAGATGGAGCAAAGTATCGAGTGCGTCAGTAGGAGTGGTTCTCAGCGCTCCACTGATGCACAGCTCTGCTGACCGTTGAGCTTTGCGAAGTATATTGAGGTGTGTTTGTTTGCTTAGTGCTGGCCACCAGACTATAGCACCGTATAACAATATTGGCCTAATAACAGCTGTATAAAGCCAGTGAGTTACCCTAGGTTGTAATCCCCATTTGCTACCCACTGCTTTTTTACATGTGTATAGGGCTATATTGGCTTTTTTGGCTCTCTCGAGCAGGTTGGGTTTCCAATTTAGTTTCCTATCTAAAATGAGACCCAGGTATTTTGCTTGTTCTGAGAAGTTTAGTCTTGTATTTCCCAGTTTTGGAGGACTAATAGTGGGCAAGTTGTGTTGTCTGGTAAAGATCACTAACTCGGTTTTATCGGGGTTAACGCTAAGTCCACAGCCGGTAACCCAGTTTACGAGAGTGTTAAGACAATTTTGCATAATATCTCTGAGGGTGGACACATATTTACCTGAGGTGACGATAGCAACATCGTCGGCGTAGGCTATCACCCTGCACCCCTCTTGTTCTAGTTTACCCAGTAGTTCATTCACCGCTAGGTTCCAGAGTAGAGGCGAGAGAACTCCTCCCTGAGGTGTTCCCCTTGGTACAGATCTTAGCGTGGATGCTGCTCCGAGACTCGCGCTTATAATCCTGCCTACTAGCATTTGATTTATAAGTGCTATCAGCGCAGAATCCACCCCAAGCTCCGTCAGCGCATTTGTGATAGCCTCCGCCTTGACGTTGTTAAAGGCACCCTCTATGTCAATGAAGGCTATCATTGTATATTCCTTCTGATGAAGGGACTTTTCAATGATAGATACTATGGAGTGGAGAGCCGTTTCCACAGATTTGCCTTTGGTGTAGGCGTGTTGTGCTGGTGAGATAGGATTTGCTTCTATTTTTTGTCTCAAGTAGATGTCTATTAGTCTCTCGAGAGTTTTAAGAAGAAAAGATGAGAGACTAATTGGTCGAAGGTCTTTTGGGTTTACGTGCGAGCTTCTTCCTGCCTTAGGTATAAAGACTACCTTCACGTGTCGCCATTGTTTTGGGATGTGATTTAGGTTAAGACAGCTTTGATAGATTATCATAAGCCACTGGCTTATGATGTCGTACGTTTTTTGAATTTCAATTGGGGCTATGCCGTCAAGTCCTGGAGACTTAAACGGTTTGAAGCTTTCTATGGCCCATTTTAGCTTCGATTGTGTAATTATTTGTAGAGAGTTGTCAATGGATGGAAAATGCACCTCTTGTGTTGGAGCATTTCCTATCTTTGAACAGCCCGGGAAGTGAGTTTCTACCAAGATATTAAGAGATTCTTCACTGTTGGTGGTCCAGGTTCCGTCTTCTTTTTTCATGAAGCTCGGGTTAGGTGGACTAGATGCTAGAATTTTCCTAAGTCTCGACGCCTCGGAGGTTTGTGATATTTCTTCACAGAAATTTCTCCAGGATTGTCGTTGAGCTTTGCGTAATTCTTTTTTATACTCGTTTAGAGCCCTTTTGTAAATTGTCCACGCATCTGTGGATCTAGTGGCTTTTGCCTTATTGAAGAGTTTTCTGCTCTTCATTCGGAGCTCTTCTAGTTTCGTGCCCCACCAAGGTGGCTTTTTCCTTCCTTTTGGTGTTTTGAGCGGGCACGCAGTGTCACGAGCTTTATTCATAGACGCAGTGAGTTTGTCTACTAAGTCATCTAAGGAGTTTTTACAAGTGGGGAGACAAGATGGTCCGTTAGGAAGTTCTGTCATTAGTGTTTCTGTATAGAGATCCCAGTTGACTTGCTTGAGATTACGATAACTACGTGATCTCGGGGCAAAGTCATCTATGTCAAAAAGAATATATCTATGGTCAGAGAAGGAGTGTTCTTTTGAAACTCTCCAATTCTTTATTCTGTTAGATATATTGTCGGAGGCAAGAGTAATATCTAAAACTTCCTGCCTATTGCTAATAATAAATGTAGGTTCACAACCCACGTTACTTATGATAAGGTTAGTAGTGAGGATGTAATCAAAAAGAGACTCACCCCGTTTATTGGTACCTGAGCTTCCCCAGATCTCATGGTGGGCGTTAGCATCGCACCCGATGATCAGGTCCTTGTTCTCAGCTGCCGCTTTGGAGACCAGGTCTTTTAGGACGTCTTCTGGGAGGACTTCGTGGTCGTGTGCCAAGTATGCCGATACAAGCCACAAGCTGTTATGGCCCGTCTCGACACTTATGGCTACAGTGTCCTTGTTGCTGAAATTAGAGAGAGTAAAAACACTCAGATTATTTTTAATTAGAATACACGCCCTCGGTTTACCTTGCGCTTTGGTGTAAATCAGCGTGTATGAAGGGGTCCTGAGTCCGCATACCAGGCCGCAGACTACCCACGGCTCCTGGATCAGGACAATATCTTCTCCGCCCTTGGTAAGACGGAGAGTTAGACTGGCGGACGCAGCCTTTGAGTGGTGGAGGTTAATCTGTACTACTCTCAGCATTAGCGCTGCTAGTAGTGGGACTAACCTCCACGACAGTAATGTCGGACTCATCGTCCGATCTGAGGAGGTCGTCCTCTAATGAGGATAACCGGAGAGATCGTGCTAGCTCTGTATCAGAGCTAGCCTCATCTGGTGCAGGAGTGCAGGATTGAGGAGATGAGGCGTTCTTAATTGAACTGGAAGCCTGCTCTTCCTCCAATAACGCCTCATCTTTTTTGAAGACCCTCATTTCTATGGAGGTGAAACCATAGTCTACCACGTAACTTTTGGATGACAAGATAGCCAGGGACTCCTGATTGATGACAAATGTTGCCGATCTGAAGTCCCCTTTTGGCTCTTCCACCTTTGTCACCTTCCAGTTACCTGTAGGCAGATCATGGTTTCCCAACCGAATTAGCTCCAGGATTGTTTGAGGGTCAGAAGGTTCGGCAGGGATCCGGGAACGCGCTCTTGGTCGGTTAGGGATCTGATCCCTTCCAACAACCTCGAGTTTAGCGCCCGGCCATACCTCCCCTATCCTGGAGATCGCGATTTTGTAGAGGTCGACTGACCTCTGGTCGGCGCAAGCGATCAGCTTCACGTGGCCCTGATGCCATCCACTGTCGCGACAAGAAGGGCCTTTGCCCGGAAATTCCTGCATAATTGGAATGAAGATAGTAGCCATTTTGACTACTACCTTCCTCCATCTTTCAGGCGAAATGCTGCCGTCCGGATCGCTTTTGTCGATGACCGCAATGGTTATATGCCCAGCTAAGACATCGCTGAAAAGCTTTGGAGTGGTTTTGTTACCACAAATTTTTTTAGCCATCGGCTGAGAGACCTCCTCAAGAGATCTCTGTCGCTTTGCAGGCGTTGGTTTTGGGGGAGCCTTGACTTCTCCTATGATGCCTACCGCCCACTTCAAGGAAGATTTTTGCTCCACGGTACGCTGGTTTTCCGGTATGCGCAAAACGCGGTCCCGTACTCTTAGCGCTGCTTTCCGTGCAGCTTTGTCTGTCCTCTTCGTGGGTGGCGCACTTTTAGCCGAGGCAGACTTGCTACTTCCACTGGAGCCAGGCTTGGTGGCCAGAGCAGCAGTTTCCGTCGCAGTTTTTTGTGGAGGAGCGTTTAAAGACCGCATGTCTGTAGGGCGTTTGCCCAATTGAGCGTTTAAAGACCGCGTGTCTGATGCAGCTGGAGGCTGCATCTCGTTGGCATTTTGAGACTGCCCGTCTTGTGTTTTTGTTTTGTTTTGTGAGTTCATCTGTGTTTTTCGACCACTCCCTCCTCGTTAGGCGAAGAGAGTTAAAATGACAGGCCCTGATACCCATCCTCGAGCGGAATCGGAACCGCATTCAAAAGCAATGCAGCCTTCGCGTGGAGCCCCGATCCAGCCCGAGACTCGGTTCAGGGTCTGCCATTACAGTGGTCAGTAAATAGTGGGGAAAAGATGTCCACCGCGCCCTAACCCCAATGCCGCGGTAAGGCCACAGTTACTCCCTGAGGCGGCCAGGTATCAGAGAGGCTCCGTAAAAATACAGGCAGTTTTATACTCCCTGCCTGCAAACTATCCAATGGGCACGGAAACGCATAACACCCTGGATTAGGGAGTAGGTCGGATAGCTCTTTGTTCATTGCTCTTCAACAGCCTGTATGACATGGGTGACCCTACCAGGAACCGAAGCTCCAGTCATCATAGCCCGTTGAGTCTTTGCAACCTAAGCCCCTACACCGCAACAAGGTGGCTATCCAGCGCAGAATTAAATAGGTTTTGTTATTTCAATTAAATGGGGATTCTACTTTTTGTCAATAAAATTACCAGATCTCAAACATTCAATTACAAAAAAATGTTAATATATTTTAGTTGAAATACAATATTTTATTGTATTCTTGGCGTTTTTGAACCAATCCTTTCTTTTTATTTATTTTCTTATCATAAGGAATAGCCTATCATAAGGAATATAACCTAAATTCCCTTTCTCTTATATCGAAAACTGCTTGATTGAGAATTAATCTTTGCAATTTTTAATATTAATGGCATACGCAAGTTATAGTGAAAATTTCTTGCGAGTAAAATTGGTTGATCCTTTTTTGAATGATACCACTACGGAATAAATATGTAGAACATTTAAATTGTTGTATTTTGGTCCAGAATAATTGGGAAACTTGATCATAATGCACAAAGGAAATTCCTCTATAAATCGGCCACTTTCGCAATTGTTATAGAAAATTTCAACAACCTCACCTGTGGCCCATTGCACAGTCCTACTAATAGAAAAAGATTTTGACTCATTAATTTAAGTCTCAATTTTTGGCTTAAACCTCTTGCATCGTCGAAGGAGTCTGACAACGCTCGTGGGTGTGTAAAGCATTGATGATTGTCACAGCATTGCCAACATTTTTCAGCTTCTTAATGTTGTATTCTTTAATTTCAGCACTTTTTGTGATTATTCACGTTAAAAATTTTCAAAAATGTGTCTAAAAATGTACCGGAAGTTTACCGTTTACATACAATTTGGCCACAAAGTGACAAATGGTAACATTGATAACGCAAATGGTAACAAATGCGGTAAATATGCTTCAAACGTGATCAACTGCCACCCCAGAGGTCCCGGGTTGGAATCCCAGCTAGGAAATGATCCTACGCTTTGACCTTTCGCGAATATTTACGACTTGGAGTCGTAGTTTGTGGATGAGATTGCCTTATTACTTGAATTGAATGAAATTGAATTGAATTGAATTGATTGCCCCTTCGCTCACAGTAATCTACCACCCCATTTCGAACCAAAGCAGACTTGACTGAATAGGTATTACACCTAAAAACCTTGGTTCAAAGCTTAAAAAAAAATGATAAGGTTATGTATGTTATACTCTGAAGTACAAATCATACTCCATTATGTGTGTCAAATTAAGTAAATTAAACAATACGATAGAAAGCTTACGTTTTATTATAAAATTGACGTTATTAATGCTATAGAACTTACAAAAAATAATAACTTTACATTAGGAAATAATTGTGTACAAATAAATGTACATACTAAAATAATCAAAAATTATGAATAAAATCATAATATATATCAATCAATACAAGTACAAGTAAGTAACCTGTTCAATAATGCATTATCTACATTAGCGAAGATTGTCAAAAAAATATTCAATAATAATGGAAATATTGAATTACAGGGGGTGCCGAATTAGTCAGGGGCCGGATTACCGGGGGTCCAGTGTAAAAAAAAGATGAACGCTGATTGTTGATTAAAAATTTGATCTGTAGACAGTTCTTCTAATGATACTCGTAATAAACATTCTCTGAAATTTTGTTGTTCTCACCAATTTGACTCATTATCTGGTTCATTACGAACACTTTCCTTATTTAATATAGTATTTCTAATTATTGTGTTAAATTGTTGTTTAAAGCAATGTGAACAAAAACCAAGACTCGACTTTCATCTCTATTCAAATGCTGAGTGCTCCCTCTTGATGCTTCTGAATGTACGAAACCGTCTAGTGGAGTTTTAATGAACTAAATGTTGACAATATTTAGAAACATTTCTAAGTCTTTATTTGAATTCATGTCGCGATCAATGTCACAATATCCTAGATCATAGGACCTACAAATTAGAATATCGTGATATTGATCGCAACATGGATAGGAATGGAGGCTTAGAATTATTTCCAAATATTGTCGAAAAAATTCATTTTATTAAAACTGCTAAAGACGATTTTATAACATTTATTGGTTTTTTTGTTAATTATTTGAATTTAAATCTATTGGTGTTTTCGTTTCTACAAAAAAATGTTGCCCTACCACAGTGCAACATTTTTCAAGTGTTGCGCTCAACCCTCAAAAAGTGCAGGTTTTGAACACAAAACACTACCCTGCTTACTCAATCAGCTGATATACTTGTGTGCGCCAAAAATAAAAAATTTGCTTTATTAAAAATATTATTTAAGTGTCAAATTATGAATGCATATTTTAAGCTTGTCTAACACACGCATTTCATAATATTTTCATTTAAAGCAATCAGCTGATTTTCAGGGCAACATTCTCCCCTCAAAAAGTTTCGCAGGGCAAGAAATTTGCCTTTTTTGCCCAATATAAATGTAACATTTTAAGAAACGAACACGGATTTTTTTCACCCGTTTGCACTAATATAACAATCGAACGCGAAAAAAGAAGAGGGCAATGAAAAGTAACATTTTTTGGTAGAAACGAAAACACCATAAGTTAAAGTCATGAATTGATAGAATCTGATAATGGTTTGATGAGTTGGTGTTAAAATCAGCACATTCTTAGGGAAAGCAATGAAAGCTAATAAGCCTACCAGTCACCAAATAATAAAAAATTAAAAAAAATTGCAAATTTCTTTTATTTTACAGGGTTTACCAACACATGAAAGTAAAAACATTAAACAATTTAATTTGAATGTATTTGCATCCATTTACAAACTTCAGCATAGCAGTTATTTATTTTAGTTAGTAGTAAACAGCTGTTGCAGCGAACAACATTTGCTTTAATGTTTTTGTTTTTGTTGTTGTTCCATGCTATTCGGTTATTTATAGCGAGCGAGCGAAGCGAACGACGTATACATACAGAAGCAGGCAAGCAGCAAACTGAATTAAGCGAATATGTATCAACAAAGAAAGATATGGAAATATTTTTTTTCAATAAATTTCTAAACTAAACAGAATTTCCAAATTTGGGCTTCGCAGGCACCTTATTTAAGATCAGTAGAACAGTTTAGAAAAAGAAATATTAAAATCGGTCAACCCATTTCAGAGTTCTGCTCCTTTAAACATTCTTCATGCAAGTTGTTCCATGGCAGCTTCGCTCGCTCGCTCCAATTAAAGCTTTTTACGAAATAAATTTAACACATTAAAATACCATCTTTAAAGTTAATCAATAGTATGTCCTCCAACTGCCTCTTGAATATGTTTCTTTCTATAGTGAAATCGATTTGGTTAGCAACAGAATTAAATTGTGATAGGCACCTGGTTAATGGTTCATTTATACCGTAGTTTGTTCTATGCAGAGGTGTATAGAATAGTTGATGGTCTCTGAGGAAACGACTCGGAACATGGAAAGGGATAAGGGCTAACAATTCTGGTGAGTCTATTCTTCCATCAATTAAGTCCTTAACAAACATAATATTAGACATTACTCGCCTTTGAGCGAGACTTTGAACACTTAGTAACTGGCATCGCACCCTATAGACAGGCATATTTTCCCACGAGTACAGACGACGAAGAGCAAACCTAGTACATCTTTTTTGAATGTTTTCGATTCTAGTCACCGCGTTATTATAACATGGATCCCAAATTACGCTACTGTACTCTAAAAGTGATCTTACCAAACTCAGAAAGATTAACTTTGGTGTGAATGGATCAAGAAATTCTTTAGAGTTTCTTTTTAAGAACCCAAATTGAGATTAATACAGTACCTGTGCAATAAGTCTGCAAATGGGAAGTTTCCTACTGGTCGACTGAATTTATGAGTACTACTTACGCAGAATCCGGCAGAAGCAAAGGATTGCTAAAGGCCCGCAAAATTTTCCGCTTCATTTTCTCACTTTGATGTTGTTCGAACTCATTTTCGCTATTTTTAGTTTAAATATTAGTTACTTTATTCATAAAACTAAAATATTTCGCTATTTGAATAAATAGTCACAATTCTAATTTTTGTTAACAAAACAAAACCGCTGACTCGAAGTTAGGTTAAAATCGAATTCGAAATTTATTTCGAATGAGCAATTCCACGCTTATTGCAGAACACCAGGGCTGAACGGGGCTGAATATTGTTTTTTTCAAAATATCTTGAATCATACAAGCCAAAAAAAAAATTGTACTTGAATAGGCGTGTCATTTTAATTTTTCGATCGAATTTTTGGTCAGAAATTTTTTGATAGAAATTTGGTTTTTTCGGCTTATTTTAAATTTTTTTATAAAAGTTTTAAAGGATTTTTTCAAGTTTCACGCTTTATCGTGAAGAATTTGTAACGAATTCATTTTTCAAATTATTGTTCTAGCAAATACCATCGAATACCATCTGAAAAAAATTATGTGTCTTTTGATGCGATCCACGAATCGATCCAATTTTGGAGTTCTTCAATAGAGCGAGATCCACGATTCGATCCAATTTTGGAGTTCTTCAGTTCAACGAAAACAAATAGTAGTAAGAAAGGGCAATGTTTGGGCTATATGGCGGTGTGGTGTAGGACTTCCCATTTCAGCGTTTCAAGGCATGGTTTGACCGGCTACGCAACATGTGGCCGAGTGTTGTTATGTTGCAAAATTACCTTGTCTTGCCCTTGCTCGTATTCTGGCCGCATTTGCTTCAATGCTCGGTTCAAACGCATCAATTGAGTTCGGTAGACTTGTCCTGTGATGGTTTCACCCGGTTGTAGCAGCTCATAGTACACCACGCTCTATTGGTTCCACAGAGCATGACCTTGCCACTTTGAATATTCGGCTTTGGCGTCGATTTTGGCGTATGGCCGGGCGACCCGTATGATTTTTTGCGCTTGAGGTTATCGTAATGAACCCATTTTGCATCACCAGTCACAATACGATGCAAAAATCCCTTTTTTTGCCGTTGGAGCAGCTGCTCACAAGTGAAAAAACGGCATTCGACATCTTTCGCCTTCAATTCATACAGCACCCAATATTTTACCTTTTTGATCATTCCCATGGCTTTTTTGCGAACAGATATAGGTTGTTGAATCAATCCCAATGCTTTTGCGAGTTCTTTTTGCGTTTGGGACGAGTCTTTACCCAATATAGCCTCCAAATTGTTATCCTCAAACTTTTCTGGCCGTCCTTCGTTCTATTTGTTATCATCACTTCTTAAACGTCTATACCAAAACTCACATGTAAAAATCGATGAAGCATGTTCCCCGGTGGCGTCCGTGGCGTAGTTGGTTAAAGTGTGTGGCTTCTATGTTAACGAGCCTGGAGACCCGGGTTCGAATCCCAGCAGCGACAGAAAATGATTTGAATTAAAATAATTTTTCTGTACGGCCGCCACCTCTCTGCAGACAATGGCAAACTTCAGAGAGTAATCAAAATGCCATGTAAAGCTTCTTGAGAACAAGAACATTCCGTTCATCGCCGTTCGGAGTTGGCGTTAAACCTGTAGGTCCGGTTTAGGGTATGCAAAACCGGTTTTTTTGGCTCGAATTATTCGACTGCTCGAATAGTTAAGAAATATAAAAATCTTCAATTTAAAATTGAAAATTTCTTCAAAACATTTTTTTTTATTTCATTTGAGCGACCCTTTTTTTCTACTTACATTTTTACATTTCACTAAGGTTTCTAACATTTCTTATCTCTGGCTGCTATTTAATTTTGTTTTATTTGAGCTCGTTTAAACATATGCTTTGGTCATTTCTTTTTGCTTTCTTTTGTTAAAACAACGTTTACAAGCGGCTGGCGTATTTAAGTTAAACATGATTTTTAGTTTATAATGCATTCTTTTATAAAAAATATATTAAATTATCAACAGCTTAATACAGGCTTCTTGCACAAAATGCCCAAAAAAAATCTGAAAGCATTAAGAACAAATATAGAGACAATCATTAAAAGACATAAAACATGTGTTAAAAAGACTGAAAGAAAAACTCGAAACATAATTCTACCCAGAGAATCAAAAGTACCGTTTTCAAATTAATTTATGAGCCATTTCGGGTAGAAACGTTCCATTTCGGAACGTTTATATATACTGGAACATACTCGGATATAGCGCCTTTCCCATGGTATAATAATATGTACAAGGTAGTATTGACAGTTGCTTATGAGAACATCTCCTGTCAAAAAATATACTCAAAAAGAGAGCGCTCACAATCGGCCATTGAAAACACAAACAATGTTGAAAACGTTGAAGTGGAAACAAAACAACAACCTCAGTATTTCGGCACTCATAAACGAACCTTTTTTGTAGCATTCTTCGGACTAAAATGCCTCTCAAAAATTAACCCTTTTTTGTTCGGAAATGAGTTATAAAATAACCATAAATTTTACTTTTTTGTTTGGAAATTACTTAAAAAAAGAACCATAGAAACGTTATTTTTCGGCACTCGGAAATGAATCCTTTTTGAATCAATGAAGCCGTACTGAACTGCTTTTAGAAAACAAACCTTTTTTTTTGTTCAGAAATGAGTTAAAAAATAAACATTTCGGAATTATAAATTTTATTATGGTTAATATTATTTGTAATTACATATCGATGATTTGTATAAAAAGAAATTATTATGATAGAACTCATTTAAGAATGCAAAAAAAGAAAAATTTATTATTCATTTCTGAACTCATTTATGAACAAAAATGGTTAATTTTCGAGGCATTTTTACCTACTAAAATGATAAAAAATTGGTCTTTTTCGACTCTAAATAAGTTTTAAGAAGACTCTAAAATTTCGAAAAAGATGTTCAGTTTCATTTATGGGAAAAATTTTCACGAATTTAAATTTCTATAGCAAGTACTTTTAAGCAACAAAATAAAAAATCAAAAATTAAAAAAAAATTCTGCCCAAGCACTTTCGCAAAACTCTCACCTTACGCAAAACCTTCGCTTATGGTTCAGTGGGTAGTACTGCATAAGTACCTTTCTTTACTTTATTAAAAAAAGTTGCTATTTTTGTTAAATAAAAATTACATAGGTATATGTAAGTAAAAAAATTAAAAAATTTATTTAATTTGAAAAAAAAACCGGTTTTCTCGGTTTTTTTCTGGTCGAATAATTCGAAAACCTGTTTTGTAAAAATTGTGCTATTCGAAACCGGTTTTTTTAAAATGTCGAATAGTTGCATACCCTAGTCCGGTTCTCGGTCAATTGTGTACAAACTTTATAACACGCACAACACAATTGATCATAAGAAGCTAGGTCAAAGTCCTTTCAAGGGCTGAATGACCAGTTATTTATTTTTTTTATTTATTTATGTTCCCCGGAAACTTCTTGCAGCATTCGATGGCCTTCAGCTGCATTTTTCTTCAAATGAAAGCATAAAAGTAAACTTTCCAGCAAATTTGGGTTTTTTTGGCACAAAAGTTAACATATTCGTAACTTCAGCCAAACAACACATACTGAAAAAGAAAGCCTTATGATGAGGATTCAAAAGGAAGTTGGTTGCAACATTGTCCGATTCAAAAAAATCCTTAAAATTTTTTTGTACACCTGATAGTTTCCCGCAGAAATTTGTGGAGTGTTGAATTAAACAATAATTGTGACCATTAAAAAGATAAGCTGGCTTTTTCCATCTAAGCTTGTGAAGAAATAATATATTAAATTAGAAATGGTTGCTTGTTTCCTGAGTAGTAGTATTGATTGTGAGTAGTAATCTTATTTTTTATATTTTTTTTTTTTGTAATTTTTTAATGAAATTAATTTTGTTACTTTTTTAAAGCTTTGTGTGGGGACCAGTGATCTGCAACGGGTAGCTTTTTTGTGACTCTAAGTCAGCGCAGGGCACTCCATAGCTCACTGAGCTCTCTATGAGCGTAACTTTTCACATGTACACAAAGCTCACAACAGAAGAGAATATAATTCAGTCGTTCGCAGACGGTGATGCTGTGAGTTCTGTGTCGCTTTGCGCTGCATATTTTATGTACACTAAAAAATATACCAACCTATAGATTTATAGATTCATAATAGTTATGCAGATATTTCTTTATTTTAGAGAATTTCATATTAATCGCTTACAAGAAGGTTTCGTATAAATCATACATACATATTGCCTTTCATGATTCTTTGTATTGTTAATTCATATTCTTCTATTCATTTTTTAATAATTTAATTTTTTTATTACTTACTTGTTTATTTTATTTAATTAGTTATTATTTACTTATTTTTTTTAATATTAATTTTAATTGTTGGTATATATTAAGATTTAATAATATAAAGATACTTATTCGTATATTTTAAGGTTTCATATAATTCGTCCATACTACCCATTACGATTCCTTGCATTATTCATTCAAATTACTTGTATTAATTAATTTCATAGAAGAAATAATGAAGAATATCGATGGCTAAAAATAAAAACATAAGATAAAAAATAAAAACTTACAAATCTAAATAATTGTGACATCTATTTCGCTCAGTGTGCGCGATTCGACAGCGTACTAATACTAATAAGATAAAATAAAATGTGACTGTGTTAGAATGCCCAGCCCTGCTCTAAGTATATCCGAAAAAATAAGTACAAAAACCTACTCAATCCATATCGCACGCAGCGTTGCCATATTTTTTTTTAAAAAAACTTTAATTTTCAGAAAAAAAACTTGTTTTTTGGTGAAAAAACTTGATATTAAAAATTAACTAAAACATGTATTTTTAAAATGTGTGCTTTAAAATTTTTGGCAATTCGCTTTGTTCGCTCGTTGTCGCGTTATTTTGGCTACTTAATTTCTCAAGAAAATACGGAAGACTTGATCGTCAACTCTGAATATATGTAAACTGAAGCGTCAAGTTTAAAAAGGAATCTCAAAAATTGACCGCCAAGACTCAACGAAGGGAAACCGAGACAAAAGAACAGAAACAATGACAGCAACAATAATAGCAACAGCGCTGCCATAAAAATAAACTTTGAAAAGGAGTGAAAATTAGTAGTAGCATCGTCAAATGATACTTAGTAGTAGTTTCTGTAGCAACATACAATTTAGTTTATCTATTTGATTCATAGATTCACTAAAATAGAAAGTATCGTTTTAACGGCGGAAATATACCCAGAACTTTTTTAAAAGTTTAAACATTTTCTTAAAGTTTTAGGTCTCAAGAATATGTGGTGAAAATTTCAAGTCGATATCTCAAAAAATAACAAAGTTATAGTCTAGTGAGTGAACCGCCTTCTAGAGCGCGCAGTGCTGGCCCTTATTTTCAAACGTGTTTTTCTCGAAACCATGTTTTCAAAGTCGGTGACCAAAATTTCTCGAAGCTCAGTGAACCGATCGGTTTGATTTTTGTGCAGGCTTCTATTCATAATAATCTCGTACTTGTGATAGGATTTTTTTCGTAGCTTCATTCATTTTTTATAGACAAAATAATGACGAATTTTTGCTCGAAAATCGTTAATTTACGTTCGGAAGTCCGCCGAAAATCCATATTTTCAAAATCGGCTATGACAAGTACGAGTTTTAAGTATCTAGTTTAATTATATATTTCATTTTTTTGTTTCAGTTGAATTTAGGAGGAGCAATTTTGGTCACCGCATTTTCAGAGCATTCTACAAAAAATGCTGTATCTACCTTAATATTAATTCTTTTTTAATAAAAAACAGTAAACATACTCTTGAATGTGTATATTTAAAGGTATAAAAACTCTCATTTAAAAATATTCCTTAGGTTTCCTTAAAAAAATGCACAAACATGAACTTTTTTCTTCGGCCGCTGGGTATATTTCCGCCCTTAATCGAAAAAACTTGAAAAACTGGGTAAAATAAAATAAAACTTTATTTTTTTAGGGAAAAACTTGAAAACTTTCTACCCTCTCAAAAAACTGGCAAAACAAGTTTTATCTGCCCACATGGCAACACTGATCGCACGCAACCCGACTCATACTCACTTATACGAAGCTTCAAATGAATATGAGTATCCTAAATCACGAGTCAGATCGGGTAAAGTTCGGGTTTTTCGGTTCATTAATACTTATGGTTGTTGTCGTCTTGTTGATACTTATTCTACTTACCCAACACTCCGGTTTGGCGCAAATACTCAAAGCACTCGGGTCATTCTGCCACTGATATAAAGCAGAGCGAAGTAGAGCACACAAAGAGAATGCATGAGTTTTTTTGTATTTGCTTTGTGCTTTTTTTTCCTGAGCACTTAGTTAGAAACAGAAAAACATGTGTTGTTTTTTGTTTTTATCTAACGAAAACATTGCTTTTACCTTTTTTTTTTCTTTTCTATTGAAAATGCAACAATAAAATACCAACAACAAATTTTTAGCAAAAAACAACCGAAATATGCGAGCGTTATCTTTTACTTATTGTCGCTAACGCTGCGGCCACACGTGCAAGTATTCACTTGCAAGTAGAGAATACATATTAACTTCGAAAAAATTCGACAATTGCTGCAAGTTGTTTCAGCGACCATATGTGCAAGTGCAAGTTCATTTAAAAAATGTCATCGAATGCAAAGGTTCTCGCTATAATTGTAGTATTGCGAGAGCTGGAAAAGCTACAAAATGAAGAAAATGAAGAAAACAAGTTACCAGTGTGCTTGTTGTATTAAATTGTGAAAAATCTGGGTAAAATCTCCTAAAGATAAGCAAAAACAACACTCTTGTCCCCTTTTTTGACATTTACTTGCAGCAAGTGTCAAAATCCACTGTCTCTGAAAATTCGTTGACAGTAGCGCTGCAAGTAGGCTGCAAGTGCGAAAATGCGAGTGTGTAAGTAAAAATATTTGAATGTATAGAGTTTTTCGAACTTGCACTTGCAGGTGTGGACGCCGTGTTAAAGACGTTGGCAGAAAAAAGCAGTACTCAGAGTACACTCAAAATATACTCGAACATACTCGGATATAGCGCCTTTCCCATGGTATAATAATACAAGGTAGCATTGACAGTTGCTTATGAAAACATCTCCTGTCAAAAAATATACTCAAAAAGAGAGCGCTCACAATCGGCCATTGAAAACACAAACAATTGGTCTGTTCGCGTACTTCTCCAGTGAAAAATATCCAGGAAACTTGCAAGAGAGTAACGCACAATTCTCTCTCAAATGGAAAAATATCCAAAAAAGTACGCGAACGCAAAATTTGCAAAAACTTGCAAGCCTCGATAACAGCTGATTAACGTCTTGCTTACATTTCAAGTGGAATGAAAAACATAAGGAAATTGCACTTGAAGTGCACAATTTTTCAATATTTTTAGTAAGTAAAAATTTTTCCAGCAGGAATTTTCCCTCCAAACTGTCACTTTGCGCTCTCAATTTCTCTCATTTTGCAAGTTTTTTGCGTACGCGAACGCCAAAAGCTGATAATTCACACAAATTATCAGTACTCGAACAGACCAAATGTTGAGAACGTTGACGTGAAAAAAAAACAACAAGCTCAGTAGCTGCAGATGTATTTTCACAAAAAGCTGTTTTTGACAGGAGATGTTTTCTTGTGGAAGAGAAAACAAGCAATTGTCAATGCTACCTTGTATTATTATACCATGGCCTTTCCAAGACTCTAACTCGACGCACTCATTGAATACGAGTCTAAGTGCTTCGGGTCACGCCGCGCTCGGATATAAGTATCGTCTCTCTGGAAACACTGACTTATACCCGAAAACATGCTAATGAGTCGAATGAGTATAAGTATTGTACATATTTTATTGAGTACGGATAGGGTAGAGAACAACAAGTAACTCGAGTATGATTCGAGTATCCGATTTCTATCGGATACTCATTGCAGTTCTCTGGTGGTGACCCCCCCTTAACAATATTTCTATAATAACATGGGTAACTTTGTATTTTCACATCCAAAATAAAACAAAAACGAATTCGCCATTTCAGTCCCTGAAAGGACCTTGACCAAGTTACTTATGATCAAATTGTGTTGTGAGTGTTATTAAACTGTTGTAAGTGGGATTTGAATGGACCTCGCGGTTCGTAAAATTAGAATTGAACAGTTCACGCACGTTAACGCGTTTGGCCTCGGCTGTAACATCATTGCTAAAAAGTAAATTTATTACAATGGATCTTTTAGGAAAAGTTGCAGTTTTTTTAGGTTAATTTTTTATGGTAATTTTGGAGCAAAATATATCAATACAGTTCAGTATTGTTTTATGACAATGTTGCTAAAAACTACCAATTTTGCTGAAGGATTCAAAACAAAATTCTAGTTTGTTAAGTAGTAAGAGATTAACAAATGCACATAGATGTGATCTTCACCTACACCTTTGATGTTCCAAATTGACATGCCGGAAAACTGGATTTTCCAAATTTGTACGGCATGTTTCTAAAGATTGTCCTTGTGACTTATTGATGGTAACCGCGAATGCAAGGCGAACAAGGAATTGAAGACGCTTAAATTCAAATGGCACATCAGTTGGAATCATTGGGATGCGAGGAATCAAAACCCATCCTAGATTCTTTGATTTGCCTTTGAATTTTTGATTCAAAATTGTTGCTTCTATCACATTTCTCAAAGTTTTGGTTGGTTGATGTTGGGAAGCATAAAAATTCTGTGTGAAAATTCACCACCTCATCTTGATTCATGATAGTATCCACTAATTTGAATGTGAATAATGGACCTGGTATTTCTTTTAAAATAGCCTCGTTAAGATCACTGATATCTTTGTTCGTTCCGGCCAGTATTGTTCGCTCGCTTAAGAGCCCGAACAGAACCAAAGCGGCTGTCGGTTGTCGGATGCGCTGTCCAACAAAATACATGAAAATATATGCAGCCGCCAAAAATTAAAGGGCCGTAGAAATCCGCGTCGGAAAAACGCCAGAATAGAATCAATTCTATTTTTTCTCCGACGTCTGGCGGATCTCTCTTTGAGTGGCGTAAGTGTTGCCATATTTTAGCTAAGAAAAGGCTGTGTTCAGTGCTATTTGCTTAGTTTTTACCATGAGCTGACGTTTTTTTTTGTGTGTGTTTGTTGCATTTCATGAGCTAACATTTCGTTTTGTGTGTGTGTGTGTGTGTTGAATTTGTAGCATTTACACAACGAAAAGCAACGCTGATCCGACAACCGAGAACCGCTCCTATTCTGGACGTGTTCTCAGCGGATTTCTCCGAGAGAGGTCCGCCAACCGACAGCCGCTTTGGTTCTGTTCGGGCTCTAACCAATCATGATTTTTGTACTGTTGTGCTATGTTTGGGAACTCGCTTTGAATTAGTTCTTCATTTGATTGAGTGAAACTGCAAAAATCGTTTGGTAGTGTTATCATTCCTGTCGACTGCAAAGAACTAAAATATAAGGAAGTGGTGTTGTCTACACATACAGTGTACGTGAACTGTGGCCAATTTCGTAAATAGAGTGAGCGAGACAGAGTGTGTTTTTTTGAAATTTCTGAGCGATCGTCAGCTGTTTACAAGTCTTCTCAGTAAAAAAAAAAAATAGTCGCGCCAATTTGATGCGACCACAGTTGTCAAAACGCAATCACTGCTTCAGGGGCGCATTATTTTTTCACTCTTTAACACACTTTTGGGGCGCTTTTGTCTTCAGCAAAGTTTAAGATATACATTGTTATTTTTAATTTTTTTCAGATTTCCGCATACTTTGGATCTCAAATTATATTATATTATAGTATATTATTATGTTATTATTACCCAATGAAATATCAAAACAAAAAAAAAAAAGAAAAAATAGGTGGTGTGGAAATATAATAAAAACAAAACTATATCATCATATTTTTAAAAAGCCTTGATTTATAATAATTTAATTATTTTTATATTATATAATTAAATTAGCTCCAAAATCAGTAAATTTAACTCAGAATCTATCGTATATGTGATTCCAATTAGAAACCATTTGGACCTCCTTTAACGATCTTACCGAATACGGCCTTGAGTAAAATAATTCTGTATTACAATACAATTTTCTTTTAATTTATTAGGTCTTTAATTATCAAACATTTTATTAATACTGTATAACTCTAAACACCTGTTTTATATGTTATTCGAATCAGAGACAAATTGAGCCTTCTTCTTTGATGCAACTGAATACGGCCCTTTGTGAATGTTTATGTATTTGTGTCAACCATCACGAATAAGAAAAATACCACACTTTTGTGCAATAACATCACTTCCTTATATTTTAGTTCTTTGGTCGACTGGCATTTTACCCTCCCCAATTTTTGACAATTGCTTTGTTGCAATCCGCTGAAGGATCGGTAGGCAATTGTAGACGGACGTTTGCTTTTATTTTGAGCGTTCTTAAATTTCCAACTTTATATAAAGTCTCCAGCTAACAGTATCAGATTTGATTTCCTCGTAGATATTTCATTGTTCTATCCAATACTTCTATGGATTTTTTAGCTTAGTGTAGAAAAGGTTTTTTTTTTTTTTTTTGTAGAAAAGGTATCAAATTGTGTTGTGCGTGTTATTAAATGTTTGTACACAATAGATCGAGAAACCTACTTGTTTAATGCCGACTCCGAACGGCTATTGTGCATGTTTTCAAGAAGCCATTTTTTCTGAGGTATGCCATTGTCTGCAGAGAGGTGACGACCGATCAGAAAAATTAATTTCAATTAAAAAATTGCCTATGTCTGGTGGAGGATTCGAACGTCGGACCTCGCGGCTCAAAAATTTGCGCCGAGCAATTCACGCACTTTAATGCACTCGACCACGGCCGCCACATAGAATCATAATAGGTCTGTTCCCGTACTCTAAAGTTTTAGTCCAATTTACCATTTCTACAGGTTTTAGTCCGAGAAGCGTTCCCGTACTCGAAAAAATGGTAAACGAGAGTGCAATCGAAAGAGTAAAAAATTTCCCCTCCCTGTCAAAAGCTGCAAGTTTTAGTCCGAGCAATTTCTTCTGGCAAAAATGGTAAAAGTGTCAAACTGCTTAAATTCATATGTTGACATGTTAGCAAAGAAATTGCAAAACAATAAAAGTTCTTTGAAATAAATAAAAAACTGTTGGAATGGAAACCAAAAACATGGTAAATTGTGTAAATACTAAATATAAATGTTTATTTGAGAATTAATTTTTATATTGTTCAAAATCTTTAGCATATCGTCTGCACTCCCAATGATTCACATCAAACAAACGATTTTATTTGACAGTTTACACAATTTTAGTCCAAAAAGCGTTCCCGTACTTTTTTGTGTTTTTCAATATTTTTGAGAGATTTTTCCTTACTCTCACGTTTTTGACAGTTTTACCATTTTTAGCCCAAAAAGTACGGGAACAGACCTATTAAGTTCGGTCAAAATCCTTTCAGTTTATTTTTGAAATGGCCAGTTTATTTTATAAGAAAAGGTATTTGTGGATTTAAAATAATATTAATTGAAGATGTGTATTAACTCCCTTATTGTTGACACATGAATTGTTTGGAACATTCAAATTGCAGTTGTATCCCCCCTATTTATGTGAAGTGTTTTCAAAACAATTATGTTTTTATCGATGAGAAACATTATATATTATAATATTAACAATATTTATTCACTACTAGTATACTGTACTAAATTTTTTTTTTTTTAATTTTAGTCGGTTGAAGGAGAAAACCATGAAAAGGCCGTGGAGTTATTGAAGCAGGCCATTGGATCAGTTAAGTTAGTGGTTCGGTATACTCCAAAAGTTTTGGAGGAAATGGAACTACGATTCGACAAACAACGAACAACTCGCCGCCGTCAACAGTAGTCAACAGAATTGAAGCTGTTTATTAAAATATTTAATCTCGAGCAGCTAAAAAAATTTCAAAAATAAAATTTAATGAATATTAAATATATGTTTTCGGAATTATCTTAAAAGTTATTTAAATATTTTTAAGCTGAAATGCGTATGAGCGCAGCGTAATGAGATTCGAAGCAAAACTCGAAAAAAATTCACGTACATGATTATCATGGTACAATAATACAAGGTAGCATTGACAACTGCTTATTTTCTCTTCTACAAGAAAACATCTCCTGTAAAAAATAGCTATTTGTGAAAATGCATCTGCAACTGCTGAGGTTGAAAACAATGACAATGCTGAAAACGTTGAAGTGAAAAAAAACAACAACCTCAGCAGTTGCAGATGCATTTTCACTAAAAGCTGTTTTTGACAGGAGATGTTTTCTTGTATAAGGTGTTTTTTTTAGGGGTTTGTTTTTCGAATAGAGATAAAACTGGCATTTTGTGGTCAAATCTGGCAACTCTAATGTCATTTATGTTCAGTTTGGTTTGCCATTTCATCATGAACAGGTTGACAAAAGAACAACGCTTGCAAATCGTGCAAATTTATTTCGAAAATAATGGTTCAGTTCGCGAAGTTTACCGCAAGCTCCGTCCATTTTATGGTCGACATAATCGTCCATCAGAGCAATTAATTCGGTTAACCATGGGTCGTTTTCGCACTACGTTTACTCTATGTGATAATACGGATCCGCAGAGACGTCGAACAGTGCGCACCGAAGAAACAATTGCCGCTGTAGAGCAAAATGTTGAAGAGGACCCGAATGAATCGATTCGCCACCGTGCACAGCAATTGGAGCTTTGTCCATCAACTTTATGGAAGATTTTGCGCAAAGATCTTGGCTTGCGACCTTACAAGATCCAGCTTGTGCAAGAATTAAAGCCGCGAGACCATGCAATGCGTCGTGATTTTGGTGTATGGGCCGAAAATGAGATTGATCTCGATGCTGATTTTCATCGCAAAATTTTGTTCAGTGATGAGGCTCATTTTTGGTTGAATGGCTACGTCAACAAGCAAAATTGTCGCATTTGGAGTGAAGAGAATCCACATGAGATCCTTGAGACGTCATTACATCCACAAAAACTGACTGTTTGGTGTGCTCTATGGGCTGGTGGAGTCATTGGGCCATACTTCTTCCGAAATAATGCTGGAGAGTCAGTTACCGTTAATGGAGACCGGTATAGAGCCATGATAACCGACTATTTTGTTCCCGAATTGGATGGCATGAATGTGGATGAGTTGTGGTTCCAACAAGACGGCGCTATATGCCACACAGCGCACGTCACAATCGATTTATTGAAGGAAACATTCGATGAGCGCATAATTTCGCGGAATGGACCTGTCAATTGGCCACCAAGATCGTGTGATTTGACACCATTGGATTATTTTCTTTGGGGATATGTGAAGTCGCTCGTCTACGCCAACAAACCAGAAACGTTAGGGGACTTGGAGGCCAACATTCGTGGCGTTATTGCCGACATACGGCCCCATATGCTCGAAAAAGTGGTTGAAAATTGGACCTGTAGAATTGGCTTTATTCGAGCCAGCCGCGGCGGCCACATGCCCGAAATCATATTTAAACATTAATGGCATAAAATTATCCTTCCAATAAAGCCAAATTGATGGACATTAAAACGATTTTCTTGTGTTTTATTTCAATTCGAAGTTCTATACCTCTAAAAAAAACACCCTTTAGAAGACAAAATAAGCACTTGTCAATGCTACCTTGTATTATTAAACCATGCCATTACGATTATGATGCAATAACAAAGTAGGCTCATATTAAAATGGCTGCTCAAATGAGTAATTTTAAAACAACAAAGCTGAAAGTGCCACAAACTTTAAACGAAAAAAACAAACTCAAAATAATCAGCTGACTTTCACATCTAGATGTCATTTAAGAGCCAAATAGACTACATAGCGACGACCTTACACTACACAGACTTGTGTAAAATTAATAATAAATAAATTTTTTTCCTGGTTCCATTATTCTTTAAAGCAGAACTAATCACAAAGGTGGTCCTTGTAATAATTTGCCCTTTTATTAAAATTAAATAAAACTCACATTTTTCTTGCGCCAAATTTACGACGAAATGCACTTGCGAAAATTAACTATTATAACAACAACAACATACGCATCGAAACGCACAAGCGTGCGGAACGACCACCAGACATACAGAACTGCTGTTGTGCGTGTGTTTTCTTAGTGGAATAGAAATTCCGACGATCTCGTGCAGTGTTTGAAATTGCTAACTATTTTCAATGCATATGCAATTTCTTCGCATTGACAACTGCTTATTTTCTCTTCAACAGGAAAACATAAACTGTCAAAAACAGCTTTTTGTGGAAATACATCAGCAGCTGCTGTGGTTGTTGTTTTTTTTCACTTCAACGTTTTCAACATTGTTTGTGTTTTCAATGGCGGATTGTGAGCGCTCTCTTTTTGAGTATATTTTTTGACAGTATATGATTTCCCAAGCAACTGTCAATGCTACCTTGTATTATTATACCATGCGAAAAAGGAATCAGCGAAAGTAAGAAGCAAATGCGAAAAAAGAATAACAGACACTTTTGCTTCAGCTTACTGCGCAGTAGGTTCTTGCTTACGCAGTTTACTGTATGAAATGCTTCGAAACCAATTGCAGCAACTGTCAGCAGTTAGCTGTTGTTTTGGTTTGCTTTGCTTTGGCTTAAGTTTTTCGTCGCTCGAGTTCTTGCAGTCGAAATTCGAATTTTTTTGCTGTGCTTGATGAGGAAGCAATAAGATTATGGCTGTCGTTTGCTGCTTCAGTCATTCTGTTAAGTGTTTGAATTGCTTGCTTCAAAATAGCAACAGCACAAAAATCTTTGCTTTGCTTACAATTTTTCAGCAAATCAAAGTTGTGCATTGTGTTCCCACATGAGATAACAAATTTCCTTGTAAAAACATTTCGCACAAGGGAAAATCATCCTATTCAAAAATACCATAGTCGTTATTTATTATTCAAAACAAAAAGTGAAATTTCGCCCAAAACCAAAAAACAAAATTTTACCCAACAAAAATGCAAAATCGCCCAATATTTCGCCCAATTCGTATGGGAAAAAATGGGTGATTTTAAATTTTTTTTTTTTGGCGATTTTGCGGAGATCCCATAAGTTATTGCTTCTTCAGCAAGCACAGCAAAAATCTTCAAACTCTGTTTCAACTATTTCTAACGACTGCAAGAACTTGAGCGACAAAAATCTTAAGTCAAAGCAAAGCAAACCAAAACAACAGCTAATTGCTGGCAGTTGCTGCAATTGGTTTCGAAGAATTTCATACAGTAAACTGCGTAAGCAAGAACCTACTGCGCAGTAAGCTGAAGCAAAAGTGTCTGTTATTCTTTTTTCGCATTTGCTTCTTACTTTCGCTGATTCCTTTTTCGCATGGTATAATAATACAAGGTGCGTGCTTTTGCTTTTGCGTGGTTGCTTACAACTTATTGAGTAAGTATTTGAAAACGAAGTTTTTTGTTTTGCTGAAAAATATGTTAGCAAAGCCATGGTATAATTATACCAGGTAGCATTGACAACTGCTTATTTTCTCTTCAACAGGAAAACATAAATTGTCAAACACAGCTGTTTGCGGAAATACATCAGCAGCTGCTGTGGTTGTTGTTTTTTTTCACTTCAAGGTTTTCAACATTGCTTGTGATTTCAATGGCGGATTGTGAGCGCTCTCTTTTTGAGTATATTTTTTGACAGTATATGATTTCCGAAGCAACTGTCAATGCTACCATGTATTATTATACCATGAGCAAAGCAATGATTTTTGTGCTGTTGCTATTTTGAAGCAAGCAATTCAAACACTGATCTCATGTTCTTATTTTTGGGATTTTTTTTCAATACATTCTTTGCACTTGCAAAAAGCCACAAATTAGGTTGCCGTCGATGGTGATGACGCTCCATGGTACAATAATACAAGGTAGCATTGACAACTGCTTATTTTCTCTTCTACAAGAAAACATCTCCTGTCAAAAACAGCATTTTGTGTAAATGCATCTGTAGCTGCTGTGGTTGTTGTTTTTTTTTCACTTCAACGTTCTCAACATTGCTTGTGTTTTCAATGGCGGATTGTGAGCGCTCTCTTGTGAAGTATATTTTTTGACAGAAGATATTTTCCCAAGCAACTGTCAATGCTACCTTGTATTATTATACCATGAGCGTCATCATTATATTATGATGATGCTTGGGAAAACATCTCCTGTCAAAAAATATACTCAAAAAGAGAGCGCTCACAATGGGCCATTGAAAACACAAAAAATGTTGAAAACGTAGAAGTGAAAAAAACAACAACCTTAGCAGCTGCAGATGCATTTTCACAAAAAGCTGTTTTTGACAGAAGATGTTTTCTTGTGGAAGAGAAAATAAGCAATCGTCAATGCTACCTTGTATTATTATACCATGGATGACGCTGACATGTTCGTTTTTGTTGTTCTTAATGTATTTTGTTTATTTTAATCAGGCGATTATCTTTCTTAATTAGGCTTTGGCCCTTTTATTCATTTCGCTGAATAGGCCTGCTTTAAAGCATGTCTTCCAAAGAACTAAGATATAAGGAAGTGATGTTACTGCAAAAAAGTGTGGTATTTTTCTTATTCGTGTTGGTTGACAGAAATATATAAACATTCTCAAAGGGCCATATTTAGTTACGTCGAAAAAGAAGGCTCAAAGTGTGTTGGTTAGAATTACATATGAAACTGGTGTTTAGAGTAATACGTTATTAGAAAAAGTTTGATAATTAAAGACCTACAGCCGTATGCATAACAATATCTTATTCATAAAAATTCTTACTCATAGGACGTATTCATAAAAATATAGTGATTTTTCGTTCAGTAACGTGTATGAATAATGTTTTAAATTTTTTTCCGATTTTTTTCTTATGAAGGCTTTATACGAGGTTTAAAAATTCCATGAATACAGCCGCTAATATATTAAAAGAAAATTGTATTGTATTCCCACACCACCCTTGAGGTATACAGTTTGGTGCGTTACCAATTTTTGTTTTTTTTTGGTGTTCGGTTCCCCTGTAGGCCTATATCACCCCTAAAAAAGAAAAATCACTAGTAAAGAATATATAAAAAAAATATTTTCAAATAACATGGAAATAAGTTTATATATTTCTTACTCTACATGGGTACAACCTGTCGTAGAACGGGCTTTTATACAAATATTCATATAAAACGCATGAAAAAATAAATGAAAAATTTTGTTTTTACACATTTTGAAATATATGCATAGTTTTATACAATTTTTGACAAATAGTCAGTTTAAGGTCCCGAATATGCGGAAATCTGAAAAGAAATGAACAAAATGTATTACATCTGATTAACTATGCTGAACACAGAAGCGCCCCAAAAATGTATTCAGCTGTGAAAAACTAATGCGCCCCTGAAGCATTTTGACAGATGTGAGTGCACCAAATTGGTGCGAAATCAACTGGCTCTAATTTGCATTTTTATCAATTTCTAATCAGAAATATATAATATTTCAATACAAATTAATTTTAATCTTTAAAATTACATAGTTTTCAGCAGTGAAAAACGCTTTTAATCATGGTTGAATAAATAAGGTTGTCGCATGGGTGAGAGCGAGTTCCCATAAATGTCAAATCGAAGTTGACATCTCATACAAAATCTGAAAACGAAAATTAATAACATGAAAAGCCGTTGAAATTGTTGTTGTTGCTTTTCATTGATTTTGACAATTATGGGTACTGAAAAGAGAGTACGATCAGCCACGAGACAACCTTATTTATTCAACTATGCTTTTAATTTAATTATTTCACTGCACAAACTTTCAATTATATTTAAGTGACCTCAGAAATGTCAAAAAACACTCTCTATCTCGCTCGCTCAATTTAGAAAGCATACCACAGTTCACGCATGATACAATAAATACAGGTAGATTCGCTAGATGACAGCGTACTGCCGCGAATGTCAACACGAAGTGGACAACGCATATAAAATCTCAAAGCTATGAAAAAGTTCATAGAAATTAAATGTAAGCATGATACAAAAAATAGAGGTAGATGCAGACCTGACTGTGCTCTCTTTCAATACTGCCGTAACTGTCAAAATCCATACAAAAAAAATTGTTTGCTTACATTTAATTTCTATGAACTTTTTCATAGCTTTGAGGTTTTATATGCGTTGTCAACTTCGTGTTGACATTCGCGGCAGTACGCTGTCATCTAGCGAATCTACCTGTATTTATTGTATCATGAATGTAAGCATGGTAGAATTATAAGGTAGGACCGGGTCGCTCAGTGCCCTCACGCGTCAACGAATAGTGGATAGTGAAAAGGTCGGGTAGTTGTCAAAATGACGAAGTTGGTGGAAATGTCAAATGAAAAAAGAAATATCATGTTTTCAATTTGTAAATAGTGCGGACACGTGTGTTAAGTTTGTGTTAATTTGAGTGGAAATATTGTAAAAACATTGTAAATAAATCTATAAAATGCCGCGGAAGTGTTAAATTTCAAAAAAAGCTTGTAAAAAGTTTAACCTAAAATCAACTGCGAAACATAAACATAAAGAAACTCGATATGAACAGCTGATTTTGACAACTAGCCCCCTTTTTCGCTGCTTTCCACTCCATTCTTCTCCGAGTCGGCCCTACCTTATAATTCTACCATGAATGTAAGCAAACAATTTTTTTTATATGGATTTTGACAGTTACGGCAGTATTGAAAGAGAGCACAGTCAGGTCTGCATCTACCTATATTTTTGTTATCATGAGTTCACGTACACTGTGTGTGTGGCCAACACCATTTTCTTATATTTTATTTCTTTGATGTCTTCATTCAACAAAACTTGCGCAATCATAACAATTCGGTATGAATTTTACCACACACTTCTCAGACAGTCTGCGCAAACACAATCGAAAATCAAAATCAAAATTTTTGCGCGGACATCAGTACAAACCTAAAATCAGCCAAATAAACCCCAGCAAGACAGGACTGACAAATCTCAAATACAACCACACGAATTTTGGTATCAACTAACACATTCACATAATACTTTCCCATAAAGAGACGTTTGCAAAACAAGGAAATTTAAAGTTAGATGGGTGTCAGACAGAGATGTCAGATCACACGGATAGGAAAAAAGTGTCAGTTTTGGCCCACCGCAACAACAATATCCACGCACCGACTGACCGTACTGACAAAAAAAACTGACATTTTTCTATCAGCGCTGTAACGGAAAGGAGTTTGATAGAATACTTGACGTGTTTTATAAACGAAGTATTTATTTCTAGAAAGAAATTATTAAATTACAGCTTGTTAGAAAAAATATATCTTACCGCAGTTTGCACTCCTGTTCTGTTCTCCGTTACAAGAAGTAATGACTTTTAAGTTTAAAAGGCGAGAGCCTGCAACTAGAATAAAGTGAAAGAGAACAAGAAGTGCAGACAACGAAAAGATTCACAATAGATCGAAATGACATTATATTCCCAGTGGACGTTCTGCTACATCCCCGCCTCCGTGAATCGACCTACTTGATTCACTACAATCTAGGTCAAGAACGACCAACTTGGACACTGGACGATGTAGAACTCCTGTCTTAGTGCGTACATCTGCCTGCCTGACCACCGCATCGACACCACAGTAAACCCTTTCCACCCTGCCACGGCATCACTGTTTCCTAGGCATGTTTGCATCACATACAAATACAATATCGCCTACCTGTAAAGCCTTTGTTGTCTGACACCACTTTGTTCGACGGACTAAAGTTGGGAGATATTCAGCAATCCAGCGCTTCCAAAACCCATTTCTTAACTGCTGAGCTATCTGCCACTGTTTTCGTAGTATGCTCGGTTGTTCTGGAATATCAGCCACCCGCGGTGTTTGAGCCGTATTAGCTGATCCGAGGAGAAAGTGATTCGGAGTGAGCGGCTCCTCTTGGTCAGCTGAAACTGGCAGATAAGTTAAAGGCCGCGAATTCACAATGTTTTCTGCTTCGATGATAAATGACTGCAGAGTATGCTCCCTCGGCGCAACTTCTTTAAGAGTGTGGCGCAACACCCTTTTAACGCACTGCACCATACGCTCCCAAATACCGCCTTCTGATGGATTGCATGGACAGTTGAATATCCACTCAACTCCCTTTGACGTTAATTCGTCCTGCAGACGTCCGCAGTCAAACACCTCGTCGAACCGTTTTGCGACTTGATCAACACCAACAAAGTTCTTGCCGTTATCGCTGCGAATCCGCCTAGGAACGCCACGACGATTCATAAAGTTCCTGAGAGCTAAAATGCATGCATCCGTTGACAAGTCGTTGGCGACTTCAAGATGAATAGCTCGTATCGTAAGACACGTGAATAAAGCCACCCAGAGTTTTTCCTTGCGTCGGCCAATTGTAACAGTGAGTGGTCCGAAGTAATCCAGACCAGTAAATGAAAATGGCCTGACAAATGGCGTCAACCGATCCTTGGGCAACGAGCCCATCAATGGCACCATTGGAGCCACTCGTGCTATTTTGCAGACTAAACAGCTTGCAACAACCTTACGCATCACCTGCCTCAAGCGCGGAATCCAAAATTTACGTCGAATCGCACAAATTGTCGCCTCGTGGTTTTGATGCTTCATCAGGCAGTGGTGATGCGCGACAACTAACTGGGTGAATGAATGTTTTGGGTGCAATATCACCGGTCGCTTTGTGCAATAGGGCAACCAGCTGGCAGCATCGAAGCGTCCTTTAACGCGTAGAATCCCTTTGCCATCTAAGTACGGCATCAATGTGTACAACGGGTTGTCTTTATTTAAGCCTTGGCCACCCTTTATTTGACGAATCTCGTTGGCATATGCTTCCATCTGAGCTTGACGGCATAAAATATATTCCGCTGTTTCGATCTCCGTTACTGTCAACCCATGTTCTTCACCAGCATTATCAAACTTGCGACATCGGTTGACAAACCACACGACCCATGCAATAGTCCGTTTAAGTCTTTTGAGGGAGGAAAATCGATGAAAGTCTATTAGAAAACAACTCACGGCTAAAAGTGCAAATTTCGGACGAAGTTCTTCTTCATCATCTTCTTCTTGCATAATTTTACGAGTTCCTGTAGGCCACATATCTTCTTCCTTTACCAAAAACTCTGGACCCTTCAACCAGCGGGATGAGCTGCTGAACTCAATCTGGCATTTTGATCGAGTTGCTTCATCAGCAACGTTGCTATGAGTAGGTATCCATCTCCAACTTTAAACTTCTGTAATGGCAAGTATTTCTGCAATTCTATGCGCGACAAATGGCTTATATCGATGCTGCTCCGACGCTATCCACTTTAGGACAGTTTTTGAATCACTCCAAAGAACGCAAGTTGCAAGACGAAGGGAATGGCTCTCCAAAATAGTCTGCATCAGACGCGTTCCAAGAACGGCAGCTTGGAGTTCAAGTCGGGGAATTGTCATTGGCTTTAAAGGTGCACACTTCGTCTTAGCACATACGAAAGAAATTTCAATTTGATCAGCAGCATTGACAGATCTCCAATATGCCGCGGCTGAAAATGCCTCCTCACTAGCATCAACAAAGATATGCAGTTGGAGCAACTTCGGGTGACCTTGCTTAAAGTAATGACGGGGAATCTGTATATTGACGACCTTACCCAAATCTTGACGCCATTTACTCCACGCAGAATTAATATGATCGGACAAGCGTTCATCCCAACCAATTTGGTGCCGCCAGACTTCGCGCATAATTAATTTCGATATGATCAAAAAATTACATAAAAATCCAAGA
The DNA here is from genome assembly GCA_943735915.1 of Pherbina coryleti. Taxonomy (NCBI): domain Eukaryota; kingdom Metazoa; phylum Arthropoda; class Insecta; order Diptera; family Sciomyzidae; genus Pherbina; species Pherbina coryleti. Next base: position 125,827,079 of record OX030949.1, on the reverse strand, counting down.
GGGTCGAAAACTGACATAACTACGCTTAGCAGCTCCCTCTTGGTGGGGCTCTTGCTTCCGTTGATGACTTCAGCGTCAACATGATGGAATCTAAACTGGTATCTGAATGTATCGCTGTCTGGCTGCCAATACATGCCGAGAATTTTCTCTGTTGATAGGCCATCTTCCTTTATTGGACTGCATCCGGCTTTTATGTCCACTGCGGTGCCCTCTAAAGCTTTAGTTACATCTTCCACGTTCGATGAAAAATTGCGTAGCACGAATCTGGCGTCTTTGTGTATGTCGCGCACCTGCTTGGCGATATGGATTGCTTGCTTCACGGACTCAAAACTATCCACAAAGTCATCGACGTAGTGGTGCTTCATAATCGCTTCAACAGCACGAGGATCGTGGTTGTGGTGATCCAAAGCATTGACTGTTTTGACATGTTGGGCCACGCATGGTGAACAAGCAGCGCCAAATGTCATGACCTGCATTTCGTAAACCTCTGGGTCGCGTCTTTCATCACCGTCTCGCCAAAGGAATCTTTGCGAGCACCTATCTTGTGGTTGCACCAACACTTGGTGAAACATCTCTTTAATATCTGCGCAGACCCCAACTGCCCTGACTCGAAAGTTAAACAATACTGATGGCATTGACTGATACTGCTGTGGACCTTTTAATAAATTTAAGTTTAAAGAAGTTCCATTAACAATGGCGGCGGCGTCGAAGACCAGACGGATTTTTCCTGGCTTATTAGGATTCACAACTGCAAAATGGGGAAGGTACCATGTCCTTGGCCCGAGTGTGGCGGCTTCTGTAGGGTGCAGTTTTCTAGCGTAATTCTTGGCAACATATCCTTCAATGATTGCTCTATACTCGGTGGCAAACTCAACATTACGCTTCATTTTGCCCTCGATCCCAATTAATCTTCTTTTGGCCATATCATAACTATCTGGCAGCTGTATGTTGTCGTGCTTCCAAAGAAGTCCAGCTTGAAATCGACCATCGACTTTTGTGGTAGTGGCTTGGAGTATGCTACGGGCCCTCAAATCATCTTTGCATTCAAGAGGTGGTGCTGGCCTCACACCAAAGCTTTCTGTCTTGAAATACTCAGCTACTATTTCGTGCAAGTCGTACTCATTTGTCTCTTTTAACATTAGACACAAAGACTTCGTTGATACGGTTCCTCTTATTGGGCCGAACACTACCCACCCTAACTCTGTGTAGGCTGCGTAAGGTCCATTATCTTGTAACTTCATTGTCTCTGAAGGCAGACCGAGATGGCAATGATCCAAACCTATTAAGATCTTCGGAGATACGTTGGAATACGGCTGCGTAGGCAGCTTGTTGAGGCAGCTTGTGTTCCAACGAAGATCATCTTCTCGTAAGCTTTGCATTGGCAAGCTCAGGTTTGAGACTCCATAAACATTGCTTAACTTAAATCTTTTCTTGAGACCAACTCCACTGATATGCAAGTCAACAACTGTAGCTGTGTCTTGAGCGGCTCTACCTCCAAACCATTGAACATTCAATCGATGCTGGCGACCATGCAGTCCCAAATCTCTTATTAAAGCATCATCCATCATTGTTATCGAAGAGCCTTCGTCCAGCAGGGCATATGTTTCGATTTGTTTATTTGGCCCATACAGTGTCACTGGGACAACACGAAAAAGAAAACTGTTTCTTTCTGCTGGGCTGGCTGAGCAGCTTAGGACGGCTTCAGGAACAATTGTAGCTTCTCTGGGTACTTGTGTAACTGGTTGAACTCCGAGTGAGGTGGATGAACTCTCCACTTGAGACCCGCGAAGTTCATGCAATAATTTATGGTGACTCTTGCGACACCCGTCAACTAAACATCGTTTTCTACGACGACAGTTTCGAATGGAGTGGCCTACATCCAAACACGTAAAGCATAGTTGTTTTCTTTTAGCCTCAGTCCACCTTTCGGTGGCGCTATAATCTAAAAACATTTTACACTCGAAAGTCTTGTGACGGCCCTGGCATATAGGGCACTTACCAGCATCGACGCGTCGGTTCTCGGCAGCATGGAGAACAACCCGACGTTTTGGCTCAGATGGGGTACGCACTACACTTTCTTGGACTGTACTGATTACGTAAGCCACCTCACTTAATTAATTGCTAAAGTCAGTTACAGTTGCATACGGCTTTAATGGAGCTGCATATCTTGCCCACTCAATTCTTTTGCTCATCGGAAGCTTACCAATAAGCTCATCGAGTAATGTAGGGTTCGATAAATGTTGCTGGCCATTGACTGACTGCAAGAAGACAGCAAGATTTTTTGCTTTTGTTGCGAACGGAATCAGTCTCTCCACTGCGGCTTCAGGTATAGGCGCGACTTCTCGAATTTGGCGCAGCTGACTACGGATTAACTGTTCCAGGCGACCGAAACGGAACTCGAGCTGCTCCATCACAGCAGACACGTTGTCAGAGTGTATTAACAGCGACCTGGCTGTGTCCTTGGCTTCGCCCCTTAAACATTTCTGCAGGCGTTGGCTATTTTCCAAATTTGTATATTTATATGTTGCAGTGGATTGAGCATACGCTGTGGAAAACATTGGCCAATCCTCGGGGTGACCGCTGAACTCTGGCAAGTCTTGAATTTTCCGAGGTATAATTGAAGAAGATTGCATTATCGCGCAGTTGCTGCCAGCAGAACCAGCATGCGCAAATTCTGACATTTGATTCGACATAACCCCATTGTTATGTCCATAATCAGGCGATGGTTGCATTCTATTTGGCGTTGTAGTTGTGTTGCTATAAGCATTTAAATTCGGAATTGACGCTGGCAGTGACGTTGGCAGAGACGTCGCGAAAATTGCATTTGTGTTCGTATTCGTTGCTGTAGTGATAGACGAAGACCAGACCGTTGTCAGCGGATTATTCACTAACGGCAACGATGACGTGTTCATGTTCGGTTCTGTACTTACAAACGACGAAAATGATTTTGCTAATGGGTTTAAAGCTAACGGCACAGATGGCATGGTTATTCTCGGTTCTCTGCTGGCGAAAGAAAACGAATGTTCTTCTGCAGAGTTTGACGTTGACGTCGGCGGTGCGGCGACTGAGCTTGTTAGCGCTGCTTGACTTTGAAGCGCCCTATTTAATGTTTGACATTCAAGATTACTCACCTGCAGTTTCATTTGTGTGCTTCTTAACTCATTTTCCAAAGCATTAAGTTGTTTCTGCATAGCTTGAAGGATATTTTCCTGCTGGTGTTGGATGTTGTATTGAGCTATAGCTGGCGCGTTCGTCAAATTTAAAGACTTCTCATTGAATGCGGCTACCGCAGTAGCTGGTGCGTCAGCAGAGGCGATGTTGGCTAGAATAACTGAAGAACTTGTGGCTAAATCTGTAGGGGCAATTACAGGGCTTGTGGCTGGAATCGTGGCGAAAGTTACGGAACATGTGGTGGCAGTGACAGGTGTTATGGCGGGACTTGCTGTTGAAGTTATGGCACCTGTGGCGGCAGTGACAGGGTTTTTAATAGCATCTGTGGCTGCATTGACAGACTTTTTTGTAGAACCTGCGGCGGCAATTGCAGGGTTTTTGGCAGAGGAACCTGCGGCGACATTGTCAGTGCCTCTGGCAGAAGCTGAGGTAAGGTTTCTCATTTTCTTCGTGACGTTTGGATCTGATTCTGACGAATGATTGTCTAGCTGCTGTAAACGAGGACTTTTTGTCGGTGGCGTGCGTTGCATTCTTTGCCAGATACACACACGATTGCACTGCACGGCAGAGGCGGCACTGCTTACTTCTCACTTATGTGCTGCTCCACGGCTAGGTAGCGACATAAGCGTACTTCAACTTTTCCACGGCAAGGGAAGTTCGCAGGCACAATGCGAAATAAAGTTTGTAACGGAAAGGAGTTCGATAGAATACTTGACGTGTTTTATAAACGAAGTATTTATTTCTAGAAAGAAATCATTAAATTACAGCTTGTTAGAAAAATATATCTTACCGCAGTTTGCACTCCTGTTCTGTTCTCCGTTACAAGAAGTAATGACTTATAAGTATAAAAGGCAAGAGCCTGCAACTAGAATAAAGTGAAAGAGAACAAGAAGTGCAGACAACGAAAAGATTCACAATAGATCGAAATGACATTATATTCCCAGTGGACGTTCTGCTACAAGCGCTGAGCGTCAGTTGACGCGTCAGTTGACGGTCAGTGTTCTAGCTGGGACTGTTCTACAGTCGGCGCAGGCACGGTCTGTGCAGCCTATTTGGCACTTTATATACTTTGGCCGTGTGCTATTCGGAAATTTTTCACTCGGATGATGACATTTTGACAGTCTGAAAGAGAAAATTTGGCACTTGTGAGGTAAATATGATTGTCAAAAATTCATGTAGCCCCCAGGGGCTAGTATAAATTTTGACAATCGGAAAGAGAATTTTTGACACAAGCAAAAATGAAAAAAAAACTTGTGAGTTTGTAAGTCGTAAAGAAGTTACAAATTTTGTATTTCCGACAGCACAGCAACCAGAATTGCTAATTTTCAATATATATTAACAATTTCGCAAATTAAATTCAATTCTTGTGCTAATGCACTACCAAAATCTAAAACGTCAAAATTTCTAGTTGTCAAAATTTCATTGTCCTTTTGGCACAGCAAAAATTACAATTTTATTTCAACAGACAAAAATTGTATTCAACTAATTGTATTCAGTAAATTCTCTCCTACCACCAGTGAAAAGTTTCCGAATAGCACACGGCCTTTGTAGAAACAGAGGTGTGCAGCTAGTGCGTGCGTTATGAGACTCGAATCAAGACTCGAAACGAAATTTTAACTTATACGCCAATCATGGTATAATAGGTCTGTTTCCGTACGCACACTGTGTAACTTGTGGGACACTATTTTCTGTTTCCGTACTCTCTGTGCTTAAAATGGGAGAAGAAGAACAAGCATAAAATCGCTCTCTCGAGCACACAAAGTGCACAGAGAGTGCTAGAACTCGAGACTTCGAGTAAAGTAAGAACAAGCATCAAGAAGAATAAGCATCAATAAGAAGAAGCAAATGTCAAATTCCATTTCATAATTGTTTATGTTTTGCGATAAATAAATGCACAAATTGTGTGCCTAAAAGGATATTTAAGTACAATAAATAAATAATAATAAATAAAAATGAAGTAATTGTTCAGTTTTGCATTAAAAATGGCTTTTAATAATTTGAGTGAAAGTGTTTTAAATTTTGTGCTGCCGTCTGCAGTCAAAATCAGCTGTTTTGTGCTTGAAACTTACTAGAAGCTGTTTCCGTACTTTTGTAACTATTCTCACATTTCGTTTTTACTCTCTTGCACACATTTTACACAAATCTTACACAGTGTAAAGTACGGAAACAGACCTAATAATACAAGGTAGCATTGACAACTGCTTATTTTCTCTTCTACAAGAAAACATCTCCTGTCAAAAACAGTTGTTTGTGAAAATGCATCTGCAGATACTGAGGTTGTTGTTTTTTTTTCACTTCAACTTTTTTAACATTGTTTGTGTTTTCAATGAACGATTGTGAGCGCTCTCTTTTTGAGTATATTTTTTGACAGGAGATGTTTTCCCAAGCAACTATCAATGCTACCTTGTAGTATTATACCATGTACGCCAATAACAAGGTAAGCTCAATTTAAAATGGCTTCTCAAATGTGAAATTTTTCAGCAACAAAGCTGCTAGTACTACCATGGTGCAATAATAATAAGATGTTAGTGAGTTTGACACTTCTTTCTCAAGAGATAATTTTTTTCACCCCGCTCCTCCGCTCCTGTCAAAAACAGAAAACAAAAATGTTGAAAACGTAGAAGTGAAAAAAAACTACAACTTCAGCAGCTGCAGATGCATTTGCACAAACAGTTGTTTTTGACAGGAGATGTTTTCTTGTAGAAGAGAAAATAAGCAGTTGTCAATGCTTCCTTGTATTATTATACCATGATTTTGACATAAGTCAGCTGTAAAGTGTTCTCACACAAATTATTGCCTCAGTTTAAGGCTGCCTCATATTGACGTATGTTGTTTTTTTTTTTCTTTTGTTGTTTTCGTGCTGCTTCAAGGGCGCACAGAGATAGGGGTTTTGGGGGTTAAGCCCCCCTCCCAATGAACGAATAAAAATAAAATTAAATGTATAAAGTAAAACAATTATAAACTATAAATCATTAAGTTGGAATGTTTAAAGCTACTTTCATGGTGTTATTTATTGTTTTTATTAAATAAAACTCTGTATACGCAAAAGAGCCCTGCATGAGTATGCCTTTTCGCCTGATATAACATAATATATATGTATGTTTTGGCAATTTTTTAAATAATGAAGACAATTACGCATTTTTAATTAGGAAAAGAATTACCTAAGATCGAAAAACTTAAATTCGATTTAATTGAATTCAAATTTATTAACTATTTTAATAACAATAAAATTAAATTTACAATTCATTAAAAGGTGAAACAAAAAATGATTATGCTATGATTTATGTTACTTATTTCATCAATATCCAATTTGATTTAAAAATATATTTTTTATTTAAATTTAATTTAAAATCGCAATAATTTTGCTTTTAACATCAACTCATCAATCACTAACTCAAAATAAACACATTTCGCTAACAGTTATTCACTGCACCATAGTATATTGGTGAATATTTGCATACTTTATGAAGTATTCGATTAAGAAACAAAAACAACACAACTCACAAATTCAGATCAGCGTAAGAAGTGTGTTGTGAGAGAACAGAGAACGAATTAGCAGTTATTCTCATGCGCTGATTTTCTCTTTACTACACGATCTGTTGTTTACATTTATTCGCTTGCAGTGTACTCCTACACTAAAAAAAACATTAACTTGAAATAAAACACAATGTGTTCATAATTTGCCTTTTTTCATACGTTTTTTAAAAGTTTAAAACACATTTGCTCTTACTTACACGAAATTTGCAAGCTTTTTTTAAACTATTTTTAAGCAATTTAAAAAAAAAGTTTCTTTTTAAAGTTAAGAGTTAATAAGATTTCCACATTATTTTATTCATTCAATAAGAAATCTTATTTAAAAATTTCTTTTATAATTCTTAAAAACATATTTTTTAAGAATTATATTGTGAGCTTAATGCCAAATAATTCATGAAGCAACAGGTTGCTACAACAACAAAGTTCTTTGCAGAACTTAAACCAAGCTGACTAGACCATGGTTTCGTCGGACGCTACTCCGACTCATCAGTAGTCTCAGTGGTTCTAGCAGTCCACTAACTTTTTTGACAGAAAGAAAGCTATTCATGGTGTTGTCAAAAACTCACTAACACCTTGTATCATTTTCATCTTTTGTATATAACTTTCAGTTTCAGCTTTTTTCAGTTTTCTTTTAACCTTAGTAATGTACGAACGCACCTAATTAGTAATAAAATTCTTATAACGTTTTAAAGCGGAATGATTTTTATTTCAAAATGAAATAATTTTGTTCTTTTCGATTTTCTTCATGACGACCGTGACAGGACACGCAAGTGCTAAGTAAATTTGTGATTGTTTAAGACATTCACAAAATAATTTCTGGCTTTTTAATGCATTGCTAATTTATAAGTTCGTTATCATTGCATCATATTTACAATAAGCCCACGCGGTGCGATAGTGGAATTGGACTAAAACGGTATTCGTCTATTTATAACTTGCCTTTAGCGGTCAAAGAAGCAATTTACTGCAAAACATTAGCTGTGTTCGATGAAAAATTCTCAGTGCAGAGCAGGGCAGAGTAGAGCAGATCAGCTGAGTCTTCGAAAATAATTTCAGAGCAGAATAGAGCCGTTTTTTCATAGAACGAAAAAAGATCAAGTTTGAGTAAACTGTCAAAAGTCACCTATTAAATACTGCACCATATCTTTCTCACCATTTTCCACATTCCTGCTCAATGAAGGAATGAGTCTGAAAACGTTCAAAAGTTAGCTAGTTTCCATTAAGTAAACAAAAAAAAACTTAATAATCACCTTTTTATAAGCCATCTTTGCAGTTTCTATTTTTCAAACTTTCTATTATTCTAACAAGAGCCTAAACAGCTGATTGGTTTATTTGCTGCTCTAACTTACACCACAAAAAATAGTAGTGTAGAAAAGAGCAAAAAGCGCAACTTATAGCAGCTTCAAAAAACAAAGATCAAGAGCAAGTGAGAGCAGCTAACTCTCAAATACACTATACACTATAAGAGCCAACTTTAAACGCTTGTAACAGATGAAAGATACCATGCAAAAAATTTTTTAACATTTTATTCTTGAATTAAAGGAAGTAATTAACAGCGTGTCATGTTTTTGCACCAAAAAAAAAAAAAAAAAAAAAAAAATTTTTGAAACTTTGAAATGCTGTGGTGGACCAAAATTACTCTACAAAAAATTTTGTAGTTTTCTTTCCTTAATCTACTTCACATTGCGCAACTTTTGACACCAATTGTGCGAAAAAACTTTTTTTTGGACAAAATACACTACGATCGCAAACTTCAGACGCTGGTTGGGGATGGAAGATGACATCCTAAATTTTTTTTATTATTTTTCCTATCATTATTTTTTAATTACGCTTCGTTTGAGACCCCACGCGAAAAATTTTCATAATTCGGGACACCCTAACGTACAGCAATCTCAAAATAAACAAATTTAGATTGCTGCAATCTGTGTTAATCCGCTCCGGCTCTCAGAGCTTTTGATAGTTTCACATTGCCAATCACCGTGTGAGTTGGGGATTGGGAAAAATCTTCCGTCAAAAAAAGAGCGCTTACAATCGGCCATGGTGTAATAATAATAAGGTGTTAGTGAATTTTTGACAACACCAAGAATAGCTTTCTTTCTGTCAAAAAATTGAGAGCGAAAGAGATTAGCCGTTGATAGTTGTCAAATTGTGTTATTTGTTTGGGTTGCTAGATGATGATGTGTTATAGTTCTTATAGGTTATTGTGCGAATAATGTTTAAATAATTATTTAATTCAATTAATTGTGCCGTGTTGTGTTAACAAAAAGTAATTGCAGTTGTCTTCGCCCATTTGCCAAGTTCGCCATTGAATGGTTTTGTAATTTTATCAAAAACGTGCACTGGAAGGTGCCACCGACATGAAGCTTTGGCCAGCATGCAAATTGTCTTGCATTCACATCGACTGCTTCAAGAAAATACCGAATTCCATGAAAGAATGTTCAATATCTCAACTGATAATAGCCATCAAAAGAAGTGGACATGGCATTGAGCTTCGACCGACTGCACGTTAGCTGATTTATTTTCATTCCAATCCACCATCAGCTGTTTTTGACAGGAGCGGCGCGAAAAAATTTATAATTTTGAGAGAGAAGTGTCAAATTCACTAACACCTTATTATTATTACATCATGCAATCGGCCATTGAGAATACAAACAGTGTTGAAAACGTTGAAGTGAAAAAAACAACCTCAGCAGCTGCAGATGCATTTTCACAAACAGCTGTTTTTGACAGGAGATGTTTTCTTGTAGAAGAGGAAATGAGCAATTGTCAATGCTACTTTGTAATTATTACACCATGCGCGAGACTACCTTCTTTTTTCCAAAATGACAATAGGTCTGTTTTCGTACTCGTTTCAAGTAAAGTTCGAGTAATAGAGAGTAATTTGATTATCTATCGAAATGAGAAAATTTGTCAAAAAGTACGGAACGACTTCAAGTAAGTTTCAAGCATAACAGCTCTTTCTTGGGAAATTATATAAAAAAAAAATTTAATTGCTAGTTGTTTTAAATAAAACAAGGTGGATAATATACTCAGAACCCGAAAAAGGTTTTTTTATACCTAAAAATATACACATTCAAGAGTATGTTTAGTTTTGTTTATTAAATAATTTTTAATGTTACGGCAGATATAGCATTTTTATAGAGCGCTGTGAAAAAAATAAGGTTTCGAAAAGAGCGCGTTTGAAAATATGGGCCGGCACGGCGCGCTCTCAAAGGTGGTTCACTCACTTGGCTATAACTTTGTTATTTTTTGAGATATCGACTTGAAATTTAAACCACATAGTCTTGAGACTTGAAGCTTTAAGAAAATAATAAGTAAAAATAATAAAAAACTTTTGGGTACATAATCCCCCTTAAAAGAATGAAAAATTTAAAGAAGTTGCAAGGAATTGTTATCCAGCAACCTCTGGCTTCCATTTGCTTTAATTTTGCTTATTTTAACTTTATTTTTATTAATTTTCTAACCAATTTCATATATTTTTTGACAAGAATTTAATTTTATCACTTTGACAATCAGCTGTTTGAAACTCGAGATTCGTGCTCGAAGAAATTTTTTAAGTAAAGTTCTAGTTATAGACAGTGACATTTTGCTTTTCTTCTCTCTCGTGCTGGAAAAATGGGAACGGAAACGCTTTCAAATAACTTCAAGTTACTTGAAATAAGTACGGAAACAGACCTTATATGATTGGTATTTATAAAATAGGCATTTTTTCTCATGTTACTGAACGAGCCCACTGTCATTGAATCCTTCATAATACTTTCTACAGCATTAACAACAAAATAAAATAATTGGCATTATAAACACTATAGTTTTGAAAAAATAAAAAAGGCCAAAAGTTTTTTATTTGAGATTCGCAAAAAACTGAACTACAACGTTAAAAATGGGAAGCATAGATAAAGCTTGCATATCAGGATTTTTGTGTCGACTGTGTTCCGAAATGCATCGCATTGTGATACATATTTATGGTGACCAAGGCCAGCGTCTATGCCTGGTGGAAAAGATAAACGGCTACTTGCCGATCACTGTGAGGATATTGAAAAGTGGTAAACATTTATTATGCAAATTTGTCTATTTTCGGCTTTTCTAGATTTCGCCGACTGATCCACTTCCCAAGACTATATGCGAGACGTGTCTTCGTCGCGTGGAGCAACATTATGATCTTCTAATGCGACTATCTAGAATAAAGGAGGATCGTTTTTCTCGACTTAACAAAGTTTGCTTATGTCGTTTTTGTTTTTGCGACTAAAATCTTTTATACCATATATTTTAAGGCTGTGCGTGAAAGCATTGGAATAAATACCGAGGCGCCCGAGGAAGAGTCTGAGGATGAATTTTATAATTCAGATGATGAAAACAGATCTGAACCTACTGAGCCAAGAATAACGCCATCTACATCTGCGGCTGCTGTTGAACTTTTTGATGCTCCAAATACAATTCCATTATTACGGTCGGCACCCATTCAAAATATACTTGAAGATAGTGAGGATCATGACTGATGATTTGAGGAACTATTGATAACTTTTAATATATATATATATCTAAAGATTAATGGAAAAATACACCATGCTTGGCCATTATTGTATTAAAAAGAACAAAATATGTCAATATCATTTATATTGAAGAAAGATTATTAATTTGACTTTTCATGCATATTCTTAAGATATGTTGAATGACTCCTGGGTAGGCTAGGTTTAGTTTTATTATAAAATAAAATCTCAGTGATCCAGAAATGGCTTTAGGATGTAAATACTAGTCTTAATTATAAAATAACTTTGTTTGTTAATAATGGTTTTATTTTCATGAAGCAAATTTAATATTTTAACATAATATTTTCAGGGCTAATTCACTTTTTTTAGTAGCGTCCGTGGCGTAGTTGGTTAAAGTGCGTGGCCTATATGCAAACGAACCTGGATGCCAACGAACCTGGAGACCCGCGTTCGAACCCCAGCAGCGACAGAAAATTATTTGAATTAAAATAATTTTTCTGTACAGCCGCCTCCTCTCTGCAGACAATGGCAAACCTTAGAGAGTAGTCAAAATGCCATGTAAAGCTTCTTGAGAACAAGAACATTCCGGTCATCGCCGTTCGGAATCGGCGTTAAACATGTAAGTCCGGTTCTCGGTCAATTGTGTACAAACTTAATAACACGCACAACACAGTTGATCATAAGAAGCTAGGTCAAAGTCCTTTCAAGGGCTGAAATGACCAGTTATTTATATTTTTAATTCACTTTTTAATTTAGTGACAGATTTATCCAAAATAGTTGATTTTGTATTAGTAAGTACTTCACCCAGACTGGCGGTAGTGAAATGCGTTTGCTTTGATTAGAAGCTTTCAAACTCAATAACTGGTGTTGGCGATCCTTTAACAAATAAAAGCCACTAAAACAAATATCGTTTCCTTTTCTCTCTAAAGAATTCTGCCCCTGAGGATGAAGAATTCTTTAAATTTTTTTGTGAACTCACAGAATGACTTGTCCTTAGCTGAGAATAGATCTGAGAAAACGCAACATTTTCTGGAATGTCCTAAGCAGTTTATATACCTGAAAATATTGAAAAATTTCTGCAATCATGTTGAGTTGGCTGCCATTTTGTTGAGTTTTGAGTGGATCTTCAAAATCGTTCGATTTGAGTTTTACTGAATCGGTTTTGCATAAATTCTTAGTTCTTATACTCAATACTTTTTCATTTTTGATACTTTGCGAGATAAGAGCCACACACCGCAATAGGAGCTACTTGATAGCGAGCATGTCCGTTCCCTAGTTCTTATGACATTAAATTATGTAAAAAAAATGGTGGGCAATACTATAATAATGTCATATTCCTCCTCTAAGATAAAAATAATATAAAAGGAGGATAGATTCATCGCAATAAACACGCTTGTTTTTGGTTTATATAAAACATTTAGTTAATTAAGCTTTCACATCAACGAGATTATTTAAATATTACAATTAGAGCGTATGAAATAAAAGAGTAACCAAAATTAGCGCATAATTCGAAAAGGTCCACAAATAATAATACGCAATCGCGGACACCTACCCAAATAAAAATTGTATCGCTTTCGTAAACGAGCGTTAACATATGATATGAAACTAGTAAGAAATTATCTTCGACTGCGCCGAAGTTAAAATACCGCCACGGCCGCACCAAAGTATATTCAAAGTCTTAAGCAGTCAATAAAATGTTTATTTGTAAAAACATTTTTGTCATAGTTTTAACGGAAAATAACCGCTTTTTTTTTATAGTCACTTTTTTTGGGAGGTAGGCGTGGTTTTCACCCGATTTCGTTGAATTATATACCTACCCAGAGTGCATATTAAAACTTATTTAGAAAATTTCAAGTCCATAAATTAATTTTTGTGGAATTTAGAGATTTTACATTTTGGATAAAGTCAATTTATATGGGAGGTAGGTGTGGATTTCATCTGATTTGGCTCATTTTCGATTTCAATCTTTATTGTTTAGGCAGAAGCTTGAATATCGAATTTCGTGATGATAGCTTGAAAATTGCGGCTGTAATCGTGATCACAGTCAGACGGACATGGCTAAATCGGCTATTTACCCACTTCTCTTTACCTACCACGCCTCCTTACGGGCGTTACACGGAGTGACAAAATCAATATACCTCTTTTACGTTTTTTAAACGTGGGGGTATAAAAACAATAAATTCTCAACACAATTCAGTCCTATTCCAATCTGATTTGAAATCTTTTGAGGTTTAGTGTTCTAAAAATTATGTTTCTAAATCCAGATAAATTCCAAGCTGTGAACTTTTTGTGAAAAACAAATATTTTATTGTTTGATTATCCCATAGTTGAATAAATAAGGTTGTCTCGTGGCTGATCGTACTCTCTTTTCAGTACTATAATTTCACAATTTTCAGTACAATAATTGTCAAAATCAATGTAAAGCAACAACAACAACTTCAACGGCTTTTCATGTTATTAATTTACGTTTTCAGATTTTGTATGAGCTGTCTACTTCGATTTGACATTTATGGGAACTCGCTCTCACCCATGCGACAACCTTATTTATTCAACCATGGATTGTCCTATTAAAAATTCTGTTAAGTCAGGAAAGACCTTTGTCTATGCATGGATTCTAAGCTATCGTTTAACATTCAAAATTAAAACTATTAAAACTGCAATCGTTGAGTGAAGGAAATCTTCAGATATCGTCATTTTACACCAACTAATAATCGGTGTATTCGATTCTCCGGAACCTCATTTTTCTATAAATTTCAACCCCAAGGAGAAGCAGTACAAACGCTAACATTTTAATTTATGTACCATTTAGTAGTGCAAATTATATGTTAACTGCTCCTTTAAACCGCATGAATACAATAGTTAGTAGCTTTTTTGATGTTAACTTGTCGAAAGCTCAACTCAAAGGTAGATTTAAAACTATTGTGTAAATGCATGAATATGTCTCATCATGGCAAGTGGTGACGTCTTGTGATGTCCTTGAGCCCAACCATTGTTTTGGGTGGTAAATTTTTTTCACATTAACTTATTCGGAGCCACTAGCATTAATATGTTTGAAAATTTAAAAGATTTTTGGGTTGCGACTTTAAATGGGGTAAGACTGAGAATGTGTGAAAATGCTGCAGTAACTAAATTCTATTGTTATTGCTTAACTATGTGGATGTCGGCGTCCAGCTCAAATAGCTCGTGGCTCCATCGAATTCGGTACTCAAGATTGACGCAGATTGGATGAAAGATCTTTCCCTTCTTTTTATCACAATGCTGATGCAGTTGGAGGAAGTTCTTAATCACCTCTAAGGAGTGGTTGTCAACAAAGGTTTCCAAGACGCTGGTACTGTTTTGTTATAACTTTGTATTTTGTCTTTTCTGCGTTTACTACAAGATCCATTCGACTCAATTTTTTTCGTGGACCGATTGTTTTTAATCCTTTGTAAAATTTTCAATAAATATGTAAATTTGTATTAATTGAATACGCTATATAAATTCTTTGCTTTTTTTTATGGCGTCCGTGGTGTAGTTGGTTAAAGTGCGTGGCCTCTATGCCAACGAACCTGGAGACCCGGGTTCGAACCCCAGCAGCGACACAAAAATTATTTGAATTAAAATAATTTTTCTGTACGGCCGCCACCTCTTTGCAAAAACAATGGCAAACCTCAGAGAGTAATCAAAATGCCATGTAAAATTAATAAATTATTATCTATAACGTAAGGGGGGAAACGCAGTCAGACCTTCTTTTTGAAAAATTTTTTTTGCATTTTTTTAGAGCCTGTTCTCAACAGACTCAAGAATATGTGGTGAAAAATTCAAGTCAATATCTCAAAAAATAACTAAGTTATAGCCTAGTGAGTGAACCGCCTTCTAGAGCGCGCAGTGCTGCCGCTTATTTTCAAACGCGTTTTTTTCGAAACCATATTTTCAAAGTCGGTGACCAAGATTTCTCGAAGCTCAGTGAACCGATCGTTTTGATTTTTTTGCAGGCTTATTTTATTCATAATAATCTCGTACTTGTCATAAGATTTTTTTTTTTAGCTTCGTTCATTTTTTATAGGCAAAATTATGACGAATTTTTGGTCGAAGATCGTTTTTTACGTTCGAAAGTCCGCCATTTTGTGAAAAATCAATATTTTCAAAAACGGCTATGACAAGTACGAGTTTTAAGTATCTATTTTAATAATTTATTTCATTTTTTGTTTCAGATGAATTTAGGAGGAGCAATCTTGGTCACCGCATTTCACCTTTTTTCCAGAGCGCTTTACAAAATCTGCTGTATCCACCTTAATATTAAATTTTTTTTTATAAAAAAAAAACTAAAAATACTCTTGAATGTGTATATTTTTAGGTATAAAAACCCTCATTTAAAAATATCTCATAGGTTTCCTTAAAAAAATTCACAAACATGACCTTTTTTTCGGCCTCTGGCTGTGTTTCCCCCCTTAAGTTAATAAAAAAACATGTCAGGGCATAACTACAAGATTATCATTTTTTCTCCCTAAGAATAATTCATATTAATAAAATAAAAAGACCCGTTCATTGAAATGTGATCCAAGGTTACTCTTTGGACGATACTTTTCTGCGATGGGAAGACTAAAGTCTTTTTAATCGTTAAGATCAACAATTTCTTGATTAAAACAAAATTAAATTTTCATGATTTTTCGTCATATGTATATTCATTAAAAAATATCAATTGAGCTACTGATAAAATATTCTTTGTAACTTTTCCACAGTTTGATTCCAGAATCTCTGGTTCTTCTAATGCCTCCTTTAATGGTATTAAAAAGTTACTATAAGCAGAGCTTGTTAGTTGATAGCTTGCAACAGCATCATACACGACTTTAAATAACGGCTGCTTACTGGAGTGAAAATACCCTCTGTTCCCATGAACTATTTTAATTCCATTGTGAGCGTCGCACACATTCATGTACATGCAGTGATCTGGACGATAATTGTACTCACAGGAAAATAGATACAGTTTTTCTAAAAGCAAAACAGAATTAGATTAATTATAAAATATGATTATTATTTTCACCGCGCTTAAAATGTTATTTTTGTCGAATTTTTGGAACAATTGAAGATGAGTGAAAATGGATTTTTTTCACTTTTTTTTTTTTGAAAATGTGTATTTGGAGCTAAAAAAGCTAATGGTGAAAAAATTTCTCGCCGCTCTCAAGTGGTTCAGAAGTTACAGGGCTCGGAAGTTGAGAAAATGGACCTCAAAAACTTGTGAGATTTTTTTCATTTACCTACAAAACCTAGCATTATGGGTATCAAAAGAAAGGTTATGCTGTTACCTATTCAACGAGCTATCAATCATTAAAATCCACGCATTACTTTTGAAGATATAGCTTTTTACATATTATGCACACTTGACTGTTCACACTTTTACAAAATAACCAAAACGTAAGTATAAAGATCAAATTGGAAAAGTAATATAAGCGAAATGAGAATAAAGTAGGCAATGAAAGTATTTAAATCCTACCTGTTAATGTTGATCTTAAGACATTTTAGAAAAAGTTTTCATATATTGCGAATAAAAAAAGAAGCGCAGTCGCATGTTCTGATATACACGTTGTATATAAAAAAAAAAGCGCCGCAGGCGAAAAATTGTTATAAAAAATCGCGCGATTTTTTATAACAATTTTTCATATTTTTTATATACAGATTTGATTTCCTGCATTGTCTACTTTATTCCCATTTTTCTTAAATACATTTTTTAATTTGATGTTTATACTTACGTTTAGGTTATTTCGTAAAAGGGTGAACCGCCAAGTGTGCATATGGAAAATGCTGTATCTTCAAAAGTAATGCGTGGATTTTAATGATTGATAGCTCGTTGAATAGGTAACAGCATAACCTTTCTTTTGATACCCATAATGCTAGGTTTTGTTTGAAAATTTTAAAAAAATCACAAGTTTTTGAGGTCCATTTCCCCAACTTTCAAGCCCTATAACTTCTAAACCAATTGAGAGCGGCGTGAAATTTTTCCGGATTTGAGATTAGAAGGTCTTAATACATATATTCCACAAAAAAAATTTATAAATTTTGAGTTTTCGTTCATCTTCAATTATGCCGAATTTTTTTTCAAGCGATGTAAGTAAAATCATGTAATAAAATCATTATTTATCATAAATAGAAATAAGCAATTTCTTTAATTATATCTTTTTAACAACAATCACCTGAATGATAGTAGAAAAGAATGTTAATAATATCTTGATCTCCCCACGTTATTCGCAATTTATACTCCTTGTATATGGGAAGAACAAGCGCCTCCCAGTTAAATTTTCGCATTTGTGTTAGATTCATCAGCATTACTCCAGAATTTAAACCCAACTTTCCATAGAATGGATGCCGCGCGAATCGATTGTACCAACCGATGTTGGAATCTTCATGTTCTGGCGATAGCCCAGCAATTTGTGAAGAATTGAAGAGACTAAAATGATGCCATAAATCAGTCACTGGGGAGAGAAATAAAATGTCTGTGTCCACATATATAACAGAGTCTATATCAGTCAGCAGGGACTGGAACAGGTAAATATATAAATAGACGAAACATAAGGCCTTTGCATACATACAGGAAGAAAAAGTCTCTGTGCTGCACATGGTTTAAATAGACTTTTCCACTCTTTTTCACTGTGCTGAGGAAAACTTAGAGGTCTAATGTCGAATTCAAATTCTTCTGGTAGCAAACTGTGCCAATCAGTGAGTTTTTCATAGAATTCATTTCTTAAGTTATCTTCAGCAAATATAACAAACTTCAACAGCTCCTTCGAATGATTATATAGGAGAGCAGATTTGATCATAACCAAGGTTTCTTGAAGTCGCTGTCCGCAGGCGACGACAACAATGTAGAAAACGGATTTATTCGTTCCAAGACTAAAGTGAAATCGGGATTTTGCTCAAAAATAATAAAAGTAATAAAAAAATAAATGACTTACAGTTGTGTGGTCTTGTCTGGTAAGTCATGATGAAAAAGACCTTGTTGAGATTCATGAAAAATGTAATATTTAATAGAGTAAATTAAAATTGTAATTGCAAAGCCCAAAAGAACAACCAAGATACGTTTTAAACGCATTTTTGTTTTTGTTTATATTTGCATGCAGGCGATGCCACACTTTATTATACAGAGGCAATGTATATTTATTATCACTCCTTTACATTCGTCAAGAATTTAAAACAATTTGTCAAGTTTATAGTCAAATTGCGGCGAATTAGAAAAAAAGAAAATAGAAGAGTAAACAAGGTAGTTTCGCAGCTGAAAGCCCTCTCGCTCAGAGTTAAAACTGTCAAAATCAATAAGGATTGTTTTCATGGCAAATGTATTTGTAGTTAAATCGTCTCCAATATTGAGTTGAATGGAATTTTCTGTCGAAATATAGGCCCCTATTAGGTACGACAACTCAACTTAAGTTGAGTGTGTAATTTGTAAATTTGTATTGTCTATTACACATTTGAGGTACATATGTGTCTATCGACTGACAAGTATGTATCTCAGAGATGTGTATGTATTTTTTGTGGTATTAGGTTTAACAATGCAACTATGTCTCGAGTGTAATAGCTGAATTACAATACTGCGTTAGGTCGGTCGGCCTTTGACCGTACTTTGGTCTCCGTTGTAAAAACTTTACGATATAAGCTGTCAAAACGGACGACCTCAAACTTTGCAAAACTAAACCCAGCTAGACACCTAACTGTTAGATATGCCATATATATGGCATATTTATAACGCCTTTGACGTTATATTCATATAAAATGCTTCATACAAATTACGTTATATTTGTTCTAGCGTCGTGCAAAATATAACGCCTTTTTGTCTATCCGTGTGGTCTGGCATCTCTGTCTGCCACACATGTTTTATCTATTAAAAAAAGCTACAGCTGCTCTGCTCACACTAACAACAAATTCCGTAAAGAATTTAATAACAAACTCAGCTGTTTACTTAAGTACACAGTTAGCGTTCCGCAAAATTTTTCCACCATAGTGTAGTGGTTAGAGCGCTGGCCTTAAATGCAAACGAACGCGAGTTCAAACCCTTCACCAAATAAAACCAAATTCTTTTTTCTTATAATTTTGTTTAGAAGTGTTTTTTTTTGTTATTTTTATTAATGGATAGTATTTACAAAAGGTAAATTAGGCAAAACATTTAAAGAAAATAAAAACAATATCTCTCAAATGTTGGCTTTTTTTTTAACTCTAAGCAAGGAAAACTCGCGTTTATTTAGATAGGAATTTTGCCATTTTTAATAATCATATTTCTCTTTATTGTATTTTACATATATATATATTTTAAATTTATTAAATTAAACTCAATGAAAACCTTCCTGTGTCGGACGGTATTTGAACCGCGGTCTCTGCCACACAAGCTGCGCATTCTACCCAACGCGCCACGGACATCACATTCCAAAATTTTCATTTAGGATATTATTTTATTGCTTAACTTACACTTGCATCGCTTAAAGTTTTTTCGCTACTTTTTTCACATCCTCAGCTTGTTTGCTGCGTAAAGGAGCAAGCTATGTAAGCACATACAACTTTCCTTGTTTAACATGACATCAAAATTTAAGAGTGTATTAGTGAACACCAAATTTTGTTTCATTGTGTTTGTAACTACGTTAGAGCTGTCTAGCTGGGAATGTTGCGTTGACAGATCGTGCGTCTGTCATTTTGGTGATGCCAATAAAAGCAGCTATACTAAAAATCCCACAAAACGTCCCTTTTTCCGAAATCATGCAATTATAATTGTAATCAATGAAAAATTAAAAGATAGTGTCATAATAGCGTTCAATAGCGTTAAAAATCTTTTTAAATGCTTTATATATGAGATAATTTTAAAAATGGAGGAAACCTTCAATAAACCCTCGATAAAGCATTTTTAAATTTTATTTTGTTTTCATCTGAGCACAAATTATGTCAAAAATACATCAAATTGTTTCATAATATATAAAAAAAAAACAGAAAATGTAAAAAAAAATTATTGAAAATGTTTGTTTATAAATGAGAGGATTTTTAAAAATGGCTGAACATCCAATAAATCCAATAAACCCCTCATAAAGCATTTTTAAAATTATTTGCTCTCATTTGAGGACAAATATTGTGAAAAATAATTAAAAATACTTCAAAAATTTGGATAATATGTCAAAATTATAAAAAAATTCAAAAGAAAAACAAAATAAACACAAGAACATTGGTCAAAACATTTCAAAATATTTACAAAACGATCGATTTGTTTTCGAGTTATCGATTTAAAAATTTTTTTTTGTTATAAGGTGTATGAAGAAAATTGGCTGTATTATTCTAAATATATAACCAATATTAATGATTGAGGTGCCAAATTGCAGACAATACAATAAGCTTTCAGAAAATTTGAAATTAATGAAATCCGTTAAGTATTTCAGATTTTAAAGATATTTGCATGTAAAATTAATTTTATTTTTTACATAAAATCATTTTTTTCTTCAAAATTAACCTTTATTACTATGGATTAAAGACAATATATTATTAAAGCTTGGAAATTAATCTTTCATTTGGTGTATAAAATTTAAGATTTACTTGAACTTTTATCGTGTTTTTCTATGATATAATGATTGCCCTTGTACGAAATGCTCTAAAAAATAGGGTAGATAACGATTTCTGGAACGCCACGATTCGACAGTGCATTTCAGAAGTTCTCTTCATAAAAATAAGAATGGCTGAAGGTTTTCTAGTAGATGGACATTACCAAGTGGCAGCTCCATACCAAGTTTCATTATTATGTGGCATTTAACTCCAAAGCTATTTGATACCATAAGTTTGACTTATATGGGCGGTGCCATGCCCCCTTGTCCAATGCTCACTCAATTTTTCCAGTCAAAGGACAAGACTAAATAGTACATTCTTACCGAGTTTCATTGATGTGTGACTAATAGTTCGAAAGTTATACCCACAATTTGGGAAGCCGAAAAAGTGCCTCACCCTTTTCCCAACGCCCATAAAATTTTGCCAGTGGAACGGCACATGTAAATCGAGGCCGAACAATAAATTCCAATGTTGTGCGACCTATAATTCCAAAGTTATTCAATATTGCAGATTCGAGCTGCCACGCCCCCTTGTACAATGCTCGCTGAATCACTTGTAATTAGTGAGTACTTGGGTACAACTTTACAAAAACAAAGTGAACGGCATTTGCCGATCTACCTTACCACAACATTCCTTTGTGTGTTATATTATTCAAACAATGATATTAAGGGTATTCGTCCTCAACCAACCTCATTAAAATATCTAATTGACCAATATATAAGTTTGCCATTTTGCATGAATACCCTTATAATATTATTTATAATATACTAAAAAATGCATAAATTTTAATATGAAATACAATTGAATAATATTAATATCATGCTAAATTCATCAAAATCATTTTTATACTACTTAAGCAGCATGTTAATTTAAAAAATTTGATCAATTTAAAAAAAACTCGCATCAAAATATAAATTCCCACGATAATCCTATGAAAACCTGAGTTTTACATCGGAATCCAAGAATACCCACATTTTAGCATTGCTCAACGAAAATGCAACCCAGCGTTAATATGGAATGTCAAAAGCACGACCTAGCTTGAGCATGTCGCTACTCATAGCGTTGATCGTACGTCACCCCCTCAAATTCATATTTACGGGATGAGGTCGACGCAATGCATGAGGTCATATTTTGTGTTGCTTCATAAGAACCCATTGTTTCTAGTCGAGCTGTCAAAGGCCGACCGACCTAACGCAGTATTGTAATTCAGCCATAAAAACTGTCAAAAACTTACATCTGCTTTGAGCTAGTTGTATAGCGTCTTTAGAGGTGCCCAAGCCCTATGCACTTGGTGCACATTTGTTTTTGTAAAAGCACTTAGGCATAGGCTGTGTATTCTAATATACACACACAGCACTCCGCACTAAGCAATACAAAATACACAAACAAATTTGTCTCTTTTGTTTTTGATCTTTTTTCGTTGCTTATACCGAAGTGCAAGCAACAACACTTTCGTATGCTTTGTTGGTACATTTTGGTGACAGTGATCTTCTACGTAGATTTTGTTGTTGCCTAACATAGTATGCTTTCGTTTACGAAAGGTTGCAGGATTTTATATGTATTAGTGTTTGCACTTCCATAAGAAAGTTTTGGGCACTCCTGCTCTATACTATTATTTCCTTGCTTTATTACTTGTGAACAAAATACATATACATACACAAAAATTGAAATTAATGCGAACAGCTGATTCATTTCAACGAAAGTGTCAAAATTTCGGTGTAATCATACTCCAATAGAAACAGCAATTTTACACCACAGCTCAACTGAAAATGTATGTTATGCGTAATATGGCAAAAAAGTTCAGTTGAGGTGTCTTAACTCACGTCAACTTAAGTTGAGTTGTCGTACCTAATAGGGGCCGTAATAAAGCAAGGAAGTAGCAGAGCGGTAAGACATTTGACTGAAATGCGAGCAGTCCGAGTTCAAACTTCGCATGTGACAAAGAATAAAGTTTTTCTCGCTTTGTTTTTATGTATTTCTTTTTTTTTAACACAGCGCTCCTTGGACTAACCCATAAAAGAGCTTTTTTAACTATTTGTTGAAGTGCTTTTTAAACGATTTTATATTTGCACTTAGAAGCGCTTCCATTCTAGCAAGTGTTTCTGCCATAGCGTTTCACACACCTGAAGCGCTTTTTAAGTGTACCAAATTCATATTAAAATTGACATTGGATGTCCTAGGATGGAAGCGCTTCTTAAATGCACAAAACAAAAAACCCAAAAACATGGCAAGAAAATTGTATTCTATGTCACATGCGAGGATTGAAATCGGACTGCTGGCATTACAGCCAAATGTTTTACCGCTCTGCTATTTCCTTGCTTGAATACTTATGAACAAAATACATATACACAAAAATTGAAATTTATGCGAACAGCTGATTCATTTCAATGAGAATGTCAAAATTTCGGTGTAATCATGCTGCAATAGAAAAAGCAATTTTGCACCACAGCTCAACTGAAAATGTATGTTATATGTAATATGGCAAAAAAGTTCAGTTGAGGTGTCTTAAGTCACGTCAATTTAAGTTGAGTTGTCGTACCTAATAGGGGCCTAAAATAAAGTTGAATCAATAACGATCTATATTAAAATAACTTACTTAAATTTTACAAAAACTGGCAGAAACCAAAAAACAAAAAATCACAGCTCTCTCTCTCACTCACAGCGATTCAGCGATAAAAAGTTGGAATGGCGGAGGACGAGATGGAGAGTGAAAAAAACAAAACCTGGTGTAAAAAATGCAAAAAAAAGTAGACACAAGAGGAATAAAATGTGAAGGCCTTTGTCAATCATGGTGGCATATTGATTGTTTTAACTATTCCGATGAGGATTATAATGCAATAAATTTTTTGAAAAACAAATGCTTGCGAAACACGGTATGCGAAACCGACAAAAAAATTTAAACAATGGCTCAAAGGTGAGTCAAACCTTGATAAGATTTGCGCGGCAAACGAAGACATTAAAAAGGGTAACGAAAATATCAAAGAGAGCATAAGCGAAATAAAAAATGCAATAAATATCATGGAGAGAAACAACAACAATATGCAGCAAAAAACCCAAACGTACTCAGAAGTGTTGTCAGCGAGCGTTAGGAAAACACAACCCAGCAAACTAAATAGTCAAAACAGTATTATAATTTTACCAACACTAAATGAACAGGACAGTAATGAGACTGAAAAACAAATAAAAACAAAAATATTGCCAGCTAAAATCAAAGTGGGAATTTCTTCGATTAAGCACATAAATAAATCAACAACATAAAAAAAAAATTGGAGGACGATCCTCACAAGGCAACGCGTGAGGGTCAAGGGGGCGATCTTTACATGGCAATGTGTCTGACTGCCTCAACCTGGTGAGGCCAGCATTATCCATGTCGAACTCGTCTCAAGTCGACTCAAACCTCTGCGTGGTGTCCTCTAGAAACGGCAAACTGGCAACCGTTAGTTTGACGGCTAATCTGAGCGGCGGGCTCCCCCTGCCTTTAAAGGGTTGTGCGTTGGGTTTGATGCCCAGCACGTAAAAACAAATTTCAATGAAACGAAAAAGAAATATGATAAAAATGATCCCCAAATCTGATGGCGACTACCGCAAACGAAAAACTGACAATGATTTACGGATATGCACCTGGAACGTCCGAACCCTTAATTGGGATGGTGCCTCTATCCAACTGATAGATATCTTAGAAAGATACAAGGCTGATATCACTGCAATCCAAGAAATACGATGGAAGGGACAGGGTTGCTCACGGCAAGCATCCTGTGATATCTACTACAGCGGCCATGCGGAGAAGCACGAATTTGGATGCGGATTCGTGGTTGGCAAGAGACTACGACATCATGTTCTGCGATTCACACCTGTGAACGAACGACTTGCCATAATCCGTGTCAAGGCAAGATTTTTCAACATAAGCCTGATTTGTGCGCACGCTCCGACAGAAGACAAAGACGATGAGACCAAAGACAGCTTCTACGAGCGCCTTGAAGATGCCTATGAGCGCAGCCCCCACCACGACATAAAAATCGTGCTTGGTGACTGCAACGCCAAGGTGGGAAAAGAAAATATCTTTGGTCCAACAGTCGGAAAGTTCAGCCTCCACGACAATACCTCCGATAACGGAATGAGGCTGATTGACTTTGCTGCAGCGCGAAACATGGTCGTTAGTAGCACTAGATTCAAGCATCTCAATATTCATAAAGCAACTTGGCTGTCTCCTGATCAAAAGACGCGCAACCAAATTGATCACGTTTTGATTGACGGAAGGCACTCTTCCAGTGTTTTAGATGTACGCACGATCCGTGGTGCCAATATAGACTCGGATCATTATCTTGTCGCAGCCAAGATCCGTACACGCTTGTGCGCAACCAAGAATGCGCGCAATCCAGCACAGAGAAAGCTAGACGTAGAAAAGCTGCAATCAAAGCAAACAGCCGAAGACTTCGCTACCCGACTCTCACTCCTGCTTCAAGAAAGCACTCCTCCGATCGACGATATATGCGCGCAGTGGAATCATATTTCCCACTCTATGCGTACGGCTGCCGAAGAGGTGATAGGCTATCACCGCCCTCGCCGAAACCAGTGGCACGACCAAGAGTGTCGCGACGCCACTGCAGAAAAAGATGCCGCCTACAAAGCCACCCTGCAGTCGGTTGTAACGCGTGCTGCTAAGGAGCGATACAAAGAGAAGAGGAGGGAAGAGAGACGCATTTTCAGGTGAAAGAAAAGGGAAGCGGAAATGCGTGAGTGCGAGAAAATTGAGATGCATGGTGACAGGAATGAGGTCCGAAAACTTTTCGAAAAAATAAGACGCCTGGCCGATGGTTTCAAGACCTCTTCCTGCAAGGATGAAAATGGGAATCTAGTGACAGATATCCAGAGTACACTGATGATGTGGAGGGAACACTTCTCTAGGCTTCTGAATGGAGACGACGACAACAATCCCGCCAATAGAGATGATATTCCGGAATCCCCAATTTTGGGGATTTGTTCTTTGATTGGTAAGAATCTTTGGTGGAAACACTTAAATTCAATGCTTGCGAGCATCAGCGTTGATCAATATTTGTTTATGCAAACGTACTAATTTTGATTAATTTTTACTACTTTTACGCCTTTTAATTTAGGTTTTATGTAAGTATTTATGTAAAGAATTTATTATATAAAGAATATTATATAAATAATTTGATTATATAAAGTGCTAATAATATAACAAAGTAAAAGAAAGTTCTTTTGCGTTAAATTTTCAAAATATTTTCTTTCTTTTTTGTTTTTCCTACGTTATTAACTACAATTTTAACAAATCTACTACCTATGCGCAAATAAGCACTGGATTCGCCCAAAAAGATCGAGCGTCGGTCGATCAGAGCGAACGAAGAAATCTTCGTTCGTTCGTGCTGGAAAAGTGTTTACACTGCGCGAATAGCGCTCGTGAGCATTTTGTAAAAAACCAATGTTCCGAACCTTCGGGCAGTGGAAACGCTCGGTTATAGTGATCTGCTGAAACATAGCTTTAGCTAATGTTTATCACTGAATCAACAAACTTATAAAAGAAAGGGTTTTAGCGTAATGGTTGGAGGAAAGTACCAACGATAGAACTGTGAGTTGTGGGTTCAATCCCTGCAGCGTGCAAGAAATTATTTTTAATTTAACATTTTCTGGTTCAATTGATGCAAGAAAAAAACAATATCAATTCTAAGAAAAAAGGTGTCGGAAAAAAGTGTCGTTTTTTCTGATTTCACTCTAGCAAATCGCAGAACAGGCGTAAAAAGCTTCGCTTCAAAATATTTTCAAATAACATGGAAATAAGTTTATATATTTATTACTCTACATGGGTACAACCCAAAAATAATAGAAATCAGATTATGCCATCAGAGGCAGAAAAAGTTGCACCGTTAGGTCTTCCGTGACGTAGATAGAAAAAAACACATATAAAAACATATTTTATTTCTTTGATTTGTATGCTGTAGTTTTTAGACATCTTGCAATGGCTGCGTTCAGCAGGTACAACTTTTGTGCAACTATTGAGTGTGTGCCTGCTAAACGCATAAAGTTGGAAATTCATTCACTGAATTTGCATATGCGTCCGTCTACTAGCTGAACGCAATGCAATAGAAATGTGTGAAAGCTTATGAAAGAGAGAGAGTTTAATGCCAACGAATGCCTATATGTGTTACGTTGGAATAATGCAATTTACGCAAGAAAAGTAGGTAATATTTCAACTGTTCTTGTGTAATTTACATTTTAAGACAGAGAGAAGAAATAAAAGAAACGAATCAGAAACGAAGCAATTCTTCTATGGACGGCTCTTGTAATTAAAAATTAAATTGAATTTCTTGAAATAACTTTTTATACTTAGCATTTAAGATTTTTTTAATTATAAATGAAAAAGTTTTAAGTGGAATGCTGACGGGTGCAAGTTTTGTCAACGCAATTTACGCAAGAATTGTAGAAAATATTTCAACTTTTCTTGCGTAAATTGCACTTTTTGACAGCGAACAAGAGGAGAAAGAATAGAAAATAGTTAATTCTTTGCAATTTTCAGGGATGACCCTTGATCATGAATTTTAATAAATAAAGATTTTGTTAAGTTATTACTTGTTATTTTGTTATAAAAAAAATAAATAACTGGCCATTTCAGCCCTTGAAAGGACTTTGACCTAGCTTCTTATGATCAATTGTGTTGTGCATGTTATTAAGTTTGTACACAATTGACCGAGAAATGGAGCTACATGTTAACGCCGACTCCGAACGGCGATGAACGTAATGTTCTTATTCTCAAGAAGCTTTACATGGCATTTGATTACTCTTTGAAATGTTCCATTGTCTGCAGAGAGGTGGCGACCGTACAGAAAAATTATTTTAATTCAAATAATTTTCTGTCGCTGTTGGGGTTCGAACCTGGGTCTCCAAGTTCGTTGACATAGCGGCCACGCACTGTAACCAACTACGCCACGGACGCCACAACATGTGTTATTTTGTTAACATATCTTATTTTATGCTAATGGTTAATAATTTATAATACTTAACAACAAAATATTTTTAAGATGTTAGCGTCAATGCACCCAAAGTTGTATTTCAAGAATAAAGAAATTGTTCAATCATTTTGTATCCCTGCTCTAAGCACAAACTTTACATATTTCAATGTACGCCTTACATATTTCGTTACGTAAATTGAGAAGACGGACGCAAACGTTTGCGAGAAGACGGACGCAAACGTATACGCAATCATTCTACTCCCAGCTTATACTATATTCACACTAAGGCCGAAAAGCCGCTTTTCGTACAATAACGGCTTTTCAGCTGAAAAGCTACATGATACTAACTTTTTCGCCATAGAAAACTGCCAAAGGAAAAGCATCTTTTTGTGTGATTTTCAGCGAAAAATTCTGAAAAGCTAGAAAGCAACTCTGATATGAAGTCTGTTTTTTTAAGTAAAGTCAAAATCTATTACTAAAATTCAGGTTGTCACTGATATTTGACATTTCGTATGTCTGTTTTTTTGTATGTGTATTAGGGCGGGTCGATTTAAAAAACGCTCAATGCTCTGTGAAAATCGTTTTCTAGGGATCAAAATAAGAAACTTCGCCGAAGGAACCATACCTCTAAAACGAATTCGGATGTCCCAGGGGCAAATTTTGAAAAATCCCACTTTGACCCATTTAGAGTGCTCCAATCGAGTCCAAATGTATGACCGACCCCCACTAACTTTGGAGGCCCGACCCACCCATGCCAGTGGCACACCCCCTGGAACCCCCCTGTGGGGTTCCCCATACAAACATTTCAAAAAATCACCATTTTTGGCCTTTACATGAACAAATCAGCGAAAAGGCTATGTTTTTTCTTTATTTTTATTTATTTTTTTATAATAATATTTATTATTTATTTATAATAATATCTAGTTATTTTTTCTCTTTTGAAATTTATTTAGTCAGAACATATGTAAATGAAAAAATTAATTTAAGTTAGTTATAGAAAAGAAACTAAAAAAATTATTGTTTGAAGTCTTTTTTACTTTCAAGTCTGGGCAATTTCGCACGGCTCTCTAATGTCGTCGCCATAACAGCCTCTACATTTTCCGGTATAACCCGTTTGGAAACGCTAGCTAGCAATTGAACATGTCGTTCCGTTCCTTGTATGTGTGATGGAATTTTTGGATCATTAAACGGTGGATCATCTTGATTTAAATATTTTTTCAATGTATCGTACGGAATGCTTCGCGTGAATGGTGGTTCAAATACGTTATTTATGTCATTCATATTGATCATTTCCGTGTAACTTGTGCAATTTAACTTTATATCTGGTTTTTTATAAGCTCTAAGTTGTGTTGGGTCGTCAACATCTGTTCGATAGCGTAGAATTATGTTGATAGCAGAGTCGCGCTTTTCTTTGCTATCATCAAACAACATTGATAACGAGATATTTTCCGAATGCGCATAATATGAATTATCTGTAATTACTTGATTGACAATTTTGCGTAAACGTGGTTCTAGAAATCGTGACCAACTAATGAAGTTGAAAAATAATGCACTGCCGTACACGACAGAGCTGTAATACTTGATATTGAAGTTCATTGGCACATATCATTTAATTATAAATTCAACCAGAATTCTTAAATTTGCATCTGGATTTTCCGTTGTCACATATAATCGTAATAATCTAGCGGCCTTGGTGAGCCACCAAGAATGTACAATTTTCCCTGGTTTCATGTTAGCCAGATCCACCGAAACCACGCCGCTAGAAATTGCATGGGCCATGTCGTATAAGTACTTCGAATCGGTGGAAAATTCAATTTTTTTCTGGAGCGGGGGCATATTTTGCAACTCAATTTTCTGGAAGCCGTCCACCACCTGAAAATTTATAATAATAAAATAATTAAAAATGGTTGACAATTATAATAAATGAGTGATAGCAATAACTTACCGGAAGAGTTTCACAAGTTTCGATTTGACGGCTTAGTTTTCCGGTTGCCGATCTTGGTCCAGTGCTGGTTGATTTATCCAAAGCTTCAAACAAATGCCGAAACGGAAGTTCGTTGAAGTGTAGAAGGCAAACGAACCAATGAAATGGTCTTTTTAACAGCAATTCGAATCGTCGTATAATTCCACCGTGTGGGCCAGTGTTTGTTGGCTCACCGTCAGTGCATATTCCAATTAATGCATCCAGTGATATATTGTTATCGTTGAAAAAATCATTTAATTTGGTTGTTTTGTATTCAGCGGGTTCATGTTCCAGTCTTACGTAACCAATCAATTCAGAATTGGGTTCTCTCAAAATAACAAGATGAGGTTCTTTTACCGTCCTAGTACGATACTTCTCATAAGCTTTAGCTGTCGTTAAAGTATCATCTTTTCTCCCATCGAATGAAAACGCTAACAAATTGGTATGATCTAACCGTTTGCGAACCACTTCTTGTCTGCATTTCTCTGCGAACTTTCGATTTATCCATGATGAGAGGTTTGCCATGCTTATCTTTCATTTTAAAATCTTGGAAAAGAGCGGTTCCCAATGCCGATGCTACTCTATCAGGCACACCAAATCTGTCACATACCAAGGCAAAGTTAAAACAATCGTATCTCTCTGCGTATTGTGAACTTGTGCTTCTATCCATATCTTCTTGAATCGGTGGCGGTGCGTATGTTGAATTATCGGGATCTTGGTATGTTGGCATTGATGACATAGACGTTGCTCCTTGCTCTTCAGTTTCCATCACAACTGCATCCATTGTTAGTCTTCTCTGATTATGTTGATCGTGCATGAACTCTTTGAGGCGTTTGGGAACCCAGCCGCATGCACATGGAGCTGCCTTCAAATCGCATTTACATGTTCCAATGTAAAAAATTGTTTCCAGAGATTTTACATACTCTGTAAATTGTTGGGTTTTGTTTCCTCTCTTGATTTGCTCTTGATACTTGTCAAGCAATTTATTCAATTTATTAAATAAACTTTTTTTCAGCATTATTTCCCTACCAAGTTTTTCCCAAATTCCATTCAACTTATCTTGTACTTGAATAGTGAATGATTTATGGGAAAACTTTTTTGTTCTGTTTTAGCACGTTCGCTTAAGTAAAAATAATATCTCAAGATATCCAGATGGGTTGGTAAATTAAGATCAGTCAAATCAGTAGACACACCAAAATCGTGCTTGGGTATATGACTCATTGGGTTTTCGATAGTTGTTGATGTTGTTGTTGCTTCATCTTGCGGTGTAGAGGATGGTGGATTCATTGTAAACTTTTTGATTTGGAATGGTCAACTTCACTTATTATTTTTTTTTTTAAATATTTTTGTATCTGAAATTAGCACTTCACACTTTGAGTTCTTCACAACGACTTAATGCATTCACAAAAACTGTTCCGTTATATATGGTCTACGAGACGAGGTAATAAGAATGAAATGGTAATTCAGGCCTCCAAAGTTAGTGGGGGTCGGTCATACATTTGGACTCGATTGGAGCACTCTAAATGGGTCAAAGTGGGGTTTTTCAAAATTTGCCCTACCCAAAAGTTCGACCCAAATTGGGGGACATCAGAATTCGTTTTAGAGGTATGGTTCCTTCGGCGAAGTTTCTTATTTTGATCCCTAGAATACGATTTTCACAGAGCAATGGGCGATTTTTTTGCCTCCCCACAAATCGACCCGGCCTAATGTGTATACTTGTAGCCAATAGGAGCATCTTATTTTCTAAGAAAAATGAAACAAAACGCAATAATAAGAAACATATGACTACTGTGTGTCAAATGAAAAGCTGCTTTTCAAGTGTGAACACCTTTTTTGGAAAAGAGGTTTTTCAGCTGAAAAGTGTCTTTTTGACCTGTGTGTGAACATAGTATAAATGCTTAATTATAGCCAACATGCATGATACAATTGTAGGATAATAATTGTATGATGATAATTATATCATGCCAGCATGAACACAATTCGAAGCAAAAAGCAGAATAGATATAGTAATGGTTGCTGTAGCTCCTTCCTACCGACTCATATTACCGATTTGACGTCACTGTAATATCACTCTCACCTGCAACCAGTGTTGCCAGAACTTTTTTGAGAAAAGCACGAGATTTAAAAAAAATATCGCCTAAAATCGCCCAATGAAAAAAAATCGCAATTTTTTCTAAGAAATTTATTATATTAGAAAAACAAAACCAATTATGGCCGTGTGCGAATTGATCTAAATTGACTGACTTTTCTAAATTATTGGAAGTTTGCCGGTAATGCAGTGCTTGTCTAAAATTTAGTAAATTTTCGAGTAGACTTTTCATGACTAAATTGAAAGTTACCATATTTTTGTGTCTGATCTTCTTGGGAAACTAAGTGGGAATTTTGAATTGAACAAAAGGGGAAAAAGCATCCAAATTGACGAATTAATTCTTACAGGTTAATTCTTTTTAATTAAAATTTTATATATTGCTTGTTTAAGAATATTTTCTTTGTAGATTTCATTCGAATTTAGAAAAAATAAGCTCTTAATTGCCACAAAAAAAACTACGTTAAGCAGTCGATCATTTGGCATCTTTGAGCTTTTATGTATTATTGCATGCTCGCCAATGTGAAGAAAAGAGATAGCAATAGGTGCTACGATAGGTTATTAAATTTAGTTGTCAAATGTTATTTCGCACAGTTAGGTCAACAGTTTTGCTAAATGTTTGCAGGGCTGAAAATTTCCATTGACTAGAAAAGTCATTTCCTAAATTTTAGTCTAATTCGCACACAGCCTATATACATTTTTTTCAAATAAATTTGAGATCTGTCAATAGTATTTTATTTATATTAATTAGATATATAAAAGTTCTTATATTCATATTTTTTGAAATAATATTGAGATCTGTAAAAAATAATAAAAAAGCTACTTTATTTTATACGAGAATTTTGATCGTTAAAGAACATTTTTTAGAGACTATAACTTTTTAGAATTTTTCAATATGCAACATTAAAAATAAAAACTTTTTACAAAAAACGTAGACTTAAGACACCTCAACTCAACTTTTTTGCCATATTACATATAACCACTGTTGCCAGATTGGGCGATTTATCGCCAATTGGGCGCTTTTTCTTGTTTTTGCGCTTAAAGTTTTAGGAAATCGCCTGGCGATTATTTGGGCGATTTTTGTGAAAACCACGCTTTTTCATAAACTCATCTAATGTGTGTGGGAAAAATGTTTGGCAATATTTGTAAGTTGGCATTCATCTTTCTTTCCTTGCCACATTCTAATGCATTTGTGGAACGTATTTTCTCCGTCAACAGAATGAAATCAGAATTGCTAACTTCAATCATTCGAGTAAAATGCTTCATGAAGGCTAAAAACTGTTGTTGCAAGTCGCTGCCAAAATCCGATGATATGATTTCAAAAATTAATAAATCAATGTATGAACTAAACAATACTTCGAGAATTGACAAAACGGAGGAAGAGTCTAATATGGCTGAAGTATTTAATATAATGGAACTACGTTTTTTGTAAAAAGTTTTTATTTTTAAATTTGCATATTGAAAAATTCTAAATAGTTATTGTCTCTAAAAAAATGTTCTTTAACAATCACAATTCTCGTGTAAAATGAAGTATCTTTTTTATAATTTTTTACAGATCTCAATATTATTTCAATAAATATGAAAATAAGAACTTATATATATATAATACTATTAACAGCTCTCAATATTATTTGAAAAAAATTTATATTATTTTTTGTTTTTTTCTAATATAATAAATTTCTTAGAAAAAATTGCGATTTTGGCGATTTTTTTTTTCATTGGGCGATTTTGGGCGATATTTTTTTTAAATCTCGCGCTTTTCTCAAAAAAGTTCTGGCAACACTGCATATAACATACATTTTCCATAGAAATAAGAGATAAGGAAGTGGTGTTCTGGAATAAAAGTGCGGCATTTTTCTTACTGGTGTATGTTCACACTAATACATTAACATTCACTCAGGGCCGTATTCGGTTGTAGCGCACAGCTAGGCGCAGTTTTTCTAATTGGAATTGTATATTAAGCAAGTTTTTTTTTAACATATTTGCGTAGTTAAGAAGTTAACTCAATGATTTATTTTATTATGAAATTATTCTATTTTTGTATTTCCACACCACCCTTGAGGTATACAATTTGGTGCGTTACCGATTTTTTTGGGTGTTCGGTTCCCCTGTAGGCCTATTTCACCCATAAACACAGAGAAATATTATTATGCAACTTTAAGATATTAATTCACAAATATAATATATATATATATTATATATATTATATATTATATTATATATATATATATATCTATATATATGTATATATTATATAATAATTTTATATTAAAAAAACAATTCTTTGTTTTAAATTACATAAAAAATTTGATTTGCATGCAACTACTTATATATAAAATGAACTTAAAATGTATGTACATGTGAATTCATTCTTTATATTTAAATTCCTTTAAAATTAATAGTTTTACGTAATTTTTGCCTTACTTTCATTTCTCTTTTCATTAAATTTTTTTGTAATATAAAAATATCTTGTTCTTAAAAATAATTCAATTATAGTTTTAACTACTACATTATAATGACCGGAGGACTTAATATGGCCTTCAAATATATTTTTCCCTACAAGAGAGTTTTGTGTGTTCAAAAGAATTCGATTATAATACATGGTTGCAATCCTAGGGCGCAAATCCATTTATATTTAATATCATTAATTTGTGGAAATCTAAAAATAAACAAATAAGTATATATATTAATTTACTACAATGATTAACAAAGGGCGCCCTGAAAAGAATGATACCATTAAAAATGAATGCGCCCTTGAAGTCGTGTTTGTGCTTTGACATAAGCGCTAGAATAGAAATGGCGCGAAATTAACTGGCACTAATAATTCTGATTAGAAATATATTAATTTCCAATTGAAATACACTTTAAAAGAACCAATATAATATAAATAACACTCTCTTATTTAAATAATCAAACCGATGTGAACAGAATTTGAATATACTTACTTGTGGAATGAAATCATTTTGTTTTTCAATTTCTGACTGCTTCCACAACTGTACACAATACAATTCATTATTATAAAGTTTTTAATAGAAATCACTTAATTAGTTCACTTAATTTCAGCAATGACAATGGCTTTTAATAATTATTTTAAAGAATTTCTCTAACACAATTTCCTTTGTTTTGCTTTTCCAGCGCAAATGTCAAAAATTTCGCTGAAAAAATGCCGCAATACACACACAGTGTATGTGAGCATAACACCACTTCCTTATCTCTCATTTCTATGACATTTTCAAAGAACTAAGAGATAAGGAAGCGGTGAAGTTGACCAGAAATGAAGTATTTTACAAATACAATGAAGTTAATTCAAACACATAAACATTCAAACAGGACCGCATTAGGTTATATCGTAAAGAAAGGCGAAAACATTTTGGTGTTCAGACGTATTTTTATTATTTAATTTTTATTGTACTTACACACCACTTATGAGGTATACAATATTAAAATATAAAATAAAATATTTTTCAGTCAAAAATAACAATTAAAATTAGACTTTTATTTTTTCGGTTTAAAGGAAACACTCCTTTTTTATTGTCTCAGTTCATGTGAATGCGTATTTGAAATCATAGATATATTACAAAAATGTCAAAAATACCGGACAAATTTTGTCCCGACAAGACACTTAAAAAATTATGCAAAATACGACTAGCCATTCGGCTCATTAGCATATTTTCGGGTGCAAAAAACGTGTACCGGGTAAGCTAGTATTGAATATAGGATATCACTGTCATATATATATTTTTGACCGAAAAAAGAAGTCATATTTTAACATTTATTTTTGACCGAAAAAAGAAGTGATATTTTAACTTCTATTTTTAACCGAAAAATAAACATTTTAACTGGTATTTTTGACCGAATAAATAAAAGTAAATAATAACAAAAAAAAAAACAAAACTATCAAAACTAACAAATTTATTTGAAAAAATTTATAACAGTTACGGTCCCTGATTAAAACTTATCTTCAATCGAAAAAAAATTAGGGCCCTATCGCTTGCCACCCTAACGAATGAATGCGCTCATGAAGCTGAACTTGTGTTTTGACAGAAACTCTTGCACATGACTCATGCACACAAATGGCGGGAAACCATCAAACTATTAGGCAAGATTACCTGTGAAATGAAACCTACTTATTATGTGTTTTTTGTGAACTCTCAAAACTTTTCACGGCACAACGCATGCTTATTTAATTATTTATTTTATTTATGTTCGTTTTAATACAATTTATAGCGATGACAATCGCTAATTATTTAATATTTTAATGTTTTTTCATCACTCATTTTCTTTGTTTTGATGTGCAAGAGCTTATGTCAAAAAATCATGCTCTATCTCGCTTGAAAAATTCTTCAACACACGCATA
Organism: Pherbina coryleti; assembly: GCA_943735915.1. Taxonomy (NCBI): domain Eukaryota; kingdom Metazoa; phylum Arthropoda; class Insecta; order Diptera; family Sciomyzidae; genus Pherbina; species Pherbina coryleti. Next base: position 125,790,973 of record OX030949.1, on the reverse strand, counting down.
GTATGTGTGAGTAGAACACCACTTCCTTATATATTATTTCTATGGACATATTCAGTTTAGCTGTGGTGTAAAATGGCTTTTTCTATTGGAGCATGATTACACCGAAATTTTGACACTTTCATTGAAATGAAGGATTAATTTCAATTTTTGTTTATATGTATTTTATTCACATGCATGATACAATTATACAGGTAGGTTTGACAACAGGCTATTTTCTCACGAGATCGTTCATGGATTGTCAAACTCGTCTGTTTTTTGTTTTTTTTTTTTTTTTTTGTTTGCTTTGTCTTGTATGATTTTTGACAATTCATGTTCGCTGGAAAACTGTCACACCTACCTGATTAATTATACCATGATTCACATGTATTCAAGCAAGAAAATAGCGGAGCGGTAAGACATTTGGCTGCAATGCTAGCAGTCCGAGTTCAGGCCTCGCATGCGACAAAGAATACAATTTTCTTGCCATGTTTTTGTGTATTTTTTTTTTTTTAACACAGCTCCTTGGACTAACACATAAAAGAGCTTTTTTAACTATTTGTTGAAGCGCTTTTTAAACGTTTTTTTTAGCTGCATTTAAGAAGCGCTTCCATCCTAGGATATCCAATGTAAATTTTAATATGAATTTGGTTTACTTAAAATGCGCTCCAGGTGTGTGAAACGCTATGGCACCCAGCGGTAATCGAAGCGCTTCATTAGCACTAAACAAGAGCTTCTGCCATGTCTTACCGCTCTGCTATTTCCTTGCTTGATTACTTGTGAACAAAATGTAAACAAAAATATGAGCTCCTCAACTCTGAACTCTTAAAAAAGCATCCTCAAAATAAACGCATAAAATGTGCTATTTCTAGGAACGCTTTTTATTTTCCCGCTGGGTAATAATATAATATATACACGATATAGATAATAATTATCCATTTTCACTCAATCAACAAAAAACAATAAACAAATAAAAAGTTCGTATGAAAAAGACGTTATACAACTAGCTCATGATACAATTATACAGGTAGCATTGACAAGTATTGATTTTCTCAGCAACAAGGCAACCAGCATCTGTCAAAAACAGTTCGTGCAACAAAAATTAAACGAATGTAAAAATAAAAATATTCCACAAAATATGTACGTTAAATAAACAATTATAATAATGAAAGTTGTGAAAAAATTATGTGTGATATGTGTTTAACGTTTTCCTACCGTGGTGTTTTAAATTTAATTGAAAACTTCTTTAATTTCGTCCATATGCATCTGCAGCTGCTGAGGTTGCTGCATTTGAACGTTATCAACATTTTTTTAATGTTTCCACTTAATAACACAAATTTCACAAGTTATCTTCGTTGTAGTAATAATAATTCACAATTGATTTAATAAAATAAGCAATATTTTGTAAGCAAATGTTTGGTTATTTGCAAGCGCTGAAACATAAACAATGGCGAAAACATAAGCAATAATTGAACGCTCTCTTTCTTGACTTTTTTTTTGACAGATGCTGGTTTCCCAAGCAACTGTCAATACTACCTTGTAATATTATACCATGCAACTAGCTCAAAGCAGATGTAAGTTTTTGACTGTCTTTACACTCGACACGGAGTTGCATTGTTAAACCTAATACCACAAAAAATACATACACATCTCTGAAATACATACCCAATGGGCAATTATACTAGGCCTTAACAAAAGAAGGCATGCTAAGACTACTACTATTGGTATCTTTATACCTCCTAATATCGCTGTACCAATGAGCACTTCTAGAAGCCCTTCCTATGGATGGGGCTCAAAAATTTTTTATTTCTGTGCAACGCAAAACATAAAAGAAGTAAAACATAACATAAAGTGTTAGCCGAAGGAGAGCACAGCGCTCTCCTATAAAAAACATAAATAAAAACAAAGCGAGAAAATTTTATTTTTTGTCACATGCGAGCATTGAACCCTGGCCGCTGGCATTATAGTCAAACGTTTTACCGCTTTGCTATTACCCCATTTGATAACTTGTGAACAAAATGTATATAAAAATATGAGGTCCACATCTCTGAAATTATTTTTCCGCTGGGCATCTACGGCAATTTGATTAATTGGTATGTAGAGTATATTCCTGTATGGAGAATTTAGCTCTATAGATAAGGCGTTGTTTTTGAAATCTTGAGGTCACAGGTTCGACGCTCAGCGGTGACAAAGAAGTTTTTTAAGTCATATATATACACTATATATATTTCTCTCATTCTCTCTACTATCAAACATATCTTTCTTCTCTATCGTGTGACGAAATGAAGTAAAGTGACCTAAGAAAGTTTCACTTCAAAATAGAAATTACAAAACAAAAAACAGTTTACTGCATATTTTTTGCACGGCAGTAAACTTGAGAGTGCTTTTATAAGCCCTCATAAAGAAGGTATTTTAACATGTATTCTCAAAAAAGAGCTTCTGGCAGGCCTCTTTAGAGTCGCGAGAGAGGAAGGCCTAGAAAATTTGCTCGTTTCATATAAAAAAGTTAATGGGCTTGGATATGAGTGCGGAAGGTCTTCAAAATCCATATGAAGGCCTGCAAGTAGCGCTTCGAAGCGCTATGTACCTCTATGTACTACACCTCAAATGTGTAGTAGACAATACAAATTTCCAAAATACACACTCAACTTAAGTTGAGTTGTCGTACCTAATAGGTCAATTATCCGTTTCTCCGTTTCGTCGTTTCGAAGTATTGTTTAGTTCATTCATTGATTTATTCATTTTTGAAATCATATCATCGGATATTGGTAGTGACTTGCAACAACAGTTTTGAGCCTTCATGAAGCATTTTAATCGAATGATTGAAGTTAGCATATCTAATTTCATTCTTTTACGAATTTTAGTTTTGGTCAAATTCATGACGGAGAAAATACCTTCCACAAATGCATTAGAATGTGGCAAGGAAAGCAGGATGAATGCCAACTTACAAATATTGTCAAACATTTTTCCCCCTACTGCTGTCTTAATTTTGTATTTATTTATTTATTATTATTACGCAATACATTGTACAAATAAGTTCTCTTTTTAGTAAGTACAAACATTAATCAAGTTTATATGCAGATAATAGCAATAAAAGCAAACATGATGAAGTTAAATAAAATTTACAATTTAAAATTAATATAAAAATATTGAGTTTAATTTTAATATATAAAAATTTAAAATTTTTTAAAATTTAAAATTTTTTATAATTTAATCAAAAAAAAAAATTTAAATTAATGTAAAAATATTGAGTTTAAATTATTAAGTATAAATTAACCTGATTTAGCAAGAAGAAAAACAAAGTTAAAAAGGAAAGTGAGAAATTAAAAACGGGAGAAGAAGAAGTTATTAAGAAATGCGTAAATGAGGAAAGAGTTTTTTTTTTGAAAGTGTTTGCGTTGCTTGATCTTTTTATATTAGTGGGAAGCGCATTCCACAGATTTATCGCAAAGAATGTCTGGAAGTGGTTTAGTATTTATGTACTGGTTATATAAGTTGCGCGGTTCTTTGAGTCCTGGCAAATCTTACTAATTCGAAAAGATAGTCTGGCTCCTTATTTTTAATTATATTGAATAGCAATAATAGCGTGCGGTAGTTTAAAAAGCTGTTTAAAGAGCAACCAATAATTTTATTTGTGAAGGCAGAAATATGAGTTTGTCTATTGATGTTAAAAATAAATCTAGCACAACTATTATAGGCAACTAGTTGTGTTAGCTTCCGGTTTGACTCCTGGTCCATGTTGGAAAAGAGTTCACAAAATGAAGGACTTTACAAGTGTAAGCTTAACACTGGAAGACAAATATTGAGAGGTTGGGCTTAGACCACGCAAGGCACCATAAATCTTTGCGACTACTCGGTTTATGTGAGTACTCCATGTAAAATTATTATTGAGATATACTCCAAGATTTTTAAAACAATCAAAATACTCGATTAGGGAATTATTTAGATACAGAGGAGGACATTGTTCATGTACTTTACGCCTATCGATAAGCATCGCTTTGGTTTTAGTAGGGTTGAGACTCAACCCATTTTCTAATGACCATTGAAAGACTTTGTTCAATACCGAATTAATTTCACTTGCTGCTGTGTTTTTAGATGATCTTGGTAATATATTATACAATTGAATGTCATCGGCGTATATATGATGGTCGCACGTAGTGAAACAATCAACAATGTCATTGATAAATGTCGAAAATAGCAAAGGACCCAAGACTGAACCCTGAGGCACACCAGATAAGACCTCTAGGTTTGACGAGGATTTATCATTTAGATAGATTGTGTACGGATTGTGTACGGTTACTCAGGTATGATGTCATTAGAGTACATAGGGAACTATGAATGGAGAATTGAGCGCCAAGTTTTTGTACGAGAAGCCTACACTCAGAAAAAAAATCATGTAAAAACAACACTTTTTTAACATTTTATCATGTTATTGAAATTCAACACGATCGGCTATGTTATTAATTAACACTTTACATGATGATTTTTCAGTGTTAAAATAACACGATGAACATGTTATATGAACAGGATAATATTGTAAAACTAACACTTTAAAACTGTTAAAAGACCATGATCAAAATGTTATCTGAAAATTATATTGTAAAGCTAACACTCCAAAAATGTTAAAAGAATCCAATGATCCAAACGATCCAATGTTATCTGAACAGGATAATATTGCAAAACTAACACTTTAAAACTGTTAAAAGAGCACGATCAAAATGTTATCTGAACATGATTATATTGTAAAGCTTACACTTCAACACTGTTAAAAGAACACGATCAAAATGTTATATGAACAAAATAATATTGTAAAAATAGCACTTTATTTTTAATATTTAATAATTCATCCTCCAAGAATCTCTTGCTTTTATACTCGCTGATCACACTCTGTTCTTTCGGGGTTTTTGTAAGTACCTCGGTCAAACTTAGAACTGGGCGTACATTAAATGCGGTTGTTGGTGGAGCAGCTTATATTTTTGCAATCATTCCGTTTCTCTTCAAGTTTTTTCCGAAATTTTACTCGTAAATCCAACTGAGATATGGGAAAGAACTTATTAATATCGGCTTCTTCTAAAAGCTTAAATGATTCCAAATCTATTCCGCAATCTGTTAAAAATGGAAATGCAAATGAAGAGCGTAAGACCATGATTAACCTAACAAGGTAAGGTTTTTCTATTTATTTGATTCTTACCGATCAGTCGTTGGTATACGGATTCGTCGAATTGAAGATTTGTTAAAATTAATTTAATCCTCCATATGTGTAAAATCGAACAAAATTTACTTCGGCTTTTTTCGACTTTGTTTTTTAAAATATAAAAATTTTTTCAATGAGCTATTGATGCAATGAGAAAATCTACACTTTCCTCATGTTATTTTTTAACACTGTATAATGCTTTGTTTTTTTTGTTTTTATTTGTTTATTTGTTTTTTTGTATATAAAAATGATCATGTTAGAATAACAGGAGCCGTGTTGAAATATTTTGCCTCATTTTTCCCCTGGGTGTATAGTCAATACAGTCGAAGGCTTTTGAAAAATCTAAAAACACAATCAAACATGACATATCTTTATCTACCTACCTCATACCTTTAGAAGTGCTGTAGTGCAACTATGTTTCGCGCGGAAGCCAGATTGGTTCTAGAGTCTAGACAATATGGTGACAATATGGCAATTGCGAAGAAATCTAATGGTATGTACAAAGTAGATCGTAATTTGAATTCTGTGTTTTTGACACGGAGCAATCGCTAAGTCAAAATCGGAAGATTACAAATTGTGGCATCAAAGGCTTGGTCATTTGGATGTCAATGCATTGAATTTGTTAAAGAATGGTTTGACAACGGGAATAAATTTTCAGAGCGCAGGCAAGATTGAATCGTGCGTATCATGTGCGAAAGGAAGATTAAGCGTACAGTCTTTCCGAAAGACTTTCACCACGTCGCAGAGAAACTGGCATTGATACACACCGATCTTTGTGGACCCATGGAAGTTGCGTCGATTGGTGGCAGCAAATATTTTTTGACTTTTATTGATGATCACATTAAGATGGTATTCGTTTATTTTCTCAAATCGAAAGCTACAGTGAAGCAGCATTTTGAAGAGTTTATAGCATTTGCGGAGAAGCAAACTGGCTTGAGAATCAAAATTCTTCGCTCGGACAACGGCAAAGAGTACGTAAACAACGAAATGAAGTCTATCTTTAGAAGATTGGGTTTTCAGCATCAAACAACAGTTACGTACAACCCAGAGCAAAATGGAGTTGCTGAACGCATGAATCGGGCGTTGTCGGAGAAAGCAAGAAGCATGATCGCGCATGCTAATTTGCCGAAACAGTACTGGGCTGAAGCAATCAATGCGGCGGTTTACTTGGAGAATCGATCCCCACACAAGAATCTGGCGCGCACCCCTGAGGAATTATGGAAATGTAAGAAACCAAACTTATCACATTTAAAAGTGTTCGGTTGTCTTGCTCTTTGTCATATCCCTAAACAGAAACGCCAGAAGTGGGACTACAAAGCGGTAGAATGTATATTCATTGGATACGCAGAGAACACCAAGCGTTATCGAGTATACAATCCAAAATCGAAGAAGTTTGACATCAGCCGCAGTGTAATATTTAAAGAAGATACTTTTTATGGATTTGGAGAGAAGACCGATACAGAGTGGATTCAGTTTCCAATCGGTGAAGAACGCGCAGGGATTCTTATCAAAATGGGGGTTAGTAACGACGTTGAAACTAATTTTTCAAATCAAGAAGAAGATCCAATAGTCGCTGAGGAATCATTCTCATCAGCTTGCGGTGATACGAATGAAGTGGGGGATAAGAGCAGCAGCGGTCCAGCAGTCATTGTGGATGAGAATAGTGGCTATCCAGAATTTCGTTTAGATGAGCGCAGCTGCGATTTACAAACATTTGATGAAGAGAGAGATGAGACAATAACTGAGATTGCTAAGCCACTCCTTCGTCGGTCAGAACAAATCAAGAATTTGTAACACAATTGCATATGTAACATAGCTGAAGAAGACGACGATCCAGCTTCCGTCAACGAGGCCATGCAGCGAGACGATAAGGAATTGTGGCTGAAAGCAATGAAAGAAGAATCTAGTTCGTTGCAAGAAAATGAAACGTGGATTTTGGAAGATTTACCGGAAAATAGAAAAGCGATAAAGTGCAAGTGGATTTTCAAGACGAAAATGGAATAAATGGAAATATTCGACACAAAGCTAGACTGGTTGTAAAAGAGTGTAGTCAACGAAAGGGATTTGATTATGAAGAAACATATTCTCCAGTAGTCAGGTACGCATCTATCCGTTACTTGCTTGGACTCTCCTTTCAATACGACATGCAAATCGACCAAATGGATGCAGTCACAGCTTTTCTTCAAATTGAGCTAAATGAGACGGTTTACATGACACAACCAGAAGCTTTTGAAGACTTGAAGCAACCCTTAAAGGAATGTAAACTTCAAAGAGCACTGTACGGGCTAAAACAAGCAAGTTTGGAATAAGAAGAATTTTGGTTTTACGCGATCCAAAGTTGATCTATGCGTATATCATAAAAGTAATGGAAATTTGAAAACATATGTTGCTATTTACGTTGATGATTTGTTAATTCTTACCAACGATAATAATGAGAAGATAAAAATTAAGGAACATTTGGGTAAGAAATTTAAAATGAAAGATTTGGGAGAGGTTAAATTTTGTCTTGGAATAAAAATTGATAAATTGAGGCTTATGATAATATTAGTATCAGTCAAGAAGATTACATTGAAAAGATTTTGAAACGATTTGGTATGGACAATTGTAATCCCGTCTTGACTCCTTTAGATCCAAATACAAAAATAAATAAAACTATGTCGCCAAATACACAAAGGGAAGTTATTGAAATGTCTTCAGTTCCCTATAAAGAAGCTATAGGAAGTCTTATGTTCGCGGCGCAATGCACTTGACCGGATATTTGCCACGCAGTAAATCACTTAGCTAAGTTTTGCAACAATCCGGGTCAAGCGCACTGGAACGCGGTAAAGCGAGTATTTCGCTATCTCAAAGGTACAAAAGGCTTGAAGTTGGAATTTCACAAGGACGGGAATAAGGATATAATTGGCTACTACGATGCGGATTGGGCAGCTGATGAAGAGCTGTTTCTTGGAATAGTAATAGACAACCAACAGTAAGTAGCCCTATCAACAACCGAGTCCGAGCATTGTCAGCTGCAACACAAGAGGCTATGTGGTTGAAGTATCTTGACCAAGAAGTACGAGGTGTAACGAAAAATCCTATTGAAATTCTTTGTGATAATAGAAGCGCTGTACATTTGGCTCTTACCAATGGATACCATGCACGATCAAAACATATTGATGTGCGTCATCACTTCATCAGACAAAAATGTGAAAATCAAGATATTAGATTCGTTGGTATTAGAACTGACAATCAAACTGCGGACATACTCACCAAAGCATTATATCGAGTAAAGCATGAATACCATTGCAAGAACTTGGGATTAATTGTATTCGAGTGGGGGTGTTAAAATACGAATTAATTATTCACTGTTCTATATATAACTTAATATATTATAATTCAGTAATTCATGATTCGATTCAAATCATTTTATATTGATTTTGTATACTGAACCAAGGTATATTAAGGAAGGTAGAGTTAGTAGTTGAAATTCTCTCTTGTGGTGGGTACAGCACCTGTCAAAATCGGCTATTGAACGAATAAAAGCAAAACAAATAAAATTTTCCAATTAGACTTGTGTTGTTGATGAAAATTATTTAAGCGATTTAATGCCCAGAAGTTGTGCAATTTGTAAGAAGCCTTTTCAAAAAGAAAATGGCTCGTCTTTTAGTGTGCCCCTTAATGAAGCAAGACGCAATTGCTGGAACGTTGCTTGTTCCACAACATTTTCCCAATCAGCGCGGATCTGCGAAAAGCATTTTTATAAAACGGATTTTATAAATCCTCCGGGGAATAATTGCGTTCCACTTCGGTTGCAGCCAGGAGCAGTGCCTTCCTTAGTGTTATTTTACCTTCACGATAAATACTAAAAATAAACATTCAGCACGCACAAAAATTGAAACTATGAATTTTAACACATTTGACAGTTTTCTATTCACTGTTTTTTTTTGTTTTTTTACGTTCTTCTTATGTATGACAGCTACTGTACCCACCACTCTGAGGGGAGACTACCTTGTTGAATATACCTTGTACTGAACTTTACTTCCGAATAACAACTCTTGCTATTCAAAATTTAAATGATCTCTTAAAAACACCAAATGATGATAACATTAAGACTTTTTACAAATTCCTCAAACAAGCAAAAATATTTTTTGAAGTGTTACTTTTTTTATTACCTTACGTTACATTTTATATTTAAATATTTTATAAGTAAGTCCTAGCTGAAGGCCTTAGTGCTAGTTATTAGTAATAAAAAAATACGTGCCAAAATTTAGTTCAGTTCAGAAGTTGCAGTGATTTATGGACGCTATTGTTGATATTCTCAAAATAATGGATTCAAAGCAATTTCGTGTGTTGATTAATCACTGTTTTCTTATGGGAAAAAATACCGTCCAAGCTGAGCAATGGATTCGAAAGTGTTTTTCGGACTCTGCTCCGTCAAAAGCAACCATTTCCCGATGATATGCTGAGTTTAAACTTCGTAGTACAATATAAATGATGCTGAACGTTCACGCCCAAATGAGGCAGTTGTTCCACAAAACATAAAAAAGTACACAAAATGGTATTGGCCGACCGTAAAGTGAAGGTGCGCGAGCTAGCTGAGGCTCTGAAGATATCGAAAGGCAGTGTGGGATGAGAAAGCTGCTTTCCAAATGGGTGCCGCGTTTTCTCACACCGGACCAAAAACAACAACGTGTTGATGATTCGGAGACCTGTTTGGCACAGTTTACAAAAAATAAACATAAATTTTTGCGTCGGTGTGTGACAATGGATGAAATATGGATCCACCATTGGAGCATTCCACTGAAAATGGTAATTTTTGACACATATGTATATCATTGTTTTTTGTTGGTAACGGAGTTGTTGGTAACGTAAAGCGACTTGTAAGCCAAAAAGCTCGAGGTCAAGGAGATGGTACCGTAATCCAAAACGTAAAAGATTTCGCTACATTAACAGCCACTTTAGTACCTTCTACGAAGGTTTTCTATATCGCTAAATCAGAAATAGCTGATAAAATCCAAAATGTTCATCCATGGGAAGCTGCAAGGCCTGTTCCAGGAATATCAAAATTTCATCATATATTAGTTGATGGTCATTAGGCCTGCGCACATAGAAAGCATGCATGCTTCAAAGCTTCTGACGTTTAAGTTGAAAACAAGTAAGCTTATAGGATGACGCTCATAGAAAGCATGCGCGCATGGAGCATCAATATGCATGCTTGAAGTTGGCAAACTTTCAACTTTTATCAAGCATCAAGGCATTGACAGGTGATGACAGCTGATTTTTTGTTCATATTTTATTTGTCTTCTTTTTTTTGTGTTATTTTTTTCGCGGAAAATGTTTGAGGAGGAGTTGATAAACGAAATTTATAAATTTCCATGCATTTACAACAAAAGATACTGGGCCTACAAAAACAAAATTCAACGTGAAAAAGCATGGGCCGCAGTTGCAGCGGCAACTAAGTGTTCAGGTAAATTTTCACAGACTAGCTGCTATGGATATATTTACTTTCTTTTTTTAATAGTTTCCCAGTGCCAGGGACGCTGGAAAACTCTGCGAGACCGCTTTGTCAAGGAGGTAAATAAATCCATCTCTCCTTCTGGAAGTGCTGCATCTGCGGGTGGCTCCAATTGGAAGTTCATGGAGGTCATGGAATTTATGAGAGTTCATGTTACTCCTAGACCGTAAATATTCTATGTTAAGTTTGTTGATTAATGATATACATTGTTTTTGTTTTTTAGAACAATATCAAGTATTCAATCGGACGAAGAATCGTGCTCATTTAACGAAACTGAAGAGCTCCCTTTATTTGAAGAATCGTCTCAAGAAGTATTATGTGCACAGCCTCTGATAGATGAACAAAGTATGCCTTCATCAAAAGCTAAAAAAAGAAAGGCAACTGAAGTTGCTCACGATAAGTTTGACACGCTGTGTGGAACTGTGAATGCAATTGTTGAAGAAAAATTTTCACGGGTGTCACGCAACGAGGCTTTCTATAAGTATTTGGACACAATCCTAACAAAAGTAGAAGACAAAGCACAAGATGCAATTAAATTAGACATAATTGCCTTATGCAGTGAGAGAGTCAATGAAGAATTGGAAAAAATTATCCTCTTTTAAGAATAATTTCATAATACAGTTGTTACTTTTTTATGTTCCTAGTTTTATAGTAATTTTTTATGTTTTTGCAAGACTGAAGTATGGTTATGTTTCCTATTTATTTTATGTTTAAATGGTTGAATAAAAAGAGTGCTAAAATTTATCTTTTGTTTAAAGTGTTATAGCGTTTGAAAGAAGGCATAGCTGCCAACCAATTTTACCACAAAAAATACCTTTTTCCCACATCAATAATTAAAAAATACCACAGAAATTCCCATGGTATGTTTTGCTAAAAAAATACCACAAAAATTCCCACAGTCATTAAAAATTACCAAAAAAATTTCAGTCATTTGAAAATACCACGAAAATTCTCACAGTTATTAAAAATACCACAAAAATTCCCACAGTCATTAAAAAATACCCGCATTATAAGCCATTATAAAATACCATGAAATTCCCATATTCCCACAAAAATCTCACAGTAAAAACAATTTTGTATTTTTTTCGTTTTATGCAAACAATTTTATTATTTAAAATTTCAGGTTAATTAACCATTTAACCATTTAATGGATTCAGTTTTTTTTTTTAAAAAACCGATTAAAAATAAACTACCTCATTAAATAACCTTTCAATTGGTCCCGTAGTTGAAATGCTTCTCTAGAAGCGTTGTTGGAAATCGCTCGTGTCGCTCTATCCAAAGGCTCTGTGGTTTGTCTCCACAAACCATTAACAACTCTTTCTCCATGTATTGAGTGCGAATAATCAGGGGGACAATAGCTTCCATCACTCATTTTTACGAAATTGTGCAACACAACAGTAGCCTTTACAATGGATTCAGCAGACTTCGGACTCATGTGGAGTGAACCCAGCAAAACCCTCCATCGTGAGGTTAAAATACCGAAAGTGTTTTCAATGGTCATTCTTGCTCTTGAAAGGCGCTTGTTAAAATTTTCTCTGTCTGGTGGTAATAAACTGCCAGGATATGGACGCATCAGATTTGTGCGAAGTGGGAATGCCGCATCACCAACGAAAAAGTAAGGGAAGTTTGTATTGGAGTTTCTTAAATAGCGGCTTTTAGGTAAATCCAATTGACCATTAAAAAGAAGTTTTCCGAATTTCGAATGCCACAAAACACCACCATCGCTTTGCGAACCATACGCCCCAATGTCGATTGCAGTAAAAGTGTAATTTGCGTCACACACAGCCAAGAGAACAATGGAATAAGTTCCTGTTTAATAAAAATAAGAATTCATTATTTGTTCTGCTCATTGATGAGAGCAATACATAACGAAAGCTTGCATCACAAACGAGTGTTTTGAAACGCAGAGGTTTAATATTTATGTACCTTTATAATTATAAAAAGTTGCACCAGAATTGGACGGACAGGTAATTTTGATGTGCTTGCCATCAACTGCGCCTACGCAATGAGGTAAATTCCAAATATGTTCGTAATCTTGCGCAATCCTCTGCCATTCATTGTTGTTTGGAAGTGCAAGGTACGTTGGCACCAGCGAATCCCACAATACCGTACACGTTTCTTGAATGATTTTTCGTACTGTGGATGCTCCCATTTTGAATGAAAGGGACAAGTATCTTGTGGAGTCTCCATGAGCCAAGTACCTGAAACATTTAATTATTAGGATACCAAGAATTATTAAAATGTAACCAACTTACACGAGGGTTAGAAACAATCGAAATTTTGCAGATATAGACGGTCTGTTGCTGTTTTTTGTGAGATCTTCCTTTGTTAAATTAAACAATGCGTCAAACACTTCCGTGTTCATCCTCACAGCAATCTTAAATTGCTCCTTATCCACATCGTAAAGATGTTGGAAGCTTGCAGCAAACACTCCGTCGACATCTCTGGTTTGGTACAGTTCTCGCACCCAAAACCTGCGCCTTCCTCGCAAAACACTTAATTGCTCTTTCATTTCTTGTAATATTATAATTAAAATCATAAGCCACAACATTTCTTCAATATCCATGTTTTAATTTCAATTTTTCAACGCTTTTTATGAATGTTTCAAAAAGATGTCACTAAACTTTTTTGACAGATACATGTGATTTATTTTTGATACATGCTTGCTATGTGTTTCAAAAAGCATGCTTCAAATGCTTTGAAGCATGCATGCTTTCTATGTGCGCAGGCCTATAGAGCAGCGCAGGGCGCTCCATAGCTCACTGAGCTCTCTGTGAGCGTAACTTTTCACATGTACACAGTGTTGCCATGTGGGCAGATAAAACTTGTTTTGCCAGTTTTTTGAGAGGTTAGAAAGTTTTCAAGTTTTTCCCGAAAAAAATAAAGTTTTATATTATTTTACCCAGTTTTTCAAGTTTTTACGATTAAGGGGGAAATATAAATAAGGGGGAAATATAAAATAACAATATGGCGCACTTCCGAACATAAAGTAATGATTTTCGACCAAAAATTCGTCATTCTTTTGCCTATAAAAAATGAACGAAGCTACGAAAAAAAAATCCTATGACAAGTACGAGATTATTATGAATAAAATAAGCCTACAAAAAAAATCAAAACGATCGGTTCACTGAGTTTTGAGAAATCTTGGTCACTGACTTTGAAAACATGGTTTCGAGAAAAACGCGTTTGAAAATAAAGGCCAGTACTGCGCGCTATAGATGGCGACTCACTCACTAGACTATAACTTGGTTATTTTTTGAGATATCGAGTTGAAATTTTCACCACATATTTTTGAGACAATGTAAAAAAATTTTGGAAAAAAAAGTTCTGGGTATATTTCCCCCTTTAAAACGATGCTTTCTATTTTTGTGAATCTATAAATCAAATAGATAAACTAAATTGTATGTTACCACAAAAACATAAGTATCATTTGAAGCTGATAAAATTTGAATGAATGAATGAATGAATAACTGGCCATTTCAGCCCTTGAAAAGACTTTGACATAGCTTCTTATGATCAATTGTGTTGTGCGTGTTATTAAGTTTGTACACAATTGAACGAGAACCGGACCTACATGTTTAACGCCGACTCCGAACGGCGATGAACGGAATGTTCTTGTTCTCAAGAAGCTTTACATGGCATTTTGATTACTCTCTGAGGTTTGCCTTTGTCTGCAGAGAGGTGGCGGCCGTACAGAAAAATTATTTTAATTCAAATAATTTTCTGTTGGTGCTGGGGTTCGAACCTGGGTCTCCAGGTTCGTTGACATAGCGGCCACGCACTTTAACCAACAACGCCACGGACGCCACTGGCTACGCTGATAAAATTTACTGCTACTAATTTCTACTCCTTTTCAAAGTTTATTTTTATGGCAGCGCTGTTGCTATTATTGTTGCTGTCATTGTTTCTGTTCTTTTGTCTCGATTTCCCCTCGTCGAGTCTTGGCGGTCAATTTTTGGCATTCCTTTTTAAAATTGACGCTTCAGTTTACATAAATTTAGAGTTGACGATCAAGTCTTCCGTATTTTCTTGAGAAATGAAGTGGCCAAAATAACGAGACAACGAGAGAACAAAGCGAATTGCTAAAAATTTTAAAGCACACATTTTAAAAATACATGTTTTAGTTAATTTTTAATATCAAGTTTTTTCACAAAAAAACAAGTTTTTTTTTCTGGAAATTAAAGTTTTTTTTAAAAAAAATATGGCAACACTGCATGTACATAAAGCTCACAACAGAAGAGAATATAATTCAGTCGTTCGCTGACGTTGATGATGTAAGGACCTATGTCGTTTTGCGCTGCAAATTATATGTACACTCGTGAAAAATCAACTTATAGTAGATTCATAATACTTACGCACATATTTTTTTTAGTTTGTAGAATTTTATATTCGTATACATTAAGGTTTCATATAATTAATACTTATTAGCTATTAAGACTTTTTGTATTGTTCATTCACATTCTTTATTAATTCTTTAATACTTAATTTTTTTGACTACTTGAATACTTATTTTATTTAATTTTTTATTATTTACTTACATATTTTTGGTTAATTTTAATTATTCATATATATTAAGATTTTATAATATTAAAATAATTATTCGTATATATTAAGGTTTTATATAATTCATTCATATTATCTATTAAGATTTTTTATGTTATTCATTCATATTACTTGTATTAATTAATTTCATAGAAGAAATAATGAACAATACGATGACTAAAAATAAAAACATAAAATAAAAAAGAAAAACTTACTAATAATAATAATATTGTGACAACAATTTCGCTCAGTGTGCTCAATTCAAGAGAGCACAAATACTAACAAGACAAAATAAAATGTGACTGTGTTAGAATGCCCAGCCCTGTCATAGAGTAACATGCAAGAAACACGCTTTAGATAATCATAGCGTTAAGTTTTCATTTATAAAATTATTCAAACCGAAGACTTAATTTCTGAATTTCGTACAAGTCCCGTACAAACGAAAGTGTCCCGTACAAACGATTTAATTTTTATTTTTTTATTCTCATTTTAATAGATATTTTTTCGAACTTGTAGTATTTCGTCATACCATGATCGACGAAGTCTACATAAGTATATTTTTAATTTTACAGAGATAATTAATTTTGCTAAAATTCTCCAATAATGTAAAAAATAAAAAGTATGGTGGACTGCGGTTGTCCCGTACAAACAAACTTCTTATAATACTTATTACTGAATATTTGTAAATATTTTCAGGAGGCTTTTTTGAAAAGGTTTATTTTTAATTTAAGATCTTAACTTATCAAACGCGTACGATTTGTCCCGTACCAACAGTGGAATGCTCCCATTACACACCGGAATCAAAACGGTTGTCAGCTGAATAGAGAGCAACCGATGAAAGCAGGCCAAACCGACCAAAAACACAACAGTCGGCTGGAAGGGTAATAGAATCTGTATGTTAGGATGCGCATGGAATTTTGTTCATCGACTATCTCAAAAAGGGGAAAACAATCAACAGCGATTATTATATAGCGTTGTTAGAGCGTTTGAAGGAGGAAATCACGAAAAATCGGCTCCATTTGAAGAAGAAAAAAATTCTTTTTCATCAAGACAATGCACCGTGTCACAAATCGATGAAAACGATGGCTAAAATCTACGAATTGGACTTCGAAGTGCTTCCTCATCTACCGTATTTGGCCCCCAGCGACTACTGACTTTTTGCTGACCTCAAAAAAATGCTTGCTGGCAAGAGATTTGGCTCCAATGAAGAGGTGATGGCTGAAACTGAAGCGTATTTTGAGGCGAAGCACAAATCGTTCTACAAAACCGGTATTGAAAAGTTAGTAAAGATGTGAAATGAATGTATTGTTCTTGAAGGAACCTATGTTGATAAATAAAGAAGAATATTTGCAAAAAAAAAGTTTTTGTTACTTAGTCTCGGGACTTATTGGACCATGTGTTATGTTTTTTAATTTCAATATTTTTATATAAATTTTCTCTAAATGTGATAATTTTATTTTCAAATAGTAAATATTTGAAAGATATTTAAAAAAATTCGTGCATAATTTTAATATATTTTTTATTAATTCTGTTTAAATATTTAAATATTTTATTTAAATAAATTTTAAATATTTACGTAGTCGATTTATGCAAATGCGTTATTGGTTAAAAAAATGATTCGGTTTTTGGGTAAATTAAAAAAGTACAAGATATAAATTTAATATTTTTTATCTTAGTGTAGCAGATATTTCTCGGGCTGAAAATTTTTAAGTCTGGCACGGAGGTAACATTTTTTATTCACGCTCTCATTCACGTTTCCACTCATTCTCAACGCTTTTCGGACTAATAAAACTTTTCGGAAAAATAAAGAGTACCGGAATAAACCTAATATTAAAAAAGCGAACAAGAATTGCAGGCTGGTTTAAAAAACTGATAGCAAAAATTTACTTGCTTCCGATATATATAGTTCCGATACATTTTTTTTTTTAAAAACTCTTACAAGTGTTAAATAAAAAACTTTCTGCAACTCATCTATTTTACGTATAGCAACATGTGAACCAAACTCTGATTTAATCTAAAAACAAGGTCGAGATATGATAGGCAGGAATTAAAATACAGTAGACGCTCGTAAATTAGAACCACTTTGTTCCTGTGGTGGTTCCAATTTTCGAGAAGTTCTAATTTCCAAAGGTTTTTTTTTAAATAAAAAGTAACATAAAAGTGCATCTTCGCTTAGAAAATACACAAAAAAACACTTTGGCTTAAAGTTTTTTTATTTTAATTCACATAAAAGGAACACAAAACAACCGATACATTAAAATTCAACACAGTTTTAAGAAAAAAAAAAAAAAAGATACAGTAGTTTCGACTATGTCGTAACACAAGACGTAGAATTATTCAATTCTCTTTTGATAACATCTTTTTTAAAAAATATTTTAAATATTTAGCAAAATATTTATTCCATACACCTGAGCATATGACCTTTAAAAGAGTGCCGGAGAGGGTTAATATGTATGACCAACCTCCATTATTTTTGCAAAAGGAATATTTTTGCCTGCGACACCTATTCCCTCCGACCAAACCTTAGGGGGGCTCCCATACAAATTTTATGGTTTTTGTGCCGGTAAGGGTTAATATGTATGACCGACCCCCATTACTTTTGCAAAAGGAGAATTTTTGCCTTTGACACCTATTCCCTCCGACCACTCCTTAGGGGGGCTCCCATACAAATTTTATGGTTTTTCTTTATTTATTCCATACACCTGGGCATATGACCTTTAAAAGAGTGCCGGAAAGGGTTAATGTGTACCACCGACCCCCATTACTTTTGCAAAAGGAACATTTTGGCCTTTAATACCTATTTCCTATAACCACTCCTTAGGGGGGCTCCCATACAAATTTTATGGGTTTTGTTTATTTATTCCATACACCTGAGCATATGACCTTTAACCGAGTGCTGGAGAGGGTTAATATGTATGACCGACCCCCATTACTTTTGCAAAAGAAACATTTTTGCCTTTAGCACCTATTTCCTCCGACCACTCCTTAGGGGGCTCCCATACAAATTTTATGGTTTTTCTTTATTTGTTCCATACACCTGAGCATATGACCTTTAAAAGAGTGCCGGAAAGGGTTAATGTGTATTACCGACCCCCATTACTTTTGCAAAAGGAACATTTTTGCCTTTGACACCTATTCCCTCCGACCACTCCTTAGGGGGGCTCCCATACAAATATTATGGTTTTTGTATATTTATTCCATACACCTGAGCATATGACCTTTAAGAGAGTGCCGGAGAGGGTTAATATGTGTGACCGATCCCCATTACTTTTGTAAAAAGAACATTTTTGCCTTTGACACCTTTTCCCTCCGACCACTCCTTAGGGGGGCTCCTATACAAATTTTATGGTTTTTGTGCCGGAAAGGGTTAATATGTGTGACCGACCCCCATTACTTTTGCAAAAGGAACATTTTTGCCTTTGACACCTATTCCCTCCGACTACTCCTTAGGGGGGCTCCCATACAAATTTGATGGTTTTTGTTTATTTATTCCATACACCTGAGCATATGACCTTTAAGAGAGTGCCGGAGAGGGTTAATATGTATGACCGACCCCCATTACTTTTGCAAAAGGAACATTTTTGCCTTTGACACCTATTCCCTCCGGTTTTGTCGATAAAACCGGAAACTGTCGATAAATAAGTAGCAAGTTTAAGCAAACAAAAACATCAAATGTTGGCTTTATATTTCATGTAATTGTGTAAAATTTATATAAGTAATAGCATGTTCAAACCGAGCAGTTAATTATGTTAAATCAATTTAATGAAGTTAAATTGGAAAACAAGTTCTGAAATGAAGTTTTGATGAAGTTAAATGCGTACAATTGTTGTTGGAAATTTAACGTGTTAAATGATTTAACACGTTTCGAAACTCGTTAAATCACTGGTTTGTGTTCTTGCTAACGTCAGAAAAGCTCTTTTTGCTTTTTAAACGCAGCCAAATCTGAGAAGAGCTTTTTATTTTGATGTTTTGAATGTAAACAAATAAATTCTTTTACAAATTTTTCTTAATTTTTTGACAAATTTTTGACTTTATTTGAATTTTTTGTTATATTTTTTTTTTTTTTTATATTTTTGAATAAACAATTTTTTATTTCTTTCAAAATATAAACAAATAAACTGACATTTTGAAACTAGTTAAGGCAGTATGAACGATGATGTTAAAAAAAAAGCTTTTTTCGAATAACACGTTAAATGAAGTCGGTTTGAACATGCTATTAGAGAGTTCTAACATGAATTTTTGTCGTATTGAGGATCAAGCAGACCAACAAGGGCTAACATCAACATTGTACGATCAGTACTTTAGGCCCACCAAAGGCTCAAAAAGTGATATAAATACCGACACCTGATCACTATCAACCACCCTACTTACCTCCGAGAATGACGTATTCTACGTCAAAAAATATTTTTACAACAAAATTGTGCTCGCTCAATTCAAACATATTGTTTTCTCTTATTCAGTCGTTGAGTCACAGATGTTAACGGCACAGTAATTACTGTTTTCTACAGTAATTTGACTGCTCATACAGTACGACAGTAATTTTTTTAAATATCAAGTAATTTCAATGACCGGACAAATATATAAAGTTTTTTAAAAAAAATTTCCTAAAATCACATTTGTAACATCTCTGTTCCTCTCATAATTTTATCATCTCTGGAATTTAGTGCAAAATGGAACGATGCCTTGATAACTTTGCAAATTATAGTGTATAAATGGCTAGCACTAACAACCGTACAATTCCAAAGAAACCATTTTGTGCTTTTAGGAAGATCTATGTACGATCATTTAGATGAATAATATCTAAAATTCTTAATTGTTTTAAATGTATTAAGTATCCAAACATATTTGTTACTTGTTAAAAAAAAAAATATATTATAAGCCGTATTAATAAAAATATTTTAAAATAGCTTTAAAACGTTCAATAGAAAGTCTATTAAAATTTTCTTATTCATAAACATGTTTTGGCTGCTTTGTAGTTATAGTAGAAAAACTTTCGATTTGAAGTGGAATGAGTGTAAATAAGGATTTGTGTATTAGATAAATTCAATGGTATTTTATTTATTTGTCACAATTTTGTCAACATTTTGATATTTACCCATCAAAAGTTTTTCGAAGCTACCCTCTGCACAGAAAAAATTATAATTTTATTGTGTTTTGTTTTTTGTAAATATTTTTAAATGTATTGACAAATTTTTCGGTCAAATATTTTTAATTTTTTTTTCATATATTTTGTAAATGTTATATTTTGAATTGTTTGAATAATTTTTGACAATATTTGTGCTGAAATGAGAGCAAATAATTTGCAGAAATGCTTTTTGAGGGGTTTATAGTATAGTATAATAATAGAAGTAGTCGCAGCGCTGATTGTGCTCTCTTTTGTCATTACTGCCGATATGGTCAGAATCAGCTATGTACTTACTGCTGTACTACTGTTGTTGTTTAGTTGTGCTCCCTGCTTGCAGTTAATAGTTTTTGTGTTTAATTTTCAATGATGTTTGGCTGGAATCCATTTTACATTAATTTAATATCAATTAAAACACGAAAAATAACCATTTACTACAATTTTTATATAATACAAGAAGACAGCTTCAACTGTTCAACTTCGTTTACATTTCGCCAATTCTTGCTTTCTCTTGTCATTCCTATAGCTTCGAGATTTTATATGAGTTGTCAACTTCGTTTTGACATTCGCGGCAGTACGCTCTCATCTAGCGAGTTTCTCCTCTATAATTATACCATGGTTTATAGCATGTTTCAGCCATTTTAAAAATCATCTCAATAAACAATCCTCAAAATAAACAAACATTTTCAAACATTTTTTGACATTTTGTTTATGCTTGATATATTTTAAAATGATTCCGAATACCTATTTTTGATAGAATTTGTCCTCTGATGAGAAAAAAAATGCAATTTAAAGGGGTTTTTTAAGTTTTCAACAATTTTTAAAAGTATCTCATTTATGAAGCATTCTCAAGACTATTGAACGTTTATGAATAATGTTTTTAAATTTGTTTCTTATGAAGGCTTTATAAGAGGCTCACAATTTTTTATGAATACAGCCGATATGTATAAAAAAACAATTATATAAAAATTTGCGTTTGAATTGATTTTTTATTCGTTTTAGTTATACAGTAATTACACAGTAATATTTGTTCCAATTCACAGTAATTTTGCACCAAAAACAGTAATTTTTCGTGCCCAACACAGTAATTTGAACAAATTATGTTAACATCACTGCGTTGAGTAGACATCAAGAGCGTCGTTGAGCGTCGTTACAGAGATATGACAGAACATTCATACGTAAAATTTTATATGATATGACGACTATGCAATTTTTCGGTATTAACCCTAGAACTGTATCGTGGGGTGAAAAAGCACCCCAGACTGGCTTCAATCTCGCGCCAGATACAAACGCCTTTCGTTTACGGCCCGGGACCGTAACCATAATTCTGTTTCAACGTCTGAGAGTAGAGGGAGCATGCTCGCGAAATCCGTACCCCGTGCTTGCTCAAGCAGTGAACATAAGAAGTGCGTCTGGGGTGCTTTTTCACCCCACGATACAGTTTGTGTATATTTTTCGTCATCTTAAAGTTTTTTTATTTTCATGTTGTTTAAACTTTTTGGACAAGTAATGGGTGTATAGTGGCCCCACTTTACATATATTTACATATATACGCTCCCTTCAACTTGATAAGTCGCACTTGTTTTAATAACAAAAAATGCTCTGCTCTCAATTACGGTTAAAAAAAATAACAACAACTACTTGGGAATAAATGCTCATTGAATGTACTTACCAACAACAACCAAAAATGTGCACTCTCTTTAAAAAAAACGGCACCTGCTAACAAGTGTTTAAACAGATATAAAAAAATATTACAATTCTTACTCGTTCATTAGATTAGACGCAGTACGAAATTAAAGTTTACAGTGATACAAGTTAACTTTGAATGATGAAATTTTTTTAATGAAGTGTTTTGGAGGCGTAGTACTTTATAGTTTCAAATAAATATGTTTTTTTCCAATTTGAACGAAATTCTTATTCATTGTAACGATCTGTGCGGCAAAAATCGTTTTTTCAAAGTCTTGCTATTTGCGCACTTTGATTTCTCAAAATAAATAGCATTTTTGGAAAAATGGCCAAAACCACTATAATACCCCTTAAACATAGTATCTCCCCTTTAGAACCCCGTTGGAATTACTAGATTTAGTCAAAAACTCACTGAGATATCGTAGTTTTAACGAAAAATAAAATTTTTCCTAGTTTTTCACGTTTTTTGCCCTTCTTGGTCAATATTCTCGGACCCTCCAAACTTTTGGCCAAACAATTTAGTTCACGTGATTCTAGGTCAAAAGACGAAAAAAATGAGCCCCCATGGAACCATCAAAGTCACACTGTGTCCGAGATACGGGCTTGAAAGTTGGGGTGCTTTTTCACCCCGCGATACAGGAATAGGTAACAAAAAATAGCGATGCAGTTCTAGGGTTAAAATCAACAAAAAAAAAAAAAACGCTCGGAAATTAGAACTGACGGTTCTAATTTCAGAGCGTGTAATGTATTAAAAATGCTAGTTCTAATTTCCGCAGGATTTGAATTGCCGAGAGTTCTAATTTTCGATCGTCTACTGTACCGTGGTTCATATTAATAATAAGTTGTTGTGAGTCAAGCACTCTTCTTTAAAAAACTATTCTTCTAATAGAAGTAAAACATCTGGAGGTAAATGTTTAATTTTTTTTTCTTTTGTATGTCTCCCGGCAAAGAGATTTTTGGGTTTGAATACAAGAGGCGCCTATTAAAAACATCATCATTTGTAGCAAGCCGTGACATCTTCCAGGAATTATTATTGCTAAATTTTTTTGCAAATTTATGGAATGCTTCAAGGATCTCTTCAGATAGCTAACCCAATGGAAGTACTTAGTGGATACTGGATGGCATGTGGTACCATCATGTAAATTTTAATGTTTTAATAAAAATATACAAGGTTAAACTCATTAAGTATGTTAATAACAATACAAATAAATAAAGATAAAAATAATTAGTTTTAACGAAAAAAAAAAAATTAGTTTCCGACACCATTTAAGTTTTCTTAAAATTTTCCCTCAACGGCAGATTGGGCAGATTACATTTGCATTGTAATTTTTTTTAAAAATGGGTATGAATATTTTTTCAAGTTTAACTTTTTCTGATTACTTAAGTTTTGATCCAATACATGAAATATAAAGCTTCTAAAATTATTTTAAAGTTATCGCCAGCCACATCAACAGTATAAAACCGCGGGCGACGTTTATGCTGGCGTTGCGGTTTGAACATCTGCAAGCCAACATAGCAGCAAGCTATGATGTGGGCAGCGCAGCGACCAGCTTAGGGTTAGCTTAAGATATTTTCAAATATGTTAGTTTTTAGTTTTTTAGTTTTAAAGAAATAAGTAATAAAGACCATTATATTAATTTATACAAATAATACAAAAAATGTTCAAACTTGGCTTTAAATATGACAACTTTTTTGTTAAATTTTTGTCACATTTTAAAGCGTCAAAATCAATAATTTTTTTTTAAATTATCTATATGTTATGTTATATAAAACAACGCAGTTTTTTTTATTTATCTATCTTAACCCTTTCTTACATGACTTTTTCTCCCTGTGTATAAAAATGTTTTATGACTTTATTTGTGATTGGTGAGAATTAGAGATTGTATAAAGGAAATTTGGATGCTCTGCAATGAATAGGAGCAAAATTATGCAACATTGCATGTGTTCAATTTCATGAAGGCAGGTAATAAAATTAGTATATGATGATTTTTTTTTTTAGTATATGATATGATTTACATTTTTGAAATGGAATTATATGCTTTTAATAACTTAAACTAAGATATATTTCCCAGTTTTTTATATAGTTAAATTGACAATTTTAAACAAAGGAAAATAAAAAACACTGATTTGCAAGAACACAAGGATTTTGTTTCTTAATTTGAAACTCATTGTATAAGAATTCATTAAATAAGTACATAAAACATTATTCATTACGAAATTGTTTAAAACAATTTCTATTTTGATTCTATTTTGATATATTATTAAAACATACTCTCGTCTAAACTATTGAGCAGCTAACATGAGTGTACCCATTGCACCCTGGTTATTTACATGGTAAAAGCTTGTTGTCCCATTGTAACCAGAGATCAAAATGGTTCAACCGAATTCTGTTTGAGATAGTGGGAAAGTTCTCGAATGTTTCGTAATTTTTTGCAAGGTTTTTTGATAATTCGGAAGGTGGATCCACTTTTTATTTATTTATTTATTTATTTATTTAATTCATCTTCATCAAACAGAGTATAAATATCTCTTACTGATTACTTAAATACACTAAATAACTTAAGTGAATTTATCAATTAGATACAAATTAAAGTTATTCTCTAGAGTTATAATATATACTGTTAAAATATAAAAGCAAAGAATTTTTAAACACACCTCTACTTAAACCAAGATTAAAACCTATATCTTGGCACACAGAGTTTGCCAGTCTTAAGCAACGCGTTATAGGTTCATTCATGCTGTAATTCACTCTATGAAAAGGTTCATAAAATAAATTTTGAGCCCTTAGAACACGAGAAGGTATGCGGAAAGAAATTTGATAAAGTAGAAAAGAACAATTAATATCAAAGCAAATTATATCTCTCACAAACATAATAGCAAAATATTTTCGCCGGATGACTAAAGATTGTATTCCCAGAAGGAACCTTCTAGCTCTATATTCAGGCATATCAATATTCCATCTCAAGCGACTTATTGCAAATCTCGTAAAACGTCTCTGAATTTTCTCGATTCTGTTAGAAGCACATGCATAAAAGGGATCCCATATTATGCAACAATATTCTAAAATAGACCTTACAAAGGCAAAATATAAAGCTTTAAGAGAAAAAGGATCACAAAGGTCTTTAGAGTTCCTGATAATAAAACCTAACATACCATTGGGCTTTGCAAAAATATAGTCAATGTGACTTGAAAATGTGAGTTTGATATCAAAAATTACTCCAAGATCTTTTTTCTCGGTTATTCTTAACAAAGTCGTATTTCCCAGCTTATATGGGTAAAATGCTGGAGAATTAATTCGGCAAAATGTCATGCTTTGGCATTTAGATAAATTGAGGGGCAATAAATTTCTACTGCACCAAGAAGATAATTGGGACAGATCCCTCTCCATATTTATAAAATCAGTTGTATCTTTTATAACAGAAAAAATTTTTGTGTCATCGGCGTACATTAAACATTGAGAAAAAGTCAACATTTTGGGAATATCGTTTATAAATAATAAAAACAGAAGTGGTCCCAGGTGGCTACCCTGCGGGACACCAGAAGAGACCATTATCGCATTAGATAGGAAATTATTAATACGAACAAATTGAGTACGACCAATAAGGTATGATTTGAACCACTTAAGTAAATTAGAGTGAAATCCAATGAATTTGAGTTTTTTTAACAGTAAGTCATGATGAACACTGTCAAATGCTTTTGAAAAGTCCGTGAATATAACGTGAACATTGATGTCCATTCTCAAAACAGTTTAAAATATATTTTGTAAATATTGCTAAATTTGTAGTTGTAGACCTTCCCTGAAAGAAGCCATGCTGAAACGGTGATATTAACTCCTTCACTAAGAAAGTAAGTCTGTTGTAGACTAATTTTTCAAAAAGTTTCGGAATGGTAGATATTTTACAAATTGGGCGATAGTTAGTGACCTCATTCTTTGAACCAGATTTATGAATTGGTATAATAAAGGTGGTTTTCCAATTATCTAAAAATTTGCCTTCCTTAAGTGACTGATTGAAGATCATCATAAGAGGTGAAGCTAACGAGTCAGCGCAATTTTTTAAGAGTATGGGTGGAAATCCGTCTATCCCAGACTGTTTATCCTGATTCAATTGTTTTAAGCCTTCGGAAACTTCTAGTAAGCTAAGATTTAGCCTCCCTATTAATAAAGGTGAATTTACAGATGAGTAAGCGTAAGTATCTGAGATAATATCAGATGAAATATAAACTGATTTGAAAAATTCTGCGAAAAGATTGCAAATAGAAAGGGGGTTGGATGTTGTATTACCCTTATAATTAATGGTATTTGGAATACCCGTTGACTTTTTTTTGCTGTTAATAAAATTCCAAAAACTTTTGCTGTTATTTTTGAGCTGGCGTTCAATCTGAAAGATATAACTTTTGTATAAGAATTTATTTAAAAAATCAAATTTTCTTTGAAGAGATCGGTAGTTATTTAGAAGAATTGAATTTTTATCAGATTTCCTAAAGAGTTTATATGCTTTATTCTTCTTATTATTTATATTAATTAGTTCTTTATTGAACCATATTGGTTTTGAAGAATTCCTTAATGAAACTTTAGGAATATATAGATGGATAGCTTCATTAAGCTTGTTCAAAAAAAAGTTATAATTAACTAAAAGATTATTATTATTGCTTAAGACTGACAACCAATCGACTGCGCTCAAGAGATTTGAAATCCTAAGAAAATCGCCTTTAGCAAAAACAAAACTAAGACTATTTTCATTTACTGGTTTCATATAATTATAGAACTTAACACTAAGGCATAAGGCATTGTGATGATTTGAGTTAGGCAAGGATGGAGAGCTTAGGCAGTTGACATCCGCATTCAATTCACTGTCAACGAAAACCAGATCCAGAGTGCGATTTAAACTATTTTGAATACCATTAATTTGGCGAAGATTAAATTCTGCCAGATTATCAACTACCTCGCTCTCACATGTGCTAGAAACATTGTAAGGAAGCCAATAATGCAAATCGTCATCGTAAATCCAGTTTATATCGGGGAGATTGAAATCACCCATAATAATTACATGCTGATTATCTTTAAGATTATTTAAAATACTAATACAGTTATCTAAATGTGTTTTGTACAAATCAAGAGCACTGCTAGGTGGTATATAACTTAATATAAAGAAAATTTCATGATAATTATGTAAGTTTAATTTTACAATTAACTGATCCAAGCTATGATGTGTACTCGAAAAAGGCAAATCAATCTGCGTGCAGGAAATCGCAGAGCGGACAGCCATTAAAACCCCGCCTCCTCTTCTAAGTCCAGATGATAGGGGACATCGATCTTTTCTAAAGACATTGTACTGATTTAAATTGAAGTATTCAGCGTTGTTGAACTTATCTGATAGCCACGTTTCAGTCAGCGCAATAACGTCGTGCTGAAGCGAAGAAGAAAATAATAAAAAATTTGTAGCTTTCGTTCGTAAGCCACCAATATTGTGATAACAAATAAGAAGTTAGCGTCATTTGATCTAGGGAGCCGATTTTGATTTCTGAGTTTTTTGGCAATGGTTTATTTATAAAATTTTTTACTCTGACATTATAAGGCCATGCCGAGGCATCCATGACTCGGTCGAGATATTGAGCCGGATAACCAAGTTTAAAATTATCATAAGATCTGTTACTCATGTCGGCATCTTTTTTGATGAGAGGAAAACATTTAAATTGAGACGCTGTTATGTTTAATTTATCGAATTTGTATCTGGAAGAAATCTTGATAGGTGCACCCATTTTAGATTTGGAACCACATTCAAGTTAGTGGTTGAATCCGATCCGAAAATTTGCATCGTTTGTGATGAGTTTGTTTTTGTTTTTGAGTGATTTTTCTTCCTTCTATTTTTAACAACAGAAAAACCATAATCAGCTTGACTGCTATTAGTTAGAACAGAAGCAGCATCTTGTGTATGAATCATATTAGTTTGAGTTTCGACGGCAGCAGCATCAGCAGCAACAGCAGCATTAGTTTGAGAAAGTAGGCAATGATTTAGAGAAGCAGAACTTCTTATTGTCTCGTGAGCAGAAGTAGATTTAACAGCAGCAGCAAAAGAAAGAGAAGCATTCGGGAAATTAGGTGACGAAACCGGTTTAGCTCTAGACGCAACCTCCGATCAGTCCGTCAGTAGAAGCAGAAGAAACAGCAATATTGCTTGGTGAAGCGAGGGCACGAGCCCGAGAACGAGTGAGTCTAATCTTGTCATGACTCGCAGGCGATGCGCGAGCAGTGTCGCCAGATGAAATTACCACCAGAATTCTCTTTTTCTTACACTTAATTCCCACAAATTACCACAATCGCAAAATACCTCAAAATACCTCAAAATACCACAAGATTTTGGCGAAAAAATGGCGATTTTGGCGATTTTTTTTTTCATTGGGCGATATTTTTTTTAAATCTCGCGCTTTTCTCAAAAAAGTTCTGGCAACACTGGTTAGAGCGCCAGTGGTCAGATGACGACTGGATAGTTTTCCTACTTTGTAAAGACTTTCTACCACTTACAAACGAAAATGGACAAATATTATGTTTTCATGATTACCACTTTATTGTTCCGCACGCTTATACAATAGCAATGCATTTACTAATATTATCGTATAGCGTATTTTTATCTTGTAGCTTCCAATAAATGAGTGGAACAAATTGACTTCCCCATAAATGTATCGTATTGTGAAACAATATTCGGCCACTCAATTGATATTTTTTTACACAACTTCTTATCAAATCGTTCAGCTATGGTCTCAGGACTTTTACCACAATGGTTTGAAGTCAAATTAACAACTTTATTATCTCTCCATGACATCAAATGTACATTAACATCATTATGGTAAGCTACATATTCCACAGACTCTCCTCGAGATGTCTTCATTAATATGGAAACACTCGGTAGTTTTGAGTTCGGGATTCTGTTCCGACGGATTGTACCCAAACGGATGTAAATACCCCTTTTGGCTAGTTCAATCATTAGTGGTAGTGTTGATATAATGATTATCATAAAAAAACTTTGTAATTCATATGAGAAGCACTTCCCGTAAGTTTTTATAACTTTTATTTACAAGCCCAAGATCATTTTTTTCGTGGTGATGAAGACAGGGGCCGTTTTTTTGGCCCAAGTAATTTATTTTTAAAATAAATTTATTTTTAATTTTAGCTTTAAATATAGTTATGTTAAGTGCATGGAAGTGCACATCTGCAATATAACCTCATATCTGCAATGTAACTTCAAAATGTCTCAAATGCATGATATTGCATATTTGCAAGTAAGCTATTTATTTTATTAAATTAAAGTTATAATGCACAAAAAAATTAGTAAGCTTAAAGAAAATAAACTTATATTCTGGAACATTACCTACATTTGAACGTTTTTTTGATATTTCTTGTATAATTATTAAAAATATTCACTTATTTTTTCTACGTATAAGACAAACCTTGTTCGAATCAATATTTTGGACAAATTAAATCACCAATTTGACAAAAGAAGCCAACAACTAATAAAAAAATATCTAAATTTATTTTTAAATAAAATTCCGTTAGGAATATTTACAGGGTGTGTATGCTATATCTCTTAGAAGTCAACATTGCATATGTGCAGTGAAGGCTTAAATAGGTATTTGAAGTAAAAAATGTTTTTCAAACATCTTTAAAAATTAGGTTTTGGCTGTCTTTTTCATGTTTGCCATACAAAGTGACGGTATCAACATAATATTACCTACATAAATTGCACAAAAATTAATGTACAGTGTTAATTTTTACAATAAAAGCTTTGAAAACGTACTTTGAGTTTGAAATAATTGCATTAAAACCACATTTATCCCCTATACATAGATTCGTCATCCAAATAATACCACCTTCATAACATCAAATATAAAATATATTTTTTGAGGTTTCAATCGAATGGAACGAATATACCGTATGGTACAAATAAAGAATTTTCGGATTGAAATTATAAAATCTAAGTATTTTATTTCAATTTAAAGTTCTAAACCTCTAAAAAACCTCCATATACTTAAACGCGACTGTGGAGGGTATACTATAAAAACATAATAAATATAACTTACCGAAGATAATTCTTTACTTTTCCTTATTCCTTACTACAAAAAGTCGACGTTGAATGTTCAAAGTTTCTTGTGTTATTCATCACACAGTTACGTAGCCATAATGTACTACGTTACGGAACGAACGGAAGAAAACTATTATTTTTTAGTTCTTAAGTTTTGAAAAACCACTAAAGTATCTCTGATAAAGGGTGATAAGCTAATAAATTGTTGAAGATGGACAAGAAGAATCGAATTTTATGACAGCAGATAACATCTATGCAGGGATCCAACTAAGTTGCA
Organism: Pherbina coryleti; assembly: GCA_943735915.1. Lineage (NCBI taxonomy): Eukaryota > Metazoa > Arthropoda > Insecta > Diptera > Sciomyzidae > Pherbina > Pherbina coryleti. The sequence goes on along the minus strand of OX030949.1, from coordinate 125,760,601 downwards.
AATTAGAAAAGCATTTTCTTAAAATAGATAACAACGTCCGCAGAAGAATGAAATTCCAAAAAAGATCGTGTATATCTGGTTATCGCGACATTTATAATAAGCTTACAAAACGACTGTCATCACAAAGACTTATAACCGACTATACGACTATAATAATTCCATTCCAATGGAAACAACTAATATCTCCATTACAATATCTTCAAATGACGAAAGCGATTTCGAACCAGATCCTCACAAGAAAATGCGCGTTTTGGACTACGACGAGTAGTATTGTTTAACTTATGAATTTATGTATTTTAATTTCTTTTTTTAATTTTATGGTCATATTTTGTAAAACGCACGCAATCACGTCACTTCGGGTTTTCTTATCTGGTAATATATTTTATTAGAAAATTTTTAAGTGAGAGAGAGACTTTGTTTTACTTCATATGAAAAAGGCATTGCCAGACTGAAAATCTTGACGCAAGTGATTGCGTTCGTTTTACAAAATATGGCTATTTAATTTTTTTGATTGAATAATTTTGTGTATTTTTCACATTTAAAATGAAGAGTTAAGACTTTTTTTAAACGTTTCCGTGTGTAATTTATTTATTTATTTGGTTTGGAGAGCACTTTTTCGCTTTTTCACAGAATGTTTCCTAGGTGAGATTTTTTTATGCGGTATAAAAAACCGCATAAAAAATTTTCTTTATTAGATTACTTAAAGTTTTATGTTATAGCTGTGTATGAAGTCTTCGAACAATTTTTTGTGCGTTTTGACTAAGAATACGTCATTCTCGGAGGTAAGTAGGGTGGTTGATAGTGATCAGGTGTCGGTATTTATATAACTTTTTGAGCCTTTGGTGGGCCTAAAGTACTGATCGTACAATGTTGATGTTAGCACTTGTTGGTCTGCTTGATCCTCAATGCGACAAAAATTCATGTTAGAACTCTCTAACTTATATAAATTTTACACAATTCCATGAAATATAAAGCCAACATTTGATGTTTTTGTTTGATTAAACTTGCTACCTTTTTATCGACAGGTTCCGGTTTTATCGACAAAACCATTAAATTTGTATGGGAGCCCCCCTAAGGAGTGGTCGGAGGGAATAGGTGTCAAAGGCAAAAATGTTCCTTTTGCAAAAGTAATGGGGAACGGTCATACATATTAACCCTCTCCGGGGGTTCCCTCTCCGGGGAATAAATAAACAAAAACCATAAAATTTGTATGGGAGCCCCCCTAAGGAGTGGTCGGAGGGAATAGGTGTCATAGGAAAAAATGCTCCTTTTGCAAAAGTAATTCGGGTCGGTGATACATATTAACCCTTTCCGGCACAAAAACCATAAAATTTGTATGGGAGGCCCCCTAAGGAGTGATCGGAGGGAAAAGGTGTCAAAGGCAAAAATGTTGCTTTTGCAAAAGTAATGGGGGTCGGTCATACATATTAACCCTTTCCGGCACAAACACAATAAAATTTGTATGGGAGCCCCCTAAGGAGTGGTCGGAAGGAATAGGTGTCAAAGGCAAAAATGTTCCTTTTGCAAAAGTAATGGGGGTCAGTCATACCTATGAACCCTTTCCGGCACTTTTTTAAAGGTCATATGCTCAGGTGTATGGAATAAATATACAAAAACCATAAAATTTGTATGGCAGCCCCCCTAAAGAGTAGTCGGAGGGAATAGGTGTCAAAGGAAAAAATGCTCCTTTTGCAAAAGTAATGGGGTCAGTGATACATATTAACCCTTTCCGGCACAAAAACCATAAAGTTTGTATAGGAACCCCCCTAAGGAGTGGTCGGAGGGAATAGGTGTCAAACGCAAAAATGTTCCTTTTGCAAAAATAATGGGGGCCGGTGATACACATTAACCCTTTCCGGCACTTTTTTAAAGGTCATATGCTCAGGTGTATGGAATAAATAAACAAAAACCATAAAATTTGTATGGGAGCCCCCTAAGGAGTGGTCGGAGGGAATAAGTGTCAAAGGCAAAAATATTCCTTTTACAAAAGTAATGGGGGGTCAGTGATACCTATGAACCCTTTCCGGCACTCTCTTAAAGGTCATATCCTCAGGTGTATGGAATAAATATACAAAAACCATAATATATGTAAGGGAGCCCCCCTAAGGAGTGGTCGGAGGGAATAGGTGTCAAAGGCAAAAATGTTCCTTTTGCAAAAGTAATGGGGGGTCAGTGATACCTATGAACCCTTTCCGGCACTCTCTTAAAGCTCATATGCTCAGGGTTATGGAATAAATATTTTGCTAAATAGTTTTTAAAAAAGATGTCGTCAAAAGCGAATTGAATAATTCTACGTCTTGTGTTACGACATAGTCGAAACTACTGTATCTTTTAACCAAGCTGGTTTTACTAGAAACTAAAAATAAAAGTTTAAACTTTTTCGAAGCAAACGAAATTAGTTAATGTCAGGACATACTGTCACAAAAGCTCATCATATAAATAATAGCCTTTAATTTTTCAATTCCCAAAGTAATTCGCAAGTTAAAAATGAAAATTCTAACAAAATATCTTAGTTCTCAAAACCTAAAAACCATGGCATTAAGTGATTTAACATTCTAAAAATGGAGACAAACCCTCGTATCTGGTAGTCCTGCGCCATTGTCATGCAGTCTGTCACGATCAAAATCTGTTCATTGAACGTTGACCAAATGATCACAAAGGAACTGTTTACAAGAAATTACAAAAAGTCACAGTATGACCTTTGCTGTTACCGATCAAATGGAAACTAACAATCGAAGAACGTAGACAAAAATCATGAATGTTGATCGAACGAAATAAATAAGTTTTTAATGATATTTTTATAATAAAAAACGATATTTAAATAAATAACTACATTTAGACGAAGCATAAATTGATAGTATCACGTGTTTTCAGTTCTTTTCTTGATGATATGATGAAAATGATTTCATTGCAAATTTATATAATTCATCAATATTTTCTGCCAAAATATCTAAAATAACATAAGCCATTGAGTGAATTTTTGATTTTTTTTACTTTTTTATATACTACCTCTGTCGGTCTTAAATTCCTTGCTATCCATTAAGCCTTCATCATCCATCATCATATCGTCCTTGAATAACCCCTTCAGTTTCGGTAAAACCAGTAAGAGACAAATTAATCCAATGAACTTGATAATTTTTTTAAATATAAGCAATTTTAAAATAATTTTTCCAATAGTGAAGAGATTAATTTTTGTTTTTATTTTATTCCAAAACCAGTCATCTCTAGAATGAAAAGACACTTCCGATGGTTTGTAGAAACTAGGGGGGCCGTATGCTGGAGCTGGGGGTCCATACACTGGAGCTGGTGGTCCATAAATGGAAGGCGGTGGAAGATATTGATTGTTATTAGGCCGAGAATATTCATATCCATTATTGATTTCTGCAATTGAAATAATATAAATATATTGATCTACAACCAATCAAAATAGTTTAAAATACATATAAAGTTTTTTATAACGTTTGAATGAGGTATTAAAAAGTGTTCGTCTCAAGAGCCCGTACAGAATAAAAGCTATTGGCGATCGGCGATAATCTCTTCTCGCTAATCGCTCAGAACACGTCCAGAATGAAATCGATTAGCGATTGGCGAACTATTCAGACTGAATTGTCAGAATGCTTTGTTTTTTGTATGCATAATTAACATGAAGAAAACAGAAACACAGACAACAAATGTCAGAAGATAATAAAACTTAAGAACATGCACTGAAGGTACCCCATCATTAGGAAAAATACGGCAACACTTATCATGTTTGACACCACTCAAAGAGAGGATCGCCAGGTCGCCAAAGAAAAAATAGAATAGATTGTAATCTGGCGAATGTTCGTCACGATCGAAAACCAGCGATTTGATTTCGGACGTGTTCATACGTTTTCATGCATTCTATTGCTTGAAAATGTCGCCAATCCCTGATTCTTTGATTCTGTTCAGGCTCTAAAAAATATAAATTTAAATAAAAGCGTAAATAAGGTATTTTATTTTAATAATTACTGTGGAATTTCGGTTTAAAGAATCAGAAGAAATAACGAACCGAAACAAATTTGTTTGATTCTATTGAATTTTCCGATTGAATTTGATCTTTAGTATATTTAATTTATTGGACCCCCACCCCCACTAAGCATATTTTGCATCGTGTAAAATTTACCCTTTTTTATATATTTACTATATGTTAAAAATAATTGCTAAGATTGTTTTCTCCAAGCCGGTAGTTTTTTATTAATTTTTTTTTATCACTCATTTTCCGAAAACAAAGTAAAATATTGTTTTATATTTTGATTTTACTGCATGATACAAAAATATTGTATCATGAGTTTACTGATACTCAAAACACCTCTCATTTGTCAACGCGAATGTCACACTCATAATTATTAGTAGATTTTTTTTCAGATGACGAAAGAATCCACAATGTTTATAAAATAAAATATAAACTCAATTTAAATTAAACCAAGATAGAATAAATCCTTAATTTTTTTGTTTATATAAGTTTCCCGTATGCACAACACATTTTCTTCAAGTCTACGCACCATTGTCCTGTGAATGATGTGAACTATGCAGGGCATTTATATACGAATCCTGTTGGAAAGGCGCCTCTGCACTGCTTAACGATATAAGCGCTGCGTACAATAAACTAAAAATTAAAAGTTTTGTCATTGTGCACCAGTAATAATGGGCAATCCAACTTTCAAAACCTAAAACAAACTAAAAGTGAACTACGAAAGCAGTCCTATATAAAACTTTGTATTCAAACTGGCCATTGATTAATTTCTTTATTTACATGCATATGGTATCGACAGGTAATCAATGTCAGTAGGAAAAAAGTCATGGGATATTCATTCCAAAAGAAGAAAATTGTCAAAGAGGCCAACAGAATTATACAATACTATTTTATATTATCTTATACTATAGAATTATACATATGATTTTTGTGGTTTTTACACTCTTATGGTAAATTTTTGATAGTAAAAAAAGTAAGAAATACTTATAAATGCTTATATTATTTATATACTCATATATTAGTGAGAATATAGGGGAATCAGGTTCGAGGCTGGAAATAATTAAATTCGGTTTTTTTACATTAATCGAACTTAATTTTGCTGAAGCGGAAAACAAGAGATATTAGCATCATTTAGCATTGAAATTAACTTCAATTTTGATTATGTCACTTTACTGGAATGTATACCGTGAAAAGACTATGTCAATGGGTTAGCATAGAAAGTAACTCAATTTTTGTTACCTTACTGGTGAAGAAAAGAGCTGAATAAAATCTGGAAAACTTTGGATATAAAAACTTTTTTAATTCAGTTTTTATTTAACCCTATTCATGACACGCTATTTGAATAACGTTAACTCTCACGGTGCGACTTAGAGACACTAATACAAAAAATATAATTATTTGATTGAAAAAAAGAAAGTTTAATACAAAATATCGTTCATGGAGATTTAATTTATTTTATTAAAAAGAAAAATTAAATTTTTTATAAATAATGTGGAAATTGTTATTAAACTATTAATTTGTACATTAAAGGCTAACTACACTTTTCTGTGAATGCTCGTTACTCATGGGTTTGTGACTATTACCACGGAATTGCTTGGAAAATCGTCCTTTTTTTATAAGAGGAACAATTTAGTTGACGCCTCTTCTGTGATTATACTGTCGATGCATTCTAAGCTGGATTTCATGATGAGTTTTCCATTATCACGTCTTTTGCAGATACCAGTGTCTTAGAGTCACTACGTGACAGTTCATGTTATTTTTTAATATTTTGTGTAATAGGTAAATATTATAAAAACATAAAAAAAAAATTAATTGAATATTACAGAAACACAATGACCAATAATAAAATATATTTAACTTATTTCGCTTTAAAGCAAGTTTTAAATCATTTATATTGTTTGAAATTGAATAGTGACCCAAAGACACAGCCTGACATAAATAGGGTTAAAAAAGGTGTATTATTGAGGTGTACTTGAGAGTGGTCTACTAGAATATATTAAAAACATGATGTCGAAAACAAAAGAGTTACACCTTTTCTATATTAAATTGCATCTGAATCTCCAATTCAATATTGAACAAGAGTGAGTGCACTGCGAAATTTAGTATTAAAATAATATATTTTTTAATCTTTTGCTTTCTATTAGCCATAACAATAGAAGAATCTAAAAAACAATTGTCTAGATTGTAAAGATAACGTTGATAAGGTTCCTAATGGGGCAATGCAATTCAAGTACGCATAAAAATGTTTGTTTTCTGGACATGGCTCATGTCCGAAATTTCATTTATCGTTCATTTTATTCTTGAAATAAATTTAAAAAACAGTCACGTGACAACTTTCAATCGCACACACTGATTTCAATATGAAGTCTCTTTCACTATTTTTTTATATAAAAAGTAAATCTGTTTTGGAAGGAAAAAATTTGTGCCGCTTTACTAAGACGAAAAAAACTAATGGAACTGGTTTGATATAACAGTTAACTCAATTCTGTTTGTGGTTTGAATGCTTGATGTATATTTTAAATATCAATATTAAAATTTGATTAACAATAAAGAGCAATTCGATTTTATTCGATTTCATGTTGTTCCACTTCATTGCTCAAAAACTTGGGTTTTTATCAGAGTTCGGAATTGTCCGCTCGCGTTCCTTTGTGTGCATACGAAGGTCCACAAGTAATCGCACGTTCTCGCGCACGCATAAGTTATTAAGAATTTTATCGCTCTCGTCCATGAGCGCTTACCTTTTGTTGAGACTTTGACAAATGAGATATCATTCCGAGTACCTACACTTAGAGAAAAAATATTAAATTAATCCAAAAACTTTTTTAATTTATCCAAAAACTGGGTCATTTTTGAACCAATAACACATTTGCATAAATCAAGTACGTAAATATTTAAACTTTATTTAAATACTTTTTTAATTAAATTATGCACGCGTATTGTTGATTTTATGTTAAGTAATTAATATTTTAATAAAATATTAAAGTATTTAAACAGAAATAATAAAAATTATATTTAAATTATGCACGAATTTTTTAAATATCAAATATTTACTATTTGAAAATAGAACTATCGCATTTACAGAAAATTTAAATAAAAATATTGAAATTAAAAAAACAACATATTTAAATGAAATATATTATTAATGGTTTGTTATACATCTCGTTTGTAGCCTAAATTATGTAGCCTAGATGCTTAGCCAATATGTATATATACAATTTCATAACCAGAGCTTAGAAATAAATGTATAATAGTAAGCAAATATATAACAAAAACAATAATGATTTTCATTTTGTTAATTTTTAGCAATATTATAAAAGTTTCCAGTTAAGATGCACAAGGTCTCGTTGAGGATATCTTCTTAATTTGGTAAAACTGTTGATTAGAGCTCACATAGGCAAGGCTAGACGGACGTGGTCTAGCTCCAGCATATGCCAAGCGAGACGGACGAGGTTTTGCTCTGGATAATCATGTTCTATTCATTTATCTATAGATTTATATGTATGTAAGGTGATTAGAGCAGTACTCACATATGTAAGACCGGACGGACGAGGTCAAGCTCCGACATATGCCAGGCGAGACGGACTTGGTCTCGCTCTGGAAAGTCATGTTTCACTTATCCATAGTTATAATTTATATCTAGTACGACGGTAAATCCAGGCGGGTGGTATTTGTGGTTTGAGCAAGTTTTTGTGCCAAAGAATTTGGATGATGTTGAAGTCGTTCTTTGTATTTTTGATTGAGTGCAATAAAACTGCTTTTAACTAAGGGAACGTTCAGGTCTTTGTGGATATTTTCATTCTTTACAAACGTTTCGTTGTTCGTAGGATTTTCGATTGTGAACGCTGTATTATCTCAACATTAGAGGAACTGGCTTTTCCTAAAGCTGCGCTCCGTACGTCCAAATTGGTTTTATAATAGAATTGTATAAAAGTACCTTATGTTCCAATTGGAGCCTTGAACTCCTGATAAGAAGCCAGTTTAACTTTAGAGCTTTCAGTTTCATTTGGGTTTTCTTGGACTCAATATGCTTTCGCGAAGTTAACCGTCTGTCAAGATGAATACCCATACGTTACCACATGTAACGTTATTCGCTTGAGGAATGGAGATTTGATTGAGCATGACTGTAGGACATGTTTTAGTCCGCAGAGTAAATGTTACGTGCGTACTTTTCAGCTCATTAATTCTTATTCTCCAGTTTCTCAACCATGTTTCCAAGGTCTCCAAATATTCATTTAGGTCTTTGGATGCAACTAAAGAGTTTGAATGGGTGTTCAAAATAGCTGTATCATCAGCAAATGTTGAAGTGACCAATCGATTGCTAGTTGATAGATCACCTGTAAATTTTAAATACAAAACTGGACCGAGGACGCTCCTTTGAAGAACTCCTACTGAAATTGGAAAATTAGATGTAATAAAGTTTTTATATTTTACTCTAAATTTTCTATCACTTAGATATGACTCTAGAGTCTTATGGCAGTGAACTGGTAATACAAGTTTTATTTTGTATATTAAACCTTCGTGCCACACCCTATCAAATGCCTAACCAACATTTCGTTTGTTATACGATGCACTTGCTCTATAGTACCATGTTTTTTTCGAAAGCCAAATTGGTGGTTTGGGATAATTCCTGTTTGTTCCATATGTAGCTCTAACGTAGTGAGCAGTAATTTTTCAAAAAGATTTGAAAATATAGGAAGTAAACTTATTGGTATGTAAGAAGATGTTTGACTTGGGTCTTTTCCAGGTTTGGTAATCATGGTAACCAATCATCAATATTGCGTTAAATATATGTTATAATATTTTAATAGCAATACCTTATTACTCCTTTATCATTTTTGGAGTAATAAGCGGAATCGCGTCCGTACATGAGCGAACCCTTCCATACCTTGATTTTTATTTTGACTAATTTAAAACCTTTTGGTTCTATTATATAGCTTATCAAACAATATACATATTCCATATTTTTATCTTTGTATTGTTCTACATAACATCAGCGATATATATATACATTAAGATGGATCGAAATAAATTTTTTTCACTCATATTCTGGAAGCTGGATTCAAATAGATTTTAAATCCAAAAGGATATCGAAATCGGTGTAACCGTCTGTTAGCGGTTTTGATTTTGAAAATGGCAAAAAAGCCCGATTTTACATAGCATCGAATTTTGGAAAAAGCGCCCGGATTTGAAGTAGCAATTGAGCCCGAAAGACGAAACTTACGCTCGAATGGTTTGGACTGCGGCCTCGGTAGTCGAGTTGGTAGCGTGCTCGACTGCCACCCCAGAGGTCCCGGGTTCGATTCACGGCCAGGCCATGGTCCTTCGCTTTGAACCGCTTTTAATCAACTGAAATTAAAAATTCATCAATATTTACGACTTGAAGTTGTAGTTGATGGTAGAGAAGTTTGTGCATGAGATTGCCTTATAACTTGAATTGACTGAGGTAAAGGCATAACACTTGCCTTTGATTGAAATTCAAATGTTTCTTTGGCTTTCCACCACGCTTAGAACATCCTACACGTGTTTCACTTGATTGTTCTTTTCTTCCCACTAATCTATCACCTCATTTTCTAACCAAGGCAGACTTGACTGAATCCTGAACTTGACTGAATTCCACCTGAAATCCTTAGTTTAAAGCTAAAAAAAACAGTTTTTCGGGCTTTATTTCCAAAATTTTCGCGAGTAATTTCCATGATCCAGATTCAATGTATTTTAAGATTATCAAAATATAAAAGAACAGATTTGAGTAGTAAATTAATATTCCTCTGTAAAAATATCTTCAAAAATTTCCTTAATTTTATTTGTTTTTTAATGTTATTCCATGAATAAAGGGTCCACGGACATTATCCACATTATCCACATTATCCACGGACATCCAAAAAGACCAAAAATGTCCTATGCAGCGGCGGCAAAGTATTTGAAAAAGTCAAAGACTTTTGTCCAGAAGTGGGTGCAACGCTTTAAGGAATCTAAAAACGTCAATGACCTTCCCGATCGTGGCTCAACAGGGAACGTGACCAAGAAGGATGGAAAAATGATATATGGACTTGAAATTTTGCATATGAGCTTTGATATACAACACGTACACTGTGTAAGAAATTCAACCAAATCGAATACAAACCACGCCTACCCATAAAAAGTGACTTTATCAAAAACAAAAGCGAATATTTTCTGTTAAAACTATGACGAAAATATTTTTACAAATAAGCATTTTATTGACTGCTTAAGACTTTGAATTTACTTTGGTTCAGCAGTGGGGGTTTTTAACTTCGGACCAGTCGAAGATCATTTCATACTAGCTTAAACTGTTTTACTTTTTTTATTAAATGTTCAGACCATTCAAAATACATGTATTGAACTTTTGTATTCTAGAGAAAACTCACTCAGCCCTCTCTTACTCAGTCCGTTACTCAGGCCGAATAAATATACTTTAGTTCGGCCGTGGGGGTATTTTAACTTCGCCCAGTAATTATTTTGATGAGGTTTGTTTATTAGGGGGACTGACGTGATTTTTATCCAATTATACCAAATTCCAAGTTTATTGTACGCTTTAAATATCGATTCAGTGTTGTATCATAATTTTCATCTAAGCACTTATTTTAGCGAGTAATAATTCCATTTAACTTTGCAATGTGAAAAAAAATTATTTCTCAACCATTTGAAAATCTGCGTATTAAGAGAACATCAGAACTTTGTGTACTTTTTGTATTTGAAATATTCTTATTCGACTTAGTAATTTTGATGAATACAGTAAAACAAATTATCTTTTTTTTCAATTCAAATAATTTGTGTGTAATATAACTACTTTGTACAATTAATTCATCAGGTTATGTGCCCAGGTAGCGATACTTACGGAAAAGGATTATATTTAAATTGGTTGTAAAAAAAGGATTCGATCGAAGTACGTCGGTGAAGTTTGTAATTTTATCGAGAAAAATTTTCTACAAATTTTTGAAAAATATAATAAAAAAAAAACTTAAAAATATATATGTATATAGACTATCATATCCTCGTTGTCAATCCTCACCATGAGTTGGTTAATATATCCTATAATAATTTATTGTTCATCCAGCGAAAATGTAATAAATGACGTTATGTCTGATATTGAGGCTGTGCCTGTTAAGTCCTCACAATCAAAAAAGAAAAAAAAAAATCGAGTACGCAGAAGCGCAAGATATCAATGAAAAACAGTAGTGATAGTGAAGTCATCACAAAAAAATATTCAGTACAGTAGTTTCGACTATGTCGTAACACAAGACGTAGAATTATTCAATTCGCTTTTGATGAAATCTTGTTTAAAAAATATTTAGCAAAATATTTATTTCATACACCTGAGCATATGACCTTTAAAAGAGTGCCGGAGAGGGTTAATATGTATGACCACCATTACTTTTGCAAAAGGAACATTTTTGTCTTTGACACCTATTCCCTCCGACCACTCCTTAGGGGGGCTCCCATACAAATATTATGGGAACATTTACTTTTGCAAAAGCAACATTTTTGCCTTTGACACCTATTCCCTCCGACCACTCCTTAGGGGGCTTCCATACAAATATTATGGTTTTTGTATATTTATTCCATACACCTGAGCATATGACCTTTAAGAGAGTGCCGGAAAGGGGTAAATATGTATGACGGAGGGGGTTAATATGTATTACCGACCCCCATTACTTTTGCAAAAGGAACATTTTTGCCTTTGACACCTATTCCCTCCGACCACTCCTTAGGGGGGCTCCCAAACAAATATTATGGTTTTTGTATATTTATTCCATACACCTGAGCATATGACCTTTAAGAGAGTGCCGGAGAGGGTTAATATGTGTGACCGATCCCAATTACTTTTGTAAAAAGAACATTTTTGCCTTTGACACCTTTTCCCTCCGACCACTCCTTAGGGGGGCTCCCATACAAATTTTATGGTTTTTGTGCCGGAAAGGGTTGATATGTATGACCGACCCCCATTACTTTTGCAAAAGGAACATTTTTGCCTTTGACACCTATTCCCTCCAACTACTCCTTAGGGGGGCTCCCATACAAATTTGATGGTTTTTATTTATTTATTCCATACACCTGAGCATATGACCGACCCCCATTACTTTTGCAAAAGGAACATTTTTGCCTTTGACACCTATTCCCTCCGGTTTGTCGATAAAACCGGAAACTGTCGATAAATAGGTAGCAAGTTTAAGCAAACAAAAACATCAAATGTTGGCTTTATATTTCATGTAATTGTGTAAAATGTATATAAGTTAGAGAGTTCTAACATGAATTTTTGTCGCATTGAGGATCAAGCAGACCAACAAGTGCTAACATCAACATTGTACGATCAGTACTTTAGGCCCTCCAAAGGCTCAAAAAGTGATATAAATACCGACACCTGATCACTATCAACCACCCTACTTACCTCCGAGAATGACGTATTCTACGTCAAAAATGCCAAATAGCAATGGTCCAAATAATAATGATAGCGAAGCTATCACAAAAAAAATGCCTAATGACAATGTTTGTGATACCCAAAATGTCGAAAAGCTTACCATACAACTGCAAAAGCAGTTGCAACAAATTGAAGAACTGAAAATATACAACAAGCAATTAGAAGAAAAGCTCAAAAATAATAAATTTTTTGAGCTCAGTCATGATGAAGATATCAGCCTCATGAGTGAAGAAGCTGATATCGTCTTTCCCCACATAAATACAAAGAAGCCAACAAAAAAATTACTCCCAGCACTCTAGTCCAGAACATCCAACGCAGCAATGCTGACGCAGAAAAGCCGCCGATCGTGATTGTGTCCAACGAGAACACCAAGGAACTGCACAGCAAGGTTTTTAATATACTACACAACAAAAACTATTACTTTAACAAAACACAACATGACACTCTCAAAATTCAAATCCTTAACATATCCGATTACAAAAAAGTCAGAGAACAATTTATAAAAGATAATATAAAACACTACACTTTCACCCCTAAATGTGACAAACCAATAACATTTATTTTAAAAAATTTTCCGTCTTATTATGATGAGAATGACTTAATTAGTGCACTTAACTCAGTGCAATTTAACTTTAAATTAATTAGAGTCTCGAAATTAAAATTTAATTGGCTAGTGCAATTTGATAACTTCTCGAATATCCAAGAAATTTTAAGTATTAAATACCTTAACCAAAACAAAATTTATTTTCATAAGTATAAGCCGAATCAAATTTTACAGTTCAAGCGTTGTCAACGTTTTAATCATGCTGCAATTAATTGCAATATGCCCTACCGTTGTGTAAAGTGTGGCGGAAATCATGGGCCCAATAAATGCTTGATTCCGCCTAAGGAAATCAATAATGATATTAAAAAAAAAACATTAAGCGACGGCACCATCAAGAAGCAAATTGGTATGCCTGTCTATTGTGTACTTTGCAAATCGGAGGGGCATACGGCAAATTACAAAAAATGTGAAGTGTATCAAAAACTAAAAAAATCGATAAGTGAAAGATAATTTGAAAAAGAAAACAATAAATTATTAACAAAAAAATCAATACAAAATTTTACAACACCGACAAAATCATTTGCAGATACTTTGCGTGGCAATAATAATATTAAAAGTAAAAATAATAGTAATTTTGCATTCATAAACAATGAATGTGAACCCGTATTCGGACAAAGTTTTTCACATTTAATAATTAAAATCAACGCATTTTTACCTACCTATAATAAAGAAGCGCCAATTCATGTTAAACAAGAAAAACTTTTTAACTTATTTTTTTCTATCTGCTCTGGTGGACATCCGTAATATGGTTCTTATAAATAGCAAATAATTTCTTTTGACTTTTAATGCATCGGAAAATTAAATGTATTTCCATCAATGTCAACTCTTTGGTTTCAAAACAAAAACGCCATTATTTTAATATTTTCTTAAAAAAACATAAGCCAGATAGTATTCTTATTGCGGAACATAAATTAAACATTCGACATAAAATTGAATTTAAAGATTATAATATTAGACAACATCGATCAGTAGGTTCAGGTGGTGAAAGTGCAATTTGCATAAAGGAAAATTTTAGTTATAAAAAAATTGAATTAAATCTTGTTAGTATTGAAAACACTGCAATCCAAGTAAGCCTTATTGATGGAAGCACCATTTCTTTTGTTTCCATGTATTTAAGACCTTCGGACACTCTTTCTGTCATTGACTTGAATAAAATTGTAAGTGTATTTAATTCTGATAAATTTAGTTTGGGAGGAGACCTAAATTCTAAACATCCTAGCTGGGGCAATGTGCCCACTAACGTCAATGGAAGGATCTTTTCAAATTGGCTGAACAATCAGCCCTTAGTCCAGATAATTCCAACAAAATTCCCTACCAGAATCTCTACTTGTGAGTCCTTCTTGGATATATTTCTAACCTCTACTTGCCTAAACATTGAATTTAGCGATTTGCACCCAAATTTTCTCAGTACTCTATATTTTGAGTCAGATCACAACGCCGTTGAACTAAATTTATTGAGTTGTAATATTGTAAGAAATCCTCTGGTTGAAGTTTATAATTTTAGTAAAATGAATATAGATCGCTTCAAACATTGTTGAATATATTCTACCTAATGTTAGAACAGTTTCACAAGTCGAAATTAATAATTGCATTTCACAGTTAGGGCCTGCGTTTGAATCAGCAATTTTGTCATCTACTCCTAAAATAACCATTCGGAAGAAAGGGCAAATTAAACTTCCACAAGATATTATTAACTTTATTCGAGAAAAAAAAAATCTGAGAAAAATAGCGTATAGAGCCGTACTGATCCGCAGAGAAAAAATACATTGAAAGCAATTATTAGAAACCTGGACAAAATAATCAAAGAACGTATCTCACTACACGAAGACAGATACTGGTGTGATTTCTTCAAAAAAATTAAAGTGAATAATAAAACCTATAAAAAAATTAAAAGTTTATGCGGATTGAACAAAACACATGATCTTCCTGTTTTCGTTTACGATTTTGGTAATGTTATTTCTGAAAATTTAAATAAAGTGAATATGTTAACTAATACTTTTGAAAAAGTTCATGGTCAAAATTTAAATTTAGGGTCAATTCAATTTACGAATTTTGTGAAAAATGAAATCAGTGAATTACTTAATAATGAGCCAATTTTCAATTTTAATAATATTTTCACTGCTGATGGATATTCGTCTGTAGGAAATGGTGAGGGTGTTTTACCAGATAATTATAAATACTTTATCAATGCTGATGATATTTGTTGTGCTCTCAAATTGAAAAGTAATAAAAAAGTTTTGGCGAAGATGGGATCTCTAATTTTGTTCTGAGAAAAACTTATTTATTTTTTTGGAAATTTTGCGCCATTCATTTAATCATATTTTTAATTTAGGCTTTTTCCCGATGAGTTGGGAATGTGCAAAGGTAATTCCTATTTTAAAACCAAACACTAATGCAAAAAATCCTAAGAGCTATAGACCGATCTCGTTATTATCTAATATTAGCAAACTTTTCGAAGAATTTCTTTTGATCAAAATCAAAACTCATATTTCGGATGCAAATATATTGAAAAATTACCAATTTGGATTTCGTAATTCACATTCAACAAATCATGCGTTAATGCTACTCTCTGACTACGTTTCAACAAATTTAAACAATAGATGCGCAAAAATAGCTGTAAGCTTGGATTTTGAAAAAGCTTTCGATAGTGCGTGGATTGAGGGTATTATTTACAAAATGTTTAAAGTTTTTGGCTTTGATAAAAATGTATGTAGGATCATATTAAATTATTTAACAGAAAATTTAATTCATTTGACATCACCAACCTTGAATACAACATAAATCAATACACTAGTAATTAAAATATTATGTATTTTTCATTGTACTTTGACCATGTAAACACTATTTTGTTCCTTTTGTTATGTTTGTTCCTTTTATTATGTTTGTTTAGTTTTAAGTATCGTCATTTATGTTAGATTAATTAAAAATCGTAAATATAGTCCATTTTTACCACCCAATTTTTTTTTTGAAATTTGAACTAATTTAATTCTATAAATGAATTTTTAAAACCAATAATGTACTTAATATATTTAGTTTATATAACGGTAATTAATTAATTCCTAGGTAAATACGAATTGTATGTTAGGACCATGTAACTTATAATATAATTTTAAGACTTGTTGTAATTAATTTTGGGATAAATAAATGGAGTTTAAATGGTTGTAAAAAAAGAAGAAAGGAAAACAGATTGAGATATTAATCGGAACCAAATTTGAACTACAAAACTTAGGTCCCATTCTGTAGTATTTAGGGATCTTAGTTTCGCACGACAGCGATGGAAATTTTATGTTCTGCCAGTCGAAATATATTGTTCAAATTGCATCGAATTTCGGATTGGCGGATGCAAAGGCAGTAAGAACGCCAATGGACGTTGGCTACGGAAAATCTTATTCAGCTTTATTAATTGGCAATACAAAATATCAAAAGTTGATTAGAAGCCGATTTTATGTGTCAGATTATTCACGTGCATTTTAGCTCAAAAGTTTTCAACCCACATATGGTATTTGAAGGTCAAATAGTTGAAGTTAATGGCTAAATGAAGTTGAAATTGAGCAATGTGCGAGGTAGTGAGTAGGCATGAGCAGACTTGAGATTATATGGATATGCGGATGCAAATCGGGCTAAAGAAAGTGACACGAAACTCAAACAGTGACTACGTATTTTATCTCAATGATGTAGAATTGGACCTGTCGCAAACAGAATTGCGTGTCATTGGCTACGTTCAGCAGGCACAATTTTTGTGCAACTGTTGTGCTCAACATGTTGAGTAAATGTATCAGAAAAAAAATGATATCAAAAACTGACAGTTTTCATAACATGTTGAGCTGATCAGAAGCTGATACCTATGCGTTCAGCAGGCATACACTCAACAGTTACACAACAGTTGTAACTGCTGAACGTAGCCTATGTCATCAACTGAAGCAGAGTACATTGCCGTGTCTGAGACATGTCAAGAAGTTGCTCGGTTGCGACGTTTATTGTCTGACATGCATTGCGAAATCAAGCAGCCATCACTTTTGTACGAGTATGAAGATAATCAAAGCTGTCTCAAGTTGATCCAAGAAGAAAAGTTTTCAAACCGGACGAAACACAACGATACAAAATGCCACTTCATTAAGGACTTTGTCGATAAGGGAATCGTGCAAAGCAAATACTGTCCAACAGATTAAATGGTTGCTGACTTGCTTACTAAACCATTGTCAATAACCAAACACGACGACTACGTGGGAAATGTGGTTATGGGATCGAGGAAGAGAGTTGGATATTGTGATCACATTCATTACTTTGAAAATCATGGTATAATAATACAAGGTAGCATTGACAGTTGCTTGGGAAATCATATACTGTCAAAAAATATACTCAAAAAGAGAGCGCTCACAATCCGCCATTGAAAACACAAGCAATGTTGAAAACGTTGAAGTGAAAAAAAACAACAACCACAGCAGCTGCTGATGTATTTCCACAAAAAGCTGTTTTTGACAGTTTATGTTTTCCTGTTGAAGAGAAAATAAGCAGTTGTCAATGCTACCATGTATTATTATACCATGTTTGAAAATAAAACACTTTGCTTTATGTGTATTTATGTGGTACGCAAGTACTTTTGCTCTTTCACTCTCATTTGCGGATAGCGTTAAGCTGGATTCACTGATCACCTTCAGCATGTTTTCAAGTTTTTTTTATATGAAGTTTATGCGCTCTATTTTTTTTCACACTTAATGAGAGAGTAACAAAAACCTGCTGCATCTCTTGAACTTGATTAACTTTATTTTAGTTTTCTTGCTGAATGTTTTTGAGCGGAACTGCCAGAATGAAGTTTGTCAAGTTGAAATAGGCATATTTTATTTTTCATGTCTTTATAATGAAGGAACATTGTATCTGGCAATGCTGAATGACATTGAAAAAACAACAAACTTGCAGAATGTTTTACATGTCAGTGAATCAAAATTGCCACATTCTCTTGTTGAGAGCAATAGAGCTTGCGCAAAAAACATGCTGAAGGTGATCAGTGAATCCAGCCTTAGCGTGAGCACAAATACTTGATAGTGTGCGTAAATAAAAAACCAGTCGAAGGCAAAACAAATGAGTTATTGTCTCTCACTCATTAATTATGTGAATTAAAACAACTTGCAATAGGAGTACAAGTAAGCAAGTACTTGAAATACTTGAGTATTTTAGAAGACAAATTTTCAGTTGCATAGATATGTATATTTTATTAAAAACAAATAACAATTCATTTAAAGATAACGAAAACACAAAAAATATATCAAATAAGTTAACTTATAAGTTAATAATTAGTATTCGTAGTAAAAGAATTACTGTTTGTTGCGTGTAAAGATCTTAGCATTAAAAAATAAAAATAAAACAATAAATCAATATCTATTTACTTCATCAATTTCCACTTTGTATGCAAATCACTTCAAAACTACTTGATTATGCCTTCACTAGCAAACTGAATGCCTCCTGCTTTCAATATACTCAAGTATTTGGAGTACTAGGTGGAACTATTCATGGTATAATAATATAAGGTAGTATTGACAGTTGCTTGGGCATCGACCATCTGTCAAAAAAAATGTCTAGAAAGAGAGCGTTCAATTATTTCTTATGTTTTCGCCATTGTTTATGTTTCAGCGCTTGCAAATAACCAAACATTTTCTTACAAAATATTGCCTATTTTATTTAATCAATAGTGAATTATTATTACTACAACGAAGATAACTTGTGAACTTTGTGTTATTAAGTGCAAACATAAGAAAAAAGGTTGAAAACGTTCAAATGTAGCAACCTCAGCAGCTGCAGATGCATATGGACGAAATTAAAGAAGTTTCCAATTATTATTAAAACACCACGGCTGGAAAACGTTAAACACATATCACACATAATTTTTTCACAACTTTCATTATTATAAATGTGTATTTAACGCACATATTTTGCGGAATTTATTTATTTTTACATTCGTTTAATTCTTGTTGCACGAACAACTGTTTTTGACAAATGGTCGTTGCCTTGTTGCTGAGAAAATCTATACTTGTCAATGCTACCTGTATAATTATATCATGGAACTATTAATTTATTTTTCATTAGCCGTGATAGCGGCGGGTAATTTTTATGATCGACGAGAGTAAGTTGCGTATGCATTTCACTCGAGAGAGAGAGAGAGAGAGAGAGAGAGTCAATATATTACTTGTTCTCTGAGCAACAATTAACGCACTTACGCTAACTCTTTGCTGAATTATTCTACAAGTGATGTGCTTAACTTAAAGTACTCGGTGTAATCATAGAAGGAAATGCATTTGCGTAGCCGTTTAATAAATAAATAAAAATATAAATAAACTGGCCATTTCAGCCCTTGAAAGGACTTTGACCGAACTTCTTATGATCAATTGTGTTGTGCGTGTTATTTAAATGTTTGTACACAAGTGATTGAGACTACTAGTTTTACACCGACACTGAACGGCTAATGTGCATGTTCTCAAGAAGCTTTCATATCATTATTTACTCTTTGAGGTTTGCCATTGTCTGCAGAGAGGTGACGGCCGAACAGAAAAATTAATTCAATTGAAAAAACTTTCTGTGTCAGATGGCATTGAACCAGAGTTCTCTGGCGTATGGGTCACGCACTCTACCCACTTCGCCACAGCCGCCACAAGTCTCAAGAATATGTGGTTAAAATTTCAAGTCGATTTCAAGTTTCGTAACTTTACGTTCGGAAGTCCGCCATTTTGTGAAAAATCAATATTTTCAAAATCGGCTAAGACAAATATGAGTTTTAAGTATCTAGTTTAATAATATTTTTCATTTTTTTGTTTCAGATGAATTCAGGAGGAGCAATCTTGGTGACCGCATTTCACCTTTTTTTTCACAGCGCTCTATAAAAAACTCTGTATTTACCTAAATATTAAATTTTTTTTTATAAAATAAAACTAAACATAATCTTGAATGTGTATATTTTTAGGTATAAAAATCCTCATTTAAAAATATACATTAGGTTTCCTTGAAAAGATTCACAAACATGACCTTTTTTTTCGGCCTCTGGGTATATAGTCCCCCTTAAGACTTTTCTATAGTTTTCCTGAAAATTATAAGCTTCACAAAAATTGGTTTAGCAGTTTCAGAGTCTATGCCTGACATACACACCCACATACATACATACATATGTACATCCACTTTTATATACACATATTGTGTAATGTAGAATTGTAATATTCTATTAACTGCCTTTCAAAACACAATCCACCCTATCGTGTGCCTCATTTCAACATTGATAATCCTCATTTCTGTTTTTGTCATTCTTGTATTGACAAGAATGGCAAATATTTATTTTCAGCATTGTTAAGAATTACAAAAGAATTTAATGTTTTAATTTATCAACGGTCCGGTTATCCCGTCCTCGTTGTAAAGGGTTTTTTATTTTATATAGTACCAGCCGCAAGAGCCAAGTTTGTCTACTTGCGTCTTAGTACTTTCAGATTTTTATATTAATGTAATTGAAAGACAAGTTTGTTTTTTTTTATATTGAGGTCTTTATTACAAGAAGTCTTGATGCGAATGATCCAAAATTAAGTGTGCGTTCAATATTTAAACAATAATTTTAGCATGAACATATTAGAAAAAAGAGTAAACATATAATTAAACTTTGAGCATAAGGAATATGTGTACAAGCATATAATTTTAATCTTACTTTACTCAAGAGAACATTTTAGTTAAAAGTTAAAGAGAGAGATTAACAAGCGACTAGTTTTAGCATAAACGTTAGTGAGCGCAAGTACATGAGAAATAAGAAAGACCGGTTTATAAAGATCTTTAAACAATAGCTTTAAAAATAAAATTATGCTCAATGCAATAAATACAGCAGTGGCAATAAAATTGAAACTTAAAACTAACAATTCATATTTAATTTAACTTCAATTATTATTTAATTATAATTATTATCTATTGTAAATAACAAAATGTATAAAAGTAAAAATAAAAATAGTTTGAAATAAAACATCCGCTACAATCTCCCCCTCTGCTGCAGAAATCGTCCCGATGATGCGGCAGGACTTTAGTTATATTTGGTAGGTTTTTTAGGCCGGAGTATTCTATTCGATGCTGTGTTGTTTTGTTGTGTAGCACTGATGTTTGTATCTGCAACATTTGTGTTTGTGTACGTATTGTGTTGTGTTGTATTTATAGTTGGTGGTGGGCTTGGATTTTTTGGGCGCCCACGGCACCTGATTGGATACATTGGTGCATCTTGCTTACCATCATAAATGGTTAAGTCCGATACATGATGAGTGGAATGTGGAGTACTTGGATCATTTTCTAATGCAATAGTGAAGCATGCTGAACCTTTTTTCGCAATAACTTTGTATGGTCCATCTCGACGAGGTACACATTTTGATGTCAACCCTTGGGCTCCTTTGCTTAAAATGTGTGTTTTTACTAAAACTCGATCACCAATGTTGATTACCGGTTGAGGTCTTCTTTTTTTATCAACGTATATTTTGTTTTTGTCTTGACTGAGCTCTTCTGCTTCTTTGGCAAGCTTCAGTGTATCTGCAAGTTGCAGTAAATGTGGGGTTATTTGTGGTAGGAAATTTTCTGCTTGAACTATAGATTTCAAATCATATTGAACTTCCGTTGGGGTCCTTAATTCACGACCGAAAGTTAGATATGCCGAAGAATAACCAGTGCTTGCGAATCGATGGTAATTTTAGATTCCATTTAGTATGCTCTTGGCCAACACATATAGAAAGTTGAGTTTTCAGATCTCGATTTTTTCTTTCAACTGGATTCGCTTCTGGGTGGTAGACAGGAGTAAACGATTGCTCGATCCCCAAACAGAATGTCAGTTTTTGCATTACTGCCGAGATAAATTGACATCCATTGTCAGTGTGTATTCGTCTTGGAACACCGTAACGCAGAATGACTTCATTTAACAAAAGTAACGCGCAGTTTTCAGCTGTGCCATCTTTCAGAGCAAACAGCTCAACCCAGCGGCTGCAAATATCTTCTACGATTAAGATCCATTGGAAACCCTCTGTTGTACGCGGAAGAGGACCAAATAAATCGACAGCTATGATTTCAAAACGTTGCTTACTGGAAACTGTTTGAAGTAAACCAGCTGGTTTTAAGTTCGTTGGCTTGTATCGTTTGCATTCAATGCATGATTTTACGTAATTTTTAATTTCTGCTCTCATACCTGGCCAGTAATAAAGAGCAGTTATTCGGCTTGTAGTTCTATCAATGCCATAATGGCCAGCGATGGGATCATCATGATAATTTTTTAAAATTGTGGAGCGCATTGATTTTGGCACCACAAGTTGACCATTTTCAGATTCTACATCTGCACAAAATCGATAAAGAACTGCATCTATCATAATAAACCCTCTACTTGTGTGTCTCAAAACATTCTCATCGTTGTTTTGGAATGACATAATGATGTTTTTAATATCTGGATCTTCAAGTTGCGCATTTCTGAACTCTTCCGCCCCTTTATGAGGGAAATCAATCTCGATAAACATGCACTCGCAGTTTCCTTCGTCGTGATTTTCAAATAAGCATGGTGGTCTGGAAAGCGTATCAGCAACAACATTTTGACGTCCAGGTGTATATCCAAACTGAATGTTGTACATTTGTAATTGTAACGCCCATCTAGCGAGTCGTCCTGTGGGCGATTTTAGGTTAAAAAGCCACTTAAGTGGTTGGTGTTCTGTTAAGACAGATATCTCAGAGCCTTCTATGTAACCACGAAATTTTTGCACAGCCCAAACAACAGCTAAAGCTTCACGTTCCGTGGTCGAATAATTTCTTTCCGCAGGGAGTAGTAATCGGCTGGCGTATTCGATAGGGTGCTCCTGATCTTTCTCCCCCTGCAGTAAAACTGCACCGATAGCATACTTGCTTGCATCTGTTTTTAAGGAAAAACTTTTGTTTTCATCAACTTGTTGCAAAATAGGTGGTGACGTGAGAAGCTGTTTAAGCATATTAAATGAATCTTGTTCTTCTGTTGACCATTTCCACACTGAGCGCTTTTTAGTTAAATTAGACAATGGCTTCGATATTTCAGCAAAATTTGGTATGAAGCGTCTATACCACGAACAAGTTTGCAAGAATGAAATGAGTTGTTTTATATTTCATGGGTTTGGACGTTTTAAAATAGCATCCGTTTTTTCTGGATCGATCTTTAGACCATCTACAGTGAGAATATGGCCTAAATATTTAACTTCCGGCCGACAGAAATAACATTTCTCTCTATTTAAGTGGAAACCAAATTTTCTCCAACGCTCAAACGTTTGCTGTAGTTCTGATATATGCGAATCAATATCTTTGGAGCAGATGATAATATCATCTAAATAGGCTAAAATTAAAATGTTTGGTAGTCCAGAACGGAATTTATCTATTAGCCGCTGAAACGAAGCTAAAAACATATATACCGAATGGGGTTGTAAATGCCGTTTTAACTTTATCGCGATCCGCGATTTTTATTTGCCAATATCCAGACCTTAGATCCAAAGTGGACATATAAGGCGTTGTCTTAGCTGCATGCAGTAGATCGTCCATTCTGGGTAATGGGTACGTATCCGTTTCGGTTATGGCATTTAAGCGGCGGTAATCCACACAAACTCTTATGCTTCCATTCTTTTTCGGTATTAAAACCACCGGAAATGCCCAGGGAGATTCCATTTCTGATATAACACCTTTCTTTAGCATGTCGTCGATCTCTGTTTTCAGCCTTTGCTTCATTTTAGGTGAAATTCTATACGGGCTTGTGGCAATTGGCTCATGTGAACCGGTTTTTATAACGTGTTCAATATGTGGTATCGGTGTTGTTATATCCTCAAAAATATCTTTTTCCTGATCCAGCAGTTTTTCTAAATTTAATTTTTCTGCCCTGCTTAGATGCGGCCCTTCATCTGAACGTAGATTTATATGAAAAGAGTTTAAGTTTATCGAGTACAATACATTATCTTGCAGGACTTCATCAGGCTTAAGTTTTATCATTGGAGGAAACAAATCTTCGTGTTTTTTCTTAATTTTTGCTTGAAAGTTTAAAGGAACTGTGTACTCAAAAATGTTGTTAATGCCTCCGGGCGAGTAATCATAGCTGCTTGTTTGTAAATGCTTTGGTGTTATGTAACCTTCTGTTTGAGAGTTTGCTTTTTTCAGACCAATTAATGTAATCAGAGTTTTTTTTTTCAAACCAATTAATAAAATCATTTATATGTTTAGAGTTTGTACTCGGGTTCTTGTTATGTTCATTTATATTTGCATGTGTAAGTGTAATGCTGTTAGAGTTTAGTGGATGCATTTTAAATTCGAAATGTTTAGCAGAATCATCTGTAAAATGCCAGTTTCTCTGCGCTAAATCTAACACAATACCAGATTGTTCTAAAAAATCAATACTCAATAAGGTTCTATTATCTTTGGCATTTGGTAGACATATGAAACGAATGCGCTTAAATCTATTTCCAATAATAATGTCAACAACAGTGGAATATACGAATTCTTTCCGTGGAATTCCATCGGCTAAAATTATGTCTGCATATACTTTTTGAAAATCAACTTCCATTTGCTTAAGTTTCTCATACAAATAAAATCCTGCGACGCTTGTCCTAGCCGTTGTATCGAAATAAGCCTCGCCCTTTAAGCCGTTCACATTTACATCAACTGTGGGTACATTTCGTCCAACAACAGTTGTATGGATGGAATTGAAATCTAATGGCGCTGGGCTATTTTTTGAGTTAACCTTATTACAGTTTGGGCAATTCGAGCGGTAATATCCTGCTGCACCACATCCATAACAACTAAGGTTTGTTTCCTGCACATTCGATTTGTTTTTTCTGTCTGCTTCTATCTTTTTGAAGCAATTTTCCGCAGAGTGATTTTTTTTTCTACAGAAAGTGCAACGTGCAGTTGGCTTATCTATTCTTTCAGCAGGTTTAAAACTATCATTTTCACTATTACTTTTAGCTAGAGCCTTATTTTCGGTAACTAACATCTCAATTTCTCTGGCTTTTGCTAATAATTCTTGGAAAGAATTAATGTTTTCTCTAGACACCTTTTCTCTGATTTTAAGCAGCAATTGCGAAAAAATTATGTTGATCATCGTATTTTCAGTTAATCTTTCCGATAACTGTGCAAATAACCTTATCTTATTACATATAAAACTGTCAGTAGATTCATTACATTTTTGTTTCTCTTGGCAAATTTCGCTAAATATGCGCCAATCTGGCGTAGGTGGTGCAAAAGCTTTCTTTAAGAGTTCCATTGCCTCATTGAAGGATTTGGCTTCTTGCTTAACCCCTTGCCACCATGACGATGCGTAACCTTCTAATAGTAGTGGAAAGCTAAGTAGTTAGAGCGTGAGTATCAGAAATGCATTCAGCTTCTTTATAAACCAAGATAGTGGCTAAAAAATCTTCAACATTTGTATTGAACCTTCCACCACTAAAACGAGCAGTACATGTGCTAAACGTAGATATGTTTTCTCGCCTTATACTTAGACCTCCTAATAACTCCCTAAACTGAAGCTCTGTTAAATTTATGTTAACTGGCCCATTACCTTGAGCAATAATATTTTGATTTTGCTGGCTGTTTGCTATATTCGCTTCATTTGAAGCACCAGCGTTTCCACTCGTCGGTGTATTGCGTGGGCTTCTTCGCATCTTAAAAGTTTCTTCGTAAAAGGTTCACCTAGTAATTTTAATATTTACTGGCTACTAAAACCAAAAATTTTTGTTCAGATATGATATGCAAGCAGCTATCCTCAAAACACAACAACAACACCGATGAAAAATCAAACAACCGCAACTTCGAAAAATTGTGCAACAACAACAACACCGATGAAAGAACAAACAACCGCAACTTCGAAAAATTGTGCAACAACAACACCAGTGTGGCCCTCTGCACCTGCAGCTAAAGCTCCAACTAACGGCGGTAACTGCAACGGGAAATTGTCGACGGCTTATTTTTATAAATTATTGCCTTTAAAGAATTGCAATTCAATATTTTTAAATGTTTTTTTTTCGCAGGTTTTTGAGTTGGGCGCCAATTGTTAAGAATTACAAAAGAATTTAATGTTTTAATTTATCAACGGTCCGGTTATCCCGTCCTCGTTGTAAAGGGTTTTTTTTGTTTTATAGTACCAGCCGCAAGAGCCAAGTTTGTCTACTTGCGTCTTAGTACTTTCAGATTTTTATATTAATGTAATTGAAAGGCAAGTTTGTATTTTTTTATATTGAGGTCTTTATTACAAGAAGTCTTGATACGAATGATCCAAAATTTAGTGTGCGTTCAATATTTAAACAATAATTTGAGCATGAACATATTAGAAAAAAGAGTAAACATATAATTAAACTTTGAGCATAAGGAATATGTGTACAAGCATATAATTTTAATCTTACTTTACTCAAGAGAACATTTTAGTTAAAAGTTAAAGAGAGAGATTAACAAGCGACTAGTTTTAGCATAAACGTTAGTGAGCGCAAGTACATGAGAAATAAGAAAGACCGGTTTATAAAGATCTTTAAACAATAGCTTTAAAAATAAAATTATGCTCAATGCAATAAATACAGCAGTGGCAATAAAATTGAAACTTAAAACTAACAATTCATATTTAATTTAACTTCAATTTTTATTTAATTATAATTATTATCTATTGTAAATAACAAAATGTATAAAAGTAAAAATAAAAATAGTTTGAAATAATACATCCGCTACAGCATTAAAATTACCTAATTTCAAAATTTATAAGTATCATTAACTCATTGCGCCCATAATTTTAAAAATAATTTTGAACCTGGATTTAAAACATTATGTGAATTTCATCCTAAGCAATGGTGGTGTAAATTAATTGTCAATAGGAACGCAAACGTTGCGAAGTTCATTTAGTTCACACCGAAAAAATCTCAATAGTAAAATCACCTAATCATCAATTCCACTGGCTTCGGTGGAAAGAATTTGTATGGAAATTAAAAGTTCATGCTTATTCATCAAAGTATCATATTGTTGTGGCGTCCGTGGCGTAGTTGGTTAAAGTGCGTGGCCGCCATGTCAAAGAACTTTGGAGACCCAGGTTCGAACCCCAGCAGCGACAGAAAATTATTTGAATTAAAATTAAAATAATTTTTCTGTACGGCCGCCACCTCTCTGCAGACAATGGCAAACCTCAGAGAGTAACCAAATTGCCATGTAAAGCTTCTTGAGAACGAGAACATTCCGTTCGTCGCCATTCGGAGTCGGCGTTAAGCATGTAGGTCCGGTTCTCGGTCAATTTGTGTACAAACTTAATAACGCGCACAACACAATAGATCATAAGAAGCTAGGTCAAAGTCCTTTCAAGGGCTGAAATGGCCAGTTATTTATTTATTTTTTTTTATCATATTGTTGTATACATTGCTTTGAAATCGCATACTACGAAATCACCTGCAAAAAAAAATGTTTGACTCACCCAAGCCAAGTATCTATATCTATATCTATATCTATATCTATATTTATATCTATATTTATATCTATATCTATATCTATATCTATATCTATATCTATATCTATATCTATATCTATATCTATATCTATATCTATATCTATATCTATATCTATATCTATATCTATATCTATATCTATATCTATATCTACATCTATATCTATAACTATATCTATATCTATATCTATATCTATATCTATATCTATATCTATATCTATATCTATATCTATATCTATATCTATATCTATATCTATATCTATATCTATATCTATATCTATATCTATGTCTATATCTATATCTATATCTATATCTATATCTATATCTATATCTATATCTATATCTATATCTATATCTATATCTATATCTATATCTATATCTATATCTATATCTATATCTATATCTATATCTATATCTATATCTATATCTATATCTATATCTATATCTATATCTATATCTATATCTATATCTATATCTATATCTATATCTATATCTATATCTATATCTATATCTATATCTATATATATATATATATCTATATCTATGTCTATATCTATATCTATCTCTATATCTATATCTATATCTATATCTATATCTATATCTATATCTATATCTATATCTATATCTATATCTATATCTATATCTATATCTACATACATATATCTATCTTCTATACTATTATATAAAATGAAAGTGAAATTTTTTTGTTGCCTTTAAACTCCAAAACTACTGGTCCGATTTTTTGAAAATAAGTTTTAAAATATCACATTTGTGATACAATGATAAAGCCAGAAATAACACAAATAACTCTTGGTCAAATAGAGACGACTGTGTTATCTCTCGCCATCTCTGGCCTAAACTCTGCGAAAAAAGGATCCAATCCCTACTTTCAATGAGTAAAAATGAAACTCTCATCTTAATAGGGGTCCTTACGGGGCAATGTTGTATAGGCACAATGGCCTCGCGACTAGGAATTCTGCACCCAGACTTCTGCAGAAGCTGTGGAGATGTCGAGGAAACAGAAACCATCAAGCATCTACTTTGCGAGTGTCCCAATCTCCAACAACTTCGACTTCGCCACATGGGAAGCAGAGTGTACGGAGAACTGCAAGAGCTCGTGGACGTACCACAGATGGATCTTTTCAGATTTATACGGAGCACCGGTTGGTTCAACCAACCTTGCTCCAGTGCCTAAGATTCTATTTAGTTTTGCCACAGTAGGTCCACAGACAAAGGGAACCACAATGGACCATTCACTGCATATGCATATGCGTCCGTCTACTCGCTGAACGCAATGCAATAGAAATATGTGAAAGCTTACCGATGAAAGTTCATTTACTGCATTTGCATATGCGTCCGTTTACTCACTACGCAAGCGTTTTTTGACAGCTCGTTACTTATAACGAACAGAGAGAAGAAATAAAAGAAACGAGTCAGAAACTCATTACTTTAAGGGATGGCTCTTCTAAATAAATCTTTAAAAATTAAAAATGTCTATAATTTTTTCAGTGTGGCGTCCGTGGCGTAGTTGGTTAAAGTGCGTGGCCGCCATGTCAACGAACCTGGAGACCAAGGTTAGAACCCTAGCAGCAACAGAAAATTATTTGAATTAAAATAATTTTTCTGTACGGCCGCCAACTCTCTGCAGACAATGGCAAACATCAGAGAGTAATCAAAATGCCATGTAAAGCTTCTCGAGAACAAGAACATTCTGTTCATCGCCGTTCGGAGTCCGCGTTAAACATTTAGGCCCGTTTCTCGGTCAATTGTGTACAAACTCAATAACACGCACAACACAATTGATCATAAGAAGCTGAGTCAAAGTCCTTTCAAGGGCTAAAATGGCCAGTTATTTATTTTATTTTTTTTTTTTTTTATAATTTTTTCATTGTTAATTTCTCAAAAGAACTTTTTTATACTCAGGATTTAAGATTTTTTTGAATAATAAATGAAGACATTTTAAGTATTTTTGTGAAAATACGATAAAAAATTCCCCATTAAGAACATACCAAATATTTTACAAGTATGAAGCCCTGCTTAGTCTGAACGTAAAACGCAATCATTGAACTCTGCCATAATTTTCTTGCGTAAATTATGCCAGCGAGTAGACGGACGCATATGCATATGCAGTGAATGAACTTCCCACTTTATGTTCTAGTTAGCTTCGCATGGCACAGCAGCGCATGGTTCATAGATAAGCAGCAGACAGCATAAAAAAGGCCCATAAGGGTAAATTATTGACAAGACCTTTCCAATGATACCTCGAAATTGAAAATCAGGTAAAAGATGGAGAAGTTATACATATTTTAATGAAAATAGCAAATAAAAAAATATATAAAAAAATCACTGCAAAAAAGTAAATATCTTCTGTGTTAGGGAAAATCTCTCAAAATTTTTGATGCAGCACTCTGTAATTCTTTGATTTACACTATTTGTGGCAATTTTTTGTACTAAAAATATCCTGGCAAAAAATTTATCCAAGAAAAACGCGATTTTTAGAGGTTTTTTCGAACCTTTCTAGCTAGCTGACGGCTATCGTTAGAGCCGAAATATTTGGGGAATCTCCATAAAATAAACCAAAGATTATTTTGTGGGGGGGGGGGACTCGGACAACTTTTTTCCTCCATAGAGAGTGAGGCGCGTTAATATACATACATCCTTTGCTGCGCATAAAACAAAAAAAAAACAAATGAATTCACCACACCAAATGCCAATTGGATCGAAGTAAATTCTATGTTGAAATTAGCTTTTATGTGGTGAAATAATTCAACACAGTTTTGTTAAGTGGGGATTCACTGACCACTTCAGCATGTTCAGGAATTTTTTTTTATATCTCCACTTTCAATGAGACTCAATCCGACTTGATGTATAGTTTATATATGCGTATGCGTATTTGTTATATTTGTTTTGCGGCATGCACCTTTTCTTCACATTCTTTTATATTATATTTATTTATTATAAATTTTTAAGTGAGAGGAACAAACGGCTGACTTATCACAAGTGACATTGTGTGATTCAAATAGTTTTTTATAAATTGATGAAGATAAACTATTGATAAAGAGAAAACGTCCGTAGCGAAGTCTCGGAACACTGTAGCCTGCTAATATAGCATACTAGCTTTTTCCCGGTGCGCTTTGCTGCACCTTATCTAGATAAGTACCGGAAAATGTTGCAATGCCTTCAGCGTTATTATTTCTAAACCATCTCGTACTCGAAACATATCGGTCGTTCATAAATTACGTGACCGATTTTCAATGTTTTTTTTTTACCCCCCTCCGGTACTCTTTGTAGTGCATTTCAAAAACACTCCCCTCCACCCCGATAAAGTAACGTAGTATATGAAATAAAAAAATTAATTGATTAAAAATATTCGAAAATAGAAAAAATAACTGTCGAAAAGCAAGCAAAGAAAAATTATGCCCTTACTACACTTGCCAATAGTTAACAGTCAGCTTAGACGGTCAAACATGAAGATGTAAGGATGAAAATGGTTTGAAATGTTGGGTTATATTAATTTAAATTTTTTCAAGTTTTTTTTATTTTTGGTCACATTACTAAAGGGTCCGCCAAATAACTTTTTTTTTTTTGAAAATGCTATAAAAAAACTACTGAATATTTTCTCAAATTTCTTTTTTTATTTGAATGTACAATCCTTCCGGTTAATAATGGAAAATATTTCATTCAAATGGCTGCCTCGGCTGGCCATGCAGTAGCCTACTAATTTTTAAGCACATTATCGATTGTGTGCAGCTGTATTTCACCAATGGCTTCACGAATATTGTCCTTTAAAGCGTCAATTGTCTCTGGCTTGTCGGCGTAACACTTATCTTTTGAGGGCACCCCACAAATAATAGTCCAACGGTGTAGAGATGGGTCGTTCCGAACCTGTATAGTTCCTGGAACTATGTTCACAGTCGGAAATAGTTCCAATCGTTCCTTCCATTCATTTTTAGCATGTTCAAACAGTTCCGGTTGCAATGAATTTTTTTCTATAAATCAATATGAACCGACTTCTCTTTCACACATATTATGGCTTACACGAATTTGTGATCGATTATAAGTGCAAAGATATGTTTGCGAACGAATGAAACAACTGATGTGTGAAATGGTAAGATGACATTTCGACGTTCTTGTTGCGCGCAATGCTGTGTTTATTTCGTTTTGAACATGCTTTCATTCAATCGATTGGAACTGTGGAACTAAATAGTTCCGCGAACATGTTACAATCTGCTGCATATGAGTTGCATGAGTTTCATTTAATCAAATGGAACTGCGGAGCTAAATAGTTCCGCGGACATGTTACAATCCATGGTATAATAATATAAGGTAGTATTGACAGTTGCTTGGGCATCGACCATCTGTCAAAAAAAATGTCTAGAAAGAGAGCGTTCAATTATTTCTTATGTTTTCGTCATTGTTTATGTTTCAGCGCTTGCAAATAACCAAACATTTTCTTACAAAATATTGCTTATTTTATTTAATCAATAGTGAATTATTATTACTACAACGAAGATAACTTGTGAACTTTGTGTTATTAAGTGCAAACATAAGAAAAAATGTTGAAAACGTTCAAATGTAGCAACCTCAGCAGCTGCAGATGCATATGGACGAAATTAAAGAAGTTTCCAATTATTATTAAAACACCACGGCTGGAAAACGTTAAACACATATCACACATAATTTTTTCACAACTTTCATTATTATAATTGTGTATTTAACGCACATATTTTGCGGAATTTATTTATTTTTACATTCGTTTAATTCTTGTTGCACGAACAACTGTTTTTGACAAATGGTCGTTGCCTTGTTGCTGAGAAAATCTATACTTCTCAATGCTACCTGTATAATTGTATCATGGTTACAATCTGCTGCATATGATTTGCATGAGTTTCATTCAATCAAATGGAACTGCGGAGCTAAATAGTTTCGCGAACATGTTACAATCTGCTGCATATGAGTTGCATGAGTTTCATTCAATCAAATGGAACTGCGGAGCTAGATAGTTCCGCGGACACGTTTTGCAACTCGAGAGTACTCAATTTGTTCTTTTTAAGCACTTATGTATAAGTTACATACGAACGGACGGACAGACAGACGGACATGGCTAAATCGACTGGGGTGGTGATGCTGATCAAGAATATATATACTTTGCTAAACCTATGCCTCTTTATGGGGCTTACAAACAGAGTGACAAAATTAATATGCCCCTATTGCGTTTTTCTATGGGAGCCCCCCTAAGGAGTGGTCGGAGGGAATAGGTGTCTAAGGAAAAATATTCCTTTTTCAAAAGTAATGGGGGTCGGTCATACATATTAATCCTCTTCAGCCTTCGTTTAAAGCCCTTCTGTTCAGGTGTAGAGAATACATATACAAAAACCATAAAAAATTGCTACTACAGCTCAAAGGAACTACATAGTTCCGCGGACATGTTTCCGCGAACTAGTTCCGCTGTACAAAAGAATCGTTCCATGTTCGTTCCGACCTCGGAACTGTTTAGCACAAGCCTATAACGGTGTCAAATTGCAGCTCCGAGGTGGCCAAAAGACATCAGCTCTGCGGCTGATAATGCGATCTTCAAAAACAGGGCGCAAAACATCGAGTGTAGCTTCGGCTGTGTGGCACGTAGTGCCATCCTGTTGAAACCAAATATTGCCAATATCCTCCTCTTCAATTTTTGTGAACAAAAATTCGTTCAACATGGCCCGATAATGATGGCCATTGACTGTAACGGCTACTCCTTGCTCATTTTTGGCCTCTGGATCAAAATCCGCACCAAACAGTGACTCGTTTTGGGTGCATCGGCTTTTCAATGTATACGTGTATACAATTTTGCTCTTTTACATACCCGCCAAGATCAAAAGCTTCATCTGAAAAGATGATTTTTTTTGCAAAATCGGCATCTTCTGTAAGTCGATCGCAGGCCCACTGAGCGAAGCGAAAACGCATTAGATGGTCAGTTGGCTTCAACTTCTGAACCAATTGGACTTTGTATGGCGTCATACCAAGGTCTTTATGCAAAATTCGTCTCAATGATGTCTCCGAAATCTTCAATTGTTGAGAACGACGGTGAATTGATGTTGATGCCGCTTCACGCACACTTTCTGCCACAGCAGCAATATTCTCGGGTGTACGCACTGTTTTTGGCTTTTCACGCTTTGGTTTATCGATGAGGATTGGAACGATGAGGATGAGGGAGGGGGAATAATGTGGTGACTCAATACCACCACATATAAACACCGACATCACAACATACAAAACAACATACAACTTTAATAATATTCACTTGCACATTTATTTTAAAAAATTATTATTTAAGATTTCAAAATTGTCAATTTTTATTTATCAAAAATTTTGTATTTTAAATTAGTTATAAAATTGTGTTTGTTAAACATAGAACAAAAAAATAAATTGTAAAAATAAAATTTAAATAAAAAATAAAAAATAAATAATTTGTTCGTGAACCACCGCAACATTTGTGCTCACCACAACTGGCGATCCTGCCAGGAGCATATTAAATTTTTTTTTTGCTGAAAATCAATCGCGTTCTCAACTGCAACAACCACTGTGATTCTCTGAAGTTACGATCTCACAACATAAACGCAACATCAACTACTTCAACAACATCCTCATCTGCATCGTCAAGGGTATTCGTTAAGGTCCTGGTCAACAAAATCAATCGCATCTTCCTTATTAACATCCTCATCCACATCAAAAACAATTGCAAGAACAGTAACGTTTATTGCAAGAGCAGAAGCAAACTTGCACTCAATCCAATAAGCAAATGGGAATAGATACACGTGGCAACAACTACGTAATAATAAAGACGCCACCCAGTGATTTGGTAGTTCAGGCACAGCAGCAACAGCATCTAGAACAACAGCAATTACAGCAACTGAAACGCTCGCCACTACCATCGTCAGCATCAACAACATCATCGTCCAACAACAAACAAGACCCTATATCTGCCGGTAAGATAACGGAACAACAACGTCATAACAACGACAACAAGCAAGACCCTACACCTGCCGGTAAGGTGGAACAGGCAACAACAGCAACATTAACAATAACTGCAGAATAAACAACAACAGAAAGCAATAATATATAGCAGCAGCAACAACAAAAATAACAACAAAAGCAGCAAAATAATTTACAACAACAACAACAAAAACAACAATAACAACAGCAGCAGCAAAATTAAGAACAACAACAACAACAACAACAACAACAATAATAATAACAACAACAACAACAGCAACAGCAACAATAACAAAATTGGCATATTAATTTTTTTTTTTATTATTATTTCAAAAATTGTATCAAATTTTGTAATTTTTTTTTTTAACATGTTATAAAATCTTTTTCACAGGTTGCTTTTTAATTTAGATTCGCACGAGGCACACACCGTAGATTTTAAAACGTTTGTAAGACGATAGGGTCGGAAGAAACTTATCGTCTTACATCCGTAGGCACTCCACTGCACTAGGAAACACATTTTAGGAAACACATTTTAGGAAACACATTTTAGGAAACACATTTTAGGAAACACACTTTAGGAGACACATTTTGAGGTACACGATGAGTCTTTCACACACACCACCACCCCACCCCAGACAACCCCCCACTCCCTTACATACTTCTAACCCTCTCTCACATCTCTCTCATTTCGGCGAAGGTGACCATCGCCCTCTCATACAACTCCAAACGGATCTTGTCAATCCATTTGATGCACCAATGCATCCTGAAGTACAAGCAACGTCAGTTAAATTGCCACAATTTTGGACCACTTGTCCCGACGCATGGTTCGCACATGCAGAAATACAATTTCAGGCAAAAGGAATTACTACTGACAAGACAAAGTATGAGTACCTTGTAACCGCTCTACCTCAAGAGGTAATTATAACAGTGCTAGACTTCATACAAAAACCTTCTTCCTCAAATTTGTATGAAGGCTTAAAGAGAACTTTGATTGACCGACACTCTTTAAGTGAAGCCAAGAGGTTCGACAAAATTTTGTCTGGCACCGAGATGGGTGACCAAAAGCCATCTCAATTTTATAGGTCACTAATTATGTTAGCTGGTACTACAGTCGATAG
This sequence comes from Pherbina coryleti, assembly GCA_943735915.1. Taxonomy (NCBI): domain Eukaryota; kingdom Metazoa; phylum Arthropoda; class Insecta; order Diptera; family Sciomyzidae; genus Pherbina; species Pherbina coryleti. The sequence goes on along the minus strand of OX030949.1, from coordinate 125,725,015 downwards.
CGACTTAGTTTATAAAATTTGGCTTCGCAAGCTCCCCAAAAGCCTTAATATTGCTTTGACCGGATCTGGTCATAGAGAGCTAGAAGAACAATTGAAACTAGCTGACAATTTGTGGGAAGTTATGTCAGAATCCGAAGTCGCTTCATTTGGCAATAATGCCCAGCGCATGACAAAAAACACCCAAAACTCCGAGCTTGCGATGATAACGCAATCGTTTGCTGAAACAACGTCGAAAATTCTAGAAAGTTTCAACAAACTAGCAATTGAGGTCCAAGAATTAAAAAACGAACGATACCGGAATAATTCACGATCGAACTCGAAAGAAATTAATTTTAGAAGATTTTCAAGTCGTATTTCCCCGTCAAGAAGTGTGTCACGACAACGACCTGATAACTGGGTATGTAGATACCATTTTAGGTTCGGAAGGGCAGCTAGACAATGCGAACAACCATGCTCATTTGGTCAAAACGACACCCAACACAACACAACATTTAGAAACTTCGTTAAGACACTAGGAAGCAAACACATTACCACTTCTGCTTATCATCCACAAGCTAACGGGATTGTAGAACGATTTCACCGCCAACTTAAGACTTCTCTAATAGCGAGTAACAACCACACAAATTGGTACACAGAGTTGCCACTAGTTCTTCTAGGACTTAGGTCCACGGTCAAAGATGATATTAAGGCTTCACCAGCTGAAATGGTTTTTGGTCAAACACTCAGGCTACCACAACAACTAGTAATCCACAGCAGTCAGAACTTTAATTCGTCGGACACCTTGTCCAAACTTAAAGAGGTCGTAGAAGATCAAAAGCCAAACATTGCGCATCACAGCACTAACTTTCAACAATATATACCTCGAGCCCTTAGTACTTGTAACTTTGTCTTCGTCCGCAATGACACAATTCGTAAAACACTACAAGAGCCGTACGATGGTCCCTTCGAAGTTATTGAGAGAACACCGAAATACTTCACAATTCGTAAAAATAACACTAACATAACAGCAATGTTGACTGATAGGATTAAGCAGGCCACCTTAGACACCGAAACAGCACACACACATTCAACCAAACATAAAAATACTAAAAAAGTACACTTTAACCTATTAGCCAACACGACCAAAATTTTTCAGAAGGGAGGGGGAATAATGTGGTGACTCAATACCACCACATATAAACACCGACATCACAACATACAAAACAACATACAACTTTAATAATATTCACTTACACATTTATTTTAAAAAATTATTATTTAAGATTTCAAAATTGTCAATTTTTATTTATCAAAAATTTTGTATTTTAAATTAGTTATAAAATTGTGTTCGACGAATAAAGAATTAAAAATATATTGTAAAAATAAAATATAAACTTCAAAAATAAATAATTTGTTCGTGAACCACCGCAACATTTGTGCTCACCACAAGGATGCCAGTTTCTTTCACTTTTTTCACAAGATAACGAACATACGGAGCTGACGGTGCTTCTGTTCTTCCAAAATCCGTACGCAATTTTCGCACATATTCTGCAACATTACCATGATTTTCAAAGTAATGTCGCAATATTTCCCAGCGTTGTTCAAGCGTATACACAACCATATTCGTTCAGCGGAAGGATAAAACTAATTATCTGTCAAATCAGACATGTGCTAAATGTTACCATTCACGAAACAAGCACTAGTTGAAAAAAAAAACGTTAGATGGCGGACCCTTTATATCTGAGACCCCTCCACCCATTCGTTACTTATCGTAGTACATTTTAAAACCTCTCTCTCTACTAAATTGGTAACGTAATTTGAGCTCAATCGGGTCAGTAGTTTTGGAGTCTATAGCAGCGTCCTCTAAGGGGTATGGAAAATTTTTACTATGCCTATATTTTTCGAGCAATTGCAAACTAAAGTGAGACTTACCAAATTATTCCAATATTCCATTTATTTCCAATTTCCCCATATACACCACATGTGCGCACCTGTATTTGTTCACACCTGTATTGTTGTATAAGTTCACTAAAATGCCTATAATTCATGAACCAACAAAGACCGTTTATACATAAAAACCTTCGTATTGACGTCACCTTTCATGGAAAATTTCCAAAAACAAAATCGGTTCACGCATTACAGAGAACATCAATTTCATACACAATGCAACTTATTTTTATATATATAAGGGGCATTCACGACCCGGAGCTCTTTTGCAAAAGAGCAAAAAAGCGCAACAAACTGTGAACGCACCCCATACACAGGCCTAGCAATTGAAGTAAAGGTCAGTCCGCTTTGAAAGTTAGTGATGTGAAATTATGATATTGAATTATGATGGTGAAAGAAGTTAGTACCTAAAAGTGCACCATCCCAATTAAGGGTTCGGACGTTCCAGGTGCATATCCGTAAATCATTGTCAGTTTTTCGTTTGCGGTAGTCGTCATCAGATTTGGGGATCATTTTTATCTTTTTTCTTAAACTTTTCATTGAAATTTGTTTTTACGTGGTGGGCTTCCAACCCAACGCACAACCCTTTAACGGCAGGGGGAGCCCGCCGCTCAGATTAGCCGTCAAAAGTAACGGTTGCCAGTTTGCCGTTTCTAGAGTACACCACGCAGAGGTTTTAGTCGACTTGAGACGAGTTCGACATGGATAATGCCGGCCTCACCAGGTTGAGACGTCAGACACGTTGCCATGTAAAGATCGCCCCCTTGACCCTCACGCGTTGCCTTGTGAGGATCGTCCTCCGGTCGTTTAGAATAGGAGGATTTTTTTCTCGAGAAAATTAAATCCGTGAGGAAAAAAATCCGCGCGAATATTTAGAATTTGGCTGTATGTTCGTCAGATTAAGCAAGCACGCTTATAAAAACTGTCGAAGCCATAATGTATGAATTACAAAATACTTAGTTAATTTATCCAAATCAAAGTAAATCGGTAAGGGGGCTAAAAACTCTCAAAGACATCTTATAAATTATGCTAGGTGTTTTGTTAATTTTGTATAAGCTTGTTGCTCTGTGTAGAGTTACAAGTCAACTACCTTGATGTATTACTAGTAGACCCTTGGTATGAAGATATAAAAAAATTGTTTTCCAATTGATATATTTTTAAATATCCGAATTTGGACACTGTAACTTCAAAAACGAATTTAAAAAAATTGTGACGGTATAAGGTTAGCCTAGAAATTTCCCCACTAATATTTCCCGATAGCTGCATATAGTATATTGGGTCATTAAGAAAATAGAAAGTTATCTATACGTTAACGATACATTCAGGCCATGTTGTTTTGTTATATTGACTAGTACGTGTAATCATTTGCCACTTGTTTGGAACAGCTTTATTTCTTATATTTAGGCAATTGCTATATTGAAAACTTACTTAGTTAATGCTTGAGCATGGCTGATGTTTGATAAGTTCGATTAGTAAAAAACTCAAAGTTTCAGAAGAGGCAAGAAACTGTTTATGTAAAAATGAAAGTAATATTAAAAAAAAAGAAAGAGCTCCATTTTGAATGAATTCCATATAGAAGAAGGTTTGCTATGGTTTAACTAAATATAGTATTATTTAGTTGCGCCTACAGCATTTAATGGTACTTGCTTATTTTATCTTAAACATGTTTGAAATGTTGTTTTTGAAAAACAATTAAAAAAAATTACTTTACAGATTTTTATTTATTAAGGGCCCACTTAAATTTTCTAAGTGAAAAAAACAACATATTCCAAGTTTTATATCTAAGTAACTATTATTTTAGGTAATTGTTGTTTTCATTATGAAGGTGCCTCAACTTGTATGGGGGGGGGGGGGGGGGGGGTTCCATTTCACCCATATAAAAATGAAACGTATTGTATTTCATGATGATTCCCAAAATAAAAATTTAAAAATATTTTGTAGCAATACCTATGTAATCAAAACCACAAAAATGTATGCGTGAATTTTTCCTTATTGAATTAAAGATTACAAACGTACCAATCTATTTAACCATTTATTGAAACTAGTATCGCCTTTGTTCGAAATTCGGCTATTTAAAAATTGATTTTTTATTTTTATTAAAAACATCTTTTTCTTTCTTCACTCATGTGCAAATGTAACCGAACTTATACCGCACCACCAGCAGGAAATCACAAAATAGTCACTCCATTCTGAGTTTCGATGTTCTGTCAACTCATCAAAAATATGGCTTATATATGTGGAGCCACACCTTTTTTTCCAATGCCCCCTTATCTAATGATCGTCCAATTTTTCAGGTTGAAGAACACGACTAAATAGGAAGTTCCTACAGAGTTTCATTGGTTTGTGACTTTTAGTTCGAAAGTTATATCGAAAATTTGGGCTGTTGAAAAGTCCCACGTAAGTGTGATTTGAGGTCGAATACGGATTTCCTGACCTGTAACTCTAAAGCTATTCGATATCCCAAATTTGGGTTGGGATGTGCCACGTCCACCATAGATATTCGGTGCACTCCTACTCCCAACTCTTATTGATTTAAAAAAAAAATTATAATAATCGGTTGAGAAACACGGGAGAAAATGGTTCTTAACTGTTTTGTCTACGCTTATTTATATATAGATGACATACTGTTCGGTGACATATGACATACCCGTGGGGTTAAAACATACACGCTCCCTGAAAATGTTATTAAGGTATAATATGCGTGAAGCAACCAAAAACAGGAGCTGTTTTCAAAAAATTTTTTTAGATATAAGAAGTTATTATTTTTATACCCCTACGGTTAAAAAACGTAAACAGGGTATATTAATTTTTGTAACGCCCATAAGGAGGCGTGGCAGGTATAGAAAAGTACATATATCCTTGATCAGCATCACCACCCGAGTCGATTTAGCCATGTCCGTCTGTCTGTCCGTCTGTCTGTCTGTGATCACGATTACAGCCGTAATTTTCAAGCTATCATTACGAAATTCGATATTTAAGCTTTTATCTAAAAAATAAAGGTCAAGCTCGAAAATGAGCCGAATCGGATGAAAACCACGCCTACCTTCCATACAAAGTGACTTTATCAAAATGGTAGAATCTCTTAGAATTCCACAAAAACTAATATATGGACTTGAAATTTTCCATAAGAGCTAATCTCTTTAAATTCCACAAAAATTAATATATGAACTTGAAATTTTGCATATCAACTTTGTTATTTAATATACACTCTGAGTATGAAATTCAACCAAATCGAGTGAAAACCACACCCACCTCCCATACAAAGTGACTTCATTAAAAAGTGACTTCATAAAAAAATGTTCTGTTAAAACTATGGTGAAAATGGTTTTACAAATAAACATTTTATGGACTGCTTAAGACTTTGAATATACTTCGGTTCGGAAGTGGGGGTATTTTAACTTCGGCCCAGTCGAAGACCATTTCTTACTAGTTTCTTCAAGAAGTTGCCAAAGGTGTTCGATGACATTCCTATCTGGTGATTGGGTAGGAGTTTAAATTACTTTTTCGCGCAGTTATAGAGTGCCTTAGTGCTTGCATTCAATGAACTATGTTTATGATCGTTGTCGGCATAAAGTTGGAAAGTTCTTTGAATTCCCATTTTTCAGCACTTGGAATCAAATAATCTCTGAGCATGTTAATAAACCTATATTGGTTTATAATGCCATCGATAAAAACTAAATTACCGACTCCGTGTGCTGATAAGCAGCCCGACACCATCACGGACCAACCTCCATGCTTCACAGTCGGGCGTAAATTACATGCATTCATTTCCTTATCTAGATTTATGCTGAAATCGCAATACTGCGTTAGGTCGGTCGTGCGCCGATCGTACTTTATATCGACGTTTCAAAAACTTTACGAGATAAGCTGTCAGAACGCACGACCTTCGAATTTTGCACTCTCAATATTGCATTAGTAGATCGTGCGTCTGCCACTTATATGATGCCAATTAAACAAGCCATGCAAGAAATCCCACAAAAGTTGTTTTCCCCACAATTCTCAATCTCACATTTTCTATATAAATGCCTTTAATATATCGCGCTTAAAGCGGTTCGTGAAAAGTATGGTAATAAGTATTGCTTTAACAGCATGAGTTATAAAAAAACATTATATAAATCATAAATTCCAACGATGATAAACGAAATCCCATGAAAATCTATCTTTGCCAGTGAAACTATAAAATACGCACATACTAAGCTCTTTCAACGAAAATGCAACTCTGCTATAGAAAGAAATGTCGAACGCTCGACCGAGTAGATAGATAGATATGCTTGTGGCGAGCTAATTCAGCTCTGGCACTGCGGCATCTTGTGATGCCTATTGTGCCATACCTTTTCTTTTCTTAAAGCAGTTCGTTTGCTTTAGTTTTTTTTCAGAAAACATAATATATTTTCGAGGTTGAGGATCGCAAGGTGTCCTTGAGAGACTATTTCGCTATTTAGGATTCTCTTTCTTATATGGAGAAGGGCTGGACATTCTGTGAGAATATGTCTGGAGGTTTCTTCATCCTCAAGGCATAATCTACATAATGAATCAGTAGCGAGATTAATTTTGTGTAGGTGTTTCTTTAGTTTGCAGTGTCCAGTTATGATTCCGGTCATCATCTTTAGGTCTTTCTTCCCTAGGTTAATAAGAAATTTCGATTTCTTGGGAGAAAGTTCTGGGAATATTTGCTTAGTGCATATCTGTCCTAAGCAGTTCTTCCAGATGTCTTGAGATTCACGGAATGAGGTTTTTTTGACGTGTTGCTTGAACAGATTCTTACCAACCCCACAGAACGGTTCCGGTCCTGTGAGTGTTGATGATGCTCCCTGTTTGGCCAGGGAGTCTGCTCTTTCATTCCCGTCAAAACCACAGTGGGCAGGAATCCACTGTAGAGTAACTTTATTGTTTTGCGCAGCCAGGTCGTTGAGGACGTCTACAGTCTCCAGCACTAGCTTGGATTTTATGATAGGTGATGTCAGAGCTTTAAGGGCAGCTTGACTATCAGAGAAGACGAAAATTGATTTGCCTCTAACATTGTTCATACAGTTCAGTCTGACGCATCTGTTAATGGCAAGGATTTCCGCTTGAAAGATTGTGGTAAATAGACCTGCACTGAAGAAGTGGCTCTCATTGGAGTGTTCTCCAAAGACCCCTGCTCCCGTGCCTTTCTCCATTTTGGAGCCATCTGTGTACCACACAAGGTCGTTTTCGGACGGGTTTAGTTTCTCGTGTTCCCAGTTGGATCTGGGGGGGATAACTACGATGAAGTTTTTGTTAAAGCGGCTTTTGGGAAGCATGTCATATAATGGCATGCAGAACTCCTTTTCTCGCTTTAGGGTTGTGATTAAGGTTAGGTGTCCCTTTAAGGGATGGTTTGGGACAGTGTAACCCAGATGGAAAAGTCTGTGAAGGCTGAGCTTCGCCTCCATCTGGATGTGTATGTGGATTGGGGTGAGCCCTAAGATGACGTTGAGGGCTGCTGTTGGCGTAGATCTTATGCAGCCTGTCATACATATCCCTGCACATCTTTGAACTCGTCCTAACCGCTTGATGGTTGATCCTTCTAGCGTTTTCGACCACCATACTACAGACGCGTATGTTAGTGCTGGTCTGACGATCAAAGTATAGAGATTGTACATCATCTTAGGGCTTAACCCCCAGTTTTTGCCGCAAATTCTTCTGCAGGTCCACAATGAGGCTGTTGATCTGCTGATGATGCGGTCTATGTGGAGGTTCCAAGACAGTTTGCTGTCCAGGATCACTCCCAGGTATTTTGCTGAGTTGGAAAAATCTACTTTTTCCCCAAAAAGTACCGGGCAAGTCAGATTGAGCTTGCGTCGTTTTGTAAAAGGAACAATGACTGTCTTTTTTGGGTTTACGGAGAGGCCTTCGTTATTGCACCATCTCTGTACTGTGTTCAGTGCTGCTTGTAGAACATCAGACACTGTGTTTTCAAAGCTCCCCCGTATGATGACTGCTACGTCATCAGCATACCCAACCGCCTCTATCCCAGTTTCTTTGAGTTCAACTAGGAGACTATCTACAACTAGTGACCAAAGTAGAGGTGATAGGACGCCTCCTTGCGGGCATCCCCTGGTTGTAGTTGCTTTGAGGGAGGTGTTATCCAGGCAGGTCTGGATAACTCTGCTATTGAGTGTCGTCATAATCCACCTGCCTATGATTGTTGGCATGTCAAGGTTATTAAGTGCCCTTCTAGTGGACTCGTATGACGTATTATTGAAGGCTCCTTCGACGTCAAGGAAAGCGACAATACATATTTCCTTGCAGTCGATAGATTTTTCAATTGTGGTTATAAGGTCATTAAGTGCTGACTCTGTTGATTTACCCGTTTGATAGGCATGTTGTGCCTTAATTAGGGGGTGTATTGACAGGGCATTCTCCCTGATGTATTTGTCAATTATTTTCTCCATGCTTTTCAGTATGAAGGACATAAGGCTGATGGGTCTGAAAGATTTTGGATTACTCTCTGAGCCTTTGCCAGCCTTAGGAAGGTATTTTACTATCACTTTTCTCCATGCTCCAGGTATATGGCCATAGGCTAGGCTGCAGCTGAATTGTTTTGATAGTAGTGGTATCAGATGTTCTGAACCTTGTTGTAGAAGAGCTGGAAAAATACCATCTCCACCAGCAGATTTGAAGGGTTTGAAGGAATTTATGGCCCAATTAACTGCTGAAGTATTGCAGATCTGTTTGCTGATTCTCCAATCTTCTCTACTTGGCAGATTTGTCTGTTCGTAGTTGTAAGATTGGTTTGGGTGGGGACCGTTTTGAATGACGGAGCCCGGGAAGTGAGTATTGAGAAGGAGTTCTAGGGTCTCTTTCTTTGTTTTTGTCTGAACACCGTTCCCATGTAATAGACTACCTAGGGATTGTGGTCTGACAGTTGATAAGATCTTCTGAAGGCGACAACTCGTTGGAACATCTTTGATGGAGCCACAGAAGTTCCTGAACGAGTCCTTTTTAGCCTTCTTGATCTCCTTATTGTAATAAGTAAGAGATCGGGAGTAGGATAGCCAATCATTATTGCGCTTAGCTCTATTGAACAGCTTCCTTACTCCTTTTCTGAGGTCGTTGAGATGGTTGTTTCACCAGGGTGCTTGTCTCTTGAACTTCTTCAGTTTAAGACGGCAGTTGTCCTCAAAAGATTGAGTAATGCATGATTGGACATAGTCTGCTGAGTATTCCAATTTGCTTATCGTATCGATTCTGAGGGGAAGTTTATCGGGGATGAGCTGACCAAGCTGCTCTTTATAGGAGTTCCAGTCAGTGTCTTGTTTTCTGCGATAAAAGAGGTTTTGTATAATGGCTGACTTTATTTCAAACCTAATGTGTCTGTGATCCGAACACGAAGGTTCTTTTGAAACATACCAGTCAGCTATTATATCATCATGAGCTGATGTGGAAATTTTCTCTACTCATCTCGTTAGATCCATGGTATAATAATACAAGGTAGCATTGACAGTTGCTTGGGAAACCATCTCCTGTCAAAAAATATACTCAAAAAGAGGGCGCACTCAATCTGCCATTGAAAACACAAACAATGTTGAAAACGTAGAAGTGAAAAAAACAACAACTTCAGCAGCTGCAGATGTATTTACACAAAAAGCTGTTTTTGACAGCAGATGTTTTCTTGTAGAAGATAAAATAAGCAGTTGTCAATGCTACCTTGTATTATAATACCATGGTTAGATCGTACTTTGATCGTTCTTTACCCCTTCGTATGATATTTACGATCAAAGCATAGTATAATAATACAAGGTAGCATTGACAACTGCTTATTTTCACTTCTACAAGAAAACATCTCCTGTCAAAAACAGCTGTTTGTGAAAATGCATCTGCAGCTGCTGAGGTTGTTGTTTTTTTCACTTCAAAGTTTTCAACATTGTTTGTGTTCTCAATGGCGGATTGTGGGCGCTCTCTTTTTGAGTTGACTTGATTTTTGACAGAAGATGTTTTCCCAAGCAACTGTCAATGCTACCTTGATTTATTATACTATGCTTTGATCGTAAATATCATACGAAGGGGTAAAGAACGATCAAAGTACGATGTAACGAGATGAGTAGAGAAAATTATATCATCAAAGTACGATCAAAGTTTGAGGTCGAATTGTGAATTGCTGCATAAGAACACGTGAGTTTCTACTCGAGCTGTCAACGCACGACCGACCTAACGCAGTATTGCGATTTAGCCATTATCCACACCGTTTGTTTGCCATGTGGTGCAAAAACGTTATATTTTGAGGCATTCGTGAAAATAACGTCATTCCAGAAGTTCTGCGGTTTAGATTTGTACTCTCGCGCGAACTCGAGTCGTTTAAGTTTATTGAGCTTATTGATGTATAGCTTTTTGCGTGCAATCCTGCCATGGAAATAATTTTTTCGAAGTACTCTTCTGATTGTTGAATCACTTACATCTTTTTGTTGTAGTGAACTTACATATGTAGTCATTATGCCAGCCACTACTGTAATTTAAATTGAAGTAAAATATCAAAATTAACATTTCCTAACATAAATGAAAAAGACAAGCTATGCTTTATTTTTGTTTGGCTTCCAGTAGCAGCGTGCATTGACTTGCTGGCTCAAGGATCGTATTACACTTTCAAGGCAACGTCATTGACTCTCCGCACTAAATCAAATAATAGAGATAAATTCATTGCTACCGTAAATTATTTTATTTGAATTTTCTTATTGGTCAAATATAATTATGCTTAAGTAATCATAATTTTTAATTGACCACTAAGCAGCCGAACTTAAAATACAAGGCGGCGCAAAAATAACCTTCCGATGTTTTTTGGCTGTAATTAAAAAAAAATAATGAAAAACTTTGATTCTTCTTGTGGATTATTTTTATTTGGTTTAATTTTTTTTACATCAAGTCGAGAATATGATGTCATGTAAATGGCCGCCGCCACAGTTGATTGTCATTTGAGCCCTTTTTATGGCATTTTCCATCACTTCGGCCAAAACTTCCGGCGATAGGTCCTCATATTCTTGACGGATATTGGCTTTAAGAGCTGCAAGAGTCTGAGGCTTGTTGACATAAACCCGCGACTTCAAAAAGCCCCACAAAAAGAAGTCTGGAGCGGTCAAATCAGGCGATCTTGCTGGCCAGTGCAAATCGCCAAATCGGGAGATTAGGCGCCCGGGAAATGCATCCTTCAGCATATCGGTTGTGGCACGTGCAGTGTGTGCCGTTGCACCGTCCTGTTGGAACCACATGTTTTCCAATCCCAATTCATCAAGTTGCGGCAAAAAGAACTCGTTGATCATTGCTCTGTAGCGCTCACCAATCACAGTAACCGTCTTCGAAGAAAAAAGTTCCGATGACTACTCCTCCAGCGAAAACAGCACACCATACAGTGACTTTGAGCGGGTGGCTCTTCGTGGGTTACACGCGGATTTTCAGTGCCCCAGAAGCGTAAATTTTGCTTATTTACGTACCCGCTAAGATGGAAATGGGCCTCATCACTCATGATTATTTTTGATGAAAAATCATCTTCCTCTTGGTGGTGATTAATTCCGCGTTTTGGAGCAGTGTAGCGTAACATTGTTTATTAACGTGTATTTCGCATGTGTTTACTACACAAATGTCAAAACAGATCTGACATTAGGGGCCAATCGCAAAATTTATAGCATTTTCTGATAGGAGGATTACTTTTGCGCCACCTTGTAGATGGGTGGAAATGATTTTTAAAGTTGTAAATGTATAAGAATAGTGGGAAATTATATTAAGAAAATACTTGTAAAAATTTGTATAAAAACTCGAATTTTGGAATAATAAAGTAGATTCGAAAACTGAACTAAAGCGGCTTTATGCCTGTTTCAAATTTCTTTTCTCAAGACACTGCGGCACATAGCCATAAACACTGCAGCGCGGCACGCTATAATATGCCATATTTTTTTTTTTTAGGAAAACGAACACTACATTGTAAATATATTTTTAGATCATTGTTGATTTTTGGTGTCGATATTCGAGGATTTTATTTCGATTTTCGTACTATTCACCTTTCGTTGATTTCGGTGATTGTTTTCTTTGTGCCTTTTTATGATATACTGAATAGTGCTGCGACTCCTGTTAAGTGTTTCTGAAATTTTCGCGTAACAATTTCCTTTTTTATGGTAATAAGCCACTAATATACGTTCTCCAATCGACGTTTGCTTCATGTTTTAGGTTGATGCAAGAAAATTTCGAAAAAGTCTTTGGAAGTCTTAAGGAATAATGTGCACAATGATATCGAGGTCACACAATGACAAAAATACACTTTTCGTCGAAATTGAAACATACTGATCAGATGTACGATTTTAAGTGATGCCACTCTTTCCCACGTGTAAGACTGCTGTTGCACTTTGAGAAAAACATAAAAAACATGTTAATAAAATATGTGCATTAACATGCTTTTTCATTAAATTTTGCATAGGAACAATTTTTCGTTTAGATATTATTAAATAAATTGTAAGCCTACAGTTGCAGTACGATTTAAATCACTCACTGTAGCTCTATCGTTAAATCATTTTCTCCAAATTGAAAGCCAAGATCGATGAAGCCATACAGTTGGCAGATGCCTCAAAAAAAGAATTATTGGAAAGAGAAAATGCAGAGGAAAAATTTAGTAAGATTTTCCAAAAAGTCAAGAAGATCTGCGAAGAACACGATATTGAAGTAAGGAAACCGAGACCAGCTTCGCTTCAAACTAATCGTTGTAATCCAGACTAATTCAATTGAAGATTTTTATCGCATTTCCACTTACCTATCATATCTAGATTTATTCTTCCTTCACCTCGAAGACCGTTTTCTTAAGCACCGTGGAATATTATCGAATTTTAGATGTATTTTTCCATCAAAAATTTCAACCCTAGATAAAGAAGCCTGCAACCAATTATTTGAGAAACACTCCGCGATTTTGCATGACGATTCTTTCGAAGTATGGATAAATAACTTGAAACTTTGGCGAAGACGGATTTTTGATAAAAATATTAACAGTCCTTATAATAAAAATGCAACTACTTTTCCTAATGCGCACCAAATCTTGATGGTAAAAGCTGCGTTACCAGTAACGACCCAGTAGGAAAAGCGATCATCCCAATATAGCTTCTTGGCACATCCTTTAAGATTCGGCGATTATACCCCATCACTACCAAATGCCATATCTTTTTTTGTATGGAACTGCTACGTAAGGGGTATTAGTCCGTTCGTCGATTCGAGCACCTAAGAAGTGATTAGTCAAGAATCCGAGTAGTACTCGGCGAGTACCTTCTTTTGGCAATGAAGGAATGATGTAGATATTGATGTCGATATGGATATAGATTTTTTCTATTCTGTTTTCGTTTTCCACTTTTGTTTTCTATTTCGCCTTACACTATGCTGCAAATTTATCGAATTTTTCCCCGTTTCTTGACCGTTGTTTGTAATAATTCTTCCTACCCCTGTATTAAATTTCAATACCATAGTGTCAATATTAACCGAGATACAGGGTTTTTCTAATAATGGACACTTCACGTCCAATTTTCTTTTGTTTTCCATTCCACTTAAAATATAAGCAATACGTTGTTATCGAGGCTTGCAACTTTTTGCAATTTTGCGTTCGCGTACTTTTTTGGATATTTTTCTATTTGAGAGAGAATTGTGCGTTACTCTCTTGCATGTTGCTGTTGGATATTTTTCATTGGAGAAGTACGCGAACAGACCAATTATTATCCCTTCGAAGCATTAGTGTGCTTTAAAAGCGAACATTTATGCAAATATAACAGCCAGAGGATAAAATTTTAAACGCAGACTACATACATGAATGTATGGGAAAGATTAAACATTTGCATTGATTTTATTTTAACTACCCTGAGTAAATTATTGCAAATCTGTTTTTGATTCATGTAAAAGATTTATTTTTTAATTTTTTTAAAAAGTCCTTAGCTTGTTTGTCGCCTTGACGGTGTTCCAGAGCTCGGATTGTGTCGGAATCTGTAAGTAAAATAATATTTTAAGTAATAGTTTCATACTGTTTTCGTCCTTTTTTTATTACCGGTATATTCCGGTCTTGATAGCTGCATGTGAATTTGCTCGTATTCAGACACCATAATGTCAGCAAATGTTGTGTAGCATTCTGCAATGTACTGACTCGTCATACCAAATAAATCTTTATCCTTAATACTAAACAATATGAGATTATTCTGTTTTGATCGCTGTTCTTCATTTAAATTTCTGGAGAGACAAAGAATAAATTGATTTGTAATAAATGTATATAAATTAATGATTTAAGATTCTTATTTCTTATTTAAAGATCATTCATTATTTGAGAACATGCTTACATTGTGAAATGCTCGTCATATAAAGGAAAACAAGTCTTGTGCTGAACTCCAGTTTTGACTGCTGATACGCCTACGAATCGATTTATTGGAAGAAAATGAGCCTTGACAAAAGAATCGCAGGAGCCATTTGAGTCCATCGGGACTAAATTCCTTGCGTTCATTATATTAAGCTATGGAATTTAAGCTAATTGTGAATTAAGTTCTCACAAATTCATTTCAATTTTGATTTACCTCTAAACCATTATCAGTGAATTTCGCTTTAATTGTTAGTAGGCCATATTCCGATTTAGCGCATTCCTTTTGATGGCCCAGACGTTCCAAATAATACTGATGAATTAAGTCTGCTGTTTCAAAGGCATGTAAATCCAAAATTCTCTCGATTTCAGCTAACACTTCAATATCGGACGTTGTAATATTTCCCATCTTAAAGCAGGAAATCATAACCCGAAGAGTTTGTCTCAAATTCTGGAAAAATGCTGGTGGCCTTCGTTTCTATAAAATCACAAGATTAACAACAAATAGGACATATATAAGAGAAAAGTTCCCTTCTCAATATGAGGAGTGCTCAAGGAACTAATTAAACTCACTTCTAAGTTTGATTGTATGAGATCATACATAATAACAGAAAGTTCTATCCATATCGCATCTAGAATTCTTCCAAAATTAACTTCATTCAATGTTTCAAAGAGCGTTCCCAATGAGGCCTCCAGATATATCATGAGCCTTTCCATTGAATTTGAGTCTTCATGAAGGACTTCAGCGCCTTCTGCCAGAAAACGCTTTATTGGGGGAGCCATTTTCCTAGCAACAATTTCAATCAATTCCAATATTTGATTTCTCTCAGTATCCAATGCATTCTCAACAACGTTTTTAAGAGTGATAGCACATCGTTCTGCCTCCAGGTTTGAACGGAAGTCGCCAAGTTTTTGTATAACATTATCAGTTCCTAGTTCCTTGTTTTTAAATATCAAAACTTTGCAATAAAATATAATCGTTAGATGAAACTGTATTTAAACTAACCTTGATAAAAGAAGGTAAACTTTGACGAATATAATCAATGTTGTTTATAGCTAAGCACCATTCAGTCGACACTTGGAAAAGCTCATTGCTATCACCAGTTAAATTTTCAACACGACGTGACATCCTTTGGGCATAAAATACACAACAACGACAAATATCCTAAAAAAAGCAAAATAAGAAGTAATGTTAAAATATGTACATCTTCTATATATATAAAAAGAAGTTGCATTATGTATGAAATTTATGTTCTCTGTAATGCGTGAACCGATTTTGTTTCTGGTGACGTCAATACGAAGGTTTTTATGTATAAACGGTCTTTGTATGTGTATTGGTTCATGAATTATAGGCATTTTTGTGAACTTATACAACAATGCAGGTGTGAACAAATACAGGTGCGCACATATGATGTATATGGGGAAATATTTGCAAGGGAAATTGGAAATAAATGGAATACTGGAATAATTTGGCAAGTCTCACTTTAACTTGCATTTGCGCGAAAAATATAGGCATAGTAAAAATACTTCATACCCCCTTTTACCGCCCACAAATCAATAAAAATGTTATTTTTAAGTCGGTTTCGACCGTATTAGACTAAAATTTGCTAAATAAGTTCTTAAATAATGCTTACTGTTGGCCACTATACAAAAACTGGGCGTGGTCTAACTATTTATACACGCCCACTTTTTAGAAATCAATTTTATTCCTGAGTTGTACATGTTTTGATAGTGAAACTTGATATGTAGATGCTATGGGCCCAAGAGGCAGTTACTATATATTTGAGCGAACATTAGACAAGGGGATATTCGGTCACACAGGCCAAACTTATGATATCGAATTGCTTTGGAACTAAATGTCGTATTACAATGAAGGTCTTTCTATTGAAAAGCTGGCACGGGCATTCAAAAACGGGGCGTGGCTCCACCCATATAGGTCAAATTTACGATACAGAGTAAAGTAAAAGTCACAGACCATTGAAACTCAGAATGTAGATGTAATTGGGGGGTAGCCTACACCCCTTACCTTTTTAGAGTCGGCTATTTCATTTTAAGTCATACCCAAAACTATATTCAGTCGTCCAATTCTCTTTCAGTCGTACCTTAAACCAGGTATTGCCAAAGAGTGATTTTTGAAGAGTGCAACAACAATTACAAAAAAAAACCAAAAACAACAACAAATCGTTGGATACGTAGCACAATAAGGAATTAGTAACATAAAAAAACACAAACAAAAAGCAGTCGGCGACGAAACCATACGCAAAATTACCAACAAGAAACCTTCAACGTAGCAAGAGTTATACGCGGTCGTATAAAAGTTACGCGCTATATTTACCAACAACGACAAGAATAAACAACAACAAACACACGCTGTATGGTTACACTAACTCTTTCCACTCGTCGCCGACTGCTTTTTGTTTGTGTTTTTTTTCTGATACTGATTCCTTATTGTATTATGTATCCAACGATTTGTTGTTGTTGTTGGTTTTTTGATGTTATTGTTGTTGCACTCTTCAAAAATCACTCTTTGGCAATCCCTGCCTTAAACCAACGTCAGTCGGCCAACTCACTTTAAGTCGTATCTTAAACAAACTTCAGTCGGACAACTCACTTTCAGTCGTACCTTAAACGAACTTCAGTCACTTTAAGTCACTTTAAGTCGTATAAGCGTTGAATTGTAAACGCATCCAGTGTTCCCTTGAGACAAACTGCAGAAAAGTAATATAAATTTTAATAAAAAAGAACGGAAAAAGTAATGCATAGTAATGTGAAAGGGACCAGCGGAGAAAATATCAAAAATGGGCCATTTTTAGTCCAATTGGACAACCGTGTCCTTGATCAAAAATAAAAACCGAAAATGATATTTTTGTTTGAGCAAAAATATATTAATAAAAGGCGATTTTAATTTAAGATTTAAAAGATAACATCAGATTACTATTTTTATATCTAAGCAAAAACTTGAAAATAAAAAAATAATGATTAATGCTTAAGTTTTTTGATATTGCTTAATGATAACTGTCCCTGATACAAATACCTTGTCAAAAAGTTGAAAAAATAAGTGGAATCAAACAAGTCCAAGCGAGCAAAGGCGTACTCAGTCGCCACCCACATTGTCTTTTTTTTAAAAAACTTATATAACAAAAAATTTAAACAACGATCGAAATCGGCCAACATATTTAAATAAATTTTTTTAGCTCACAAACTCTGATGTAAAAGCTTTCATTTTATAGATTTTGCATTTTAATTTAAAAACAATAATAATAAATTTAAAGGTTTGACTAAATGTCAAACTATTAAAAAATCTCAGTTTTTACTCTAAAACTCGAGCTGATGTCAAAAAGGGAACAATTTTTCAATCTGCACTTAAAATTAATTTATTTTGATTACTTTTCATCCTGGTGCTCTTTTCTTTTAACTGCTCATCTGTGTTATTAAGCTATTTTGTTATCTTATCGTCTTTTAAAAGTAATGACTGCTACGTGTAAGTGTAAGTGATATACATTATACTACTTTTACTCATATTACTACTCTGTCATATTACTATGCTACATAAACATATACATAAATACTACTAGTATATGGTTCAAGAAGCGAGTTAAAGAAATTGTAAGGCTCTGTTTATTTTTTCGCACATATAAACTATGAATTATTAAAACAAAAACGAAAATAAATTTTTAATTGTTCATTCAATAATGTTGAAATACTTTTATTTTATTTTCTTTGAAAGAAGGAACAAAATGAAAACTGCCATTAAGGTATCTTTTTCACTTGAAAAAATTTTCGATTTTTTGGTTTATATGAAAGTGTTACTATTTATATGTGGATAGAATACATGTTAAAAATGTCAGGATTTCTTAAAACGGTGCCAAAGATTAACGAAAAAGCCCGTTTGAGCTGAAACTGTTTGTATTATATTTATTATTGTAAAATCTCTAAGATTACCTACAATCATCTATTAAAACTTTAAACTCGAATTTTCATAACGTTTGAAATTTAAAAAATAGGGTAACTTTTCAATTCTTGCTTTCAAAATGGCGCCAAAAACAGGTATTTAACTGGCTGATTATAAGTAATCTTATAGTTTCAAGTATTATCGCTTAGATGAACTAAAAACATTTTCAGTTATCTGTTGTAAAAGCTGAGAAATCGTTGCCACCGTTTCGGATCCGAAGAATGAGGTCCAAATCGCGAAAAGCTTAAAAGGGCAGATAAAAGGCCAAACCAAAAAAACAAAAAAATTCAAAACATACTAAATTACATGTATTTTAATGTGCACAAGTTTATTTTTTTTTTCAACATTAAAAAAAGTTTTTACAATAAATAATTACAAACAAAGTGTTTTTCCTAGCCGTTCAAATGAAAAAGGCCCCTCATGGGCGGCGCCAAGGGGAGGCAGGTAGGGGCAGGTAGGGGCAGCTGCCCTCCCCTAGAGTTTAAAAACTAAAAACTATGCAAAGCAACCCTACACTAAGGGAAAAAATATTAAATTTATCCAAAAACTTTTTTAATTTATCCAAAAAGCGAGTCATTTTTGCACCAATAATGCATTTATTTAAATCGACCACGTAAATATTTAAAAATTCTTTAAATACTTTTTAATTAAATAAAATATTAAAATATTTAAAATAAAATTAATAAAAAATATATTAAACTTATGCAAGAATATATTTAAATATCTTTCAAATATTTACTATTTGAAATAAAACTATCGCATATAAGGAAAATTTATATAAAAATATTGAAATTGAAAAACAATTTATTTGAATATTTCCCAAGGTATATTTTATTTTCTTTTTTCGTTCTCTAATTTATACTATTTTTGACTATTGGTACAATAATATGGCATCAAATGTCAAAAATAGTATAAACTATAAAAAGGAAAATAGAGAATAAGAAGTAAATTATGCAGGTAAATGACAACCGGTTCAAGATGTTCTTGAGAAAATACCGAGTTGTCACTCCACCCTACATGATTTCATCATGCATCGCACTCACCATCGCATTCACAAATCATAATTGCCAAACTTCCATGCTATATTACCCTTGCAACATTAACTAAATGAGAACTATAAGAAACCTGCGTGCGATGCTGTTGCTGCTTGTCGAAATATGTGTGTACGTGTGCGATGCTGTTGCTGCTTGCTTGTATGGAATATGTGTGTACGTGTGTGGTATAAATAAAATTTAAATACGGAAAAAAAACGAGTTGTAAGGAAAACATTTGATTTATCCACGTAAATATTTAAATAAAATTTATACTCAGGCGTGGATAATTCTAATATGCGTTATTTCCCTTAGTGTACTGTTGATTACTTTTGAGAACAATTTTTATAATATATGTTTTGTAATCCGTGAAAAATCTCAAACTTTAAGGAAATATCAATGATAACGTTTAATATTTTCCCAGCATGTCACTTTTTTTGTTCATTCATTTGGTAGCATTTGAGGGCAGAATTTAAAACTGTCGATCTTGATCTTGCCAAAATTCTGCATATTTTCTATTTTCGAGGTCAACATTTTCGAAAAAAGAGTACTTTTAATTTACAGGTCAGAATTTTTTTCGAGAAAAGAACACAGAGGGAATCATTCTCAAAGAGGGCAGAAAAAATGCAGAATTTTTTTGAGAAAAGAAAACGCCATTGCTCAACAGTTGCACAAAATTCAGTTTCCAGAACGCGCCCAATGAGTTGAGTGCTCTTTGACTTTAGGAACTTAATTTGAATTTTCTTGTTGAATGTTTCTTGGAGACATTATAAGGATTTAGCTTCTTGAGTGGAAATTAATACTTTGATGCATTTTTAATTTTAATAAATTTCAGTCATTATGTATCAATATTTATTAAATTCAATTATTTTCTATTAATAACTTGCTGTGACATATTTTCATTCACATGCTAAAGAGGCTTTAAGGAATCCGCCTAAATAGAGCGGATTGACTATTGTGTGAGCAGATAGCAAGATATTCCTTACATTAATCCTTTTCCTGACAGAAGGATAAAGCAATCCTTAAGCTAAACTACGTTTTTTATGCAGGTACATTTTTAAACACAGGTTTGATTTGGACGAATCTTCAATATAACGATTATTTTAAAGTTAAAAAAAAAAATCCCATCGAATTGTAATATTCGTGTAAATTAAGCGAGAAAATTTTAAATCTTTAAATTAAAACTAGTGGGGAATGTATTGTCCTCGGCTTAGCCGAAGGTAAAAAATCCATCAATTGTGTTTAATATGCAGTGACAGCTCGTTAGTCCGAATGGTTTGTAATCCGAACTATCCAGTAATCCGAATTCAATATATGACGCGTTGCATACTCTATAGTCCGCATTGATTGCAGCTAGCTAAACCGAATTTTACTCTTAGATTAATCACTTTCTTTCGGGTTTTTCATCCGATTTGGCTTATTTACGGACTTCATCTTCCTTTTTTTAAAAACTAGTGATAATAAATCTATGGTCACAAGGAATAACAGCAAAACTCAAAATATCGTGAATTCACATAATTAGTTTAGTTAGTTTTATTTTCCTTACCTCGCCTGTTTCCCGGCAAAAAAGCAATCTGGTATTTGTGTAAAATAAAAGGACATTCATGTATCTACAAGTCCCATGTTCGATTATTCCATTTACATCCAGGAAACAGACGAGGTAAGGAAAATAAAACATCCCGTAATTACGTTATTTGAGTTATGCTGTTTTTCCTTATGACCACAGAAATATTAAATTTCATTACAATGGCTTCAAAATTACGATATGAAGATCAAGACTATATATATTTTTCTAAGCCTTCAACACCTCCTTATGGGCATTACAAACGCACTGACAAACTTAATATTCTCCTTACTCTGTAAGCGCGGGGGTATAAAAATGAAAAAATAGTAAATTTTAATTAAAAACTGATTCGTAAAGATAATTAACAAAGTACGCCAGATTTTCCAAATGAAACGAATATTTGCGTTCTTTCCTCAGATGCATATTAAATTAATTTTTGAAAAAGGTGAAAGACAGGCTTATAAAAAAACTAGTACGAAATTATTTTTAATATTATTTATTATATTTATGCCTCAATTTGTATGGGAATAGGCGTAGTTTTTATAAAATGTTTCCAAATTTTGCCAAAAGTAAAATACTAAGTCAATAAAATAATTTTTGTGGAATTTATCAAAGTTTTACTATTTTGATGTCATCTCTTTGCTTCGGATATACATAGGCGTGGTATTCATTTGAGTTTCTCAAAATTTCAAATTGAGAGTGCTTTCAAGCCAAAGCTTGCGTATTATGTAGAGTGGAGTGTCAAGGAATGTTACTGTTTTGATGAAGTCACTTTGTAAGGAGGTATGGGTAGTTTTCATCGGTTGTGACTCATTTTCGAACTTGATCTTTATTTTTTAAAAAATAATTATAAATACATCGAATTTCATTATGGAAGCTTCGAAACTACGGATGTATTCGTTACCATAGACCAGTGGTTCCCAAACTGTTTTGGTCGTGGAACCCTCAAATTTTTTGCCAATTATCGTGGAACCCTGAATATTTTTATAAACGACTTCTTACAATTTAATGAGATATTAAATGGAACACGTTAATTATTTTGATTATTTTGATATTTCAGATTTGATTGAATTAAACAAACTTAAAAAAAAATCAATTTATCATAGAAATAATTAATTAAAATAAATAAACTAAAACAACAAAACATAAACTAAAATAAATGAAAAAGCTTAAATGTGAAGAATGCAGCTGCTTGTAGTCAAACATGATTCTCTTAAAATTGGGCATTATGTTTGATAACTGAACTCGCATATCTGGTGCAGCATTAAGTTTGTTACGATATTTGGTTTTTGTCGCAACATATTTTCATAACAAAGATTCACACATCGGTTGCAAAGGTTCACAACATTGTTGCTTAGAACTCAGAGCAACATATTTAATAAGCATGAAAACTTGCTTGACTTAAGCCTGAAGCATGGCGAAAGAGAGGAGCTGTTGATAGTTATCAAATTGTGTTATTTGTTTGAGTTGCTAGATAATGATGTGTTATAGTTTTTATAGGTTATTGTGCGAATTAAGTTAAAATAAATACTTAATTCAATTAATTGTGCCGTATTGTGTTGACAAAAAGTTATTGCAGTTGTCTTCGTCCATTTGCCAAGTTCGCCATTGAATGGTTTTGACATTTTATCAAAAACGTGCGCTGGAAGGTGCCACCGACATGAAGCTTTGGCCAGCATGCAAATTGTCTTGCATTCACATCGACTGCTTCAAGAAAATATCGAATGCCATGAAAGAATGTTCAACACCTCAACTGATAATAACCATCAAAAGAACATGGCATTGAGCTTTGACCGACTGCACGTTAGCTTATTTATTTTCATTCCAATCCACCATCAGCTGTTTTTGACAGGAGCGGGGCGAAAAAATTTATCATTTTGAGAGAGAAGTGTCAAATCTATTAACACCTTATTATTATTACACCATGGCCTGAAGTACAATAGTGCGAGAGTGCGATGCGAGGATGCGATGCGATTAAATAACGTAATCACACACGAATTGCCCTCGCATATTAGGTCTGTTTCCGTACGCACACTGTGTAACTTGTGGGACACTTTTCTGTTTCCGTACTTTCTGTGCTTAAAATGGGAGAAGAAGAACAAGCATAAAATCGCTCTCTCGAGCACACAAAGTGCACAGAGAGTGCTAGAACTCGAGACTTGGAGTAAAGCATGGTATAATAATACATGGTAGCATTGACAACTGCTTATTTTCTCTTCAACAGGAAAACATAAATTGTCAAAAACAGCTTTTTGTGGAAATACATCAGCAGCTGCTGTGGTTGTTGTTTTTTTTCACTTCAACGTTTTCAACATTGCTTGTGTTTTCAATGGCGGATTGTGAGTGCTCTCTTTTTGAGTATATTTTTTGACAGTATATGATTTCCCAAGCAACTGTCAATGCTACCATGTATTAGTATACCATGGGAGTAAAGTAAGAACAAGCACCAAGAAGAATAAGCGTCAATAAGAAGAAGCAAATGTCAAATTACATTTAATAATTGTTTATGTTTTCCGATAAATAAATTCACAAATTGTGTGCCTTAAAAGAAATTTACGTACAATAAATAAATAATAATAAATAAAAATTAAGTAATTGTTCAGTTTTGCATTAAAAATGGCTTTTAATAATTTGAGTGAAAGTGTTTTAATTTTTGTGCTGCCGTCTGCAGTCAAAATCAGCTGTTTTGTGCTTGAAACTTACTAGAAGCTGTTTCCGTACTTTTGCAACTATTCTCACATTTCGTTTTTACTCTCTTGCACACATTTTGAAACAGACCTATTATGTACAATGAGAAACGCTCTTTTTGAAGGAACCAGAGTTGCATCGGTTAAAAATAAAAGCGTACTGTTTAAATAATAAAATTTTTGTACAAAGGCTGTGTGGAAAGGAAATTTAGCATGAAATTAAGCATGGTTCAACTGTTGGTTCGTTTGAAGCTCAATAAAATGTTCCCGTAAGTTTTCCATCCGACTTTGTCGTCCAACATGTTGAACCATGCGCAACCCCCTTTTCGGAAACTTTTAACTCGTGGTAGAAAAGAAGTTACTGAGTTGAATACAATTTCTGTCTGTTGAAATATAATTGTCATTTTTGCTGTGCTAAAAGGACAATGAAATTTTGACAACTAGTAATTTTGACGTTTTAGATTTTAGTAGTGTGCAAGAATATAATTTAATATGCAAAATTGTAAATATATACTGAAAATCAAAATTTACGCAAATATTTTCCACTTCTGGTTGCTGTCATGTCAGACGCACAAAATTTTGAACTTCTTTACGACTCACGAACTCACAAATGTTTTATTTTTGTATTGTATTTTTGCTTGTATCAAAAATTCTCTTTCCGATTGTCAAAATTTATA
Source organism: Pherbina coryleti (assembly GCA_943735915.1). Taxonomy (NCBI): domain Eukaryota; kingdom Metazoa; phylum Arthropoda; class Insecta; order Diptera; family Sciomyzidae; genus Pherbina; species Pherbina coryleti. Next base: position 125,700,856 of record OX030949.1, on the reverse strand, counting down.
CTAGCCAATGCGACTATATGAATTTTTGCCAATCATATTCACCTCACAAGTGCTAAATATTCTCATTCAGACTGTCAAAATTTCATTATCCGACTGAAAAGTTTCGAAAGAAATAAAAAGTATTTTCGACACAAGAAAAAGTACTAAAACGTAAAATACATTTTAACATTTTTTTTCAGCAACATGAGCTGAAAAAAGAAATTATGAACTATTTACGCACCCTCTCATAATAAATAGTACCTCGCTTAACCATAAAACAACCTTCTCTCTACCGTAAATCTACTTTCAAAATAATAAAAAGATGACATCACAGATATGTATATTTCGTACTCTCAAAATAAATCGTTTAATTAGTACAAAAGAATGTTCTGCTGCAACTGTGGAAGGATACAGAAAATTGATAAACAGCAACCATTTTGTTTTTTCAATGGAATTTTTATGACAGCTCCCCATCGCATGGACCCCTTTTACATTGGTCAAGACTTGAAATCAATTCTTTGCGTTTTTCTTTTAAACTTACCCTCTCTCACGTTGATGTCCGCGTTTTTCATCATCAAACTCACAGACTTGATTTCAAGCAAAGATAACAAGATGGGAAACTTCTGTGGGGAATCTAAAAATCGCAAAAAGTAAACACACATACGAGAGAAACCATTTCACCACAAATAGTGAGGTGAATATGTCAGTTTCGGGTTATGTTCCTTAACCCTTCCAACACGTTTGTTATTGATTGGCTTTATAACGAAAACAAAAATATCTAAAGATCTCTAAGGGCCTGTGTCAATCGGTAACTTTTCATTCAGATGCTGAAATTTTGACAGTCAGAAGAACAATTTTTGGCACTTCTGAGGTGAATATGACTGTCAAAATTTGTAGTAGCCTTTGGGGCTACTACAAATTTTGACAATTGGCAAGTCAATTTTTGATAGTTAAAAAGCGAAGGAAGGAAAACGAATTTGAATGTGGATAAATTTAACAGATGCGTCTTTCTGCAGGAGAACTACAAGATTCAGTTAAGTATTTGGTAAGTGTGAGATGCTAAAATTAAATTTTATTTATAACATATTTTTGCAGCAATTTTTTTACGGGAATTTTACGTCTTCGACTTGGTTCAACGTTATCAAGAAGCAACGTTAGTGACAGGTAATGGAACACATTATTGTGTGAAGAAGGAATTGTATTTTTAATATTTGCCTTCTTTTAAGATCTTCGGACAATAGCTCTTCACGAAGTAGTTCTTGCTGCGGACCAGTCTACACCGAGTCAGAACGCAGTGGTAACGATGCCGCCGAAGAAAAACTACGTGACTTGTAAATATGCTTTGAAATTTAAAAGTATGTTTTGGAAAATTTTATATGTATTTTCTTTGCAGGGAGCAATTCGGAGCGTTCTAAATTAATAGAGAAGAGACTTGGTATGGAAGGCCAATTTTCTGGTAAAAATGCCAACAGTAACGAGGCTTGGAGGTAACTTAAAGTTTTATTTATTTATTTATTTATTCGACAACGGAGCTAACAAGACCTGAGTCTTATAACAAGCGCCGTTACATGTAGATGACGATGTTATTGGCAATTATTTGAAAATTTATAAGGTTACCATCCACTCTGCTTAGCATAATCTGATTGTGCAAGAGATGAGTGTGATTTGTTGCTTTTAATTTTTTTAATAAATGTTTGTAGCTTGGTTGTTGGTAGTATTGTGATTGTGGTTGGGTAATAATTGAGAAAGAAGTTGCATCTTGTGTTTATTTTATGCAAGAGTCAAAGTCTGAATCAAGTTTTTTTTTTGTTTTTTTTTTGTAAGGTTTTTTTAATTTATTTTTCCCTTTGCAGGAATCTAGCAGAGTCCATGAGGGAGGTATTTGGAGATCCCTCCAAGGACTGGGCAAACTGCAAGTATCAGTGGAACAAACTGGTTACAAAGTACAAGCTGCTCACGAAGTACCGGTCAGGAGAAGGTGTTGGGGATGAAGCTTCGATAGAGGAGGCAAGAGATTGGCCATTTTTCGAGGCCATGCAATCTTATGCAGCTTTGAAGGATAATTTTCATCCACCTCTCCTAGTTGATAACAGTGTGGGTTACCTTACCATGCGTGAAAAAGTAGTTCACACTGCTCACTCAGCTCACAGTGCTCACTCAGCTCACACTGCTCACTCAGCCCACACTGCACACTCAGCTCACACTGCACCATCACCGCTGCCATCACCAGACTTATCCCAAACACCTTCTCCCAGCAACTACTTTCGGCAATTAGATTTCGGCACTCCATCTCAGTCACCATCTCCGACGGTGCCATCGACTTCTCGGCGTAGCTTGGGACGTAGAAATCGATTAGATCGACTGGAGCACGTCATAAGCAAAGCGGAAAAACGAAAAAAAAAGCAGATGTCCTCTTTGCTGTCTGTTTTTGCACAAATGGTACAGACGGATTACCCCCACATTGACGCTACCGGTCTGCTAATTGGTTCATCGGAATCCGAGTCCGATTAGTATGCTATGTAAATAAATTTTTAGGATGTTAAGATTAATTATAATAAATTGTTAACATTTTCAGGTCTTCAAAACAACAACGACAACAGCAGCAATTATAATATCGACGGCAATATCAATAATATAAATAATATATAAATAATATAATATTTAATAATAATATAAATAATATCGGCTGAAATTAAATTGAAATCAATATTTTCAAATAAAAATGTTTTGAGTTTAAATAAAGATACCCGGAAATCACATAACATCAAGAAGAAGACTCATATAAAAAACAGAGTTTATACGCTCCACCCTTTGAACCTATGTTTACTACCATAGAAGTAAGTGGTCTTGGGCAAGAATTTGAACAACGATTTTGTTAGAGATAAGGACAAGATATTAGACATGGAATAGTATTTGGACATGGATATGGTTAGGGAAAAGACTCGGACAAGGAACTTATCAAGGCTTAGGACAAGGACTCGGGCAAAGATTTGAATAAAGACAAGGACAAGGATTTGAATAAGGACAAGGATTAGGAGTAGGATTTAGATATTTTGTTTTGGATACAAGGAAATATTCTTGATATTTTGAAAAATATGTAATATTTTGTTGAGTTATTTATAGAAACTAGTTTAAAAATAATCAGGATATTTCTTCAAATTTTCGCTTATAACTTCTTAACTCAAGCTGATGGCGAAATACTGACACTATTACTGAGAAAAGTCAAAAAGACTTATTTTTTCATATCTTCCTTCGTTTTCTGAACCTATAAAAATATCAAATAAACATTTGGTGAGAAGATGGGGCATGTAGGTATTGCTATTAAATGTTAAAATAAAAAAGATCGAAATTTTTCACATAACCTTTTTTGTATGCGCAACAACGAAAAGTTTAAATCTTTTTCTATTGAAAATTCGAACTAGTATGCTATTAAACCTCCAACATCAACATCAATATCAACATCAACATCATCATGAACATCATCATCAACATGAACATCATCATCAACATCAACATCATCATCAACATGAACATCATCATCAACATCATCATCAACATCAACATCAACATCATCATCAACATCATCATGAACATCATCATCAACATCAACATCAACATCATCATCAACATCATCATCAACATGAACATCATCATCAACATCAACATCATCATCAACATGAACATCATCATCAACATCAACATCATCATCAACATCATCATCAACATCAACATCATCATCAACATCAACATCATCATCAACATCATCATCAACATGAACATCAACATCATCATCAACATGAACATCATCATCAACATCAACATCATCATCAACATGAACATCATCATCAACATCAACATCATCATCAACATCATCATCAACATCAACATCATCATCAACATCAACATCATCATCAACATCATCATCAACATGAACATCAACATCATCATCAACATGAACATCATCATCAACATCAACATCATCATCAACATGAACATCATCATCAACATCAACATCATCATCAACATGAACATCATCATCAACATCAACATCATCATCAACATCATCATCAACATCAACATCATCATCAACATCAACATCATCATCAACATCATCATCAACATGAACATCAACATCATCATCAACATGAACATCATCATCAACATCAACATCATCATCAACATGAACATCATCATCAACATCATCATCAACATCAACATCAACATCATCATCAACATCATCATGAACATCATCATCAACATCAACATCAACATCATCATCAACATCATCATCAACATGAACATCATCATCAACATCAACATCATCATCAACATGAACATCATCATCAACATGAACATCATCATCAACATCAACATCATCATCAACATCATCATCAACATCAACATCATCATCAACATCATCATCAACATGAACATCAACATCATCATCAACATGAACATCATCATCAACATCAACATCAAAATCAACTACAACAACAACAAGAAACTTCGTCACGTCAAAACCTACGGGTGTGTCAACGACACAGTCAACTCTTTTTTTTTAACATAAATGAAAAAGGACATTTATTGATAATAAGAAATTAATAACTTCAAATATAATTCTTAAAATCATTATTCAATAATTGAAGATGATAAAAACTCATTATACAATTCATTTCTAAGTCTTAAGCCTTCTGCAGAATCGGAAAGTACAGCTTCCTCTTGATTTGGGTTTTCATCTTCTAAAATAAAATCGGTAAACGGTTCGAAATCTTCCTGTAGAATGCAAATATTGTGCAATACAAATGCAGAGAATGTAGTTTTTATGCAATTTTCGATGCTTAATTCCAAATCTCTATTAAAAATGTTCCTCCATCTTTGCTTAAGCATGCCAAACGCGCATTCAACTGTTATCCTGGCCTTGCTATGAGCCGCATTGAATCGCTTTTGATTGCTGCTGCAAGGTTCCTTGAATGGGGTTATGACTCCTACTGGGTGAACTTGGCAAGGATAACCTTTGTCACCAAACAGGTAGTATCCACTTGGAGGGTAGGATCCATTGTTGTAAAGTGGGCTGTTTAAAAAAACACGCGTGTCATGCACTGATCCAGGGAACCCAATAAACACACTCGTGAATTTATAATCCGAGTCAACCACGGCTTGCGCTTGTATGGAGTAGAATTTTTTGTGATTAATGTACTCATCGTGTTTGTTGGTCGGACATTGAACGCGAATATGAGTACCATCAATTGCACCAATAAAATTCCTAAAAACTATAGTTTTACTTTTTCTGCAAAACTTTGCACCTATTCTCGCATAATCTGCAGTATCTCCCTGGTTTATTACATGGCGTAGCTTCATGAACTGATTATTCAATTTATGGACTATATTGCGGACAGTATAGCGACTCATTCCCATAAAACCTCCTGCCACTCGAAAGCTGCATCCACAGGCCATCCAATAAAGGAAACATACCACTTCATATTCTCTGGACCATCCATGATGCTTTGCTGGGATAAAATCTACAATTTTACGAAAAGACCTGGCAGATACTCGTAAATGCATTTTTGTAACTGCATTGTCTCCATTCATAAAGCCATTTAAAGTTTCGGAATAGACTCTTGGCCGCATGTAGGTGATACCCTTAAGGGAATTATTATTAAAGTGACTTTCCAAAAGCAGAAAAACAGCAGCAGTACTTACTCTCCTTCCTTCATTTAGAAATAGCATGAATTTATAAAAAACATCAAGAGCTTGTGCTTCCGACAGCAAGGCAACCATCAGAGGAAAATACTTTCGAAAAATTCTATTCATTCTTTGTTTTTTTCAAATTTTTATAAATAAGATACAATAATTGCTCCAAAACACAACCAAAATGTTAAACGTCAAAATTTGTATGTGTCAAAATTTCATCGTTCATTTGGAACAGCAAAATTTTTCAACAGGCGCAAATTTTGTTCAACTCAGTATTTTCTTTTCTACCACGACTGAAAAGTTACCGATTGACACAGGCCCTAAATATTCTTATATATGCTAAAAATATTTATTTTTGTGCTTTAGCTTCATGTTCAATAAGATTTTATTCATAAAAAACCACATTATTTCCTTTCCAAAAGCAAAAAATTTGTGCATGTAACGTAAAGGTTAATAATATCAGCTGGGTGAATTTATGAATGAAATGTTTTTTTCCATTCAACTGTTAGAAGTAGTGTTGCCCATTTATCTTCTTTAGGATAGCTTTTAATTTTTCCTTTTATTAGGTTTTTAATTTTTATTTCGTTTTAAGGATAGCTACGCCTAAATTTCTCTTATAAATCTGCAATTGGATTTATTGGGTCTACGGAAGTCAAAATATATAAGCTGGTAAACTTAATTGATTCATAGTCTGAATTTTAAGAAATAACATGGTTGAAATAATAAAAGCATGTGTAATTAAATATTTTCTTATTATTTGACCAAAGATAAATTTATTATTGCTCATAATTTCTTATTATTATATGAGTCAAAATTAAGTGTCCGGAATATTTTCATAAATGTAACAGATATTCCTTTAAAATTCAGAAAGGATAAGTAATGATATAAATTGGAGTTATTAGTTTGAGGACTAAGCCGTAGGAATATAAATGGAACAGTAATATTTATGGCAATTAATGGAATAATATGTGAAATGACTTTAAACTTAATATATTACGCAAATACATAATCAAAGCAGTTTTACAAATTTTATAGATAAAACAAACGCTTGTTCGTACCAAAGCAATATTTATTCCAACCAAGCAAATTTTCAAAGAAAACAATGATAGTTGACAACTCTGATGGGATGAAAAATAACAGAACTTTTACAAAACGATCGTGGTGAAAATAAAAAGCTATTTACAAATACAACAAGTGGCAAAATTTGCAAACTTTGTTAGGCGATTAAGATTAAAATAAGAAAATGCATGTAATTATTTGAGTGTTAAACAGATTACTGTAACATAACTTAAAGATTTAAATATTCAAACACTCAATCCATACATTATTTTTCTTGTTTGTAAACGAAGTTTCAGCAGAAAAATGCAGAAGAAGAACAAGAGCGTTCCTTTTTTAAATTTCACCTCGAATAGCGGGGGTTTGTGTAGAATAGCGGGGGTTTGTGTAAAATAAAAATTTTTCAAAAATGTTGACAAATACAACAACTGAAGAAATTGCCAAACTTTAAACGCATGTATGGACTAAAATAAAGGGACTTAGTGATCAGTTTTGGTTGCAAACAGTTTATTGCAACTAAACTTAAATATTTATATCATAATAAATAGATAATATGCATTATTTTCAGGGGTTGCAAAGTGACTTCTTCGAGAGTTTGCGGCCGATGAAGAACAAGAGTAAAATTCAGGGTTGATTTTTCATCGCACTAATACATGCAAACTTTTTTTGAGGTTATGTTTTTCAAGTTTCCCATCTTGTTATCTTTGATTTCAAGTCTTGACCAATGTAAAAGGGGTCATGCGTTGGTTTTCAATTTTTTGGAAATGACTCGCATCGCAAAGCTTGTAGATTGCTACATGACAACTCTGCTTATGAAAATGTTTTGACAGCTCGTACGGGATTCTTATGTTGTCTCGCATCGCACTCTCGCACTATTGTATTTCAGGCTTTACGAGTTGCTTATTTTTAAGCATATACGAACCCAGTTGTAAACTTTCCGACGAAAATGTTAATATATTAATCGGAATAAAAACTTTGGATTGTATGGGTAATGCCACGCCCCCTTATCTAATGATCAAATGGAACACACTTTGGGAACCACTGCCATAGACAAACAGACCGACGGACGGACATGGCTAAGTCAACTCGGGTTATGATTTTGATATAGAACTTTCAAACTTTGGGACTAGGTTATTATATCCATTATGCAGTGCGCGTGAGGGTTAAAGCAATTATTTGTTCCACATACGAGTACTCGTATGTAGAGATATATACGCTGAAAAAAAAAAATGTTTTAAAATTGACGACAATTGTTATTAATTTAACAAATTTTGTGTTTAAAAAATAGTTTGCAACAAATTTCGTCAAAGTAAGAGTAAATGTGTTTAAAACTTTTGAAAAACATATAAAAAAAGGCAAGTTATGAACACATTTTTTTAACACATTGTCTTCAATTTTAAGCTAATGTTTTTTTCAGTGTAGTTCTACTTGATCTATTTTGTTAAGCCAAAGGGATTAATTAATACTGCACTATACTATTAATTGATACTATCCATTACCATCTGATTTAATAAGCTTATGGACTTACATCGACAATCTTCGCTATGAACGTATAAGACCCCTCAACGTCAGGCCAATCTAATTGCTGCCAAAATATTTTTATTTGGTAGTAAATCGCAAGAGTGTCCACTGCCGACGAACTGTATTTGACAGTATCATCGACAGCTTTCAGCTTATCCAGTTCAATGGCCTTCTCAATTCTTGTCAGTGCTTTAATAATTGATATATCTAGCCAATGTGTAACTCCGGGCATAAACCAAGAATAGAATGATTCAATTGCTAGTTCGTCATTGGGACACAACGATTTTCCTGCAAATAGGATACAAATATTAAAAAAATCTCAGATCAATTATTCAAAATGAAAAATGAATATACCTAGCATTAAGAAACGTTTCAAAATCAAATAAAGTTCGAATAGAGTTGTTCCCATATTGATATCTTCAATGTTAGGCAAATACTCAAACTGATCGTCGGGCACATCAAGTCTCTTTATATTGGCACAAGTTTCCATTACAATGGCTTTGCAAATAACTGTAAGCTCAATATCATAGAATTTACAAAGAGTAGATGAGTAACTTATACGAATTTTTCTGTAGTTGGGGAGAAGATATATAGAATTATTTTACTGATTTAAATGCTTTACTTTACTTACTGGTAAAAATGCTTGTCAAAATATTCAATGGCTCTTTGAAGATCCGAACGAACCATCTGTATAAGTTTTATCAAATATTGCAAGTTGTCGTCGTCCGTTTGAGCAGTACTAGAAGGTTTATTTCCCTCAATTATGTGCTCAAGCCATTCTTTGGTGCCAGTGTTAATTGCATCTTCTACGGCATTTTTAATTTCATACTTGTCAGACGTATCCTTTCTTGAGATCCAGCCATAAACGTTGCTTGGAAACAAATCAATGTCAAGCGATTCCTCTAAGGTTGTGATCTTTGATATTATATCTAAGACTTCACATAATGTTTTGATTATGTGTTTGTCACTCACGTTCTTGGACCGTACTTTTCGTATCACACAAAAACATGACGGTAAAATTCGTTTTGCACCGTCCCAAAAGGTTTTTAAATCGTCACTTCCATCCTGCATGCATTTTAATACTGGGATAATAATTTCCAAAATCGAGTTAAAGAGGGAGAAGCTTAGAGGATGTTCTTCATGAATGGTCGCATATACAGACCACTGACTCATTGCACATTCAAAGTTCGTCAGTCCACTTTGCACCGCGTGTTGCGATCGAATTGCTTCTGCCTTTGCATTAAATTTTCCACACCACCAGTAATTAGCAACCTGTGAAGTTTCCAACTCATGCATCAACAGTAATTTCAGTAAATGTCGGTGTTCTTGAATAGCCACGTGTTTATTCTTTTCAGCACTTAGTGCTAAATTCACGAGAAGCGAACCCCGACTTCTGGTTTTTGATCCCTTTTCAAGATTGTACCAAACTGTTATTCCGGAAACTGGTATTGTCTGGATAATGATTTAAGATGATATGTTATTTGAAATAGAAAATGTTGGTTACCTTCAATGTAATTGCGGATCTGCCAATTAATTCGTTATCATGCTTTCCCGTTGACGCAGTCATTGCAATTTCTTTCATTAATTTGCTCAGACCCTTAACGCCTTTAACATCAAAAAGTTTATTTACTTTTTCTTTCACCGTTTCTGCTGCATCGAAGTCCCTTTAGCAAGGAAGATTTATGTTAGATCACACAGAATATCAAAGTTAAGATCGGAGATCTTACCAAACTTCAACGATCAAGACTTCGTTCCGAGGACTTTCAATAATAGGTCTGCAAATATTTTAAGAAGTACTCATTAACTAACTGATGTTACAAAGAAAGCATTCATTTTAAAAATAATCCTTTTATATGAATAATATTTACATACTCGTATACTGCCGTCATAAGGAAGAGTGCGGCATCTACATATTTCAATATTCTGAGATAAACGACTTACAGTAATTTATCAAAAATTCACTGACTAGTGTTTGGATGGCTATAAATATTTGGTTCTTCAGCATAGTAATATCCAGTTTTTTTTTCAACATTAATGATATTTTACCGATTTTATTAAAAATGCAAAAACTGTGGAACAGACAGTGTAGATGCCGCTTTTTTGCTTGAATGATTGCTTTAATTTGTGAAGATATGACACAATAATTTGTGAGCAAAAAATTCGTAATTTTTATTTAATTTTCTTGAAGATGAAAGCAATATGTTTAAGAAAAAGCAATAAAACTTATTTTGATTTTCATGCTAGATGCCGCACTCTTCCTTATGACGGCAGTATAAAGAGATGCCACTCGGTTCTATTTACATCAATTGAATAAATCAAACAAAACAATATATTTTATTTTAAATTCTTGAAAATCAAACAAAAATGAAAATAAAAAAATCGAATTTAATAAAATAAAATAATTAAAGAACATTTTTTACGTATTTTAAAATTTAAATTTACAACGTGTCAGTTTGGTTGGAGATCTTAATGGTTTTGGGACAGGCTGAATGATCTTTTCTGTTATTTGTTGGGTAGCAACAAGATAGGATATATTAAAAAATACTAAATTAGTAAAAAAGATCCGTGAAATACTGACGATTTTGGCACGATGACGTGGTGCAGAGTCATATTTAAATACAACCCATTAGTATTGTAAAGTTTTCCCCTCGTTATAAGAGGTGAATCCCTTCCTTGATAAAGCATTGTTCACTTAAAATCCATACGCACAAAAATATTTATAATATTTTAAATAAAATTAAATTTGTTTTCTGAAAAGATTAAACTTTCCGAAAATCTTAAAATAAAAATTATTTTTAATTTTCGATCCTAAGATTCTGAGTTTGTCTTTCATGGACTTATTAGCAGCTGAACACTTTCGTGATAAATTGTGCTGGATATTTGTTACATAAGCTGGATATTTGTTAGGTTAGCAAACTTAAGAAACACGAAAAATCACACTTGATTTAAAAGAAAAAGGCAAGTTTTTGCGAGAAATCGGCTCAATTGTGGGAAGGAACCACTACATTGTGGTTATAAATACAATAAAAATCCTGGATAAATACGGAAAACACCATGAAATTAAGAATTTGCCAAGAGTTGGGAGGCCAAAACGAGTTACTGATGCGGAGGCTCGTGCTGTTGTAAGAGAAGTGAACGCAAATCCAACTTCAAGTTACTAGCACTAATTTTACAATCGAACACGAAAAAAGAAGAGGGCAATGAAAAGGAAACATTTTTTGGTTTAAACGAAAACACCATAAAAATAATATGAATAAAACCATTATTTTGACGTTCACTGTATATATACAGTGCCGTGCACATAATTAAGAACGATTTCATCGTATTCATTTTTGACCTGAATTGCAATTTAATTTAAACTAAACCTAACTCTTACTCTTACCACAATGGGTACAGAGACGAAGTTTGAGGAAAAATTATTTTGTTGTTCTCTAATGCACACACAAATTCTCAGGAGATTTTTTTGCTAACATGTTGCTAATTTGAAGCGTGCACATAATTAAGAACGATCAGTATATTCAGTTGATAAGAGCATTTCAGTTGATTTAAATGTACTGCACGGCTATTAAAATATTGTAAACATTGAATTGATTTCAATAAAAGTTAAAAATAAGAAAAAAATATGGGAAAAAATAAGTCATGTGATCCTGTGACTCGGGAGTTGATTTTAAAACTGTTTAATGAAAAAAGTTGTATAGTGAAATCGCCAATATTATAAAATGTTCAAAAACGATGGTTTTTAATGCTATTCGACATTTTCAAAAATATTCAACTCCAAAGAATGTGCCCCGAAAGCGTAAACAACGTAAAACGACTAAAATGGAGGATACACTGATTGTTCGTGAGTCAAAAAACTTTCCGCACAAATCAGCTTCACAGATTTTAGTAGCTGTTTTTGGTGAAAATGCGTCTGGACCTTCCGTGGATACAGTTAAACGTCGTTTGAGAGAAACTGGTTTATTTTGACGTGTTTGCAGCAGAGATCTGCAACAAGCCAATTGAAAATCGAGTAACTTGAAAATAATCAAGCTTTGACTTGACTTGCAGAAACTTGATATGTTTCTACCCTACAAGCCTCGACTTGCTTCTGAAAAACGAATCATAAGTCAGACTTGATTCTATTTTGTTTCTACCCTGCATTAATTAGTAGAAAAAACCAAGCTTTCTCCTTTTCAAGTCTATGCGACTGCGCTGCCGCAGAAAGCCACTGACGAGCGTCTACTTATACTTTTCTATACAAAGTGAAAAAATAAAAAAGAAACAACAACTACAAAAAAAACAAACAAACATACTTCAATCCAATGCTTTAAAGCAGTGTCGACCACGTAGTACACACGAGTGTGGAGCAACACTTTGTCTTTTTGCGTATACACGAAAGAGTAAATGAGACAAAGCTATTGTTGTGGTCAACACTTCTTTAAAGTTAAACTGTTTTCTCAACTCGAGAAACGAAGTTTGCATTGACGACACGAAGTTAATTCCACGAACTTCGTAAACAGACTTGAAAATAAACGATTTGTAGGCAAAATAATTGCTTTTTCCCTACATTTCAAGTTTCTACATTTCAAGTTTTCTACATTTGGCGACTTGATTTTTGCTGCCTATGATTCGCGCAAACTTATTGCTTGCCTGCCTCGACTTGCAGGGAGTTGAAAAATTTAAGGAACTTGAAACAGCAAATGAATCCATTCATGCAGATCTCTGGTTTGCAGAAAGACCCCTTTAATGTCCAAGCAGAATCGTAAAAAAAGAATTAATTTTGCTAAAAAATATGGGCACTGGACTGTTCAAGAGTGGAAAAAAGTATTATTTTCTGATGAAACGAAGATTAATTGACTATGGTCAGATAGCAGATCATATGTTAGACGCCCGGCACAAACTGAGTTTAGCCAAAGGTACACACTCCCAACACTTAAGCACGGCGGAGGTAACATAATGGTATGGGGCGGTATGTCATGGCGCGGCGTTGGCCCACTAGCAAAAATTGAGGGTCGTATGGACAAGTTCCAATACACAGACATCTTGCAGAACAATTTAATACCATATGCAGATGAAAACTTACCCGTGTGTTGGATACTACAACAAGATAATGACCCAAAACATTTTTTTTTTTTTTTTGAGTAGAAGTAGTTGTATTTATTTAATACTTTTAATTTGACTTAAGATTATCGTTAACAATCATTTATACAATATCTATAATGGTGTTATTATTTTCATTATTTTTTACAATTCGTGCAATATTTCTCTTAAAAACGTTTGTATTTCTTTCTAACTTGACATAATTAGGTAGCGCATTGTAAACTTTAAGTCCTTTGAAAAAAAGCGATCTTTGCATTGCTGTTGTTGTCACCCTTTGTAGTCTGAAATTTTCTGTATTTCTTGATTATATGGCTGTATTTCTCCCACGTAGTTTAATTGATCGATTAAATATTCCGGAGCCTTTTCCATTTTCATTTTTTGAATAAAATTTAGAGTATTTATTTCCAGTCTTTGTTTTATATTAAACCATTTTAATGTATCAAGCATTATTTGAATCGGAGTTTATCTGTTACACTTTAGTATTGAACGCATAGCTTTATTTTGTAGTTTTTGCAGTCTTTCTAATTGTGTTGTTGTGCAGCAAGTATATAGAATCGTTGAGCCAAATTCAAAATGTGGTTTTATTATTGTGGTGTACATATTTATTGCCGTTATTACCGATATTTTATTACGCACCCGTTTTAAAAAACCAATTTTTTTGCCAATTTTTTTTACATATGTATTCAACGTGTTGTTTAAATTTTAAGTCTTTATCGACTATGAAACCTAGATATTTTATCTGATTAACTTTTTCAATTGCTTCATTATTAATTTTAAAAATTACATTACTATTCATGTTTATTTCCATTATTTTAGTTTTACATTCATTTAGTTTTAATTTGTTCATTTTAAGCCAATTGTTTACGTTGTTGATATCATGTATTAAATTTTCTTTACATTTTTCCTCTGTATCTCCTTTCGCATCAATTAATGTGTCATCAGCACATAAAACTATTTCACATTTATTTAAAATATTTGGCATATCATTTATGTATATTATAAACAATAGTGCCCCTAATATTGATCCTTGTGGGACCCCATATTCATTATCAATTTTATCCGATTTAACGCCGTTAACTTTTGTTATTTGTTTTCTGTTTGTTAGATACGATTTAAACCACATTAATTCATTTTCTCTAATACCATACATATAAAGTTTTTGAATCAACAACTCTCTATCAATTGTCTCGAATGCTCTTTTAAGGTCCAAGAAAATTGCCATTATCTTCGTTTTCCTATCTCGAAATTTCCATCTATTTATTACATAATTAACTGTTGTTTCACATGAGTATTTTTTTCTGAAACCCGATTGATATTTTGAAAATATATTATTTTCTTCCATATAATTTTCCAACTGTTCTTTAGCAATTTTTCTATAATTTTTTCGCATGTTTTCAAAGTGTTTATTGGGCGGAACTCCTCACATCTATTTGTTTTAGCTATTTTCTCTATCGGTGTTACCATTGAATACTTCCAATTTTCAGGGAATACACCAGTTTCGAAAGATTTATTTACAATGTTAAGTATATTCTTACCGATAGTGTTCCAGTTATCTAATATTATTTTGATTTATACTTTTTTGAAGTCCGGTTTGTCTTTTAAACACTTACATATTTTTTTTAGTTCTAATAAAGATATTGCACGAAATTTAAATCTTGTTGTTATCACAGGTATTTTATTTGTATAATGAACGTTTTCTATTGTATCTCTTATTACTTTAATAGTTACTATCGACAAAATATTTATTAAATTAGGTGGCGATTTGATAGTTATTCGTATATTCCTTATCATTAAATATTACATTTTTTATCACATTTGCGGCCTTTTTTAATACTAAGTCTTTTATTTCTTTCCACATTTGTTTTTGGTCTTTGGCATTATTGATTTTGTTATTAACATATTTATTTTTTTCGATTTCAATTTTATTTTTGTATATATTTCTTACTACTTTATAATCATTCCATGCATTTTCCGTGTTTTCAGATTTAGCAATTTGGTATTTATTAATTTTTTCACTTTTAAGTATTTTTAAGTTTTCGTTGAACCATTTGTTTATATTATTTCTTGAATTGATTGTTTTTTTGCGCGTAAATTTCTTAATTGTATTTTCAAGGCAATTGTCCATTATATTAACGCTATTATTTACGTTATCATTTTCATTATATTTTATTATTGCACCGAGTTCTTTATTGAAAAGATCTTTATTGTATTTAAATATTTCAATTTCTTTTTTAGTGATTTGGTTTTGATTTTCATTTATATATTTGATTTTTATATCTATTGCTTCATGATCTGCTATTTTACTGTCACTATTGTTGTTCGTAGATATGTTACCATTATTTGTTATTACATAGTCTATTATAGTTCTCGAGTTTTGCGCGGTTCTAGTATATTCGTTTACTGTTTGTTTTAATCCATTATCATGTAAAATACCTTCTAATCTAGTTTTGTATGTATGTTCTTTGCTCCAGTCTATGTTGAAATCACCAGCTATTATTATATCACTGTTCGTTTCTAATATATCTTCGATTATTTGTTCAAAAACTGCGCAGAATTCTGTTTCACTACTACTTGGTGATCTATACACCGCCATAACTACCGTTTGGATTTTTCCAAGTTTAGCCATACATGCACTTATCCAATAATTTGAGTCAGAAATCTTCTCACCAATTTTTGTGACGGTCCATAGTTTTTTAAAATAAATGATAATTCCTCCTGTCCGCTTTGAATTAGAGTGTGTATTATATTGATCATAGTCTTGTAGTTGTATTTCTCGTTCATCTATGTCTCTTGTTAAATGGGTCTCTGTTAGAATTATAAAGTCTGGGTTTTGTTCATCAGCAATTATTTCCAATTGGTTGAAATTATTCACTAACCCACACACATTTGTGTAAATACCATGTATCTCCTGTAATTGTTAAACTATTAACCCCAACCTCTTCTTTTTCATATTTAGACTATTTAAATACACGGGAGGACGATCCTCACAAGGCAACGCGTGAGGGTCAAGGGGGCGATCTTCACATGGCAACGTGTCTGACTGCCTCAACCTGGTGAGGCCAGCATTATCCATGTCGAACTCGTCTCAAGTCGACTCAAACCTCTGCGTGGTGTCCTCTAGAAACGGCAAACTGGCAACCGTTAGTTTGACGGCTAATGTGAGCGGCGGGCTCCCCCTGCCTTTAAAGGGTTGTGCGTTGGGTTTGATGCCCACCACGTAAAACGAGGACAGATTATATATATTATATAATTTAATATTGCCCATAATTTTTTGTTTATTTTTTTGTATTCTCTATTTTTTGTTTAAAAATTTTATTCTAATGTGCATACGATATCTTAAAAATAGACTTTTTTAAGTCTTCTTAAGGCAGTGAAACTATTGAAGATAAACTAACTTTTTTTTAATAGTTCCTCGATTATCAATATACTCAGCAATACATTTTATATAAAACGCTTACCCACGGAAACCATGAAACATGGATTTGTCATGGGATTTTTTCTTAAGATAGGGTAGCACAGTATTTTATGGTTTTGACATTAGCAGTAGGTCTTGTCAAAGCTCCTTACCCTACCTTCTTATTGTATCATGATCACTTGTTTCTTTTATCGCTTTCTTTATTTCATTACATATCTTTACGTTTCTTTCTTCAATTGTGTTATAAATGTCTTTGTTTTTATTTTTAAAATCATTAACGATGCCGCATAAGTTCTTAATTTCATTTACATTTTTTTCACATATTTTTTGTGCCGTATCTATTTTTTTAATCTTTCTTCATATCTTTTTTCAATTGCTTCTAAGTAATAGTTGTTTAATTTCATTTTCATTTTGTTTTAATGACACATTAAATTCGTCCTTATATTCAGCTAAGTTGTTTTTGTTTTTGTTGACACCATCTTGAATCTCTTTTAACGCAAAGTCTACATTGTGGATATATTGAATGCAATCATCACACATGAACCTCACAAAGGGATTTGCTTCCAAAACTTTCGATGAATATTGGTCAAGACCTGAACACTTATCTACGCAATGATAAACTTTGCCACATATTCCTGCACATATTATGCCTGTTTCGCCTCTGATAGTTCTGTCAATGATAAACATACTGCTGGTCATACGAAGAAGTGGTTTACAGACAATAAGGTAACAGTATTGGATTGGCCATCGTGTAGTCCGGGTCTCAATCCGATTGAGAACCTCTGTGGTGAAGGAGAGAGTTGGTGCTCTAAAAATATCAAATTTCACACAACTTTATGCTGAAGTACAAAAAGCCTGGACAAGCATTCCCTAGGGAGTATGTGAAGATCTAGTGGGCTCAATGCCTCGGCGATGTGCAGCGGGTATTAAAAGCAATGGATATTCAACCAAATATTAACTAAATAAAACTGAAATAAAATATTGTATAACAAAAAATCAAGTTTTTGTATATCGTTCTTAATTATGTGCACGTTTAATTCATTTCTGATATCGTAAAAAAATGCCCTACTTTTCAACAGGTAAGCTACCGATAAAGATTTTACAAAGCATATAATAAGGGATTCTTCAACATTCGAATGGGTAAGGATTTGCTTGAATTTTTTACTTGTATTATACAAAAAGTTAATAGAAAAAGAAACAAAGCAATCGTTCTTAATTGTGTGCACGGAACTGTATATGTATGTAACATATATATATGTATATTAAGGTGCCTCACTCTCTATTGAGGAAAAAAAGTTGACTGGGTCCCCCCTCAAAATAAACTTTGGTTTATGTTATAATGATTTCCCAAATATTTCGGCTCTAACTGTAGCCGTCAGCTCGGTAGAATGGTTCGAAAAAACCTACATACATATACATATAATTTTTTTGCCATGATATATTTAGTACTTGTTATTATATTTAGTAGATATATTTAGATATATTTAGTACTTATCTTATTTTGATCCCTAGAATACGATTTTCACAGAGCATTGAGCGATTTTTAAATCGACCCGCCCTAATATATATATATATTTTTTTGCAATTTTCATTAAAATATCTGTAACTCCTCCATCTTTTGCCCGATTTTTAATTCCGAGGTATTATTGGAAAGGTGCTGACTGCTGCTTTTCATTCTTGTCACTAATTTAGCCTTATTGGTCTTTTTTATGCCGTCGGATATTAGTCAGATTGACTGAATTTGAAGTAAACGTATTGAAATCGTATACAAGAAGATTGCACCAATAGCATAAAAAAGGCCTATAAGGGTAAATTAGTGACAAGAATGAAAAGCAGCAGTCAGCACCTTTTCAATGATACATCGGATTTGAAAATCAGGCAAAAGATGGAGGAGTTATACATATTTTAATAAAAATTGCAAAATCCATTATTTTGAAAATATCAACAGTAGCGTCACTTAAATCACTGCAACTTCTTGCAAACACGTATTGGTTGAAGGCTGGAACTATCGAAATATTATATCGACATTTCGTTAGAGGTGCCACTTAGTAGTTAGTCTCGGGACTTATTGGACCATGTGTTATTTCAAATCGTTCGGCAGTGTTAAACAGCTTTGCCCCGAAATACATTCACAAAAGCCCAAGCACGAATATA
Source organism: Pherbina coryleti (assembly GCA_943735915.1). Taxonomy (NCBI): domain Eukaryota; kingdom Metazoa; phylum Arthropoda; class Insecta; order Diptera; family Sciomyzidae; genus Pherbina; species Pherbina coryleti. Next base: position 125,681,961 of record OX030949.1, on the reverse strand, counting down.
TCTCACATACAGCACGACGAAAGCTTCAGTTTGAAATTCGTTTGCTTATGCGGTCAGTTTTATCATACTGATTTATTATACTGAATAAAATTTTATTTTAATTAATGTTTGTAAGATTTAATTTTCACTGATTTACACATAATTTTTTAATCAACTTATTTATTTTCTCTTACTTTACTTTATTTTAACACATCTGTTTGTCTTTGTAATTATTTTCTTTTATTTATACATTCACAATTTTTAATTGAAATAAGTAATTAAAAGAAATCAGAAGACTGCATTTATCTCATTAAATTTATACTTGTCTTTACCTAGTTGTTTACATTCTCTTCATTTGTCTTTTCTTAGCCCTTATCTTTTTTATATACTTTTTCTTACTTTTATCAATTTCTCTTTTCTTAGCTATTATTATTATTAGATTTTCTAGGTTTGGCTTTGCCTTCCTCGCTTTTACCTTATTAACCTTTGTGAATTCCATAAATTAACTTGAAATATAAACTATGTGCAATAGCAAGTCAACTTGCTTAAGTCTTTTTGCAAAATGACACGCAATTTTCTTTCAGTGAAAGCTTAAAAGTTTGCTAGTGTTAAAGCAAAATGAGAATGTATTTGTGGAGCAAAACTGTTTAACACTGTTTAAAACAGTGATCATCAAAGTCTATGCCCGCGGGAAGCAGTGATGTTAACATAATTTGCACATGCATGCTTGTTAGATTATTTTTTTTTGCTGCGCATACGCAACTTATGCTACACTCATAAAAATATCAGTTTTTGCTATTTCTATACAAAATGTCTCTACTTGAATGGGAGTTGCAATTTTTTTTTGCAGAAAATATTTTTTCTGAACCTCAATGTATGATTATATTAAATTAAAAACGAAAAAAACCAAAATAATAAAAAAAACAAGAAAATATTTTTTCTGAACCTCAATGTATGATTATATTAAATTAAAAACGAAAAAAACCAAAATAATAAAAAAAACAAAAATAAAAATTTAATTTTAAAAATTGAAATTAAATTATAAAATTAACCTTTACTATTTTAAAGTTTTCTCCTTTTTTGTAACAGTGCATAAAATAGTGAATGTTAATAATGTGAATGTTTCTTCGATATGAATTATGTTATTATGAACAGAAGTTAGCATACGTAAATCGCAAAATAATTTTAAAAACATTTCCCTCTCACGCCTCACCCATAGATTTGTAATACACCAGATGAACATTTTTTCCGGCACCACTGAATAATCAAACAAGCGAACCATCGTCTTGCATGAAAGCTGGACTGAGACTCAAATAGTATTTTTTTCAGTGCAAAGCTTTCAATGAGCTTTTATACATAAACCAAGTATGCTAGTATAGAGTTTGATGACCACTGGTTTTAAACCATGAACGGGTATGGGCACCAGGCGCGGATCCAGGGGGGATTTTGGGGGTTCAAACCCCCCCCCCCCGAAATTCTAAAAGAACCTGTGATGTACTGATGTTTATTATGTGGGCTAAGAGTACCAAAAAGAAAAACATTGGTTTTTTATAATTTACTTTAAATATTCACACCCCTATGCTGTAAACGTTTGTAGCTGTTTCTACACGTATTGCTAAAATACTGAATTCTGTTCCAGTTTTTGTTTGTTTTTGCGATATTCCGCCTGTAGCTGTAAACAGTCACACATACAATCTTAACCTGAAATCACAAAAACACCGCATTTTTTGGATAAAATATATCCAAACACCGCACAGCTTTAATTTAAAAACCCACAGTTTCGATAGTATCGGAAGTGTAGACGTAAAATTCCTCTTTATACAGTAATGGAGAAAAATTCTGGTTTTTGTAGTTTTTATTTATTTTGATGTTGGTTTTATGTTGGCCTTTTAGATTTGTATTCGGGTCAAATAAACAGAGAAATAACTTTTATTATTATAACTATCTTCAACCCAGCGTCAGCTTGTGGTATTTAACACAAAAAAATAATCCTGAGCACCACACAATCATATGGAGTGAATATGGAGTGAAATGTGGATGGCTGCTTTTTTCGTAGCAAAGTTTTTTCCAATAAGTGAAATAATTTTTTCACATATTGCAGCAAAACACAAATTATAACCTTCTTTTGAAAAACCAGAGGATCGAAATAGATTTTAGACTAACGGTTTCTTGAGCAAAGTTGAATTTGCTCCGTAGAACATTATCCACGCCTACAATTTTTTGAAAAAAAAATTAACCCGCTCTAATGTACACTCTAAACGATTTCTGTTGAATTTTACGACGATAATCGTCGGCAACGCTTTTCTGACTAATAGTGTCTAAATTTACACATGCACATTTTTAAACATTTTTTGTTGGATATTACACAGAAAATGTTTAACGATTTACGCAACTTGTGTGTAACAGTTGAAACTCCTCGTTTTTATTTTTCAACAAAAAATGTGTAAAAATATGCCCCTTCGTACCATTGCTCTATTTCATTATTCTTGCGTAAATAAAAGTAAGTAATAAGTAAGATATAGAATGTTTTTTTGTTTTATAATATATTTTTGTAGTCAGTTGTATTAAATTCAAATTGTAGTTATGTGAAAACATATGTTAACTCAGGTAGCTTATTATCACTTTTAGCTTTAATTCAGTTAAGAAAATGATAATTAATTTTATAATTAATTTATAAAAAAGTAATTGAAATAATGTAATCACTTTTAAGAAAATAAAAAAATAATAAAATAAAAATAGAAATAGAAAACTTTTAAGTTAAACTTTCCAGCTTACTAATAATTGTATTGATTTTTTTTTTATACTATTGATGTTTTTTTTTTTTTTTTGCCTCGAACTTGTTATTTTAAATCACGTTGATTTAGTTCAGTGATACCAAATCTTCTTCCGTGAATGAAATTACACATTTCATGTTCACCATTACACATTTTCGTGTAATTTTGCACATTTTTTGTCATATTTTAAATTTTTAAACATTTTGAGTTTAACATTACAATTTTTTGTGAAGTAATTTAAACCTTTTTTGTGTAATTTTAAATTAATTTTGCACAACTTTCTGTTTAAAAATAAACAATTTCTGGTTATTTTCATTAAATGACACCAAAAGATAATAATTTTAGGCAACAACAGAAAATTCAACAAAAATTTACGGTCATTTTGATAGTAAATTTCAACAAATAGTTTAGAGCGTATATAAAGGGTGGTTAAATTTTAAGGGCCGATGTTGAATATTAACCACACCTAAATGTCAAGTTTTTTTTTGCATTTTATTTGACATTTCTCAATTTCAGACTAACTCAATTTGAACCGTTGAAGTTATTCAGACTTATTATAAAATGGGCTTTCAAGTCAAAATGCATATCGAGCACTTCGTGATTTTTTCGGTAAATTTAATCGTCCAAATGTGCGTACAATCTTGCAAAAATTTGAACAAACCAGGTCTGTAGGAGATGTGAAAACACCAGTGCATGCTCGTACAGCTCGTACTGCAGAAAATATTGCTGCTGTTCGCGATAGTGTGGCTGAAGAGCCGTTAATCTCAACTCGTCGTCGTGCCCAACTATTGCACCTCTCACGTTCGTCGTTGATGAACATTATGCATAAAGACTTGCATTTACATGGTCAGAATGGTGGCAAGAAATGGCAACAGTAGATGATAAATTTTCGAAGAAAATCATCTTCAGTGATGAGGCACATTTTCACCTCAGTGGATTCGTCAATAAGCACAATTGCCGCATTTGGGCGAATGATAATCCAAGAGTGATTGTCGAAAAACCAATGCACCCACAAAGAGTGACTGTTTGGTGCGGTTTATGGGCTGGCGGCATCATTGGGCCGTATTTTTTCCAAAATGAGGCCGGTCAGACAGTAACTGTGAATGGTGTTCGCTATCGTGAGATGATAACGAACTTTTTATGGCCCGAATTGGAAGATATGGATGTGGACGATATGTGGTTTCAATAGGACGGTGCCACTTGCCACACAGCTAACGAAACAATGGCTCTTTTGCGCGACAAATTCAATGGCCGTGTTATCTCACGTGGTGGCGATGTCAATTGGCCGCCAAGATCATGTGATTTGACACCGTTGGACTTCTTTCTTTGGGGTTATTTGAAAGAAAAGGTATACGTCGATAAGCCAGCAACAATTCAAAAGCTAAAGGATGAGATAATTCGGCACATTAACGGCATAGAACCTCACTTATGCCTCGGCGTCATCGAAAATTTGGACCTTTGGATGGAGGTGTGCCATTTAGCCGATATTTTGTTCCATGCATAATTGAACCATACCAATATTATCATAATAAAAAGAAATAAATTCCTAAATAATTTGTGTTTTATTCAAAATCAACGTCGGCCTTTATATATATAACGTACATAAATATTTTTGAAACCCCCCCCGAAATATATTCCTGGAACCGCCCCTGATGGGCACCACTACATTTAAAGCTTCTGTGTTGTTTCTGCGTTTGTCTTTTGTATTTGATTTGTTGTTGCGTTTTGTGTTGCTACATAGGCCTTTGCTCTCAATTCTTGCTCTCAACGCTCTAAGAGCGCTCTCTGCCCATAGCTGACCATGAACCAAGAAATAAAGATCATGCAAAGAAAAGAGCCGCCATATTGTAAACAAAACAAAGCTGGTAGCTCTGACGTCATCGGTCACAAATTGTTTTGTTTACGTATAGCGATTATATGTGAAAAATTATTTCTTGAAGTTTTAAAGAATTATTAGAGTTTATAATTTAGTAATTTTTTGTGTTTTTTATAAAAATGAAGTGTGCTGTAGCGACTTGCAATAATTGCAACAGCAAAAAAAAATTACTTTAAATTTCGTTACTGCATGAAAATATAAACAAACAAAGTATTCAAACACTTGTTTCGAGAATTAAACTTGTTAATTTTATAATTTTCCACTTTTATTTAAGTTTTCACATGTTTTGCATGAAAAACGTATCCAATATAGCTTTTTTTGTGACAGATGACGTGGCACGAAAAAAATACCTTTTTCTCGCACTGCTGATTGCTTGATCTTGTCTTGTTGGTTCATGGCGTGGTACTAGGTGAACATCACTGAACTAGATAGATTTTTTCCATGGTATAATAATACAAGGTAGCATTGACAGCTGCTTGGGAAAACATCTACTGTCAAAAAATATACTCAAAAAGAGAGCGTTCACAATACGCCATTGAAAACACAAACAATGTTGAAAACGTAGAAGTGAAAAAAACAACAATTCATCGGCTGCAGATGCATTTGCACGAACAGTTGTTTTTGACAGGAGATGTTTTCTTGTAGAAGAGAAAATAAGCAGTTGTCAATGCTACCTTGTCTTATTATACCATGGATTTTTCCTATATAAAAAATGTAGTTTGCAAGCAAAGAAGAACTGAAAGGAAAATGTAATGCTCTAGTTAGCCTCGCATGGCACAGCAGCGCATGGTACATACATATATAAGCAGCGAGCACATATCAAAAAAAGTGCTGATTATGCAAAACTGTTTCGGCAAAACGTCAAACGCATAGGAGATACACAGAAATCATGATATAATTATACAGGTAGCATTGACAAGTATAGATTTTCTCAGCAACAAGGCAACGACCATCTGTCAAAAACAGTTGTTCGTGCAACAAGAATTAAACGAATGTAAAAATAAATAAATTCCGCAAAATATGTGCGTTAAATACACAATTATAATAATGAAAGTTGTGAAAAAATTATGTGTGATATGTGTTTAACGTTTTCCAGCCGTGGTGTTTTAATAATAATTGGAAACTTCTTTAATTTCGTCCATATGCATCTGCAGCTGCTGAGGTTGCTACATTTGAACGTTTTCAACATTTTTTCTTATGTTTGCACTTAATAACACAAAGTTCACAAGTTATCTTCGTTGTAGTAATAATAATTCACTATTGATTAAATAAAATAGGCAATATTTTGTAAGAAAATGTTTGGTTATTTGCAAGCGCTGAAACATAAACAATGGCGAAAACATAAGAAATAATTGAACGCTCTCTTTCTAGACATTTTTTTTGACAGATGGTCGTTGCCCAAGCAACTGTCAATACTACCTTGTATTATTATACCATGCACAGAAATCAAAATGAAACAGATCTTCAGTGTTTATTTATGTATCAGAGATGAATTTCTGTTTTTATCTGAGCATTGCCATGCGTTGCCATAATCAAATACACGCAAATCGCATTGAACAGATCGCCAAGTGACACTTGTTAAGCCATGCGCTGCTGTGCCATGCGAGGCTAACTAGACCATAAGTTGCGATAATTATGCAATTTTTTTTTCTTTAAATTTGAGTTTTTTCTCTAAACTCTGTAGAGACTTCCTATTTAGTCGTGTTCTTCGTGAAAGAAAAAAATGTTTTCAGTAAAAATACAAAAAAAAAAAATCAATTTTAAATGGTCGAATTTTGAGCAATGGCGACATTAGTGTAATAAATTGTACTATCTTTTGACTAATAAATTATTAATATATGATGAAAAATTCAAAAATTGTACCAACTTTTTCTATGTTTTACTATCAATAAGAAGTGTATAACTCGATTGTTTCTAATTTAAGTATTATATATTCTACTTCTTGTGTTACGACATAGTCGAAACTGCTGTATCTTTTTTATTGAATCAATGTGTTGTCAAAAATATACCTATTAATTGTTATTATTGCTAGCAAATATGTTTTAAGATCCAAAAAAAGTTTTATGTAGTTGTTTGCTTAAAGTGTTAAGTGATTTAAATAAAATTAATACAATTATTGTTTCTTTTTTTAATTTGAGCAAGTTGATGGAAGTGAGTTGTGAAATGAACTTACGAAATCTTCTAGCGCTAGCAGATGCTGAGAAAATTCTTGCACAACTCATAGCAGATACTCTAAAAGCTCCCAACTTTAGGGCGCATATTCCCAAATCCAATTTACACTCTAGCTGCTTCATAAGAACTCCAACACAAAACAACAATAGCATAAAAGTATTCGTTTGATTTTGACGTTTCAATTTGTCATTTGCTTGATCGTTAGGGATACAAATTTCACAAATTTGAACGAGTAGTAGTATTTTGCTCGAGACGAGTGTTCGGATATGGATACAGAAGTGGGCCATATATTTCTATAAATACTTTCCTGGTTTGTTTCTACTCGATTTCATAAAGTCCACAATGCGGCAACTGGGTTTCAAAAACTCTAAAAGTTACTAATTTGGAAATCAATTGAAACAGAGTTATCAGAATATATTTCCCTTTGTATCTTTTGTGCACGCTTGTAGAACAAAATTTTTCCTGTATTTTTTCCTGTTATTTTTTATAAATACATAAATACTAATTATTAGTCGAATTGACTAACATGCATCTACAACCGACTTTTATGCAGTTTTTACACATCAATCATGAACAACATTTTTTTTGTGTTGTGATTTCAATATGTTTTAAGTAAAAATAAAACAAAAGTTTTGTCGTTTTGTTAATATTTAAAAAAAAACACTTTAAAAAAATAATTTTATAGAGAACTGTGCAATAAAATATAAACGAGGTTAGTCGAATCGACTAACATCAAAACTCTAAGGTTAATATAGAAACTTAAAACTATATTACTTGTCATAAAACTGAGATTAAGAATGACTGGTACAAAAAACTTAAAAAAGAAAATAAAACACATAAGTCCGTCTTCAGTTTTCAGTCCAGTTATAATAAATGATATGCTTATAAAATATATTTTTAAAACAACTTACAATGAAAAATGCTCCTCCCATATAGGGTTAAGAGTAGCTGGTTTAACTGATGAATTATAACGATGTGTTCCGTTTGATTCGAGATAAAGAGTGACGAATGGGTCGGAAAGCCCATTTGAATCCTTTGGTAATAAATTTTCAGCCTTGATGATCTCTACATTAAGCCTTATCTTTGGTGGCTCTTTATTTTTTGCTATGTTTGCAATTTCTTCATGTTTGTCATTTGGAATTTTAAATGCTTCTTGTGTGAATTCAATAAGAGTATCCATACAAATATCACTCGTCTCACAGCCGATATTATTGTATATTTCGAAAAGAATTTCTTCATAAAGATCCTCTATCTAAAAATAAAAAATGGAAGTTAAAATTAAACTATCCGAAGTTTTACTTTATTAAAATACGCTATACTTTTTAATAGAGAACAAAGATTTTTATCTGATTTGATATGATGTTTTCTTTTTTCGTTGTTCTTATCATGTGATTCGCGTGAAAATATTCACTTGTTTGAAAAATAAGTTACAACATACATATATTTTGGGAATATTTAAAATTTCGGATGACATTTGCATTATCTATTGCCGGCGGCCGTGGCGCAGTGTATAGAGTGCGTGACCCATACGCCAGAGAACCCAGGTTCAATTTCCATCTGACACAGAAGGATTTTTCACTTGATTTAAGTTTTCTGTTCGGACGTCACCTCCCTGCAGACAATGGCAACCTTCGAGAGTAAATAATGCCATGTAAAGCTTCTTGAGAACATGCACATTAGCCGTTCGAAGTCGGCATAAAACTAGTAGGTACAGTTCTCGATCAATTGTGTACAAACATTTAATAACACGCACAACACAATTTGATCATAAGAAGTTCGGTCAAAGTTCTTTCAAGAGCTGAAATAGCCAGTTTATTATTAATTTTATTATATTTGCATTATCTCAGAAACTATAATAGCTAGGGTCATGAAATTTTGTACCAATAATTTTTAAGTTAAGTAAATTAGATAACAACACAAAAATTAGAAATCTAGGTCAACTGCAACGCCTAACTCTCAAACAAACCACATTTTTTCACAAGAAAAAAAAAACCCATAAAATTGCTTATTTGTATTTTTAAAGAATACATTTATTTAGTTAGTTTATTCAACTACACTTAATATGCGAAAAATTATTTGGATCTTTTAGATATATCTCCCAAACAACTATAACTGTGCTGATGCTCTTTCACATATCTTAATGTTCGCTAGTCATACATGTTGCCATGGATATTAAAAATAAAACAGAATAAACAAATAATTTTGTTTTTATTTTTATAAATTTTTTCTTTATTCAGAATCGGAACTTCCAATTAGGTAACTTTCACTTCTGGGGATATCAAAAGACCTAGAACTTCTGTAGTACTTTTCGATTTTTTATATTTAGATGGTTGCCTAATATAGTTTATGACTGGGTCAGATGATAACAGCAATCTAACATAAGTATAAGGGCTATGTATGTAAGTGTTCTTGACGTTTTTCATGTAAAAAATTCCCTTTAGTCTGAAATCTTTATTTCTGGCCTCTTGAGCTTCTTTGGAGAGCTGGCCAATTCTCACCATGGCAGAGAACCTAAAAATTATAAATGTAATTACTACAAACAATATTGGAATTGAAAGTCTCTAATATTGATTTTTGAACTGTGACTGGCATATAATACAACGCATAGTGAGATGAATAAAGTTTTCTTGTTTCAGTGAAATCAATTCCAAAAGTCCTGGAATCAATAGGTGATCAATTGTTTTGAGATCAGCACCTTCAGCTTGCTATTTTTTATATCAAGCTTATAAGCTATTTGTAGCAAGCACTCCATGAATCGAATCCAGGCATGTTATGGTTAAAGACTAAAGGAAAACATTGCCTCATCTTCCATTTCTTGAAATTATTTACTTGCTTGATTCATCATTTTAGATGTGGCGCGACAAATATAGCACGTTTGTGATGATTTATTCGATGAAAGGGCATTGTCAGCTTGTCCGTCAATCATACACAAAATAAAGGTAGCCTGTACTATTATTATAAAGGGCCATTTCAGCCCTTGAAAGGATTTTGACCTAGCTTCTTATGATCAATTGTGTTGTGCGTGTTATTAAGTTTATACACAATTGACCGAGAACCGGACCTACAGGTTTAACGCCGACTCCGAACGGCGATGAACGGAATGTTCTTGTTCTCAAGAAGCTTTACATGGCATTTTTATTACTCTCTGAGGTTTGCCATTGTCTGCAGAGAGGTGGCGGCCGCACAGAAAAATTATTTTAATTCAAATAATTTTCTGTCGCTGCTGGGGTTCGAACCTGGGTCTCCAAGTTCGTTGACATAGAGGCCACGCACTTTAACCAACTACGCCACGGACGCAACTATTATTTACAGTTCATCATTTACAATTGTTGGAGCTAGAGCTGAAATTTCATTTTTATATTGTTTATTTCTCGGACAGTTCTTCCGAAGTATTTTTTTTTTTTTGCAAAAATAAACTTTATTGGAAGACAGATCTAACGGCTGTATCTTGCCAAAGAATAACATTTTTTTCAAAAAATAAAAAGTAAAAGAAACTTAAGCAACATTTTCAATTATATCACAACTCGTTTAAGACTTTGAATTAAATTATATTTTTCTTTAAATTTCAGAGTACAAATTGTCTTGGAAATCAGTCATTTTAATGCAAAATGTGATTTTTAAGCGTTTTTTCAAATGAACAGTTTTTCTTATCCGCAAGTAAACGTATATTTTTTTTGCACAAATGTAAACTCAAAGTACTATATTTTATGATAATTATAGCCTTCAGTGATATACGGTGATATTAATTAGATATTTTTTACTAAACTTTAGCTAACGGCAAACTTCTATAATTTTTATAATTTTTTTTCAGTAAATATGTTCTTTAAATTTTCTTTTTAATACAAAATTTCCTAAGACCTTAACAAACAAATAAAAAAATTTATATCAAAATATACTTTTTGCTTGGTTATAAATATTTTAAATTGTCCTTCTGGAAAAAGTTTCAACTTCCAAGAATTTAAAAAAAAAAATAATATAGGTTGAATTAATTATCTGTCGAAACACATTTTCGTTTTATTTTTTCAATTTTATTTTTTCGCTCAGAAATAAAAGTTTTTTTCTTTATTTTAATCTTACGGTCAAAAATAAAAATCATTTGTAAAGTTTTATTTATTTTTCCCTCAAGCATAAAACTCAAAACGCGTTGCCTTGTGAGGATCGTCCTGCCTTTAAAGGGTTGTGCGTTGGGTTTGAAGCCCACCACGTAAAACAAAATTTCAATGAAATATATAAGAAATAAGATAAAAATTATCCCCAAATCTGATGACGACTACCACAAACGAAAACCTGACAATGATTTACGGATATGCACCTGGAACGTCCGAACCCTTAATTGGGATGGTGCCTCTATCCAACTGATAGATATCTTAGAACGATACAAAGCTGATATCACTGCAATCTAAGAAATGCGGTGGAAGGGATAGGGTTGCTCACGATGTGATATCTACTACAGCGGCCATGCAGAGAAGCACGAATTTGGATGCGGATTTGTGGTTGGCAAGAGACTACGGCATCACGTCCTGCGATTTACACCTGTGAACGAACGACTTGCCATAATCAGTGTCAAGGCAAGATTCTTTAACATAAGCCTGATTTGTGCGCACGCTCCGACAGAAGATAAGGACGATGAGACCAAAGACAGCTTCTACGAGCGCCTTGAAGATGCCTATGAGCGCAGCCCCCGCCACGACATAAAAATCGTGCTTGGTGACTTCAACGCCAAGGTGGGAAAATAAAATATCTTTGGTCCAACAGTCGCAAAGTTCAGCCTCCACGACAATACCTCCGATAACGGAATGAGGCTGATTGACTTTGCCGCAGCGCGAAACATGGTCGTTAGTAGCACTAGATTCAAGCATCTCAATATTCATAAAGCAACTTGGCTGTCTCCTGATCAAAGCACGTTTTGATTGACGGAAGGCACTCTTCCAGTGTTTTAGATGTACGCACGATCCGTGGTGCCAATATAGACTCGGATCACTATCTTGTCGCAGCCAAGATCCGTACACGCCTGTGCGCAACCAAGAATGCACGCAATCCAACACAGATAAAGCTAGACGTCGAAAAGCTGCAATCAAAAGGAACAGCCGAAGACTTCAAGAAAGCACTCCTCTAATCGACGATATATGCGCGCATTGGAATCACATTTCCCACTCAATGCGTACGGCTGCCGAAGAGGTGATTGGCTATCACCGCCCTCGCCGAAACCAGTGGCACGACCAGGAGTGTCGTGACGCCACTGCAGAAAAAGACGCCGCCTACAAAGCCACCCTGCAGTCGGTTGTAACGCGTGCTGCTAAAGAGCGATACAAAGAGAAGAGGAGGGAAGAGAGACGCATTTTCAGGCGAAAGAAAAGAGAAGCGGAAATGCGTGAGTGCGAGAAAATTGAGATACATGGTTACAGGAACGAGGTCCGAAAATTTTTCGATAAAATAAGACGCCTGGCCGATGGTTTTAAGACCGGAACCTCTTCCTGCAAAGATGAAAATGGGAATCTAGTGACAGATATCCAGAGTACACTGATGATGTGGAGGGAACACTTCTCTAGGCTTCTGAATGGCGACGACGACAACAATCCCACCAATAGAGATGATATCCCGGAATCCCCAATTTTGGACGACAGCGTTGAAGTTCCACTGCCCGACCATAGTGAAGTCTTGAAAGCTATAGCTCGGCTAAAAAACAACAAAGCCGTTGTCATAAATGCATTCATAAGCTTCTATGCAGAATATGGTCGGAAGAATGCATTCCAAACGATTGGAACCTTAGTGTGCTCTGCCCAATCCACAAGAAAGGCGATCCCACAATTCGTCGAGCGTACTATGTGAAAGACTGAAGCCCATCTTAAACCAGCTGATTGGACCTTATCAGTGTGGCTTCAGACCTGGAAAATCCACCATAGACCAAATATTTACGCTACGACAAATCTTGGAGAAGACCCTAGAAAAACAAATCGACACACACCATCTTTTTGTCGAATACAAAGCCACCTTCGACAGTCCAATAAGGAATCATCTATATTCCACCATGTCTGAATTTGGTATTCCTGCAAAGCTCATCCGCCTTTGCAGAATGACACTGAGCAACACCAGCAGCACAGTTAAAATCGGGAAGGACCTCACTCCTCCATTCGATACCAAACGAGGTTTCAGACAAGGTGATTCCTTATCGTGCGACTTTTTCAACCTAATGATGGAGAAGATCATCCGAGCTGCTGTTTTGAGACTCAGTGGCACGATATTCTATCATTGGCCATAATACGCGCGAAGTCAGCGCAGCATTCTCCAGGTTAGCGAAAGAGTCGAGTCGAATGGGTCTTGTAGTGAACGCAGATAAGACGAAATACCTAGTGTCAACAAATAAACAGTCCCAGCGTCTTGGAAACCACGTTACTGTTGACAACATCTCCTTCGAGGTTGTTAAGGACTTCGTCTACCTGGGATCCAGCGTAAACTCTTTCAATGATGTCAGTATTGAGATAAAACGAAGGATAACTCTTGCCAACAGGTGTTACTTTGGGCTGAGTAGACAATTGAGAAGCAGAGCCCTCTCTCGACGAACAAAACTCACGCTCTATAAGTCACTAATCATGCCCGTCCTATTATATGCAGCACAAACCTAGACGTTGAGCAGTTCTGATGAAAAGACTCTGGGAGCCTTCGAGAGAAAGATCCTTAGTAAGATCTTCGGGCCAATCTGCGTCAATGGCAAGTACCGAATTCGATAGAACCACGAGCTGTATGAGCTGTACGCTGACATCGACATAGTTAAGCGTATTAAAATCGAGCGGCTCCGCTGGCTAGGTCATGTTAAGCGAATGGAAAACCCGGTGGTGGTCAACGCAGAAGAGGACGGTCACATCTTCGTTGGAAGGATCAGGTGTTGGATAACCTGACTACACTTGGTGTTTCCAACTGGCGCCAGCAAGCGCAAAACAGAAATGGCTGGCGCAATTTCTTATACGAGGCCAAAACCGACCTTCGGTTGTAAGTGCCAGATAAGTAAGTATAAAACTCAAAACACCACACAGCAATGTTGCTGGCACATGTCAATTTTTATTCCCTGCACCTGAACAGGGGGGCTTTAAGGGAGGGCCCAAAAGGGTTAATATGTATGACCGACCCCCATTGCTTTTGCAAAAGGAACATTTTTCCGTTGGGGACCTATTCCCTCCGAACACTCCTTAGGGTGCTCCCATACAAATTTTATGATTTTTGCATATTTATTCCCTACACCTGAACAGGGGCGATTTAAGGGAGAGCTGGAGAGGGTTAATATTACATCGATGGCAACTGACAATTAGATGGCATCGCTAGGCTCAAATTGATATTATTTTTAAGACCTCTTCATTTTTCAAACGATGACTGTCAAAATTTGAGCCAGTTTTACGAAGTTGTTTGTGAGTGACAGTCTTTTGTAAATAACAACTTTTGTTCTTTTAAAACAATGAAAAATTGAATTAAGAGTTTTGACAGAGCATTTTTTTTAATGGGAAAAAATACTGTGCAAGTAAAGGAATGTACTGACAAATATTATTGTGAATTGCTTTACCGAAATTAACCATAATTTATTGGTTTGTTTAATTCAAACGTGGTCGTACCCAACACTCCTGACAAATAACGTTCAGGTCGCCCAAAATAGGTAGCAACGGCAGAAATTATCATCGGAATCCATGACATTGTATTTGAAAATCCGGATATCAACTGGCTCGGTGGTTCCCTTTTTGTATGATAACTTTGGTATTAAAGAACTGGTTGCAAGATAGTTGGCGTGTATGTTAAAAATCGAATAAAATATTATTATTTTTACGATTCATTTTTTCAGCCATGTTTAATCGTGATCATAAAGACATTAAAAAACGGCCTATCACTATACAACTAAATCGGTGCAAAAAGCGGAAGTTTCCAAAAAAAGTGAAAAAAAACAGTTTTCAAAATAATCGGTCTGTTAAGAGTGATACTAAGTGAAAAGTCCTAGGTCAACAAAAATTGACTATAAAATGGATTAGAAAAAGAATGAGGACAATGTTTTGATAATTTTATTCTATTTAAACTTAAGTCAACGGGATTTCCTCAATATTTTGTGAATTGGATTAAATCGTACTATTATCGCTTGCGGTCCAAATTAGACCATATCAAAATCGATTTTTGTTTTGTTTTTTATTTTTATTTTTATTGAAAAACGCTCGGCAAAGTTAAAAATAAGTTGGCTGTATCGTGGACACATCCGTAGATTTTGACGTGACAGTGTATCTTTATCCTTGTTCCTAACCTTTCATTTGCTCCCAAAATTGTCTTTATTGATATTCTTATTCTTATATTTGTTCTAATAATTGTCCTACTTCCTGTCCAAATTATTGTTTTGATCCATGTCCAAATTCTTACCCTTATCCTTGTTCAAATCCTTTCCAAATCTTTGTTCTAAATGTTGTTCTTAGTGTGTTCAAATTCTTATTCTATTCCTTGTTCCATTTCTTGTCCTTATACTTTTCCCAATCTTGTCCCAAATAGTGTTATTGGTATGCTCAGAGGCGCAACCAGGAATTTGTTTTGGGGGCGGTTTTATGAATATATGTATATAAAAGAAAATGTACGTAACTATAGCGGCTATGGTGTAATGAGTCCAAATATTGCACTCAAAACGTTAATTCTACCACAATGGCAGTAAACATAGGGGGCATATAGGTTACAAGTTTAAAAAAAACCGACCGATTTTGTAACCTCGAAAATCGATTTTTTTTTTAAATGTCTGCCATTTTGTTTTTTTTTCGGCGGAAAAAAATTATCTTAGCTCAGGCGATAGCCACTTAAACAAGGATTAATTTGATTTTTTTAATTTTTCCTCAGATGTTCCAGATTGGTGATATCCTGCACACCGTCATATTTTTGGCATTTTTTTAAAATAAACTCAAATAACGTCAAAAGCCGCTTCAAAAATTCAAAAATTTAAATATGTGTGTAAAATTTGAGAACGATATCTTTTTTCCTTCTATAAAAAAAAAATTCCCGAAAAAACTTTTTTTTTTTAAATTTGTAACCTACATTTGTAATTGTAAATGCCCCCATAATGATAAAGTTTTTATAAATAGTTATTTATTAGAATAGAAAAAATTTTATTTATTATTTTTACATTAACAAGACTTTAGTTACAGGATTAAGGCGATTAAGAATAATAAAAGAAACTAACTTATATTTTTAAATCCAGCTTACGCTTACTTTCAGCGAGTTTATCTAAAATAATATCCACTGATGGTGTCATTTTTCTGTACAGATAAAGCAATGTAAGGCCGTTTAGTCTATCTTGCAGCATCGTGCTTCTTAAATAGGATTTGAGTCGGTGAAGTACTGAAAATGTTCGTTAATTTTCACATGAAATTACTGGAATAATAAGGATAATAAGTAAATTATATTTATTTGGAAATATATCCTTATTGCACTGTTGTATGGCTTGAAAAACTGTGTTTTTGCCATCATAATCTTTTTTATTACTTATTTTAAATCAAACATTCAGCTCATTTTTTAGGTCGTCAAAATCTCCTTCCAAATCATCTTTATAAATTAGTTTTTCAAAAGCGCTTAAAGCTTCAACACTTAGCGATTTTTTTGCATCAGGAAAAAGTGATTGAAATCCAATTAGCATGTCTCTATGTTTTAAAAATCTGTCACTCAGGCTTGTGATAAATGTATCCAAGAAAGGTATGTAAACCGATATGCGATAATACGATTCAACACATTGTGCGTCAGGGTGGAAGGATGCAACTCTTGGTCTCGTCAAAATGAAGCCATTGGTTTCTGCTTGTCTTTCAGCATTTATATACAATTTTTTTAATTCTATTTCAGCACTATCTCTTACATTTTTTACTTCTTGCAAACTGATATTAGCTAAATCGACTGCTTGTATCAAATCAATGTTTCGAGTTTGAAGAAATTTGCATAAAATATATGAATAACCAAATACTTGGTTAATACACTGCAAAGATATAAGAAAGTCTGTCTTTTGTAATGCACAATTCAGTTAATTGGCTTGCCTGGATGTGTTTGTATCCTCCCAACAGGAAATTTTGCCTAATGCCAATATTATAGCGTCGAAAAAACTCACAAAACCGTAACCGAGTTGTATCTCTCAATCCATCTAGTAGGACGAATTTTCTTCCGGTTTTGATGACTACAAATATTTAACTCTTCGAGGCACTGTTTCAAAACCACTTGCTAAACTACTTGCAAAACCATGTGCAAAAATTGAAAGGTCTAGTATTTCTTCATTGAAATTCATCATCGTAATACAAATCGGTAAATCAGTGCAATAGATATAGCAAAATTATCAGAAAAAGAACTGATTGTCATGTTTTTGCCTATAGCTCAAAAACTCGAGCTGATGGAGAAAAACGGAGTCTATATCTGAAATTAAAAAAATAAAATTTGTCTATAATCAGCTGAAAAATCTCCGGCACCAAAATGTCTGTCGCGAAGTGTTATGCTTCAACCGCAATCGATTTGAAATTTAAATTTGGGTTTTTCGCGCTTTTGATAAAAACATGTTATTACTTATCATAATTTTCTTTTTGTGACAATAATTTGGGGGGGGGGGGTTAAACCCCAAAACCCCCTTTGGTTGCGCTTCTGGGTATGTTTCAATTTATGTCTTTACTAGGGTATGCAAAACCGGTTTGAATTATTCGGCGTTTCAGTTTTTTTTTTTATAATTCGACCCGGTTTTTTTAAAAATCGCAATTTTCGAATAATTCGAAAACCGTTTTTTTGGCTCGAATCATACGACCGCTCGAATAGTTAAGAAATATATAAATAAATAAAGAAAGAACCATAAATTGTTCTTTCTTTGTTCGGAAATTACTTAAAAAAAGAACCATAGAAAAGTTATTATTCTACACTCGGAAATACACCCTTTTTGAATCAATCGCCAGACTGAATTGCCTTTAAAAAATGAATTTTTTTCTGTTCAGAAATGAGTTCAAAATTAACCTTTTTGAATTAGAAATTTTATAATTGCATAATATTATTTGTTATTACAAATCGATGATTTGTATAAAAAGAAATTATTATGATTGAACTCATTTAAGAATGAAAAAAAAAAAATTATGAATTAATTTTTTAACTCATTTATGAACAAAAATGGTTAATTTATGACGCATTCTTACCTTTTCCATTACCATTCTTTTATGAATTTCGAAAAAGTACAGTTTTTATTTATGGAAACAGTTTTCACGAATTTAATCTTCTATAGCAAGCACTTTTAAGCAACAAAATAATAAATAAAAAATTAAAAAACAAAATTCTTCCCAAAAACGTTCGCAAAACTCTCACCTTATGCAAAACCTTCGCTTATGGTTCAGTGGGTAGTACTGCATCAGTATACCTAATAATACCTTTATGTATTTTATTAAAAAATAGTTGTTATTTTTGTTAAATAGAAACTACAAAAATATATGTAAGTAAATAAAGTCAAAAACTTGTTTAATTTGAAAAAACCGGTTTATCGGGTTTTTTCTAGTCGAATAATTCGAAAACCGGTTTTGTAAAAATTGTACTATTCGGAACCGTTTTTTTTTATAATGTCGAATAGTTGCATACCCTAGGCTTTACCCTTGTCTCAGTCCTTGTCAAAGTCATCTTCCAACTTCCAACTTGGCCTAATATTGTCGAATTCTACATTCTAATCTTTGCTCAAATTTTTGTACTACTCCTTATCTTATGGGACACTCCTGGTCCTTATCTTTGTCTAAATCCTTGCTCTCATACCTTGTCTTATCATTGCTCTAATACTTAACCAAAACCTTGTCCTAATACTTGTTCTTATCATAATTTTAATTTATTTTTGTTTTATTTTTATTTTTGGTTCCAATTTTTTTTTTGTTTTTTTTTATTTTTTTGTTTTTTTGTTATGAGATCATATAACCATTTTTGCTGTTGAAAAATTAAATTTTTCATAGCACTTCTACTCAGCTCGTAAAAACTCGTTGCAACAATATTGAATTTTTACGCTACCTGACGACGTCACTTTTTTTTGTTTTTTTTTCTTTGTAAGATCAAGTAAAATTTTTTCATGCAATTACATTGCATGATTGATGCATTTTGGATCTTATAGCTGCTCTCTCCGAGGTCTCATGCTGCATGAATATTTTGTCTTTTTTTGTCGTTAGGCTATTGAAGAGAGAAAACTTGAAAGGAAGAGAAATTCAAACTACAGCCATGGGTATGAGAATGCACACTTTTATTTTGAAATGCAGTAATCACATTATTCTCAATTAAGGGCAAATAGCATTGCAAATGCTTGCCTTACCAAATATTTACCATCAACTGTGAGCACACTTTTTAGAGCAACACTGTTGCAAATAAAATGCACTTCAAAAACAAGTTAAATAATATTTGTGGTCTTTTTTCTTCAAATCTATTGAAGCTGTGAAATCCGAAAACTATTTGGGCTAACCTCCATCACCGGAACTTCTTGCAAATAATTTCAAATTATCTCTAACTCCTCCTCCCACTTTTTATTAGACTTCTCCCTCTTTATTATTTTCTTTACTGGCTCGAGTTCCATTTGTGCATATTGTTTTGTTTTAGTAATTATATATCTGAATTCGGTTTGCTCTTAGAAGCTAAGGTAGGACTGACATTTTAAACCTATCTCCTTATGATGATCGTTTACAACTACACCCAACTCTTTTTTTACACGGTTTCTTTTTACACGGATTTGAAGTTACACGGTTGAAAAAAAAAATTTTTTTGTAAAAAATTTTTAATCTAGTACGGTTTCAAATCACTGTCTTGTAATTATGTTTGTTTTTACCACATTTGGAACTTAAAAAACCAAAAGTTCAACTTTCTATAAAAGATTTTTTAATAAAAAAGTCGACGGCGCAAGACCTTTCGGAAAGTACTCCGACAGTTCAAAACTCTATTACCGGACGAAAGTCACCATTGGATGATTTGATGGATATCTCCAGTGATGATACTGACTTTAGTCCAGTTCGTCGCAAACAATTGCGCTTGTTATCAAGTAGCGACGAATAATTATGTAGCTATGTAAATATTTTTTTTTTATTCTTAATTTTTCTGTTCTTAATTCTAAATTAACAGATTTCTTTTGTTTTTTGCTTGCTCTAGCAATTTTTCACCCGTATGAATTATGTATTTTAAGTTTTAATGCTCAATAAAATGCAATATGAACATACAATTTGTATGCATATCTGAAATTTTATAGTTTTCAACATTTTTTACACGGTTTTTCGAAGTAAATATAGTTCTTTATTTCATCTTACACGGTTTTCAGATGACATGGAACGTATCCCCCATTTTACTATAGGAAACGCCTCTTTTTTACACGGTTTTTTTTTTCACGGATATCTGAGGAACGTATCTACCGTGTAAAAAAGAGTTGGGTGTATTAAAAATGCAATCATTCAATGAGCTAAGGAAATCTGCATATATCGTATATTTACACCAACTAATAACCTGTACATTTGATTGTCCAGAACTACTTTCTCTTATAAATTTTAACTCCAAACGTAGAAGCAGTAGAAACGCTAATAACTTGATTTTTTACCCTATAGTTACTGCTCCATTAAGCTGCATGAGTACCTTTGTTAACAACTTAAGCGTTTTTACTTGTCGAAAGGTCATCTCAAAAAAAAAAAAAGTATGGTAAAGCTTTTATGTAACTCCATGATTATGTTTTTGCATGGCTAGTTATTACGTCTTGTGTTGTCCTTGAGAGCAACCTATTTGGTGCCTTAATTTTCCCATATTAATTTATTTAGCCACTGGTATAAATAATATTGAAATATTTTATTGATTTCTGGGTTGTGGCATAAAATAAGTTTAAGCTAAGAAAGTGCGAAAAAACTGTAGTAGCTGAACTTTATTGTTATTGCATGTTTTAAAAAGACTAGGGCAAGAATTTGGACATGCATTTAAACAAGGATTATGTAAGAAAAGGGACGAGAACAAAAATTTAACCAACGACTAGGCCAAGGATTCAGACAAGGATTGTGACAAAAAAGGGACAACACTTAAAATCAGAACTAGAAAAATGTTGGGACAAGGATTGTGACATGAAGGGCGGCAAAGATTCGGATGGGGCCAAGTATAAGGACAAGAGAAAGGTTACGGATAAGAATAAGAACGAGGATAAAGAAGCTTTGTCACATTAAAATCTACGGGTTTGTCCATGACACAGCAAACTGCATCCATTTTATACATTGTTTTTGTTTGTATTATTAAGTTGGCTTAATCTTTTCAAATAAAGTTTTCAAAGCTGCTCCTTCAAACCTGGTATTCTTGACGGTTCTTATCTAATAGATTTTTTTTTTAATAATGGGGTCATTAAATCTCATTTTGAATAGTTGGGGCATTTCATGTGAAGCGGACAACGAAAAAAAGTAAGGTTCTGAAATTCGTTCATATTGGGCATATTTGTACTTCTAGGGGATATGAACGTGTTCACATAATATTTTTTGGATTTAAGGTTTAGCTGTTAAGATATGGGATTCTATAGAATTCATCAGATTGACGGAAGGGTTTTTTGAAATTTTATTTTCATATTTAAGATTATTATTATAGAATAAAGAATGCTTTTTTTCATTTAAATTTTAATTTTTTTAACGGCAAAATAAAGTTTGCCTTTATAAATTTTACCATAAAAATTACAGAAAGGGATCTGAATTAGTTTAAGAGATAAATTAGAGTACGCACATTTCATACTGGGTACTTGGTAAAGTTGGCTGGTTTGTGCAAAAAAAGACAAACCTACATAGTAAACTATATGTGAATTCACCTATTTATGCATAAAGAAATACATACTCTGAACTAGTTTTACATTTGATACCTATATATTCTTAATGATAAATTTATAACTTAATAAAACAATGTTGTATCAGAAGAGTAGTATTTTATTTTTGTTTGCTTTTCTTTTTTTTTTTTTTTTTATAAAATCACTTTGTAAGCGGGGTTTTTACTCGATTTCGTTGAATTTCATACTCAAAGGGCATATTAAAGCTTATTAACAAAACTTCAAGTCCATATATTAATTTTTGTGGAATTCTTAATTTTCAATTAATTTTTGTGGAAGAGATTTTACCGTTTTGATAAAGTCACTTTGTGAGGTGGGTGTGGTTTTCACTCAATTTGATTGAATTTTACACACAAAGGACATGCAAATCAAAGTTTATTTGCAAAATTACAAGTCCATATATTAATTTTTGTGGAATTTAAGTCATTTTGTATGGAAGGTAGTCGTGGTTTTCAGCCGATTTGGCTTATTTTCGAACTTGACCTTTATTTTTTAGATAAAAGCTTAAATATCGAATTTCGTGATGATAGCTTGAAAATTACGGCTGTAATCGTACAGACAGACGGACAGACAGACAGACAGACGGACGTAGATTTTACTTTTTTTAAACGTGGGGATATAAAAATAAACTTATAATGTCACAAATAGTCAAGACAATAATGCACAATTGATATTATTAAAATAAAACCAACGTTTCAATAAGTTTTTATATCACCGATAGGCTTTAAGAACCTACAGGTATCACGCTCAGAGCGACATGTACGTACTCTTATTGATTTATCTCTTTAACTAATTTAGATCCCATTCTGCAATTTTTATGGTAAAATTTATAAATGTTAAACTTTTTAAAACTAGAAAATATTTAAATTTAAAAACTGATTATTAAATCAAAAAAGTTGTAAATTTCCCATAAAAAAGTATTGTTTATTTAATTATAATTATCTTCAATATGAGAATAAAATTTAAAAAAAAACCCTTCCGTCAATCTGGTGAATTCTATAGAATCCCATATCTTAACAGCTAAACCTCAAATCAAAAAAATATTATGTGAACACGTTAATATCCCCTAGAAGTACAAATATGCCCAATATGAACAAATTTCAGAACCTTACTTTTTTTCGTTGTCCGCTTCACATGAAATGTCCCAGTTGCGAACATGGAAGTTATCAAGATCTTGATCTTATTTCATTTAACAATATTGTTAAAAGCGTCTAACCTGTATCTCTTCAAATTAGTACCTATTATTTTCACCTGTTCTTTGAGGCCCCTTTTTCGAAAGTGTAGGAAATTGACTTCAAATTCTTAGTCACCACCAAATTACATTCATCAGATCCAGCCGTTATAGACATGAGTCCGATATTGTGTTTAAATAATAATTGCAGAATGAATTCTTTCGATTTAACACAAAGAAATGGTGATTTATTGAAATTTCACATGTTTTGTTCAAAATCAAATTTAGCACTAGCTTAAAAAAAAAACCCTCTAGCTGGAGCCACTTATGACGAATTCATAGGACTTTAAGGAGTACTGTTTTAGTTTTAAGTACTAAGGCCGTGTGCTATTTGGAAACTTTTCACTCGTGGTAGAAAAAAAATTACTGAGTTGAATACAATTTCTGCCAGTTGAAATATACCCACTTCTGATTGCTATGCAGTCGGAACCTTAAAATTGTTGACTTCTTTACGACTCACGAACTCACAAGTGTTTTTTAAGCGAAGCTTTTTACGCCTCGTTCTGCGATTTGCTGGAGTAAAATCTCAAAAATTACACTTTTTTCCGACACCTTTTTTCTTAGAATTGATGCCATTGCAACAAGAAAATATTAAATTAAAAATAATTTCATGCCTTTTGTAGGAATTGAACTCATATCCTGTCGACTACTAGTTTAATGCTCTAACCATCAATGCATATGCCTTTGTTGTGAAATATCCCGGATTTAATATTAAGTATTAACTAAACCTATGTTGCAGCAGAACACAATAATGTACAGGATCGTGTATTGGCTATATATCCTTCATAGCCTACAATAACTATTCAAACAAGAGTAGCAAAAAAAAATTTTGCTTCTGCTTACTACGAGGGTATATGCTTAAGAATAAGCAACTCGTAAGTCAAGCAAGTTTTCGTGCTTATTAAATATGTTGATCTACGTTTTAAGCAACAATGTTGTCTCAAACTTGTTGAATGTTTGGCTTGCAAATTCAAAGTAGCTAGCCTGATGAAAAATTAACGATACAAAAATTATAATTAAAAATTAAATTATTAACCAATACAAAAATGTAAAAGGATATATGGGATATATGTAAATATTAATTTTGTCCAGTGGCGGATCTACATACGGGCTGAAAGGGATCTAGCCCTCCCCCTTTGGAGAATTTTTTGTATGGCAAAAATGACATTTCAACATTTTCTAAGTGACAGAAAAAAAAAACAATAATGAAATGTAATAAAATTTAATGGTGTGAAGATTAATATGTGTTTTCTAAGTTTACTTTGTTATTTTAAAGGTTTCAATTTAAAAATTATTTTAATCGAAAAAAAAGCCATTAAATTATCAAATCTATGAAATTGCGAAAGTGCTTCGCTTCAGTCGTGTATCCAATTGCGAACCTGTGTTTTTTTTTCTATTTTTGCTTGTGTCAAAAATTCTCTTGCCGATTGTCAAAATTTATACTAGCCCCTGGGGCTACATGAATTTTTGACAATAATATTCACCTCACAAGTGCCAAATATTCCCGAATAGCACACAGTCTAACCTTCAAATAATATCTGTCAAACTCTTATAACTTTTCTGACTTTAGTGGTATACTCGTACACACATAACTGTAATAATTTTTTCAATTATTAATACTTTTTGTTGAGTTCGATCTGACTTTTAGTTCACAAGCTGCAGTAGTTTTAATGACATTTGCGTTTTTGGTCATATGTGTCGCTTTTACCAAATTATGTCCAATTTAACTCTGGAGTATAGTGTTGGGTACATGTTTAATAAATTTCAATGATATGAAATAATTAACCTTCAGTTACAAATACTCGTGTATTTATGTTGTTTGAAATGCTTGTTTGAAAATCGTGTGTGCTTTTTTTTTTAAGATAAATGTTTACAAATACTTTATCGTATATTCACAAAATAAAACATTGTTTATGTTAGATATAAATTATCTGCTCTATAACGAAATGCAAACACTTCTTAAGCAAACAAATATGTTTATTTATGGAGTGTATAGCTAATTTTCAAATTAAGCAACTTCTTGTAATAACGATGGGAAGCATACGTTCCTTACTTAAAATAATTTTTTCATAAAGGTACATGCTTACTTATGAAAATAAGTAAGTAGATTCTTTAAAGTATATAGAATTTTTAAAAATCATAAGCAATTTAAACAAACTTTCTACCCTATAAACAACCTTATTACTAGAGCTCGCTTTGGAGCATACACTACTGTATTTTATACATTTATATACACTACACTCCCATTTTCACGTGAACACGTCTAGTACGAATATACGTGTTTTAAGAATATTTTAAAAAATCACGAACTCGAACTACACGTGAATGTTAAACACGTGATATTGTTTATAATAATAATAATAATAATAATAATAAAAATAATAATAATAATAAGAATAATAATAATAATAATAATTATAATAATAATAATAATAATAATAATAATAATAAAAATAATAATAATAACAAGTTATTACCCTATATAATTGAAATCTGGTTCAAGGGTTTAATTTTTGTAGGCTTTATAACATGACACTTTGGGTAAGAATTTCTACATAAGAGGAATTGTTTTGATGAATCGAAACTTTGCTAATTTAATTGAAATTTAAATCATTCATAATTTAGTTCTGGGTTGCATTTTTATACCCCACGTTTAAAAAACGTAAAAGGAGTATATTAATTTTGTCACTCCGTTTTGTAACGCCCATAAGGAGGCGTGACAGGTATAAGAAAATATATATATTCTTGATCACCACCCGAGTCGATTTAGCCATGTCCGTCTGTGATCACGATTACAGCCGTAATTTTAAAGCTATCCTCACGAAAGTCAACATTTAAGCTTATATCTAAAAAATAAAGGTCAAGTTCAAAAATGAGCCAAATCGGAGGGAAAACACGCCTACCTCCCATACAAAGTGAATTTATCAAAACGGTTAAATCTCTTAGAATTTCACAAAAATTAATATATGAACTAGAAAATAAGCATATGAGCTTTTCTATTTAACATACACTCTGAATATGAAATTCAAAAAAATCCGACGAGAACCACACCTACCTCCCACACAAAGTGACTTTATCAAAACGGTAAAATCTCTTAGAATTCCACAAAAATGGACTGGAAATTGTGCATATGAGCTTTGCTATTTAATATACACTCTGAGTATGAAATTCAAACAAATCCGAAGAAAACCACGCCTACCCCCCATACAAAGTGACCTAATTAAAGAACAAAAACGAATATTTTCTGTTAAAACTATGACGAAAATGTTTTTAGAAATAAATTTTTTTTTTTACTTCTTAAGACTTATAATATATATATATTTTGGTACGGACGTGGGGGTATTTTAACTTCGGACCAGTCGAACATCATTTCGTACTAGTTTACTAGTTATTAAATCATCTTATTTACATAAAAAAAAAACTCATACCCATCAGGGGCATTTCTTCAAAAAATTTTTGGAAGAAATTATTTTTTTCAAAAGTTGTTTTATTCTTTTTATAGAATAGTTAAGCTCCATGAATAATAAATGTCAAAAGTTATAGCTATAAATTTATATTCACGGCATCTCTTTTTTTTAACCGATAGAAAAAACTTGGACCTTTAATATAGGGTGTTTTTTTAGGGGTTTGTTTTTCGAATAGAGATTAAACACAAGAAAATCGTTTTAATGTCCATCAATTTGGCTTTATTGGAAGGATAATTTTATGCCATTAATGTTTAAATATGATTTCGGGCATGTGGCCGCCGCGGCTGGCTCGAATAAAGCCAATTATACAGGTTCAATTTTCAACCACTTTTTCGAGCATATGGGGCCGTATGTCGGCAATAACGCCACGAATGTTGGCCTCCAAGTTCCCTAACGTTTCTGGTTTGTTGGCGTAGACGAGCGACTTCACATATCCCCAAAGAAAATAATCCAATGGTGTCAAATCACACGATCTTGGTGGCCAATTGACAGGTCAATTCCGCGAAATTATGCGCTCATCGAATGTTTCCTTCAATAAATCGATTGTGACGTGCGCTGTGTGGCATGTAGCGCCGTCTTGTTGGAACCACAACTCATCCACATTCATGCCATCCAATTCGGGAACAAAATAGTCGGTTATCATGGCTCTATACCGGTCTCCATTAACGGTAACTGACTCTCCAGCATTATTACGGAAGAAGTATCGCCCAATGACTCCACCAGCCCATAGAGCACACCAAACAGTCAGTTTTTGTGGATGTAATGGCGTCTCAAGGATCTCATGTGGATTCTCTTCACTCCAAATGCGGCAATTTTGCTTGTTGACGTAGCCATTCAACCAAAAATGAGCCTCATCACTGAACAAAATTTTGCGATGAAAATCAGCATCGAGATCAATCTCATTTTCGGCCCATTTGCAAGCGTTGTTCTTTTGTCAACCTGTTCATGATGAAATGGCAAACCAAACTGAACATAAATGACATTAGAGTTGCCAGATTTGACCACAAAATGCCAGTTTTATCTCTATTCGAAAAACAAACCCCTAAAAAAAACACCCTTTATAAACAATCGTTATAAATTTTGAGATTTCTCTTCATCACTTTTTATGGGTGGAAAGTTTAGTTTTTGCATATTTCCATACACTTTACGGCAAGAACTTAGTTTTATATGGCATTTGATAATCAAAAATCGCTACCTTCTAAATCATTGATTCCCCCTCAATTTAATCAAAACAAAGGGTGTAATTTCAGCTTTTCTTGGAAAATTTAAATTTATGAAGCAAAATAACTATTAGTCGGCGCGAATTTACCCAGTTTTCAAACTCGTCACAGGCAAAATGCCTCACGCAAAAAAAAACGTTTATTGCCAGTTTGCCGCGAACGAACTTCGTTTGTCGTGCTTGAAATCGTTATTTGCAAACGTTTCAACAGTTATTATAATAATAGTCAGTTGCGAGAAACGCGTCGTTTAGTTGGAGGTAATTAATTTCGTTTGTCATATGCGCGAATGGTTTTTAAATTGCAGCAATTGAAAATTTTGTTTTTCCCAACTAAAAACTTCCTTTGTTTTTCCCTTCATTGTTTACACACAACGCTTATAATTCAGAGTTACTTTATGGACAAACTGTTCTATATAAGCAAATTGGTAATTTTCTTAGTACGCGGACGGAGATAGCAACAGAGGTGCGATGAGTACAATCCATAAGAAGACGGACGGTCATAGAGGGAAAGACAATTAATATAATAAATAATAACGACCGAAATAGCTTGCGGTATATATATATATGTATATAAGATATATTTTTAAGTTGACAACTGAATATTCGTTTGTGGCAAACACAACTCGGAAACGAAGTTTAGTTGGCGAATTTTTCAGTTGTGGTGAACGAAAAATTTCTATGTGTGCTTGATGAGGATATTCAGACATACGTTCAACATTTAATTGCACAGCATGATAACTTCAAAATCAGATTTGAAGATATTCTGATGATGGAAATACCACCATGGATATAAATCCATTCGATGAAACGGAAGTGGAGAATGTGATATTACAAGAGGAGCTACTCGAGCTTAGCACTAATGAGGAGCTGAAGGTGAAATTTAAAAAAGAGTATCAAACATTTTGGCTGCAGGCAGAAATATCCGAAATAATATACTGGTCTGTGGGGAATTGCGAGAAAGCTTTTGATAGCGTTTCCCTTGTCTTATCTTGTCGAAAAAAGTTTTAGTGTCGTTACAAACCTTTTAACAAAAAAAAAGGAGCGGATTGAATATCATAGAACGGGGAGATTTGCGGTTATTCTTAACAAAACTAAAGCCAAATATTGATAATTTGCTGTCAATCTATCAAGTACATCCATTCCATTAAAATTATGAATATTTTGTGATTTTCATTGTAGAAATTACGTTACGCTATTAATGTTTAATTTGAATTATATTACGACTGTTACAATGTGATATGATAAAAATAATAAATAATTATTTTTCTTTTTATTTTTACTATTCCGAATGGGGAGTAGTTGTGAGTTTTTTTCACCAAAAATTTTTTATATCAATATATGAAAAAACAAAGAATAAATAAAGAATCATTTGTTCGCTCATTGTGGTGATCGATCCTTAGACCTCATGGCTTCAAAACTGACGGTTGAGCCGACTAAACAAAAATTGATGAGATAGCTAAAAGATTACGTTTATCTTACTTAAATAAATGCCTCTTTATTATTAATAAACTGAATTTTTTCACCAAACATTTTTTATTTCAGTAAAATCATTTGTTCGCTCATTGTGGGGAACGATCCTTAGACCTCAATACTACAAAACTAACGGTTGAGCCGAATAAGCTGTCGAAAATACTTCTAACAAATTAATATGTACTACTGTAATTTCCTTGCAATCAAAATTAACAAAAATTGACAAAAGAATTTGCAATCAAATGAAATGATTACACAGTCTTCTGAATTTGTATTGCATCAGTCTATTATATTTTTCTTAGACACAAACCATTCGTATTTTTCATATTCACATAATACTTAAAATTAAAGTCTTTGGGAAAATTTGGACCCTAAAGTAGGAGCTGGAAAGAAATTTTTGCGAAAATGTTGTTTTCCCTGTAAAAACACTGAGAAATGTAATAAATTTCCATGCAGGACATGGTATTTGAAAAAATAATATAAAATAAATCAATATCAGCTAGTTTAATAAATAAAAAGAAAAAATGTTACTCGCAATTTTAACTTTTGCTCCTACAGATTTGATTTAGGGTGTTTTTTTAGAGGTTCTCGAATGGACGTATCACACGGTAACATTCCCGAACTGAACCATGACTTTCGAGATAGATGTTTTTTAGCTTTTTACCAAGGATTTCATATGTAATGCCTATTCAATCGAGTCTGTCTTGATGGGGTGATGAATTAGTAGGAAGGAAGACGCAATAAAGCAATGAAGTGAAACATGTATAGAATGTTCTAGGCGTGGTGGGAAGTAGTAGAAATATGTGAATTTGAATCTAAGGAACGTGTTATGCTTTTACCTCAGTCATTTTAAGTTATAACGGAATTTCATCCACAAACTTCTCTGCCACCAACTACAACTTCAAGTCGTAAATATTGTTGCGTAAGAAAGGCAGAAAGGTTAATGCGTAGGACCATGACCTGGCCGGGATTCGAATCCGGGATCTGTATGGTGGCAGTCAAGCACTCTACCTACTATCAAATGGTAAACCAAACTTGGCCCAAATGATAATAGAGTTGCTAGATCTGATCACCGTATGACAGTTTAGTTCTTTTCGAAAAATAAAACCTCTTAAAAACACCCTTTATTTGTTTAAGTTCTATGATGGCTTTTGAAAAAAGTAATGTAATACCAAATTTTAAATGCTCGTTGATAACTCAAAAAAGTAATGCTTATCTTAATGCTTAATACGTTATGAGTTAGTTCTAAAGAAACAAACAACATATTCGCTGCTGGTAACTTATTACAATAATTTTTCATATGGCTCCTTTATTTGAAAAGGTGATGCGTTTTTAATCAAAACCTTCATAGAATATTATTTATTTTTTATCTTTAATACGATATATACAGATCATATTTAAAACACTTTTGTATTGAAAATAATCAAGATCACTTCACTGTCATGCATCAATTTATTCTAAAATTTTTTATTAAAAATATTTGTTTCTTTTGGCGAGAACGTAAGTAATGTTCTTACTTACGGTCATCGTATGACAGACGGTCTTGGCGTGCTTCTCTATCATATGTTTATGTACTCCACGAAAGTAATTATTGCAAATACTTCCATTTCTATTGAGAATCTTTTTCTTTCGTGAATCACATAGGGATAAGGTAGACGCAGCGTTGGATAAATGCCGAATTTTCTGTGTGCTGGTATTTAAAGTAAAGTATTTGACATTTTCTTCATTGGTTCTCTTGTCACTGTCGCGGCTCGGCAATGACCGAGGAAGCGATAGATAGCTCATTATTGCACTGATGATTGCAAAGTTCATAAGCAAAGTCAGAAATTATGTACTTTAACTCACAATGACGCAACTTTTTCTCAAGAGGGAAAACAATAAATCTTTATCACAATCAATAAGAATACACAAAATAATTGATTTTATATTTTAAAAACGTTTTTGGCGTCAATTCAATCAAGTACACAGTTTGTTATTGTGTTTCTTTCTAATTTTTGTAATTCGCTGATCCCAAATCACTTTTTATGAATGAAAATGTAAAGAAAACACTTTATTATGGCGAGGGCAAACCACCGATTGTTTGTGTTGACCGTGAGCCGAATTGTAATTAAATTTTCTTTTCGTTTGTGTGTGCAAAATTAAAGAGATCTTCGAATCACTTGTTCGCTTATGCGGTTATTTTTAGATTATTTTAAGAAAAAGCTCAAATTGTTAATGAAAAAAGATTTCTTGGACTATAAGAAGCTTTAAAAAGTGTTTGCAGATATTTTTATTTTAAATTTGCTGGCCAAACTCTGTGACAACAAATCTATGTAAATATAAGTTAATCATATTAAGAGATAAGAAGATGCAAGTTAAATATTTTTTGGATCAATTAGTTGAACTCAATTCGGTACATAGTAAATTACTCAGTTGCTAAGCAAAAAAACCAAATTCTTAAAACATTAAAAAAAAAAATAAAAAAAAACGAAAAGTTTAGCACGTACCCTGTGGAGGTAATTAAAAAATACAGCAATCATGGCGATCTAATAAATCTATAAAAGAGAACTTAACATATGATGTTACATGTGGAAGGCACTATCAACTAGCAGTTTATTGAAAATTAACTAAAAATGCATGCCAACGAAACTCAATGTACTCCCTCGTTTTTAAAGTTTGTTTTATTTTACTACCATTAACTTTGAATAAATCAATCCTTTTCGAATTCTAATGAATATTCGGAAGCTTTACAAGGTGGACCAGAATAAGTGTCCCCTTTTCATTATTTGATAAAAAATTCAAATGTAATATATTTTTATTTTTATTTTGTTTTTTATGAACAATTAAGAATAATGGATTTAAAGGATTTAATTTGCCACGTTTTATTCGATTCGGTAAACTCCTACACGAATAACATGGCGTATTCGGGTAGAAAATGTAAGATAAAAAAAATTAAAATAAAAACCATTTCAATTTTTCAAACGTTTAAATTTTTAATGAAAAATTTAAAAATTTCAAAGAATATTAAAAAAACAAAAATTCAAAAAATTCAAAATAATAATACATATATTTATTATTTTTATTTATAGTTTTAATTTAAGTTTTTAATTTTAAAGTGTATTTATTACTTTATTTTTATTTAAATTGAATTGGGAAAATATTCTTTCTACATTTGCAGATGAGTGTAGAAGACTTGCCACATAAATGACTAGTTTCCTCATTTTGATTAAGAACTGAGTCTCAAAATACTGAAAATGACAAGTTAAAATCTATATCTAAGTTCTAAATTGGGTGTGTCTCCGCTAAATTAACAGATTGCATGCATTTCGCATTTTAATATTGAAAACTTAAAATGCAAATTCATATTTATATGAAGAATCATATTTAACTGAAAGATTGCAGGCAGTCAGCTGTGGAGATTTTGTTGTCGTCATACGTTCGTCTAAACAGAGGTGTGCCTCAGGAGTCAGTTCTGGGACCTCTGCTCTTCTCGATTTATATTAATGACTTACCTTCAGAACTAACTAACTGTGAGATACACATGTATGCAGACGACGTCCAACTATACTCTTCTAACACTTTAAGCGACTTAAACAAAACTATAAATAATACTAACGAAAGCCTAGAAAAAGTTAATGTTTGGGCACAAAGAAACGGTTTGGTGCTTAACCTAAATAAGTCTCAATGTTTAGTGATTTCCAGAAAAATTGTATGTAGATACTGCTAGTTTGCCAAAAATAATCTTAAATAACACTAACATCGAATTTGTGTCAAATGCCAAAAATCTCGGCATCTTTTTTAATCAATCTCTTACCTGGAACTCCCATATAACTAACGTTATTGGTAAGGTCTGTGGGATGCTTCGAGGCCTCTGGCCTTCTCTTTATTTTACTCCGCATACAATTAGAATGCTTATCGCGAAAAATTATCTCATTCCTACTCTCCTGTTTGGCTCCGAAATTTTTGGCAGTTGCGACTCTATAAGTAAGCAAAAACTGAACACAATTTACAGCAACATCGCAAGATATGTTTTTGGCCTTTAATGCTTTGCTCGTGTTTCAGAACATGCTCAAAAAATATTTATTATTTCGTTTGACAATTTGCTACAATATAACACCTTAATTTTGCGTCATAAAATCATTTATACATACAAAACTTGAGTTTTTGTTTAATCAATTGGAATTTTCACACACCAGTAGGAACAATATGATAAAGCCAATAAGACATTTCACCCTAGTATCTGAGCGTAAATTTTTTATTCATGCCATTCGTCTCTGGAACTCTTTGCCTGTCAACTTACGGAAAATTAGCAATGCATGTATCTTTAAAAATAAATTAATGATATATTTTGCTTAGTTTTATCTAAATCAAGCTCAATTAACTCTTGAGGTGTTTTATTAAATTCTTTTGTTATGTGTTTTTCTGATGCCTCATATATTTATAATATTGCCAAAAAAATTCTCTGCATATGGAGCATGTCTTTGATATTCATATTGAAAACGTCAACCTTAAACAAAAAAGACAAACACTGACTGCTGCTAAGTAACGTAATTGTAATGTACATAATTTTAATGTATATTTCAAACTTTTGTGCAGTAATTTCAGAAAATCGAAACGAGTACTGCACAACAAGTGTGTTCACCAAGAAATAAAGAGTACACAGAGTATATCTCTGTATTGCATTGATATAAAATTCTTCATATCACATAGTTTTATGATACAGTAAGACGGTATAGGATGATAGTATGGTATGCTATGGTATGGTATGCTATGGTATGGTATGTTATGGTATTATATGGTATGGTATGATGGGTTTGGTGTGATTGTTTAACTCCGAAGTTGTTCTTTTTTGTAAACTTTTATAACATTAAACTTTTCGATTTTGTATTAAAACAGATTTAATTTACTTTTGCCATTATATGAAATGAGACTTTTTTAGTAAGACTATGTTAAAGATAAATCACTTAACCACTTAAAAATCAACTTTTTCACGTGACGAAGTTACGTTTTACCGCGCAGGTTTCCAAAAAAATTGAAAAATGCATTTTTTCAAAATTCATGAGCGTTGCATTGAATTGTTTCTCGCTGAGTATAAGAGCTATGCCTAAAAGGATGGTACGACCGTATATATTAATTCTTTGACTTTATTATAAAAACAAACCAAAAATTCAAAACACCATCGGGACGCGGTGGGAACTGCTTAAGCAACACAACTAAAAATTTGTTACATGGAATTATTACTCGCTGGGTATTAGCGCTAGGACTTAAATTATGATACACAAATAAAGGCCTGCTCTAAGCCCTTACAACAAAATTAGACAAGAAATTTCTGTCGTCATGGGGACACAGAGAGAGCCTCTCAAAGATCGACAACGCAACATTCATGCAGCGGCGTTGCATTGAATTTTTACTCGGTGAGTATGTTAGCTACGATAAATGGTTAAAAAGGAAAATGAAGGATTTATACTTGGCCTTACGATAAATATAAAATAAAAAATTCTGAAGTCACCAGGTCGTGAATATAGCAGCATATGTAACAGAAATGTAATATCCTTGCATGGAATTATTACGTAGTCAGGTGAAGTGCTGCAGTAAATTTTATTTTACGGCAGCATAGATGTGTTATTACGCCTCATAACTAAAATTAAAAAAAATTCTTATCGTCATTATTTCAGGGAGGCAACCACAAAATAGAGTAAAAATGCTACAACTAGAAAAAACTT